>CM060397.1:93097189-94347189 GCA_030545235.1 Helianthus tuberosus | reverse complement strand
CTCAAGATTAACTGTTTACCCAATAGCCAAATTTGCAATAGAAATAGGGTGATGCTATACGCAGTTGGATTAAAGGCTGAAATTTGTACCAAATTTTATATAAAATACATTAGTTGTGTGTATTAAATTAACATTTTTTTCCCCAGGTGAAGAGAAATACCAGATGACATGATTCTCAAAACACCATCTTTTGCACTCCGCGGCAACGCGCGGGTTCCCCACTAGTCTTTTTATTAATATCATGTATGATGATTCTAATCATAATTATATCATCAATTTCATCATATGATTAAAACCCACTTATCCTAGTGTGGTAAATCATCAAAACATTCAATTCATAGCATCCTATGTATAATTTTCACTTAGGGTTTTGTTCCTAAGCAAGTATATATCACTAATTCAACCATAGCTTCTATGATTCATACATAATTCGTGATTATGATGTTTATTCAAATTTCACAACTTCACAAATCATCAAAATTTTACATACCTTATGATCCCTTAGATTGGGTGATCATTAATTCACGTTCAATTGTGAATTTGAGCTTCGTTTAGACCTTCAATTTGATGATTTTTGATAGAACTAGGGTTTTGCTCCATGGGAGCTTCCCTTGAACGTCCAGACATTCGCACACACTTAGTGTGTGTTATTTTGTTTTAAGTTTTCATAATTAAACTTTCAAGTTATCCAACTTTGGCCCCTCTTGTTTGGTTAGTTATTAAGTAGGCCACAACCTACTTATTTCTAACAATATTCCCACTTATTAACTAGGTTAAACATTTCTAGTTAATTTAGTGAGTTCAGGGAGATTACAACTAAGTTTATTTTAAGTCCCGTTAACTTGAGCCTTTTATAAACTTTATTTCCTCAAAAGCATTTATTCACTTTGTGTTTCATATTAGGTTCATGTATTTAAATCCTAATATTTACCGGGTTAATTTTACCACTAACGGTACTTTGCGTATTAACGTGGTTTGATTACCAAACCCGCTTTTGGGGTGTTATAAACAACCTGCAACATGTTTAAAAGCATAGTTCAATACAAAGTATTGGCGAGTATACAAGTTTGATACATAGCATAAGTATAAAAATGATTGAAACAAATCCACATGGCACACCTAGTTATCAAGATTAACGTAAAACTGGCATGCGAAGTCAATCCTCTGATTACCGCAAGTATAAATGAATGAATAACTTAACATGACCTCACGTTCACGGGCGGTGCGTTACTCCTATAGCGCTATACATGTTAAGGGGAGGCTCGTACGAAGTTAATGACAAGTTTATCACATAAGAATCACCCAGAAACAAGAACCAAGTATAACGTATTAGTATGCATGTATTGGATTGTTTGTGTGATTGAATAAAAGTATAAGTGATTGTGTATGTTGAATAAGTAAACATATTGCACCCAAAAGTTTAAAATGAAAAAGGGTGTTCGAGTATACTCACAATATTGCAAAAGCTTTCCGATTATTCTTGAGTGATGAGTTATTTATGAATAAGGAATTGAAGGCAAGTTCATACGACGTTTATGAAGTAACTAGAAGTGGGATTTAGAATTTGAGTACAAAAGTATGTTATGCATAAAAATATATCTAGTCCAAGTACTCGTTTTTGACACTAAGTTGTATGTGATTTCATGGGTCCTAATTTGCCCATTAGAATCATCAACGAGAGACTTAGATTCTTATATAAAGTAGCCTAAGTTTATGACGAATAACCATGACTCGATTATCATCATAAATTCAGCCATGTTCATATTTATATATATATATTTATATGGTTATAATATTAATGTTAAACTAAGTCCATCATAAATTTCATAGAGTTCATGGAAGTCAAGCATGGAGGTATGAACACCTCATTTTATGATTCACCACTACACAAATCATCACGAGGATGATTCGGAGGGTCATGAATGCCAAGAAATAAAAGAAACTAACTAATACATATCAAGTAGCCAAGTAAATTTTAACCCAGGTGAACCACCACAACAAGGAAAGAGTTAACTAAGAGTGGAGGATAGACAGAGTTATGTTACTTTGAAACTAGAAAGCTACTTGGATTAACAAACAAAAACATCAAGTGAGGTGTGGAACAAATTAGGTGTGACAATTGGCACTTTTCGTGTAATTTCCGTACAATGTGAACAGTGTTTTATGTTATATGGTTGTGTATTTTGAACTTCTGATGTGCATGATTTCATGGCATACATTTAAAGAACTCAGAAAAACATTTCATGATGCATGATACTTGTTTTATTTGGTCGCGACTTGAAACAATTTAGACAGTGCACAGAACGAAACTAGCACACTTATCAGATAAACTAGTAGTACTGACAGGAGTTTAGTACTCAGACAGACAACATGTTTAGGATACAGATTGAGACCCAGAACCCATGTTATACTAAACCTCATGTGAGAAATCAAGGGTTTATGTTACTGTTTTCTGAGAGACAAACGAACACTAGAAACTGCCCGAAACTAGCTATAAACAGTAAAATTCAGCAAATTCAGCAAAATTCAGCATTCTATAGCTTACGTAATAATCAGAAATAACGCCTGAATACACAGAATAACTCAAAAGGGTGATAGAAACATTATCATAGCATAATAACAACACAATATGCCATACAAGTTACTAATATTGATCATTTAAGCGATCTGATAACTAAACGAACACCCGAACACAACTGGAGGCATCAAGTGAAATAGTTAGCATTATTTTCATAACATGAAACTAGTTTAGGTTCATAAACACCATGATATGAATCAAAACATCTAAACACCTAAACTACTTAACAAACCATCCATATTAACACTCTTTTACACTTAACAAGTTTTAAACAAAACAACACACACACACCCCCTTCCTAACCGTCCCCATGGCACCCCCACCCCCTAATGGTGTTGACTAATTTGTTGTTTGGTCAAAGATGCCACATTGAGAACCTATGGTTAACGTTTAGGAGGGAACTTATGGACCAACTTGTTTAAAACCTTATCTACTCCATCTAATCCCTCATTTTCACTTCAACAAAAAATCAACACTCTCACCTCTCCCTCTCCTCTCTTCTCGGCCGAAACCACACACCCACCCCCTCCTCACTTTCATTCAAATTCTAGGTAAACCAAGACTCTCCAAAGGTGTATCAAGGCATTCTAAGGAAGGCTCAAGACTTGGAAGCTCAAGGACCACACTTTGGAGCTATTAACCACCCTCTTTGTATCATTTTTCTTCATCCTCAACAACTTGTTTCTACCCTAGCCTTGAGCTAGTAGTAAGTGTCTTGAGAACTCATTTTTCATCTTATTTTAGTAGAGGTAACATATGTGTAACTAAAAATCTAAAGATCTTACAAAACCAAGAAGATGACCTCATGAAACAAAGTAAAAATCATAAGAATATAAGTTGTTTATGCTATATGATGAAGTTGGTTGATGATTGTTTGTGTGTATGGTGATGAACACCACATAAGTGCTTGTTAGATGATTATTAAACACATGATCTAGCAAGTATGTTGATGGATCTTGAAAGATCTATGTTAAGCATGTAGTATGTGAAGTATGAACTTGAAATGTAAGCATGATATAGTGTAGAATATGGTTCCTACAAAGTGTAGATCATGAAAAATGAAAGATTTGAAATATTAATGTTTCAAAGAAACAAAGTTTACTTCACGATGAACATGATTTTGATTTTTAAAGATAAGTGAACTTATTACATGTGTGAAAATGAAATACTTGAAGTGTTTAGAACATAAAAATTTGTAGAAAATGAATTTTTACAATAATGGATCATAAGTTGTAAAGATGAAAATTCTACAAAAATGGTTCATATGGAAAATAAACCATGTTTTTGAAGTTTATGAAACTTGTTAAACACCATGTTAAAAGACTGCAAATTTTTATGAAACTTTCAAGCTCACATCTTCATGAAAAATGCATTTTTATGCATATGATAGGTTGTAAATTGTGGTGAATGATTGTTGATGATTTTTGAAAAGAAAATGATATGCTTAAAAGCATGGAAACCTCCATTTTACAAAGGAAACTATGGCAATTTTTTTATAAATTTAAACACTTTGAAAAATATGTTTTTAACAAGATTTTACAAGTAATCTTGATTTATGGTTTTAAATATAAAAATTCCCATAATTTTTGGTAAAAAAATACAAATAATGGAGGTTGGTTTTCAAAAATAAAGATGACTAAATATATATTTAGAGACCACATGGATTATGTGCTATGTGTATATTATTTGTATTAGTTATATTAAAATTTAGGAACTTGAAATAACATACCACACAAATACCAAAAATTGTAATTAAAGAATTACAAAAGTTACAAGAAAATAAATATATATCTTGTACACAAATATTGGACATTTGGACAAACGGACTCATTATATAAATATTCCAGAATTTTATTTGTATTATAACCAATTTGGTAAACGGTATTTCCTAAACGAACGAACGGACGGACATGAATAGAGGATGGGTTCGTTCGTTTATGTTCGTGAATGTTCGATAATGTGTTCATTTATGTTCGCTCGTTTATGTTCATTTGTGTTTGTTCATTAAAGCTTTTATATGTTATATTTTATTTTATTGGTTTTATCTTTTTAAAATTTTTGAAACCCTAGTCATACTATATGTATCTGCCAACATCTCTCATTTAACCATTTCAATTTCAGTTTGTGTTAAAACTTGAGAAACCTTCTTATTTTTGTGTTAGTTGTGTCTATAACAATTATGTCAACAATCTTCGGGTAATTACGGTAAGTACTTATTTATTTTGGTGGATTCTTCGTAATCTTTGTGATGAGAAATGCATGAACGTTTGTTTGTGTTGATGTATGTTCATGAACATTTGTTTGTGTTCTTGTGTTCGTTTACGCTCGTTAATGTTCGTGAATAGTTCATGAACGCGTTTGTTTCCTTAATGAATGAACACGAACAAGAAATCTCGTAAGGTAAGCGTTCGTGAAGAGTTCATGAACAAGTTAATTCTTTAATGAACGGACACAAACAAGGCCTTATTCGTGTTTTTTAGATTCGTTTAAAGCCCTACTTAAATCACACATTGTCCTCAATGTAGAACATGCGACTATAAAAAAGAAAAAAAAAGAAACGAAAAAGACAAAAAAAGGAGTTGGAAAAGACTTAGTTGGCTAGGATAGTAATCAGTGCCAGTTGTGTGTGTCTTCAATCCAACCGTACACGATCGTATAGCATTTCCTTTGCAATCGTTCCAAATAAGTCGGGGTTGCCCTTTACGTAATAATATAAGCTCGAAATCCGATGACGAATTTATGTTGGTCTAGTTAATTAATAACTTTTAGCACGATTACGTGAGTTAACTTAATAACTTGAAACATGTTATCTAGTTTTAAATTTATAAGAAATGATTATTACTTAGACTAAACGCACACAATAGGCAAGTATACATTTCGTTTGTAGTAAAGTTTATATAAAAACCAAATATCGAACCCAAATGACACGACTTTTACGACTCAACTTTTAATTACCAACTAGTTAACTATTATCTTTTGTTTGTTTGTTTAATTATATATAAAACTAGGAAATAAATGCAAGCAATAGAAATTAGTAGAGAATATCAAGAGCACGGTGAGTGTTGCTTTGGGTTTTTGATTCTACTTAGGATGAACTATAGTTAGGTTATTGGCAAGTGGTGTGGTGAATTTAAGTAAAAGACCCGATTAAAGACTTTTCATTACAACACTTATAGGTAAACTGTTAGGAAATTTTTATTCTGTAAATGTAAGTGTTGAAGAAAAATTGTCGCAACCCCCGATCCCTAATCCCTGGGAACGGGCGGCCGCGAGCCAGTTTCGGGGGTATCGCGTATTATCTAATTTGGCAGCGGAATTTTCATCAGGACCGTAGTTAGGAAATATTTGATCAGAGTAAAATACCACACTTTCATAATATTAAACACATGGGATAAAACCCAAGTTTGCAGTACACACATTTTCATAGGAATAAATCCTATTGTATTTAATAAAAACAACTATTTTATTTTAGGTAACTTTATTGCCACTTTTCCAAGCCTTCAGTGCTGTCCAGCTGGCTTCTATTTGCCTTTCACAGTTTGTTACCTGAAACGCGTTTTAAAAACATTTGTCAGTGGGAAATACTGGTGAGTGAATCCCAGTTTAATCAGGTTTAAATAAAAACCACTGTACAGTATTGAGGGCGATCTCGCAATTACATTTGTTTCCAAGTTATATCAATTAACATCCATGGTACTGTCAGACCCGACTTGTGGAAATGTTACTCCTTGACCAGGTGGTAACAAATTTTGTATACAAAACCCCAACATACTCATGATAATTGTATTCTTACAAATACTCAATAACTGCTTAATATACATTTAATTGTATGAGGTTTTGTAAAAATAGTTAACAAAAGGTTTACAAAAAGTGGATCAACTCACATTGCTGTCTTAGATTATCCTTTAGGGTTTCCTGGTGACAATCTATAATTTACACAAATGCACACGTGTTAGTATAATAACCCATTTTAACATTAGTAATACCCTCCCCGAGACGGCATTCCAACGACTACATCGGGCAGAACCACGACAGCCGTTATGGAACCCTAGATCAATCGGGCAGAGTATCTAATACGTATCAAGGGGTTATGATACTTACAACGGAGCAGAACTTCGTTATTTAGGGGGTATTATACCCGTGTATAATGCCTACACTTCAGAATTGAGAGAAAGAAAAGAAATATGAGCGACGTAAACTGAAGGCCCAAGCTCCAGCTTTATAGGGGCTGAGTTTGGGTTCTACGCGGCCCGCGTAAAACAAGACAAGGGCCTACGCGGCCCGCGTCAACCTTGGTCAACGCCCTAGCTTGTCCGGGTCAGCAACTAGCTTCGTTGTGTGTTGGGCCACGTGGCGGCCTGGGGTCGTGCCAGCTTTTACCTTGTCGCGGCCTGCGTAAGGTTTGAGGTGTGGCTTACGTGGCCCGCCTCAAACCCAAAATCTTGATTTTTAATTAATTTTAATAATATTTAAGGTATTCGGGGCTCGTTTTCACCTATGGGGTGTATTTTTGGACATATTGGGATATTTTAAAATATATTAGGGTGTCGGAAAATTTATAAGGGTGTCGTTTTAGAGTTGTTATATCCTCCCCACCTTGTTTTAGAGCTCGTCCCCGAGATCTACTGGAATAAGTGTGGATATTTCTTTTGCATTTCTGATTCAAGCTCCCATGTATACTCAGGTCCTCTTTTGGAGTCCCACTTCACTTTAACCAGAACTAATCTCTTATGCTTAAGGTTCTTGACTTTTTTGTCTTCAATTTGTAGAGGCCTTTCTACAAACTTGAGTTGTTCATTTACCTCTATATCCTTAAGAGGTACCATCAGCGATTCATCGGCTAAGCATTTCTTGAGATTTGATACATGAAATACATCATGTATTCCTGCCATTTCCTCTGGTAGTTGTAGCTGATAGGCTACAAGTCCTATTTTTCTAATAATCTCAAAAGGTCCAACATACCTGGGACTTAGCTTTCCTCTTTTGATGAATCTTACCACTCCTTTCCAAGGAGAGACTTTTAACAATACTTTATCTCCTACTTGAAATTCCAACGGTTTGCGTCGGTTATCGGCATAGCTCTTCTATCGATCACGTGCTGCTTTCAGTCGTTCCTTGACTTGAATAATCTTGTCAGTTGTTTCTTGTACTATCTCAGGTCCATATAGTTGTTTTTCCCCAATTTCTTCCCAACAGACTGGCGTTCGGCACTTTCGTCCATAAAGTGCTTCGAATGGTGTAGCATTGATACTTGTGTGATAACTATTATTATAAGAAAATTCTATTAAAGGTAAGTGATCATCCCAATTACATCCAAAATCAATTACACAAGCTCTAAGCATGTCTTCCATCGTCTGAATTGTCATTTCGCTTTGTCCGTCCGTTTGAGGATGATAAGCTGTGCTTAGATTTAACTTGGTTCCCATCGCTTTTTGGAAACTTGACCAAAAATGAGAGGTAAAATGGCTATCCCTATCAGAAACGATTGATAAAGGTATTCCATGTAAAGAAACAATTTCATTTACATATAATTTAGCTAGCTGTTCCATACTGAAAGTTTCTTTCATTGGTAGGAAATGAGCTGACTTGGTTAGCCTATCTACAATCACCCAAATTGTATCATTACCTTTCTTTGTTTTGGGTAATTTAGTAACAAAATCCATTGTTATCAATTCCCATTTCCATACTGGCATTTCTAGCTGCTGTAACAAACCTGAGGGTTTCTGATGTTCAGCTTTAACTTGTGAACAAGTTAAACATTTAGAAACATAGGCTGCTATATCCTTTTTCATTCCTATCCACCAGAAATTCTTTCTTAAATCCTGGTACATCTTATCACTTCCTGGATGCATCGTATACTTAGACTTATGGGCTTCTTCTAATATACAATGACGCAGGTTTCCTAATTTAGGTATCCACATTCTTTTCTTATGGAATCTCCAAATTCCATCCGTTCCTTGTTCTAATTCCTTAATCATACCTTTTAATTTTTCAGTATCCTCCTTGATTACTGATTCTTGTGCTTCTCTTATCTGAACATTTAAATCTACTTGCAGATTTAATTTAAGAGAACGTACTCTTTTTGGCTTTTCGTGATACTTTCGGCTTAAAGCATCAGCAACTACATTTGCTTTTCCTTCCTGATACTGGATATCACAATCATAGTCACTAAGCATCTCCATCCAGCGTCTTTGTCTTGTATTCAAATTTTTTTGCCCAAAAACATATCTTAAACTTTTATGATCAGTAAATATGGTAAACTTACTACCATAAAGGTAATGTCACCAAATTTTAAGGGCAAAAATTATAGCTCCTAATTCTAGATCATGGGTTGAATAATTCTCTTCATGATTCTTAAGTTGTCCAGATGCGTAAGCTATAACCTTTTGGCATTGCATCAACACACATCCATAACCTAATTTAGAAGCGTCACAATAGACTACAAAGTCTTCGGTTCCCTCTGGTAACGCTAATATTGGTGCATGGGTTAATCTATGCTTAAGAATTCTAAATGCTTCTTCTTGTTTTGGTCCCCATTCAAACTTAATGGATTTACAGGTTAACTTAGTTAAAGGAATGGCTATTCTAGAAAAATCTTGAATAAATCTTCTATAATAACCGACCAATCCTAAGAAACTTCTAACCTCGGTTGGTGACTCAGGGGTTTTCCATTTGGTAATCGCCTCGATCTTTGTTGGAGCCACATTAATTCTTTCATGATTAACTAAGTGTCCAAGAGACTGTACCTGCTTTAACCAAAACTCGCACTTTGAAAAATTTGCATAAAGCTTTTCTTTTCTTAATAAACTTAAAAGTGCGTGCAAATGCTTTGCATGATCTTCCTTACTTTTAGAATAAATGAGAATATCATCAATAAAAACAATTATGAATTTATCCAAATATGGCTTACATATTCGGTTCATCATGTCCATAAATGCGGCTGGGGCATTGGTTAAACCAAATGGCAAGACAGTAAATTCATAATGGCCATACCTTGTTCTGAATGCGGTTTTAGGAATGTCCTCTTCCTGTACCTTTAATTGATGATATCCTGACCTTAAATCGATTTTAGAGAAAAATCGAGCTCCTTGCAGTTGATCGAACAGATCATCGATTCTCGGTAATGGGTACCGGTTCTTAATCGTGACCTTGTTCAATTCACGGTAGTCAATGCACATACGCATTGATCCGTCCTTCTTTTTAACGAATAAAATCGGCGCTCCCCATGGCGATGAGCTTGGTTGTATGAATCCTTTCTCCAATAATTCATCTTACTGTTTCTTTAGTTCCTGCATTTCTGCAGGTGCCAATCGGTAGGGTGCTTTGGAAATTGGTGTTGTTCCGGGTACCAGATGGATTCTGAATTCGAATTCTCTGTCTGGCGGTAGTCCTGGTAATTCTTCGGGAAAGACATCTGAGAACTGAGACACTACTGGAATGTCCTTTAATTCTTTTCCTTCAGTGTTAGTGATTATAGAAATCAAATACACTATAGACCCTTTTCTTATATAGCTTGCAGTTTTCATCACAGAGATGAATTTCGTGGATCTAGATGGTTTATCACCTTTAATTGTGATCTTTTCACCCTTTGGTGAATTTACTTGAATTGACTTTTGATCACATAAAATATTAGCTTTATTGGCTATTAACCAATCCATTCCTAATACAATATCAAATCCTGCCATATTCATGGGATACAGGTTTGCAATATACTTTTGGTTTAAAAATTCTATTCTTGCTCCCTGCAAGATTTCAGAAATCCTAACCGTTTCTCCATTTGCTGTCTCGACTAGACATTCTTGTGAGAGTTTAGTTAATGGTTGATTTAGGAGTTTGCAAAATGAAGTATTAATAAAACTTTGGTTTGCACCAGAGTCAAATAATACTTTAGCAAAAACATCATTAACTAAAAATGTACCAGCTATGACATCCGGAATCATTTTGGCTTCATCTGCAGTCAGAACAAATGCTCTAGCATTTTTAGTGTTCCTGTTGTTTGCAGCTGGAGCCAATTTCGGACAGTTGGGCTTGATGTGAGCTTTTTCTCCATAGTTGAAGCATAGTCCATTACTGGATTTTCTTCTGCAATCTTCTTCCTTGTGTCCGGGTGCCTTGCAGAAATTGCAGTGAGTGGAGCATTTTCCTGAATGCTTTTTCTTGCAGACCTTGCAGTATGGTGCAGAGGTAGAACCTATATTCCTACGGTTGGAATTCCCAGAACGGAATTCTTGGGTAAGCCTTTGGGCTAGGTTTCTCCTCTGGTTTTCTTCTCTAGTACGGATTAACTCATCTGTCAAGGTATTTGCTAGTTCTACAGTTTCTTCTATAGTTTGGGGTCTAGCTGCCTTAACTACATGTCTAATCTCTCCAATTAATCCCCAGATGTAACGGGAGATTAATACCGGTTCAGGTGATGCAAGGGTTGGTACTATTCTAGCATATTCAAAGAATGTGGTAGTATAACCCTTACTATCTACCCCGGTCATTCTTAGGTTCAGAAACTTATTTGCTATCTGTTCCTTTTCATTGGGAGGGTAGAATTTCCTTTCTACCATATTCTTAAATTCCTCCCATTCTATGTTGTATACCTTATCACTTCCTCTGGACTGGAGGATAGTGTTCCACCATTCTAAGGCCGAGTTCTTAAATAGATTAGAAGCAAACATTATCTTATCTTCTTCAGCACACTTGCTTATTTTTAAAACAACCTCAGTCTTTTCTATCCAGCGTAGAGCTGCAATGGGTCCTTCATTGCCCGAGAATTCTATTGGTTTGCAGGACCAGAATTCTTTGTAAGAACAACCATAAGGCATGGTTCTCCTTCTTTTGGGAATGGGCACTTGAAGTACAAGTCCATTGTTTATACTGTGCTCTTGTTCAATTGGTCGCTTACTGCTATGTTTACTTTTATTATCAGCATCCTTAACAGTTTGAAGAATAAATGGTATTGCATCTATAATTCCTTGTGCCACTCTGTGTTGGATAGTACTATTATCCATTTGGTTTCCATTATTATTGATGCTCGGATTCTCATTAACCAAGTTAATGTTATTCTGGTTATCGTTATTCAGATTTTCTTGATTTCCTTCGTCGGCCATCTGAATTTTAAACATTTACCACGTATTAATATCACAAAATAATATTTAATATACCCAATCACATGACACGCATTTTGGTCAAAAGCGTCGATCATTGCGACTTACTCTAATTTCATATACTATGCGTCTATTACATACTAGTACTGAAATAAAAATTACAATACTGACTGAAATTTAAAGTTACACTACTCGTAATAGGCATCCGTAGTTTTTTTTTCATACACATACACACATATTATATTATTTATTACCGTCTCCACCATCACACTCATGGATATGGATTCATCCAAAAATCCATATTGCGTTCGTTGTACTTCCAGATGAGTCGCTCTCCCACCTGTCTCATTCGTTCACTACTTTCTAAAATTTCCTCACCAAATGTCCTAAGTTCTTGTACGTTTTCTGCACTCATTGGGGGTGCAGGTTCTAGGACTGGGTTTGGAATCTGGGGTGCGGGTTCCTGGTACGGAGGTGTATGGGCCTGAAATTGGTAAGGATTCTCTAAAATCTCCCTAATAAATACATCGTGGTAATAGGGATCTAAAGGATCCAAACCTGGGTAGGCTCCTATGTTTGGCATGGGCATGTCTTCATGTATCGGGTAACGTTGCACATAGTCCCTATTGTCATCCCACCAGGGGTCATAATTTGGGTCTAAGGGGTTTGGTGCATGTACCCTAGGTATTTCTTCCGGATTGAAGTCATGCATTTTTAGTTGATTTTCGGGGTTTTCTATTTCCATCGGTTGGTCAGGAGTTGGTAGTTGTGGTTGGGTGCTATCATTTGCTCCAGATTAGGGTCAGCTGCAGTGGTTGCTAAGATATGGATGTTGGCTATACCCCTATTAATCATATCCTGGGCATAGGCATCGGTTTCTCTTTTAGCTGCTGCTAGTGCTCTCTGGTCTTGTAACTTTTTCATACGCTTCCTACGCTCATGTGCCCCTCGACTGAACCATCCTCTCTTTTTCTGAGGGAATGGCTCCTCGGACTGAGCCTTAAACACGAATATTGCTTCTTCCGTATCAGCAGAGTTGTAACACCTCGAAAATTCACGTCCCATAATGTGTAGACACGTGTCATATGTTTGAACGTATGAAAGAATGTTATAAAGGGACTAAAGTTGACAAACTTGAAAAGTATATGAAAAATACGAGTTCAAAATGTCAACAGTGAGTAAATATACTTCATAATAACCCTACATGATGTTTATACCATCACACGAATAAATCATGGATCATACGAAGCTAAAAGTGAGAGATTACAAACTACAGGGGTTAAATGTATCAACATGTTTAAGTTATACCTCTGAGTGACCTTTTGACAAACCCGAAGTTTTGTAACGGTTAATTATGCTCACTAGAATGCACGATATAAATTTCATAAAGTTTCGTTATCGTATGAGAAAGTTATGATCAAATCCGTATGCGAGGGGTAAAGCGTTAACGTTGAAAGTTATGACTTTTTGGGTTAACCGGAAATGTCCAGGGACTTGGCAAAGTGGGTATAAGTCCTAAAGCCTTTGTAGGTAAATAAGAAGGGGTCAAATTGCAAGAAATAAGTCGGTTGCCCTTTCGAATGCTTGAAAGGCCAAGCTTTTACCTTATGCCTATTTGTTGCGCACCGCAACAAATATTTGTTACGGTGCGCAAGCATGTTGCCAGCGATAGAAAGTTGTTGTTTGCTGTTTTAAACGCATTTTTGACCTTTTAAACGGTTTTCCACATCTCCCTTGGCCCCTAAACAACCCCTAAACTTATAGGACACCTGTGGGAATGTTGTGGTTAGTGGTAGACTAAGTTGTCAACACCTTATGGTGCCTTAGTTCACTATATAAAGCTCATGAGTTGCAACATTCCAATCACACCTTCATTCTGCAATTGAGGAGCCTTCTGGAGCTTCAAAGCAGACCCAAGTCCTTCCTAATCAAGCTTAGGACTTCAGTAAGTGTTCTAATCATTTCTTAATTAAGTTTTAGCTTAGTTTTAGCTTAAAAGTCAAACCGTCGTAATTAACGGTTGACTTTGAGATTAATCACTAATGGTCCAGTGATTAGTCGAAGTGAAAGTAGTTATAAGTTGGTAATTATGTGGGTAATAAACCCTTAAAAGGGTTCCCCCTGATTCCCACTCTAACTAGGTCTAATGTCGGCTCAAACTTGTTAATAAAAGGTCAACAGGATGCTTAGTTTCTAATTTATGCATAATTAGCAATGTAGAACACATACAACCTGTATGATCATTCATATAACTTAGTAATTAGTGTAAGAACATGTCTAAACATGTTCAACCCGACAATTTTATGTTTAGACCCGGTTCGGAACCGAAAGTCGCAAAGCTTTGACTTTTGGTTTGACTTCAGTTCTGACCCGCTTTAGTATGATTTGGAAATGCCTTAGAGCTTCCTTAGGACCAGGCTACATGTTAGCATAACCCTCTGTGGTTGGTTCGTTGATTGACCCATTCGTTTACGCGTTTCCGTTAATTGCTCATATGTTGACCATTATGCCCTTTTCACCTTAAGACGTGATTTTTGAAAAAGTAAAAGAGTAGAAACCTTAATTACTGATATATAGACTTGTATGCAAAGTTTGACATCAGTTTGAGGTGTAGAATAAGAGTTATGCTCGTTAGCGTAAAATTAAAGCTTTATGTTAATAAAACGGCATAATTAGCGTATAGCCTAGTTAAGCCCACTTTTTGATACCAAATCTTTTACCCACTGATTTAATATATTATTTTGGGATTTTTAAAGATTTTTAATAGATTTTAGGCTGAGCATAACTTATAGTCGTAGGCTTAATCCGGTAATTGTCGGTTTTGCCCTTACGAGCCATAAAATGAGTTTTACATATCTAAACGACTCCAAACCTTTTGCTACTGATCACATATGATAAATAAATTATTTTAAGCCTTCTGGAAATATAAAAATATCAGATTTAAGTATCAAACCCGGAAATGGCCTTTAATAGCCTTTTTAAGCGTTTTTAACGCATATTATGTACTAGAAGTATTTTAAACATACAAGGGTTGATACCTACTGATATTTGAGGCAAATTATAATATTTTAACAGTAAGAAAAGGTTGTTAAACTCAGACTCCAGTTTTGAGCTTTTCGGCTTATGTGAAATTACCAAAATACCCCTACGGGGCATAGTTTGGTTATAATTGATAAATTTCACATATGTACTTTACCCTACTGTTATAACTCATTAATTTGAGTATGTTTACTGATTACATCAGACCTGTAACTCAGTTAAACACTTAAACCCTTTTTCAACCTTTAAAATGACCAAACTACCCCTACGGGGTATAGTTTGTGTTTAAATTCCTTTCGGGCATAATGAAAGACATCTTACTGATGTCACAACATATTTGAGGCATAATTAACTTAGGAAACCTGTATATGGCTCTCATGAATACCCGTCACGCTTATTACGCGTACGGTTCGGTTTATGTAACAAGTTTACATAAATTAGCCGAAACGGGTCAAACCTTATTGGTTTTATCCCAAAATCCAGAATGTGTATGAAATACCCATTTAAGACAAGTCTTCAAACTTTTCGGGTCTAAAACACATTCTATTCCGGTCTTCGCTTAATCACGCGCCTGAACCGTATATTCCCTTAAGACTAACCGGTCTAAGCTTAAGCTAAATTAAAGACCCGTTAGCATTCTAATTGGTTATTTATACCATCATTCCAGACTAGAGCATTTCGGTAAATGGTACCTACGCTTACTTAAGTGAATACGGCTGAGTTATTAGATTCTTGCTATTTAAGACAGGAGCTAGCTTAGGTAAATACTCTTAACTTATTTTCCCTATACGGGCTTGGGATACGGTATAATAATACCGCTTGGTCGGGTATTGAATATTTAATCGGATTGTGATTAAATTATTGAGGTAACCCGGTTTAATCTGTATTGTTTGAAATAAAAGCCTTTAGGGGTTAATGACCATGTCCCGGATATCCTTGACATCATTGTATTATAAAATGGCCACGCCTTAAGCACGGGGTGTAGGCATACACTGAAAGTTGCTTAAAGGGAAACGGTATCTCACTCTCTTGTGGGCTTATACTTGTGGTGTGTCTGTTAATCTTGACTCGGTTTCTACATCGGGCCCTGAACGTACAACGAACATGTAAATCTGTATACAAGGTTATAAATATAATTGTTCCAAGTTAAAAAGGTTAATTTTGCCTCTGTGCATTTTAATCAAATTATAAAAGATATTTTGTGCCACGTGCATTCAAATCAATTTTTCTTAAACTCCTTTCAAATGAGTCGGTTGAGTGTATTTACCAGTGAAAACTGACGTATTTTCCAAAAAGGTTAAGTGACAGGTACTGAACGTAATTGGCTGGAAGCTCAGGGCACTAATAAGGAATCTTGCAAGTTCTAGGCGTCTAAAGTCTGTTGAACAAGTGATATGTTTTAAGATCCGCCTGTGGATCCTTTACTTTCCGTTGTAATAATGGTTATTACTTTATATTCGGAATGTAATAATATTTATCTTTTGCTTCCGCTGTGCATTTATACATATATTGTGTTGTTTGACTATTACGTTGCCAACCACGTCACGATACTCCCCACCGGGCCCACCGGTGACACGTGGAAAGTCGGGGTGTGACAGGTTGGTATCAGAGCCAACACTGAGTGAATTAAACACTAGTCTTTTGTGTTTAATCTCAGTTACACAATTGCACATTCTTGAGTCTAGACAAGAACATAGGACAAATTCCAATTTCATTGTCTTTTAACTACTTCCTTGATTATTTTCTGATTAGCCTTTGCATGGGCAAGTCATTTTTATTAGAAGTCCCGTTTAGGGCAACCATCTACTTGTTAAATTTTAAAGGAACGATTGTATTTAAAATATCATTCCTATATTATAAGATCTACCATTATAATAAAAATGGAAAAATCTAAAAAGGACGAGACCTAGCCACACGTCACATTAAGACAGGGCCAAGATGGTAGTTCCATAATTAGATTCAGATCCATATTTAGCACCTCAATTTAGGACTGTCCTGCGATAAATATTAATAAGAATCTTAAGAGTGAAACCTAGCCTTCGGGTCATTTTAAGGCCGGGCCATGATGGTAAGACATGTTTAAAAGATTCGAATCCCTGTTAACATCTGTAAATATGTTAACACTCCTGGCAGGCGTGATTCGTTAAAATCACACACGTCATTTTTATATATGGATTCTTTAAAAAGATCCCTAACCCAACTTAATGATCTCTGAATCATGGGTTTAGATCATCAATTAAGATGATCATACTTTGACCATATATTGGTAAAATAATGCCTACGGGCTATAATGTATTGTCCATTTGAGACATTGACATTTGATCTTCATGATTCCTTGTCTATGGTGGTGAGCTATGCTCAAGCCTATTAGTCTGTATGATCAATGCGATCCTGACTACTATCATCAAATGAAGATGATCATATAATAAACATCCCTTAGGAGGGAAATGCCTACGGGCTATAGTTAATGTCCTCTGAGACTAAAGACAGTGGTAGCCTACAACTCCCTGTCAAGAAAAGGTAATGAACTTTGACTCAAACCTTAATGCCTTGATTCTTTGAAATTATGGCTTATAAATTAAAACTGTCCATGTGACTAGGCCTTTGCGCCACCTTAATATCCTTAATGTTTTATAACTAGGATAAATTATAAAAAAAAATGCTAATTGAATGTAACTAACAAATTAACCAATATGGTTTATATTACCATGGTTAATAAATCGTTTAAAACGATAAGACTATATGAGCTTTCGTATAAACCTTGCCCTTGTTTGATTTTTATGTAGCATTTAAAGCTACATGGCTAGGTCAAAGGAAGAGAACAGTCACCCTCTGGAAAACCGCGATGATGAAAGGATTAATATAACCAGAGGAGAGCTTCGTACATTGATTGATTCAGCTGTATCTAAAGCTGTAGAGGAGAAATTTAGGGAGTATAGTGAGACTAATAGTAAAGCCTCATCTGTACCCCACTCTAATTCTGTCCCTAAAACTCATTCAGAGCCGCATAACAAGCCGCCCTCTAAGAAAGAGGAACTAAAGAAGAATGACGATCGACATTCATCTAATGAACACAGTGTTCCATCCAAGAGGATAGTGTTCGATAATGAACCGCATACCAAGTCCTGTACCTACAAATATTTTATTTCCTGCAAACCCCGGGACTTCACTGGGGATAAAGGGGCAGTTGATTGTATGGTCTGGTTGGATGAAATGGACACAGTTGTCGATATCAGCGGTTGTGCTGAGAGGGATGTAGTGAAGTATGTATCCCAATCATTCAAGGGAGAGGCGCTAGCGTGGTGGAAGGCTCTCATTCAAGCTGCTGGGAAGATCCCACTTTACAACATGTCATGGGAACAGTTTGTTGCTCTCATTATGGAGAACTACTGCCCCCAACACGAGGTCGAAAGAATCGAATCAGATTTCTTATCATTGGTGATGACAAACTTAGATTGTCAAGCATACCTCACCCGTTTCAATACCTTGTCAAGACTGGTTCCTTACCTAGTAACACCAGAACCCAAGAGAATTGCTCGCTTCATCGGGGGTTTAGCCCCAGAAATCAAAGCCAGTGTTAAGGCTTCAAGACCTACTACATTCAGGTCAACGACAGATCTGTCGCTATCTCTCACACTCGATGTGGTCAGAAACAAGGCCGCCAAAGTCTCTGAAGATGGAAAGCGTAAAAGGGAGGATGAGAATTCTCATCGCTCCGATAAGAAGAGGAATTCTGAAGATAAAAAGAGTTCCGGGTTTAAGAAAGACAACCAGCAGTCGGGAGAGAAGACCAGGTGCGAAACCTGTAGGAAATACCATCTTGGGAAATGTAGATTTGAGTCCCAGCCTCTACCGTGTGGAATTTGCAAGTCAAGGGAACATAAAACCCTGGATTGCAAGAAGTTAAAAGATGCAACCTGTTATGGTTGCAACGAGAAGGGGCATATCAAGACCAACTGCCCTAGGAATCAGATGAACGCCTAGAAGATGATGCTGAATAATAACTATATAACAGATACCTTTCCATATCAAACAGTTATGCATGAATTTTATTTGATAATGGCACATATGATGCTATAAGGAATGATAAATGTTGAGAACTGTTGTCTCCGCCTGATTAAGACTCCGGTCATTTAAAACGAGATGGAAAGTGACCGATGATACTTTAGAAAATGCTCCAACAAATCCTAGATTGATATTTTATATCTATTAGGAATCGCTCTTTTCTGATACCTTTTGGCAAACTTTCAAGCTAACTAAATTCATCAGTATAATAAAGACAGATGTGACTTTTGATCCCCTGTCAAAAAGGTGATGGAATAGGTCCAACCCTTAAATGCCATTGATGGTCTTTTGTGACCTAGGCTAAGTGATATTAATATAATTTTTAAAATGACGTTCATTAAGAATGTTAGTGCCTTATTGGCCGAAATAGTTTGATGAAACCATGGTTAGTATAAAGCCATGAGGATGATGAATGGCAGTTGTCGGATCGCAACCAAGAAGTTGATTCGTTAGTAATAAGGACTATTTTTCTGTTCCTGAAAAAAAATGGTGGAACCGGCCGTCCCCGGAATCGAACTTGGGTCTAGGCCACACCCTTTCGCGCGCCTAGCCAACCGAGCTAGGTGCCTAGTTTGTGAAAATTCCCATTCTGATTAAATATAAGCACATATAGTTGATATCTCTTTAATCTCTATCGATTTCGAATACCAAATGGTATGACAAAAGCGCTATATGAGGATTGGTGTATCTTAATAAGTTCCATAGATTGCTTCCATGCCTGATCAGTATGGAGGTTTAATGCATGGGATCACAAAGATATCCCAATGATCATATGGAACTAAAGTCAACTAATAGTATTCAAAGAAGATATCCAGAATGAAATTGTCCAAGTAGATATTCCCGATTAAGGAACTCGTGGACTAGTAACATAAATGTGTCACTTATTTGACACAAGCAATGATGAGTGAACTGGAGCCTGAGATATGGAAATCTCTGTAACCTCCTTGTACCTTGATTATCTCCTCCTAAGATTACCCTGTTTACCCCTGGAAGGCAGGTAGAGTTAAGTTTTATATCCCATTTAGGGCTGCATTATTATGAAATCTCAGAGACAACTAGTACCATTATTGGCGGAATCGAAAACCCTGGTTAAGTAAGTTTTAAGACATAGATTCATAAAGCCAAACTCAATATCCTGAGAATTCGGTATAGTAAACTGTGAAAGACGGTTCATTTTGCTAAGGCATTGCTTACCGCAACCCTAATTAGGCAACGATTGAGAATCGCCATCAACTACCCAGGATAGTCGATTTGCTCGACTAACTGTAAAGATTAGCTATTTCTTAATAGTAATTTTGAGCAATGGTTGGAATAACCATCTCCCCTTAAGATAAGCTTTTCTATAAATAGTTGTTATAAAAGTATCAAGGCTACCCCTGTGGAGACCTTGTATAAATGGCATGTTAAACGTTTATTGTTAGGACAATAGATTGGTAAGTTCAATTATAAGGATCTGAAAGTTGCCTAGGAAACAACAAATAAGCTCATATAAATCCATGCTCGATTGTAAGTTGCCAGTATACGGCAGGATATCGAGAATTCATGAAAATAGCAAACCTCCTAAATTCTTGTTAAGAAATAAGGTTCAACAATAGATATCATCCTGGAAGGGTGTGCTAAATTTGTTAAATTATCGGGCTAGTTAAGCTCCGAGTATATAGAATCATTCGAAGGAAATCGAATGTATTAAGATCAAATAGCTTACGAGCTAAGACCTAATTAAGGGGCTTGGTGGAACGCGCAATGTGACCCACACTAATGATTTAGCGACGTGTCACCAATAAGTCGAAAAGCGCTATCACATAATGATATGCAGGACTATGATAGTAAGAGCAACCTGTTTCGATTGAGGATCGACAGGATTAGAAGCTCCAAAAAGATACATGTGCCTATTATAAAGGTCAAATTGTAGTGCCTTAGAGGCTCAAAGGTACTGGGGGAAGATTAAGCCCAATTTAAGGCAGAAAAATACTTCCTTTACTTTAACAAATCTCGAGGTCGAGATTTCTTTTAAGGGGGTGAGGATGTAACACCTCGAAAATTCACGTCCCATAATGTGTAGACACGTGTCATATGTTTGAACGTATGAAAGAATGTTATAAAGGGACTAAAGTTGACAAACTTGAAAAGTATATGAAAAATACGAGTTCAAAATGTCAACAGTGAGTAAATATACTTCATAATAACCCTACATTATGTTTATACCATCACACGAATAAATCATGGATCATACGAAGCTAAAAGTGAGAGATTACAAACTACAGGGGTTAAATGTGTCAACATGTTTAAGTTATACCTCTGAGTGACCTTTTGACAAACCCGAAGCTTTGTAACGGTTAATTATGCTCACTAGAATGCACGATATAAATTTCATAAAGTTTCGTTATTGTATGAGAAAGTTATGATCAAATCCGTATGCGAGGGGTAAAGCGTTAACGTTGAAAGTTATGACTTTTCGGGTTAACCGGAAATGTCCAGGGACTTGGCAAAGTGGGTATAAGTCCTAAAGCCTTTGTAGGTAAATAAGAAGGGGTCAAATTGCAAGAAATAAGTCGGTTGCCCTTTCGAATGCCTGAAAGGCCAAGCTTTTACCTTCTGCCTATTTGTTGCGCACCGCAACAAATATTTGTTACGGTGCGCAAGCATGTTGCCAGCGACAGAAAGTTGCTGTTTTAAACGCATTTTTGACCTTTTAAACGGTTTTCCACATCTCCCTTGGATCCTAAACAACCCCTAAACTTATAGGACACCTATGGGAATGTTGTGGTTAGTGGTAGACTAAGTTGTCAACACCTTATGGTGCCTTAGTTCACTATATAAAGCTCATGAGTTGCAACATTCCAATCACACCTTCATTCTGCAATTGAGGAGCCTTCTGGAGCTTTAAAGCAGACCCAAGTCCTTCCTAATCAAGCTTAGGACTTCAGTAAGTGTTCTAATCCTTGCTTAATTAAGTTTTAGCTTAAAAGTCAAACCGTCGTAATTAACGGTTGACTTTGAGATTAATCACTAATGGTCCAGTGATTAGTCGAAGTGAAAGTAGTTATAAGTTGGTAATTATGTGGGTAATAAACCCTTAAAAGGGTTCCCCCTGATTCCCACTCTAACTAGGTCTAATGTCGGGTCAAACTTGTTAATAAAAAGTCAACAGGATGCTTAGTTTCTAATTTATGCATAATTAGCAATGTAGAACACATACAACCTGTATGATCATTAATATAACTTAGTAATTAGTGTAAGAACATGTCTAAACATGTTCAACCCGACAATTTTATGTTTAGACCCGGTTCGGAACCGAAAGTCGCAAAGCTTTGACTTTTGCTTTGACTTCAGTTCTGACCCGCTTTAGTATGATTTGGAAATGCCTTAGAGCTTCCTTAGGACCAGGCTACATGTTAGCATAACCCTCTGTGGTTGGTTCATTGATTGACCCATTCGTTTACGCGTTTCCGTTAATTGCTCATATGTTGACCATTATGCCCTTTTCACCTTAAGACGTGATTTTTGAAAAAGTAAAAGAGTAGAAACCTTAATTACTGATATATAGACTTGTATGCAAAGTTTGACATCAGTTTGAGGTGTAGAATAAGAGTTATGCTCGTTAGTGTAAAATTAAAGCTTTATGTTAATAAAACGGCATAATTAGCGTATAGCCTAGTTAAGCCCACTTTTTGATACCAAATCTTTTACCCACTGATGTAATATATTATTTTGGGATTTTTAAAGATTTTTAATAGATTTTAGGCTGAGCATAACTTATAGTCGTAGGCTTAATCCGGTAATTGTCGGTTTTGCCCTTACGGGCCATAAAATGAGTTTTACATATCTAAACGACTCCAAACCTTTTGCTACTGATCACATATGATAAATAAATTATTTTAAGCCTTCTGGAAATATAAAAATATCAGATTTAAGTATCAAACCCGGAAATGGCCTTTAATAGCCTTTTTAAGCGTTTTTAACGCATATTATGTACTAGAAGTATTTTAAACATACAAGGGTTAATACCTACTGATATTTGAGGCAAATTATAATATTTTAACAGTAAGAAAAGGTTGTTAAACTCAGACTCCAGTTTTGAGCTTTTCGACTTATGTGAAATTACCAAAATACCCCTACGGGGCATAGTTTGGTTATAATTGATAAATTTCACATATGTACTTTACCCTACTGTTATAACTCATTAATTTGAGTATGTTTACTGATTACATCAAACCTGTAACTCAGTTAAACACTTAAACCCTTTTTCAACCTTTAAAATGACCAAACTACCCCTACGGGGCATAGTTTGTGTTTAAATTCGTTTCGGGCATAATGAAAGACATCTTACTGATGTCACAAAATATTTGAGGCATAATTAACTTAGGAAACCTGTATATGGCTCTCATGAATACCCGTCACGCTTATTACGCGTACGGTTCGGTTTATGTAACAAGTTTACATAAATTAGCCGAAACGGGTCAAACCTTATTGGTTTTATCCCAAAATCCAGAATGTGTATGAAATACCCATTTAAGACAAGTCTTCAAACTTGTCGGGTCTAAAACACATTCTATTCCGGTCTTCGCTTAATCACGCGCCTGAACCGTATATTCCCTTAAGACTAACCGGTCTAAGCTTAAGCTAAATTAAAGACCCGTTAGCATTCTAATTGGTTATTTATACCATCATTCCAGACTAGAGCATTTCGGTAAATGGTACCTACGCTTACTTAAGTGAATACGGCTGAGTTATTAGATTCTTGCTATTTAAGACAGGAGCTAGCTTAGGTAAATACTCTTAACTTATTTTCCCTATACGGGCTTGGGATACGGTATAATAATACCGCTTGGTCGGGTATTGAATATTTAATCGGATTGTGATTAAATTATTGAGGTAACCCGGTTTAATCTGTATTGTTTGAAATAAAAGCCTTTAGGGGTTAATGACCATGTCCCAGATATCCTTGACATCATTGTATTATAAAATGGCCACGCCTTAAGCACGGGGTGTAGGCATACACTGAAAGTTGCTTAAAGGGAAACGGTATCTCACTCTCTTGTGGGCTTATACTTGTGGTGTGTCTGTTAATCTTGACTCGGTTTCTACATCGGGCCCTGAACGTACAACGAACATGTAAATCTGTATACAAGGTTATAAATATAATTGTTCCAAGTTAAAAAGGTTAATTTTGCCTCTGTGCATTTTAATCAAATTATAAAAGATATTTTGTGCCACGTGCATTCAAATCAATTTTTCTTAAACTCCTTTCAAATGAGTCGGTTGAGTGTATTTACCAGTGAAAACTGACGTATTTTCCAAAAAGGTTAAGTGACAGGTACTGAACGTAATTGGCTGGAAGCTCAGGGCACTAATAAGGAATCTTGCAAGTTCTAGGCGTCTAAAGTCTGTTGAACAAGTGATATGTTTTAAGATCCGCCTGTGGATCCTTTACTTTCCGTTGTAATACTGGGTATTACTTTATATTCGGAATGTAATAATATTTATCTTTTGCTTCCGCTGTGCATTTATACATATATTGTGTTGTTTGACTATTACGTTGCCAACCACGTCACGATACTCCCCACCGGGGCCACCGGTGACACGTGGAAAGTCGGGGTGTGACAAGAGTACCCTAAGAGGGCAGGCTGAGAAGAGGCACCTTTGCTTCTAGGCGAACCAGACAATTGACGGTACACGTCAGATGGTCCTTGGTCACTCATACTATAAACTAACAAATAGTCAAATAACACATAACAATAAAATACAATTATGCACGTATTCCCGTAATTTATTTCCTAACAAGTTGAATTTTGATGTCAGCAGAACACTTCTGTGGCTGAATCAGTGGCTTAGCTCTGATACCACCTTCTGTCGCAACCCCCGATCCCTAATCCCCGGGAACGGGCGGCCGCGAGCCAGTTTCGGTGGTATCGCGTATTGTCTAATTTGGCAGCGGAATTTTCATCAGGACCGTAGTTAGGAAATATTTGATCAGAGTAAAATACCACACTTTCATAATATTAAACACATGGGATAAAACCCAAGTTTGCAGTACACACATTTTCATAGGAATAAATCCTATTTTATTTAATAAAAACATCTATTTTATTTTAGGTAACTTTATTGCCACTTTTCCAAGCCTTCAGTGCTGTCCAGCTGGCTTCTATTTGGCTTTCACAGTTTGTTACCTGAAACGCGTTTTAAAAACATTTGTCAGTGGGAAATACTGGTGAGTGAATCCCAGTTTAATCAGGTTTAAATAAAAACCATTGTACAGTATTGAGGGCGATCTCGCAATTACATTTGTTTCCAAGTTCTATCAATTAACATCCATGGTATTGTCAGACCCGACTTGTGGAAATGTTACTCCTTGACCAGGTGGTAACAAATTTTGTATAAAAAACCCCAACATAATCATGATAATTGTATTCTTACAAATACTCAATAACTGCTTAATATACATTTAATTGTATGAGGTTTTGTAAAAATAGTTAACAAAAGGTTTACAAAAAGTGGATCAACTCACATTGTTGTATTAGATTATCCTTTAGGGTTTCCTGGTGACAATCTATAATTTATACAAATGCACACGTGTTAGTATAATAACCCATTTTAACATTAGTAATACCCTCCCCGAGACGGCATTCCAACGACTACGTCGAGCAGAACCACGATAGCCGTTACGGAACCCTAGATCAATCGGGCATAGTATCTAATACGTATCCAGGGGTTATGATACTTACAACGGAGCAGAACTTCGTTATTTAGGGGGGGTATTATACCCGTGTATAATGCCTACACTTCAGAATTGAGAGAAAGAAAAGAAATCCGAGCGACGTAAACTGAAGGCCCAAGCTCCAGCTTTATAGGGGCTGAGTTTGGGTTCTACGCGGCCCGTGTAAAACAAGACAAGGGCCTACGCGGCCCGCATCAACCTTGGTCAACGCCCTAGCTTGTCCGGGTCAGCAACTAGCTTCGCCGTGTGTTGGGCCACGTGGCGGCCTGGGGTCGTGCCAGCTTTTACCTTGTCGCGGCCCGCGTAAGGTTTGAGGTGTGGCTTACGCGGCCCGCCTCAAACCCAAAATCTTGATTTTTAATTAATTCTAATAATATTTAAGGTATTTGGGGCCCGTTTTCACGTATGGGGTGTATTTTTGGACATATTGGGATATTTTAAAATATATTAGGGTGTCGGAAAATTTATAAGGGTGTCGGTTTAGAGTTGTTATAAAAATGATAAAGAATGTGATCATTCTGATCAGATAT
The DNA here is from genome assembly GCA_030545235.1 of Helianthus tuberosus. Taxonomy (NCBI): domain Eukaryota; kingdom Viridiplantae; phylum Streptophyta; class Magnoliopsida; order Asterales; family Asteraceae; genus Helianthus; species Helianthus tuberosus. The sequence continues at coordinate 94,321,164 of CM060397.1, read as the reverse complement.
GATGCCAAACAAGTCAACAGGTCAAATATGATTAAGATAATAGATAAAGGATGAGAAACGAAATGATCGACATCAGAAAAGGATCAGAAAGTCATCTAAAGTAGATAAAGAATACTAGATCAAAAGAATCTGATCAATCTGATGATTAACATTAGATCTGATTAGAAGAAGTCATCAGAAATTCTGATGATGGATCATCATAATTCTAATAACCCCACTTGCAATACCTGGTAAAGTATTCACAACTTCTAAGACAACCAGTAAAGCTATGGATTCAATGAATGTGCCAAAACGAAGCTTTTACAGGCCAAGTGCATGAATAAACAAATGTTTATTCATACCAAACATTCTCTATAAATATAAATAGAGAATTAAATTATCAAAGAGTAAATGAGTTGTGCACAACATTTAATACATTATACACACTCCGTATTCATTTTGTACTAGCTAATAACCACTCAATCACCTTGTAACCTCTTCAAAGTGATATAAACCTGAAAATTCTGTAGTTTGGTCTCTTGAAAGTTCGATTTCTATTTCCGCACACTATTTTCTATTCAATGAAATCAATTGTCATTTTAATTTAAGATTGCTTATCTGGGATCAACAATATGTATATATTTGTATAGGGTAGAGTTCATACGAGAACCACCTTTATTGCGAGAACCGCGAGAACCAATGTGAACACAACAAAATAAACCTACTACACCACCACCCAAAACCTAAAAAAAACTAATCCCCCCCCTACCCAAGCTAAATGCTAAAAGCTAAACCCCCCAAAAAACCTAAAAAAAATCTAAAAAACACAAATCTTTTTTAATATTTTTTTATAAAAAAGGGTCCTAATATTAACACATGGGAAAACTTATTTACACATGGTGTATACGGGCCGTATACTGTTATACGGCCCGTATACACCATGTGTAAATAAGTTTGCCTGGTCGTATACAATGTATACGAACGTGTATACGGGCCGTATACTAATATACGGCCCGTATGGAACGAAATTTTGATTTTTCAAATATTTTAGAGTGGTGAGGTGCTCAAAACTTTCTAAAAGTAGAAAAAAATAAAACATTAACAAGTAACAAAGATTGAAGAACAAGAAAACGTGTCGTATGACTGTAATAAAACGGAAGCTATCAACGCGGGATTACGGGCATGGTGTTATTCTTTATTTAATATTTATAGAATAAAAGGAAGGGTGAGGCATTTGATGAGAGTTGTAAGGAGTCTGAATAAAACGGAAGCTATCAACGCGGGATTACGGACATGCGTTTAATTCCCAACATATTTGTTTCGTCACGTACATTTCGTAAGAAACTTTTAGTGCACTGAACCTTCACCTCCAATCATTTCCTGGTCAAATCACACACTATAAAAGTTTAAACTTATCGTGTGTTGTAGTTTGGAAAGATGACCGAATAGAGATCTGAATAACAAACTGTGGTGAACTTGTTTGCGTTATCCACCAACAATCCGTTCATTATCTGTTGTTGTCTAAAACAATATCAATTAATGTTCAGTTGTGTATACAAATTCATCACCGGTTTCTACAGCACAAGCACATACACAGGGAGAATGTTCTCGAAATTGAAGGAAAAGAAAAAAATGGTTGTTGATGTTTTTTCTCTATCAGGATTTTGTTGAGCCGTCGGGAAAACTTTTCCTCATGGGAGGGTGAGTAGTATGAGTCTGAGTCCATTGTGGTTCGTGAATGTTGGAAGAACTCGACACGTCTTCTGCTGTCTCTTCGGTTGGTAAAAGACATAGGATGGCTTTTAATACAGGCTCTTTGTCAGTTGTGGTTGATTTATAGGAGGAGGTTATGAAACAAATATATGTTTATGCGAACATCCTTATTTTGTCACGTACATGCGTTTAATTCCCAACATCCTTATTGTATCAGACTCTCTCCCCTCCTGATGCAATTTTCACAGTGGTACCAATGTCCTGCTACTACAATCCTTCCAACGATCCTTGTCTTGAAAGACAAGAATACAACGTTCATGTATCACAAGGAATGACCGATCTAAGGCAGAGAACCTGATTTAGATACACAAATTCATCACCGGTTTCTACAGCACAAGCACATACGCAATGAAGTATTAAAAGATGTTAGTTTCTTGACAGTATGGTTTCTCGACAAATGAAGTATTATCTGTCCTTGCTGCCTCTTCGGTTGATAAAAGACATAGGATAATTTCTCTATTACAGCACTCTTCTGAAAGACAAGAATACAACGTTCATGTATCACAAGGAATGACCGAGTTTGGAAACCGGACGGAATCCACGAAGAAACTGTTGGAATTTGTGGATTTCGGTTGGTTCAAAAACTTAACAAGAGAAGCAACTAAAAAAAGGAAAGAAAGAAATTTTTTTACCATTTTTTACCATATGTATACGGGCCGTATACCGTTTATATGGCCGTATACTCTCGGTAAAAAAAAAATTTACCGATCGTATACAATGTATACGATGATTGTATACGGGCCGTATATTCTGATACGGCTCGTATACTATGGTAAAAAATGGTAAAAAAATGGTTTATTCTCTTTAATCTATTAGAACGATCCTTGTATTGAGAACCTGATTCTGGTTTAAACAATGAAATTTGTGAATCAACAGAAATAACTGAAAATAACTCGCCATTCTCTTGCACCTGTATACGTTCATGTATCACAAGATAATGGTTTCTCAACAAATGAAGTATTATCTGACATCATCTGTTCATCATTGTTCTTGAAGATGAAGATGAAGAAACGAGAGTTTGTTTTGAGAAATTTACAAGGTAAACCTGAATTTTTAGATTTTTAGACACTTACTTGAACATGAGTCTGAGTCCATTGTGGTTCGTGAATGCTTCGATTTCAACAAATCTTTCAAGGTCTTAAGTGATGGACAACTGGTTAAAAGATGTAGAAGAGTTTGTGTAGAGATCTTTACGTACAAATTTGCATCATCCTTACGGTTACAAATGAAGCGTTGGTATTCAAGGGTTTATGAGTAAAATAATTGTGGATTTCGGTTGGGTCAGATCTCGCAAGTTGTCATTTTCAAGTTTGTAAAATTTGTGAAAATACCAATGTTGTCATTTTCAAGTGTGAGATTAGCCAAACGAGGATGAAAGATACTCAAACCATCTGATCCTGTTGTTGCAAACTCCTTTAATGTGAGATTCTTCAAGTTTGCACATTTTGAGAAAATACCAATGTGTTTGTCAGCTTCGTCAATACACAACTTAACAAGATAAGTAACTAAAAAGTTAACATTCTGATTCAGATTCAGAAAGCAGATGTTTAGTAGTGTTTGAGACAATTGATTTCTCTTCCGGTTACCAGGCCTATCATCTCCGTCTACGTTTGGTTTCCTCAACTACAGTAACAGTATACAGTAACAAACTGAACCACAACCTATTACAGCACTGTATGAACCTGCGTTTTGAAAATAGGCTTTGTTCTTCGTTTATTGGATCGTTCTAATAGATTAAAGAGGTTTTTACCATTTTTTACCATATGTATACGAGTCGTATACGGTTTATACGGCCGTATACCATTGGTAAAAAATATTTTTACCGATCGTATACAATGTATACGATGGTTGTATACGGGCCGTATATTATTATACGGCTCGTATACTATGGGTAAAAAATGGTAAAAAATGGGTTATTCTCTTTAATCTATTAGAACGATCCTTGTCGTGATGATTCGAAACATTCACGAACCACAATGGACTCAGACTCATACTACTAGCAGTAGAACCCGACACGTCTTCTGTGATGATTCGAAACATTCCGAATAACTAGCAGAAAACCCCGTACCGGTGATTGTTTATCCATACTATTCTTCATAGCCATATTCCCACTCACAATTTGTTGATACATATCGTCCGTTCAACTTGAGTATTTTTCTAACTTTATGCTTGCATCCACCACAGTGAATATTAACTTTGTGTGAAAGAGTTTGGAAACCGGACGAAATCTATGAAGAAACTGTTGGAATTTGTGGATTTCGGCTGGTTCAGAAACTTAACAAGAGAATCAACTAAAAAAATACAATTGATTTCTCTTCCGGTTACCAGGCCTATCATCTCCGTCTACGTTTGGTTTCCTCAACGAAGAACCATCAGCCATTATCAGCCCTTTTTTCCTTTGGTTTCTGGTTGATTTTTGAGGGTGAGGGTTTTGAATTGATTACTGCGCTCAAGTTTCAACTACTGGAGTGAAAATTGGTAAAAAATGGTTTATTCTCTTTAATCTATTAGAACGATCCTTGTAACCATCAACCGTTCAAGTTGATATAGGAGAGTACTGAACAACCGAGATAACAGCTCCGGTATTTTTCACCAACCCATCTTTGGTAGTGTTTGTTTGAGAACCTGATTCAGATACACAACGGTCTCTTTGCTTCGTCCACTAGAACTATTTGTGTATGCATTCTTTTGGTAGTTAACAACGCTAATTAGAAAAAAAAATCTGAAAAAATTAATCATATCGATTGCAATAACAGGATGGATGTGACACACATAGATAGATAAAATGTCACAGTTGTCATGACTGTTTGTCGGGTTTCCAATGCTCACACAGGGTGATAAACAACGCTGATACACGTAACATCTAGTTATATTAAGATTTAAACAATGCCCGCCTCAATCTTCAATACTTTAGTAAAATACCACTAGTAGAAGAACCCGACACGTCTTCATGTAACAGAGAATGTTTTAGAAATTGAAGGAAAATGAAAAGATTTGTTGAAATCGAATTTGACAACTATGACAGCTTATTAAAACTGTGGAGAACTTGTTTGTGTCAGGTTCTTCTGCTAGTTACTCGGAATCGATAAATAACCAACACGAAGATCTCTGCGATCGCTAAGGTTTTCATCAACGGACTGATGAAAACCTTAGGTGATGAAGAGTTTAGAAACCCTAGAATGATTGTGTTTTTACGAGAATAAAACGTGATACTTGAAAAAACGCCAATATATACGGCCCGTATACAGTTATACGGCCCGTATACATGTGCTAACATCAAAAACCCACAAAAATAAATCAATTGAGCCGTATACGTTTTAAAAATCGTATACACATGTATACGACTCGTATAACTGTATACGGGCCGTATATAATAAAACCAAAAAAAACATTCTCTGCGCATTTTCCTATTAAAAAACATTCTATACGAGCCGTATAATTGTATACGGCCCGTATACAATAGGGGATGTGAAAATAAGATATAGGGTATGTGGGAATAAGGGGAGCCTAAAAAAATGCTACTTTTCGTCATAATTTTTTTTTTGTGTGTATTTAGATTTTTAGGTATTTTTTGTTGTATTCACATTGGTGCTCGCGGTTCTCGCAATAAATGGTGCTTCCTAATGGATCATTCTCCTATTTGTATAAACTAAATAAATATATACATGTATTTTTAATAGGAAAAGACATAAATTATCTAATTCGATTTTGAATAATGGCTCGGTTTGAAACTCATAGGTTGAATGTGATTCATTCCAAATTTGGAATTTAGTTCGGGTAATTAACCATTATATTTTTTTTATTAACAAAGTCACTATAAACCTTTTATTTTTCTCAATCAACTTGTTATAATCTTATCTTATTTCATGTTATTAATTTGTTTCATATGGTTCTTTTAGTTTTTATTTCACATGGATTCTTCAAATCAGAGTACGCATTCGAAACATACTTGAATGAACTGAATCAAATTCGAATAATAGATTTGAATTCAAGTTTCAATCAAATCAAGTAAAATATAAACTAAAAGAATTATGTGAAATAAATTTACAATATAAAATAAGATAATATTAATTGTAACAAGTTGATTGAGAAAAAAAACTAAAGTTAGTTGGGTAACAAAAAAAACTACAACGGTTGATCATCCATACCGATTTCCGAATTTGGCTTTGAATCGAATTCAACCTATGAATTTTGAACGGACCCCATTATTCAAAATCGCATTACATAATCTCTTTTTATTGTTATTAAAAATATATGTATGTTTTTATTTACTTTATATATGTATAAACAGGTAAAGTTATCCTACAAAATCTTCTAAAAATGATAAGGATGCAAAAACACAATAGACCGCAAAAAATACAACACAATGTCGAGTAAAATATAACAAAAAGTCGAGGTCACGGAATTATATAATTTCTGCAAAATATAACATAATGCCGAGAAATATAACATAACGTTAGGCCGTCAAGGTCACGAAGTTATATAATTTCTTTTTCTATTAAAAAGACACGATGTATACCATTATATATATATTATATATATATATATTGATTTCGAGGGAAAATGAATAGTAACTTTATTTTTATAATAATATATAGTTTATTATTATTTAATATATTATAATTGTTTTTTTTTCCTTTTTTAACGTATATATTAATTTATCGATTAATCTGATACTTCTTTAATAAGTTACGTTTATAATTTTTTTCTAAAAACTTAAATACGTAGTTGTGCTTGATTTTTTTCCATGACATTCTGTTATAAGTTTTGTTAAAACGATGTTATACTCAAAATAAAGTATTTATTTTGTATCATAAAACGGTACGATGATAAACTAAATCGTTCTAATGCTTTGACTTTCTAAACAACATGCTTTATTTTAAAGTCACGTTTGTTTTACATTATCATTTGCTCGGTTTCGCCGCAACGCACGATATAAAAAATTAGTATATAATTTATTTACCATTACTCATTGTTTTTATAATCGAAAGATATAACATGGATGATAACATATTAATCTCTCCACATTTCTAGAAAAAAAGAATTACATATTTACTTACATCTATGAGGTAACGAATTTTTTTTTTTTATATTAACTAAAGAAAAATATAATATATGATATTTCCATTTCATTTCAATATCAACGTTCTCCATGAAGGGGAATGGTTCCTGTTTTTAATTGGTTGATATGGGCGGCCAGTCATTGACCCCTCCCCTTCACCACTTTTTTCTCACTTCTTATCTCAAATTGCCTTTTTATGAAAGTATTCTTTAGGAGAATTTATTGTATTTAACTTTTTGCAAGGCGCTGATAAAAGAATATTTTGCCTGTTTATGAAAGTATTCTTTAGGAGAATTTATTGTATTTAACTTTTTGCAAGGCGCTGATAAAAGAATATTTAGGAGTTAGGAGTTGGTTAGTTTTTCATTAAAAAAAAAGTACAAGTTCTATAACAGTTATATTAACATTTATGTCAAAAGGGTGATTATATAACTGCTTGAGATTTGTGATTTGAGGATTGTTGTTGTGTAGTCCACTTCCCTGTGTCTCAATGGCACTGGAGTGAATCTTTGTTACTAGTTTTTTTTTTGTCTTTTTTATAAAAGAAGATATAACTGTACTTGCTGGATTTGTGAAATTCATGGTTGATATGATGCAGAGTAACAGATTTTTTACAGGATATGGAAGTGGACATGTTGTAAAATTGTGATTGTCATAAGATCTTGTGCTAGGGCTTTGGCCCATCTACTCATAAGCTATTATAAATGTGAACTGAAATCATTATGTTTTCACAAATTCATATCGATCTTCCTGCTCCTCTTGCAGTCGAGTTGGAAACCCGATGCTGCAAGCGAGTCTTGTATTAGAGGTGGCAACTTTGGCCCATCTACTCGTATCGGCTCGTTTCAGGTTATATTTTATCTTTAAGGGGTATATTTAAAATTAGCTAACAAGGAAATGGGTCAAATAGGTTGAAAGTCAGCGGAGGTGTATATTAATGCATAAAGCCTTTAAAATAAAAAAGTAGATTATTTTTTTAAATATATAGTTTCTATGATCATAGAGGAAACATTATGAGAAGTTTTAAACTTGTAGTCAAAGAGTGTTTCAAATAAACCCAAACTGTCTTGACCCATTACTCAACCCACCCATATAACCTCTACGGCTCTATATTACATACATTGTTGTAGAATGCAATATTCTTTTCTTACTTTTCAACAAGAGGAATTCCAGTTGTTCATCTCTCTGCTGCATCATCCCCACTCCACTTGAATAGTTGATTCGGTTTTTAAGATCAATTACATGGTCCAGATAGTCGGTCGGATCGTTGAACCCAAAACTAAAGCACCTAACACTCGAACTGGAGGTACCGACTGACTTCAGTTGAAATGGTGACGTCGGTTTTAATGGTTTATGACATTGTATGGGTCAAGTGGTATCATGTTGGTGTGATGACGTTCTAGTAGATGGTGGCATTTCAAAGTCGTCAAAGGTGGCCGTAGGTGTCGTTGTGCCCGTCAATCATTTACATTAGCATCTAAGAGTAAAGATACTTGGTACAAGTTTTTATACAAAAAATACATAGCTGAATTTGACAGTTTTTGCACATGAAAAACTAGAGAAAGTACCATAACTAGTAAGTGCAGTTTATTTTTCTATTGTAACAAAACACTTTGTGCAAGGCTTCTGCTACAGTTTTCTGCCTAGTCATTTTAACTCCAATATTATTTATCTTTAACTCCAATATTATTTCAGTAATTACTTCTTAGAATCTAACAAGGATTTTGTTTATGCACAGATGTTGAGCCATCTATAGCCACTTAAAAGCGTGGGGAAACTAGAACTTCAAGCGGACTTGCCTTCATATTTTTCTCCCTTAACATCTACATGCTTATGGTTTGGGGTTAAGAACCTCTCTGGTTTAAACTCACATGGGTCGTCAGACCATATGTTTGGATCGCGGTGGAGCTTCCACATGTTAATTAATAGCCATGTGCCTTTCGGGACATGGTAGCCCACTACTGTACAGTCTTCCGAAAAGGCTCTTAGACCACCAAGGAATGCGGCTGGGTGTAGTCGCAATGCTTCTTTAACTACAGCTTCAAGGTGAACTAGATTTGTCATATCTGATTCATTTACGTGTCTACCGTTGCCCACATGCGCGTCTAGCTCTTCTTGAGCTTTTATAAGAGCATCACGGTTGTTCAGTAGCAGTGAAAGTGCCCAAGTTAGCATGACTGCATGACAACATTGTATCTGCACTATTCACAATATGAGTCTACAAACACATGTTAATTAGTATGGATAAACACGTGCATAAAGTGATAAAGACATAGATCACAAATTTACAATAATCATTTTCCACTAGTAGAAAACTGGGTATTATGTTTTCGGTTGCAAAGGATAGCTTAGGCTGCATGGTGTGGGTACATCCCCGGGTCGGCCTGGAGCAGCGACGCGGCTGCAACCCCCCCTTGCCGTTACAACGGCTATAATTAATAAAAAAAAAAAAATTATAAATAGTAACCATCTATCCCCATTTTCTAACCAAATCCAATCTCTCTCACTTTTTATACATTTCTTCAACTTTTTAAAAATTTTAGCCATGGATCAATACAATCAAAATAACCCGAACCCGAACCAAAATGTTTTCTCGGTACCCGGCTACTATCCAACGATGGATCCGAGTTGGTCGGCATCGCAATTTTCTTTTTCGGGTTTCCAACAAAGCCCCAATGCTTTCACTCAAATGAACCAAATGCAATCGATGCAACAAATGTTAATGCGAAACCCGTTTAACTCGCAATTTCAATCGCAACCACAACCTTCACTGCCACCGGTAGAATCGTCTCAACCCGTAGAAGATTAGGTTGAAGAATATGTGCCGGAGACGCAACCCCAAACCTCCAAACGAAAAAAGGGAAGCAAATGGCGCGTCTAGCCGGTGATCAACCTTCGAAACCGAAGGCGCAACCATGGCCAAAAATCGAGGAGGAGGCATTAGCTAAGGTGTGGATTAGTATGTCAAAATGCCCAATTGTTGGTATGTGAAAATATATAAATTTTAAACTTTTTAATATGTAAATTTTATTACATTTTTAAAATATAGGAAACAACCAAACCGGCGATGGTTTTTGGAAGGAAATACTAGCAAAATCCTTGCGATTATGGAACAAGGTCCGTATCGAGATCTCGATTCCGTCGCTTCGAAGTGGAGAAAGACGCATCCAGTTGTCAACCGTTTTTGTGGGTATTATAACAATTTATATATGAATCGTTCAAGTGGGTGGAGTGATGAAATCGTTTTTAAAGAGGCTATGCATAGATACGAAGATGAGCATAGGCAAGTTTTCCCACACGTTCGGGCATGGGAAGTTATGAAGAACAATAAGAAGTAGGCACCGGTTCCAAACGAGGTTGCAAGCACTAAACGAACGAAAACCTCGGAGACTGGAAGTTATAGTGCGAGGGGCTCGGACGCACGATGTTAGATAAATATAAACGGCGAGCTTGAATTTAACGAGGAAGAGAATGTAGTGTTGGAAATATGTGAAAAAATAGGACTTTTCACAAATATAGGAAAATGATTTTTTCCTATTTTGGACTAGAAATAAATATAATAAAATGAGCGGTTTTTATATATTTATTTGTGGGTTTGTGTTCTATGTTGGAAGAGCTTCGCAACGAACTAAACTACGTCCAAAACGGAGCTAAGATGAATGAGATATCGATGCTCAAAGTTTGGTGTTTGAAACTTGAATGCTGGAAAAAGTGGGAAAGTGGCACCTTGTCCCACATCGGATGAGAGTTGAAACTTAAAGGGGTATTTAAGTGAGAACTCTCTATCCTTATTGTTTCATGGAAGCACTCACTAGTGTACTCGCGAAGGGTCCGGAGCACCCCAACTCGCACGCGTGCGTGGCGTGGGCGATGAGGCGCACTATGCACGCTCGCATCGCCGCGAGCCGCTTGAGAGCCGCCTTTGTTTTTTTGACCGCGTGCGCGTGGTGGAGCACAAGGGTTGCAAGGACCAAGTGGTTGGTGATGTGGCATGTAGGTTCATGACCCTGGTGGGTCCGCGCGCAGTGGCGCATGACGTGGCAGTCATGCGCATACGCGCGCGAGTACACATGGCATGGAGGCGCGCGGTTGCGCATGGTGCATGGGGCCTGATGTGACGTGCGCGGCGCACCAGAGTGAGCCAATACGGCACGACTGTGTGGCGTGCTCGTATAGGTTCACAGGTGACGTGGCACACGCGCGCAGGTGCGCATGGACCTGAGTCAGAGTGGCGCACGCGCGCATGGCAGTGAGCCAAAAGGACGCACCGCGCATGAGCGTGCAGACCTATACGCGCGCACGCGCAGAAGCTTCTAGCAGCAGTTAATGCCAGTGCAGTTACGTTTTAGCATTCGAAACTGACGAAGTTAATGCGTTTGACTGAGAATTTATTGACGAATTAAAGTGCATTGAAGACGTTTAATGCAGTTTAATTCTCCCATTAAATTCGTTTTTCAGTTTCTTCAAGACCTGCTGTATAAATAGGAGGCTTGTGACAACCCGAACGTTAGAGGTTAGTAACGTTTAAATCTTGTGATCTCAACTCCTCGTTGTTTCTTAATGTTACATGTCCGTACTCGTGCGATTCTGTTAACCAATTATGATAACTTTGTTAAACAAACACGTTAGTGTTTTTGGGCCGCAATTGTATTGGGCCACTTCTTAGGGTTACTTGTTCGAGCGGGTCGCACCCTAAACCCTTGTAACCCAATAAAACTAATTAGGTCAAAATGAGCTCATTAGACTAACCCGGTTGTATGTAAAGCCCAATTCTTATGTCCATTACAAGTTAATAAACCCATTAAGTGGTTATTTAATTTACTCAAAGCATGTGGTTCTTAATATAATTCAACTAGGTTAGAACCCCGTGTATTACACGGGTTGAATAAAATAGTTACATCTTTTAAAAACTTGTGGATTGCACGATTTGAATAAACACTTGTCTTACACGAGTAATGTAATCCGTTAAAACATTTAGTCATCAAGATGTGTTTTCTAACAAAATGAACTTTGAGGTACTATTACTTATTGTAACATCTCACTTTATTTTTTATTAGGTTAGAGAGTTGTGTATTAACGTCCCGCTTGCGGTATGCGCATATAATGTATATATGTGTGGGCGCTGAGGATGGTTAATCATGCATCATGTAGTGGCGTTGATAGCTGAAAGACAAAAGGGTACATGCACTAATCGGTCTTTGTCCCAATTGCTGAGTGTTATGTGCCTTATGTCCAAGGCTTAATGCAAAACTACTATCGAGCCGGGGGTCTCACTGGAAGCAGTATCTCTACTCCTACGGGGTAGAGGTAAGGCTGTCTACATCTTATCATTCTCAGACCCTACATTTGCTTTGCTATTAGTGGGATTTACTGATATGATGATGATGAGTTGTGTATTACATGGTTTATAACATTTTACTTTGTTTTTTATTTATTATTAGGTTAGAAACTTACATATTACCCGATGTTGGATAATCAACAGAAAAAAAAGAAATATTTTAGTAAAAAATATTAAATATACAAGAGGTAAGCTGGATATTATGATTTAATATTATTATTATTTCATTGGAGTGTAAAACGAAATAATGGGATCCTTTATTAGAAGTAGGATTCTAAATATACCACATGTATAAAAATATATATGTTCCACATGTATTGAATAAGGGGAAAATGAATACGGTGCTGTTAGGCGTGTAACCTTACACGTGAAACCCACCAAAACGACGTAGTTTTGATTAAATCTAATTATAGAATAACTTGCTCTATCCCATCTTAGTTGTTTCCGCTCTCACGGGTCTTCAGCTCTCCTCCGGTTCCCACTTTCTTTCACCGTTACAATTCTATTTCAAAATCAATTGTTTTATCCCAAGCGTTAATCACATATCGATCATACCCGCCTCTCAAAAATCCCATAAAGTTAATACAAGCACAATTAAAATCTAGATTGCTGTGAATTATATAAATCATGTATTCTTACCTAATTAAACTAAAGATTAAACCGAGAATAATTAAATCTTAACAATGGATACTTTTGATAAAATAATAAACAATTGCTACCAAATTAATTTCAAGTGTAAATTGTACTTGTGATTTTGTGAACAATTCTAACAACTCACTTATAATGAAGAAACAATTGCCACCAAATTAATTTTAATTGCAAATGAATACTATGATTTCGTGAAGAATTCAGTTCACCGTGCCAAACTTGTGTATCAACAGAGAATTGATTTTATTTGAATTAGAGCATGAAGAAGGATGCAAATATTGGTTGTGATACTGATTTTGGGAACGACAATTGATTTTTAAAACAATTACAAGAGATAATGGAGATAAGATATTAAAATAAAGAGATTTACTTAAAAAAATTTAAATTTAATATTATCAATAATTTACTTTCCATAATAAATATTTAGAAAAATAATTAAGACCGCCTCAGAGAGCGCCATGTGTCCCAAAGATGGTTTCTTTTATTATATGTATAGATCTATAATCCAATTATATTTACTTAAGAACCAATAGAATAAATTCAGTTGCCTTATGCTTGTACGATGGCTCAAATAGATGGGCTTGAGCCACTATCGGCTAAAAGAATAACCACCCCCAAAACCTTAGCTAACTTATATAGGTATTATACTCTCATGATATTACGGGGCTGTTTGGCTAAGCTTTTTTTTTTTATTTATTTACTTATTTGCTTTTTGAAAAGTTAAAAGGTGTTTGGATTAGCTTATTATGTGAGAGGAATAAGTAAATAAGTCATTCCATTATGACTTATTTGCTTTTCAAATAAGCAAATAAGTAAATAAGTCAAAACAGTAAGCTTAGCCAAACAGCCCCTACTTATTAGCTTAAAACAAAAACAAACCCCACAACCCTTTCCACCGCTCACCTTCGTCAATTCACTCTTCCCACCGTCCACCTCTCCACCCTTTTCCAATTCTCACCTTCTTCACCCTCTTCACCACCGTCCACCACCGCTTCTCCACCGCATCTCCATCTCCACCCCTCTTCACACTCCGAACCGGCTCCAATCGCCGTTGTTACTGGTCTCCGCCTTCAGATCTGAAGTTTGTGAACGAACTTCAACTAACCTGTTACTTTTTCCGGTGATGAAGGGGTAAGGTCCCAAAAACCTCATAAAAAGGATTCGAGATCATACCACAAATCACCCCTTTTAGCCTTTCGACCTTGCGCGGCCGCGCATTGGTCTTGCAAAGAAGAAGAAGTCAGCGATTCATAATCGCGCGCCCAAAGGAGAACATAAATCCTTGCGCCTTCTCCCATTTAACAAAGGATTTAAATCCTTTGTTCAATACCTCCGCCTAAATATCCAGACTTGGATAATATTTTACCCAGACTTGGGATTTATTTGTCTGTGTCCACACAGCAAGGTGTCACACCAGATTACAGCAGTAATCTTCTAGAAAGAAATACAGTCGTGCACCACCCAGACGGTTATAACCGTCTGGACACGTGTCATCACCACAAGCAACCCCGGAATCACAACGAAGGCATGCAATTGGAGAGTAATCTCCACGTAATCACTTTCCACGTGGCAATCCCCCGGCCATCGATCAAACCACGATCCGTGTGCATTCACATCGGATCGAGACAATTTAACAAAAGATCAAAGAACTTAACGGAAGAAAAGATAACCGCTACGGCGTTAGCATCTTCCGTCATCTTTTCAATGACAGGTTTTCCCTCCCAAACTCCCGGTTATAAATAAGAGAACTGTTCAGGTATAAACTCAGGACACACTCACTTATCAAATACTTTCTCTTCTCCATTACCAATACTTATTCTCACACCGGAGTCGGGTCAAGGAGAGAACCCTATTCTCCCTTTGACGAGACTAACGGTGTTCTTTTTTGCAGAACCACCGGAGAAGAAACTCAATTACAACTGAACCAATCGAGGAAGAGCTAACCTTTTTATGCGGATTCAAACCCCCTAACTATCTCGGTTCCGACCATTTAGTTAGTGTTTCTTCATTGGCGCCCACCGTTTCCTCAGTTTTTCTAGTTTCTACCTCGCTTCGATTCAGTTCATTCCGATTCCTGTTTTTGCACATGGCCGAGAATTCGTCATCTCACCGGCAACCTGGTCCTCGACCAAACGTCGGAAACAATTTACCAGTAGAAGGGATCGTAGAAGAGGCCTCGGACGATAACGAGGTTCAATCTAATCGAGCAAATGATCCTGTTACCCCAGGAATGTTACCAGCAAATCCTGCACAATCAATCTTACCACAAGGAGAAACTCTGATATCATGGTATGTCCGGTCCCAAGGGGCATTAAACGCAGTATATACACAATTGTGTGCTCAAACTGCTCCCGTGACCCAATCCCGGAGACCGGGATCAAGAGCTCATGCCTCTCAGCGAGAAGAATCAACTTATGATGATATAGGCAGTTACCGGAGACAACACCATGATGAACCACACCCTCGTCGAAGACAATCGGTTCATGGCAGGTTGGGTTCCCAACGGGACACTCATACTGATGAATCCGATCAAACATATCGTTTGAGTGCAAACACCAGCGTATTCAACAGACTACAGCCAAATTATAACAAATGCAGGCCTCAAGCGGTTTATAACCCCGTGGCCGAGCATAACTATGACTTAGTTTATCGCCCGGCTGAAGCGGCGGAAAACTCGAAGTTCATATTGGAGATAGCTCTGGCTCCGTTGGAAAGGGCCAAATTACCATCTAACGTTGGGAAATTCAATGGGTTAACTGACCCTGATGATCATCTAAGAGTATTCACCAGCGCAGGGTTGGTTGGTGGTTGGACTCTTCCGCTATGGTGTCACTTGTTTGTGCAAACACTAACCGGCCCAGCGCGAATCTGGTTTGATAACCTACCAACGAGACAGATCGAGTCGTGGAAAGATCTGCGTAGGAAGTTTTTAACGCACTTCAGCCAACAAAGGCGATCAATGCGCGATACATCCGACGTCATGAACATCTGGCGTCGCGATGACGAGAACCTGGAGGATTTTATCACCAGGTACAATAAAGAAGTGTTAGAGATTGGAGGTGTTAACGAACAACTAATCCGTGCTCAGTTTAAGTACGCGGTTAGGTGTGACGACATGGTCAAGGTATTATCGGGAACAGAGGGCCTCCCCACGAGTTGGGAAAAGATAATGGCGGCGGCCAAGGTTTATGCGCAGACAGAGTAAAACCTTACTACAAACAGGCCACCACCACCACACAACAGGCCCACAGACTTAAGCGCAACTGGTGAAAGAAGGTACAAAAAGTCATGGCGCGAGGCATCAGGAAGTCGATCCTCTGAAGATGCCCGCACAACAACCAACAAGTTCTCTGCATAAAGAGAGAACAAGCACGAAAATAGGGAGAGGCAGTGGACTCCCCTAACAAAAACCCCGGCGGAGGTGCTAAGCACTGAGGATCACCAATTTAAACCTCCGATTCCGATGAAGAGTAAACGTGGTCAAGACCCGACGCAGTACTGCGAATATCATAAGGATAACGGGCACACCACGAACAACTGCATATCTCTGCGCACGGAAATAGAGAAGGCCCTCAAAAATGGAGAACTTACGCATTTACTCCAGAACATGCGCAAGGAGATTAAGCAGATTACCCGGGGAGAAGAAAGCTCAAGCAAACGGGCTAAAACTTAAAAGGACTCTGTAAGTTTTCCGCGGAAAAGACATGACTTATCAAAAGCGGCGGAACTATCATGGAGTAAGTTAAGTTCCATTTAATTATCCGAAAAACTTTGTAACGCCTCTGAGCATTATCCATGAATAAAATTACAAAGTTTCTATTATTTTTGTGTTTACAAAATGCATGCAATTTCTTTTTAGTAAGTGCAAAAACATTATGGTAGTATAACACAAAGCTCCATGCGCGGTCAGTGATCACGTCACAAACGACCATAAACTCATACATGAGCTTCATACCAACTTTATTCGCCTTACTCAAAGCAAAAGTAATTGTACTCATGCAAAATATTGTAAAGACATATTAACAAAACAAACAGAAACATACTATTTTTGGCGTACAAATACGTCCTAAAAAGTTTAGACACAGCAGTGTTTAAAACCCTTGCGCAACAGCGCACCATCAAAACAAGGATCAACATCCTACATAGAAAAAATTGTTCAAATACAATTTCATCCTACTCTAAATCTTCACTCCCATCCGGAAAGATTTCTTTAAGTTGCGCAACGTGATCGTCCGATTGCAGCGCCACATTTATCAACTCCATCACTGGAAGTTGCAAGTTATTAAACTCTGTCTTCATAGAAGCAAGCGCGCTGGCAGTATTAACGCCAAAGGTAGCAGACTTGCTATCATCCCAATTAACCTTTAAAGCGCTATTCACGTGTTGGGAACATTCCGCATAACCTTGAGCGTAACCATCTCGTCGCGCAGCAACCATCAAATTAGCAACAGTTTTATCCAGTTCTTCAGAGTTTAATACAGATTCAGCAACCTATGAAATCAAGTAAAGATAAGCATCAAAACAAGAAAAGCGCATACATGGACGAAAAAGAAGAAAGGAACTTACACAAGCAATCCCGCGATCTTTCAACCAGGCCATATCATTCTTCAAAGGTTCGAGCTCGCTTTCCGCTGAGACCCGCGCCATTTCTGAATTCTCCAGTTTCTCTTCAACCTCAGTCAAACGGCGGGAGGTTTCAGTATTCTCAGAACGCGCAAGCTCCAGATCCTTCTTTAATTGTTCCTGGTCAGAAACCAAAGCGGTAAGTTCCTCTAATTCTTTATCTCTAATGGCAAGAGTGGCTAAAGCTTGTACCTCCCGTTGCTCACTTCGTTCCCTATGAGAGCGCGCTTCCTCCAACATAGCTTCCATGTCAGCTTTTTCTTTCTTCAATCTTTCTACCTCCGCATCTTGATTCTTCAGATTTTCAACCTCAGCCTTGAGGTTATTTATGATATTACGGAGGTTTGCCTTCTCGGCATTATCTTTCTCACAAATTCTCCTCCAATTTTTGCGCTCCTCAGATAAAAGCGCAGCTTCAGCTTTTCTTTTCCAACCAGAAACTGACCATTCCTCAGTCTTGCGCTCAGCTTCAAACATAGCTTGCTCAGCCTCTAATTTAGCCTTCAACTGAGCCACATGTTTTTCATCTTTAGCAAACTTCCTTTGTGATGCTACAAAAGATACCCGCTCTTTATGCATGCTATACCACTCACGCACTATACGGTGAGTAGTAGAAACATGAGAAGCAGTTTCTGCAAGATAAGACTGATAGGTCTGTTCATAAGGCTGATTTTCCTGAAATTTAATCTCGCCAGGCGGAAGTATCCCCTGCAACCAATCTTGGCATACACGCCAATCCGAGAAGGTATCTCCTTTCTTCACATTCCAAACAGGAACATGAGGATCAGCAACATCTTTCTCCGCATACGTCCGGTAATAATACTCTCCCAGGGTTTCTTCTGGACGAATTGGAGATTGCTTCTCAACACCAGCAGATGAACCTGCCTCCTCAGTGGCGGCCTTCTCAGTATGCTCAGGTATAGTTTCAGAAGGTCTAGGGGGAGAAGATTGAATTTTTTCAGCAGTTTCCTTTTCCGGTATCGGTGGATTATCAGCATCATTTACCACACCCGGCTCAACAATCTGTTCAGTCTCTATATTAGCACCAACAGGCTCCTCAGCCTCAATAGTTTTCTCAACACCTTCCTCAGCTATCTCTGAAAACTCTAACGGGTCTGTAACGGCAGCACGCGGCGGGGAAGAGGGAAGTTCTTTATCAACCACAGTTGGTACGTCTACAGGAACAGGAGAAACAGGAATTTCTGGACAAACAAAAGTCTGTAAAAATCCTATCCGCTCAAAGAAAACAAAGAAAAGCAATACTTACCGGGAATGGATTCTGAAACAAAAGCATCTAGGTTTCCTTTTCTGGTAATTTTCTTCCTCTGCACTTTCTTGGGAGGTTGACCCTTCGCATCAGCATCAGCTTGCTTTCTCTTACCAGCCTTCCTATGAACCAAATGTTCGGGACTGGAATCCAGATCGATAGGCTCATTCAGGTTAGAAGGAGGAATATCAGCAGAATCCTTTGGTTCAGGCTTTGGTTCCCGCATAGTCACTACAGGAATAAGACCCTCCAAAGAGTCAGAAACCACCACATAATCACACCTGGAGTCAGAAGTACGGCGCGTACCTTTCTTCTCTCCAACATTTTTCGCCTTCAAAGGTTGAGTCTTAATAGTCTCACTTCTCTTCGGCGCGGAAGTGGAAGTAGTTGCGCGTTTTTTCTTTTCACGGCCTACACCCAAATTCAACAACTCACCTACGAAAAGCGCAAGACAGAAAAATTACTCAAAGCAACAAAGAAAGGAAAAACGGATATAAACTCACCAGCACCAGCTGCCGGTTGAACAGATAGGTCCGCATCCCGCGGAAGCACAAAATTCTTCACAATACGATGGTACCAAAGCTCCTCTTCAGGCTTCTTTTTGATGGTACCCATTCTTCCACCTTCCCTTTTGAAGGCAACAACATACAAAGAGACAACTACATTCCAACATAAAACAGGTAAAAAAAAAAACAGTGAAAAAGCCCCAAACTTACTATGACCATCCTCTGTATACACGGGCTTATCATCACGTTCCATCTTCCAGTTCAAACTCATGCCGGCTCCGACAAGAGCTTTCTCCGGCAACACAATATTAGGCACATCTTTCAGATCTTGGTACCAGTTTTCATCAACAGGAGTCTGAAGCGATTCGATCGGAATATCTTCTTTCCCCCTAAGAATCATCTTCACCGGAATCACTCCAGCCTTGATAAAGAAGAATTTCTGTTTCCAATCATGAAATGATTTTGGGGGTTGATGTAAAATCTTCTTTGCAGAAGCCCTCTGAACGAATGAGTAAAACCCTTGGGTACAGTGCATCTGATAAAAAACCCTAAATCGGGGAACGGTTTGCTCCACATGCATCGTCCGACATACAAATTCGAAATGCCGAACCCTAACCATACCAATAGGGTGAAGTTGGGAGATGTGCAGATTATAGAATCCAAGAATTTCAAGAAAAAATCTGGTAACAGGCAAGCGAAAGTTACTGTCACAGAAAAAATCCCAAAAGAGGGTAATATACCCGGCCGGAGCATCTGCTGCCGTTTGCCCATCTTCGGGATACAAGGCACCCCAGTTCTCCGGAAATTTAACATTCTGAATCCAACCCTCAAACGACGCCCTAGGCCACTTCAATGGTGGAAGATCAGTCGACATATCTTCAACAAGATCCTCTTGACGTTCTCCGGTTGATATAAGCAAAAGGATGACGGAAAATTTTCTTAAGAACAAGGAATGGGGAAAGTTTTCAAACAAAGCAATGATTGCACAGAGGAGGTTACCCAAACGATTATATACCCATCGCAATAAATAGCATCGGTAACCGTCACAGCACTGTTCCGAGTATCACGTTTCCCCAAGCAACAGAAAAAGCAGATGTCAGAACATATACGCGTTTACACGCGCGCGTGTAAGACACGGGCAGTAAAAAAACAACTGACAAAGACAGGTTGTCAAAATCAATTTACTGTGCTAACTTCAAGTTAAAGATTTTCCATAAAAATCTTTACAAATTCAAATCTTCTCATAGAAGCTTTCTTACCTTTTCGCGCCCAAAAACCATTTCCCTCTCATAAGTCCAGTGCTCCACTTATTTGCATAAGTACAACACTAGACTGGGGGGAGTTGAAGGGGTAAGGTCCCAAAAACCTCATAAAAAGGATTCGAGATCATACCACAAATCACCCCTTTTAGCCTTTCGACCTTGCGCGGCCGCGCATTGGTCTTGCAAAGAAGAAGAAGTCAGCGATTCATAATCGCGCGCCCAAAGGAGAACATAAATCCTTGCGCCTTCTCCCATTTAACAAAGGATTTAAATCCTTTGTTCAATACCTCCGCCTAAATATCCAGACTTGGATAATATTTTACCCAGACTTGGGATTTATTTCTCTGTGTCCACACAGCAAGGTGTCACACCAGATTACAGCAGTAATCTTCTAGAAAGAAATACAGTCGTGCACCACCCAGACGGTTATAACCGTCTGGACACGTGTCATCACCACAAGCAACCCCGGAATCACAACGAAGGCATGCAATTGGAGAGTAATCTCCACGTAATCACTTTCCACGTGGCAATCCCCCAGCCATCGATCAAACCACGATCCGTGTGCATTCACATCGGATCGAGACAATTTAACAAAAGATCAAAGAACTTAACGGAAGAAAAGATAATCGCTACGGCGTTAGCATCTTCCGTCATCTTTTCAATGACAGGTTTTCCCTCCCAAACTCCCGGTTATAAATAAGAGAACTGTTCAGGTATAAACTCAGGACACACTCACTTATCAAATACTTTCTCTTCTCCATTACCAATACTTATTCTCACACCGGAGTCGGGTCAAGGAGAGAACCCTCTTCTCCCCTTGACGAGACTAACGGTGTTCTTTTTTGCAAAACCACTGGAGAAGAAACTCAATTACAACTGAACCAATCGAGGAAGAGCTAACCTTTTTATGCGGATTCAAACCCCCTAACTATCTCGGTTCCGACCATTTAGTTAGTGTTTCTTCAGGTGACTTTGATTTTTACGGCGTGTTTAAATCTTGAACGAGAGTTCAAGTATCCAGCGTATTTGAGAAATACGCCGGGTCAGTTCATTTTTCCGGTGCCGTTATTCTGCCGGTTTTATTCCGACCGGCGTTTTTAAGTTACAAAGACAGAGTAGAAAAGAAAGTTTTTGGGTTTCAATTTGTTGTTTGTTCTTTCAGCCGTCAAAGTACATCGCCGGCTGAAGGATAAAAACTAGGGTTTGAAGCTTTTGTTAGTGTGTTGTTAAAGAATTGAAAAGAAGGTGGAGGCGCATTTTGTCTGTAGTAAATATTAGGGTTTCTCTTGAGTGGTCTTGTTCTAGAAAGAAAAAAAAAACCCTCATAAAAGATTTTAATACTACTACCATGAGCTAACGGGTTACGTGGGGTTCCATTTAGAGGGTGGGCAACTAGCGGTTGCTGCCCTCCTTTTATATATATAACGGTTTTCCACTCCCACAACTCATCTCGAGTTCGGCTTACCGTTTGTGTGTTTTCTCTAAAACGACATCTTAAATACGCGTATGGCTCCTACGAGGAGGGGAAGGGATGTTAAGTCGGGGGGGGGGGGGGGGCGTGCAGGGTTCTGCTAGTGGTCTAAGGACGTGTCCTTTCAAATTTTTTTCATGAATATAAAGATGGAAAGCCGGGGTCTGTGGGTTTTTTTGCCTGCTTGAACACATGCAAAGCACCCACTTCAAGACTGAAAACCGAAAGCTAACTTTGAAGGAGGCTATCTCCAGGGACTTGGACCTCTTTTTGGACGTTGGGGAAGTTCTTAAGTCAGGGGATAAATGGCTGTGTGCCCGTTGCATGGCAATGCATGCACTCAGTAGAGGGTGCAAGCATGATGATGAGGTCGTGTCGTTTGCCATCGTCTCGGGGGATGTGGAAGATTTCATCGTTGGGATCCGGAAACCATGTCAAGTGGTGGTTGACACAAACCCACGTCACCCAGCAAGGCTCAGGGGTGGTGTTAACCTCCTCGAGCGGGTTTTTCCCCTCCCTGTTTAGACTGTTAAAAGCATTCCTCCCAGTTGTCGGCTGATGTTTGCTCAGGTTTTAACAGGGGCTTTGCGCAAAGTTGTTACGTCACCAGGATCGGTCGACAATTGGGTCCAATTACTTTTTCTACCGCATTGCACCTTAGGAGTGGTCAGACCATCCTCCAGACAAGAACGACGATCAGGGAACAGGAAATCTCTGCAGTGTAATAACATCCTGCATGCGCTTACAGTTTGGAAAAATGGGTCTGGTTTTGATGATTTGGTCTCGTCCCTATTAGATAGCGTGGGGGAGGCGGGGCCTCCTAGGGGAGAATGCAGGAAGAAGGGAGACAGAGATAGGGACCCTAATATTAAGCAATGTCTCCGGAAAGTTAGGGATGGACATTTTACGGCTGCAGTTAAGGTACTAAGCTCTAGTGGAGTCGCCCCTCTTGGTGATTCGACCTTGAAAGCTCTTATTGTGTATCAAAATGGATCTAGAGAAGATTTAAGTAGGATATTGAAGGATCTTGAAAGATTATGGTGGGGTCCATGGTGACCGTCCACTATGTGTTAAGATCGGAGGCTCTCATGATTGTGTTTGTTTGTAATAAATGAACATTTAATAAACATGATTCAATGAGTTATGCAGCGGAAATGAAACACAAACTTTGTAAACACAATCAAAGAAGAAAATAGTTTTGATAAACACATGCTTTTCATCAGTCAAAAGGTTACAAAGCAAATCAAAAGATTACAAAGCAATCTTACAAACTAAACTCCCCCTCAGCCTAATGCTCCAAGGTTGGTTGTACAAGATGAAAGGATTAGACATGAGGAGAAGAACTCGCTCAGTCAATCCAATGTAACAGTACAGAGTACTGCTCCATTTATAAGCAAACCAAACCATTGAGGCATCTCAGCTGACGTCACCATGAAAGCGACGTCTAACAACCTATAACCACTGTTCCTATACAGACACTGCTAATCTAAACCACTGACTTTATACAAGACAAGTGACACACTAAACTACTGCCTTCCCTTTACATCAGTGCTTTCCTCAAGGTTGACCAGTCCTTGATTGGGCAGTGCTTTGTCATCAGTAGATTGAATCAGCAGTGTTTACTTCTTAGCAGTCTTCAAGGCTTCATCAGTAGTTAGAAGAATAACAGCTGTTGTATACGGACAGTGGATAGAGGACCATCAGATGTTATAATCTCTTTCAAGGGAGAAGTCTAGCATAAACAACTGCTTATTATGAATCCACTGTTGTGAACCAGTTTTGGCTATCATTATATGTTCCTCTGGTAGGGTTCCATCCCAACAATCTCCCCCTGGAACAGATAATGCCAAAACACTTCATTATTTTGGATCTTTATTCCTCATCAGAAGTTCACTAGCTTGTCTTTTAAATTCTGCTTCAAATTCTTTGGAACTTAAGTCATCCTCATCCTTGCACAATGAAAGTTCAAGGAGATCTTGTAGATCTTCAACACCAAGGCTTAGTGCTTGTTTCCTTGATATGTAATTCATTTCACCATTGGATCTGATCAGGGTCAATACATGGGTCTTTTGATCAGAGAGCCACTTTAGTATTTTTGGACCCAATGGGTTTCTTGGGAGAGATTTATTTACTGATGAGCTTGGAGATTTTGGCATTGTGAAGATTTGTAGAGCAGTATCCTGAGCTTCAGACATTTGTTTGAAAGCCTTTTCTATGACTTCATTTGCTGCAGCTATGTCTTCTGCAACTTCTTTGTCAATCTGTTCTTGTCTCTTTTGTTGATCTAGCTCAATGTCTGAGATATCTGCTGCTGTGTTAGGTGATGTAGGTTTGGTTAATACCTTTTTGACAAGGTTTTGAAGTTTCACCGAGCTATCTTCTTTTAGATCCATTTTCTTGATGGCTTCTGTAAAGTACTCAGCTTCCTTTTCTTTTGCTTCTTCACTGGTCAACAGTGTTCCCTTTTCTTGGTTTTTCACAAGGACAGGGTTATCTGCTGATGTGATCAGTGGTTTAAGAGCACTAATCTGCTGTTCTAGCCTTTTGTAGTCAGACTTCTTTGGTGTGTCTGAGACCGTTATCCTCCTTTTCTTAAGCCTTTCATACGCCTCATCGGTATACTGCTTTGTCCATTTTGCTATGGCTTCAGCAGTATCCACCTTAGCATCCACCAGCTCTTGTTTTTTTCTTTTGTATTCAGAAGTAAGATCAGCAATGAACTTTTTGTATTTGTTCCAGTTTGGATCTGTCTTCTTCTTTCTTGGATCATTTTTAATCCTTTCAATTCTGTATGCCTCATGCTTTAAAGCAACTATTGGCCATTCTTCAAATTGTTTTTCTTCAGCTGGATAGAATTTTTCTTTCATGATGTATGGAAGATATTCTTTTCTCATTTCTTTTCGTAGATCTACCTTTTCTTTGCTCAGATCTCCTGCATAATCTTCCATCTGTTTGACTTTAGTGAGCAGGAATTCCAATTTTTCTGAAATGGCTTCGTCACCTTGGTCTTTGCATTCAATTTTGGCTCTTATCTTAGCCTGCCTTGCTTTGAGCTCGAGATACTCATCCATATTTTCTGGGATTATGAAGCCTATGAGAGAAGGAAATCTTCTTTTTGAAGGATCATCCTCAGTGTAGAATTGTCTCATCTCAATTTTTACAGCTTCAGGTTCCAGTGGATATTTTGCAGCAATAGGATCATATTTGTCATCACCTGGCTGAGTTGTTTGTCTTTTTCTGGTGTAAATTTTCACCAGTGAAGGAGTGCGTTTGGGTGATTTGTTTATTGGAGTGAAGATGGTTTGAAGTGAAGTGATGGTAGTGGTGGATGGTGGCTGACTAACAGTTGTTGAAACAACTGGTGTTTCAATTGCTGTTGTCATTACAACAGATGTTGTAACATCTGATGTCTTCTGCTTTTTCGCAGGAGGTGATGGTGGTGATGTGACATTGATGAGAGAAGTGGTGGATGACTGGCACACAGCTGTTGAAACAACTGGTGTTTCAACCTCTGTTGTCATTACAACTACTGATGTGTTAGTAGATGTCTTCTGCTTTTGAGCAGGTGGTAATTTGCTGGGTAGTGATGTAGTTTTAGGTTGTGATGATAGGGCAGTGGTTGTAGTGTGTATTGTAGTGGTGTGTGTTGAAGAAATGGCAGCTGTTTGGCTAGCAGTTTTTGAAACTACTGACATATCAACTGTTTGGATGGAAGTTTGAGATTTTGTGATTTGAGGGTTGGAGTCTTTGGGAGGTGGTTTAGATGTCTATTTTTCTTGTTCTGGTTCAACATACAGGCCATCTTCTATTCCCTTCCCTTTCAACTTTATCTTCTCCCCCTTTTTGGCATTATCTGGCAAGGGGTTATTCATGAAAAGAATAGTGGGAGGAACTTTTTCAGTGGTGCTTTGTATATGAGCCTTGATAGCTTTGATGTCTGCTTGAGTATCTTTAAATCTTGACTCCACCATGTTTGTCAGCATTTGTACATGTATTGCATGCTGCTGATCAGTCATTTGTTTTTGTTTTTCAAGCAGGGGTTGAAATACATTCCATAGCTCATTTGCAGCAGGTGCAGGTTGTGCAGATGCTTGAGCTGGAGCAGCAGTGGATTGTGCTTTTTGAGCTTTTAACAACTGTTGCACCATATCCTTTATTTCAGCAACTGATGTTTCAAGTTTTTCAACTCTGTCCGTCAATTCCTAATATTTTGAATCATCATCCAATTTAATGGAATCATCTGTTTCCCCACTAGCAGTGGTTGTACCAATGTGTGACTTTGGACATAAAGCCCAGAAATCATCCATTGATGCCCCTTGTTCTTGGTATTGGGGACTTCTTTCTTCAGCACTTGATAACCTTTCGATGGTACCAGTGGTTAAAACAAACTCACTGGTGGTTACCAGAGGTGCTATAGAAGAAATTGCCTTCAAGGGAGTCTTACTAATGAAACAACTGTCCAAGTGAAGATCTGTTGATCCATCACTTGTAGTTGCTGCTCCAATTGAACTACCACCAAGAGTTACTTGTAACTCAAGGGTTGTAACCTCCTCAGTTGTTGCTGGGATAGCAGGGGTAGTAGCATCAGACCCAGTCACTTGTGGGAATATACTCTCAGTGAAAGGTGATAGAGAGGAACTGGTTTGTGTCTGAGCTATAGCTACTGCATGCAACAAGGGTATTATGGATTGTGGTAATGTGATCGGTGAGGGTATGGGTGTTGAAAGAGACATGTCCTTGGGATCAGGACTGAGCAAGATGGAACCAATCGGATCCAGAGCTTCATAATGTGGGGTCCCTGTGCTTACAACCTGATCCTTTTGTGGGGATGCAGGAGGAGTTTGAGGCAATGGTGGAGATCTTTCTTCCATCTGCTGTGAGGAAGTAGCAGCAGTGGTTGTAAGTGACATTTGTGTTGTCACTGGCAGTGGCTCTAGGATCTCATCTTCCAGAGTTGCCTTTGTTTTGGGTTTGGAGAGCTTTCTGGGTGTTTTCTTTTTGGTCTTTTTTGGTAATAGCAGGTGTGGGTTTCAAAGCAGTGGTTGTGCTGCTATGATCACCTGGAGCAGTAGGCTCAGCAGCTGATACCTGAGGAGCAGTGGTAACTGCTAAATTCTACTCAGGCACCTCTGCTTTTGTTTTTAAAGGTGTTAACATTCTAGTGAATGTTTCAGGTGTTAAACCTTTTATTTGAAAATAAACACCTTGTTCAAGCAAATTTTCATTTTCTTTTCCAAATTTTTGTTTAAAATAGTAGCTTAGAAACCTTGGAAAAAGTAAAAATGCTTTGCTATCAACATTTTTCACCAAATCATCAAAGATCTCCTGGGAATAATTATAATCTTTGTTATTTAAAATAGCATAGCCCAGACATTGGATCTTCAATGGTATTTCGTTAAAAGCAGTTGTTTTATTTGAAACACACATTAAAAGTGTATGAAATAAAAACCTAGGTGCAGAAGGGAAATAGCCTTTTTGTAAGGTATCCCTTTTTGTTTGTTCTGCATATCCTCTTTTCAGAAAATCAGTTTTCAACTCGTTTTTGGGAAAAGATGTTTTACCTTTCTGATCATCGAGTTTAAAGACTTCTGTGATGGATTGAGGAGTAATTTGAATCGCTTTACCCTGTATGGAGGAGTTGATGGCTATGACTTTATCGTCTTGTTTTTCAAGAGTAGCATTTTTCCAAAACTCTCTCTGGGTTTGTTGGTAGATTGGAGCATCTGCTATTAGCAAAGTTTTATACTTTGATGCAGTCATGATGTCGATGATGGAATCGAAGGTGTGGTTGTTTGTGGGTTTTGTGAGTAGACCCAAGTAGTTGTGAGGGGATTTGTAAGGAATTTCAACGGATTCAGCAGCCATTTGAGTGTCCTCTTTGGGACACGAGGATGATTTTGATTTTGATTTTGACTTTGATTTCGTCATTTTGATGAAGAGAGGCGGAGAATGATTTGGGATGAAAGTTTGGAAACTGCTTTGAGAAGAGAATTTTAGAATTCAATTCGACAGTGTAAAACCCTGTTTGGGGTTTTGATCAGGGTTTTATTTAGGGAAAAAGTGAATGCTGACGTGGCAGCGGTTACAAACAATCTGAGGGCTAAAAACTGACCACGTGTCAACCGCTGATGAAAAGATGAATAATGGAGGACAGTTGTTTTGGAGAACCACTGATGAAGCAAATATCAGTGGTTACAACGGTAACAATGTGAGGACAGTGGGTGATTTTTTACTATCAGTGGATAACATATCAGTGGATAAGACACTGATTTTGAACATCAGTGCTTGCCAAGAAAATGAAGGAACAGGGGTTGACTTTCAGCAGTGGACAGTATTTAGGAAGCAGATGTTTGAACAAAGCAGTGGTTAGGGGTAATGGTAACGGTTTGAAAGGCTAGTATTTCAACAACTGTTAATGCATCAGTGGATAAGCTTTTGACACGTATTTTGAGCATCTGCTTTTCTTATGATTCTGAAATATTTGCAAGATTGCTATCCTCAACAAAATACATTTTAGACGCAAATTGTCAAGTTCAACATGTCTGCAGTCTTTACAGGAAGTTTTCATTCAAGGTTTTGCCACATGTCAATTACACATTTTGAAACCTTTATAGATTCCTGATAGTGGTTTAGTACCCCTAGATAATGTAGATCCTTTTTACTAAGGCAACTCATTTTATATCATAATATTTGAATTAGAACATTAGTACCCAAGCATTTTAAGGTCTTTTAGCAATCAATCTATGGTCTGTTTTAAAACAAGCTTGAGTTTGACATAACCTTGACACTTGTACCATATCCTTTTGATCTGTTTTTAAGGATAATGTTACCAACAAAAATAAGGTTCTATATCCTGACAGGAGATTGAAACTTTTACTATTAAAAACAAGTAAAAGTACAAAAAATATCATTCTAATGAAAAATAAAGAATAATAAATCCTGTTTTATTGAGAAAAACCTTTTCAAGAAAAATAATTAAAGGTTTTTCTGAAAACAGCATCAAAAGGACCTGGTATATATTCCAATAAACCTCATAATCACATCACTCTCAAGTTTTATGAAAATGGTCAGTGGTTTGAAAGAACATTGTAATAAGCACTGTTTAAGACCATTTTCTTGTTTAATTCATTGCGAAATGAGGAGATATGTTCACATAGGTTTTGAGAGTCTTGACGTAGACTTTACCATGTGATGACACTGAAAAATTTGTCTAGTCCTCTTTTAAGTTTATTCACTGGAGATACTATTTTATTTGAACTTCCCTGAACCAAAGAATACACACAGTTGCTTGATAACCATTGTTTACCCAATTTTGGACTCTAAAGTGTTTTGTATTTATGCTCTTTTCTTTTGACTTCAAAAGTTTTTGAGAAAAACACACTTTTGAGTTTTTGTAATTTTCTTCTTCCCTTTTTACCCTTCCCATACATAAGTACGGAAATACTCGCTGGGAGGTATTTATTAAAGGAATACTTATTCCAGAATTATTCTACAGCAATGTTTTGAGAGATTTGGTCATTTCTGCACATGCTTATGCCAAATTTCACATTACCCATGATCTGGACATGATGGAAACCGCAAAAAATTCATAACAACAATTAACATCAATTTTCATAAACAATTTATACCATAGTTACCAGACATATTTTCAGAATTTATGCTTGTTATATGAAGTTTGTGTATCCTATGACATCTTGGTTGTTTTGCAGAGCTTTTGAGTAGTCACTTTGAACATGATTTCTCGTTACTCTGTTTTTCAACTAAATACAATCAACCTTAGTATCAATGATTTTTGAGCTGAACTGTTATGTCAAATTGACTGTTAGATCGAATTTGACTGTCCAAGCTCTGATACCAATTGTTAAGATCGGAGGCTCTCATGATTGTGTTTGTTTGTAATAAATGAACAGTTAATAAACATGATTTAATGAGTTATGCAGCGGAAATGAAACACAAACTTTGTAAACACAATCAAAGAAGAAAATAGTTTTGATAAACACATGCTTTTCATCAGTCGAAAGGTTACAAAGCAAATCAAAAGATTACAAAGCAATCTTACAAACTAAACTCCCCCTCAGCCTGATACTCCAAGGTTGGTTGTACAAGATGAAAGGATTAGACATGAGGAGAAGAACTCGCTCAGTCAATCCAATGTAACAGTACAGAGTACTGCTCCATTTATAAGAAAACCAAACCACTGAGGCATCTCAGCTGACGTCACCATGAAAGCGACGTCTAACAACCTAACAACCTATAACCACTGTTCCTATACAGACACTGCTAATCTAAACCACTGACTTTATACAAGACAAGTGACACACTAAACTACTGCCTTCCCTTTACATCAGTGCTTTCCTCAAGGTTGATCAGTCCTTGATTGGGCAGTGCTTTGTCATCAGTAGATTGAATCAGCAGTGTTTACTTCTTAGCAGTCTTCAGGGCTTCATTAGTAGTTAGAAGAACAGTAGCTGTTGTATACGGACAGTGGATAGAGGACCATCAGATGTTATAATCTCTTTCAAGGGAGAAGTCTAGCATAAACAGCTGCTTATTATGAATCCACTGTTGTGAACCAGTTTTGGCTATCATTATCTGTTCCTCTGGTAGGGTTCCATCCCAACACTATGTAATGGGGGGGGGGGGGTTAAGTGTAAATTTCAATCCCTAATTACAATAATAAGTTAAGTTTCAAGTGTCTTGGTTAGGGATTTAATATGTTGTTATGTTATAAGGGGTGTTATGGTGTTCGAGGACCATAACTAGCTTAGAAATAAATAAACAATGCTTCTAGCAATATTTTTGTGTTCCGGGTAATGTCCGGTTGTTCGGTTAGATACCGATTAGTTAAAGTGCTAAATTGCATCGTTTAGTGTCTTTTAAGTATTCTTTTGTGACACTTTCAATTCCCAACGCTTAGGGAAGTATCCTGGACCATTTAGTCATGTTTTTGCATGGTAATATCTTGTTATATTGCTGAATTTTGCTGAATTATATAAAATTCAGCTTTTAAAGTGTATTTCGGGTGCTTTTTACTGCATTTTCCAGCTTCCGGAAAATATATATGTTAACCCTTGTATGTACTCTTGGGTTTTAATGTATTCTTGACGTTGGACCTACACCTAGGCTCCAATTCTATTGTCTGACTGCTTTCTGCAGAATTGTTGACACAATGTGTCTTACCGGTGAGTTTACTAGTATTTCTGACGCAACGCTATCATAAAGTAATTCTTGTAGTATAAAACGTGCATGAATTCAGTTGTTTAGTATGTAATCGGACAATGTTGACATTTAAGCACATAATTGCAGTCATTAAATAATAATTAAAGTGTACAGAAATTACCGGTTTGGTGCCAGTTGTCCCAGTCTCCCCCCGTTAAAAGAATTTCGTCCCGAAATTCAGGCTGAACTAACTCTCGGATGAGTCTTCTTGAACAGGCGGGGGTACTTTTCTTTAAACTGGTCTTCACGTTCCCACGTGTACTCGGGTCCGTGCTTAGAGTTCCAACGTACTTTGACAAGTTTGACAGTGCTCCTCCTGGTCTTGTTGACTTTCCAGTCTGTAACCTCAACGGGTTGTTCTGTAAATCGAAGGGTGTCATCAATATGCACTTCATCCGCAAGGATGATCACGTTTTCTTGTGTTGGACTCTTCTTGAGGTTGGATACATGGAACGTATCATGTACTCCATTAAGTTCTTCCGGTAATTCCAACTTGTATGCCACGGTACCAATGCTTTCCAAAATCTTGAATGGTCCGATGTATTGTGGATTCAGCTTTCCACACTTTCCAAACCTTACTACGCCCTTCCAAGGTGAGATCTTCAACAAAACTTTGTCTCCCACCTCGAATTCTAATGGTTTTCGTCTTCGATCAACGTAGCTCTTTTGTCGATCTCGAGCCGCCTTAATGCGCTCTCGGATCTGCATAATCTTGTCGGTTGTCTCTTGTACATGTTCAGGACCAACCATGCGTTTATCTCCAGCGTCTGCCCAACATAAGGGCGAGCGGCATTTGCGGCCATACAGAGCTTCGAACGGTGCAACTTTTATGCTTGTATGATAACTGTTATTGTAGGAAAACTCAACTAACGGTAGATGAGTATCCCAGCTGCCGCCTAGATCCATAACATATGCGCGAATCATATCTTCCAGCGTTTGTATGGTTCGTTTACTCTGACCGTCTGTTTACGGATGGAAGGTCGTGCTTAGATCTAGCTGAGATCCAAAGGCTTCCTGAAAGGATTGCCAGATTCTTGAGACAAAGCGTCCATCTCTGTCTGAAATAATTGAGATAGGCACTCCATGACGTGCCACGATTTCTTTCAGGTATAGCTCAGCGAGCTTTTCAATGCTATCTTTTTCTCGGATCGGTAGGAAATGCGCAGATTTCGTTAATCGATCGACTATTACCCATATCATATCGTGCCCTCTAGGGGTCCTGGGTAATTTCGTTATGAAGTCCATCGAGATTTGCTCCCACTTCCACATGGGTATCTCTGGTTGTTGTAGTAGGCCGGACGGTTTCTGATATTCAGCCTTAACCTTAGCACAGGTTAGGCACTTTCCAACATAAATAGCAACATAGCTTTTAAGTCTCGGCCACCAATAGTATTCCTTTAAGTCTTGATACATCTTGTCCGATCCTGGGTGGATCGAGTATCTCGATTTGTGAGCTTCATTAAGGATGACTTCTCGCATACTGCCATAGAGCGGAACCCAAATACGCTTCTTAAAATATAAGGTTCCCTCTTCATTTGGCACCATGTATTTCAACATATCCCGGAGGTATTCAGCTTTACGGTTTTCCATCTTAAGGGCTTCTTGTTGTGCGTCTCGAATGCGCGTAGTGAGGTTCGTTCGAATAGTCATTTCCAGAGCTCGAACCCTTAGGGTCTTAACCCCTTCTTTTTGGCTCAATGCGTCTGCTACAACATTTACCTTTCCAGGATGGTACTTAATCTCACAGTCATAGTCGTTTAGCAGCTCGACCCATCATCGCTGACGCATGTTTAATTCTTTCTGATCAAATATGTGTTGTAGGCTTTTGTGATCTGTGAAGATTGTACATCGAGTACCATATAAATAGTCTCGCCAGATCTTCAAAGCGAATACCACTGTGCCTAGCTCTAGGTCGTGAGTGGTATAGTTCCTTTCATGCACTTTCAATTGTCTTGAAGCGTAAGCGATGACTTTTTGGTGCTGCATAAGCACGCAACCCAAACCTTGTCGTGAAGCGTCGCAGTATACCACGAAGTCTTCAGTGCCTTCGGGTAAGGATAGTATCGGTGCATCGCATAGCTTATTTTTGAACAGTTGGAAGGCTTCCTCCTGCTTGTTACCCCAGTCGTACTTCTGGTCTTTCTGTATAAGGGTAGTTAGCGGTTGAGCTATTTTGGAGAAATTCTCAATAAACCGTCGGTAATAGCCCACTAAGCCCAAAAATTGTCGAACTTCAGTCGGGGTTTTGGGGGCTTCCCAATTCTTTATGGCTTCTATCTTGGATGGGTCTACATGAATGCCTTTCTCATTCACAACGTGACCAAGGAACTATACTTCGCGAATCCAAAATTCGCACTTTGAAAACTTCGCATAAAGTTTCTCTTTCTTCAGTAGTTCCAGAATGGTCCTGAGGTGTTGCTCTTGCTCTTCTCTTGATTGCGAGTAAATTAGGATATCATCGATAAATACAATCACGAATTTATCGAGATATGGTTTGCATACGCGGTTCATCAGCTCCATAAATACCGCTGGCGCATTCGTCAGTCCGAATGGCATCACAAGGAACTTGTAATGCCCATAATGCGTTCGGAATGCAGTCTTTGGTACGCTTTCCTCTTGGATTCTTAACTGATGGTATCCAGATCGAAGGTCGATCTTGGAATAGTAGCTCGATCCTTGCAATTGATCAAATAAGTCATCAATCCTCGGTAGTGGGTACCGATTTTTGATAGTGAGCTTATTCAGTTCTTTGTAATCGATACACATCCGCAGAGTTCCATCCTTCTTCTTTACGAACAATATTGGAGCTCCCCAATGCGAGAAGCTTGGCCTTATGAATCCTTTATCCAACAACTCCTGGAGTTGTGTAGATAATTCCTGCATCTCGGATGGTGCAAGCCGATAGGGTGCCTTGGCTACAAGAGCAGCTCCTGGAACCAAGTCTATATGGAATTCGACTTGTCGTTGCGGAGGTAGTCCTGGCAGATCTTCGGGAAAAACATCAGGGAATTCCTTCACCACAGGAATATCTTCGAGTTTCGGCTCCTCAGCCTTCTTATCTACAACGTGCGCCAGGAAAGCAACACATCCTTTCCTTAAGCACTTCTGTGCCTTCATACAACTGATGATTCGCAGAGGCGCGTCTCGTTTTTCTCCATGCACGATGAGAGTTTCATCATTCGCCAGAGGGATGCAAATAATTTTATCGTGACAAATAACTTCAGCTTTGTACTTGGACAACCAGTCCATTCCGACCACTACATCGAAGCTACCTAATTGAATAGGTATGAGGTCGATGCTAAATCTTTGCTCACCAAGTTCTAAGGTGCAACCTCTAACGACTTCGCTCGATTCAACGAGTTTACCATTGGCTAGTTCTATGGAATAATGAATATCTAATCTACTAGATTCTATTCCAAGCATACGTTTAAATTCCACAGACATGAAGCTATAATCGGTGTCCACATTAGGGTCCTCGCGTGCGTTCTTTGCTCCAATCACAAATGCTCGAGCCTGAGCGTTGTTTCCCCTTGGGCAATCTTTTATGAATTGATCCTTGCTTCCACAACTGAAGCATCCTTGGTTCTGCCCAGCTCCATTCCCATTCCGATTACCATTGCCATTTCCATTTCCATTTCCATTTCCACCATTCCTATTACCAGCACCGTTGCGATTTCCATTTCCGTTCCTTCCTTTTCCCCAACAGTCTTCTGTTTGATGACCCAACCTACCACATTTGTCGCATCTTGGAATGCGACAAGCTCCTTCATGATGATACTTACATTTTTGGCATTTAGGCAAGGTGCCTTGGTATCCTTTGGCTGCAGTATCATTTGCCGCTGCAAAGGTTCTCGCCTCCTTAGGTGGGTTAGGGTCACGCTTCTTGTTGTTTGAACTCTTGTTGTTGCTGCGGGTTGCTTGATTCAGATTCGCATGCTTCCTTTTCTTATCACCCGACGACTCAGCATGCGTCTCGGTATTCTCAGTAGGGTTCAGTGATAGCTTCTTCATACGGACATCATCTTCAGTAAGGCTGACAGCCAGAGTTACAGCCTCAGTGATCGTTTGAGGTTTGGCCGAAGTTACCATGTTACGAAACTCTGAGGCCAATCCCCAAATGTAGCGTTCAACGCGCTTAAATTCGGGAGTCACCATGTAGGGGATCACTTTCAACAGATCGTGGAACCTTCGGGTATAACCAGTAATATCAGCACCTTCCATGGTCAAGTGCTAGAACTCAGTCTCCAACCTTTGGAGTTCAGCACGAGAGCAATACTTCTCTCTCATACGTTCCTTTAGCGCATCCCACGTCATGCCGTACACAGCATCATCACCCAGAGTCTGGACTTGCAAATTCCACCAAGTCAAAGCCTTATCAACAAACAACCCAGTAGCAAAAGTGACTTGCTGATCTGCGGTACACTTGCTCATACGGATAGTGGCATCAGTCTTCTCCGTCCAGCGTACAAATGCCACTGCACCTCCAGTGCCATCGTAGTTTAGCGGCTTGCAGTCGAGAAACTGCTTGAAAGTGCAGCCCTGAGGTGCGTTGCCTCTAGATGAATCTCCATTCCCATTGCGTCTAGCATTGCTTGGTCCTCCACTTTGTTCAGTACGATTCGCCTCGTACTGGGCGATAACTGCGGAGATCCTTTCTTCCAGTAGGGCGTTTAGCTCTTCAGCAGTTCTTGGCAGTGGGGGAGGAGGAGGTTGATCACGAGTGTTCACAGCTCTTCTGGGTGCCATGTTCTGACAGAACACAACACATTAGGGTTAGACATTTGTTTGATATCGTCATACGAGACAGTAGTAGTATATATATACACAGGCATATACCACATAAGTGACATCAAACAATCCGCCAAATGTATAAATCAATTCATACAGCAACAAGCATGTATAATTAGATAAACACCTTACTTTACATTGGCAGTTCTTGTCTTTATACCCTAAATCATTACTCTTAAAAGAGTGTTTAATAGGCTGGGGGAAGGGTGTTCACGTTTGACCCTTTTCTTGTACTGAGAGAATATATACGTGACAAGACTTGCTGTGGTTTCTGTGCACTGAATTCCATAATTATGTATGCATCCGTAATTACGTAACTCCTTGCACAGTCCGCACAGTTCGTTTCGTCCTCGTATTTCTTCCTTCAGATAGGCCATTGTTTTCAGACGAAGTCATGTATACCTGTGACATTCTACTTCTAGTATATGTACATATCAATTATCACACATAATTGCAAGTAATTCTTAATCACAGACAAATGCTACTCCAGTGCACCCTAAGTCTCGTAATGTCTTTTCTTGACTCTTGTAAACAGTTTCAGGTAGTGGATGTCGCGGAAAGTTTTATGCAATGAAAACTTTTTGAAAAATTGTTTTCGTGCAAGGATCCTAGAGATTGTAGTCTAGACTCGAGAAGGAATCCTGGTTCACTACAATCGCAGCTCTGATACCAATCTGTCACACCCCTTTCTAAGGCGGAAGCACGAGGTGTGATCATGAAAGGTTTTCATTGCATACGATTGGTAAACATACTACATGCTCGCAAAAATAACTTCAAATGCCAAACATTACGTTACTGAAAACATAGGTTAAGTGTTTACATCACGAGACAACATATTGTCTGAAAGTTTACGACTTTATTAAAGGATAAACATAAACAACGTCCAGGAGCATGAGTAAGACCGCGCGCACATCCACTTTAGTTACCTGAGATACATGTGAGTTTTGGAAAAACGTCAACATAATGTTGGTGTGAATTCATGCAGTTCTTGTATTGAACGTTTGTATACTTTGTATGAAAACATGGTATGTATCTTGTACAAATCAAGTATTCTTGTATAAATCAAGTATTCTTGTATAAATGATGTGCGGTAAGTGTCGTATATTTTAGGTGTATATTTTAAGCCCTTTTTAACACTTATTTTAGCCAAGTTTTAAATTTATAAAACACGATATTTCACTAACACTAAACACACATATGGGCAAGTGCACCCATCGTTGAGTGTAGTATAGCGTTGGTAAGATACCGAGGTCGTCCAAGGACACAAGAGCTTTTAGTACCGGTTTATCCTCAACGTCTAACCAAAACAAAAGTTTAGAAAAAATGTTTTAAACTAAGAAAAATAAAACTAACTAAAATGCTGAAAATAAAAATAAAAGAAAAAACAGATAGACAAGATGAATCACTTGGTTCCGACTCGTATCTAGTATAACCTTTGATTATTTCCGCACTTTTGCACATAATTAAGAGATTATCTTGGTTATTGTAGTAGGCCCCTCTTTTGAAGGTGACGTTACCCTCACCCCAGTAGTTTGAGTCAGCAGGGATACAATCCTAAAGGGGTGGATTATTGGAAGATAATGAATTAAGTTATTAATGCAGTATTGTGGTAGGCCCCGCTTTTGGCGGTGACGTTACCCTCGGCTAAGTAGTCTGAGTCAGCAGGGATACAGTCCTAAATAGCCGGGTTATAGTATTAATAGTAGTTAACTTATGAGGGGATCAAAGAGTTTGGACCCCCGCCATCCAATACCGTGAAGTATTGAAGGAGGTCCTACTAAATTTGACCCAGGTCCATTGCAGGACCTCTAAACGCTGAACAATGGCAAGACCTTTACCAAACCGTTCCCTTAACCCCCTACCAGGTAGCCAACATACCTCCATATAGACCGTGGAGATATGAATGGTGAAAATCCTTTATTTTATATAGACAGTAAAATAATGCCAAGACACCACGGACAAACGATAAGGAAAGATCACCTTCAACATAAGTAACTAGTTATTAAAGTCATTAATACAAAACCAAATAAAAAGTGCAAAAGATTAGAAATAAAAAGTATTATACTAGACACTTTGTCTTCACCAAGTGATGTAAGAGACTTAGGCAAACATGGCCTTGATTGTCAAGAACTCTTACGATCAATCTTGGATCCCGAGACGACTCACACACTCTATGATGGACAATGGATGATGGTGGTGGATGATGGTGTTGTGATGGTGGTGGGTGGTGGATGAAGTGTGAGAGAGGTGGTGTGCCAAGGGATGAGATGAAATGAATCCAAGCACTCCTATTTATAGGCTGAACAGAGAGCTGGACACGGCCCCGTGCCCGTCTGACACTCTCTCTCCTCATTAATTGTAATTCGCAATTACAATAAATGCGCCTGCTGTACTTTCGACACGCCCCCGTGTCCGCTGAGCACGGCCCCGTGGTGGGCAATAGAAGCTTCTATAGATTTGTCTTTTCTGCTGCTTCTTGGGCACGGCCCCGTGCTGGCTGAGCACGGGGCGTGTTCAGCCTTCTGTTTTCTCTATTTTGCTTTGGAAGGTGCCGTTGAGGGTTCGGGCAGTCCACTAATGTTCCTTTTCTTGTATTTATGTTGGATTTAGTTGTCTTTTTGCTTCTTTTGCGTTTTTGAGCTCATTTAATCCTGAAAATACAAAAGGAAGACAAAAACATTCTTTTTCCAATATTAGTACTAAAAAAGGGTTAGTTTTATGCCTTATTTGATGTAATTTATATGTTGCATTTTAAACACATCAAATACCCCCACACTTGAACTTTTGCTTGTCCTCAAGCAAAACTCTTTAATATGTGGCTTACACTCCCAAATGGAATAGGTAGAAGAGAAGGTTTTTTGGCTTGTCATAGAGTGTCGGGATTTCCAAGATCTTTTTGGGTTTTATTTTTATTTATTTACACTCCTATTCGTAATGATTTATTTAGAACTGTTCATAAAAGAAATTACTTATTTGGGCATAACATGCCTTTTTAAAATTCTATTTATATACAAGTTCACATACCTCGCGGGGAAATCACTCACACTCGGCCGAAAGTGTATTTTTAGTGAATCACTCGAGAGCGGCATGGAACTTATTCCTACCATAGGCTTGCCAAGAAATCAATCCTCCTCCTTTTTAACTTTTATACCTTTGTAGATATCAAGAGGACTTTGTGGGTTAAGGGTTGGCTAGGGTTAAAGGTAGGTGGTTGGGTTAGTGGTTAGTAGAAAAAGGGCTAAAAGCGTAACAAGTGTCGGTTTTCGCATTTTTTTTTTTTGCAACTTTTTATTTTGATGAAGCTTTTATTCAAACAAAGTTATTTTTGACTACTTTGTTTGTTTATTTTCTTCATCATCACAAATATATATATATATATATATATATTTTCACGAAGAACCGGACTTGTTACTAAAATAAAGGGTTAAAATGAAAAAGGGTTTTGGTGGTTGAAAGGGTTTTTGTTTGGGTGATGAAACGAAAAGGTTTAGGCTCAAAGGGGCTAACTAGGGGGATTTTTGGGTAGGTGGTAAAAGAAAAAAGAAAAATAATGGTGTAGAAATGAAAAAGGTTAGTCCTAATGCCTCTATCATTTACTTACTCGGGTTTAAGTCGATAAGGACCGAGAATGTATTGTCATGGCAAGTTCTAGAGTCGTAAGAACCAAGCGGCTATTCACACAAGAAACGAAAAATGAGCATTTAGTCAAATGATATGAAATTGTGTGCTCAATAAAGGCTCAAAACTCACTTTTGTGGGAATGGGTTTTTATGTGTTCAAGTATATATAATCAAATTTTAAATAAGTTTGTCATGCCTTTTCATAATTTTCTTATGTTGGTTCTTTTTATCACTACGCTATCGGTTGTAAATTTGTAAAAATATAACCTTTTTGAGAACTTGAATTTCCCGAGTTAAACCTAGACAAGTAAAAAAAATGAAATTTTTTGAAAAAATTTGGGGTGATTAGCGGTTCCAATAGAGTTTTGTGTAAGGCTTGTATTTAGGACTTGCAAAATTCAAGGTTTTAGCATCCCCCCCCACACTTAAATTACACATTGTCCTCAATGTGTCCCAAAAATAAATTTTTAGGTTGATTAGATGTGTAAAATAGTGTTTAAAAAGCAAAAATTTGTGTTACTGGGCACTGAACACGGCCCCGTGTTATCCGGGCACGGCCCCGTGTTCAAGTGCCAGTAACAAAATTGAATTAAGAGAAACAGAAGTCTGGACACGGGGGCGTGTTGGGTGAACACGGCCCGTGTCCAGTTACCTGTACTGGGCGTTTTCTGCAGGTGGTTCGACACGGGGCCGTGTTGGTTGGGCACGGCCCGTGTTGAACCTTCTGAAATGGAGAAAATTGTCGGGTTGCCTCGTTCTTGTGCATGGGATCATTTTTCTCGTTCCCCTTTTCATCCTTTACCACCATGAGTGTGTTTTATTCCTGAAAATTAAACTAACTAGAAAACATAAAAACTAATCTAAATTAAACTAAGGATAGTTCCGTGGAATGCCTCCATGGTGCGCCACGTTTATAAGGGTCCTTGGCTAGACCCAATGCTTGGTCATATGTTACCCAAGTGGGATGTGTTGCATCCCATGTTACACCGTCGGAGAGCGTCATCCAAGCTTGAGTCTATGACCTTCATGTAGTTGACCGGATCTTCTTCCTCTACTCTCTTTCCACATTCAAATTTCACTTCCTCATCCCCAAACTTCAATGTTAGAGTTCCGTCATTCATATCCACCAATGCTTGAGCGGTGGCTAGGAATGGCCTCCCGAGGATGAGAGGGACCTCGGTGTCTTCCTCCATGTCTAGGATAACAAAGTCGGTTGGAAAAACGAATTTGTCGACCTTGACTAGCAGATTTTCAGCGACCCCATGTGGGAATTTGACGGACCTGTCAGCGAGTTGTATGCTCATCTTTGTAGGGCTTGTTGTTCCTAGGCCGAGTCGCTTGAACATTGAGGTGGGCATGAGGTTGATGCTAGCCCCAAGATCGGCTAAAGCATTTCGGACGGGGGACTTCCCAATCGAACAAGGGATGGTGAAGCTCCCGGGGTCGATTTTCTTTTGTGGAAGTTTGTTGAGTACTAGAGCTGAGCATTCTT
Organism: Helianthus tuberosus; assembly: GCA_030545235.1. Taxonomy (NCBI): domain Eukaryota; kingdom Viridiplantae; phylum Streptophyta; class Magnoliopsida; order Asterales; family Asteraceae; genus Helianthus; species Helianthus tuberosus. The sequence continues at coordinate 94,280,116 of CM060397.1, read as the reverse complement.
CGCCTAGGTTAACTAATTGCAATGATTCAATTTTCTTTTTGTGAGTGAGGAAATCCCTCATGAATTTTGCATATTTAGGCATTTGGGTTAGGACCTCAATAAAAGGAATATTAACATGCAATTGTTTTAGTAAACTTTCGAACTTTGCGAATTGCTCGTCGGTCTTTTGACGATTTAACCTACCGGGGTACGGGATTGGAGGAGTCTTGGTGGGCTCTTGATTCGGTGTAGAAGCCTTTTCTGGCGCAGGAGGAGTCATAGGCTGGCTAGAATGACTTCTTTCATTTGGCGGCAATGGAGCATCCTCGGGACCCACGGTTCGATTTCTTAAGGTGATGAGATGGACTTGTGCCTTTGGGTTTGGTTCGGTATTACTGGGTAATGCGCCTTGTGGTCTCTCGGAGAAATTTTGAGCTAGTTGATTTAATTGTTTTTCAACGTTTTGAATGCTAGCTTGTTGGTTTCTGAAATTCGATTCCAATTGTTGAAATCGATCCGAGTTCTTCTTTTCAGTGTCAGAGATGAGGCGAGATATGGTATCTTCAAGCCTTTCTCTTCCACCTTGTTGTTGAGGAAAATTTTGCGGTTGTTGAAAATTAGTTCGTTGGTTTTGTTGGTTACTACTATTTCCGGGATCTCTCCAACCAAGATTTGGGTGGTTACACCATCCTTGGTTGTAGGTACCCGTTGGAGGACCCGACGGCCTAGGTCTATTATCCATGTAGTTTACCGTTTCAGTTTGTTCATCTAATTCTTTCATACAACTCCAATTTTCATGTGACCCACCACACCCTTCACAAACCATAACCGAGGCCGTTTTTGTCATTTCTAGCCTTTTGATTTTTGAAGAGAGGGCCTCGATTTGGGCTTGTAAAGAGGTGCTTTCATCAACCTTATGGGCGCCCGGGGCAATAGATTTATTACCTCGGGGAGTGTGCCATTGAAAATTGGTTTGAGCAATTTCCTCAATTTGGTTATATATTTCATTTGGGCGAGGATTACCTAAGAGTCCCCCGGAGCTTGAATCAAGTGTTTGTCTTGTGTGTGGCAACAATCCATTATAGAAAGTGGATACTTGTTGCCATATCGCTAGACCATGGTGAGGACACTTTCTTAGAAGCTCCTTGAACCTTTCCCAAGTTTCATATAAGGATTCCCCATCCTCTTGTGAGTATGTATTAATTTCTGTCATTAATTTAGCCGTTTTAGCAGGAGGGAAATACTTATACAAAAACTTTTGGGCGAGTTCATCCCAGGTGGTTACCGACCCAGCTGGGAGGGTATTAAGCCAAGCCTTTTCGAAGGCGGATGGCGTCATTTGATGCTCCATTGATCCGAAAGGTATCACATATTTCTAAGAAGTTAGTAATATGTAGATGGGGATCCTCGTCCGCAAGCCCATGGAAGGTTGCGGAGTTTTGGAGCATTTGTATCAAATGCGGCCGAAGTTCGAAGTTGTTGGCCTCGACATTCGGGGCATTGATAGCGGCGCCAAGATTGCCTACGGTAGGCCGTAGGTAATCCATGAGGGTACGTTGGTCCGCCATTGGAAGTGGGTCCCCCGAAGCTTTCTCTTGATTTTTAGCTTTTAACCTTTTTCTGAGAAAGCGCTCGGGTTCTTCTAGGGGTTCTTTTATGTCTCTACTAGAACTGGAGCTCATGCACTACGTAGGAGGTTCAAATGTGGCGCCTGGGTTCCAAGTCCTGCAATAAAAACAGAAAAGAACGCTGGTCAGAATGTTCACCACGGCCCCGTGCTCAATGAGCACGGCCCGTGTTCAGAGTCGCAGTAATTGATTTCTGGGTCCCTGTTACTGGGAGTTGGACACGACCCCGTGTTGCACCGACATGGCCCCGTGTTCAACTCTCTGTAACTCAGAAAACAAAAATTGCCAGTGATGATTGCTGGGCACGGCCCGTGTCTGACCGGGCACGGCCCGTGCTGAGCTCTGCAGAAGCTGAAAAACTAAGAAAATCCTAAAAAAAAAATAAAAAGAAAAATAAAAGATGATTAGGCCGTTGATTCCTAACTTTCTTAAAATCCTTGTGTCCCCGGCAACGGCGCCAAAAACTTGATGTGCGGTAAGTGTCGTATATTTTAGGTGTATATTTTAAGCCCTTTTTAACACTTATTTTAGCCAAGTTTTAAATTTATAAAACACGATATTTCACTAACACTAAACACACATATGGGCAAGTGCACCCATCGTTGAGTGTAGTATAGCGTTGGTAAGATACCGAGGTCGTCCAAGGACACAAGAGCTTTTAGTACCGGTTTATCCTCAACGTCTAACCAAAACAAAAGTTTAGAAAAAATGTTTTAAACTAAGAAAAATAAAACTAACTAAAATGCTGAAAATAAAAATAAAAGAAAAAACAGATAGACAAGATGAATCACTTGGTTCCGACTCGTATCTAGTATAACCTTTGATTATTTCCGCACTTTTGCACATAATTAAGAGATTATCTTGGTTATTGTAGTAGGCCCCTCTTTTGAAGGTGACGTTACCCTCACCCCAGTAGTTTGAGTCAGCAGGGATACAATCCTAAAGGGGTGGATTATTGGAAGATAATGAATTAAGTTATTAATGCAGTATTGTGGTAGGCCCCGCTTTTGGCGGTGACGTTACCCTCGGCTAAGTAGTCTGAGTCAGCAGGGATACAGTCCTAAATAGCCGGGTTATAGTATTAATAGTAGTTAACTTATGAGGGGATCAAAGAGTTTGGACCCCCGCCATCCAATACCGTGAAGTATTGAAGGAGGTCCTACTAAATTTGACCCAGGTCCATTGCAGGACCTCTAAACGCTGAACAATGGCAAGACCTTTACCAAACCGTTCCCTTAACCCCCTACCAGGTAGCCAACATACCTCCATATAGACCGTGGAGATATGAATGGTGAAAATCCTTTATTTTATATAGACAGTAAAATAATGCCAAGACACCACGGACAAACGATAAGGAAAGATCACCTTCAACATAAGTAACTAGTTATTAAAGTCATTAATACAAAACCAAATAAAAAGTGCAAAAGATTAGAAATAAAAAGTATTATACTAGACACTTTGTCTTCACCAAGTGATGTAAGAGACTTAGGCAAACATGGCCTTGATTGTCAAGAACTCTTACGATCAATCTTGGATCCCGAGACGACTCACACACTCTATGATGGACAATGGATGATGGTGGTGGATGATGGTGTTGTGATGGTGGTGGGTGGTGGATGAAGTGTGAGAGAGGTGGTGTGCCAAGGGATGAGATGAAATGAATCCAAGCACTCCTATTTATAGGCTGAACAGAGAGCTGGACACGGCCCCGTGCCCGTCTGACACTCTCTCTCCTCATTAATTGTAATTCGCAATTACAATAAATGCGCCTGCTGTACTTTCGACACGCCCCCGTGTCCGCTGAGCACGGCCCCGTGGTGGGCAATAGAAGCTTCTATAGATTTGTCTTTTCTGCTGCTTCTTGGGCACGGCCCCGTGCTGGCTGAGCACGGGGCGTGTTCAGCCTTCTGTTTTCTCTATTTTGCTTTGGAAGGTGCCGTTGAGGGTTCGGGCAGTCCACTAATGTTCCTTTTCTTGTATTTATGTTGGATTTAGTTGTCTTTTTGCTTCTTTTGCGTTTTTGAGCTCATTTAATCCTGAAAATACAAAAGGAAGACAAAAACATTCTTTTTCCAATATTAGTACTAAAAAAGGGTTAGTTTTATGCCTTATTTGATGTAATTTATATGTTGCATTTTAAACACATCAAATACCCCCACACTTGAACTTTTGCTTGTCCTCAAGCAAAACTCTTTAATATGTGGCTTACACTCCCAAATGGAATAGGTAGAAGAGAAGGTTTTTTGGCTTGTCATAGAGTGTCGGGATTTCCAAGATCTTTTTGGGTTTTATTTTTATTTATTTACACTCCTATTCGTAATGATTTATTTAGAACTGTTCATAAAAGAAATTACTTATTTGGGCATAACATGCCTTTTTAAAATTCTATTTATATACAAGTTCACATACCTCGCGGGGAAATCACTCACACTCGGCCGAAAGTGTATTTTTAGTGAATCACTCGAGAGCGGCATGGAACTTATTCCTACCATAGGCTTGCCAAGAAATCAATCCTCCTCCTTTTTAACTTTTATACCTTTGTAGATATCAAGAGGACTTTGTGGGTTAAGGGTTGGCTAGGGTTAAAGGTAGGTGGTTGGGTTAGTGGTTAGTAGAAAAAGGGCTAAAAGCGTAACAAGTGTCGGTTTTCGCATTTTTTTTTTTTTTTGCAACTTTTTATTTTGATGAAGCTTTTATTCAAACAAAGTTATTTTTGACTACTTTGTTTGTTTATTTTCTTCATCATCACAAATATATATATATATATATATATATATTTTTTTTTCACGAAGAACCGGACTTGTTACTAAAATAAAGGGTTAAAATGAAAAAGGGTTTTGGTGGTTGAAAGGGTTTTTGTTTGGGTGATGAAACGAAAAGGTTTAGGCTCAAAGGGGCTAACTAGGGGGATTTTTGGGTAGGTGGTAAAAGAAAAAAGAAAAATAATGGTGTAGAAATGAAAAAGGTTAGTCCTAATGCCTCTATCATTTACTTACTCGGGTTTAAGTCGATAAGGACCGGGAATGTATTGTCATGGCAAGTTCTAGAGTCGTAAGAACCAAGCGGCTATTCACACAAGAAACGAAAAATGAGCATTTAGTCAAATGATATGAAATTGTGTGCTCAATAAAGGCTCAAAACTCACTTTTGTGGGAATGGGTTTTTATGTGTTCAAGTATATATAATCAAATTTTAAATAAGTTTGTCATGCCTTTTCATAATTTTCTTATGTTGGTTCTTTTTATCACTACGCTATCGGTTGTAAATTTGTAAAAATATAACCTTTTTGAGAACTTGAATTTCCCGAGTTAAACCTAGACAAGTAAAAAAAATGAAATTTTTTGAAAAAATTTGGGGTGATTAGCGGTTCCAATAGAGTTTTGTGTAAGGCTTGTATTTAGGACTTGCAAAATTCAAGGTTTTAGCATCCCCCCCACACTTAAATTACACATTGTCCTCAATGTGTCCCAAAAATAAATTTTTAGGTTGATTAGATGTGTAAAATAGTGTTTAAAAAGCAAAAATTTGTGTTACTGGGCACTGAACACGGCCCCGTGTTATCCGGGCACGGCCCCGTGTTCAAGTGCCAGTAACAAAATTGAATTAAGAGAAACAGAAGTCTGGACACGGGGGCGTGTTGGGTGAACACGGCCCGTGTCCAGTTACCTGTACTGGGCGTTTTCTGCAGGTGGTTCGACACGGGGCCGTGTTGGTTGGGCACGGCCCGTGTTGAACCTTCTGAAATGGAGAAAATTGTCGGGTTGCCTCGTTCTTGTGCATGGGATCATTTTTCTCGTTCCCCTTTTCATCCTTTACCACCATGAGTGTGTTTTATTCCTGAAAATTAAACTAACTAGAAAACATAAAAACTAATCTAAATTAAACTAAGGATAGTTCCGTGGAATGCCTCCATGGTGCGCCACGTTTATAAGGGTCCTTGGCTAGACCCAATGCTTGGTCATATGTTACCCAAGTGGGATGTGTTGCATCCCATGTTACACCGTCGGAGAGCGTCATCCAAGCTTGAGTCTATGACCTTCATGTAGTTGACCGGATCTTCTTCCTCTACTCTCTTTCCACATTCAAATTTCACTTCCTCATCCCCAAACTTCAATGTTAGAGTTCCGTCATTCATATCCACCAATGCTTGAGCGGTGGCTAGGAATGGCCTCCTGAGGATGAGAGGGACCTCGGTGTCTTCCTCCATGTCTAGGATAACAAAGTCGGTTGGAAAAACGAATTTGTCGACCTTGACTAGCAGATTTTCAGCGACCCCATGTGGGAATTTGACGGACCTGTCAGCGAGTTGTATGCTCATCTTTGTAGGGCTTGTTGCTCCTAGGCCGAGTCGCTTGAACATTGAGGTGGGCATGAGGTTGATGCTAGCCCCAAGATCGGCTAAAGCATTTCGGACGGGGGACTTCCCAATCGAACAAGGGATGGTGAAGCTCCCGGGGTCGATTTTCTTTTGTGGAAGTTTGTTGAGTACTAGAGCTGAGCATTCTTCGCCTAGGTTAACTAATTGCAATGATTCAATTTTCTTTTTGTGAGTGAGGAAATCCCTCATGAATTTTGCATATTTAGGCATTTGGGTTAGGACCTCAATAAAAGGAATATTAACATGCAATTGTTTTAGTAAACTTTCGAACTTTGCGAATTGCTCGTCGGTCTTTTGACGATTTAACCTACCGGGGTACGGGATTGGAGGAGTCTTGGTGGGCTCTTGATTCGGTGTAGAAGCCTTTTCTGGCGCAGGAGGAGTCATAGGCTGGCTAGAATGACTTCTTTCATTTGGCGGCAATGGAGCATCCTCGGGACCCACGGTTCGATTTCTTAAGGTGATGAGATGGACTTGTGCCTTTGGGTTTGGTTCGGTATTACTGGGTAATGCGCCTTGTGGTCTCTCGGAGAAATTTTGAGCTAGTTGATTTAATTGTTTTTCAACGTTTTGAATGCTAGCTTGTTGGTTTCTGAAATTCGATTCCAATTGTTGAAATCGATCCGAGTTCTTCTTTTCAGTGTCAGAGATGAGGCGAGATATGGTATCTTCAAGCCTTTCTCTTCCACCTTGTTGTTGAGGAAAATTTTGCGGTTGTTGAAAATTAGTTCGTTGGTTTTGTTGGTTACTACTATTTCCGGGATCTCTCCAACCAAGATTTGGGTGGTTACACCATCCTTGGTTGTAGGTACCCGTTGGAGGACCCGACGGCCTAGGTCTATTATCCATGTAGTTTACCGTTTCAGTTTGTTCATCTAATTCTTTCATACAACTCCAATTTTCATGTGACCCACCACACCCTTCACAAACCATAACCGAGGCCGTTTTTGTCATTTCTAGCCTTTTGATTTTTGAAGAGAGGGCCTCGATTTGGGCTTGTAAAGAGGTGCTTTCATCAACCTTATGGGCGCCCGGGGCAATAGATTTATTACCTCGGGGAGTGTGCCATTGAAAATTGGTTTGAGCAATTTCCTCAATTTGGTTATATATTTCATTTGGGCGACGATTACCTAAGAGTCCCCCGGAGCTTGAATCAAGTGTTTGTCTTGTGTGTGGCAACAATCCATTATAGAAAGTGGATACTTGTTGCCATATCGCTAGACCATGGTGAGGACACTTTCTTAGAAGCTCCTTGAACCTTTCCCAAGTTTCATATAAGGATTCCCCATCCTCTTGTGAGTATGTATTAATTTCTGTCATTAATTTAGCCGTTTTAGCAGGAGGGAAATACTTATACAAAAACTTTTGGGCGAGTTCATCCCAGGTGGTTACCGACCCAGCTGGGAGGGTATTAAGCCAAGCCTTTTCGAAGGCGGATGGCGTCATTTGATGCTCCATTGATCCGAAAGGTATCACATATTTCTAAGAAGTTAGTAATATGTAGATGGGGATCCTCGTCCGCAAGCCCATGGAAGGTTGCGGAGTTTTGGAGCATTTGTATCAAATGCGGCCGAAGTTCGAAGTTGTTGGCCTCGACATTCGGGGCATTGATAGCGGCGCCAAGATTGCCTACGGTAGGCCGTAGGTAATCCATGAGGGTACGTTGGTCCGCCATTGGAAGTGGGTCCCCCGAAGCTTTCTCTTGATTTTTAGCTTTTAACCTTTTTCTGAGAAAGCGCTCGGGTTCTTCTAGGGGTTCTTTTATGTCTCTACTAGAACTGGAGCTCATGCACTACGTAGGAGGTTCAAATGTGGCGCCTGGGTTCCAAGTCCTGCAATAAAAACAGAAAAGAACGCTGGTCAGAATGTTCACCACGGCCCCGTGCTCAATGAGCACGGCCCGTGTTCAGAGTCGCAGTAATTGATTTCTGGGTCCCTGTTACTGGGAGTTGGACACGACCCCGTGTTGCACCGACATGGCCCCGTGTTCAACTCTCTGTAACTCAGAAAACAAAAATTGCCAGTGATGATTGCTGGGCACGGCCCGTGTCTGACCGGGCACGGCCCGTGCTGAGCTCTGCAGAAGCTGAAAAACTAAGAAAATCCTAAAAAAAAAATAAAAAGAAAAATAAAAGATGATTAGGCCGTTGATTCCTAACTTTCTTAAAATCCTTGTGTCCCCGGCAACGGCGCCAAAAACTTGATGTGCGGTAAGTGTCGTATATTTTAGGTGTATATTTTAAGCCCTTTTTAACACTTATTTTAGCCAAGTTTTAAATTTATAAAACACGATATTTCACTAACACTAAACACACATATGGGCAAGTGCACCCATCGTTGAGTGTAGTATAGCGTTGGTAAGATACCGAGGTCGTCCAAGGACACAAGAGCTTTTAGTACCGGTTTATCCTCAACGTCTAACCAAAACAAAAGTTTAGAAAAAATGTTTTAAACTAAGAAAAATAAAACTAACTAAAATGCTGAAAATAAAAATAAAAGAAAAAACAGATAGACAAGATGAATCACTTGGTTCCGACTCGTATCTAGTATAACCTTTGATTATTTCCGCACTTTTGCACATAATTAAGAGATTATCTTGGTTATTGTAGTAGGCCCCTCTTTTGAAGGTGACGTTACCCTCACCCTAGTAGTTTGAGTCAGCAGGGATACAATCCTAAAGGGGTGGATTATTGGAAGATAATGAATTAAGTTATTAATGCAGTATTGTGGTAGGCCCCGCTTTTGGCGGTGACGTTACCCTCGGCTAAGTAGTCTGAGTCAGCAGGGATACAGTCCTAAATAGCCGGGTTATAGTATTAATAGTAGTTAACTTATGAGGGGATCAAAGAGTTTGGACCCCCGCCATCCAATACCGTGAAGTATTGAAGGAGGTCCTACTAAATTTGACCCAGGTCCATTGCAGGACCTCTAAACGCTGAACAATGGCAAGACCTTTACCAAACCGTTCCCTTAACCCCCTACCAGGTAGCCAACATACCTCCATATAGACCGTGGAGATATGAATGGTGAAAATCCTTTATTTTATATAGACAGTAAAATAATGCCAAGACACCACGGACAAACGATAAGGAAAGATCACCTTCAACATAAGTAACTAGTTATTAAAGTCATTAATACAAAACCAAATAAAAAGTGCAAAAGATTAGAAATAAAAAGTATTATACTAGACACTTTGTCTTCACCAAGTGATGTAAGAGACTTAGGCAAACATGGCCTTGATTGTCAAGAACTCTTACGATCAATCTTGGATCCCGAGACGACTCACACACTCTATGATGGACAATGGATGATGGTGGTGGATGATGGTGTTGTGATGGTGGTGGGTGGTGGATGAAGTGTGAGAGAGGTGGTGTGCCAAGGGATGAGATGAAATGAATCCAAGCACTCCTATTTATAGGCTGAACAGAGAGCTGGACACGGCCCCGTGCCCGTCTGACACTCTCTCTCCTCATTAATTGTAATTCGCAATTACAATAAATGCGCCTGCTGTACTTTCGACACGCCCCCGTGTCCGCTGAGCACGGCCCCGTGGTGGGCAATAGAAGCTTCTATAGATTTGTCTTTTCTGCTGCTTCTTGGGCACGGCCCCGTGCTGGCTGAGCACGGGGCGTGTTCAGCCTTCTGTTTTCTCTATTTTGCTTTGGAAGGTGCCGTTGAGGGTTCGGGCAGTCCACTAATGTTCCTTTTCTTGTATTTATGTTGGATTTAGTTGTCTTTTTGCTTCTTTTGCGTTTTTGAGCTCATTTAATCCTGAAAATACAAAAGGAAGACAAAAACATTATTTTTCCAATATTAGTACTAAAAAAGGGTTAGTTTTATGCCTTATTTGATGTAATTTATATGTTGCATTTTAAACACATCAAATACCCCCACACTTGAACTTTTGCTTGTCCTCAAGCAAAACTCTTTAATATGTGGCTTACACTCCCAAATGGAATAGGTAGAAGAGAAGGTTTTTTGGCTTGTCATAGAGTGTCGGGATTTCCAAGATCTTTTTGGGTTTTATTTTTATTTATTTACACTCCTATTCGTAATGATTTATTTAGAACTGTTCATAAAAGAAATTACTTATTTGGGCATAACATGCCTTTTTAAAATTCTATTTATATACAAGTTCACATACCTCGCGGGGAAATCACTCACACTCGGCCGAAAGTGTATTTTTAGTGAATCACTCGAGAGCGGCATGGAACTTATTCCTACCATAGGCTTGCCAAGAAATCAATCCTCCTCCTTTTTAACTTTTATACCTTTGTAGATATCAAGAGGACTTTGTGGGTTAAGGGTTGGCTAGGGTTAAAGGTAGGTGGTTGGGTTAGTGGTTAGTAGAAAAAGGGCTAAAAGCGTAACAAGTGTCGGTTTTCGCATTTTTTTTTTTTTGCAACTTTTTATTTTGATGAAGCTTTTATTCAAACAAAGTTATTTTTGACTACTTTGTTTGTTTATTTTCTTCATCATCACAAATATATATATATATATATATATATATATATTTTTCACGAAGAACCGGACTTGTTACTAAAATAAAGGGTTAAAATGAAAAAGGGTTTTGGTGGTTGAAAGGGTTTTTGTTTGGGTGATGAAACGAAAAGGTTTAGGCTCAAAGGGGCTAACTAGGGGGATTTTTGGGTAGGTGGTAAAAGAAAAAAGAAAAATAATGGTGTAGAAATGAAAAAGGTTAGTCCTAATGCCTCTATCATTTACTTACTCGGGTTTAAGTCGATAAGGACCGGGAATGTATTGTCATGGCAAGTTCTAGAGTCGTAAGAACCAAGCGGCTATTCACACAAGAAACGAAAAATGAGCATTTAGTCAAATGATATGAAATTGTGTGCTCAATAAAGGCTCAAAACTCACTTTTGTGGGAATGGGTTTTTATGTGTTCAAGTATATATAATCAAATTTTAAATAAGTTTGTCATGCCTTTTCATAATTTTCTTATGTTGGTTCTTTTTATCACTACGCTATCGGTTGTAAATTTGTAAAAATATAACCTTTTTGAGAACTTGAATTTCCCGAGTTAAACCTAGACAAGTAAAAAAAATGAAATTTTTTGAAAAAATTTGGGGTGATTAGCGGTTCCAATAGAGTTTTGTGTAAGGCTTGTATTTAGGACTTGCAAAATTCAAGGTTTTAGCATCCCCCCCACACTTAAATTACACATTGTCCTCAATGTGTCCCAAAAATAAATTTTTAGGTTGATTAGATGTGTAAAATAGTGTTTAAAAAGCAAAAATTTGTGTTACTGGGCACTGAACACGGCCCCGTGTTATCCGGGCACGGCCCCGTGTTCAAGTGCCAGTAACAAAATTGAATTAAGAGAAACAGAAGTCTGGACACGGGGGCGTGTTGGGTGAACACGGCCCGTGTCCAGTTACCTGTACTGGGCGTTTTCTGCAGGTGGTTCGACACGGGGCCGTGTTGGTTGGGCACGGCCCGTGTTGAACCTTCTGAAATGGAGAAAATTGTCGGGTTGCCTCGTTCTTGTGCATGGGATCATTTTTCTCGTTCCCCTTTTCATCCTTTACCACCATGAGTGTGTTTTATTCCTGAAAATTAAACTAACTAGAAAACATAAAAACTAATCTAAATTAAACTAAGGATAGTTCCGTGGAATGCCTCCATGGTGCGCCACGTTTATAAGGGTCCTTGGCTAGACCCAATGCTTGGTCATATGTTACCCAAGTGGGATGTGTTGCATCCCATGTTACACCGTCGGAGAGCGTCATCCAAGCTTGAGTCTATGACCTTCATGTAGTTGACCGGATCTTCTTCCTCTACTCTCTTTCCACATTCAAATTTCACTTCCTCATCCCCAAACTTCAATGTTAGAGTTCCGTCATTCATATCCACCAATGCTTGAGCGGTGGCTAGGAATGGCCTCCCGAGGATGAGAGGGACCTCGGTGTCTTCCTCCATGTCTAGGATAACAAAGTCGGTTGGAAAAACGAATTTGTCGACCTTGACTAGCAGATTTTCAGCGACCCCATGTGGGAATTTGACGGACCTGTCAGCGAGTTGTATGCTCATCTTTGTAGGGCTTGTTGCTCCTAGGCCGAGTCGCTTGAACATTGAGGTGGGCATGAGGTTGATGCTAGCCCCAAGATCGGCTAAAGCATTTCGGACGGGGGACTTCCCAATCGAACAAGGGATGGTGAAGCTCCCGGGGTCGATTTTCTTTTGTGGAAGTTTGTTGAGTACTAGAGCTGAGCATTCTTCGCCTAGGTTAACTAATTGCAATGATTCAATTTTCTTTTTGTGAGTGAGGAAATCCCTCATGAATTTTGCATATTTAGGCATTTGGGTTAGGACCTCAATAAAAGGAATATTAACATGCAATTGTTTTAGTAAACTTTCGAACTTTGCGAATTGCTCGTCGGTCTTTTGACGATTTAACCTACCGGGGTACGGGATTGGAGGAGTCTTGGTGGGCTCTTGATTCGGTGTAGAAGCCTTTTCTGGCGCAGGAGGAGTCATAGGCTGGCTAGAATGACTTCTTTCATTTGGCGGCAATGGAGCATCCTCGGGACCCACGGTTCGATTTCTTAAGGTGATGAGATGGACTTGTGCCTTTGGGTTTGGTTCGGTATTACTGAGTAATGCGCCTTGTGGTCTCTCGGAGAAATTTTGAGCTAGTTGATTTAATTGTTTTTCAACGTTTTGAATGCTAGCTTGTTGGTTTCTGAAATTCGATTCCAATTGTTGAAATCGATCCGAGTTCTTCTTTTCAGTGTCAGAGATGAGGCGAGATATGGTATCTTCAAGCCTTTCTCTTCCACCTTGTTGTTGAGGAAAATTTTGCGGTTGTTGAAAATTAGTTCGTTGGTTTTGTTGGTTACTACTATTTCCGGGATCTCTCCAACCAAGATTTGGGTGGTTACACCATCCTTGGTTGTAGGTACCCGTTGGAGGACCCGACGGCCTAGGTCTATTATCCATGTAGTTTACCGTTTCAGTTTGTTCATCTAATTCTTTCATACAACTCCAATTTTCATGTGACCCACCACACCCTTCACAAACCATAACCGAGGCCGTTTTTGTCATTTCTAGCCTTTTGATTTTTGAAGAGAGGGCCTCGATTTGGGCTTGTAAAGAGGTGCTTTCATCAACCTTATGGGCGCCCGGGGCAATAGATTTATTACCTCGGGGAGTGTGCCATTGAAAATTGGTTTGAGCAATTTCCTCAATTTGGTTATATATTTCATTTGGGCGAGGATTACCTAAGAGTCCCCCGGAGCTTGAATCAAGTGTTTGTCTTGTGTGTGGCAACAATCCATTATAGAAAGTGGATACTTGTTGCCATATCGCTAGACCATGGTGAGGACACTTTCTTAGAAGCTCCTTGAACCTTTCCCAAGTTTCATATAAGGATTCCCCATCCTCTTGTGAGTATGTATTAATTTCTGTCATTAATTTAGCCGTTTTAGCAGGAGGGAAATACTTATACAAAAACTTTTGGGCGAGTTCATCCCAGGTGGTTACCGACCCAGCTGGGAGGGTATTAAGCCAAGCCTTTTCGAAGGCGGATGGCGTCATTTGATGCTCCATTGATCCGAAAGGTATCACATATTTCTAAGAAGTTAGTAATATGTAGATGGGGATCCTCGTCCGCAAGCCCATGGAAGGTTGCGGAGTTTTGGAGCATTTGTATCAAATGCGGCCGAAGTTCGAAGTTGTTGGCCTCGACATTCGGGGCATTGATAGCGGCGCCAAGATTGCCTACGGTAGGCCGTAGGTAATCCATGAGGGTACGTTGGTCCGCCATTGGAAGTGGGTCCCCCGAAGCTTTCTCTTGATTTTTAGCTTTTAACCTTTTTCTGAGAAAGCGCTCGGGTTCTTCTAGGGGTTCTTTTATGTCTCTACTAGAACTGGAGCTCATGCACTACGTAGGAGGTTCAAATGTGGCGCCTGGGTTCCAAGTCCTGCAATAAAAACAGAAAAGAACGCTGGTCAGAATGTTCACCACGGCCCCGTGCTCAATGAGCACGGCCCGTGTTCAGAGTCGCAGTAATTGATTTCTGGGTCCCTGTTACTGGGAGTTGGACACGACCCCGTGTTGCACCGACATGGCCCCGTGTTCAACTCTCTGTAACTCAGAAAACAAAAATTGCCAGTGATGATTGCTGGGCACGGCCCGTGTCTGACCGGGCACGGCCCGTGCTGAGCTCTGCAGAAGCTGAAAAACTAAGAAAATCCTAAAAAAAAAATAAAAAGAAAAATAAAAGATGATTAGGCCGTTGATTCCTAACTTTCTTAAAATCCTTGTGTCCCCGGCAACGGCGCCAAAAACTTGATGTGCGGTAAGTGTCGTATATTTTAGGTGTATATTTTAAGCCCTTTTTAACACTTATTTTAGCCAAGTTTTAAATTTATAAAACACGATATTTCACTAACACTAAACACACATATGGGCAAGTGCACCCATCGTTGAGTGTAGTATAGCGTTGGTAAGATACCGAGGTCGTCCAAGGACACAAGAGCTTTTAGTACCGGTTTATCCTCAACGTCTAACCAAAACAAAAGTTTAGAAAAAATGTTTTAAACTAAGAAAAATAAAACTAACTAAAATGCTGAAAATAAAAATAAAAGAAAAAACAGATAGACAAGATGAATCACTTGGTTCCGACTCGTATCTAGTATAACCTTTGATTATTTCCGCACTTTTGCACATAATTAAGAGATTATCTTGGTTATTGTAGTAGGCCCCTCTTTTGAAGGTGACGTTACCCTCACCCCAGTAGTTTGAGTCAGCAGGGATACAATCCTAAAGGGGTGGATTATTGGAAGATAATGAATTAAGTTATTAATGCAGTATTGTGGTAGGCCCCGCTTTTGGCGGTGACGTTACCCTCGGCTAAGTAGTCTGAGTCAGCAGGGATACAGTCCTAAATAGCCGGGTTATAGTATTAATAGTAGTTAACTTATGAGGGGATCAAAGAGTTTGGACCCCCGCCATCCAATACCGTGAAGTATTGAAGGAGGTCCTACTAAATTTGACCCAGGTCCATTGCAGGACCTCTAAACGCTGAACAATGGCAAGACCTTTACCAAACCGTTCCCTTAACCCCCTACCAGGTAGCCAACATACCTCCATATAGACCGTGGAGATATGAATGGTGAAAATCCTTTATTTTATATAGACAGTAAAATAATGCCAAGACACCACGGACAAACGATAAGGAAAGATCACCTTCAACATAAGTAACTAGTTATTAAAGTCATTAATACAAAACCAAATAAAAAGTGCAAAAGATTAGAAATAAAAAGTATTATACTAGACACTTTGTCTTCACCAAGTGATGTAAGAGACTTAGGCAAACATGGCCTTGATTGTCAAGAACTCTTACGATCAATCTTGGATCCCGAGACGACTCACACACTCTATGATGGACAATGGATGATGGTGGTGGATGATGGTGTTGTGATGGTGGTGGGTGGTGGATGAAGTGTGAGAGAGGTGGTGTGCCAAGGGATGAGATGAAATGAATCCAAGCACTCCTATTTATAGGCTGAACAGAGAGCTGGACACGGCCCCGTGCCCGTCTGACACTCTCTCTCCTCATTAATTGTAATTCGCAATTACAATAAATGCGCCTGCTGTACTTTCGACACGCCCCCGTGTCCGCTGAGCACGGCCCCGTGGTGGGCAATAGAAGCTTCTATAGATTTGTCTTTTCTGCTGCTTCTTGGGCACGGCCCCGTGCTGGCTGAGCACGGGGCGTGTTCAGCCTTCTGTTTTCTCTATTTTGCTTTGGAAGGTGCCGTTGAGGGTTCGGGCAGTCCACTAATGTTCCTTTTCTTGTATTTATGTTGGATTTAGTTGTCTTTTTGCTTCTTTTGCGTTTTTGAGCTCATTTAATCCTGAAAATACAAAAGGAAGACAAAAACATTCTTTTTCCAATATTAGTACTAAAAAAGGGTTAGTTTTATGCCTTATTTGATGTAATTTATATGTTGCATTTTAAACACATCAATAAATCACGTATTCTTGTATAAATCAAGTATTCTTGTATAAATCACGTATTTGTGTATGTATCAAGGTTGTTAATGGGTTGCAAGGCCATTAACATGTGACACGACATAGGAAGCAACCAAACCATAGGCATTTTTCTAGTTGTCGATTCACGACGGAGACACAAAAGCACTACTCGGTACTAGTTTTCACCAAGAGTGTGGCTGCCCGAAAACCCATTAGATCTAACCTTTTGTTCTGCGGTCTTAGTATGTACACGATTAATGGTGCTTATGGTACCCTATTCGTGACACGATTTCTCGTATCATTCCTTAAAACGCATCATACTTGGTACTAGTTTTCACCAAGAGTGCTTCTTGTTTTTATATCATACCATTTATAAACATTGTAACATTTGTAACATGTATTTCACCCCCGAAGTTATAAAACTGAAAACAGTTAAAAGAAAAGGGGGAGCATGAACTCACAACTTTGCGTTCCTGCGTCGTAAACTTCACCGGATTTGCTTATCTAGCGTCGTGACCTAAACGTGTTTTATTAACGTTAGTCACTAGACTTGTATCGCACAAGTACGAGTCACTATCTTTTGTGTATGTGTTCTTGTGTTAAAAATAATTTATATTTTTAACTATGTATCTTACTTATATTATTTTCTCAAAAATAAATATAAGTATCTTGTATTTTTCACCCGAATTATGTATTTTTGTCCAAAACTTCATTTCATGTTCATAACTTGTCCAAGTTATTTATTCTATCAAGTAATATATTTTCATAAATACATTTTCTCGTATTTGTCTAAGTATGTTGTATGTGTATTTTTGTATTTTCACTCCTTAGGAGTACTTAGTGTATTTTCAAGTCCTAATACACTATCACGTATAGTACATACTACATACACTTATCACAAAATTTGGTGATCAATAAATATATATATTTTTCTCAAAAATATACATACTTAATATCAATTTTTATCTTGAAGAAATCATCATTTCTTAACACAAAAATTAGGGAAACCTTGGTAAATATTTTTAGATACATTTTTAGGGAATAAGTTTCTCGAAACTTATATTTTTCTAAGTGTCAAAATTTATAAAAATTTTGACATAGTTTCCCCTAAAAATGGAGGTTTCCCATGTTTTCAAAACATGTGTTTATTTTCTTTTAAATCATCAACAACACAATCAAGCCTTACCATAAGCCTAGATCATGTAAATCACACTACATCATGAACTTAAAGTTCTTGCAAAAACTTGTAGTAACTTACCATGTTATTTAGTAGGTCTAGTTACCCTTAAAACATGGTTATTTGTTTGTAAATCACTTTATTAAAAGATTTAGTCATTTATAACTTGTAATCACATTTCACAAAAATATTTATTTATAACATCTTCTTGTTTCTCTAGTGTTTTTACACTTATTTCATCACCAAAAATAGTGTAAGTTTAGTAAAAACCATGATCTTTCAAAAATCATATTTTGAACTTGGTTTTCTTGGAAAATCATTCATAAATCTTGGATCTATAAGTTTACTAGCTCATTTTGATCATTGTTTTACAAGAAATCATTTTTATTTATCAAGTTCATGTGTTCACTAGAAGATGATCATCATACGTTGTTACATGATCATCCTCTCACTTGCTAGATTAAGTGTTTAAACATCATCTAGCAAGCTTCATGTGATGATTAACATCATCATCTCAAGAAATCAACAAACAACATTATTCATGCACTAAACAACATCATATCATCTTTATATCAACAATTTCATCTTATGTTTCAAGATTCAAGTGTATGTTCTTTAGTGTTCTGGTGTTAATCATCAAACAACAACTTTTAACCACTAAAATGTTAAGTAAACAAGGGTGTTCAAGAATCTTACAACTAGCTTAAAGCTAGGGAAGAACAATGATGAAGATTGAGTGGATAAAAGCACACGGAAGAGGTCCTTCAAGTTCTTCAAGCACCAAACCTTCCTAAACACCTTCTTGCGCCTTATGTGAAGCTTGAAATGGATGAACTTGATTGAGAAATGATGGTGGTGTGTGTGTGGGGGGGGGGGGGGGAGAATGGAGAGGGGAGGAAGGAGGTTGATGGTGTAATGTGAAGAATGATCTCTTATGATATCTATATAGTACTTCACAAGATCTTATCATATCTTAGAGAATCCAAGGAAGATTATCTGTATCAAAATGGATCTAGAGAAGATTTAAGTAGGATATTGAAGGATCTTGAAAGATTATGGTGGGGTCCATGGTGACCGTCCACTATGTAATGGGGGGGGGGGTTAAGTGTAAATTTCAATCCCTAATTACAATAATAAGTTAAGTTTCAAGTGTCTTGGTTAGGGATTTAATGTGTTGTTATGTTATAAGGGGTGTTATGGTGTTCGGGGACCATAACTAGCTTAGAAATAAATAAACAATGCTTCTAGAAATATTTTTGTGTTCCGGGTAATGTCCGGTTGTTCGGTTAGATACCGATTCATTAAAGTGCTAAATTGCACCGTTTTAGTGTCTTTTAACTATTCTTTTGTGACACTTTCAATTCCCAACGCTTAGGGAAGTATCCTGGACCATTTAGTCATGTTTTTGCATGGTAATATCTTGTTATATTGCTGAATTTTGCTGAATTATATAAAATTCAGCTTTTAAAGTGTATTTCGGGTGCTTTTTACTGCATTTTCCAGCTTCCAGAAAATCTATATGTTAACTCTTGTATGTACTCTTGGGTTTTAATGTATTCTTGACGTTGGACCTACACCTAGGCTCCAATTCTATTGTCTGACTGCTTTCTGCAGAATTGTTGACACAATGTGTCTTACCGGTGAGTTTACTAGTATTTCTGACGCAACGCTATCATAAAGTAATTCTTGTAGTATAAAACGTGCATGAATTCACTTGTTTAGTATGCAATCAGACAATGTTGACATTTAAGCACATAATTGCAGTCATTAAATAATAATTAAAGTGTACGGAAATTACCGGTTTGGTGCCACCAGGGTCATGCGCCTGCATGCCACATCACCAACCACTTGGTCCTTGCAACCCTTGTGCTCCACCACGTGCAAAGTGCGCCATCAAAGCGCCACATTGGCGCACTTTGCGCCTCATCGCCCACGCCAAGCGCGTGTGCGGGTTAGGGTGCCGCACCCTTCGCGAGTACACTTAGCGAGTGCTTCCATGAAACAATAAGGATGGAGAGTTCCCACTTAAATACCCCTTTAAGTTCCATCTCTCCTCCTATGTGGGACAAGATTCCACTTTCCCACTTTTTCAGCATTTAAGTTTCAAACACCAAACTTTGAGTATCAATATCTCATTCATCTTAGCTCCGTTTTGGACGTGGTTTAGTTCGTTGCGAAGCTCTTCCAACGTAGAACACAAACCCACAAATAAATATATAAAACCCGCTCATTTTCTTATATTTATTTCTAGTCCAAAATAGAAAAAATTTATTTTCCTATATTTGTGAAAAGTGTTATTTTCACAAATTTCCAACAGATATGATTAAAAATTAACAAAATACTTGTTACTTAAGAAACCTTTTTTTAGCAATAATTTTTTTTACACCTTAATTTCATATTTACCTTATACTTGCAAGGACTTGAACCCGTAACTTCATATTTGTAAGAAAGGATACAATACCAATAAATCATGAGTGCTACTTAAGCAATAAAAGTTATCTATAAAGAACCCAAAAAGGAAAAAAAAAATTGTTGCTACCTAAGTAAACACTCATCTTCATAACATCATTTTTATGCAACTACATATACCGTCGCACAACATAAGAAAACTCCAATAGTACAAATAAAAATCAAATTAGTATGAATGAAAGAATAAAAAACACTAAAACAAAAGGATTAGATAAATCTAAAAGGGTAAATTACTTTTTGAGTCCCTATGTTTTATAGATTTTAACTAGTTGAGTCCAAAATCAAAAAGTTTAACGACCTGAGTCCCTATAAGCATTTTCTTTAACCATTTGAGTCCAAATTTTTAACACTGTTAGAATTATTTTGTTAAAATTTGTTAAATGACCAAATTACCCCTATCTAATATCTCTCCCTCTTCCTTATCTTTCTATCTCTCTCTTATCAGACTATCCCCACCGCACCACACCGCCACCACCACCGAACCACCACCATCCGCACCATCATCACCACCACCATCAGGGGCGGACCTAGTGTGTCGCCTGGGGGTGCGGGCGCACTCCTTGAAAAAAAAAATGTTTAGCGTTATACGGGTGTTAAAATCTCGACCGCCCCCCATAAAATTTTGTATTCGCACCCCTTGAACTTTGACCCTATGATGAAGAAGATGTGAAGCAAAAAAAAAAAAAAAAAGTCACCGGAAGTTTTGTTGCAGAGGAGTGAAGAGAACTTGTGAAGAAGAAGATAGTTTAACTCTTTTTTTTTATTCTTTTGTGAAGGTTATTTGGGTAATAAACTTTCCTACAAAGTGTGGAATCCCAAGACAAATACTATAGTACCATACTCATAAAGTATTGTACTGCAACTTAGGGGTGAGCATGGTGCGGTTCGGTTCGGTTATTACCTATAACCGAAACCATAACCGCACATTGCGGTTATCAAAAAATCATAACCGTTCGGTTTCGGTTAATGCGGTTTCGGTTAATCGGTTATTGCGGTTAATGCGGTTTCGGTTCGGTTATAGATCGGTTATTTTCATTGTTTCTAATGTTGGACTTTAAATGTGTGGGTCGAGCAAAATTAATGCGCAAACAATAAATATACGGTTAATCAATTATATTTCACTACCATATGCATACTAATTCCAAAACAAAAGTAACACGTGTAGTCACGTGTTATGTGGAAACATACACACGAACACAAAGTGGTTTTTAAATTCGACACTTTTTAATCAAAACATAAAAAGTTGTAGTCTAATCTTCATCAAAGTTGGGTCATGGTTAAAAGTTAAAACATTCAAATACTTCACCAAAGATACATATTGATTAGGCCATGGTTAAGCATTTAAATACAAACTTAAAGACTTATGGTGCTACGGATTTGGCTATGTTTATTCGGTTCGGTTCGGTTATTTGCGGTTATGAAAATAAGAATAACCATAACCGAACCGCAAAAATCGGTTATTAAAAATATAAATAACCAACCCTTCGGTTTTTTCGGTTATCGGTTATTTCGGTTTGGTTTTTTCAGTTATTTCGGTTACGGTTCGGTTAATTCGGTTGTATGCTCACCCCTACTGCAACTCCTTTACGTAAATCATCAAATTAAAATCTCAAGTACAAGTAAAGAATACACAACAAATATTTCATAGAGCTATACGACTGTATCAATAAATGTTCAAACTTAATTTGTTTTTGGTTTTAGACATAAAGTATTAAATGTTAATAGAAATAACAAACATGTGATAGGAAATTTGATAGGAACTTATGGATCGATTTATATGTGATAGGAATGATGAGCATGGAAGTTATGACACGATTTCTCAAGGGAAAAGTGGTTTTCTAATAAAAGACCAAGGTATTTATTATTTAATGATTAAGAGAAATAGAAATAGGAAAAGTTTGAACTTTGATGGCTTTTTGTTGTTACTTTACTTACTTATTATGATGGTTTTTTTATGTTGTTTACGTGTTTTACTTGAAACTTTGTTTGTTAATGTGATAAGAAGTTAGGAACTAATGTTTGATTGTTTGAAAAAAATTGACCCAATCCAATCCGATCTGATCCGACCCGCTATGAAACTTTGTTTGTTTATGTTTTCTTGTTTTACATGACCCGACCTGCTATGAACCGATTTTTTTTATATAGCTAGGGATCTAAAATCTTTAAAAAAAAAATTCCGCACCCTCAGGAAAAAATTCCTAGGTCCGCCACTGACCACCATCCCCACCATCAACGCACCATCACCACCCTCCCCAGTCCCCACAACACAGAAGAAGCAAGCCTTTCTCATCCACCCACCCAAAGAAAAGAAAACGTTCCGTCCGTCGGCCATCTGCATTATTCCGATCTGCAATTAACATGGGTGGAGGAGTAGCAGGGCAGCAGTACGCGAAGGCGAAGATATCCGTGTGGTGGGACATCGAGAACTGTCAGGTACCAAAAGGGTGCGAGCCTCACTCGATCGCGCAGAATATAAATTCTGCTTTGGTCAACATGAACTAATGTGGGCCTGTATCCATTTCTGCTTACGGCGACACCAATCGGATCCCTGCCTCCGTCCAGCAAGGTCTCAACAGTACTGGCATCGCCTTGAATCACGTGCCTGCCAGTACAACCTCTACCTCTATCTATTTTTACCTCACCCTAACACCATAGATCTCTCTTCACACATACTTCCTATCCAGATTGGAAGGCGGATCTATTAATTTCTATTCTTGATTAATTTCATAATTTAGGCTTCAGGTCATATCTTTGATTTGTCATAGTTGGGCTTAATTTCTGTATAAGATGGTGCAGGTGGTATTATATATATAATTTAATTTTATATAATATTAAAACCATGCATTAAAGACTTGTTCCTTTTTTGTGCATATAAGACTTGTACTTTGTGTGTAAATGACCAAACTACCCTTGTAGTTAACAAACTTGGTGGATGGAGTTAGAAATTTGGACTCAAATGGTTAAAGAAAATGCTTATGGGGACTCAGGTCGTTAAATTTTTTGATTTTGGACTCAACTAGTTAAAACCAATAAAACACAGGGACTCAAAAAGTAATTTACCCAATCTAAAAAGAGTAAACTACCAAAATGGTCCCCGAGGTTCGTCACTTTAATCCAAAACTCAAACCTTTTGAATCTAAGTCCATGTGGTTTCAATTTTATTGTCATTTTCACCAAAAAGCAAAATCTGGTCAAATTTTTCAGTTAACATCCAGTTTTTTGTAGTTTTTCTCCCTTTTAACGAAACGTAAAATGGTCAAATTTTTTAATTTGTTATAATAAAACGTTAAAAGACCATTTTACTCTTCATTAAAAGGGAGGAAAAAGACAAAAAAAATTAATGTTAACTTAAAAATGTGATAATATTTTGATTTTGGAAGAAAATGCCAACAAAATTGAAACCATAGAAACACATATTCAAATGGTTTGTATTTTGGACTAAAGTAACAAAAATAACAAACCTCATGTACCATTTTGACAATTTACTCATCTAAAAAACACAAAACCAAAAAGGAATTCATACAAATAAAAATCAAATTAAAATGAATGAAAGAATAAAAAAACACTAAAACAAAAGGATTAGATAAATCTTAAAAAAAACAAAACGAAAAAGGAGTAAGATCTTAGAAAGAAACGAAGGAACAGGGGCGCTCCAAACGACGTCATCGGCCTTCCCACGTGTCGCTGTTATGGACTAATACCATTGCAAGGTATGGGACTTGTCACACATCAGTTGTATGGGCAACTGAACAGGAGAACACAACCTAAAAGACTGTGGGACAAGTCTCATATCTTGCAATGGTATTAGTCCATAACAATCGACCCTCCTTAAGGGCCAACAGGGGCGAAGCTTCTTGGGGGCGGGGGGGGGGGGGTCGCCCGACCCCCGGGATTTTTCGCTCAGTAGTGTTATATATGTAGTTTTCGTATAGAAATTTTTGGATATATACGTTTTTACCCCCCGATTCTATAGAAATTTTGGGTATATATGTTTTAGCCCCCTCCGTTTTCTCCGGCAAGCTTCGCCACTGAGGGCCAACGTCCTCGTTGGTCACGACCATGTTGGTCACGACTGACTCTCTCTAGGCCACCACTCCGTGGGCCACCACTCCGAGTTCTGGCTATGATACCAAGTTACATATCAAACAAGAGAACACAACCCAAAAGACTAGTCTGGTGGGTGAGAGAGCCCATTTGGTATATAAACCCCACATCAGTTGCCCATACAACCGATGTGGGACAAGTCCCATACCTTGCAATGGTATTAGTCCATAACAAGCCATTACTCACTATGAACACGTGCCCCGATGAGCCACGTTCAGCCGTCTTCCGACCATCTTCACCGCTTTTCTTTTCGTGTGAACTGTAAAAGCCGGGCTTGAGAACTTTAGTAGAGGTCGTGTGTTCAATAATCTGCACCTTGGGCTACTTTTCTACTACACTCCTCAGCCCCAATTCAGTTTCAGCATGACATGTAACAATTTAATTAATCAATTAAATTTAGTCTAAACTCAATTTTGGACTTTTATCGATTTTATAAATATCGGATGGCCATTAGAAATTTAGTTAACTTTGTTTTTCTCCCTAAGGTTTGACAGTTTTAATACTTTTGTCCATATAGTTTAAAAATGGTCAAAATTCTCCTTGTAATTTGTCTTTATACTTCATTTTGCTCCCTGACAACACTGTTAAATTTTATGTGAAAAATACCAAAATGCCCTTGTTTACTTAAGAATCATTTGTGTGATTAAGTACACTATAGGACCTCTACCCACACAATGTCTTCACCCTAACTTGAACAAATCGGTGACACCGACCCATCACCATCAGCCGGCTACCACCAACATGTTCAATTTTCCAATGATTTTTGTTCGATTTTCGAATCCATCCTAACAGAGGTGGTTTTCATCAGGGTTTAGAACTCGAAATTAGATCTAAACTTAACTCGGAGACGGAGGTGGTGGATGACAAAGACGAAGAGACACAGAGATGGTGGCGGGGATTTGACTGGTTTCAGATCTCATTGGTGACTTCACTAATTTCAGATCTCGCTGGTGACTTCGCTAATTTCAGATCTCGCCATCGGAGCTTTAGAGAGTGGTGGCTGGTTTAGATAGAGGGAGAGAGGTGGTGGTGGAGGTCTAATAGTGCCGAAGGTGTGGTGGTGTACATCAAGGATTTGTGTTTCAGGCAAGCGGAAGGATTAGGGTTATTGTAACGCTCCGCATTTTGTACCTACCTTATTTAGAAAGTGTAATTTTTTTATTTAAATTGTATATCAATTATTTTTCGTGTTATGAATATACATCGAGATAGTTGGTAAACGGGCAACAAGCTGCGACGCTAATCCTTTTTGAATAGTAAAGCTAAGTCTTTTAAAAACTATCTCCGTAGATCTCAGGGTCATAACATTACTATGCATGACTCTTTGAACTCGACTAAGTAGGTCCACAGCCTCTGGCGTCAAAAAACCAAAAGTAGCAAAAGCAAATGAGATAAACGCGTGCTGGTTGTCAAGGCACGCTTTCTCGTGTTTGGTTGCTGATATGCTAAATGTGGTCAAATAAAACTATCTAATATTAACCTAAATTAGACACTCTAAGCTTTAAATTTATAAACTTAGACTTGATCTAAACCTAAAGCACACCACCGGCAAGTGTACCGATCAATGTAGTAAAGCTAAAGTTAGTATGATATTGAACCCAAGAGACTCTCTAATTACGTTAATTAGACTCTATCTAGACCTAGACTGACACGGACACGAAACTAACAATTTTTATATCTAACCATTTATATATATATATTTGGGGGGGGGGGGGGGGGTTTCTAAATATCCTAAAAATTGCAAATTAAAGTAAATTAACTAAATAAACTAGCCCGGATTACTAGGGTTTTACTCAATTTACGGAGACGACTGGCTAGACTGGATTCCTGATTTATTTTAGTAATGACTTTATTATGTTTATTAATTATTATGGAACCGGAATCTTCATATACTAAACTTACCGAGATACCGAACAAGCCCCTCGGCCCTTCTCAATGTGAAACTTATGGAACTCTTAATAGGTTGTTATGACTATCGGTTACTAGACTCCTTCACAGGTTTTTAGGTTTCTAAAAGTACCCTAATACGATTCACTCCCTCACGGGTTATAAACCTAGGATAAGTTTGGAATTTCAGTTTAACTTATTAGACAACTATCACTAAGGAAACTAGTTCAGATTTCTCATAGATATCCTACCTAGCAATTTAATAACGAATACCTAACAATAATTTCGCACCTCACAGCTATTGAAATTAGTAGAACACTAAAAATTATTAAATTGTCAATTATTACTTCTAAGGTGTATTGTGCAATTTACCCTAAAGATTATAAATTTATTCCGTGATATAGACGCTCACCAAAACTTATAACCTAGTATGAATTTATTTTGTGATATAGACAATCACCAAAATTTATAACCTAGTATGAATTTATTTTGTGATATAGACAATCACCAAAATTCATACGAAACAACAAACGATAACAAACACCAAAATTACGAACCCGTAGGAGAAAACGGTGAAGAAAACAGAGTTGAAACGAAGAAGTTATGGCCGAAACCGTATTCTCAGTACGCAGGTCCTAGGACAAAATCGACGGAGGACCCAAATACAGGTCGCGCGACGCAAAGCTTATCCTAATTTGCGCAGAAAACTTCATATTTAAGCGCCATTTAAGCCCATACTTAACCCTAATCATCATTATTAAATTGCTAGGTAGGAGATCTATGAGAAATCTGAACTAGTTTCCTTAGTGATAGTTGTCTAATAAGTTAAACTGAAATTCCAAACTTATCCTAGGTTTATAACCCGTGAGGGAGTGAATCGTATTAGGGTACTTTTAGAAACCTAAAAAACCTGTGAAGGAGTCTAGTAATCGATAGTCATAACAACAAACGATAATAAAACAATTTAAAGCATGCAAATACATTAAACCAAAATAACAAACTGACTACTTTTATAAACAGTCCATAAATAACTAATTAAACATAGTAAAAATCAAAACGTCATAAATCCATCATCCAATCTAGGAAGTAAAAGAAGTCTAGCCAAGCAAAGTCATAGTCGAATACGAACAAAGAGTTTTTCAAGGGCAAAAGACATGATTGAAATTAGAAACAAAGAATGATAAAACCTGGATAATAAAAGCACGACCCGGAGACTTCCTCTGCTTCAAATCTTCAACCAAAATAGCCTCAAGCTCTTAAAACCGCTCCAAAAGCTCCAAACTTTGATTGATTTTCGTCCCCGATTGTTGTGAATTCGTCTAAGGTTGTCTGGGATTGATTAAGGTTAAGTATGGGCTTAAATGGCGCTTAAATATGAAGTTTTCTGCGCAAATTAGGATAAATTTTGTGTCGCGCGACCTGTATTTGGGTCCTCTGTCGCGTTTGTCCTAGGACCTGCGTACTGAGAATACAGTTTCGGCCATAACTTCTTCGTTTCAACTCTGTTTTCTTCACCGTTTTCTCCTACGGGTTCGTAATTCAATTCTCTATCTTCTATCTTATCAAATATCTCTTTTCATTTCATGAAAATCCTTCACTAAGCCCAAATCTCCTCCCGGGTGCTCGTTTCTTCAACGTTTCAACTCGTTTTCCGTCCCGGGACCCTGCAAAGCACACAAGACACCATAATATACAAAACCAATGATAAAATGACACAAAACAACTTAAATTATTATACAAACTATACATGGAAACAAATGTAATTTGCATTAAATCAAATATCCCAACACTTACTATTTTTTCGTCCCCGAAAAAGACCTATGCAAACGGAATCATAGTCAAAGCAAAAAATTCAGGTTCAAAATTAGATTACCTTATAATTATTAAAAACTCGTATTAACCGTGATTGCAAATATACGTGTCCACTTAAACCCAAACCCGGTTCCAAGCCCTTATCATGCAATTAATGTTTAAGTTCAGTCAATCTACCTAAGGTCTCACACTACAAACAGCAGGTTCACCTAATCCCGCCTCAAGCTCATGAAACAAAAGGAACGAATCACTGGATTCTTTCCTAACCGTTTTATACCAAAATTAAGAGAATTTAACATCAAACTTTTTTCTTTTTTTTTTTCTTCTTTTCTTTTTGAGCACTAGACTTTGCATTACCTAACCCAGAGGCTGTCTCAACCAGAGTCACCATCCCCGAGAGAGACAACATGAGCGTTGGTAAATTTTTCGCATTTCTTCTTAACTTAACTTAGAGGCAATATAAGTCAGAGTCACCATCCCCAACGAAGATTCATAGGCCTTGTTTTTCCTCAATCTAGCTCATTTATATATTTTTCTCGTTTGACTAAAAATTCTAACAATTTTAGCTTATAACGACATTCCTTATACTATTTTTAGCGGTTCCGGCTTCCTACTTTTCCTAGATGAGAAACCACTAGCAGACTAACAATTAGGTTATTTTAATATAAAAGGAACCTAGAAACCGGGTTGAGCCTATTCACATATCCCAAGCTAGACACGAGTTTAACTTTATTCTCATATTATTATTATTTGAAACCCAAATATGCTCGACTCTACTATCATTTTCCATTTTTATTATTTGCAAAACTTCTTAGACGGGAACATTTTCTATTTTTTTAATTTTTTTTGGCATTTTGAATTTTTTCTGTATTTTTCAAAATTTTATGACTCAAAACTAAAAAACTAAGACCTAAACGATAGTTTCCCATCCTCACACTTAAACTCTACATTGCCCTCAATGTAGGATGGAAACCGACCCAAAAAACTAAAATAACTAAGAATAAAAAAATGAAGGGCAAAAATGGAAATGACTTAGTTGATTAATTAACGCGTAAGCTCCTGAACTCTCGTCCAATCCAGCTCGATCGTATAGCATTTTGGTTGCGATCGGCTACTGACTTTGACTTAAAAAAATCCCCTAGCATTTCATCCACGTCATTATGATTATCACCTAGACATCAAAAATCACCTCATAAGTTAGATATAAGATGATTAAAATGTTAACTTAATGTTCACGATCATAAAAAACATGAAACAAAACAACTTTAAGAAACCCGTCGTAAGCTATGGTGAGTATACCGTAGCCTACGGTAACGACACCCAAAACAAAACTTTCACAGCAAACCTCTACCGTAACCTACGGTCCTCAACCGTAGGTTACAATTTCATTAATACTGGATGTTTATTCACTGTCGTAGCCAACGGCTTTCAGCCGTAGGTTACGGTTCTGGTATGCTGTTTGCTGTTTTTCCTAATTTGCCCTTCGACATAAAATTTTGCATAACTTTTTATATACTTATCCGTTTTACCCAAAATTCATTTCTACGTGATCGTAATTTGGTCACCCATATTATAGACTCAAAATCCGCCATTCGGGATAATGAATTCTTACACTTAATGCCTTTGGCATATGTTTTATTCATGAAATTGTTTGACCCGTTTACATATTTGGACAAACAAGTTAATGAAACCACATCCTTTCACACGAATGCCATTTTTGATGAATGTACCCCGTTACTCGGGTTACTTTCCTTGTGTGTTGTGCACCCGATGTCGGGTATGCATTCACACTTACTTGATCCGTTCAACCGTAAATTTTTAGTTGAACTCAACTATTCCGAATCCTTTTACGAATTCACTATCTTTCAATTATGACCCACTACCCGAGTCTTTATTTTATATTTTGTGTTCCAGTTATCCGGTTTATGCTCATATTCATAATCGTACCCATCAACCGGGTTTATACCGAAGTCACTCATCACGCACCCATTTCGGTGTGCGTTAAGACTTCATTTTGATCCAGTTAGAAGTTTATGTGATATCCATCACTTTCAAACAATCAACCTTAGTATTACTCCTTTATATTGACCGTTTGGAAGTTTATGTGAAGTCCATCACTTTCAAACAACCAAACTTAGTATTATTCCTTTATATTGACCCGTTTGGAAGTTTATGTAAAGTCCATCACTTTCAAACAACCAAAGTTTACGGATATTGTAATATAAATAAATCAACACAATTAACACATAATTTAACAACACAGTACGAAGAAATAAGCCACATACCTCAAAGTTTCCCTTTTAAGCGTGTGTCCGTACCGGCTTGAGCTCCCGAATTCTCGCTTGAGTTTCCTATATAGTACAACCCATTTATCATTAGGATTCTGCAGCTCATTACATGACATATAAACTTATCATTAATCAATTGTCAGATTTTATCATTGATTTCAAACATTTAGCTTTCATTTAAGCATTTCCTCAAACACCTTGTGGGCATTGATCTCATGCTACTTCTAATAAGGTTATTAGACAACCTAAAACCATGTATTAATAATTTACCAAACCAATATGGTCAATATGCTTAACTTAGCACTTAGAGTTCAATTCATCATCCAACAATTGCATGATTTATCCATCAAATTTTCTCATATTCTTGTTATTACTAAAACCCATTTTCTCATACACATGAGTGATTACCGTAACACATTATTCATGTTAGTTTCTTCTAAATTTTGTGAAGTTTTCATGATTCTAAGCATTCATATAACATCAATTTTACTATAACACAACAATCCATCCAAGGATTGAAATTCAAAAAGTTCATCAAAATTTCTCTACTTCATTAATCAAGAAATTTTGACATACCTTGTGATCTCCTGGACTAGGTGATCATTATTTCAACTCATGCATGAGATTTCAACCAGATTTTTCCCTTCAATTTTGCAGAATTGATGGATTAGGTTATGGGGAAATTTATCCCTTTCTTTGTCTGCTCAGGTCGACCAAACACACACACACACACACACTTGTGTGTTTTTATTTTTTTGACTTTTCTTTTTAATATGCCAAATCTCTAATTTGACCATTTTAGTCCTTCTAGTTAATTTTATTTATAAGATCAACATTTGTTGTTTTACGAATTATTCATATTACTAACTAGGTTAAATATTCCTAGTTATTGGGCTACAATATTATTCAAAGTGTTTATATATATATATATATATATATATATATATATA
This sequence comes from Helianthus tuberosus, assembly GCA_030545235.1. NCBI lineage: Eukaryota > Viridiplantae > Streptophyta > Magnoliopsida > Asterales > Asteraceae > Helianthus > Helianthus tuberosus. Next base: position 94,249,444 of record CM060397.1, on the reverse strand, counting down.
TATATATATATATATCTATACATAATATTGTATATCTTTGGATATTTTTGGGGTGTTACAAGTCCACCCCTCTTAAAGAGGTTTCGTCCTTGAAATTGAAATACATACCAAATAAGGAAGGGTATAGTCTCTTCATCTCTTCTTCGGACTTCCAAGTGGTGTCCGATCACTTCCGATGCTCCCATTTGACCTTTACTTGGTCAATTTCCTTGTTTCTTAGGCCTTTAACTTTTTGGTCAAGGATTGCAAAAGGCTTAGCTATATAGCTAAGTTTATTATCAATCTCTATATCTTCGAGCGGTATGTAGGCCACCCCATCCGCCAAGCAATTTCGTAGATGAGAGACATGAAAAGTGTTGTGTATACCGTCTAATTCTTCAGGAAATTCCAAACGGTATACTACCTTGCCCACTTTATCAATTATGTTGAAAGGCCCAATAATTCGGGGGCTTAACTTCCCTCTTTTTCTAAAATGGATGATTCCTTTCCATGGGGATACCTTCAGCATCACTTTATCCCCTATTTGAAATTCTATGGGCCTTCGCCTTTTATCCACATAATACTTTTATCGGTCTTGCGCCGCTTTTGAGTGAGCTCGTACCAAATCAATTTTCTCGTTCGTGGCATTTATCACATCTTTATGAGCGAGTTCACGAGGGTCCACTTCACCCCAACATACCGGGGTTCGGCACTTTCGACCGTAGAGCATTTCATACGGAGCTCTTCCGATACTTGAATGGAAACTGTTATTGTAAGAAAATTCAACCAACGGTAGGTAAGAATCCCAACTACTAGGGGTGTGCACGGTTCGGTTCGGTTTTTGGGTAAAACCAAAACCGTAACCGAAAGTTCGGTTTTTGGTTTTGAAAAACCGTTCGGTTTCGGTTTTTTCGGTTTCAGTTATTTCGGTTTTAGCAACGGTTCGGTTTGGTTTTTCAGTTTTTGAAACAAATTATGTAAGATTCAAAACTTAAAAGTATAATTCAAAGTTTAAGAATCTTTCTTAAATGTAAGCTAATATATTTAGCCTTTTAAATTAATATTATTCACATAAACCTAACCTTCTAATCTATTTTAATGTTTCTCCAAAGTTTTTGTTAAGACGTTTTCTTTTATAAAATTTTGAAAACCATTTAATTTTTATATTAAACTTTGTTAGTTCTTGTAAACAATGGATAATTTTAAAGATAAATAAACATGGTAATGTTCTTATTATAAATATTTAACAAACAAGAATAAAATTAATAATTCTTAGTAGCATGGTAAACACTTAAACAGCTTAAACATAAAAATATATAGATTTGGTATACTATTAAAACTTATCGGTTCGGTTTGGTTATTTTCGATTATTGAAAATGATTATCCGAAAACCGAACCGAAATTTTTGGTTATTAAAAATCCGAAAACGGAACCGTCGGTTGCTTGTAAGATCTTTCATTAAATAATGACATAAATTATATGGAACCTCTTGCACAATAGCATGTACAGATTCCATCAACCTGTAGGAGATCTCATGGAAGCTTACATTTTTCTTTGAAAAACATATCCCAAGCTGAGTTACAAGAAACTGCCATGGCTTGAGAAAGCCGGACTTGGAGATTGGTCTGTTTGGATCCACCACATTGTACCCCATCTGGGTTAGGGTGTTATCAATCTATTGTTTGGTGAAAGAGAGGACATTGTTGTCATCATTGAGGTTCAAAACCTCTCTGATGACATCCTATGTGACGATTATCGGCAACCCCATCACCCAACTCCCTAAAGAAGTCAGTCTTCTGTTGTGGAGGAGGAGTCTTGCATGCCTCCAGAGCTCCTGTAGAATGTCTGGGTAGACCATGATGTGAGTGGATAAGGCATAGGCTAGTGGGCTCTGCATGAGCATGGCAAGGATGACATTGCATCCTTCCCAAGCTGGTCCATTTAGGTTTGTGCGGACCCTCCAGTTGTGTCTGGGATGAAGTGGAAGTGGGAAAAGGTCGACAGTGATTCTTGCCATTGTTTTGAATGTGGAAGATGAAGGACTTTTAGGGTTTCTGATTTTTGAAAGTGACTGGTGATGAAGATCTTCAAGTGGTAGTTATTTATAGTGAAAGTGATGCTTTGCCATAAATGGTATCTACCTACTCAAATTTTGTTATCTCAATTTTCTTTTCATTTAAGCTTGTATGTCAGTCGAATAAAAGAATTTTTAGACATAAATTTCCTGCATTAATGATCTAGGCGGCCTAGTTCTGATAATTCTCATCATGAACTGCCCAGATGTAATCTTTTTCTCTCTAAATATTGATGAGTAAGCAATGAATGTTGGAGAGAGAGCTAACATGCATTAACGTTTTCCCAGAAATTTACCTTTTGTGACGTAAACTACCCTAAGCTAAAGAGATAATCTTTGAATTTTGTTTAAAGAAAATAAAAGAACGGAGATATGAACAATATTTTTTTTACAAAAATGTTGGGAAATGATATATATGTATGGAATTTGTTCATGCACATGAGAAGAGAAAAAAAATTATATTTCAAGTTTTATCAGAATTTCTGTTGACTGGGTCAATTTTTGATGATTTATCAGATTTTTTCGTAAGTTTTTGAGTTTTCTGATGGATTTTCAGAAATTGTACCAGAAATCTGATCAAATGTTTGCATATCAGAATTTTCTTCCTTTTGTGACAAAATAATTTCTTTTGTTTGTTCAATTTTCATGTTAACCATCCCCAATTTGCCAATTAAAAAATTATGTCTATTTTCAACTGAAGGTTTAGTGAAATATCAGCAAATTGATTTTCTGTTGGAACAAAGTACATTTCAATATTACCTTTCTCCACATGATCCTTTATGAAGTGATATTCGACATCTAGATGCTTTATTCTTGAGTGATGCACTGGATTGGATGTTATTGCAATTGCACTCATTGAATCACATAGAATTGGAATTTTTGTCAGATTTACTCCATAATCTCTTAGCTGAGTTTGCATCCATAGAACTTGTGAACAACAACTTGTTACTGTTACATATTCTGATTCAGCTGTTGAAGTGGATACACATAGTTTTGCTTCTTACTTACCCAACACACTAGTTTTTCTCCCAGCATTTGACAGGCACCAGATGTGCTTTTTCTGTCAAGTTTGCATCCTGCATGATCTGCATCTGTGTATGCTATTAGTTCTAAATTTGTGTTTTTAGAATACCACAATCCAAGATCTGATGTGACTTTTAGATATTTAAAAACTCTTTTGACAACTTTCAAATGGGACTCTTTAGGATTACATTGATATCTTGCTAGAAAACATGTGGAAAACATTATGTCTGCTCTGATGGCTGTCAATTATATCAACGAACCTATCTTTCCCCTATAAGTTTTTATATCAGCAGATTTTCCTTAACATCAGAATCAAGTTTGTTTCCTGTTGCCATGGGAGTTCTTGAAGATGGGCAATTTTCAAGTGAGTATTTTTCTCAAAATAGTTCTGACATATTTTGATTGACTCAAGAATATGCCATCACTTTGTTGTTTAACTTGCAATCCAAGAAAAAAGCTAAACTCACCCATCATGCTCATTTCAAAATGGCTGGTCATTAATTTCTCAAGCTTTTTACAAAATTTCTCATTGGTTGATCCAAATATAATGTCATCAACATAGATTTGGTTTTCACATATAATTGATGTTTCAAATATTCCAAGTATTGGTTTTCACGTATAAACATGTATTCAAGATTGCAACGTATAACACAAGTATGTAACATGTATAAGTACAAAATAATGGAGTTTCATTATGATCAAAACCTCGGATTACAACGTTGGGAAAAGAAATACGAATACGATAAAATTACAAGTTTCCAAAAATAGAAATACCATTACACTTTCTAAATAAGGAAAATACAAAAAAGCGAAGCGTTACATGCCATGGGCAATATCATGACCGGTACGTGGAGTGAGAACATGCACAAAACTTAGCACATGTTTATGAAATCCGTAAGGTATTATTACAAAATTCAAATATAATAATATAAATACATAAAAACATATAACATGATAAAATTAAGAAATAAAAGTACAAGGATTTTCATCAAACCTCCAATTCTTATCAATGAAGTGCTCTGTGATAACCATATAATCATTTTCTGATGAGACCATTTCCCGCATTTAGTTGTTAAAGTAATATTTGATGCTTCATTTATAGGGGCTCTCAATATTTCCTACTCATGATCATATACCTTAAAATAATCTGCCTTTATCCATCAAAACGATTCCCGTACATTATTGTGGACGTAGAGGGAAGATGGCCAAATATTATCGATCAAAACCAACTGAGGAAGGCAATGTAACGGATCTCCAATAAGAACTTGCATGGGATGCTGAAGCGTTTGATGCCACTGAAGAACCGTGGGATGTAGAGGCTAATATGGTTGAGGCTCAAGAAGAATATGGTTTTCTAACAAATTTAAACCAAATGTCTTAGATGAATGGTTTGATGTAGACTCTTGTTGGTTCACTAGTCAGGAGGTAGTGCTCACGTCGGATAAATTGAAAACAACCTCGGTATAATCTACTTTTATTTTGAATCTAGATATCGAGGAAATTGTGGTTGAAGAAGACAATGCGGATAATCAAAACGTGGTAGTGACTGAATTAAACGAGGGAGAAACGACATTGGTTGAATTGTACGGCACAGAGAGAAAGCTCCATTTTACTTAGAAAATTTTACAAAGATTTCCAAGTAACAGATCGCCCACTCGAGTGGCCATCCGATCGGATGACCATCCGATCGAATGACCATTCGACCAGGTGGCCTGCCCCTTTATAACTTTCAAAAACTTAAACGATTTTACGAAAACTTCAAACTACCAACTCTTCATCCGAATAGCCATCCGATCGAATGGCCATCCGTCCGGATGACCATCCGACTGGATGACTTGGCATCTATGTTCTACATTGTTTAAATGCTACAATGAAAACTTCAAACTTTCAAAAACGATTTACAAACACCCACATCTCATTCAAATGGTCATCCGCTCGGATGACCATCCGATCGAATGAGTATTCACCCGTTAGACTCACCATTCGACACTCTATTTACACGCTATTCAACGCTTACGCTACTGTTCTATGATCAGGTTAATCCTAACGCGCTCCCTTTAAATCCAATCAAGGCTGTGTTTATTTGTTAAACACATACTGTGAGTATACTCGAACCTATTTTCTTTTAACGCACTTTTGAGTGTTACATACGTTCTCTATCAAAACACAACAACACACAACGCAAACACTTTTAACGCTAACCATTCTTGCATGTTATACGTGATCTATGAATGCTTGTTACAATGCTTAGACAGTGTTACACGGTACCGCCTCTAGCAACGATAGTACTATAGTTTGGACTCAGCACCTGTCGTGGACAGAGGGGTTGCTAGGGATCACATCTCTTTACTTCACGTGTCCGCTGGACATGTGTCGCGCATACTCTACAACGCAGTCTTGTGGTTAAGTGTGAACATAGTTTTGATAGTTACTTGCTTCGCCCGTTACGTGATACATGCTGGTTATGCGTAAACGCTTTTCGCTACTATATGTTATGCAAACTTGTGTACTCACCTTTACATTCTATGTATTGACTTTATTTTAACGTATGTGACAGGTTGATAGGATGCTATGCTTGCTGAAATGAGTAGGAAGTCTAGAAACTCCACTAAATAAATCTGAGTTATCGGAACAGTGTTTTGTTTTTAAGACTTATATATGTAATAACTGTTTTGCTTTATATGTTAGTGGTATGGGACATTAACGTTAAATATATTGTCACTAATAGTTGTTATGGATTCTCTTGGACAATCTGTTTCGCTCAGTGCCACACCCCGATGTTTCCGCCATCGGTTGGGGTGTGACACACGGCCCCGTGGTCAACTCTTTGCTATACTATCAAGATTCTACGTATCTTAGAGTTGACCACGCCCCGTGTAGAGCTGGGCACGGCCCCGTGGTTGGCATAGAAGCTTCTGCAGCTTTGTCTTTTTGTGCAGGCTCCTGACCACGCCCCATGCCTAGCTGGGCAAGGCCCCGTGGTTAGGCTATGTTTCCTTTTTTGCTTTGGGAGATGCTGCCGACGGGTCGGGCATGTCACGTTTATTCCTTCTTTTTGTATTTGTGTTGGTTTTGGCTGCTTATTTGCTCCTTTTGTCCTTATAAGCTTGTTTGGTCCTGTAAATTAAAAAGGAAGAAAGAAACGCGCTTTTTCCAACATTAGTACTAAAAATGGTTAGTTTTATGCCTCATATGATGTAATTTATATGTTGCATTTTGCACACATTAAATACCCCCATACTTGAATCTTTGCTTGTCCTCAAGAAAAACTCTTTAATATGTGGCTTACACACCCAAATGGAAGAGGTAGAGAAGAAGTTTTGGGCTTATCTTAAGTGTCAGGAATCCAAGAGCTTTATTGAGTTTTATTTTTATTTTATTTGCAATCCTATTCGTCATGATTTATTTAGAACATTTTATAAGAAAAATTATTTATTTGGGCATAACATGCCTCTTTAAAATTACATTTATTTACAAGTTCACATATCTCACGGGAGGTCACTCAACACTCGGCCGATTTGTGTATTTTTGTGAAACACTCGAGATCGGCGTGGAACTTACTTCTACCATATGCTTCCCAAGCGATCAAACCTCCTCCTTCTTAACTATAAACCTTCGTAAATATCAAGAGGACTTGGGGAAGGGTTAGGCTTGGGCTAAGGGTAGGTGGTTTTTGATTAGTGGTTAGTAAAAATGACGAAAAGCCTAAAAAGCGTCGGTTGTCGTAAAACTTTTTGTTTTTGTGACATTTATTCAAACTAAGCATATTAAAACAAGATTTCTTTGAGGAATTTGTTTGTTTATTGCAAGACTTTCATTTTTTATGTCACAAGATAACCAAGCTTTTTTACTAAAACAAAAGGGTTTGAAAAGAAAAAGGTTTTGGTGGGTAATGGGAGTTTGTTTTTCGGGTTTTGAAACGAAAAGGTTTAGGCTCAAAGGGGGTTAACTAGGGGGATCTTGGGTAGGTGATAAAAAAGAGAAAAATAATGGTTTTGAAAGGAAAATAGGTTAGTCCTAATGCCTCAATCATTTACTTACTTGGGTTCAAGTTGGTAAGGACCGGGAATGTATCGTCTTGGCAAGTTCTAGAGTCGTAAGAATCAAGCGGCTATTCACACAAGAAACGAAAAATGAGCATTTAGTTTAAAGATATATGCATGTATGCTCAATAAAGGCTCAAAAAACTCACTTGTTGTGGGAATGGGTTTACAATGTGATCAAGTATATATAATCAAATTTTAAATAGATTTGTCATGGCTTTTCATAATTTTCTTATTTGGTTCTTTTTATCACGACGCTATCGGTTGTAAATTTATAAAAATATAACCTTTTTAGAACTTGTTATTCCCGAATTAAACCAAGACAAGTAAAAATATGAAATTTTTTGAAAAAAATTTGGGGTGATTTGCGGTTCCAATAGAGTTTTGTGTAAGGCTTATTATTAGGGCTTGCAAGATTCAAGGTTTTAGCATCCCGCTACACTTAAATTACACATTGTCCTCAATGTGTCCCAAAAGTAAGTTTTTAGATTGATTCGAATGTATAGAAGGTGTTTAAAAACAAGGTTTTCTGTTACTGGGCGTCTGGCCACGACCCCGTGTGGTCCGGGCATGGCCCCGTGGTCAGATTGCCAGTATCAAAGTTTAATAGAAGGCTGGCCACGGGGCGTGTTCAGCGAGCACGGCCCATGGTCAGTTACCTGAACTGGGAATTTTTCTTCAGAGCCTGGGCACGGGGCGTGTTGGGCTGAGCACGGCCCCGTGCTGCACATGCTGCAATGTTGGAAAAATTGATGGAAGGCTCTGTTTTCGTGCATGGAGTGTGGTTTTAACGTCCCTTTGGCAATTTTCACCTCTTCTCATTTGTTAAACCATTATAAAACATCCAAACACCACAAAATAACTTAAACCATCCTTCATTAAGAGTGCAAAATACATAAGCCCTAAAAATAAAAAAATTATAAAGTCTAAAAAAATGAAAAACTACAAAAGTCCTAAGATAGATAGGTCATAAAATGCAGGAAATTTAAATCACAGTGAAGTTCTACCCTAGATGTTTACATGATAAGGACGACAAAAACCCGGAAATGATTTTCCGGTGTCTAAGGGCTTTTAGAACTCCAAACCGGAGGGTGCCCCTCAAATGTCGTTGAGCCATTCCTCAATCTCCCTAGGTAGAAAGAAGGCGGGCTCATTTTCCACAAAATCTTGTGGAGGAGGTGTGACGGCCACCGGAACCCCTTTCAATATGGCTAGAGGAAGTTCCGAGGGAAGGTCATCCCATCCGGTTAGGATAATGATTTCCTGCGCGAGATTCCAACCTCCTTGCAGGATGAGTGACACCATGGGAGGCATTGCAAGAATGTTCAACCTTTGGTGCAAAAGGTTGACTTCTTGCAGACAATTCTCCAATCCCACCGTCAAATGATTAATACGGTCAATGAGGGCTTCTTCCACGGATGTCATCTCATCAATGGCTTCTCGTAAAGCAGACACATAGTTGACCAAGGAGGCTTCCATCGATGGTCTTCTCCCCCTTCGATTGTTTCTTGAGTGAGCTGAAGATGTTCCACTGTTTTGGCTCGACATACTAAGAAAACAAGACGAAAGTTTCAAAAATATGAAAATGAGACTTCTGCCACGGCACTGTGTCCGCTGGGCACGACCCCGTGGTCACACCTCTGCAAGTTTTTGAACCAAGGAACATCATTGTTTTAAATTATTTTTCTGTATTTTGAAACATTTCTGAACATAAATAACTTAAAACAGTGTTGTAAAACGTATGTTTAATAAGATTCCTTAGTTAAAAACCTTGCAAATACTACAATAAAGCTTGAAGTTATGAATGTTTCAAGCTTTAATGGAGGTTGGAGAGTTTTGGAGAAGAAGGTAAGTGACAAAAGTGGCAAAGACAAGATGGTTGGTGAGAAACCTTATTGGGAATATACCTTTTAAGGTATGTGTGAAGATCTCAGCAAATCTTTGTCTTTGGAATGGATCCAAATGTGCAAAAACAATGCTGACTTTATAGAAAACGACATCACACTGACCACGGCCCCGTGGTCAGACAAGGCTCTGACACATTTTGTCCGTATTATGAGCACGGGGCGTGTTCGCCTGGATACGACCCAGTGGTCAGAGTTGAGGTGGGCACGAGGCGTGTTGTGTCACACCCCAAAATACGTCGCAGCGTAATATAAAACGTAGTGGTGACGGAAGCTGGTGCCCATTCGTATCTTGCTGAACGATGCATCGTAATGTTGGATGATGTGTGTAAAATGCAACATATAAATTACATCAAATGAGGTATAAAACTAACCATTTTTTAGTACTAATGCTGGAAAAAGTGTGCTTTTGTCTTCCTTTTGTATTTTCAGGGTTAAAAGAGCTTAAATGAACAAAAGAAGCAAAAATGCAGCCAAATCTAACAATAATACAAGAAAAGGAATAAACGTGGCATGCCCGACCCCTCGACAACATCTTCCCAAGCAAAAACAAGAGATCAGAAGGCTGAACACGCCCCATGCTCAATGAACACGGGGGCGTGCATAAGTGTTTGCAGAAAAGACAAAGTTGTAGAAGCTTCTATTTCCCAACACGGGGGCATGCCCAGCGGACACGGGGCCGTGGTCAACGCTAAGATTCGCAGAATCCAAGCAAATCTTGATAGTACAGATACGCTTCTGCACACGGGGCCGTGCCCAGCAGACACGGGGGCGTGGTCAACTAATGCAGACAAGCTGCATTTAATGAAGAAAGAGAAGATGGATGGACACGGGGTCGTGCCCAATGGACACGGGGCCATGTCCGGGCTTTTGTGTAGACTATAAATAGAGGTGCTTGGTTCACTTCAAAGGCATCCCTTGGCAAACCACCTCTCTCACACTTCACCAACCCACCACCACCATCACAACCCGCATCCACCACTATCATCCATCATCCATCATAGAGTGTGTGTAGTAGTCTCGGGATCCAAGATTGATAGTAAGAGTTCTTGACAATCAAAGGCCATGTTTGCCTAAGTCTCTTACATCACTTGGTGAAGACAAGCATTTAGTGTAATACTTTTTATTTTTAATCTTTTCGCACTTTTTATTTGGTTATGTATTAATGACTTTAATAACTAGTTTCTTATGTTGAAGGTGAAACTTCCTTATCATTTGTCCGTGGTGTCTTGGCGTTATTTTACTGTCTATATAAAATAAAAGATTTACACCATTCATATCTCCACGGTCTATATGGAGATATGTTGGCTACCTGGTCGGGGGTTAAGGGAATGGTTTGGTAAGCGTCTTGCCTTGTTCAGTGTATAGATCCTGCAAGGACCTGGGTCAAGCTTAGTAGGACCTCCTTCAATACCCACTAGTATTGGATGGCGGGGGTTCGAATTTCTTGATCCCCTCATATGTAAACTACTATTAAAACATTAACCCGGCTACTTAGGATTGTATCCCTGCTGACTCAAACTACTTAGCCGAGGGTAACGTCACCTTCAAAAGAGGGGCCTACCACATTACGCATTAATAACTTAATTAATTATCTTTCAATAATCCAACCCTTTAGGATTGTATCCTTGCTGACTCAAACTACTGGGTTGAGGGTAACGTCACCTTCAAAAGAGGGGCCTACTACTATAACTAAGATAATCTATAATACTATAAAAAGGAGAAGTGATGTACAAGATGGTAATTTTGCCACGCGTATCAATTTTAAAGCAATATGTACAAGGTGCTTAAAGCCATTTAAGTTGCAAGTTCTCCAAAATTTTAAGACACCTGAGGGGTAAATTAGGGTTTTCACCCATTGAATTGAATGGGATTCGATGCTGGCCTGCAAATGAAGCGTCTCACCTTCATACCCAACCGACGTACATTTATTCAATTGAATGTCAGTAATTGTGAAACCCTTTATCATCCAAACGCACAAAAGACAAGGCCAAAGCACATCTTCATCATCATCTGCTAGTTCCAAATTCCCAAATCTTCCATCTAGGGTTCCGATTGAGACTTCCAGAGGTATGTTTTTGGATTTGATTATGTTCGGTAACGATGATAATCGAATGAGACTAATTTATACCTGTGTTTTGAAGCTGTAATCGCTGTTTAAAGGGACGGATTGAAGCTGAAGGTGTTGTCATCAAGAAGCCAATCACGGTGCTGTAATCGGTGCGTCCACTGAGTTTCCCCACCTGTCAACACATCCCACCTTTTAAGAAGCCGACCATGGAAATCAGCGACAAACGTTTGCACCCGCATCTCCATCTTATTAGGTTTGAAGCTTATTCCTCTTTCTCCCTTTAATTTGGGTTTTATTTTAACTTCTTTTTATTTTGATCTCATTGTCAAGTAGAGCATACAAAAGCTGTGGGTTTATGCTTTGTATGGTGAGAGCTCGTGTTTTTGTATAACCTAGAATCATTAATGCCTGTTTGTGCTTTTATAAAAGTTAAAGCTTTATAAAGTTGATAATACCATGTGTGTGATATTGGAATTTAGTGATTTGATGCTGAAGATAGTATATATTATATGAGGACCGGGATGTGTAAATATGGCTCAACTTGCAAGTTCAATCATCCTCTTAGAAGGAAGCATCAGGTTTATTTCCAACTATTTATATAATGTTTAAGAGTATAATACCATAGGTGACCTGACTTTAGGTGTTATGCTTGAAACTGCGGGATTATACAAACTACCGGGAATAACTCAGGTATTTAATAGTTCATATTCAGTATATCATTCATCATACATTACTAAGCAACAAATCCCTTGATTTCTAATTTTCTATGGTGAGATTATATAAAGTACATCTTTGTGAAATTATTTAGATCTGCATTTTAAGAAATCAGGGTGGGTGGTTTTGAAATTATAAGTGCTTGTTGTCTGGTTGTGAGAATGTGATATCTTTTTCAAGTGCCTACCAAGTGTTTGTGAAAATGCTTGAATGACATTTCTTAGGAAATTGAGATTTATGTATTTTGATTGTTTTTGTAGACAAGCAAAGATAGATGTCAGAGATAGATGTTAGAAGGATCGATGTTGGTGTTACTGCCGAGACTCTTAGCATCCATTATACCTTATCTACAAGGTATTCGTTTCTTTTGTCTACTCTCTCTGTTAGTCAACATGATATATAATTATGTATATCTTCTTTAGACCATGTTCAGTTTGTGTTGTAAATCACAATATAAGCCTAGAAACGCTAAAGTTAACTCTAAATGTGACTTCAATGCTAAAGACGGTGAGGCCATCTTCCGCCATCACCACCTTCCTTTACCACCCAACATAATTGCCGCTCAACTTCATGTTACAGAGAAAGAGGAGAGGGAATCAATTTTTACTTTAACAAGTAGGTATTGTAAGGCCACACATGGGAGGAAACCAACCAATACACTCTAAGCAATAGACTCCGTAGATTAAAAGTTGGATGGCCAGGATTTAACAGATCACTATTCCCGGCCATGACTTTTAAATATATAGCTGAAGTTTTTGAATTCATATGGTTTTCAAATGCGAATAGGGCATATTATATAAAATTATTACTATGCGGTTGTGATTTGTTTCCCTCAAGTTTGTCAAATTACAGTGAGACTAGGGAAGAAATCTTTTATCTGAAACGTCAAGCTACCCAAACTCGAATTTGAGGAAACCCGATGAGACTGAACCAGAAAAACATTAAAACCGAACCCAAACTTATTTAAATGGATTGGTGAATGGATTAGTTTTGTTCTTCTTTGAGTAACTTGAATAACTCGAACATATGACTAAAGTCCTTAGTATACTTTGTTTCGGTTCTTGACTTTTGGATTTACATACACTTTACATTCCCTGTTTGTAATTTTGTATATTCATCATACCAAATATCCACGTATGCATTTGTATCACTTCACCGTTATATTTGCAGCATGTATTTCCCTGTTGTCTTCCTTGAATACCATTAGTGTTTTTTTTTCTTTTGGCATTCAGTGGTGTATGTTGCAAATGAAGCTTGCAGTAATTTGGAAATGAAGCCTACATAGTGTCTAATTTAGAATTAATATTCGATTTTACAGAGCCACCAGACCTAGAGGAACCATTGGTAATGAATAAATGATCAAATCTCACACTTATATTTACATATAAGATTGCTTATAGCTAGGAATGTATTCTGAATGACATCTCAGGTTGGTGTAATTGGGAATCATGTACATTCTTCGCCCGACATAAAGAAGGAAGTTCTTCTTGCTGGAGCGTTACAACCCATAATTGAACCGCTTGGGTAAGTTGATGAGTGACTGTATGATTGTCTTTAGCGTTTTCAATTCTTTATGCTAGCTTTCACTTGCTTATTTTTTTAATTAAATCATTAAAGTGACTTTTCTCAACCAACTATAAACTCAAATCAATCAACTTACCAGTTTTGACTTGAATTATTGGATCAATTCGAAGTATATATGGAGTAAACAAATTTGACGTGCACTTAGAGTTATTTGAGGGTTAAATTTAAGATCGCAACTTCTGTCTATGGCTAAAAGTACCCTATTGTAACTTTGAATATACCATCTAAAGTTAAATTTCTAATCTACATTCAATTATAAGATAAAAGTGGCATATATAGATTGACACGTTGAACTTTTTTAGGTGAAATTGTTTGCTTCTTAATATAGTGGATCAATTAAAGCAATAGATTTTAAAATCCGTAACAAGTTTACATTTACATTTTAAAAGAAGTATATGCACTCTTTAGTGCAAAGAGGAGTAGTTGAATATTTTACCTTCTTTAAACAAACACAAGTGAATGTTTTCTCTACTTGATTAAATTAAGGTTGATTATCCTCAATATTTGTACTTTTTAAGCAATTCCTGAACTTTCAAATTCTTTGCCAATAGCTCAAGCTGCTCAGAGAGCCTACGTTAAGTTGCCTTATTGCTTGGACAATTTATTGGCGCCGATATAGATTGCAAGGTTGATATACATGTTGATTCATTATTATGTTCGTTTCTATTCCTGGTCTTTAGAGGTCTACTACAAGCTCTGATTATCATTTTATCGGGACTGAACTGTAGATTCTTGAGTCGAGCTTTGTTTTTGAATTTTTTGACCGGCCAAACAATTTGAATCTGGTAAGCGCTAAGCCTAGGACTTATCACTTTGTTTTTACTATTTATAATCAGGTTAAACATAATCATTAGGTATATAGTCTATGCTATGATTTAAAGTGAGGTATTTTTTAATTTCGCTCTTGCTTATTGCTACTGTGTCGTTTGTGTTCAAAATCTGACGGCCTAGAAACCAAACACTCCACTAACCCAGCCAAACTACGATGCTCATGATTAAGTAATCAATTTATTATTTTCATCTTATATTATTATTATGTTGTTACATCTGCTTATGAATTTGAATTCTTTTGATTGATGTATATAGTACATAACGGCTTTTGAGGAAGCAAGGGGATATCGATAAGCTACGACTAGAAAAAGAGGCTATGAACTAGCTCTTCCCCTTAACCCATCCAATGTTGCAGCAATGGGCAGATGACTAAACGCCTGCAATGTGGCTGCAATTGATATAACAATTGTCGTTGTTGCCAAGAGTGTATGCATCATTGGGTTACAATTTAGTGAACAGGCGCAACCTAGAAATTGTTGATGTCATTTCGTGTAATAGACATCTGGTTTTGTATCCCTCCGCATCGCGGCGGGTAGTAAATCTATTTTCAATAACAACAAAAACTACTCAAAATTCATTATCTATACAACTAATTTGTTATATAAATGTTTCTATTATATCCTGTTTGATCGTTCTGCAATAACGTCAATTATACAACTTTAGTTACTTTAATAAGTTCCTACAAATTCAATATTTTTATGCCTTCCCGATTAACCAACACAACTCATCCCAACCCAACTTCACACGTTCTGCTCTTTACAAAGTGACCTGTATTTTCGATTCCGCGGCAACGCGCGGGTTCCCCACTAGTCTCTTAAAAAGTGTAAAAGTGCGGAAATAATCAAAGGTTACACTAAAGGCGAGTCGGATCCAAGTGATTCATCTTGTCTATCTGTTTTTATTTTTATTTTTATTTTTATTTTCAGCAATTTTAGTTTTTATTTTCATGTTTAAACCTTTTTCTAAAATTTTGATTTGATTAGACGTTGAGGATAAACCGGTACTAAAAGCTCTTGTGTCCTTGGACGACCTCGGTATCTTACCAACGCTATACTACGCTCATGATGGGTGCACTTGCCCATATTTGTGTTTAGTGTTAGTAAAGTATCGTGTTTTATAAATTTAAAACTTGACTAAAGTGTAAAAAGGGCTAAAAATATACATAAAAACATATCACACCTAACGCACATCATTGGACATTTCAACTTGATTAAAACATTGATTTTAAAACATAAAGTCATAAAGTTCGTCACAATCACACCATTGTTAAATTGTTTTGACCCTTATGGATCTTATTACATTGGTCCCAAATAGTTTTAAAAGTTTGTCCAAAACATTATCAAACCAAACATGCATCAACAACCACAAGATACGCCATAATTCCCGAAGCCGAACTCAAGTACCTGTAGAACACGTTAAAATCAAGTGTCAACACAAAGGAAGGCGAGTTCACATATTCACATTCAAACAATTCATCCCAAAGGAAAACTTTCTGATTATGTGTTTATTTTAAAACATCCATATAATTTTTAGAAAGTCCATTTTACTTCCTTAATAAAATCCATGGGTCATCCGTCGCAGTTCAAAAACTCGACAATAAAGCTCTTACCCAGGTTTTGTATATTAAATTCATAGCGTCAATTTTCAGACTCGTATGTTAGCTAGACAATACGAAGTATATATTTACCATGCAGGGATAATCAATGCTAGACAATAATCAGAATCAAAATTCGTCGCTTGACTTGACACGGGGTGACCGGTCACGACGGGGTTGTCAACCCGATAGATCTACCAACAATTCCTCGCGTGGAATACTTAAATGATTAAACGACATCATGGGCGCAAGGTCCATTTTGAGACCAATATGATGTCTGCCTCACGTACAATATATATATCCTACTAATATGACAAATTTAATACACGAAGGATTTTAAGAAAGTTATCAATCAACGGCCTAATCGTTTTTTCTTATTTTTCTGTTTTTTTAGATTTTTCGTAAATTTTCAGTTTCTGCAGAGCTCAGCACGGGCCGTGCCTGGTCGGACACGGGCCGTGCCTGGTCGGACACGGGCCGTGCCTGGTCGGACACGGGCCGTGCCTGGTCGGACACGGGCCGTGCCTGGTCGGACACGGGCCGTGCCTGGTCAGACACGGGCCGTGCCCAGCATTGTTACTGGCAGTTTTTATTTTTCGAGTTACAGAGAGTTAAGAACGGGGCCGTGTCGAGCTCCCCAGTAAAAGGGATCCGGAAAACAATTACTGTAACTCCGACCACGGGCCGTGTTCATCTGAGCACGGGGCCGTGGTGAAACTTCTGAACAACGTTCTTTTTTGTTTTCATTGCAGGACTTGGAACCCAGGCGCCACATCTGAACTTTCTACGCAGTATATGAGCTCCAGTTCTAGTAGAGACATAAAAGAACCTCTAGACGAACCCGAATGCTTTCTAAGAAAAAGACTTAAAGCTAAAAACCAAGAGAAAGTTTCGGGGGACCCACTTCCAATGGCGGATCAACGTACCCTCATGGATTACCTACGACCCACTGTAGGTAATCTCGGCGCCGCTATCAATGCACCGAATGTCGAGGCCAACAACTTCGAACTTCGGCCGCATTTGATACAAATGCTCCAAAACTCCTCAACCTTCCATGGGCTTGTGGACGAAGATTCCCATTTACATATCACTAACTTCTTGGAAATATGTGATACTTTTCGGATCAATGGAGCATCAAATGACGCCATCCGCCTTGGAATGTTTCCATTTTCGCTAAAATACCGAGCTAAGGCTTGGCTTAATACCCTCCCAGTTGGCTCGGTAAACACCTGGGATGAACTAGCCCAAAAGTTTTTATATAAGTATTTCCCTCCTGCTAAAACGGCTAAATTAATGACTGAAATTAACGCATATTCACAAGAGGACGGGGAATCCTTATATGAAACTTGGGAAAGGTTCAAGGAGCTACTAAGAAAGTGCCCTCATCATGGTCTTGCGGTATGGCAACAAGTATCCACCTTCTATAATGGATTGTTGCCACACACAAGACAAACACTTGACTCTAGCTCCGGGGGACTTTTAGGTAACCGTCGCCCAAATGAAATTTATAATCAAATTTAGGAAATTGCTCAAACCAACTTTCAATGGCACACTCCCCGAGGCAGAAAATCTATTGCCCCGGGCGCCCATAAGGTTGATGAAAGCACCTCTTTGCAAGCCCAAATCGAGGCCCTTTCTTCAAAAATCAAAAAGTTAGAAATGGCAAAAACGGCCTCGGTTATGGCTTGCGAAGGGTGTGATGGGCCACATGAAAATTGGAGTTGTATGAAAGAAATAGATAATCAAACAGAATCGGTAAACTACATTGATAATAGACCTAGGCCGTCGGGTCCTCCAACGGGTACCTACAACCAAGGATGGCGTAACCACCCTAACCTTGGTTGGAGAGAACCCGACAATAGTAGTAACCAACAAAATCTAAACCAACGAACAAACTTTCAACAACCAAGAAACGAGTCACAAAATTTCTCTAAAAAACAACAAGGGGGACGAGAGAGGCTTGAAGATACCATATCTCGCCTCATCTCCGACACCGAAAAGAAAAACTCGGATCGATTTCAACAATAGGAATCGAACTTTAGAAATCAACTGTTAGGATCTGAGGATCTACTGATTGTGCTTGTTTGTGAGATTTGAACAAGTCAAATAGATATGAGTAGTTTTAAGTGCAGCGGAAATGAATAACAAACTTTGTAAACACAATCAAAGGAGAATATAGTTTAATAGACAATTGCTTTTCATAGAGTCGAAAGATTACATCAAAAGCAAAAGGTTACAATGCAAGCTTACAGACTAAACTCCCCCCAGCCTGATACTTCAGGATTGGTTGCACAAGATGAAAGGATTGGATTGAGGAGAAGAACTCACCCAAAACGATCAAATATAACAATACAGAGTACTGTCATATTTATAGGCAAACCAAACTACTGATGTACCTCAGCTGACGTCACCATGATAGTGACATCTAACAGCCTAACAACCTATACACACTGGTCTATACAAACTATTGATGTCTAACAACTGATTGATAATAAAATACAAAACAAGTCTAACACTGTTCACGTTCCACTGTTGTAGCCTAAGCACTGATTACTTGAACATCAGTGCTTTCTTCAAAAGGTGATCAGTCTTTGAATGAGCAGAGCTTGGGTCTTCAGTAGTACTTAAGAGACAGCAGTAGATAGAGCTCAGTGTTTGCCTTTTAGCAGTCTTTAGTTGTTTCATCAGTGTTTGGTTCATCAGTTGTTCTTCAGAGCAGTACTTAGAGTGTATCAGCAGATAGATAACCACTGTCAAGGGGAGGGCTTAGAGTAAACGTCTGCTTATTGTGAATCCACCGTTGTCACCAGGTTTTGGCTTTACATTATCTGTTCCTCTGGTAGGGTTCAATCCCAACAATCTCCCCCTGGAACAGATAATGCCAAAACCTGTCATTATTCTGGATTTTTATTCTTCATCAGAAGTTCCTTTGCTTTTCTTTTGAATTCTTCCTCAAACTCTTTGGAACTTGAATCAGCCTCATCCCTGCACAGTGTAAGCTCAAGGAGATCTTGTAGATCTTCAACACTCAGGCCTAGTGCTTGATTCCTTGATATATGCCTCACTTCTCCATTGGTTCTGATCAGAGTTAATACGTGGGTCTTTTGATCAGAGAGCCACTTTAGTATTTTTAAACCAAATGGGTTTCTTAGGAGAGCTTTATTTGCTGATGAACTTGAGGTTTTTGGCCTTGAGAAAAACTGTAAAGCAGTATCTTGAACTTCAGACATTCTTTTAAAAGCTTCTTCTATGACTTTATTTGCTGCAGCTATATCTTCTGCAACTTCTTTGTCAAGCAGCTCTTGTTTCTGTTGTTGATCAAGCTCACTGTCTGTGATATCTGCTAATGATGGTTGGCTCAAGACCTTTTTGGTAAGGTCTTGTAGCTTTGCCAATTTTTCTTTATCTGAAGCTATTTTCTTGATAGCTTCTTCAAGATAATCAGTCTCTTTTTCTTTTTCTCCTCCAGCAGTCAGTTGTTCCCTCTTTTCTTTTCTCAACATTGTGACAGAGGTTTCTGCTGCTTTGATTTGTGTTTCAAGAGTCCTGATATGCTCCTTTAGCTTTTTGTAGTCAGACTTTTTAGGAGTGTCCCTCCTTTTCTTAAGCCTTTCATAAGCTTTATCTGTTTGCTGCTTAGTCCATTTTGCTATGGCATTTGCAGAATCCACCCTTGCATCCACCAGCTCCTGCTTCTTTCTTTTATATTCAGAAGTAAGATCAGCTATGAGCTTTCTGTATTTGTTCCAATTTGGAGCTGTCTTTTTCTTTCTTGGATCATTTTTAACCTTTTCAATTCTTTTAGCCTCGTGCTTTAATGCAACTATTGGCCACTCTTTGAATTCTGTTTCTTCAGCAGGATAGAACTTTTCTTTCATTATGTATGCAAGATATTCTTTTCTCAATTCATTTCGGTGATCTGCTTCAGGAGATATGCTAGACATTTCTCTGTTCAGATCACTTGCATATTCTTCTATATGCTTGACTTTGTTGAGCAGGAACTCTCTTCTTTCCAAAATGGCTTCATCACCCTGATTCTTGCATTCAACTTTGGCTCTTATCCTTGCTTGTCTTGCTTTCATATCGAGATATTCATCCATGTCTTCTGGAATTATGAAACCTATGAGAGAAGGGAATTTCCTTTTTGAAGGATCATCCTCAGTGTAGAATTGTTTCATCTCATTTTTCACAGCTTCTAACTCCAGTGGATATTTAGCAGCAACAGGATCATACTTTTCATCAGTAGCCTGTGTTGTGTCTCTCTTTCTTTTGTGAAGCTTTGGAGGTTGTGGTGTAGGAATGATGAGATCAGTGGTGGATGTTTGACTAACAGTGGTTGAAACAACTGGTGTTTCAACCGCTGCTGTCATTACAACTGCTGATGTATCAGCAGATGTCTTCTACTTTTGAGCAGGGGTTTTTGATGGTGGTGATGGTGGTGGTGATGTGTGTAAAATGCAACATATAAATTACATCAAATAAGGCATAAAACTAACCCTTTTTTAGTACTAATATTGGAAAAAGTGTGTTTTTGTCTTCCTTTTGAATTTACAGGGTCAAATGAGCTTAAACGAACAAAAGGAACAAAAATACAGCCAAAACCAACATAAATACAAAGAAAAGGAAGAAACATGGCATGCCCGACCCCTCGACAACAACTCCCAAAGCAAAAACAAGAAGAAAGCTGAGCATGGGGCTGTGCCCAGCCCGACACGGGGCGTGCCCAGCCAGACACGGGGCGTGTCCAGCTCAACACGGGGCCGTGCTCAGCGAGCACGGGGCAGTGTCCAGGATGGTCAACCCTGGCACTAAAGACAAACCTGTAGAAGCTTCTATTGCCCACCACGGGGCCGTGCCCAGCGGACACGGGGGCGTGGCGAAAGTACAGCAGGCGCATTAATTGTAATTGCGAATTACAATTAATGAAGAGAGAGAGTGTCAGACGGACACGGGGGCGTGCCCAGCGGACACGGGGGCGTGTGGAGCTAATAAAGACAAACTGTATTAATGAAGAAAGAGAAAAGGGTGGACACGGGGCCGTGTCCAGCGGACACGGGGCCGTGTCCAGCACTCTGTTCAGCCTATAAATAGGAGTGCTTGGATTCATTTCATCTCATCCCTTGGCACACCACCTCTCTCACACTTCATCCACCACCCACCACCATCACAACACCATCATCCACCACCATCATCCATTGTCCATCATAGAGTGTGTGAGTCGTCTCGGGATCCAAGATTGATCGTAAGAGTTCTTGACAATCAAGGCCATGTTTGCCTAAGTCTCTTACATCACTTGGTGAAGACAAAGTGTCTAGTATAATACTTTTTATTTCTAATCTTTTGCACTTTTTATTTGGTTTTGTATTAATGACTTTAATAACTAGTTACTTATGTTGAAGGTGATCTTTCCTTATCGTTTGTCCGTGGTGTCTTGGCATTATTTTACTGTCTATATAAAATAAAGGATTTTCACCATTCATATCTCCACGGTCTATATGGAGGTATGTTGGCTACCTGGTAGGGGGTTAAGGGAACGGTTTGGTAAAGGTCTTGCCATTGTTCAGCGTTTAGAGGTCCTGCAATGGACCTGGGTCAAATTTAGTAGGACCTCCTTCAATACTTCACGGTATTGGATGGCGGGGGTCCAAACTCTTTGATCCCCTCATAAGTTAACTACTATTAATACTATAACCCGGCTATTTAGGACTGTATCCCTGCTGACTCAGACTACTTAGCCGAGGGTAACGTCACCGCCAAAAGCGGGGCCTACCACAATACTGCATTAATAACTTAATTCATTATCTTCCAATAATCCACCCCTTTAGGATTGTATCCCTGCTGACTCAAACTACTGGGGTGAGGGTAACGTCACCTTCAAAAGAGGGGCCTACTACAATAACTAAGATAATCTCTTAATTATGTGCAAAAGTGCGGAAATAATCAAAGGTTATACTAGATACGAGTCGGAACCAAGTGATTCATCTTGTCTATCTGTTTTTTCTTTTATTTCTATTTTCAGCATTTTAGTTAGTTTTATTTTTCTTAGTTTAAAACATTTTTTCTAAACTTTTGTTTTGGTTAGACGTTGAGGATAAACCGGTACTAAAAGCTCTTGTGTCCTTGGACGACCTCGGTATCTTACCAACGCTATACTACACTCAACGATGGGTGCACTTGCCCATATGTGTGTTTAGTGTTAGTGAAATATCGTGTTTTATAAATTTAAAACTTGGCTAAAATAAGTGTTAAAAAAGGCTTAAAATATACACCTAAAATATACGACACTTACCGCACATCAAGTTTTTGGCGCCGTTGCCGGGGACACAAGGATTTTAGGAAAGCTTAAAATCGACGGCCTAATCAGTTTTTCAAAACCTTTTCAAAACGGGCCCACATTTTTCTGCATTTTAGTTTAGTTTTGCATTTACAGTAGGTTGAACACGGGCCGTGCTCACTGAACACGCCCCGTGCTCAACGAAATCAGTAAATTTAATTAAAACGCCCAGATATAGATCTTGAACACGGGGCCGTGTCCAGCCTCTGTTTCTGTTTTTATTTTTGTTTTCTGATCTCGAGACTTGGTTGTGGTCTGCTGAGTGATTCTTATGGATCAATACTCAGGAGGTTACAACTACACCTATGATGAGGATGATTATAGGGGTAATTATTGCACTAATTGTCGTAACTCACGCTCGGTTCAATACAATCACTCATATCAACCATCCAATTCATACACCTACTATGAGGAGCCCAGGTACGAGCCATCAACTTCATACACATCCTATGAAGACCAAAGGTATGAACCTCCTCCCTCATACTCATATTTTGATGAACCAAGGTTTGAGCCTTCTTACTCATACTTTGAGGAACCAAGATATGAGCCACCACCTTCATATGCTTACTATGAGGAACCTTGGCGTGAACAACCCACCTCATATGAGTATTATGAAGAACAAAATTACGAACCTTATCCATCATATGCTTACAATGAAGGACAATGGTGTGAACCATCAACTTCATATGGGTATTATCAGGAACAAAGGGTCGAACAACCGGATTCAAGCTTAGAAAATAATGATTCTTTTTCTATAACCGAAGTGACCGATAGGATATTAGAACACATTAGAGTTATCGATCGATGTATAAAAGAAGCTCGCGCAAGGGAAGAGGAGTCCCGCGCAAGAGAAGAATTAAAAAAGGAAGAGATAACTGAAAATGTAAAAATGGAAGAACAAATAAGTGAAAAACCGACACATGAGTTAAACAACGAAAAAGGTGAGTCCGACAACGTTAAAATTCAAGAAGAGTCTAATTTTGAAGAAATTAATCTCTTGTCACCTTCTTTCGAAAACCATTGTTTAGTACCCACTCATGCTAAGTTTTTAAAAGAGTTAAACACTAACACTAAAATTGACGAAACGGTAAGTGTTAAGTTAACTAATGATCAAACGTCACTAATAAAAGAAGACCCATTTGAAATTAACATTACACCGGTTCCATGTTTCTTTCAAAATTCGTTTATTAGTAATGTCACAATCGATAAAGATCTTTGTGTTAACATAATGCCTAACTACATTTTCGAAAAATTAAGTATTAGTAATTTTTCTCCACTTCAAATACCCATTTTTCTATCCAATCGGAAAGTAATAAAATCAATCGGTATAGTTGAAGATGTCTTGGTTCAAACAAATCAAATGGTAATCCCGACCGATTTTGTCATCCTCGATGACGCTCCTCTAGTGTTGGGACGACCATTTGTAAAAACTCACGAAGCTTTGAAAAACCGGAAGTTCAACAATCTACCTCTTCAATTAGGGGCATTTAAAAGAAGTGTCGATCTTGAGCGATCAATGAAATATCCATTCGGCAATGACGATCCCCAAATTGAAGATGAGCCAGAACCACCCGATAAGGTGGGTCTAGCCAAGGACCCTTATAAACGTGGCGCACCACGGAGGCATTCCGCGGAACTATCCGTAGTTTTAGTTTAGATTAACCTTTATGTTTTCTAGTTTAGCTTTTATTTTTCAGGAATAAAACACACTCGGGATGGTGAAGGATGATAAGGGAAGCTTGAACCAACACCCCATACACAAAAACAGGGCATCCCTACGATTTTTCTTCATTACAGCAAGTTCAGCACGGGGCCGTGCTCACCCCAACACGCCCCGTGCCCAAGGTTCTGTAGAAAATGCCCAGTTCAGGTACCTGGACACGGGGCCGTGCTCACTGGACACGCCCCCGTGCCCAGCCTTCTGTTTACTTTTGGTACTGGCAGTCTGGACACTAGGCCGTGCTCAGCCAACACCACCCCGTGTTCAGCTACCCAGTACCATAAAATCTTGTTTTTAACCCATTTTTACACATTTAATCAGCCTGAAAACTTATTTTTGGGACACATTGAGGACAATGTGTAATTTAAGTGTGGGGGGGGGGGGATGCTAAAACCTTGAATCTTGCAAGTCCTAAATACAAGCCTTACACAAAACTCTATTGGAATCGCTAATCACCCCAAATTTTTTCAAAAATTTTCATTTTTTTACTTGTCTAGGTTTAATTTGGGAATTTCAAAATTCTAAAAAGGTTATATTTTTACAAATTTACAACCGATAGCGTCGTGATAAAAAGAACCAACATAAGAAAATTATGAAAAGGCATGACAAGCTTAGTTAAAATTTAATTATATATACTTGATCACATAAAAACCCATTCCCACAAAAGTGAGTTTTGAGCCTTTATTGAGCATACAAATATATACCTTTAAATTAAATGCTCATCTTTCGTTTCTTGTGTGAATAGCCGCTTGGTTCTTACGACTCTAGAACTTGCCATGACGATACATTCCCGGTCCTTACCAACTTAAACCCGAGTAAGTAAATGATGGAGGCATTAGGACTAACCTTTTTTATTTCTACACCATTATTTTTCTTTTTTTTCTTACCACCTACCCAA
Source organism: Helianthus tuberosus (assembly GCA_030545235.1). NCBI lineage: Eukaryota > Viridiplantae > Streptophyta > Magnoliopsida > Asterales > Asteraceae > Helianthus > Helianthus tuberosus. Next base: position 94,224,675 of record CM060397.1, on the reverse strand, counting down.
AATCCCCTTAGTTAACCCCTTTGAGCCTAAAACCTTTTCATTTCATAACCCAAAACAAAAACCCTTTCACCCACCAAAACCTTTTTCATTTTTAACCCTTTATTTTAGTAACAAGTTCGGTTTTTTTTGTATGACTATTCAAAAAAAAAAAAAAGTTGATTATGAAGCAAAAGCAAATAAACAAACAAGTTTATCAAAAATGACTTTGTTTGAAAAATTGCTTCATAAAAAAAAAAAAAAAAAAAAAAAAAAAGTCTTACGAAAACCGACGCTTGTTACGCTTTTCGCCCTTTTTCTAGTAACCACTAACCACTAACCCAACCACCTACCTTTAACCCAAGCCTAACCCTTCACCTACAAAGTCCTCTTGATATTTACAAAGGAATATAAGTTAAAAAGGAGGAGGATTGATTGCTTGGCAAGCCTATGGTAGGAGTAAGTCCCATGCCGCTCTCGAGTGATCCACAAAAATACATTTTCGGCCGAGTGTTGAGTGATCCCGTGAGGTATGTGAACTTGTATATAAATAGAATTTTACAAAGGCATGTTATGCCCTAATAATTAATTTATCTTATGAAAAGTTTTAAATAAATCATGACGAATAGGATTGTAAATACATAAAAATAAAGCCTAATAAAGAATCTTGGATTCCCGGCACTCTATGACAAGACCAAAAACCTTCTCTTCTACCAATTCCATTTGGGAGTGTAAAGCCACATTATAAAGAGTTTTGCTTGAGGACAAGCAAAGATTCAAGTGTGGGGGTATTTGATGTGTGTAAAATGCAACATATAAATTACATCAAATAAGGCATAAAACTAACCCTTTTTTAGTACTAATATTGGAAAAAGTGTGTTTTTGTCTTCCTTTTGAATTTACAGGGTCAAATGAGCTTAAACGAACAAAAGGAACAAAAATACAGCCAAAACCAACATAAATACAAAGAAAAGGAAGAAACATGGCATGCCCGACCCCTCGACAACAACTCCCAAAGCAAAAACAAGAAGAAAGCTGAGCATGGGGCTGTGCCCAGCTGAGCATGGGGCTGTGCCCAGCCCGACACGGGGCGTGCCCAGCCCGACACGGGGCGTGTCCAGCTCAACACGGGGCCGTGCTCAGCGAGCACGGGGCAGTGTCCAGGATGGTCAACCCTGGCACTAAAGACAAACCTGTAGAAGCTTCTATTGCCCACCACGGGGCCGTGCCCAGCGGACACGGGGGCGTGGCGAAAGTACAGCAGGCGCATTAATTGTAATTGCGAATTACAATTAATGAAGAGAGAGAGTGTCAGACGGACACGGGGGCGTGCCCAGCGGACACGGGGGCGTGTGGAGCTAATAAAGACAAACTGTATTAATGAAGAAAGAGAAAAGGGTGGACACGGGGCCGTGTCCAGCGGACACGGGGCCGTGTCCAGGCTTCTGTACAGGCTATAAATAGGAGTGCTTGGCTCAAGCTCAAACCATCCCTTGGCACACCACCTCTCTCACACTTCATCCACCACCCACCACCATCACAACACCCTCATCCACCACCATCATCCATTGTCCATCATAGAGTGTGTGAGTCGGCTCGGGATCCAAGATTGATCGTAAGAGTTCTTGACAATCAAGGCCATGTTTGCCTAAGTCTCTTACATCACTTGGTGAAGACAAAGTGTCTAGTATAATACTTTTTATTTCTAATCTTTTGCACTTTTTATTTGGTTTTGTATTAATGACTTTAATAACTAGTTACTTATGTTGAAGGTGATCTTTCCTTATCGTTTGTCCGTGGTGTCTTGGCATTATTTTACTGTCTATATAAAATAAAGGATTTTCACCATTCATATCTCCACGGTCTATATGGAGGTATGTTGGCTACCTGGTAGGGGGTTAAGGGAACGGTTTGGTAAAGGTCTTGCCATTGTTCAGCGTTTAGAGGTCCTGCAATGGACCTGGGTCAAATTTAGTAGGACCTCCTTCAATACTTCACGGTATTGGATGGCGGGGGTCCAAACTCTTTGATCCCCTCATAAGTTAACTACTATTAATACTATAACCCGGCTATTTAGGACTGTATCCCTGCTGACTCAGACTACTTAGCCGAGGGTAACGTCACCGCCAAAAGCGGGGCCTACCACAATACTGCATTAATAACTTAATTCATTATCTTCCAATAATCCACCCCTTTAGGATTGTATCCCTGCTGACTCAAACTACTGGGGTGAGGGTAACGTCACCTTCAAAAGAGGGGCCTACTACAATAACTAAGATAATCTCTTAATTATGTGCAAAAGTGCGAAAATAATCAAAGGTTATACTAGATACGAGTCGGAACCAAGTGATTCATCTTGTCTATCTGTTTTTTCTTTTATTTCTATTTTCAGCATTTTAGTTAGTTTTATTTTTCTTAGTTTAAAACATTTTTTCTAAACTTTTGTTTTGGTTAGACGTTGAGGATAAACCGGTACTAAAAGCTCTTGTGTCCTTGGACGACCTCGGTATCTTACCAACGCTATACTACACTCAACGATGGGTGCACTTGCCCATATGTGTGTTTAGTGTTAGTGAAATATCGTGTTTTATAAATTTAAAACTTGGCTAAAATAAGTGTTAAAAAGGCTTAAAATATACACCTAAAATATACGACACTTACCGCACATCAGGTGGTGACTCATAATCAGGAATAAAAACCCTTCTCCTTTTTAATGTAGGAGAGGCTGATGATGTTTTGGGTGGATCAGTGGTTTGAGATTGAATGGCAGTGGTTTGTGATTGTGCTTGACTGACGGTGGTTGAAACAACTGGTGTTTCAATCACTGTTGTCATTATAGCAGATGTTGTAACATCTGCTGTCTTCTGCTTTATGGCAGAAGGCAGAGGTGGTGATATAATTGTAGATGATGATGGTGGTGGAACAGTGGTTGTGATGGTGTGTGATAGAGTGGTGTGTGTTGAAGGTGTGTGTGTTGATGAAATGGCAGCTGTTTGGCTACTGACAGCAGTTTTTGTAACTACTGCTGTATCAGCTGTTTGACTAACAGGTTTTGAGACCTGCTTTTATTTTTCTTTTTCTTTTTCTTTTTCAGGCTCAATATAAAGCCCATCTTCTATTCCTTTCTTTCTCAACTTGATTTTCTCCCCCTTTTTGGCATTATCTGCAAGGGGTGTATCCATGAAGAGGATGGAAGATGGAACTTTTCCACCATGGGCAGTCTTTTGTATGCTAGCCTTTATAGCCTTGATATCTGCTTGAGTGTCTTTAAACCTTGATTCCACAATGTTGGTCAGCATTTGTACTTGAATAGCATGCTTTTGATCAGCCATATGTTGCTGTTTTTCAAGCATGGGTTGAAAGATATTCCAAAGCTCATTTGCAGCAAATGCATGTTGTGCAGATGCTTGAGTAGGAACAACAGTGGCTTGTGCTTTTTGAGCCTTTAAGATCTCTTGCACCATATCTTTAATTTCAGCAACTGAATCTTCAAGTTTTTCAACTCTGTCCGTCAATTCCTGATATTTTGAATCATCACCTACTTTAGTAGGATCATCTGAATCCCCACCAGCAGTGGTTGTATCAATGTGTGACTTAGGAACAGAGTCCCAAAAATCACCCATTGTTGCCCCTTCTTCTTGGTACTGGGGACTTCTTTCTTCAGCACTTGATAATCCTTTGATGTTACTAGTGGTCAAAATAGGCTCACTAGTGGTTATCGATGGTGCTATAGAAGAAATTGCCTTCAAGGGAGTCTTACTTATGAAACAACTGTCCAACTGAAGATCTGTTGATCCATCAGTTGTAGTTGCTGCTCCACTTGAACTACTGACAAGAGTTACTTGTAACTCCTGCAGTGTAACCTCCTCAACTGTTGCTGGGATAGCAGAGGTATAAGCATCAGACCCAGTCACTTGTTGGGGTATACTCTCAGTGATAGGTGATAGAAAGGAACTGGTTTGTGTCTGTGCAATATCAACTGCATGCAACAGGGGTATTATTGATTGTGGCATTATGATTGGTGAGGGTATGGGAGTTGAAAGAGACATGTCCTTGGGATCAAGACTGTGGAAGATAGAGCAAAGTGGATCCAGAGCTTCATAATTTGGTGTCCCTGTGTTTACAACCTGATCCTTTTGTGAGGATGCAGGAGGAGTTTTAGGCATGGGTTGAGATCTTTCTTCCAACTGCTGTGAGGAAGTAGCAACAGTGGTTTGTGGTGACTTTTGTGTTGTCACAGGCAGTTGCTCTGGGATCTCATCTTCCAGAGTTGCCTTTTTCTTGGGTTTAGTGGGATTTTTGGAAGATTTTCTTTTGGTCTTTTTGGTGATGTCAGGTGTGGGTTTCAAAGCAGTGGTTGTGCTGCTCTGATCACCTGGAGCAGTGGGCTCAGCAGAAGTTGCCTGAGGATCAGTGGCAGTTTCTAAAGTCTGCTCAGGCACCTTTGCTTTGAATTTTATTGGTGCCATCATTCTTGAAAATGTTTCACTTGTTAAACGTTTTATTTGAAAATGGACACCTTGTTTGGGCAAATTTTCATCCTCTTTTTCAAATTTTTGTTTAAAGTAATAGCTCAGAAATCTTGGAAAAAGAAGAAATGATTTGCTAACAACATTCTTTACCATGTCATTGAAGATCTCCTGGGAGTAGTTGTAATCTTTATTGTTTAAAATAGCATAGCCCAGGCATTGAATCTTCAATGGTATTTCTTTAAACGATGTTGTTTTATTAGAAAAACAACTCAAAAGTGTGTGAAACAAAAATCTGGGTGCAGATGGGAAATAACCCTTTTGTAGGGTATCTACCTTTGATTGTTCAGCATAACCCCTTTTCAGAAAATCAGCTTTTAACTCACTTTTGTCAAAAGAAGTTTTACAATTCTGATCATCGAGTTTGAAGACTTCTGAAATTGTTTGCGGAGTGATTTGAATCACTTTACCATGTATCGAGGAGTTTATGGCTATGACTTTTTCGTCTTGTTTTTCAAGCGTTGCCTTTTTCCAAAACTCGTTCTGGGTTTGTAGATAAATGGGAGCATCTGCCGTTAACAAAGTTTTGTACTTTGATGCAGATAATGTATCAATGATGGTGTCGAAGGTGTGGTTATCAGTAGGTTTTGTGAGTAAACCCAGATAATTATGAGGAGATTTGTATGGTATCTCGTTGGATTCTTCGGCCGTTTGAGCGACCTCTTTTGAAGGTGGTGGTGATTTTGGTTTTGATTTTGATTTTGACTTTGATTTTGTCATTTTTGCGGAGAAGAACGAAGAATGATTTTGGAGATTTTGAGAAGAAGGGTTGGAAACTGCTTTGAGAAGAGAATTTTGGAATTCAATTCGACAGTGTAAAACCCTGTTTGGGGTTTAAGGCAGGGTTTTATTTAGGGAAAAAAATGATCGCTGATGTGGCAGCGGTTATTACGATCTGAGGGCTAAAAACTGACCACGTGTCAAACACTGATGAAATGGATGAAGGGTGGAGAACAGTTGTTTTAAGAGCCACTGATGTATCAAGCATCAGTAGTTACAACGGTAATAAAGTGAAAACAGTGGAGGATTTTTACTATCAGTGGATAGCATATCAGTGGATAAGACACTGATTTTGAGCATTAGTGCTTGTCTTAGCAAAATGAAGAATCAGTGGTTGACTTTAAGCAGTGGATAGTATTTAGTGATCAGATGATTGAACAAAACAGTGATTAGGGTAAATGATACAGATTTGAAGAACAAATATTTCAGCAACTGTTTTGAGAATTTACATTCAAGGTTTTTGCCACATGTCAATTTTGAAAGACAGTGGTTTGGTACCCTAGATGATGAGAACTTTTTACTAAGGCACCTCATTTTCGTTTAATATCCAATTAAGACATGAGTGCCCCAGTAATTTAAGTACAGTTTGACAATCAACCCTTGATTTATGTTTAGAACAAACCTGAGTATGATCTTGACAAATGTACCATTTCCTTTTTGACCCATTTGTGACAATAATAATACCAACAAAAATAAGGTACTCTATCCTGACAGAAGACACTAACTATTGCTTAGCAAAAACATGCAAAAGTTCAAAATCTATTATTCTTAAAAAAATTGAATAATATATTCTGGTTATTAGAGAAAATCCTTTGAAAATAAAATGGTTAAAGGATTTTCTGAGAACAGCATCAAAAAGGATCTGGTAAATTTTCAATAAAATACGTAATTATATCATTCTCAAGTTTATGACAATGGTCAGTGGTCTTACAGCAGATGGTAGAACATTCTGAATACATTTTGACCACTGTTTGGTACCATTTTCTTTGTCAGTTGATTGCAATCATGAGGACTCATGGATAAATTTTTGAACATTTGTCTCATCCTCTTTGGAGTTCATTCACGGGAATCAAAACCTTTTCCTGAACATATGAACGCACATAGTTGCTTAATAACCATTATTACCCTAAACTTTAACTCATAAGTGCTTTATGTTTATACTCTTTTCTTTTGACTTCAAAAGTTTTGAGATAAACACACTTCTGAGTTTTTGTGAATTTTCTTAATGTATTTTAACATAGTTGATTTTGTTCTTTTGAGGAACTCAACCTGTTTTCAACACATAAGATCTGAATGACTAAAGTTTTAATTTCCCTCTTTTTAAGTTACCAAAAACACTAATGTTTTGTGAACATAGGTTTTTGTTAATCTGAGGTTCATACTTTAGCATTTTAATAAGGTGACATCACAATTTTCATAACAGCAATTGAAATCAATTTTGAAAATATGAAATGATCCCATAGTTTAACAGATATGTTTTCAGATCTGAAAACTATGAGTGACTTATGCATGATATCACTTGTTGTGTGAGATTTGTGTGTCATATGACATCTTGGTTGATTTACAGAGTTTTTGAAAAACCATTTTGATCATGATTTACCCGTTACTCTGTTTTTCAACTGAATACAACCAACCTTAGTATCAATGAATTTTGAGCCGAACTGTTATGTCAAATTGATTGTTAGATCGAATTTGACTGTCCAGGCTCTGATACCAATTGTTAGGATCTGAGGATCTACTGATTGTGCTTGTTTGTGAGATTTGAACAAGTCAAATAGATATGAGTAGTTTTAAGTGCAGCGGAAATGAATAACAAACTTTGTAAACACAATCAAAGGAGAATATAGTTTGATAGACAATTGCTTTTCATAGAGTCGAAAGATTACATCAAAAGCAAAAGGTTACAATGCAAGCTTACAGACTAAACTCCCCCTCAGCCTGATACTTCAGGATTGGTTGCACAAGATGAAAGGATTGGATTGAGGAGAAGAACTCACTCAAAATGATCAAATATAACAGTACAGAGTACTGTCATATTTATAGGCAAACCAAACTACTGATGTACCTCAGCTGACGTCACCATGATAGTGACATTTAACAGCCTAACAACCTATACACACTGGTCTATACAAACTACTGATGTCTAACAACTGATTGATAATAAAATACAAAACAAGTCTAACACTGTTCACGTTCCACTGTTGTAGCCTAAGCACTGATTACTTGAACATGAGTGCTTTCTTCAAAAGGTGATCAGTCTTTGAATGAGCAGTGCTTGGGTCTTCAGCACTACTTAAGAGACAGCAGTAGATAGAGCTCAGTGTTTGCCTTTTAGCAGTCTTTAGTTGTTTCATCATTTTTTGGTTCATCAGTTGTTCTTCAGAGCAGTACTTAGAGTGTATCAGCAGATAGATAACCACTGTCAAGGGGAGGGCTTAGAGTAAACGTCTGCTTATTGTGAATCCACCGTTGTGACCAGGTTTTGGCTTTACATTATCTGTTCCTCTGGTAGGGTTCAATCCCAACATCAACAAGCTAGTATTCAAAACGTTGAAAAACAAATAAATCAACTAGCTCAAAATTTCTCCAAGAGACCACAAGGCGCATTACCAAGCAATACCGAAACCAACCTAAAGGCGCAAGTGCATCTCATCACATTGAGAAACCGTACCGTGGGTCCCGAGGAGGCTCCGTTACCTCCAACTGAAAAGAGCCGATCTAGCCAAACCACAACTTCACCGACACCCCAACAAGAGACGGCTCCTCCACCAAATCAAGAGCCCACCAAGAATCCTCCGGTACCGTACCCCGGTCGGTTAATTCGCCAAAAGACCGATGAGCAATTCACAAAGTTCGTAAATTTACTAAAACAATTGCGTGTTAATATTCCATTTGTCGAAGTCCTAACTCAAATGCCTAAATATTCAAAGTTTATGAGGGACTTCCTCACTCACAAAAGGAAAATTGAGTCATTGCAGTTAGTTAATTTAAGTGAAGAATGCTCCGCCTTGCTACTCAACAAACTCCCGCAAAAGAAGATCGATCCCGGAAGCTTCACCATCCCTTGTTCGATTGGGGAATCACCCATACGCAATGCACTAGCCGATCTTCGGGCTAGCATCAACCTCATGCCCGCATCAATGTTCGACCGACTCGGCCTAGGGAAAACAAGCCCTACAAAAATGAGCATCCAACTCGTCGATAGGTCCGTTAAATATCCATAAGGTATCGCTGAAAATCTATTGGTTAAAGTCGGAGAATTTGTCTTCCCAGTCGACTTTGTCATACTAGATATGGAGGAAGATACAGAAGTTCCACTCATCTTAGGAAGGCCCTTCCTAGCTACGGCCCACACAATGGTGGATATGAATGGAGGGACATTAACATTGAGGGTTGGGGACAAGGAGATGAAGTTTGGGGTCGGTAAGAGAGTAGAAGATGACGACCCGGTCAATTACATGAAAGTCATAGACTCAAGTTTGGATGATGCTCTCCGACGGTGCAACATGGGATGCAAAACATCCCGCTTGGGTAACATATGATTGACTTTAGGTCTAGCCAAGGACCCTTATAAACGTGGCGCACCACAGAGGCATTCCGTGGAACTATCCTTAGTTTAGTTTAGATTAACTTTATGCTTTCTAGTTTAGTTTTAATTTTCAGGAATAAAACACACCGGGATGGTGAAGGATACTAAGGGAAACTTGAACCAACACCCTATGCACAAAAACAGAGCCTCCCGATAATTTTTCTTCATTACAGCAAGTTCTCCATGGGCCGTGCCCAGTCAACACGGCCCCGTGCTGAAAGATCTGCAGGAAACGCCCAGTTTAGGTAACTGTACACGGGGCGTGTTCACTGAACACGCCCCCGTGCCCAGCCTTCTGTTACTTTCTGATAATTTATGTTACTGGCAACCTGAACATGGGGCCGTGCCCGGACACCACGGGGTCGTGTCCAGATGCCCAGTAACATTAAATTTTGTTTTTAACACAACTTTTACACATTCAGTCAACCTAAAAACTTATTTTTGGGACACATTGAGGACAATGTGTAATTTAAGTGTGGGGGGATGCTAAAACCTTGAATTTTGCAAGTCCTAATTACAAGTCTTACACAAAACTCTATTGGAACCGCTAAACACCCCAATTTTTTTTTCCAAAAAAATTTCATTTTTTACTTGTCTTGGTTTAATTTGGGAATAACAAGTTCTAAAAAGGTTATATTTTTACAAATTTACAACCGATAGCGTCGTGATGAAAAAGAACCAACATAAGAAAATTATGAAACGACATGACAAATCTAGTTAAAATTTGATTATATATAATTGATCACATAAAAACCCATTCCCACAAAAAGTGAGTTTTGAGCCTTTATCGAGCATACAAATACACATCTTTAAAACTAAATGCTCATTTTTCGTTTCTTGTGTGAATAGCCGCTTGGTTTACGACTCTAGAACTTGCCATGACGATACATTCCCGGTCCTTACCAACTTAAACCCAAGTAAGTAAATGATGGAGGCAATAGGACTAACCCTTTTTCTTTCAACACCATTATTTTTCTTTTTTTACCACCTACCCAAAATCCCCCTAGTTAACCCCTTTGAGCCTAAACCTTTTCATTTCTAAACCCACAAAACAAACACTCTTTACCCACCAAAACCCTTTTTCATTTTAAACCCCTTTATTTTAGTAAAAAGCTCGGTTTTTCATGTGACGTCCCTTATCAAAAAAAAAAAAAAAATGATGAAGTCAAGAAATAAACAAACAAGTTCATAAAAAAGAACCTTGTTTGAAAAATGCTTCATTAGAATAAAAAGTCACAAAAATAAATTTTTTTTACGAAAACCGACGCTTTTTACGCCTTTCGCCCTTTTCTACTAACCACTAACCCAAAACCACCTACCTTTATGTGACAACCCTCACAATCACAGGTACTGTGCAATTATATAATGTTAATTATGTGCTTAATGACTGTGCTTGATTACAACTGACAGTTTAAACTGCTTTATGATTTCTGCATCATACATACATAAACATCATATTTCATAGTGTCACTCCATTTATTACACACAAACATTAGTGACATACTTGATGCACACAACATAGTTAACACACTGAACGGTTGATTCAGAAATAATGCTGACACTGCCAGCACATAGGCAGACAATGTTATTATGGCCAGTATGAGCCAGGGACAGGGCACTACACTGGTATGGAGTGTAGGGAAGTGAGGACCTTAAAACTGCGTCACTAGGTGATAGTTACAGTGCCGGGAAGTGCCAAAAACACACTTTAAATGCAGAATTCTGCATTCTTTTATAAAATTTAGCATTTTAAATTACTAGTAAAGTGCAAAAACATGGCAGAATGGTCCTGTATACTTTCCTAAGTACCGGGAATAATTTGTGTTACAAAAATATATATAAAAGACATTACTTGGACTAATTAAACACTTTAACGGGACGGTACCTAACCGGATAACCGGACACTACCCGGGACACTAAATTTTTGTCGATAACAATGTTTTACTATTTTTGGCTAGTCATGATCCCCGTTTGCCATAACACCCACTAAAAATGATCAAACTAACAAGTATAAGTTAGTTACTTACAATCTAACTACCATTTACCATTTATTTGAAAATTTTGCAAACAAGCGCCCCCCCAACTGATCTTTCGGTCCTTGTGGACCCACCAGATCTTCACACCATGCCTTATGGATTTGTTGAATATTATATTAGATATGTTGCTTGCTAATCTACACAAGATATGTGAATGATCTTATAAGAAGCATGGCACTTAGATTTCTCATCATCACTTCAAAGATCACACTCCATCCTCACTCTCTCTTCCATTTTCGGCTCCCCCAAAACTGAAACCATCACCACCACTTAACATCATCATCTTCTTCAATATCAATTTCCATTCAAAGCTTTGAAGGTGATCCATGGAAGTTGCATCTTGAAGGGCATTCTAAGGAGCTTTGTTCTAGTCTTTTTCATCATCTTTTCTCATCATCTTTGCACTAGAATTTCTATCCTAGCCTTGTGCTAGTAGTAAGTCTCTTTACACCTTGTTTCATCTTGTTCTTAGTCAAGATATGTAGTATGATGATATTGTTTAAATCACAAGAACAAGAATACTAAAAGTTGTTAAACAAGAATCATGAGCATAAAAGTTTACTTGAAGTTGAAATACTACTAGTAATATATTGTTATGAGTATGTTGTTATTTTTATGATGAATCTTGGATGTGTGATGTTAATCACCTTATGAATCTTGTTAAATAAATTTAGAAGCATAATTTAACAAGAATAGGAAGTGGTTATGTATTACATAAATAACCACCTTCTAAGTTTAGTCATGAACTTGAATAAAAATATATTTTTCTAAAATATAAATGAACTAGTAGATTTGTGATCATGTTGATTCAAGTTTACTAGAAGCTTTTTCTAAGTAAACCGAGTTAGAGAATCAGGTTTTTGGAAAAATCATAACTTTACAAAAACTTACATTGTTTTTATAAATAAAGTAAATGTAAGAACATTTATTTACAAGAAGAGTTCAAGAAGCTAAATTTTGTAAATATTATTTACAAGTTGTGAAAACGTAACTCGTTTAAGAAAGTGATTTTTAACGAAGTAAATACACTTTGGAAGGTAACTAAGCCTACTAAAAGCTTCACTAAGTTACTACGCATTTTCGGGAAATATCAAGTTCATGAATATTATGTAACAAGTATACTTTTGCTCTTGGTGATGTAAAGTTGTTTAAAAGATTGTTTGTGATTGATTTTGAAAAGAAAACGATATGCTAATAAGCATGGACACTCCTGTTCTAGGGGAAACTTTGGTGAAATTTTCTTAAAATCATAAGACTTAGAAAAATTATTTTCTAACAAGTATATTTTAGGACTTGTGTTTTGACTATAAACTTCGCCATATTTTTATTACAAAACTCCAAAGTATCGGAGGTGGGTTTTCAAAAATAAAAGCGAATAAATATATATTTAGAATATATATTTGATATTAAAAACGCCTGTGTGATTATTTGATTATTTTGGGAAACTAGTTATATTATTTAGGACAAAATAATGTAACTTAGCAAAAATGTCGTCACACTTACGAATCCGGGAAATACGGATTACGAACATATTTTGGGGTAAATATTATTTGGTACAAAATAAGAAAATATATTATTTTTAAGAAAAATGTATATTTTGGGACATATTGTTTTTGATAAATAAATCACTATATATTTTTCTAAGTGGGACTTAAGATATATTTTTTGGAAATACAATTGTACATGTATAAATACCCCCATCCTTGGGAAGGAAATACACATATAAATACGTGAGAAGTGTGGATACAAAATAGTTGCCTAACTATTTTTCTAAAAATAAAAGTTAAGTTAAAATAATTATTATTGTTTTAACAAGTATAACATCTTAGTAACGCAACTCAAAACACTAAACCCTAAACCAAGGCACGACCCGTTCGTCTAATAGACATTAGTACGTGTAGGTCGTCGCGCAGCAGATCGAGTTTGAGATTGGCGTTTCAGGATACGCACTTCAGTGAGTTCATGTCCCCCTTTACTCTTAACTGTTTTCAGTTTTATAACTTCGGGGGTGAAATACATGTTACAATTATTTAGGACATTTTTATACATGGTATGGTTAGCTTAAGGAGGGTTGGGACGTTCAGATCATGTGAGTGGTGGGTACAACGCTTAAAGCCATTAATCCTCGTTGTTAGGACCGAGGGACACAAGAGTGATAGATCTATTTGGGTGTAGCGAGCCCACACCCATGAGGTCAGGGTGACCCATAGAGGTGACTGTGTCTTACAGCCGAGGCCCGGTACAAATTTGCTAGGTTTGAGTTTTCCTGCATCACTTCACACATACCAGTGGCTTTGCAACCCAGTGGTGATCTCTTTTTCCTCAATTGCTACATACCAGGAACATATTTACACTGGGACGTACATTAAACGACTTATAAACACACTCACTTTTACATGAACTCGCTCAACTTTTGTTGATTTTTCAAACTACATATATTTCAGGAAATTAGTGGATCTGGCAAGGTATGCATTCACGTCAAGCTGCGTAAGGAATAATGATGTCATCCGGGTTTAGGAAGTGTGACCCTTACCTGGATGGGTTACAAGTCTTAAACCGTATTTCTAGTCAAGACTTTTGTCATGTCGTATGAACATGTTTTTAATTATGTCATGATTGTATCTGGTTTCATGTGTCGACTTTTAAAACAATGTAGTTGTGGTAACCTTTAAAACTAAATGAGTGGATGACTATCACGTGTTTTTAATTCTTATAGCATTGTTATGATTATGCTATGGTATTAAAAAGTCACACCAAAATAAACCCACGCTTCCGCAAAAGCCAGGGTGTGACAGCTTGGTATCAGAGCCTCAATTATAGCGAACTAGGATTCATTCTCGAGTCTAGACTATGATCACTAGGGCTCTCACGAAAACACTTTTACATTGCACACACTAAACGTCCAGATCCAGGGTACAAAACATTTTACAAATAAAAAGGGCACAAATACACTTTTCAAAATGTTATTTCAGTCTTAGAGACTGAGGGAGTTTAGTCTTAGAGACTGAGGGAGTTTAGCCTTAGAGGCTAGGGAGGTTCGGTCTTAGAGACTGAAGGATTCAATCTTAGAGATTGGGGAGGTTTAGTCTTAGAGACTGGGAGGTTGGTCTTAGAGGCCGGGGAGTTAGTCTGAGAGGCTAGGAGGTTCAGTCTGAGAGGCTGGGAGGGTAGTCTGGGAGGCTAGAATGATTACTTGTTTGCTTATTTATGGCTAACGTGTTTACCTGACTTTATGATTGATATATGTGCATATATGTGATTGTGTTACAGACATCATGGTTTCATCGTCAGACACAGGAGTATCGGACACACTAGACCCCATGGCGATCGTGTCAGATGACAAGATTCCGTCAGAGCGAGAGGTTTACACATCAGACACCACCAGCACTGACGACGATGATTTCCAGCCATTCGCGCTGCCTGACGTCGGAGTTGAGCCTGCTGATGGCCTTCCTGCCGGGGATTTACCACTTGCGGTGATCCGTGCTCCCATACCGCTTGCTGCTTTTCCAGTAGTAGATATGCCCCTCGATGTCGTTCCTGACGACGACATCGATTTGTTCGAGGAGGATCCGCTTGAGGCTGACCATGAGGGCGGGGCCCCTATTGTTGCTGACGCCATTCTTCTCATTACTGAGGCCCCTGTAGAGGAGCTTCCTGTTGGTTCACCTGTCCCAGATTTATTGGAGTCTGTGGCATCTGCATCTTTGCACGACCATGATGTGCAGCCTCACTCTTCTGACTCCGACATGGCGATGTCAGCTGCACCCGGTCCAGCACACGAGTTCGAGTTCAACCATGAGGTCGATGATGATTTGGATCCAGTCTTTCCCCCTGGTTTTGATCCTGACCACGATATCGAGTTTATTCACTTAGATCAGCCCTTAGAGGCGCCCGTAGCTCCTATTGATCCTCTGTTTAACGTCCCTGCTGATTTTGATATGGATCTTGTTGACCCGGAGCCTATTATGGCCCCAGAGCCTGTAGCTGCTCCTGATCCTGCATTAGAGCATGACCCTGTACATGATGATGCACCAGCCATTGCACCTCTAGTTGATGACATACCCGTTGTTGACCCTCCCGTTGTTGCTCCACCCTTAATAGATGATCCTATTGTTGATGCACCATTACCCGATCCCGTGCCGGTACTGTTCGACCGTGCACCTTTTGCTGCTCATATAGATCCACGTTACGCCGACACCCGTAACGGGTGGATCGACGATGACGACTATCCACCGTACGTGGTACCCGTCACACCTGTCTCTGTACCCACTGATGTTCCACTATCCCACCCACACACGACCGACGTCCAGCGTACCGGTCTTCTGATTACTTTCCTTCAGGACATTCCTCCGCCACGTCCTGGGGAGGGTTTATCGCGACAAACTTTTGGTCACGTACCTTTCATGTCAGGAGGCGGCCAGTTTATACCACAGATTCCTCATACTACTTCTGTTCCACACGTATCGATGTCTGATACGGTCCTGTCACAGTTTCCTCATGTTGCACCACCTACTGCACCATCTTTCATGCCATCGAGCGAGCCATTTTTATGGACTACGCCCCCATCATGCCATTGTCTGATCCGTACCACCCGTACCATGTTGGGTACTCTATGGAGGACATACTGACATCCTTGATGATACATCAGGATGCATTGACGCGTCGTATTCAGGAGTTGGAGGGAGCTCCACGTCCGCCTTGTCATTGTCAGACCCCACTTGCAGCACCGCACCCTCCGCGTCCACTTTCCCCCGATTCAGACGTTCGTTTCATGACATCTGAGTAGCAGATAGCATATTTGCTACGCGCCTATCATGCCTTAGAGGAGGACTGGTTACATATGCGTCGCTTGCTTTTCTCTCATTTTCCTCCTCCTCCTCCTCCGCCATCAGCATAGGCATTTTTGGTCTGTTGCAGGTAGTGTTACTTTTTGGTGAGAAGACAGCGATTGAGCCGACTACACAGCATTTTGAAGACCGCATTTTGACATCATGACTTTGGATATGTGATTTTTGGTGGTTGTATATTACTAGATAGTTTTGACAGGGGTGATGTGGCCCCTAGTCGCTTTTGATGTACGATACAGTTATAAAACTTGTAAACATTGTATAGTGGTCTTGATTATATAATAGCTCAATCGCAGTATTCTCATTACATGCATTGTTGATTTATTTGTTTATGGATTATGACATGGGATGTTATGTGTTAACGTGTTGATGAATGTTATTACGTACGCGTATTACTTACGTGCTATACTTACTATGACCTGACCAATATGATCTTCTTTTAGAAGATGCCTCCAAGACGCAATGTACGCATGCCTACTACCGAGGTGGAACTCCAAGGGATAATTGCCGCGGCCATAGCTCAGTATGCGGCCTCCCATGGAGAAACAAGCGGAAATATCTCGAACATTAACGGCAACAACAATCCACCCAATGGTAATGACAAGTCGTTTGAGACATTTTACGATACATTTGGATATTTCTAGCACGTCTGCTGATACCATCTGTAAATTTTAACGTATGTGCAGGGTGCACCTACAAGCAATTCCTTGACTGTAATCCCGTAAATTTCGACGGCACTGGGGGTGCTGTTGCATTCGTCCGGTGGGCTGAGAAGACAAATTATGTTCTAAGAATGAGCAGGTGTACTCCCCAGCAACAAGTCACCTACATCTCAGGACTGTTTCTGGATGGTGGCCTATCGTGGTGGAATCTGCAAGTGCAAACATTGGGAGAAGCGGCAGCTTATGCGTTAACCTGGAATGAGTTGAAAGAGTTAATGAGGAAGAAGTACTGCTCGCATGCTGAAATACAGAAGTTAGAAACTGAGTTCTGGCATCTAAGAATGGATGGTCCTGAGATTGCAGAATATGTACAGAGATTTCATGATTTGTCCCATGTAGTGTCGTACATGGTCACGCCCGAATTTAAACGCATCAAACGCTTTATCTGGGGATTGGCACCCCAGATCATGAGTATGGTTACCACGTCTAAGCCTGCAACGATCACGGAAGCCATCGACCTCAGTGTGGCGCTTACTGAGGAAGCGATTAGATTGAACAAGTTCTCTATTTCCGAACCAAAGAAGAAGGAGACACATGCTGAGTCGTCTGGTGAAAACAAACGAAAATTTTCCAACTTCAAGCAAGGTACCAGTAATGTGAACAAGAGGGGTGAATCGAGCACGCTGCCAGAGCCACAACCGGTGTCGAGAACAAAGGAAAGGGTTACATGGGCACTCTGCCCAAGTGTGGGTTATGCTAGTATCACCATGCTGGCCTGTGCAGAAATAGAAAATGTGAAACTTGTGGGAAAATTGGCCACTTGAAGGATACTTGCTGGATTGGTTCAGGCTAGGGTGGCCAAAGGGGTTTCAATAACAACAACCGTGGTGGTAATGGAAACCGGCCGCAAGGGAATAATGGAGGAAATGGTAATCGTGGGAATGTTGTAAATCAAGCTGGTAACCGGGGAATAAACGGAAATTGAGGCGGGAATGGTAATGGGAATGGCCGAGGGCCAGGATGTTTCAACTGTGGAGACGTTGGGCACCTTAAAAGGGAATGCCCAAAACTAAATCAGGCGCAAGGCCGAGTCTTTAACATTGGTGCGAGGGAAGCGCGCTAGGATCCAAACGTTGTCACCGGTACGTTCCTTATAAACCAACGCTTTGCATCTGTTCTTTTTGATACTGGTGCCGATTATAGTTTCGTATCGTTAGAATTTAATAATATACTTGGGTTGGCCACTAGTAAGTTAGACGTTCCGTACTCGATCGAATTGGCGAATGGGAAACTAATTGAAACGGGAGAAGTCATCAGAGGATGCACGATAGAACTGGGAGGGCACGAATTTACGCTAGACCTTCTGCCAGTCGAATTGGGAAGCTTCGACGTGGTAGTGGGAATGGATTGGTTATCGAGCAACAAGGCCGAGATTGTTTGCCACGAGAAGACCATCTGCATCCCTATGACGGATGAAGAAACGATCATAGTGCACGGAGAGAAGCGTGATACGCCACTAAGAATTATTAGCTGTCTGAAAGCTAGAAAGTGTTTACAGAAGGGATGTGTTGCATTCTTGGCACACATCGTGGATAAAGAAGAAGCGGAGCTAAAGATAGAAGGCATTCCGGTCGTAAGAGAATATCCTGAAGTCTTTCCAGAAGACTTGCCAGGATTGCCGCCGCAGCGACAAGTCGAGTTCCACATTGACTTGGTTCCAGGCGCTGCGCCTGTAGCTAAGGCACCCTATAGACTTGCGCCTTCGGAGATGCAGGAGTTGTCAACGCAACTCCAGGAGCTGTTAGATAAAGGATTCATCAGACCAAGCTTCTCACCTTGGGGAGCTCCAGTTCTGTTCGTCCAGAAGAAGGATGGTAGTTTTCGTATGTGCATAGACTACCGCGAGCTTAATAAGTTGACTATCAAGAATAGATATCCTTTGCCAAGGATTGATGACCTGTTCGACCAACTTCAACAAGTTTCTATTCAAAGATCGACCTTCGATCAGGATATCATCAACTAAGGATACAAGAGGAAAGTATCCCGAAGACGGCCTTCAGGACTCGTTATGGACATTACGAGATCCTGGTTATGCCGTTTGGGTTGACAAACGCACCGGCAGTTTTCATGGATCTAATGAACGGAGTCCGCAAGCCGTACTTGGATAAGTTTGTGGTCGTGTTTATCGATGACATTCTAATCTACTCAAAGACGAAGGTCGAGCACGAACAGCACTTAAGAGCTATTTTAGAGCTACTTAAAAAGGAAAAGTTGTATGATGTGCGGTAAGTGTCGTATATTTTAGGTGTATATTTTAAGCCCTTTTTAACACTTATTTAAGCCAAGTTTTAAATTTATAAAACATGATATTTCACTGACACTAAACACACATATGGGCAAGTGCACCCATCGTTGAGTGTAGTATAGTGTTGGTAAGATACCGAGGTCGTCCAAGGACACAAGAGCTTTTAGTACCGGTTTATCCTCAACGTCTAACCAAAATAAAAGTTTAGAAATAATGTTTTAAACTAAGAAAATTAAAAGCTAATTAAAATGCTGAAAATAAAAATAAAAGAAAAACAGATAGACAAGATGAATCACTTGGTTCCGACTCGTATCTAGTATAAACTTTGATTATTTCCGCACTTTTGCACATAATTAAGAGATTATCTTAGTTATTGTAGTAGGCCCCTCTTTTGAAGGTGACGTTACCCTCACCCCAGTAGTTTGAGTGAGCAGGGATACAATCCTAAAGGGGTGGATTATTGGAAGATAATGAATTAAGTTATTAATGCAGTATTGTGGTAGGCCCCGCTTTTGGCGGTGACGTTACCCTCGGCTAAGTAGTCTGAGTCAGCAGGGATACAGTCCTAAATAGCCGGGTTATAGTATTAATAGTAGTTAACTTATGAGGGGATCAAAGAGTTTGGACCCCCGCCATCCAATACCGTGAAGTATTGAAGGAGGTCCTACTAAATTTGACCCAGGTCCATTGCAGGACCTCTAAACGCTGAACAATGGCAAGACCTTTACCAAACCGTTCCCTTAACCCCCTACCAGGTAGTCAACATACCTCCATATAGACCGTGGAGATATGAATGGTGAAAATCCTTTATTTTATATAGACAGTAAAATAATGGCAAGACACCACGGACAAACGATAAGGAAAGATCACCTTCAACATAAGTAACTAGTTATTAAAGTCATTAATACAAAACCAAATAAAAAGTGCAAAAGATTAGAAATAAAAAGTATTATACTAGACACTTTGTCTTCACCAAGTGATGTAAGAGACTTAGGCAAACATGGCCTTGATTGTCAAGAACTCTTACGATCAATCTTGGATCCCGAGACGACTCACACACTCTACGATGGACAATGGATGATGGTGGTGGATGATGGTGTTGTGATGGTGGTGGGTGGTGGATGAAGTGTGAGAGAGGTGGTGTGCCAAGGGATGAGATGAAATGAATCCAAGCACTCCTATTTATAGGCTGAACAGAGTGCTGGACACGACCCCGTGTCCGCTGGACACGGCCCCGTGTCTGTCTGACAATCTCTCTCCTCATTAATTGTAATTCGCAATTACAATAAGTGCGCCTGCTGTACTTTCGACACGCCCCCGTGTCCGCTGAGCACAGCCCCGTGATGGGCAATAGAAGCTTCTATGGATTTGTCTTTTCTGCTGCTTCTTGGGCACGGCCCCGTGCTGGCTGAGCACGGGGCGTGTTCAGCCTTCTGTCTTCTCCTTTTTGCTTTGGAAGGTGTCGTTGAGGGGTCGGGCAGTCCACTAATATTCATTTTCTTCTATTTATGTTGGATTTAGCTGTCTTTTTGCTTCTTTTGCGTTTTTGAGCTCATTTAATCCTGAAAATACAAAAGGAAGACAAAAACACTCTTTTTCCAATATTAGTACTTAAAAAGGGTTAGTTTTATGCCTCATTTGATGTAATTTATATGTTGCATTTTACACACATCAAATACCCCCACACTTGAACTTTTGCTTGTCCTCAAGCAAAGCTCTTTAATATGTGGCTTACACTCCCAAATGGAATAGGTAGAAGAGAAGGTTTTGGGCTTGTCGTAGAGTGTCGGGATTTCCAAGATCTTTTTGGGTTTTATTTTTATTTATTTACACTCCTATTCGTAATGATTTATTTAGAACTTTTCATAAAAGAAATTACTTATTTGGGCATAACATGCCTTTTTTAAAATTCTATTTATATACAAGTTCACATACCTCACGGGGAAATCACTCACACTCGGCCGAAGGTGTATTTTTAGTGAATCACTCGAGAGCGGCATGGAACTTATTCCTACCATAGGCTTGCCAAGAAATCAATCCTCCTCCTTTTTAACTTTTATACCTTTGTAGATATCAAGAGGACTTTGTGGGTTAAGGGTTAGGCTAGGGTTAAAGGTAGGTGGTTGGGTTAGTGGTTAGTAGAAAAAGGGCTAAAAGCGTAACAAGTGTCGGTTTTCGTATTTTTGCAACTTTTTATTTTGATAAAGCTTTTATTCAAACTAAGTTATTTTTGATTAACTTGTTTGTTTATTTTCTTTTTGCTTCATCATATATTTTTTTTTTACGAACAACCGAACTTGTTACTAAAATAAAGGGTTAAAAAATGAAAAAGGTTTTGGTGGGTAAAAGGGTTTTTGTTTGGGTGATGAAACGAAAAGGTTTAGGCTCAAAGGGGCTAACTAGGGGGATTTTTGGGTAGGTGGTAAAAGAAAAAGAAAAATAATGGTGTAGAAATAAAAAGGGTTAGTCCTAATGCATCCATCGTTTACTTACTCGGGTTTAAGTTGATAAGGACCGGGAATGTATTGTCATGGCAAGTTCTAGAGTCGTAAGAACCAAGCGGCTATTCACACAAGAAACGAAAAATGAGCATTTAGTCAATTGATATGTAATTGTGTGCTCAATAAAGGCTCAAAACTCACTTTTGTGGGAATGGGTTTTTATGTGATCAAGTATGTATAATCAAATTTTAAATAAGTTTGTCATGCCTTTTCATAATTTTCTTATGTTGGTTCTTTTTATCACTACGCTATCGGTTGTAAATTTGTGAAAATATAACCTTTTTGAGAACTTGAATTTCTCGAGTTAAACCTAGACAAGTAAAAAAAATGAAATTTTTGAAAAAATTTGGGGTGATTAGCGGTTCCAATAGAGTTTTGTGTAAGGCTTGTATTTAGGACTTGCAAAGTTCAAGGTTTTAGCATCCCCCCCACACTTAAATTTCACATTGTCCTCAATGTGTCCCAAAAATAATTTTTTTAGGTTGATTAGATGTGTAAAATAGTGTTTAAATAGCAAAAAAATTGTGTTACTGGGCACTGGACACGGCCCCGTGTTGTCCGGGCACGGCCCCGTGCTCAAGTGCCAGTAACAGAATTAAAACAAGAGAAACAGAAGCCTGGACACGGGGGCTTGTTGGGTGAACACGGCCCGTGTCCAGTTACCTGAACTGGGCGTTTTCTGCAGGGTGCTCAGCACGGGGCCGTGTTGGTTGGGCACGGCCCGTGTTGAACCTTCTGAAATGGAGAAAATTGTCGGGTTGCCTTGTTCTTGTGCATGGGTTCATTTTTCTCGTTCCCCTTTTCATCCTTTACCACCATGAGTGTGTTTTATTCGTTACAAACCATCCAAACCTTAAAACCATCATTTCATTTCATCATAGAGAGAACTTACATAGTCCTAAATTAAACTAAAATTAAAACTTAACTAAATAGGTCAGCAGGTGCACGAGGTTATCATAATAAGCTCTACTCATTTTAAGAAAATTTCGAGAAAAGTTTCCCGATATAGTAGGACTTTTAGCCGAATGAGTTCTTCCCTAAATGTTATTTAAAGCCATTCTTCGATTTCCCTAGGAAGGAAGAATGCGGCTTCATTTTCTTCCGCAGCTGGTGGTTGAGGGGGAACATTCACCGGGAATCCTTGCACCACTCTTCGCGGAGGTTCTTGGTGCATGGAGTACCATTCGGCTGGAATGACAACTTCGGGTACCATGTTCCACGCCCTTTGGGTTATTATAGGTACCAAAGGCGGGGAGGCGAGAAGGTTCAACCTCTGGTGCAAGAGGTTTACTTCATGGAGACAGCCCTCCAGCCCTACTGAAAGATGGTTGATACGGTCGACCAATGCTTCTTCCACTCCCGTCATTTCATCAATAGCCTCCCTTAGAGCGTAAACATAGTTTACAAGAGAGTCTTCTGCTGTTGAAGATTTCCTCCCTTGTCGGTTATTTCTTGAAGATGATCCGCTTGTTCTGCTTGCCATTTTCTGTGAAGGAAACCGAAGAAAGCTAAATTTTTACAAAACAGATCCTCGGACACGGCCCCGTGCTCACTGAGCACGGCCCCGTGTTCATTTGTCTGCAGGATTTTATGCTAGGGAGTCTTGGAGTTTTAAATTATTCTCATGATTTTTTAGCTAGTTTTTAGGCTTAGATAATTTAAAATAAAGTTATACAACTAACTTTAAACAAGAATCCTTAGCAAATAATCTTACAAACTTCACATAGAGGGTTGGAATCAAGAGATTTCCAAGCTTCCATGGAAGAAATTTTGAAAAAAATTTTAAAGAGGAGGAAATAAGTAAAAGTGGAAGGGACAAGAGGGTCCTTTGGAACCTTCTTTTAGCACTTACCTAGGATGGTATGAGTGAAAATCCCAGGAATCTCTGTCTTTTGAAGTGGTCAAAATGAGCAGGATTCAGGCTGCATTTAAAGAAAACGACAGTGCACTGGAAACGGCCCCGTGTTAACTGGACACGGCCCCGTGTGCAGAGGAATTCCTGACACATTTTGTCTGTATTCTGACCAAATCAGCAGAGAATCTCTTTGATGAGCACGGGGGCGTGTTGACCTGGACACGGCCCCGTGTCTGGAGGCTGTCTTATGGAGTTTTGCTTCTTCTAAGGATTTCGTCGAAATCGGGTGGTTCCTTACTGGTTGGAACAACCCCAAAGTGCCTAAGATACCTTAATTGTCCTAGACTAAGGCGAGAACGCAAGAGGTTGTCGGTGAGGGTAATTCCTATTTTTATTCTAGGTGGACAAGTCCAACCCTTCCCCAGGCTCTTGTTAAAGAAGGTGTATGCCGAATCGCTCAGGTCTATGTATGCACCGAACGAAGTCGATGGAGAGTCCTTCATGGCACAATCGACACAGGGACGACTATCGTCCAAGTCTCTGCTAGGTACGAAGGTATTTTTGGGAGCAACGAGGTTGTCGGAATGCGGTTCCAACTTTTCTTCATGGTTATCGTCTTGGGGTGGATCAATAAAATCCTTCCTAAGCTCTTCTAACCAATTCTGAACTAGCTTTTCTAGTTGAAATAACTCATCAAGGAGCATTTCCCCTAGAATATCTGGCTGGGCGCACTCGAGGGAGAAATAGTGCTTATTTTTACTTTCGCCCCTCTTAAGGTTGTGAGAAGTTGGTGGGTCCATGTAGTGGGGCTTATAATTTAGAAAGTAGCATTTTACTTCTTCATGTTTGCCACCACATAATTGACACCACGTACCATAAGAGTGCCGAAAGTAAAAATAATTATTATCACTCATGTTTATGTCAGAAATTACCAACCGCCGGGATCTAACGGTTCTGTTTTCAGTAACTGAATCTTGGGCACGGGGGCGTGTTGGGTGAGCACGGCCCCGTGTTCAGCTTACTGTCTGACGTAAAACAAGATTGCCAGTTCCAATGATTGAGCACGGGGGCGTGTTCAGCGGGCAATGCCCGTGCTGAGCTCTGCAGAAGCTGAAAAACTAAGAAAAATCCAAAAAAAAATAAAAAGAAAAAGGAAAACTGATTAGGCCGTTGATTCCTAACTTTCTTAAAATCCTTGTGTCCCCGGCAACGGCGCCAAAAACTTGATGTGCGGTAAGTGTCGTATATTTTAGGTGTATATTTTAAGCCCTTTTTAACACTTATTTAAGCCAAGTTTTAAATTTATAAAACACGATATTTCACTGACACTAAACACACATATGGGCAAGTGCACCCATCGTTGAGTGTAGTATAGTGTTGGTAAGATACCGAGGTCGTCCAAGGACACAAGAGCTTTTAGTACCGGTTTATCCTCAACGTCTAACCAAAATAAAAGTTTAGAAAAAATGTTTTAAACTAAGAAAATTAAAAGCTAACTAAAATGCTGAAAATAAAAATAAAAGAAAAACAGATAGACAAGATGAATCACTTGGTTCCGGCTCGTATCTAGTATAAACTTTGATTATTTCCGCACTTTTGCACATAATTAAGAGATTATCTTAGTTATTGTAGTAGGCCCCTCTTTTGAAGGTGACGTTACCCTCACCCCAGTAGTTTGAGTCAGCAGGGATACAATCCTAAAGGGGTGGATTATTGGAAGATAATGAATTAAGTTATTAATGCAGTATTGTGGTAGGCCCCGCTTTTGGCGGTGACGTTACCCTCGGCTAAGTAGTCTGAGTCAGCAGGGATACAGTCCTAAATAGCCGTGTTATAGTATTAATAGTAGTTAACTTATGAGGGGATCAAAGAGTTTGGACCCCCGCCATCCAATACCGTGAAGTATTGAAGGAGGTCCTACTAAATTTGACCCAGGTCCATTGCAGGACCTCTAAACGCTGAACAATGGCAAGACCTTTACCAAACCGTTCCCTTAACCCCCTACCAGGTAGCCAACATACCTCCATATAGACCGTGGAGATATGAATGGTGAAAATCCTTTATTTTATATAGACAGTAAAATAATGCCAAGACACCACGGACAAACGATAAGGAAAGATCACCTTCAACATAAGTAACTAGTTATTAAAGTCATTAATACAAAACCAAATAAAAAGTGCAAAAGATTAGAAATAAAAAGTATTATACTAGACACTTTGTCTTCACCAAGTGATGTAAGAGACTTAGGCAAACATGGCCTTGATTGTCAAGAACTCTTACGATCAATCTTGGATCCCGAGACGACTCACACACTCTACGATGGACAATGGATGATGGTGGTGGATGATGGTGTTGTGATGGTGGTGGGTGGTGGATGAAGTGTGAGAGAGGTGGTGTGCCAAGGGATGAGATGAAATGAATCCAAGCACTCCTATTTATAGGCTGAACAGAGTGCTGGACACGGCCCCGTGTCCGCTGGACACGGCCCCGTGTCTGTCTGACAATCTCTCTCCTCATTAATTGTAATTCGCAATTACAATAAATGCGCCTGCTGTACTTTCGACACGCCCCCGTGTCCGCTGAGCACGGCCCCGTGATGGGCAATAGAAGCTTCTATGGATTTGTCTTTTCTGCTGCTTCTTGGGCACGGCCCCGTGCTGGCTGAGCACGGGGCGTGTTCAGCCTTCTGTCTTCTCCTTTTTGCCTTGGAAGGTGCCGTTGAGGGGTCGGGCAGTCCACTAATATTCCTTTTCTTGTATTTATGTTGGATTTAGCTGTCTTTTTGCTTCTTTTGCGTTTTTGAGCTCATTTAATCCTGAAAATACAAAAGGAAGACAAAAACATTCTTTTTCCAATATTAGTACTTAAAAAGGGTTAGTTTTATGCCTCATTTGATGTAATTTATATGTTGCATTTTACACACATCATTGTACGCTAAGTTCTCGAAGTGTGAGTTTTGGCTACGCGAAGTCCAGTTTCTTTGTCATGTGGTTAATGGAGACGGAATTCATGTTGATCCCACAAAGATCGAGGCAATCAAGAATTGGGAGACCCCAAAGACGCCAACCGAGATCCGACAGTTCTTAGGATTGGCTGGCTATTATCGAAGGTTCATTGAGGATTTCTCTAAAATCGCTCAACCTCTGACCGCACTCACCCAGAAAGATAAGAAGTTTGATTGGGGTGACAAACAAGAAGAAGCGTTTCATTTGTTGAAAAACAAACTTTGTGACGCACCGATCTTATCGCTACCCGAAGGAACGGACGACTTCGTGGTATATTGTGACGCCTCGCGCCAAGGATTGGGTTGCGTGTTGATGCAGCGCCAGAAGGTTATAGCATATGCGTCACACCAGTTGAAGGTTCACGAGAAAAATTACACCACCCATGATTTGGAATTGGGTGCGGTGGTGTTTGCATTGAAGATCTGGCGACATTATTTGTATGGTACGCGATGTACAATCTTCACTTATCACAAGAGCCTGCAGCACATATTTGACCAAAAGGAGCTTAACATGAGGCAAAGATGCTGGGTAGAGCTGTTGAATGATTATGATTGTGAGATCAAGTATCACCCAGGGAAGGCGAATGTGGTCGCCGATGCCCTGAGTCGAAAAGAAAGGATTAAGCCCATAAGGGTTAGGGCTTTGGAAATGATCGTCCAGACAGACCCCTCTTTGCGCATTCGTGCCGCGCAGAGGGACGCTTTGAAAGAAAGGAATATTGAGGATGAATATCTCGGTGGGATGGAGAAACAGTTGGTACCAAACAAGGAAGGAACTTTTTGCTTCATGAGACGAATTTGGGTTCCTTTATTTGGTAGATTGAGAAAGGTTATTTTGATGAGGCTCACAAGTCGCGGTACTCAATTCATCCCGGTGCAATATAAGATGTACCAAGTCCTCAAGGATTTCTACTGGTGGCCTAGAATGAAAGGCGATGTTGCAGTATATGTTAGCAAATGCTTAACGTGCGCCAAGGTAAAGGTCGAATACCAAAAGCCTTCAGGTCTTCTGCAGCAACTTGAAATACCCAAATGGAAATGGGAACAGATTTCCATGGACTTCATAACGAAATTTCCAAAGACACCCAAGGGCCATGATACAATTTGGGTAATAGTAGACCGTCTAACAAAGTCTGCACACTTCTTGCCAATCAAAGAGAAAGACAACACGAGTAAGCTTGCTGAAATATACATGAGGGAGATTGTCGCACGTCATGGAGTGCCTCTCTCGATTATCTCTGATAGAGATGGGAGATTTGTATCAAGGATTTGGCAATCCTTCCAAGAAGCTTTTGGCTCGCAGTTGAATCTGAGCACTGCATTTCATCCACAAACTAATGGCCAGAGCAAGAGAACTATTCAGACATTGGAAGATATGCTGAGAGCATGTGTAATGGACCTAGGTGGTAGCTGGAACAATCACTTAACATTGGTCGAATTTTCGTACAACAACAACTACCACACCAGTATTGGAGCCGCGCCATTCGAAGCTCTTTATGGACGCAAGTGTCGATCACCACTATGCTGGGCTGACGCGGGTGATAGACAGCTTGTTGGTCCCGAAATAGTGCAAGAGACAAAAGACAAGATCTTTCAAATTCGAGAGCGCATCAAGGCGGCTCGCGACAGACAGAAAGGCTATGCAAATCAAAGGATGAAACCTTTGGAGTTTCAAGTTGGGGATATGGTTTTGTTAAAGGTTTCACCCTGGAAGGGTGTGGCACGCTTTGGGAAGCGTGGGAAGTTGAATCTGCGTTACATTGGCCCATTCAGAATCCTGCAAAGGATTGGGCTTGTGGCATACAAGTTGGACCTACCCGCTGAACTTAATGGTGTTCATGATACATTCCATGTATCAAACCTGAAAAAGAGTCCAACACAAGAGACAGTGATCATTCCTGCAGACGAAGTTCATATCGACGACACGCTCCACTTTACCGAAGAACCCGTTGAGGTCACGGATTGGAAAGTTAACAAAACACGCAGGAGTAGTGTCAAGCTCGTCAAAGTTCGATGGAATGCACGGCACGGCCCCGAATTCACGTGGGAACGTGAGGATCGTATGAAGGCCAAGTACCCACATTTATTCCCCAAGACCCCTGCAACTAGAAACAGAACCTAAAATTTTGGGACGAAAGTTTCTTAACGGGGGGAGAATGTGACAACCCTCACAATCACAGGTACTGTGCAATTAATTAATGTTAATTATGTGCTTAATGACTATGCTTGAATACAACTGACAGTTTAAACTGCTTTATGATTTCTGCATCATACATACATAAGCATCATATTTCATACTGTTACTCCATTTATTACTGATATTCGCTAATTTACACATATTTTAGTCCCCCGTTTCACCCCTATTTTATGCGTTTTTGGCCGTAAAACCGTCATTCGGATACTTAATTATCTACACTTTTGTTTACAGGCCTAAAACAGCATACCAGACAAGATGATAGAAAAAACGAGGACTTTCCGGACAAAACGATGAAGCTGCGAACATTCTGTTAAGGAAACTGACCTGGGCCTGTGGAACGGTCGTGCGACCTGATGCCAAAACATACCGTTTGTTGAAGCTTTGGCCCAGATGCCAAAGTATGCAAAGTTTCTGAAAGACATCCTCTCAAATAAACAAAAGCTCGAGGACATGTCTTGCGTGGTTATGAATGAAAGTTGCTCTGCTATTCTTCAGAATCGCCTGCCTGCAAAAATGGGAGATCCAGGCAGTTTCACGCTTCCGTGCCTCATTGGCAATATGTCTGTCAGTAATGCGTTAGCAGATCTAGGAGCGAGTATAAACCTTATGCCCTATAAGGTTTTTACAAAGTTGGATCTAGGTGAGCCGTCACCTACAAGAATGAGTATTCGACTTGCTGATCGATCTATCAAATATCCACGCGGGTTTGTCGAGAATATGCTTGTTAAGATTGACAAGTTTGTATTTCCCCTGGATTTTGTTATCCTGGACATGGATGAGGATTCGAAAGTGCCTCTGATACTTGGACGCCCGTTTCTGAATACCGCCCGGACGATTGTGGACGTGGCGGCGGGCCAAATCACACTCCGAGTGAATGATGAGCACGTGACCTTTGATATCAAACGGTCTATGCAGCATCCTCAGAGTCAAGACGACACACTCTATTATGTCGACATAGTCGATACTTATGTGAGTACGCATTTCCAGGGTACGATCGAGGATATAGATTCGGACACACAGCTGTTGTGTGGGGACCTGATTGGCATTACGAAGGAGGGCCATGATTTAGAGCAGCCAGTCTATCAGATTGGTGACGATGGTTCCCAGAGTCCGGATCGATTCACAGAAATTGATCGCGCAAGTGAAGTGAAGTCGAAGCCGTCAGTAGAAGATCCTCCGACCTTGGAGCTTAAGGAGCTTCCACCGCACCTAGAGTACGCATTTCTGGATGAGGAGCGTCATTTTCCTGTCATTATTTCATCCGGGTTGGCAGAAGAAGAGAAGAGCAGACTGCTTAAGGTGTTGAAACTTCATAAGAAAGCAATCGCCTGGAAAATCATGGACATAAAAGGAATAAATCCCTCCTTCTGTACACATAAAATTCTAATGGAGGATCAGTTCAAGCCGTGTGCGCAGCACTAGAGGCGGCTGAACCCAAACATGCAAGAGGTCGTTAAAAAGGAAGTGACTAAGTTGTTAGATGCTGGTATGATCTATCCCATTTCCGACTCTGTTTGGGTCAGTCCTGTGCAGGTAGTGCCCAAAAAGGGGGGCATGACTGTGGTCACAAACGGTAGGAATGAGCTCATTCCAACCAGGACGGTCACTGGATGGCGGGTTTGCATCGATTATCGCAAACTCAACGACGCCACTCGCAAGGACCACTTCCCGCTTCCATTCATTGATCAAATGTTTGAGCGTCTGTCAGGGAAGTCATATTATTGTTTTCTGGATGGGTTCTCTGGTTACTTTCAAATCCCTGTCGCTCCTGAGGACCAGGAGAAGACCACATTTACCTGTCCCTTCGGTACATTCGCCTACCGGCGTATGCCATTTGGGCTGTGTAATGCACCGGCCACTTTCCAGCGATGTATGGTCGCCATTTTCCACGACATGATTAAGGATTCCATGGAGGTGTTCATGGATGACTTCTCGGTATTTGGGGATTCCTTTGATCAATGTCTGGAAAATTTAAAAAGAATGTTGAAGAGGTGTGAGGAGACAAATCTGGTCCTGAACTGGGAGAAATGCCACTTCATGGTGAAGGAGGGCATAGTTCTGGGACACAATATTTCTCAAGCGGGCATGGAAGTCGATCCAGCTAAAGTCGACGTTATTTCACGACTTCCGCCCCCACTTCTGTTAGAGCTATACAGAGCTTTCTCGGTCATGCCGTGTTCTATCGGCGATTTATCAAAGATTTTTCAAAAATCGCCAGACCCATGACTCGTTTGTTGGAGAAAGATGCTCCGTTCGTGTTTGGAGATGATTGCTTGAGGGTTTTTTACCTTCTCAAGCAAAAGTTGATTGAGGCCCCTATTTTAGTCGCACCGGACTAGAGTTTGCCGTTTGAAATCATGTGCGACGCGAGTGATTACGCTATAGGGGCCGTTCTGGGTCAAAAGAAGGAAAAGCACTTCCATCCGATCTATTATGCGAACAAAACTCTTCACGACGCTCAAGAGCATTACACCACGACTGAAAAAGAGCTCTTGGCGGTCGTTTTCGCATTTGATAAATTTAGATCGTATTTAGTGCTTTCGAAAACCGTTGTATACACTGATCACGCAACCATTAGATACCTCTTCAGCAAACAGGACGCTAAACCGCGTCTAATCAGATGGATCCTGTTGCTGCAGGAGTTTGATATTGAGATACAAGATAAAAAGGGTGCTTTGAATGTAGCGGCTAACCATCTATCTCGGTTAGAGCATGGAGACATCTAGGATTCGCGTTGGGATTCAATCAATGACAAGTTCCCACACGAATCTTTGATGGGTGTTGAGATATGCGATGAGTCGCCATGGTTCGCCGACTTTGCGAACTATCTTGCTTGTAGAATTCTGATAAAAGGGTTGACTCACCAGCAAAAGAGGAAATTCTTTTCAGATCTAAAGCACTACATATGGGATGACCCTTTCTTGTTCAAAGTGGGTGCTGATCAGGTGATCAGAAGGTGTGTATCAGGGACTGAGGCGACCGATATTCTGCGCCAGTGTCATGAGGGACCTACCGGAGGCCACCACGGAGCCAACTTCACCGCGAAGAAGGTGTTGGATTCCGGGTTTTACTGGTCGACCATTTTCCGTGACGCGCAGAGTTGGGTGAAAGCGTGCGATGCTTGTCAGAGGGCGACGAACATATCGACACGCGACGAAATGCCCCAGAACTGGATACAAGTATGTGAAGTCTTTGATGTTTGGGGGATAGACTTCATGGGACCATTCCCCCCCTCACGTGGAAACAAGTACATACTCGTGGCTGTTGACTATGTATCAAAGTGGGCAGAGGCACAAGCCTTACCCACTAACGACGCCAGAGTAGTTGTGAGGTTTTTAAAAAGTTTGTTCGCCCGATTTGGCGCTCCGAAAGTGCTCATTAGTGACCGAGGGACTCATTTCTGTAACACACAGCTTGAAAAGGCTTTGTCCCGATATGGTGTGCATCACCGTTTATCCACACCCTATCACCCGCAGACGAGCGGGCAGGTGGAAGTCACGAACCGTGGGCTTAAGCGCATCCTTGAGCGGTCTGTTGGTGCAAACCACAAGGAGTGGTCGGACAAACTTGAGGATGCATTGTGGGCATTCCGTACAGCTTATAAGACCCCTATAGGGACCACCCCCTTTAGGTTGGTATACAGAAAGGCATGCCATTTACCGGTGGAGTTGGAGCACAAGGCTATGTGGGCTTTGAAAACCGCGAATTTGGACCTAAAAACCGGAGGTGAAGCCCAGTTTCTCCAAATTCATGAATTGGAAGAATTGCGACAACAAGCCTACGAAAGCTCCGTACTCTACAAAGAGCGCACGAAGAAACTTCACGACAAACGCTTGAAGGACCATAAAGAATTCCAAGCGGGTGATCTTGTTCTTCTATACAATTCACGGCTGCGCTTATTTCCTGGGAAGCTTCATTCATGCTGGACAGGACCGTACACAGTTAAGGAGGTATTTCCGTACGATACTGTTGCAGTAGAGAACGCGAATGGCGTTACATTCAAGGTAAATGGTCACCGGTTGAAGTTGTACATTGCCGGGCCGATAGAGTCGGCGGTGGAGGTGATTGAGCTCCAAACCCCGCACACATCATAAGTGTGGGGATGAGAGAGTCTACGCTACTGACTCGCGGATCAAAAATGTAGCAAGAGCGTATTTTGCGCTTTAGGGGTAGTATCGTCTTTTTAGGAATTTTTCTAATTTTAGCTTGGAGTCTTGCTATCGACTCGTCGACAAAAACTTAGCATGAGTCTACGCTACTGACTCGCCGACAAAAATGTAGCAGGAGCGTCTTTGGCGCTATAAGGGTAAAATAGTCCACTTTTGTGTTTTTGTAGTTTTAGCGTAATTTAGATTAGTTAGGTAGTTTCCGTTAGTTTGTTTAAGTTTCTTACGTGCCGAGCGAAGGTTCTGTGTTGAAATATTGTTTAAACAGTTGGTGTGTCGAAAAAATGGCGAAAAACGGCCGAAACAGTTGCTGGAAATAGCTTCTGCGGAAAATTCTGTATCTGCAGCTGTTGCACGGTCGTTCCTCGGGTCGCACGACCGTGCGTTTTCGAGGGCCGTCACGGTGGATCGCACCCCCGGTGCATTTCCGAGAACAGTTGTTAGGGTTTGGGCGATGTCGGTGACGCACGACCGTGCAATACGGAGAACGATCGTGCGTCAGGCTGAGGGCAGTTTTGTCATTTGGCACTATAAATACCCTCATCTGCAGCCCCCATTCACAATTCGCGAAACCCTACCAGCCCCAGGCCGTTCCAGAGCGATACTTCATCAAATCGCACGGTTTTTCGCATGATCTCACACCCTTCTTCGCACGGTACGTTCCTAGTTGTAGATTTCTTGTTTCTTTGCTTTCTAGGTTAGATTTCTTCCGATTCCTCAAGGCATTTTTAGGGTTCTCTTCATAAACAAATCGAAACCCTAACCCTTGTTTGAATCGTAGTATCGTGAACATCTGGTGCATTTTCTGACCCTTGTGTGTGTAACAACTTGTTGATTTGTGAAAAATCGGGCTAACTTAGAGCCTGGGTCAGAATCTGTAGAAAACACTGTCGCACGGACGTTCCTCGTATGGAACGGTCGTGCCTCGCCGTTGTTTCACGATATTTGTTTGTTGGTCGGTGTTGCACGGTGGTGCCGTTGGTCGCACGTCGTGCAGTTCCGACAGATTTGGGCAGATGGCTTTTGTCATCGGCGACGCACGACCGTGCATCTCGTGTCACGACCGTGCCATATGCCCAGATCAAAATTCACAGCTTCTTCATAATTGGTTGCTCGCCTGTTTTGATTCAAATTTCTCCTGTTTCCGTCTTTCTAACGTTATTTCCCATACAGATGGACCATCCCTTCCTTCAATTCGACCCCAACGATGAGCGAGAGGCTTTGTGCATCCCGAAACGAGACGCATTGTGGGCAAGACGGGGGCAGTTCGGAGTCCCCCGATGGCTGGACTGGGAAGTCATGCGGGAACTCAATCAGTATGACAGACTAGACGACATGATGAGTCGCCCGCTTGCAAATCTGGTTGGTTGCAACCGACCCGTTTACCGGGAGCTAACAATTGAGTTCTTCGCATCTTATGCCTATGAAAAGCCGATTGCTCATCGGAAACCCAAATTCAGGTTATGTGGACGATGGCATACGTGGTCGGTTGGTCGTTTGGGTAGAAGACTCGGGATTTATACTAGGGACGACATGGATGATACCGACGTCTTCAACGATCAGTTCACCTTCCCTTCTGATGCAGCACGAGATGAATTTTGGGCTGAAAATGCCGTTGGGGGCCCCTACAACCCGAGGATGTCGAAGGCCTCGCGACTCAGAGACCCTTTGGTGCGAGTGATGCACCATGTATTTAGCCATACGATATGCGGTCGCATGGACAGTCTTGGTAACTGTCCAACACCAGATTTGATCTTTTTATATGCGTTGGTTGAGAAAGCACCTATCAACCTAGCCGCACGAATGGCTGAATACTTTGTCAAAAGCTCGGGGCGGACTTCGAACAGTGAGATACATGGCGGTCAGTATGTGACCGAAATAGCGTACAATGAGCGATATATGACTGAGGAGGTGCTTCAGGGTCTCACTCTGATTACCGAGGGGGTTCATGTCGATATCAGGTCACTAAAGGCCATGGGGGTGATTGTAGAGCTTGATAGGGGGGATAGGTTGAAGGGGTTGAATAACGAGGTCTGGGACCCGTTGCCTCCAGCTGAGGAGGAAGATGAGGATGTTGAGATGGGAGAGCAGAATCCGGAGCAGCAGCACCAGCCACCGACACCACCACACTCGCCGCAGCACCATGCATTCCATCAGCATCAGGACTGGCCTGAGTTCTACCAGCAGTTCTAGGATATGCGAGTGACGCAGGAGCAGCATGGTACCTACATCGACCAGATTAGATCTAGCCAGGATGAGATTCGGGCCAGTCAGGATCAGATTCGGCCCACACAGGACCAGCTTCAGCATCGCCAGGATACTCTATACCAGGGGGTGAGTGCGGGATTTTCATATCTTTTCGGGGAGATGCATCACGCATACCCCGACTACTTTCAGCACCATCCGCAGTTCCCACCGTGGAACCCCCTGGTTATGGCGATGCCGGCCCGTCCTATACGAGAGACAATGATGATGGAGACGAGTAGTTGGTGGTGTTTTCTATTTCAGTTCTTTATTTATTATTGGGTGTTTATTTTGACTGTTATTTCAAACACCCCGGTTATGTATTTCAGACAATTTACTTTATGTTTTGTTTGGATTTTAGTATTTATATTTATGTATATTATGGTTGATTTGTGATTTTTCTGTTTCTGTTATGTTTTGGATGCACATGTGACATACTAGCAGGTTTTAGCTATCGGATCTTGGACCGGAGCACGTACCAGATACAGCTTCGGAACTCTCGTGGCATCAACATCATCTTGAGGGGAGTATTTTTATCCCTTTCTCTATATTTCGGGTCTCGCATTGGGGACAATGCGAAGTTCAAGTGTGGGGAGGGGGTTAACTTTGTTAACTTTGTTTTTCCTCTTATATAAAAAAAAATCAAAAAAAAAAAAAATCAGAAAATCAGAAAAATCATTCAAAAATACCTGTATTTTGTATATATTTTAGTAAATAAACCGGTTGGTTGTGTTTTAGAAAGCTTCGGACTTGATAAAAACTCGACAAGCAAAATATTTTTGAAAAAGGAAACCGGAAAGCGTGACAAACAAAGAAAGACTTACATGATAGTTTTCACACTTTTACCCATTCCTTCCGTTAAGTGAGCATATTTGAGCCTTGATTATTATATATTTGTTCATTTCGGATATAGGAGTGAGCCGGATGTTATGTGTAATTTAGAACTTGTCACTAGTATGCTTGTTAAGACCATGAACGTGCGGATTTGTGTAAAAGTGATAGAGGCACTTAGATTACCCCTTTGTTG
Source organism: Helianthus tuberosus (assembly GCA_030545235.1). Lineage (NCBI taxonomy): Eukaryota > Viridiplantae > Streptophyta > Magnoliopsida > Asterales > Asteraceae > Helianthus > Helianthus tuberosus. The sequence continues at coordinate 94,188,954 of CM060397.1, read as the reverse complement.
TGTACTTGTTCTTTGTGTTGTGCTTCCCGTTCACCTTATATTACCCTTTAGGATTAACCATGTCGAGCCTTCCCGTTTACCTTTGTTTACCCACATTATCGCCCACTTAGCCAAATTTAGCCTTTTTATGTTTTAAACCTTTTTAGTGTTGAAACTCGGTCAAAATAATCGTTTAACTAGCGCTTGTTATTGTTTATGTTTCATTGTATAAATTAGTAAGTTTGCAAAAAAAAAAAAAAAAACAGAAAATAAAACACCCTAAAATAGGGTGAAGTTGATAAAAATCGAGCAATTTTGAATGCCTAAATGTTAAAATTTCGTTGATAAGTTCGATTGCGCAATAGTCGCCTTTTTAAGGCGTTTGTATGTATAGTTGTATTGTTTGTTGCTAGTTAAACGCTACTACCGAGTTTTAACCATTTTCGCCACTTTAAATATCCAATTCCATACCCTTTGCCCAAGCCTAACGTTACAACCCGTAAAGACCTCTTGATTTACACTTGTTTACATGTTAGTTGGTGGAGACGAGATCTTATGACAAGCTTATGATATTGCACATTTCATTGACGAGGCATCGAGTGTTGCACGTACACATTTTATGTATGTTTCATAAATAAAACTGAGTGTGTGTGAACATTGTGAGTTGTGTGAAGATTAACTTGTGAGTCTATTAAATGTGAAGTCACGGCTTTTTGATTGTCGCTTTATAATTGCATATGCTTGTTGGGTTTGCGTCTTTTGATGTTGTCTTTCAAAAAACCGGCTAACCGTTTATAGTAGTTTTCAATAAAATAGTGTGTAAATTGTCGTTCTTGTTTGTTTCTATCTTTTATTGCTTTTTAGTTTAGCTTGCTTGAGGACAAGCAAGGTTTAAGTGTGGGGAGATTTGATATTCGCTAATTTACACATATTTTAGTCCCCCGTTTCACCCCTATTTTATGCGTTTTTTGCCGTAAAACCGTCATTCGGATACTTAATTATCTACACTTTTGTTTACAGGCCTAAAACAGCATACCAGACAAGATGATAGCAAAAACGAGGACTTTCCGGACAAAACGATGAAGCTGCGAACATTCTGTTAAGGAAACTGACCTGGGCCTGTGGAACGGTCGTGCGACCTGATGCACGACCGTGCACCTCCGACAAATGCTGATCAACCCGGAAATGAACGAGGGTGCGACTAGGCGTGCAAGGCATACAAGGTCAGCCCGGTGATGAACGACCGTTCCATCTGAAGAACGATCGTGCGGATCCGAACATCAGCAAAACCCCGGAATTGCACCACCAGTGCAGCAGCTCGTGCAACAAGAACCCGGTAATGAACGACTGTTCCATCTGAAGAACGGGCGTGCGATATCGAATCTGGTCAAAGATCTGATGACGTATGCAGTATGGTGCCCCATACCCAATAATTGCTTAAAGTGCACGGTCGTGCCATATGAAGAACGACCGTGCGACAGTGAAAAAATATAAAAACAGAACAGAAACATTCTGTTCGACATTCTAGAATTTTGGGAGCTTCACAGGCGATTTTACAGGCTCCGGAGGCTATGCTTTTGACCCGGATTCAAGCCACATTGTGCCGTTTAGCTCCATTACTATCCGGATTCTTAGTCTAGTGCTTGTTTATGGTTTGGTTTTCTAATCTTTCCATGATTTTGTTAATCTTTCAAGCATTTAGATTAATGTTTATGTATTATTGTAGCCTTTGGGCAAAAACACATCAATCCCTTGCTTGATTATAGCCATTAGTATGTTAAACTTTGTTTGTTATGACATTTGGAAGTATTTTCTATGTTAATCTTTGATGATTAGTTTGCAACCTTGTTATTGATATTGATTTCTTGATTATAAGTAATTATGTTGGATGATTGATGCTTGGTTAGTTAAGATAGTTGAAAAATGAAGCTTAATTAATCTTGTATTAGTAAACTTTGAACTTGGTTAACTAGATTAGCTTGGTTTAAATGTGTGCATCATGATACTAGAAATGGTTAGTGATTTAATAAAATGTAATTATTGTTAATCAAGAGAGCTTACCGTCACGTAAGGACCTTAACGGGTTAGATGGTGTCGTTATAAATTCTTGCCATGATTTGTTAGCTTAGTTAGTAGTTTAGGCCAAAATTGCTTTCTTGGTGAATTACTATGCAAGATTTGTAAAATGAACTCGGTTGTGATTTAATCTAGTTTATGCTTGTCTCGGTGGTTGCATTGTGTTTATCGGTGTCTCTTTCCTTGATTAAGTGCGGTTAGAAAACTCCTAACGGATGACTAACTTATTTTTAAGAGATTTTCATAGACATTTATCAATTGCACGTTAAAGAACAATTTTAGGTGGTTAAAGTGTGTTTATCGTTTTAACTTTCCGAATGATTGTCATGTTAGGATTCCCGAAAGGGATACTAATTGTCTTAAAATGGAAAATTGACCGAATGCTTCTAGTGCCAAAACCGACTTAGTTGACATGCTTTGGTTGTGTATTAAGCAAGGCTTTTTATCTATTATCTATTATGTTTTTATTATGTATTTGTTTATGCTTACTTTAGTTTAATCAAAATCAAACAAAACTTATGTTTTTACCGGTAGTTTAGTGACAAAGGTCTAGTATTATTTCTTCGCCCATTTCCTTGGATCGATACTTGGTTCTTACCGATACTTTACTACATATATGACGGGGTACACTTGCCTCTTTCGTGTGTGTTTTGCTGTAAAAGTAATAATCACTTTTATAAATTTAAAACCAAATCGTGTGTAATTTCATTGTAAAAATATGTGTAGTCGCGCACACGTCAAGTTTTTGGAAGATGAGGATGTTGAGATGGGAGAGCAGAATCCGGAGCAGCAGCATCAGCCACCGACACCACCACACTCGCCGCAGCACCATGCATTCCATCAGCATCAGGACTGGCCTGAGTTCTACCAGCAGTTCCAGGATATGCGAGTGACACAGGAGCAACATGGTACCTACATCGACCAGATTAGATCTAGCCAGTCACACCCCGATTTCCACGTGTCACCGGTGGGCCCGGTGGGGGAGTATCGTGACGTGGTTGGCAACGTAATAGTCAAACAACACAATATAATAATGCACAGCGGAAGCAAATTTAAATAAGATACAACCGAATTTATTTATTGTAAACAAAGTCACAATTATCCGGTGTTTATCCACAGTAGGATCGAATAATAAAAATATTGTTTATGGTTCAACAGACATCGGCATCTTAAGTTTGCGAGACTTCTAGTGATGCTTAGGAGACTTCCAGCCTATTTCGCCTAGTACCTGCATTTAATCTTTTTGGGAAAATACGTCAGTTTACACTGGTAAATACATTCAACTGACTCATTTTATAAAATGATTGAAAATTTGTTTGGATGCACATGGCATAAACATTTTGTTTAACTTGGGAGAATTATTTTATATGATAATCTTGTTAACGATTTACATGTTACTTATGCGTTCAGTAGCCCGGACGTATCCGGGTTAAAGATCAATAGACACACCACTGTAAGTGAGTTATACACGGGAGTACGCCTACACCCCGTGCTCAGGTCGTGGCAATCTCGTAAGATAATGCCGAGGATATCCGGGACATGGTCATTAACCCCCCGAAGGCTGTAAAGTAAACACATCTGTTTAAAACGAGCCGATCAAATTATTCAATTAACCACTAAGCGTGGAAGATTTGATGCCCGATCAAGCGGTACGCTATGTACCGTAACCCAAGCCCGTATAGGGAAAATAAGTTAAAAGTATTTACCTTGATGCAAAGTATAGTCACAATAATCAAATAGCAGGTAGCTTTTACTGTTTCTCCTAATCTGGAACGAAGGTTAAATATAACCTATTAGAATTCTAACGGGTCTTTTATTAAGCTTAAGCTTAGACCGGCTAGTTTCAAGATACGGTTCGTACGCACGATTAAGCGAAGACCGGATAGAATGTGATTCAGACCCGACAAGTTTGGAGACTTGTTTAATATGGGTTTATTATTCACATTCTGGATTTTGAGATAAAACCGATAAGGTTTGACCCGTTTCGGCTAATTTATGTAAACTTGTTACATAAACCGAGCCGAACGCGTAATATGCGTAACGGGTATCCGTAAGAGCCATATACAGGTTTCCTAAGTTAATATGCTTCAAATATGTTGTAACATCAGTAGGATGTCTTTCGTTATGCCCCGAACTAATTTAAACACAAACTATGCCCCGTAGGGGTAGTTTGGTCATTTTAAAGTTTGTAAAAGCGTTTATATGTTCAACTGAGTTACAGGTCTGATGTAAACAGCAAGCATATTCATTTTGATGTGTTATAACAGTAGGCTAAGGCATATGTGTGAAATTTATCATATTTAACCAAACTAGGCCCCGTAGGGGTATTTTGGTAATTTCACATAAGCCGACAAGCTCAAAACTAAGGTCTGAGTTTATCTTCTTTTGCTTACTGTTAAAATATGATAATTTGCTTCTTATATCAGTAGGTATCAACCCGGGTATGTCTAATATGATTCTAAGACACACTATGCGTTAAAAACGCTAATTATGGCGATTAAAGACCATTTCCGGGTTTCATACTTAAATCTGATATTTTTATATTTCCAGAAGGCTTAAAATAATTTATTTATCATAACTAATCAGTAGCAAAAGGTTTGGAGTCGTTTGGATGTGTAAAACTCATTTTATGGCCCGTAAGGGCAAAACCGACAATTACCGATTAAGCCTACGACTATGAGTTATGCTCAGCCTAAAATTAATTAAAAATCTTTAAAATTCCCAAAATATTATATTATAACAGTGGGTAATTCATTTGATACCAAAAAGTATGTTTAACTAGGCTATACGCTAATTACGCCATTATGTTAACATAAAGCATTAGTTTTGCGATAATGAGCATAACTCTTAATCTACAAGTCAAACTGATGTCAAATTTTGCATACAAGTTTATATATCAATATTTAAGGTTTCTACACTTTTACATTTTCATAAATCATGCTTTAAGGTAATAAGGGCATAACGGTCAACGTATGAGCAATTAACGGAAATTTGCATATTAATTGGATAACTAGTGAACCAAGGTGTATGATCACAGAGGGTTGTTCTAACATGTATCCTAATCCAATTTAAGCTCTGAGGCATTTCTAAAATATGCCCAAACGGGTCAGAACTGAAAGTCAACCGAAAAGTCAAACTATGTGACTTTCGGTTCCGAACCGGGTCTAAACAGGAAATAGTCGGGTTTAACAGGTTTGAACATGTTATTACACTAATTACTAAGTTATAACACTAATCAAACAGGTTATATTTGATCTAGATAGCTAATTATGCATAAAAGACATTTTAAGCAATATGTTGACTTTTTAAGTAAATGTTTGACCCGACATTTGACCTGTTTAGGATGGTGATCAGGGGAAACCCTTTTGGGGTTTTATTTCCCACATAAATACCATTCTAAAACTACTTTTAATTCGAGATAAGACTGAGTCATTAGTGACTAATCTCGAAGTCAAACCGTAATTACGACGGTTTGACTTTTAGCTAATTAACTAAGCTAAAAGCAACTAAACAAGAACTAGTAGACTTACAATAGTCCAATGCACGAATTAGGAGCAGAGGGGAAAGTTCCTTAGCTCCAGAGAGACTCCAATGATGCAGAGAATGGTGTGAGAATGAATGTTGCAACAATGTGGTCTTATATACTACTTGGATCCACCATAACTAGTTGACAACTCACTCTAAGATCAACCACAACCATTGGACACTTGCCCCTAGTGCTCTAGGACTGTTAGGGGTCGTTTATAACTGATAAAAACCGAACAAACAGGTCACAATCGCGAAATAACCTGCTGCAGGAGGTTTTCTGTCGCTGGGCTCATCCTTACGGACCGTAAGGCTGACAAGCTTACGGTCCGTAAGCTTGTCTTCAGCCGTGATTCTTGACTTTTCTTGGATATCTCGATTGGGCACCTCACTTGCACGACCTTGGGACCTTATTTGACAATTAGGGACCTTCCATAATGCCTTAGTACAGTCCCTTACCCTACCATTTCACTTTGTTTGCTTAGAATCCAAAAACAAGACCCGTAAACCAAGTGTTACCATTGCTTTTTCTTAGTAGGATCACATTATGCACTTGGGGTCTTATCTTAGATCAATTATTTCTGTATTGGGGTATAGAAGATGGATATAACCTTTAATCGGGTCTTGGGATTCATAATTAAGGTCGTTCAGAGGTAATATTTTAACATGACGTCACTTTAAATCCTACCGAACCATCTTTATTAAATCCGGGTTTTTCAACGCGTTTTGTCTTACATGCCACGTGTTGTTTTAATAATTAACCCGAATTTTCGAGGTGTTACATCCTCACCCCCTTAAAATAAATCTCGACCCGAGATTTACTGAAACAGATAAGGGTACTTTTCTTTCATCGTGGATTCGACCTCCCACGTGAAATCGGGACCTCTACGGGCATCCCATTTGACCTTAACAAAAGGTATATGCTTTCTCCGAAGTTTTCTTACCTGTCGATCTTCAATCGACACAGGTTTTTCCACGAATTTCAAGCTCTCGTCAATGTGCACATCTTTATGTGGCATGACATGTGTATCGTCAGCGGAACACTTCTTTAGATTGCAGATGTGGAACACATTGTGAATTCCACTGAGCTCTTCAGGTAAGTTCAACTTGTAGGCAACTGACCCGACACGTTCGATAACCTCGAAAGGTCCTATGTATCTCGGGCTTAGTTTGCCTTTCTTACCAAATCGCATCACCCCTTTCCATGGTGACACTTTAAGTAGGACTTTGTCACCTACTTCGAAGTGAAAATCCTTACGACTTGGATCCGCGTAACTCTTCTGCCTATTCCGGGCAGCTTGGAGATTGTTACGAATCTGGACAATCTTGTCCGTCGTTTCAAACACGATCTCTGGTCCTGATAACTGGACTTCTCCAACTTCCGCCCAACAAACTGGCGATCTACACTTTCTACCGTATAATGCCTCGAAAGGCGCAGCCTTTATGCTGGTATGGTAGCTATTGTTGTAGGAGAATTCGATCAATGGTAGGTTCTTATCCCAGCTACCTTCCAATTCGATCGCACATGCACGCAGCATGTCTTCCAACGTTTGAATGGTACGCTCACTCTGACCGTCTGTCTGAGGATGGTAAGCCGTACTAAAGTTCAAACGTGTGCCCAAAGATTGTTGGAAGCTTTTCCAAAAATGTGACGTGTACCTAGTATCTCGGTCAGAGATAATAGCTACAGGTATGCCGTGTAGGGCTACAATCTTATCGACATATAACTGGGCTAACATATCGGAGCTATAGGTCTCCTTGATGGGTAAGAAATGAGCTGACTTAGTCAGTCTGTCAACTATAACCCATATTGTATCATTGCCTTTCCTTGTCTTGGGTAACTTGGTAATAAAATCCATAGTTACCATTTCCCACTTCCACGTAGGAAGTTCAGGCTGTTGTAGCAAACCTGACGGTTTCTGATGCTCGGCTTTGACTTGCGCACATGTCAAGCATTTTGCTACATGGGCGGCTACAGACTTTTTCAAGCCTATCCACCAATAATTTGCCTTTAAATCCTGGTACATCTTATCAGCTCCAGGATGAACGGAGTATTTGGAACTATGGGCTTCTTGGAGAATGACATCACGAAGTCCTCCAAAAATTGGAACCCATATCCGTCCGTTTAACCGTAAAATTCCGTCCTTGCTAAGAGTTAGCTGCTCCTCAGTTACTCCTAACTTTTCATTAGGATAGTTAGCTTCCAGCACAGCTTCCTTCTGTGCAGCTAACACCCTTTCTATCAAACTGTTCTTTATCTCTATACGCTTGGCGTTGATCCGAATGGGTTTAACCCTTTCCTTTCTGCTCAAGGCGTCAGCGACTACATTCGCTTTGCCGGGATGGTACTTGATTTCACAATCATAATCATTCAAAGTTTCCATCCAACGGCGTTGCCTCATGTTTAATTCTTTCTGATTAAACAGATGCTGGAGGCTCTTGTGATCAGAAAAGATCACAAACTTGATTCCATAAAGATAATGCCTCCACAGTTTTAGTGCGAACACAACGGCACCCAGTTCCAAGTCATGGGTGGTGTAATTCTTTTCATGCACCTTTAACTGTCGTGATGCATAGGCAATAACCTTGCCTTTCTGCATAAGCACACATCCCATTCCAGTGTGTGATGCATCACAATAAACTACAAATTCTTCAGCGCCTTCAGGTAAGGTAAGCACAGGAGCGTTGCTCAACTTTTGTTTCAAAACATCGAAGGACTCTTGCTGCTTAGGACCCCAAACGAACTTTACTTTCTTCTTGGTTAGGGAAGTTAGGGGTGCAGCAATCCTTGAAAAATTTTCAATGAAGCGCCTGTAATATCCTGCCAACCCTAGGAAGCTACGGATTTCTGTTGGCGTCTTTGGCTCTTGCCAGTTCATTACTGCTTCAACCTTAGCGGGATCCACCTGGATACCACGCTCACTGACCACATGTCCTAGAAATTGGACTTCCCTAAGCCAAAATTCACACTTGGAGAATTTGGCATAGAGCTTCTCCTTATGCAGAAGTTTGAGAATACATCGAAGATGTTTCTCGTGGTCAGCTTTGTTCTTAGAATAGATGAGGATGTCGTCGATGAAAACGATGACGAATTTATCTAAGTGCGGCTTGCAAACGCGATTCATGAGGTCCATGAACGCAGCCGGTGCATTGGTGAGCCCAAAAGGCATCACTAGGAACTCGTAGTGACCGTAACGAGTCCTAAATGCAGTCTTGTGAACGTCTTCATCCTTAACCTTCAACTGATGGTATCCTGACCTCAGATCAATCTTTGAGAAGTAACTTGCCCCTTGAAGTTGATCGAACAAATCGTCGATTCTGGGCAGAGGATACCTATTCTTGATCGTGACTTTATTAAGCTCGCGATAGTCGATGCACAGACGCATTGACCCATCCTTCTTCTTGACAAACAGGATTGGCGCTCCCCAAGGAGATGAACTAGGTCTAATGAAACCCTTAGCCAGCAATTCATCTAGCTGCGTCCGCAACTCCTTCATTTCGGTGGGTGCCAATCTGTATGGTGCTCTGGCAACTGGTGCCGCTCCGGGAATGATATCGATCCTGAATTCGACTTGTCTATCTGGTGGCAGTCCAGGTAGATCTTCAGGAAATACTTCTGGGTACTCAGAAATGACAGGGATGTCTTCTAACTTCGGTTTAGGTTCCTCCATAATCACTTGCGCCATGTAAATGACACATCCCCTCTTCAAACACTTGGAAGCCTTGAGCATAGTCACCTGCTCAGGCAGTCCGTACTGGGTATCTCCCCGAATGGTAAGTGACTCACCAGACGGAGTCTTTATCACTACCTGTTTCTGTTTACAGACGATTTGGGCCTGGTTATGAGATAACCAGTCCATACCCAGAACTATGTCAAAACCAGCTAATTTAAACGGAAGTAGAGACAGAGGAAAAGAATGGTTCTTAATGGATATAGTACATCCATCTAACACAGTAGAGACGGTTTCTATGGTACCATCTGCTAACTCTACCTCATAGTTTACGCTTAGGGTTTTGACAGGTAAATTCAGCAATTTACAAAATTTATGATCCACAAAAGACTTATCTGCGCCTGAATCAAACAGTACTCTTGCAAAGACATCATTTACAAGGAATGTACCTGTTATGACGTTATCATCTTGCACAGCCTCCTGTGCATCCATCCTGAAAACTCTGGCGTTAGTCTTCTTAGCCTCCTCAGGCTTCTTGTTGTTCTTGGGGCAGTTAGTCTTTATGTGGCCCTTCTCATTGCAACGATAGCACGTCGCATCTTTCATCTTCTTGCAATCCAAGGTTTTGTGTTCCTTGGATTTGCACAAACCACAAGCAAAAGACCTTGACTCGTTATTCGAGTTTGATCCAAATCTGCACTTTCCAAAGTGCTTTTTCTTGCAAGTTTTGCACGTAGGCTTCTCATCAGAACGATGCCCATCTTTCTTCGACTCCGATCCCTTCTTGTGATCACCGCTCCCACGGTGTTTCTTGTTCGACCTACGCGAACCATCATCTTCTCGCTTCCTCTTCTCAGCATCTTTATTCCTCAGCGATCTCTGTCGGACCGCATCCAGTGTGAGGGATAAAGACAGGTCAGTTACAGACCTGAAGGTAACTGGCCGAGAAGCTTTAACACTGGCCTTGATCTCGGGTTCCAACCCACCAATAAAACGAGCAATCCTCTTTGGCTCAGGGGTTACAAGGTAGGGAACCAACCTGGACAGCGTATTGAAGCTTGTCAGGTAAGCTTGGCAGTCGAGGTTCTTCATTACCAATGACAGAAAGTCATATTCAATCTTTTCCACCTCATGTTGAGGGCAGTAATTATCTTTGATCAGGGCAATGAATTGATCCCATGTCATGCTATACAACGGGATCTTTCCGGAGGCCTCCATCAGAGATCTCCACCAAGCCAATGCTTCACCTTTGAAGGACTGCGACACAAACTTAACAATATCCCGTTCAGCGCACCCGCTGATGTCCACCACTGTGTCCATTTCATCCAGCCAAGTCATGCAATCAACGGCCCCCTTTTCCCCTGTAAAATCCCGGGGCTTGCAAGACACGAAGTATTTGTAAGTGCAACCCTTGCTACGGGGTCCTTGATGCAGTACCAAGTGCTGGGATGGGTCACTTTGATTGTTGGTGGACTGACGGTCATCACCGTCTTTCTTAGGTCCGTTCTTCTTGGGAGGAGGCTTGTTATGAGCCTCAGAGTGTGTCCTTGGCTTTGAATGTGATACAGAGTGGGTCCTACTTCGAGTACCACTGTACTCCTCATACTGCCTATCCAAAGCCTCTGTGATAGCACCATCTATGATTGCTTTTAATTCAGCGCCCGTTAATGTAATCTGGGCGTTCACATTTGGCTCCACAGGATGGCTATTGACTTCATTAGAGTTAGCCATTTGTATTGAACTGTTACAGAAAACAAGAACAATATTTTATTGGAAGTTTATTATGGTATTACCCCTTAGGGTAACTCGTTAACCATGGTAACAGAGACCATATTTGGTTAACTTATTAACCGTATTAATTTAGGATTTCAATTAAAATTTATCCTAAGCATAAAACAATAATAATATATATTAGCACATAAGGCTTGGTCACATGGACAATTTAATAAACTATGATTTCAGAGAATCAAAACTTCTAAGGTTTGAACCTAGTTCATTACCTTTACTAGACATGGAGTCATAGCTACCACTGTCTTTTGGCTTTTATAGAAATGAGCATGGCCCGTAGGCGCTATATTACCACGTATGGTTGAATATGATCACCTTAATTGATGATGTAAATCCAGGATTCAGAGATCATTATACTGGATTAGGAATCTTCTAAAGAATCCTTATTCATTTAAAAATGACATGTGATTTTTAATCAAATCACTTCTGCCGGAGTGTTAACATGTTTTAAGATGTTAACAGGGATTTAAATCTTTTAAACCGGTCTTACCATTTTGGCCCGGTCTTATATTTGACACGAGGCTAGGTTTCACACTTAAAGATTTTTAATTAAATAATTACTTAGGCAGATTAAAAGGAATGATTTTAATTTATTTATTTCATGTATAATTATTATTATGTGCACAAATGGCAAACATGAAATTTATAAAACAACACTCCAATAATTTATAACAATATTACATATCGCCCTAAACGGGTCTTTCACACATGAAATTTTGCCCACGTAGGAGCTACAACATACCAACATGCCCACGCAGGGGTCTTACAGAAGACATGCCCGCGTAGGGGTCTTACAGAAAAACATAAGTCCTCGTAGGGACTAACACACTAATAGTTGTCCACGTAGGGACTTAAACAAACATAAGTCCACGCAGGGACTAAACATACAACTTACCCTCGTAGGGGCTTATGGAAAGGTAGACCCGCGTAGGGGTCAATACACACAAAAACAAACACACCCACGTAGGGGCTTAACAACCAAATACAAGAGAAGATAAATGTGGAAGAATTCAACGACTCTTCTTGTTCTTTCCCTTGATCAGACCAACCAATCCTTGTAAGAAACTCTCCGTCTTCTGGCGGTCGCGGCGAGACTCCTGCTCGACTTGATTCAATCTATGAAGAATTTCCTCCCGTTCTGGGGGAGAAAATCGTGGAGGCTGCGACTGCGCTCTTATGATAGGCCTGGGAGGTATGGGGTATCCCTGATTAGGGTAACTTACCCCCCATGGATCCCCGTAGGGTCCTTGGGCATTGAAGGAGTTATAATTTGCTGCTTCTAGGTAAGGATCTGCCTCAGCGTATCCATAGTTGTTGTACGTTGGTTGTTCAAACGGGTTATAATTACTTGGACCCGTGTACGCTGGTATTGGGTTCTCAAAACCCATGGGCGGTGGCTGTTGATAAGCTGGCTGCGAAGGCCCACCCATCTGTGGGTCCTCATAATGCGGTGGGTAGTGACTAGCACTAGACTGTCGTGGGGAATCGAAAGTGAAGCCCCCCGGTCGCACAGATATGCGAGCACCGGTTCTCCTACGCCTTGGCGGTTGAGGAGGTGCTGGCTGAACTGGTGGCGGTGGAGGTGGTGGCGTAACTGCCACAAATCTATGATCCTCTGAAGAATCTTGATGATGCGGCTGTGGCTGTGGCTCCTGGTGCTGCTGAGAATGCTGCTGATGCTGCCCATGTGATGACGAGTGGTGTGATGGTGTGTAATACCACTGATGCTGATCAAATAGGGCTTGGAAGCTATCTGGACCACCATAGGGTGATCCGTGGAAAGACGAACTATCGGAGATCTCAATCGGGTGGTTCGGAGTGCCGCTCGCAGGCATGACGGGGTCCGTATCCTCGTCCATGTCGTCGGCTTGATCACCAGAGAAGTGATCATCTGGCCCTAGTGGGTTGAAACCCACTGGTTCTGGCAGGTAGTCGGCCGGATTAAATTGGCCTCGAAAGACTGGAGTAGGGTCCCCATATGAGTGATGGGACAAGGATCTTTGTAGTGGCACATACGAAGGCTGTGGGTTGTGAGGTTCATAAGGATTTAGAGCAGGAGGTGTGGAAGTATGTGAAACCGATCGTCTGGCCGGCTCGTATTGGTTTCTTCGGTTTTCCCGAGGGTCGTCACTCTCGGTGGTTGATGGAGCTCGCCTTCGTGAAGATCCCGCTTCATGGTCGTTGGGGGCGGCTACCGGCCCCTTTCCGCGTCCTCTCGTGCGAAAGAATCTTGGAGGCATCTTGTTATTCCTGTCAATAAAACATAAGATAACAATAACAAAAATATAAAGTTTTAAAGGACAAAACAAAAACCGAATAAGGTGGAATTTGTCCTATGTTATAAGTCTAGACTCGAAAGTTTAAATATGTGCAATTGTGTAACTGAGATTAAACACAAAAGGTTAGTGTTTAATTCACTCAGAGTTGGCTCTGATACCAACCTGTCACACCCCGATTTCCACGTGTCACCGGTGGGCCCGGTGGGGGAGTATCGTGACGTGGTTGGCAACGTAATAGTCAAACAACACAATATAATAATGCACAGCGGAAGCAAATTTAAATAAGATACAACCGAATTTATTTATTGTAAACAAAGTCACAATTATCCGGTGTTTATCCACAGTAGGATCGAATAATAAAAATATTGTTTATGGTTCAACAGACATCGGCATCTTAAGTTTGCGAGACTTCTAGTGATGCTTAGGAGACTTCCAGCCTATTTCGCCTAGTACCTGCATTTAATCTTTTTGGGAAAATACGTCAGTTTACACTGGTAAATACATTCAACTGACTCATTTTATAAAATGATTGAAAATTTGTTTGGATGCACATGGCATAAACATTTTGTTTAACTTGGGAGAATTATTTTATATGATAATCTTGTTAACGATTTACATGTTACTTATGCGTTCAGTAGCCCGGACGTATCCGGGTTAAAGATCAATAGACACACCACTGTAAGTGAGTTATACACGGGAGTACGCCTACACCCCGTGCTCAGGTCGTGGCAATCTCGTAAGATAATGCCGAGGATATCCGGGACATGGTCATTAACCCCCCGAAGGCTGTAAAGTAAACACATCTGTTTAAAACGAGCCGATCAAATTATTCAATTAACCACTAAGCGTGGAAGATTTGATGCCCGATCAAGCGGTACGCTATGTACCGTAACCCAAGCCCGTATAGGGAAAATAAGTTAAAAGTATTTACCTTGATGCAAAGTATAGTCACAATAATCAAATAGCAGGTAGCTTTTACTGTTTCTCCTAATCTGGAACGAAGGTTAAATATAACCTATTAGAATTCTAACGGGTCTTTTATTAAGCTTAAGCTTAGACCGGCTAGTTTCAAGATACGGTTCGTACGCACGATTAAGCGAAGACCGGATAGAATGTGATTCAGACCCGACAAGTTTGGAGACTTGTTTAATATGGGTTTATTATTCACATTCTGGATTTTGAGATAAAACCGATAAGGTTTGACCCGTTTCGGCTAATTTATGTAAACTTGTTACATAAACCGAGCCGAACGCGTAATATGCGTAACGGGTATCCGTAAGAGCCATATACAGGTTTCCTAAGTTAATATGCTTCAAATATGTTGTAACATCAGTAGGATGTCTTTCGTTATGCCCCGAACTAATTTAAACACAAACTATGCCCCGTAGGGGTAGTTTGGTCATTTTAAAGTTTGTAAAAGCGTTTATATGTTCAACTGAGTTACAGGTCTGATGTAAACAGCAAGCATATTCATTTTGATGTGTTATAACAGTAGGCTAAGGCATATGTGTGAAATTTATCATATTTAACCAAACTAGGCCCCGTAGGGGTATTTTGGTAATTTCACATAAGCCGACAAGCTCAAAACTAAGGTCTGAGTTTATCTTCTTTTGCTTACTGTTAAAATATGATAATTTGCTTCTTATATCAGTAGGTATCAACCCGGGTATGTCTAATATGATTCTAAGACACACTATGCGTTAAAAACGCTAATTATGGCGATTAAAGACCATTTCCGGGTTTCATACTTAAATCTGATATTTTTATATTTCCAGAAGGCTTAAAATAATTTATTTATCATAACTAATCAGTAGCAAAAGGTTTGGAGTCGTTTGGATGTGTAAAACTCATTTTATGGCCCGTAAGGGCAAAACCGACAATTACCGATTAAGCCTACGACTATGAGTTATGCTCAGCCTAAAATTAATTAAAAATCTTTAAAATTCCCAAAATATTATATTATAACAGTGGGTAATTCGTTTGATACCAAAAAGTATGTTTAACTAGGCTATACGCTAATTACGCCATTATGTTAACATAAAGCATTAGTTTTGCGATAATGAGCATAACTCTTAATCTACAAGTCAAACTGATGTCAAATTTTGCATACAAGTTTATATATCAATATTTAAGGTTTCTACACTTTTACATTTTCATAAATCATGCTTTAAGGTAATAAGGGCATAACGGTCAACGTATGAGCAATTAACGGAAATTTGCATATTAATTGGATAACTAGTGAACCAAGGTGTATGATCACAGAGGGTTGTTCTAACATGTATCCTAATCCAATTTAAGCTCTGAGGCATTTCTAAAATATGCCCAAACGGGTCAGAACTGAAAGTCAACCGAAAAGTCAAACTATGTGACTTTCGGTTCCGAACCGGGTCTAAACAGGAAATAGTCGGGTTTAACAGGTTTGAACATGTTATTACACTAATTACTAAGTTATAACACTAATCAAACAGGTTATATTTGATCTAGATAGCTAATTATGCATAAAAGACATTTTAAGCAATATGTTGACTTTTTAAGTAAATGTTTGACCCGACATTTGACCTGTTTAGGATGGTGATCAGGGGAAACCCTTTTGGGGTTTTATTTCCCACATAAATACCATTCTAAAACTACTTTTAATTCGAGATAAGACTGAGTCATTAGTGACTAATCTCGAAGTCAAACCGTAATTACGACGGTTTGACTTTTAGCTAATTAACTAAGCTAAAAGCAACTAAACAAGAACTAGTAGACTTACAATAGTCCAATGCACGAATTAGGAGCAGAGGGGAAAGTTCCTTAGCTCCAGAGAGACTCCAATGATGCAGAGAATGGTGTGAGAATGAATGTTGCAACAATGTGGTCTTATATACTACTTGGATCCACCATAACTAGTTGACAACTCACTCTAAGATCAACCACAACCATTGGACACTTGCCCCTAGTGCTCTAGGACTGTTAGGGGTCGTTTATAACTGATAAAAACCGAACAAACAGGTCACAATCGCGAAATAACCTGCTGCAGGAGGTTTTCTGTCGCTGGGCTCATCCTTACGGACCGTAAGGCTGACAAGCTTACGGTCCGTAAGCTTGTCTTCAGCCGTGATTCTTGACTTTTCTTGGATATCTCGATTGGGCACCTCACTTGCACGACCTTGGGACCTTATTTGACAATTAGGGACCTTCCATAATGCCTTAGTACAGTCCCTTACCCTACCATTTCACTTTGTTTGCTTAGAATCCAAAAACAAGACCCGTAAACCAAGTGTTACCATTGCTTTTTCTTAGTAGGATCACATTATGCACTTGGGGTCTTATCTTAGATCAATTATTTCTGTATTGGGGTATAGAAGATGGATATAACCTTTAATCGGGTCTTGGGATTCATAATTAAGGTCGTTCAGAGGTAATATTTTAACATGACGTCACTTTAAATCCTACCGAACCATCTTTATTAAATCCGGGTTTTTCAACGCGTTTTGTCTTACATGCCACGTGTTGTTTTAATAATTAACCCGAATTTTCGAGGTGTTACAAGCCAGGATGAGATTCGGGCCAGTCAGGATCAGATTCAGGCCACACAGGACCAGCTTCAGCATCGCCAGGATACTCTATACCAGGGGGTGAGTGCGGGATTTTTATATCTTTTCGGGGAGATGCATCACGCATACCCCGACTACTTTCAGCACCCTCCGCAGTTCCCACCGTGGAACCCCCTGGTTATGGCGATGCCGGCCCGTCCTATACGAGAGACGATGATGATGGAGACGAGTAGTTGGCGGTGGTGATAGCAGTTGGTGGTGTTTTCTATTTCAGTACTTTATTTATTATTGGGTGTTTATTTTGACTGTTATTTCAAACACCCCGGTTATGTATTTCAGACAATTTACTTTATGTTTTGTTTGGATTTTGTTGGTGCATGTTTGTGACAACAGCTTAGATTTGGTCTTTGGATATCTTGTAATTAGTTAAACGATAAACAGTTAGCGGGTTTAGCTTTGTAATAGTTAGTTGTAATTTTCGGGCTAACTAAACCCAACGAATTGGGTGTGTGGGGGAGAATTGGGTTTGTCCAATTCGCAGTCCATGATGTTTAACTAAGCCCAAGTAGCAAACCTTGTGTTATATAAACAAGGTTAGGCTTTAGGGTTTAGGTTAATCAGAAAAAACAGTTTGTGTGAGAATTTCGTGAGAGTGCTTAGGGCTTGGACGAAATTAGTGTGGTTAGGGATCTTGATTGATTGTAATCAGTTTGATAGATAATCAATAAAGATCCGGTTTGAAAGTGATTTCTGTTTCTACTCATTCTGCTATATTCTGATCAAGAGGATTCCGCACTCTTGATTTTCAAGACAATTCCGTGAAAGATCCATACGATTAGGGGACCTACAATTGGTATCAGAGCGTTAGGCTCTTGAAGGCTCGGTTCAGAATTGTGATCTGCAGATTACGGGTGGAAGGGTTTGAAATTTTCGAATTTTTTTAAACCTGAAATTAGGGTTTCGAAGTTTCTTGAGTTTTGATAATTTTCAGAGAATTTGTTTGTGTTTGATCAGTTTGTTTGTTGAGTTTTGCTGATTTGCAGGTTTTTGGGACGATTTCTGTTGGATTTTGACGAGTATTTGGCTGGAATTCGAAGACTGTTCTTCGTGTTCATCATATTGTTTTCGAAAATTTACTGATATTTTGCCTTGTGATTTTGCAGGAAAGTGTTGGTGAAATCTGGAAAATCTTCAGAATTTCGAAAAGATTAAGTTTCCTGATTTACTGGTTCAGCGAATTTAATAGTCCAGCGAATTTATCTGATCAGCGAAATTAACTGTGCAAGCATACTTACTGGCGAAGTAAATCCAAAGGCGACTTTGGTAACCGTGTAATTGTCCACAGCGAAATTACAACGGTTTTCAGCGACTTTACAGTCGTCGTTATAGCGAAATTAAACAGCGAATATAATCTGCGAACTTAACCAGCATAATTAGCAGCGAATTTAACCGGTCTTCCCAGCGAAATTAAACAGCATACTTGACCAGCGAATTTGACTGAATTACCAGCGAAATTATCTGATTTTCCAACGAAATTATCAGCATAATTAAAAGGTTGGAAGATTTTTTGGCAAGCGTAACTAAAAATTCACATTTTTGAAAATAGAAAGTGAACCGTAACTCATCTGAAGAATCCGTCTGCATCGTTAAATTCCTCGTATTTTTAGGGTAAAAAAAACTCTGGAAAATCCCGAATACGGTTTTTGACATTATATATCATTGGATTTGTCTTTTCGAGACGATTCTAAAGGTGTAATTTGGTAACCACTGTTTTCGGAGATATTTTGTACGGTTTTACCAGTCTGTTTGCGTTAAAATGTCGAACATGAAGAATTTGAATGCACCTAAGATGATGAAGGTGGAGAATTATCTTACATGGAGGGACAACTTCAAATCCTTCATTGAATCTCAGGATGCACGCATGCGGATCTGTATTGAAGATGGGTCCATAAACCCAACATACGATTATGAGGGCACACCACGTCGAACAGACTATGTGAACATGAAAGAGGATGATAAAAGGAAGTATGACGCTGAAAAGAGAGCATTGGCTGCAATTAAAATGTCCTTACCTGATAGCATCAATCATACCTTCAACAAGTACACTAATTCAAAGGATATGTGGGATGCATTACAAAAGCGATATCAGGGAAATGAGAGTGCCACTCAGGCATTCATGGCAGAGATAGTGCCAGTTGATGAGGCTGAAACTACTGTGAGTGATGCTGAATCTGAAGTGAAAAATGCTGAAGCTCAAGTGGAGAATGCTGAAGCAAAAGTGGATGCTGAAGTAGAGAAAGAGAGTGAAGCTGAACAGGTTGTTGCTGATGAAACCTCAGAAGTTCATGAGAAAGAGGTACAATCTAATTCTATATGTTTGAGATGTCGTGAACTACAGGGTGCGGTTGACAGATTGACAACACAAAACCAAAGTCTGGTAAGCGAGATGTCAAACGTAAAAGAGTCAAACTTTTTTGCTAAAAGAAATGAATCTACATACTTGAAGAAGATAAGAGGTTATGAAGCTGAAATTGAAGCTTTAACTTGCAAATTGAATGAAAAACTTCAAGTCATAGACTTAGCTCATGACATGATGGCTGAGAAAACAAAAGAGATTTCTGAAAAATGCAAAGAGTTGTCAGATGCACAACTCAAAATTGTTGAACTTGTAAAGAAATTGAGTCAATTCAGATATTCGTCTTTTGTAATGAAACACATGATGGGTGGGTTAAAGAAGAGTAATGAAAAGACCAGTGTGGGCTTCCAGGGCTTTAATGAAGTTCCACCTCCTCTTAGTCATGACTATTCATTCCTGCCTAGTGAAGATGAGCTAGCAAACTTTATGGCATCCACACCAAGTAGTTTCGCATCCACATCAAGTCAAGGTGATGGATCTGAGAGTGATGATTTGAAAAGGAAAAATTCACCGCCTAAGAATAAAAATCAAGCTTTTGTTAAAAAGATTAATTTTGTTCAAGGTAGTGATATGAAAAATGAAACAACTGTTATTGAAAATGAATCAAATGTAGAGTTTGCTAAAAATAAAAACAAAGAAAAATCTGAATCCAAGCAAACTAAACAAGGTTCATCCAAGGGATCATCACCATCTGATAAGGGATCTACCTCAGAGACTCCAGCTAATAAGTCTTTGAAAAGGAGATCGTGCTTCAAGTGTCACACCAAAGGACATGTAGCTAGCTGCTGTCCTAACAAAAAGAGTGAAGCACAACTTAGTGAAAAACAGAGAGGGAAATTACCAGAGAAGAAAGGTGATAGTGAGGAGAAAGGCTCAAATTCTCCAAAGAAATCTGCTCCTAAGCAACCAGAAAATGTTGCTGTTGGTGTAGATAAGGCTGAAAAAGGAACTCCACAAGTTCCTCGTTATTAAAGAAATCAACAAAGATTTCAGCCTAGATCTCCACCAGGCAGATTTGAGAGACCTAGAAGCAGTTCACCAAGAGTGAACAATTTTAATTCTAATAATTTCAGAAGTCAAGGTCAATATCAAAATCGATACCAAAATAATGGTGGTCGAACTTTTTATAACAATGGCTTTAGAAATTACAACAATAATGCTTCTTGGAATCAAAACTCAAGATTTCAAAATCAAAATTTTCAAAGGTCAAATAGTCCAAACACATATAGGAACCCTCAGGACCATAAACCTTAAGGAAATCAAAATCAAATTCCATCAACAGGTCTGAGATCCAAGACTCCAGTTAGGAGTAATGGATATTGGATGGATGTTCCAGTGGTTGGTGAATTTGGACGACCCAGTACCATTAAGGCTTGGGTCCCCCAATCTAACTAATTTATTAGTTGGTGTGTGCATGAGCTGCTAAGGAGGATTATCAACTTATGTTGATAATGGCTGCTCTAGGCATATGAAGGGGGATGTGAGATTGTTGATATTTATATATTGATTGATTTAAATTGAAGTTCAAAGTGCTAAGTTGACACACTAGATAACCTGGCAGATCTTTATACTAAAGCTTTTGACAGGGCTCGCTTTGAACATTTAGTCGAACTCAACGGGATGAGGAATCCTGAATAACTGTTTTTTCATAAGAATTTTTGTAAATAGTTTATTGCTTTTCTTAAAAATAAAAAATACAAAAACATTGAAAAATCAAAAACATAAAAAAATAAAAAATAAAAAATGAGTTATCAGTGTGTGAAAAAAGGAGAAATGATAGTACATCAGCAAGTTAGACTGTCACACTGAAACTGAAATTAAAATGCTTAAGTGTGATAGCAGCTTCATCATATGATGTACCAGTAGGCAAAAAGCATGAAATAATCAACTTACCATGTGATATAAACTTAAATGAACTGTGTATGAGTGGGGAACACATCAGTGGTGTATGGTTAATGACCTTAAATCTTGCGTTGATAGATTGCCAAAATCTGAAGTTTTGGGTCTTTATACTGTTATTTCATCTGGGGATATCTTGACTGTCCTTCTGTTCAGAACTAAAATTGTACATGACCCCAGGAAAGAAAGTCACTTGGAATTAGCTCATTTCTATTTGAATGTCTGTATGTTGTCCCGATACACACAATTTTGATCTGATTCTGAAATCTTCTCTGAAAAAAGTCGTGTACCTCCTTTGCTGCATCCAGATATATGCTGACCTGGAGGTGCTAGGCAACGACAACTTCTGCTGCATCCAGATACATGCTGACCTAGCTGTACGTTGTCGCGGTATAGATCTAATACACCCGAAAGAGGCCCTCAAGTGCCCAAAAGAAACCCAATAAATCTATATCAAACTGAGAAAACTCATTTGATCTGTATATTATACCATCTCTGCTAAAGATCTATTCTGTTCTCTTCTCAACCTATTCCCAGTTAAGATTTCAGAAATCTGGATTAGACTTGTGAAATATGTGGTAGGGAAGATACTTGCATGATAGAGTGTGTTGTTTATATTTCCAGGATTTGATTAGTATTTATTTGGGTGTTCATAGTTAAGCAATCAAAACATGATAAAACATATTATATGCAGACCTAGGCACTGTCAGGATATCTTAAAGGATGACATCAATATACTCACCTACTACGATGAATCTTTGTGCATACCTTGATCGCGGGGGTATATCCTGAAGTGGGACACACTAATATATCAGAAATAATATTACCTTAACGTATCATACGGTAATGGTACTTGAAATGTTCATGCATTTTGTTTAAAAGGACAAACATACTGGTAATCGTCTTGGACTGATTTTCACGAAAAATTAAATAAAGAATTATTTAATAGTGTGAAAACAATTTGATTTTGTTGATATGATCTTCTTACCAGTGATTCTCACAAAAATAGAGTGTTTATTGCTTTTGTTATTTACTTGCTTTCAGAAAAATATAAAAATCCAAAAATAGTGTTTTTTTCTGTTTAAAATTCTTAACGTACGGAAAACTGTTATTCTTGAAGGAATTGTTACTGATAGGGGGAGACGGTGTTAGAAAGTGAGTTCAAAATTTTAAATCATGCGGGTTATAGGGTGTGTGATTAAAAAGTTTTGCGTGTTAGTGATAAATTGAAAATGCTTAATCTGTGATACAGTTTAACTATCTCTTGAATAATAATAATTATTTAACTATGTTGAAAAATTCTTATGGTTTCTCGAGATGTTTGTTTTATAGTATACAGATTGAAGCAGTATGTTGCTGAGAAGTTAAAGTGATGAGTTGCTGTGTAGAGATGAGAGTTTGATTGGATGCATGGTAGAACCTCCTTTCTACATTGCAGACAAAGTGAAGAGTTTGAAGATTGCTATACATATGCTAAACTGGAGTTTACTATAACGCTAAAGTTTTTGAAGATTTGGTGATTGGATGCATCAGCTTAGGGGGAGTCTGTTGCTGACAGAAGCTGTTGAAGTTGAAGCTATCCAAAGACCAAAGACAGTGCAAGATTACATGAAGATTGCAAGATGACTGAAGACAAAGTTATTTTATGAAGCTATTGTCAGGGGGGAGTTTGTTGGTGCATGTTTGTGAAAACAGCTTAGATTTGGTCTTTGGATATCTTGTAATTAGTTAAACGATAAACAGTTAGCGGGTTTAGCTTTGTAATAGTTAGTTGTAATGTTCGGGCTAACTAAACCCAACGAATTGGGTGTGTGGGGGCGAATTAGGCTTGTCCAATCCGCAGTCCATGATGTTTAACTAAGCCCAAGTAGCAAACCTTGTGTTATATAAACAAGGTTAGGCTTTAGGGTTTAGGTTAATCAGAAAAAACAGTTTGTGTGAGAATTTCGTGAGAGTGCTTAGGGCTTGGACGAAATTAGTGTGGTTAGGGATCTTGATTGATTGTAATCACTTTGATAGATAATCAATAAAGATCCGGTTTGAAAGTGATTTCTGTTTCTACTCATTCTGCTATATTCTGATCAAGAGGATTCCGCACTCTTGATTGGAAAGACAATTCTGTGAAAGATCCATACGTTTAGGGGACCTACAGATTTTAGTATTTATATTTATGTATATTATGGTTGATTTGTGATTTTTCTGTTTCTGTTATGTTTTGGGTGCACATGTGACATACTAGCAGGTTTTAGCTATCGGATCTTGGACCGGAGCACGTACCAGATACAGCTTCGGAAGTCTCGTGGCATCAACATCATCTTGAGGGGAGTATTTTTATCGCTTTCTCTATATTTCGGGTCTCGCATTGGGGACAATGCGAAGTTCAAGTGTGGGGAGGGGGTTAATTACACACAAACATTAGTGACATACTTGATGCACACAACACAGTTAACACACTGAACGGTTGATTCAGAAATAATGCTGACACTGCCAGCACATAGGCAGACAATGTTATTATGGCCAGTATGAGCCAGGGACAGGGCACTACACTAGTATGGAGTGTAGGGAAGTGAGGACCTTAAAACTGCGTCACTAGGTGATAGTTACAGTGCCGGGAAGTGCCAAAAACACACTTTAAATGCAGAATTCTGCATTCTTTTATAAAATTCAGCATTTTAAATTACTAGTAAAGTGCAAAAACATGGCAGAATGGTCCTGTATACTTTCCTAAGTACCGGGAATAATTTGTGTTACAAAAATATATATAAAAGACATTATTTGGACTAATTAAACACTTTAATGGGACGGTACCTAACCGGATAACCGGACACTACCCGGGACACTAAATTTTTGTCAATAACAATGTTTTACTATTTTTGGCTAGTCATGATCCCCGTTTGCCATAACACCCACTAAAAATGATCAAACTAACAAGTATAAGTTAGTTACTTACAATCTAACTACCATTTACCATTTATTTGAAAATTTTGCAAACAAGTGCCCCCCCCCCAACCGAATTTTCGGTCCTTGTGGACCCACCACATCTTCACACCATGCCTTATGGATTTGTTGAATATTATATTAGATATGTTGCTTGCTAATCTACACAAGATATGTGAATGATCTTATAAGAAGCATGTCACTTAGATTTCTCATCATCCCTTCAAAGGTCACACTCCATCCTCACTCTCTCTTCCATTTTCGGCTCCCCCAAAACTGAAACCATCACCACCACTTAACATCATCATCGTCTTCAATATCAAGTTCCATTCAAAGCTTTGAAGGTGAACCATGGAAGTTGCATCTTGAAGGGCATTCTAAGGAGCTTTGTTCTAGTCTTTTTCATCATCTTTTGTCTTCATCTTTGCACTAGAATTTCTATCCTAGCCTTGTGCTAGTAGTAAGTCTCTTTACACCTTGTTTCATCTTGTTCTTAGTCAAGATATGTAGTATGATGATATTGTTTAAATCACAAGAACAAGAATACTAAAAGTTGTTAAACAAGAATCATGAGCATAAAAGTTTACTTGAAGTTGAAATACTACTAGTAATATATTGTTATGAGTATGTTGTTATTTTTATGATGAATCTTGGATGTGTGATGTTAATCACCTTATGAATCTTGTTAAATAAATTTAGAAGCATGATTTAACAAGAATAGGAAGTGGTTATGTATTACATAAATAACCACCTTCTAAGTTTAGTCATGAACTTGAATAAAAATAGATTTTTCTAAAATATAAATGAACTAGTAGATTTGTGATCATGTTGATTCAAGTTTACTAGAAGCTTTTTCTAAGTAAACCGACTTAGAGAATCGGGTTTTTGGAAAAATCATAACTTTACAAAAACTTACATTGTTTTTATAAATAAAGTAAATGTAAGAACATTTATTTACAAGAAGAGTTCAAGAAGCTAAATTTTGTAAATATTATTTACAAGTTGTGAAAACGTAACTCGTTTAAGAAAGTGATTTTTAACGAAGTAAATACACTTTGGAAGGTAACTAAGCCTACTAAAAGCTTCACTAAGTTACTACGCATTTTTGGGAAATATCAAGTTCATGAATATTATGTAACAAGTATACTTTTGCTCTTGGTGATGTAAAGTTGTTTAAAAGATTATTTGTGATTGATTTTGAAAAGAAAACGATATGCTAATAAGCATGGACACTCCCGTTCTAGGGGAAACTCTGGCGAAATTTTCTTAAAATCATAAGACTTAAAAAAATTATTTTCTAACAAGTTTATTTTATGACTTGTGTTTCAACTATAAACTTCGCCATATTTTTATTACAAAACTCCAAAGTATCGTAGGTGGGTTTTCAAAAATAAAAGCGAATAAATATATATTTAGAATATATATTTGATATTAAAAACGCATGTGTGATTATTTGATTATTTTGGGAAACTAGTTATATTATTTAGGACAAAATAATGTAACTTAGCAAAAATGTCGTCACACTTACGAATCCGGGAAATACGGATTACGAACATATTTTCGGGTAAATATTATTTGGTACAAAATAAGAAAATATATTATTTTTGAGAAAAATGTATATTTTGGGACATATTGTTTTTGATAAATAAATCACTATATATTTTTCTAAGTGAGACTTAAGATATATTTTTCGGAAATACAAGTGTACATGTATAAATACCCCCATCCTTGGGAAGGAAATACACATATAAATACGTGAGAAGTGTGGATACAAAATAGTTAGGCAACTATTTTTCTAAAAATAAAAGTTAAGTTAAAATAATTATTATTGTTTTAACAAGTATAACATCTTAGTAACGCAACTCAAAACACTAAACCCTAAACCAAGGCACGACCCGTTCGTCTAATAGACATTAGTACGTGTAGGTCGTCGCGCAGCAGATCGAGGTTGAGATTGACGTTACAGGATACGCACTTCAGTGAGTTCATGTCCCCCTTTTCTCTTAATTGTTTTCAGTTTTATAACTTTGGGGGTGAAATACATGTTACAATTATTTAGGACATTTTTATACATGGTATGGTTAGCTTAAGGAGGGTTGGGACGTTCAGATCATGTGAGTGGTGGGTACAACGCTTAAAGCCATTAATCCTCGTTGTTAGGACCGAGGGACACACGAGTGATAGATCTATTTGGGTGTAGCGAGCCCACACCCGTGAGGTCAGGGTGACCCATAGAGGTGACTGTGTCTTACAGCTGAGGCCCGGTACAAATTTGCTAGGTTTGAGTTTTCCTGCATCACTTCACACATACCAGTGGCTTTCTAACCCAGTGGTGATCTCTTTTTCCTCAATTGCTACATACCAGGAACATATTTACACTGGGACGTACATTAAACGACTTATAAACACACTCACTTTTACATGAACTCGCTCAACTTTTGTTGATTTTTCAAACTACACGTATTTCAGGAAATTAGTGGATCTGGCAAGGTATGCATTCACGTCAAGCTGCGTAAGGAATAATGATGTCATCCGGGTTTAGGAAGTGTGACCCTTACCTGTACGAGTTACAAGTCTTAAACCGTATTTCTAGTCAAGACTTTTGTCGTGTCGTATGAACATGTTTTTAATTATGTCATGATTGTATCTGGTTTCATGTGTCGACTTTTAAAACAATGTTGTTGTGGTAACCTTTAAAACTAAATGAGTGGATGACTATCATGTGTTTTTAATTCATATAGCATTGTTATGATTGTGCTATGGTATTAAGAAGTCACACCAAAATAAACCCATGCTTCCGCAAAAGCCAGGGTGTGACACTTTAACCCAAGCCTAACCTTTCCCTAAAGTCCTCTTGATATTTACAAAGGTGTATAGTTAAAAAGGAGGAGGATTGATTGCTTGGCAATCATATGGTAGAAGTATGTTCCATGCCGGTCCCGAGTGTTTCACAAAAATACAACTTCGGCTGAGTGTTGAGTGATCTCCCGTGAGGTATGTGAACTTGTATATAAATGGAATTTTAAAGAGGCATGTTATGCCCAAATAAGTAATTTCTCTTATGTAATGTTCTAAATAGATCATAACGAATAGGATTGTAAATAACATAAAAATAAAACCTAGTAAAAATCTTGGAATCCCGACACTCAAGACAAGCCCAAAACCTTCTCTTCTACCCATTCCATTTGGGAGTGTAAGCCACATTATAAAGAGTTTTGCTTGAGGACAAGCAAAGATTCAAGTGTGGGGATATTTGATGTGTGTAAAATGCAACATATAAATTACATCAAATGAGGCATAAAACTAACCCTTTTTTAGTACTAATGTTGGAAAAAGTGTGCTTTTGTCTTCCTTTTGTATTTTCACGGTTAAAAGAGCTTAAATGAACAAAAGTATCAAAAATGTAGCCAAATCTAACAATAATACAAGAAAAGGAATAAATGTGGCATGCACGACCCCTCGACAGCATCATCCCAAGCAAAAACAAGAGATCAGAAGGCTGAACATGCCCCGTGCTCAATGAACATGGGGGCGTGCCCATGTGTCTGCAGAAAAGACAAAGTTGTAGAAGCTTCTATTTCCCAACACGTGGGCGTGCCCAGTGGACACGGGGCCGTGGTCAATGCTAAGATTCAAAGAATCCAAGCAAATCTTGATAGTACAGATACGCTTCTGCACACGGGGCCGTGCCCAGCAGACACAGGGGCGTGGTCAACTAATGCAGACAAACTGCATTTAATGAAGAAAGAGAAGATGGATGGACACGGGGCCGTGCCCAATGGACACGGGGCCGTGTCCGGACTTCTGTGCAGACTATAAATAGAGGTGCTTGGTTCACTTCAAAGGCATCCCTTGGCAAACCACCTCTCTCACACTTCACCCACCCACCACCACCATCACAACCCACATCCACCACCATCATCCATCATCCCTCATAGAGTGTGTGTAGTAGTCTCGGGATCCAAGATTGATAGTAAGAGTTCTTGACAATCAAAGGCCATGTTTGCCTAAGTCTCTTACATCACTTGGTGAAGACAAGCATTTAGTGTAATACTGTTTATTTTTAATCTTTTCGCACTTTTTATTTGGTTATGTATTAATGACTTTAATAACTAGTTTCTTATGTTGAAGGTGAAACTTCCTTATCATTTGTCCGTGGTGTCTTGGCGTTATTTTACTGTCTATATAAAATAAAAGATTTACACCATTCATATCTCCACGGTCTATATGGAGATATGTTGGCTACCTGGTCGGGGGTTAAGGGAATGGTTTGGTAAGTGTCTTGCCTTGTTCAGTGTATAGATCCTGCAATGACCTGGGTCAAGCTTAGTAGGACCTCCTTTAATGCCCACTGGTATTGGATGGCGGGGGTTTGAATTTCTTGATCCCCTCATATGTAAACTACTATTAAAACATTAACCCGGCTACTTAGGATTATATCTCTGCTGACTCAAACTACTTAGCCGAGGGTAACGTCACCTTCAAAAGAGGGGCCTACCACATTACGCATTAATAACTTAATTAATTATCTTTGAATAATCAAAGGTTACACTAAAGAGGGGCCTACTACTATAACTAAGATAATCTCTTGCTGACTCAAACTACTGGGTTGAGGGTAACGTCACCTTCAAAAGAGGGGCCTACTACTATAACTAAGATAATCTCTTAAAAAGTGTAAAAGTGCGGAAATAATCAAAGGTTACACTAAAGGCGAGTCGGATCCAAGTGATTCATCGTGTCTATCTGTTTTTATTTTTATTTTCAGCAATTTTAGTTATTATTTTCAGGTTTAAACCTTTTTCTAAAATTTTGATTTGATTAGACGTTGAGGATAAACAGGTACTAAAAGCTCTTGTGTCCTTGGACGACCTCGGTATCTTACCAACGTTATACTACGCTCACGATGGGTGCACTTGCCCATATGTGTGTTTAGTGTTAGTAAAGTATCGTGTTTTATAAATTTAAAACTTGACTAAAGTGTAAAAAGGGCTAAAAATATACATAAAAACATATCACACCTAACGCACATCATTGGACATTTCAACTTAATTAAAACATATATTTTAAAACATAAAGTCTTAAAGTTCGTCACAATCACATCATTGTTAATTTTTTTTACCCTTATGGATCTTATTACATTGGTCCCAAATTGTTTAAAAAGTTTGTCCAAAACATTATCAAACCAAACATGCATCAACAACCACAAGATATGCCATAATTCCCGAAGCCGAACTCAAGTACCTGTAGAACGCGTTAAAATCAAGTGCCAACACAAAGGAAGGTGAGTTCACATATTCACATTCAAACAATTCATCCCAAAGGAAAACTTTTTGATTATGTGTTTATTTTAAAACATCCATATAATTTTTAGAAAGTCCATTTTACTTCCTTAATAAAATCCATGGGTCATCCGTCGCAGTTCAAAAACCCGACAATAAAGCTCTTACCCAGGTTTTGTATATTAAATTCATAACGTCAATTTTCAGACTCGTATGTTAGCTAGACAATACGAACTATATATTTACCATGCACGGATAATCAATGCTAGACAATAATCAGAATTAAAATTCGTCGCTTGACTTGACACGGGGCGACCGGTCACGACGGGGTTGTCAACCCGATAGATCTACCAACAATTCCTCGCGTGCAATACTTAAATGATTAAACGACATCATGGGCGCAGGGTCCATTTTGAGACCAATATGATGTCTGCCTCACGTACAATATATATATATCCTCCTAATATGACAAATTTAATACATGAAGTTGTACGAACCCCCTGAATCCCCTCCCTTAGGACCAGGCCGGCATTCGTCCCAACTTTACGGTCTGTTTCACCTCGGAAACACCGTATCATCCCAATTTCCTCCAAACATTCATTCATCAAAATGTTTGATCTCGAAACGTATGATTTATCAAACTCCATATATTTTCAATGAAAATATATATTTTTTATATTAAAAAGTATGTTTTAATCCAAAAACATTATTAAACTCTTTTATTGGCGTGTTCTACCCCCAAAATATATACAAAGCAGTAAAAATAGGGGTTTAGTGACACTCAGCTTTGGTTGCGTATTTTAAATAGCGCAATCCCAGAGATTGATTTCTACACGTCCTATTATATATATAGGAACGATTTTAAATCAATATACATAACACAAAAATCCTAAGTTTCTCCGTTTCTTAGAATTGTTCACATAACTTTGAGATTTCTCGAAAAGTTATCATTTTTTATTATGTCAGCACGTTAATATATATATATATGAGTCCATATATATTTTTAATATTTTTGTGACTTGAACGATTTTATTGGTGACCGATATCGTGTAAATCCATTAACACTCCCGTTTATACGCAATATATCTACGATTTGCGCGTCGTAATATATATACATAAACATTCACATAAATTATCATCGAAACACGTGAAATCTTGTTAACTTATCTATTTTATCATTTTTCAAGCAATATACATAAAATATCTCATATGTATCAAATTTCATGCTCGACAAACAAGTTACACATTTAACGCGATTTTTACCGTTTCTACCGCACAAAACGCACAATAATACATGCATAATCCAAATTTTCATTATCATTTTAGAACTTAACACATTTTCACATTCACATGTTTAAATCACATAACACATCTTAACACATAAGGTTCACGCAAAATTTACCCATTTTAGTGTTCATTGAAAAATACGTATTTTAGCGATTCGGTAACGTTTTCGGGCGTCGGAAGTCAAGTATGACTAACCAAACACCAAGTAAACTTAAAATTAGTTAAAATAATTATTTTTAAACTAAAAATATCAGTTTACTTACTGATCTAAATAAGTTTCATAAAAATCATTCGAAAAGCCGATTTTTGACCGTTTTAATGCATAGTTACTATAATCATCCCAACTCGGAATGATTTGATATTTTAACATAATACATGTTATTTAATGATTAAAATAGTGATCATAATCATATTAGTGCAGTTTTTGTGTAAGTCACATAAATCATGCGATTTCACGTATTTTACAACTCCTAATACACCAAGTACAACATGCAAGACTAGTAAACTTTATGACAAAGTTTTATATCATTTAAAACTTCAAAATAATCATATTTTTAGTGTTTATAATCTGATCAAAAACTATTTTTATCAAATCATGCTCAAATCATCATTTCATGCTTTCATATCATCATGCATGTTCATGTATGTACATCTATTGCACTCATACAACATCATCATCATTACTTATGATTTAATCATACCCAAGAACACATTAACTCCATGTTTTTAGAAAACAAATTATATACTTCATCCATCATCACATAATTACTCATACATGAATGCAAGTGTTCTTACATTTATGGGTATATGACTAGAAATTACAGGCATGCATACACATATACACGAAATTTATACCCACCCATGAACTTCCAAAAGTTCACTTTTTAACATATCATTTCAAATCACAAAAACCTCTTTTAGAACATTCTCATATAAAAACTTTTGATTCATGCATGTATCAAATCTCTCATGAACATCAACAATCAAAATATTCAAAGTTAAAACCCAATCTCATATGTATTTTCATACATTACTCACGGCCACACATTTATATACATATTCATCCATTTTATTTTTCTTTAAAAACCCATTTGTTTTATTTTTCAAGTTTGTGAAATATTTTAAGAATCAAGAGAAACCTTCCACTATCATCTTTATCACCAAGGAACAAGAAATGATTTTTTTAAAGTAAGTTTTATACCTTCAAGATTCTTATTGGGTTTTGACAAAAATGATGATATGAAACTTGATTCTAGCTTGAAACTCCTAGGAAACACTCTTAGATCTTCATATGGACATGAAACAAGATTGTATGAACATGAATCTTCAAGAAACAAGTTTGGAAAATTAAAATGGTTGTAGGTAAGAGGGTGTTCGGCCAAGAATTTTAGAGAGAGAGAGAGAGAGTTGGTGTGATTTTTGAATTGTTACTTGGATTATGTGAAGTCTTGCAAGATATGAGAAGATTCTCAAGAAACATAATCATGACCCACCTACATTTCATCCAATAAGGGGAAGAGAGAGGAGAGAGAGTGGGCTTGCATGTGTGCCAACTAATATTCCTTGTCTCACAATTCACCCATATTTCTAATTTATATGTATACATATACATATATATGTAGTTTTGGCTAAAAACTGGTATTTTATTGGATACCGGTATTTTATCTAGCGTTTTATTCCCGTTTTAGTGCATTTTAAATCATTTTTATCATTCTATAAAAATAATCACACTAAATTATTACTGAAATAATTATCAGTTGCCTAGACTGGCTGCGTTGACAATATTTTGTCTAATACGCGCAGAATCGCACGGTACGCGCTTAAAATCGCAAAAATAGGAATTTAAGCGTTTTTATTTATTTTTCCTCACGAATATGATTAAAAATACTATTCTAATCATAACAGACTATTTTTAGGATTTTAACACTGATCGGGTGGTCACCGACGTTCGTTTTGCATTTTAATCGTTACGCGATAAACGTTTATTTTATCGTTGCCAACATAATTTTTATCAGTGTTTGGATTCACCAACACATTAAATATCACATATAAATATCATAATTAGTCAAATAAAACCTTTTATCTATTCACAACACGTGTTACAATTGTACGGTACGGCCTGAAAAGCCGGGTGTCACAGTCTCCCCCTGTTTAGGAAATTTCGTCCCTGAAATTTTTACTCTACATGTATTGTTTTCGCACTAGGTGGAAACAGTAAAAACAAGTTTAATGAATATAGTCTTGTAGTTTCTGCGAGAAACTTTGATTCTTACAAAGAATCTTCGTAGACCTATATTACGCACATCCTCAATTCCTAATCTCACGTCTCAACGCTCTCTACCCTTTCCAAGGTTCAACATTTACGAGCACTTAATCAAGAAGATTAAGTCAATGTTCCACCATTTCGGGTTTATCATACGTATATTTACATATACATTACCCTGTACCTGAGGTAGTCTGAGTTTACACACGATTGATCCAACTCGAGATGGGCTCTCGAAAGTATCTAATCTCATAAACTCATTTTCTTTCATTCTTACATTCATTTCAGGTATCCACGGATTGCACAACCAATAAACACATATACTACTAGAATTATGTAATCGCCTCTCCGGTTATCAATATAACTCTTCTAGCTATACGTACTGCTTCTACGGTACTTCGATAA
The DNA here is from genome assembly GCA_030545235.1 of Helianthus tuberosus. Taxonomy (NCBI): domain Eukaryota; kingdom Viridiplantae; phylum Streptophyta; class Magnoliopsida; order Asterales; family Asteraceae; genus Helianthus; species Helianthus tuberosus. Next base: position 94,155,611 of record CM060397.1, on the reverse strand, counting down.
ACTTCCGTTTATCTTCTAAATAAATCTCTACAAAGAACAAAATCAGTGTATTATCCCTTATACACTTTCTGAAACTGGACATATGCAACACATCATGTACACCACTCAATCCTTATGGTAGCTTGAGCCTATAAACGACTGATCCAACTCAAGATGGGCTCTTGAAAGGACCAAGTCAGCGTGGCTCAACTTTTTCCTTTTTCTCTGCTAACTTAATAATATCCTCTTAAGTAACTCCTCCAATAGAACTAAATCTTCGATCTGAAATCGCAATAGTCCCCTTCAATTGTCCATGTAATCCTTCTATCGATCAATTGGCGAATTTTAACCTTCCCTTGATCTAGGAAAATCATGTCGCTGGTTTCCTAGATAACTCGGGTCTGGTTAATTGTCCTATGTCACGTCAGCCCGACAAAGTGATAATCAACACTTCCATCCATACAAGGCTTCAAACCGAGCAACCTAAATACTAGCATGTTACTTATTGTAGGATAACTCTGCCATGGGCATGTGAGTATCTTAACTTCCTTCGGAGTCCATCATACACGCTCCAACCTTTTCTTTCCAGGATTTGAAAAGCTTCCTCCTAACTTGCTGTCCAATCAATTTCCCTTTGGTTTACGTATAGGCAAGTATGTCGTCGATGAGTATTATCATGAATTTATCCGATTAGGGTTTCCATACCCTGTTCATGAGATTCATGAATATAAATGGCGCATTAATTTAGTCAAAAGGCATGACTAATATCTCGTAATGGCCATATCGCGTTTGAAAAGCAATCCCCGGAATATCTTCATCGGCAATCCTTCAACTGATGATATCCTGATTGTAGATCGGTCTTCATGTAGCAGTTGGATCCCTGTAGCTTGATCGAAGAAATCGTCAATCCTCGGTAAAAAGGGTACCGATTCTTGATAGTCAACTTGTTCAGCTCTCTGAAATCATCACACATCCTGAAGGATCCATCCTTATTTCTCTCAACAAAACAGATGCGCCTCAAAGAGAAAAGCTTGATCCAATGAAACCCTTGTCCAAAAGCTCTTGAAACTGACTCGACATTTCTATCATCTCAGACGATGCTTAATCTATAAGGAGATTTTGCAAATGGGTGCAGCACCGGGTGCCAGATCGATTCGGAATTCGATCTGTCTTGCAGGGGGCAATCCAGGCAAGTCTTTTTAGGAAAACTTCTGGATAATCATGAACAATAGGAATCTCCTCGATATTCCTACATTTGGCCTTCATATCCAAAATGTTAACAAAGAACGCAGGATAGCCTTTTCGCAACAACTTGAGCATCCTCAAAATACTGACGACTCTCAACCATCAACACTCAACACTCAGCTCTCGACACTCAACACTCGACTCGGTCGGTCTCCACGAACAACTACCACCTCTCTACCGTCATCAGGACGAGATATCCTAGCTAGCTTCTTCAAGCGATAGTCCCCACTTCGTTCTCGGATAGTCAATCCATTCTCACAATTACGTCAAAGCTCCCTGGCTCTACTGGAAATAAACCAACACTAGAACTACGATCACCTAACTAAATACTACAATCGTGAACGACCTCACTAGTTTCCATCAACTTAGCAATTGCTAGTTATATCGGGCACTTTATACTCAGCTTGCTTGTTGGTGAACACAAAAATGGTTCAAAGTTTTTCGAAACAAAACTCAAGTCAGCTTTGGTATTAAAAGTATGAACATAGATTGGTTATGGACTAATGACGTACCAGTAACGATAGCAGGATCGTCACTTACCTTCCCAGCATTCATCTCGAAAGCTTTGCCCTAGGCATTCTAACCCTTCATTGTCAGACAATCTCTCCTGAAATGTCCTTGCTCACCACACTCGTAGCATCCCTCGAGTGTATCTCCCTCCGATGTACTCTTAGCATAGCACTCGCGAGTCATATGTCTAGTCCGACCACCTCTGGCGCACTTTCTCCGCTCATCCTCGTGAGTCTTCTTCTCAAAACTACTCATGCCATCCCTGGCATTATCCTTTCTAGAACTGGCTACATACGCCTTCCTCGAACTCTCAGACTTTCGCTTTCGCGAATCCCCAGATCTAGGCTCGGAATGCGGAATTATTTGAATGGTCGACCCGCTGTGATGGCCCGACATCACGCATACCGTTGCCACGTCATTGCATAAGGCACCAGTAAATGATCTTGGGTTACAACCCTGGATTGTTTTGTGTGTACATCTATGTACTGTTCACAAAGTTAATGAAAAATCAGAATTACGCTCCGATTATATCATAACACAGGAACTACTAAAACTTTCCGATCATTATATTACCTGAAGGGTTTCCGATCTGGGTCCCACCAAGACCATGCCCGTGAGCACCACATCCACGTTCCTGGCCATCATTTTGGTTAGCATCGCGCTGTTCCATGGCAGTGTTAACGTGTTGGGCTATGAGTTGTGCCAACTCCTCCGGGGTAATTGGTAGTCCAGAACCCTGTCTCGCTTTTGGCGGCATTATATATTAGTGGACCAAAATAATTCAATCATAAGATGATATCCAAAATAATTCAATTATTAAATGTTAGTGGACCAAACATTGCGCATGTATAATATCCACACATTAATCAGAACAATTTTTAAACCAAAAGGAACCCATTCAATATTTGTACCAGAAATTTTCAAAGCTTGTCTTAAGTACTAAGACCAATCAAAATTCGGCGTGTCTACATCAACACCCGCAACAAGTCTATATGAAATTTCCTCCTAAATATCTGAAAATTCGGCATGCAAGCCATAAATAGGATTCATCAAATGAGATTTACAACACAAACAACAGAAACAACCAACAACTAACGCTTCAATCCCTGGAACTCCGACATCTTCCTAACAAGCTCTTCTAGTTCATCATACTAGTCCATCTGTCCCTCTAAGTCTTTCATCTTGCCCTTCGTCGTCTCCAAGTCTCCGCATAACATGGCGAATTGACGATCGCAGTAAGAGCGATTGACCCAAATCCCTTTCTGCTTATTCAGAGTGAATGTTGTCTCAGCTCTCGGAGTCAATGCGATCTCTCTAATAGGACGAGTCCTCTCCCTACGACGAGTGTAGACTTAAAAGAGGTGTAGCAATACACGTGACTCGAATAGCAGAACAAACAATTCTGTAACGACGGGCGAAAGAATCTCAAGTGTAGGCTCGACAGTATCAGTGAGCAGGACTACTAATGGCTCTATAGGCCGAGACGTAACATATCATAACCGTACAAAGTAAGTGTGTGATCAATATGAATAGTAACACATAAGGCCCAAATAAACAGAAAATCACGTATGCACATAAATACATAAGGGTTTTCATACATGATAAAATTTTCCATGTCTATTTAAAAAAATCTTGGCTTCGAGAATTTTGGACTTTAAATCTCAAAATTCTTCGGTTGAAGTCTAGTGTTTTCCTCCGAAAACATCTAGTTCGCTAACAACCATTGGCTCTGATACCAACTTCTGTCACACCCCAAAATACGTCGCAACGGAATATAAAACGTAGTGGTGACGGAAGTTGGTGCCCATTTGTATCTTGCTGAACGATGCATCGTAATGTTGGACATTTCAACTTAATTAAAACATAGATTTTAAAACATAAAGTCATAAAGTTCGTCACAATCACACCATTGTTAAATTGTTTTAACCCTTATGGATCTTATTACATTGGTCCCAAATAGTTTTAAAAGTTTGTCCAAAACATTATCAAACCAAACATACATCAACAACCACAAGATATGCCATAATTCCCGAAGCCGAACTCAAGTACCTGTAGAACACGTTAAAATCAAGTGTCAACACAAAGGAAGGTGAGTTCACATATTCACATTCAAACAATTCATCCCAAAGGAAAACTTTCTGATTATGTGTTTATTTTAAAACATCCATATAATTTTTAGAAAGTCCATTTTACTTCCTTAATAAAATCCATGGGTCATCCGTCGTAGTTCAAAAACTCAACAATAAAGCTCTTACCCAGGTTTTGTATATTAAATTCATAGCGTCAATTTTCAGACTCGTATGTTAGCTAGACAATACGAACTATATATTTACCATGCAGGGATAATCAATGCTAGACAATAATCAGAATCAAAATTCATCGCTTGACTTGACATGGGGCGACCGGTCACGACGGGGTTGTCAACCCGATAGATCTACCAACAATTCCCCGCGTGCAATACTTAAATGATTAAACGACATCATGGGCGCAGGGCCATTTTGAGACCAATATGATGTCTGCCTCACGTACAATATATATATCCTACTAATTTGATAAATTTAATACACAAAGTTGTACGAACCCCCTGAATCCCCTCCCTTGGGACCAGGCCGGCATTCGTCCCAACTTTACGATCTGTTTCACCTCGGAAACACCGTATCATCCCAATATTCTCCAAACATTCATTCATCAAAACGTTTTTTCTCGAAACGTATAATTTATCAAACTCCATATATTTTCAATGAAAATATATATATTATATATTAAAAGGTATGTTTTAATCCAAAAACATTATTAAACCCTTTTATTGGCGTGTTCTACCCCCAAAATATATACAAAGCAGTAAAAAGAGGGGTTTAGTGACACTCACCTTTGGGTGCGTATTTTAAATAGCGCAATCCCAGAGATTGATTTCTACACGTCCTATTATATATATATATAGGAATGATTTTAAATCAATATACATGACACAAAAATCCTAAGTTTCTCCATTTCTTAGAATTGTTCACATAACTTTGAGATTTCTCGAAAAGTTATCATTTTTTATTATGTCGGCACGTTAATATATATATATATATATATATATATATGAGTCCATATATATTTTTAATATTTTTGTGACTTGAACGATTTTATTGGTGATCGTTATCGTGTAAATCCGTTAACACTCCCGTTTATACGCAATATATCTACGATTTGCGCGTCGTAATATATATACATAAACGTTCTAAATTATCATCGAAACACGCGAAATCTTGTTAACTTATCTATCTTATCTTTTTTCAAGCAATATACATAAAATATCTCGTATGTATCAAATTTCATGCTCGACAAACAAGTTACACATTTAACACGATTTTTACCGTTTCTACCGCACAAAACGCACAAGTATAGATGCATAATCCAAATTTTCATTATCATGTTAAAACTTAACACATTTTCACATTCACATGTTTAAATCACATAACACATCTTAACACATAAGGTTCACCCAAAATTTACCCATACTAGTGTTCATTGAAAAATGCGTATTTTAGCGATTCGGTAACGTTTTCGGGCGTCGGAAGTCAAGTATGACTAACCAAACACCAAGTAAAGTTAAAATTAGTTAATATACTTATTTTTAAACTAAAAATATCAGCTTACTTACCGATCTAAATCAGTTTCATAAAAATCATTCTAAAAGCCGATTTTTTACCGTTTTAACGCATAGTTTTGCGTTGAATGTTACTATAATCATCCCAACTCAGAATGACTTGATATTTAACACAATACATGTTATTTACTGATTAAAATAGTGATCATAATCATATTAGTGCAGTTTTTGTGTAAGTCTCTTAAATCATGCGATTTCACGTATTTTACAACTCCTAATGCACCAAGTACAACATGCAAGACTAGTAAACTTTATGACAAAGTTTTATATCATTTAACACTTCAAAATAATCATATTTTTAGTGTTTATAATCTGATCAAAAATTATTTTTATCAAATCATGCTCAAATCATCATTTCATGCTTTCATATCATCATGCATGTTCATGTATGTACATCTATTGCACTCATACAACATCATCATAACTACACATTAACTCCATGTTTTTAGAAAACACAATATATACTTCATCCATTATCACATAATTACTCATACATGAATGCAAGTGTTCTTACATTTACGGGTATATGATTAGAAATTACATGCATGCATACACATATACATACATATACACGAAATTTATACACACCCATGAACTTCCAAAAGTTCACTTTTTGACATATCATTTCAAATCACAAAAACCTCTTTTAGAACATTCTCATATAAAAACTTTTGATTCATGCATGTATCAAATCTCTCATGAACATCAACAATCAAAATATTCAAAGTTAAAACCCAATCTCATATGTATTTTCATACATTACTCATGGCCACACATTTATATACATATTCATCCATTTTATTTTTCTTTAAAAACCCATTTGTTTTATTTTTCAAGTTTGTGAAATATTTAAGAATTAAGAAAAACCTTCCACTATCATCTTTATCACCAAGGATCAAGAACATGATTTTTTAAAGTAAGTTTTATACCTTCAAGATTCTTATTGGGTTTTGACAAAAATGATGATATGAAACTTGATTCTAGCTTGAAACTCCTAGGAAACACTCTTAGATCTTCATATGGACTTGAAACAAGATTGTATGAACATGAATCTTCAAGAAACAAGTTTGGAAAATGAAAATGGTTGTAGGTAAGAGGGTGTTCGGCCGAGAATTTTAGAGAGAGAGAGAGTTGGTGTGAGTTTTGAATTGTTACTTCGATTATGTGAAGTCTTGCAAGATATGAGAAGATTCTCAAGAAACATAATCATGACCCACCTACATTTCATCCAATAAGGGGAAGAGAGAGCAGAGAGAGTGGGCTTGCATGTGTGCCAACTAATATTCCTTGTCTCACAATTCACCCATATTTCGAATTTATATGTATACATATACATATATATGTAGTTTGGCTAAAAACTGGTATTTTACTAGATACCGGGTATTTTATCTAGCATTTTATTCCCGTTTTAGTGTGTTTTAAATTATTGTTATCATTCTATAAAAATAACTACACTAAATTATTACTTAAATAATTATCAGTTTCCTAGACTGGCTGCGTTGACAATATTTTGTCTAATACGCGCAGTATCGTGCGGTACGCGCTTAAAATCACAAAAATAGGAATTTAAGCGTTTTTATTTATTTTTCCACACGAATATGATTAAAATTACTATTCTAATCATAACAGACTATTTTTAGGATTTTAGCACTGATCGGGTGGTCACCGACGTTCGTTTCGCATTTTGATCGTTACGCTATAAGCGTTTATTTTATCGTTGCCAACATAATTTATATCAGTGTTTGGATTCACCAACACATTAAATATCACATATAAATATCATAATCAGTCAAATACAACTTTTTATCTATTCACAACATGTGTTACAATTGTACGGTACGGCCTGAAAAGCCGGGTGTCACATGTTGACTTGAGCACGGCCCCGTGGCTAGAGTATTTATGAAGTGGCGTCTTATTTTAAGGTTTTTATTCGGATCGGGCGGTTCCTTACTGGAGGGAACAACACCGAAGTTCCTAAGGCACCTTAATTGCTCTTGATTTAAACAAGAACGCAAGAGGTTATCGGAAAGGGTAAAACCTAAACTACGTACAAGTGGGTGAAACCAACCTTTATTCCCCTTACCCGGGCTCTTGTTAAAGAAGGTATATGCTGAATCGCTCAGGTCTATGAGCTCATCAGTGGGGGTCGATGGAGAGTCCTTCATGGCAAAATTGATACAGGGACGACTATCGCTCATGTTTTCATAAGAGGTTGAGGTACTTTTGGTGTCGTCAATGTTGGTAGAATCCGAATGTGACCCCAACAATTCTCCTTGATTGTTGTCTTGTGATGAATACCTCTCGTTCATCTCAAGCTCTATTTATTTTAATTTTAGGAGAATTCTTTCTTCGAGTTGACAAAATTCTTCGGAGGTTATGTCGGTTGAAAGAGATGGTTGAGGGCATTCGGGCGGGAGATAGTGATCGTTTTTACTTTCGCCCATCTTAAGGTGATTACAGGAAAACGATCGGTATAAATAGTGGGGTTCATAGTTTAGAAAGAAACATTCTAAATCTTGATGGAATCCATCACATATTTGACACCACTCACCGTAAGAGTGGCGAAAGTAAAAATAATCAATATCACTCATATTTTTTGTCAAAATTTACCAACCGTCGGGATTTTACGGTCCTGTTTTCAGCAACTGGGGAATGGACACGAGGGCAAGTTGAGTGGACATGGCCCCGTGGTCAGCTACTGCCTGACTTAAAACATGATTTCCAGTAACGATGATGGACACGGCGCCGTGTCTGGCTGAGCACGACCCGTGCTGAGTTCTGCAGAAACTGAAAAGCTAAGAAAAATCCTAAAAAAATTATAAAAATAATTAGGCCATTGATTTTAAACTTTCTTAAAATCCTTGTGTCCCCGGTAACGGCGCCAAAAAACTTGGTGTGCGTTTGGTGTGATATGATTTTATTAATATTTTGATCCCATTTTACGCATTAGTCAAGTTTTAAAGTTATAAAACACGATATTATACTAACACTAAACACACACTTGGGCAAGTGCACCCATCGTGAGCGCAGTATAGTGTTGGTAAGATACCGATGTTATCCAAGGACCCAAGAGCTTTTAATACCGGTTTATCCTCAACGTCTAATCGATCTAAATTTTTGTGAAAAGTTTTCAAACATAGAAATAATACTAAAAATGAAAAGGTAAATAAAAATAAAAATTGATAGACAAGATAGAATCACTTGGATCCAACTCGTCTTTAATCTATCCTTTGATGATTTTCGTACTTTCGAAATTTTTAAGAGATTCTCTTAGTTATAGTAGTAGGCCTCTCTTTTGAAGGTGAAGTTACCCTCAACCCAGTGGTTTGAGTCAGCAGGGATACAATCCCAAAGGGTCGGAATATTGAAAGACAATTAAGTAAGTTATTAATGCGAAAAGTGGTAGGCCCCTCTTTTGAAGGTGACGTTACCCATGGCTAAGTGGTTTGAGTCAGCAAGGATACAATCCCAAGAAGCCGGTATAAAGTATTAATAGTAGTTTACATATGAGGGGTTCAAGCTATTCACACCCCCGCCATCCAATACCGTTGGGTATTGAAGGAGGTCCTAGTAAGCTTGAACCAGGTTCTCGCAGGATCTATACACTGAACGAGACAAGAACTTTACCAAACCATCCCCTAACGCCCTTCCAGGTAGTTAACGCGCTTTATATAGACCATAAAGACACGAATGATGACATCATTTACTTTACATAGACAGTAAAATAACTTCAAGACACCATGAAGAAATGATAAAGAAAATTCACCTTCAACATAAGAAACTAGTTATTAAAGTCATTAATACAAACCCAACTAAAAAGTGGCAAAAGATTAAAAATCAAAAGTAATACATAAAAGACTTGTCTTCACCAAGTGATGTAAGAGGCTTAGCCAAACATGGCATTTGATTGGCAAGAACTCTTACAATCAATCTTGGATCCCGAGACGACTACACACTCTTGTCACACCCCAACCGATGGCGGAATCATCGGGGCACGACACTGAGCGAAACAGATTGTCCAAGAGATTCCATAACAACTATAAATTACCAAATATTTAAGCATTACGTCCCATACCGTAACATATCAAGTAACATAGTTATTACAGACGAATTGTTCTCAAAGACAAATAAAACTGTTCCGATAACTCATAAATTAATTGTTGTGTTTCTAGACTCCCCTAGCTAAATTCCATAAAAGCAAGCATAGCACAGCATCCTAAACACCTGTCACATATGTTAATATAGAGGTCAATACACATAGTGTAAAGGTGAGCATACAATTTTAATAGTATAATAGATAGCAAAAGCGGTTTACGCATAACCAACATGTAACATGTTGAAAAGTGAAGCTAGCAGGTTATCGACAATGAAATATGCATAGACATGACTGTGAGTTGTAGAATGCGCAACACATATCACCACTGTGACACGTGAAGTAAAACCCATAACAACCCCTGTCCACGACAGGTGCTGAGTCCAAACTATAGTACTATCGTTGCTAAGGTGTCAGGCAACAATCACTGTGTAAACATAACATACAATCATTCATCGAGTAACACATATAACATGCAATAACGGTTAGCGTATAAAAGTGTTTGCGTTGTGTGTCGATTGTGATTTGAAATAGGTAACGTATGTAACACCCAAAAGTGCGTAAAGCAAAAGGGGTTCAAGTATACTCACAGATCGTGTTAAATGAATAACACAGTCTTGGATTGGATTGAAGGGAATGCTGGAAAGTTAGCCTGATCACAGAACGATAGCATAAGTGATGAACAGTGCGTGAACAGCGTGTTGATGAAAACAAGCGACAGATAGTGATCCGATCGGATGACAATCCGAACGGATGACCATTCGGTCGGATGGTCATTTGTTTGGGATGGATGTGTTTGTGTATGATGTGACTTTGAAGTTTTCGTTGTAGCATTTTAAAAAGAGAGAAGTATCTCTACCTTTCAGGTCGTCCGGTCGAACGGTCATCCCGACGGATGGTCGTTCGATCGGATGGCAATCCGTTCCAAGTGAGATATTTCAGAGTTTTAGGTTCTCGACAGAATAGTCATTCAATTGGATGGTCATCCGATCGGATGACTATTCGTTGTAAACTGATGTTTTGAAAAATTGCTTAAGTGTTGAACACCCTAAGTCGTCCGATCGGATTGTCGTTCGATCGGATGGGTATCCGATCGGACGAAAATCCGTTTGGTAACCTGTTTGTTTTGTAACTTGTAAAATTTGCTAATTTTAGAAAGTTTTGCGGGTTGACCGAGACAGTATGACAATGTGTCAAACAACGGAAACTCCACCAAGTCCAATGTCATCCGAACGGAAGGGAATCACCCCGTCTGATCAGTTAACTGTTCTTGACGGTTGTTCATGTTCAACCAGTGAATCGGTTGTCTCTATGAGAGGAATCAGTTTTCAAACCGGCACTTCACTAGAGAATGAGTAGAAGGCCTGAAGAAGGTCAGATTCTATCGGTTTTTGAATGAAAAGTTAAGGACATCGAAGAAAAGTGGAAATCAGTTGGAAAATGTTTAGATTATGACGAAATCCGTGTTTAAACATGTTGAAATCTCTTAGATCTGAGTTGTTCTTGGTGGAATGAGGTCACACTTTGAAGTTCATGAGAACCCATGATGACACCATCCTAGAACAGCCCAAATCAGCTGATTTCATGGTGAAAAGTTAAGATTTGATGGTGAAAATGAGGAGAAAGTGTGTGTAGATGATAGAAGTACAAGATTTGAGTTGAAAAGTTACAAGAATCGCGAGAAATCGAGAGAAAATAGCCGAGAATGCGAAGGGTCGGAGGAGAGTTGTCACATCACATGAACAGTGATGTGACAGGTGATATTTATAGGTGAAGAGGGGAGTGAGGCGGTGTGAGTGGTTCAATCGGAGGGCCTTCCGATCGGATGGCCATCCAATCGGATGGTCATCCGGACGGATGATCATTCGATCGAATGGTCCTTCGATCGGATGGTTTGTGCGAGTTGGTTTCCGAATTTTGTTTCGTGCGTTGAGCGTTGCAATGCGTTTAAGCGGGTGTCGAATAAGCGATGCGATAGATTTAATAATAGTTACACAAATAACATAACTAACATACAATCATAAGTAAACTTGCGTTTCTAGTTCACGATGAGATTGCGATGCGATAGAGTTGCGATTGCGTTTTCGATTAATCACCACAAAACATATAATAAACATGCACAAGTAATACAAAATAGCACACATATGTAAAACAATATCCAGAACATGCGATTCAAGTTGGGATGCGATAACGATGAGATAGCGTTAAGTAGATTAGCAATTTAACCGCGATTGTTGCATTTACTCCACATAATACAACTAAAGTAACACAAAGTCAATAATTAAGTAGGAAATGACAGATCGAATTAGCAATCTTTTTTTCCTTTGACTTTGACTTCAAGACGCGGGTTGTTACAGCCTCCCCTACTTTAGGGAATTTCGTCCCGAAATTAGGATGCAGGCGTAACGAAAAGCTGTGGATACTTCGCATTCATGTCGCTTTCGAGTTCCCAGGTGAACTCTGCGTCGCGTTTGCCTTCCCTGCGAACCTTCATAATGGGAATGCGTGAGCGTCTGAGATTTTTGGTTTCTCGATCCATGATCTCGACAGGCTTTTCCATGATGTGTAATGCTTCGTCCACTTGTAGATCCTCAAGTGGAACATGTAAATTCTGCTCGGCAAGACACTTTTTGAGGTTCGAAACATGGAAAGTCGGGTGGACGTTGCTAAGTTCCTCCGGTAGTTCGAGTTTGCAGGCCACCTTGCCAATCCTTCCAGAATTTTAAAGGGTCCAACATATCGTGGCGTGAGCTTTCCTTTCTTGCCGAATCTGATCACCCCCTTCCAAGGTGAAACCTTTAGGAGTACATGATCGCCAACGTCAAATTCAAGGGGCTTGCGGCGTCTATCGGCGTAACTTTTCTGATGACTCCAAGCTTTCAGCAGGTTGTCTCGAATTTGGAGGATTTTGTCAGTCGTTTCTTGCAGCAGCTCAGGACCGGTAATTTGTGCATCTCCGATCTCGTGCCACACAATAGGCGATCGACATTTTCTTCCGTATAGTGCCTCAAATGGTGCCATTTGAATGCTAGAATGATAACTGTTATTGTATGAGAAATCGACCAAAGGTAAATGCGCGTCCCAATTACCACCGAAATCTATGACACACGAGCGAAACTTGTCTTCAAGGGTACGAATCGTTCTTTCCGTCTGATCGTCGGTTTGGGGATGGAAAGCGGTACTTAGATTAAGAGTGGTACCGAGAGAAGATTGAAATGTTTCCGAAAGACGATATCACGAGGCGTCCCGTGTGGACAGATGATTTCGTCGGTGTAGATCCGTGCTAATCGTTCTACCTTGTAGTCCTCTCGTATCGGCAGAAAATGAGCAGATTTTGTCAAACGGTCAATGATAACCCATATGCTATCGTGACCTGACGGTGTGCGTGGAAGTTTCGTTATAAAGTCCATGGCTATACTCTCCTATTTCCACATCGGGATCTCGGGTTGCACAAGTAAGCCAGAGGGTCTTTCTGCTCGGCTTTGACTTTCGAATAAGTCAGGCACTTTGAAACATAGATAGCGATATCCTTCTTCATTGCAGGCCACCAATACCGTAGATGAAGGTCATGGTACATCTTGTCGGCAACAGGATGAATGGAATATCGAGACTTGTGCGCTTCAGTCAACAATATATCTCGAAGGTTATTACGACTTGGAATCCAGATGCGATCTAGATAGTAGTAGATACCATTCGATTTGGTGACAAATTGCGATTCAACACCACACTTTTTCATTTCCTCTCACAAGGTATTCTCAATGAAGCAGGCGTGCTGAGCGTCACGACTCAAGGCCTTCGAGGTCGTGCTGGCGTGAGTATTACGAATGCTATGCAAATAGCTTTGTCGGCTTAGAGCATCGGCAATGACATTTGCTTTTGCCAGGGTGGTAATGAATCTCACGGTCGTAATCGTTAAGAAGTTCTACCCATCGGCGTTGGCGCATATTCAGTTCCTTTTCGTTGAGGATGTGTTGTAGGCTCTTGTGGTCTGTGAAGACCGTACACCTGGTACCGTAAAGGTAGTGTCGCCAAATCTTCAACGAAAAAACAACTGCAACAAGCTCGAGATCATGGGTTGTATAGTTCTTCTCGTGGATCTTGAGCTGACGAGAGGCGTACGCGATAACCTTATCCCGTTGCACGAGGACACAACCGAGACCAAGGTTCGAGGCATTGCAGTAGACAACAAAGTCATCGTTTCCGTCGGGTAAGGCGAGGATAGGAGTATTGCAGAGCATATGCTTCAGAGTCTGAAAGGCTTGCTCTTGTTTGGTTCCCCAAACAAAAGGCTTGTCTTTATGCGTCAAAGAAGTAAGCGAAATGGTGATTTTAGAAAAGTCAGCGATGAAACGATGGTAATAGCCCGCCAATCCGAGGAAAGAGCGAACATCAGATGGTGATTTTGGAGTAACCCAACTCTTACAGCTTCGATCTTCACGGGGTCAATGTGTATACCTTGACTATTGACGATGTGACCGAGGAATTGAACCTCCTCTAGCCAGAATTCACACTTGGAGAATTTGGCATAGAGTCGATTCCCTTGGAGTAATTCGAGAACCAAACGTAGATGCTGCGCGTGTTCGGCTTTTGACTTCGAATAGATAAGGATATCATCGATGAACACGATGACAAAGCGGTCAAGAAATGGTTTACACACGCGATTCATCATCCGATCGGGCAGCCATCAGTTCCTCACACACTCGTCACCCGGACGACTGGCAATCTGATCGGATAGCCATCCGATTGGATAGCCATCTGATCCAGTGATTGTTTCCGACACATTACGCAATCTCGTTATTCTGCCTGACTCTTATCCTATTGTAATATAATCAGGCTAGTTCTAAAAAGAGCTCCCTTTGATTCAATAACACTTGCGACTGTTAAGCAATCTCTGTGAGTATACTCGATCCCCTTTTTAGTTTAAAACTTTGGGGTGTAACATGTATTCTATATAAACTTGAACCTTTTGAAATCTAAACTCTATCGTATGTGTATGTGAAAACTTGTGCATTCTAGTATTCTATTTATGCTATGTGACGTTTAATCCAGGTTGTGTAGTTCCACCTTAACAATAGATGATTCTAGTTTACCTTCAGTCGGATGGTCATTCGTTTGGGATGGATGTTGTAACACCTCGAAAATTCACGTCCTATAATGTATTGACATGTGTCATAAGCTTGAACGTGTAAAAGATTACTTTAGAGGGACTAAAGTTGACAAACAAAGAAAATATGTGAATATAAGGGTTCAAAGTGTCAACAATGGATAAATATGCCCTACAATAACCCTACATGATGTTTACAACCTTAAACGAATAAATCATGGATCATACGAAGCGGAAAATGAAAGAAAGTGAGGAATTACAAACTACAGGGGTTAAATGTGTCAACATGTTGAAAGTATACCTCTGAGTGACCTTTTAGCAAACCCGAAGCTTTGTAACGATAAAAGATGCTCACTAGAATATGTGATAAAAATTTCATAAAGTTTCGTTATTGTATGAGAAAGTTATGATCAAATCCGTACAAGAAGGGTTAAAAGCGTCAACGTTGAAATTTGTGACTTTTCGGGTAAGCACAAAGTTAACCAAGGACTTAACCAAGTTTGTAAAACTCCTAAGGTCCTTAAAAATCAGGTTTGAGGGTCAAATGTGCAAGAAAAACAAGTAAAACCACGTTTCAAAGGACCAGGGACTGAAATGTAAAAGATTGAAAGTTGTTAACCTGTTGCGCCAGTTGTACGCACCTTGCGAGAGGCCTTTCTCTGCCCGCGAAAAAGCAGCAGCGACATAATACATACAGCTGCCAGTTCAGTCCATTTTAACTGACTTAGGAAGGTTGTTTTCAATACCTGGAGCTTGTTTGATGGTATTTTAAGGCCTAGGGACACTTGTGATCATCTGGATTCATTCCTAGACTTGTTTGGCATGATCAAATTGATCCAAGAAACCTATATAAAGGCCATGATCTTGGGTTCTTCATTTGCTCATTCACTTGGAAGTTCACAACTCACTTCTTGGAGGTTCCTGGAGCTCAAGGATCATTCCTAGTGATCATTAGTCGTGCTTAGGACTATTGTAAGTATGCTTAACCTTCTTTAATTCAGTTTTGCTTAGTTAATTAGCGTAAGGTCAAACCGTCGTAATTAAGATTTGACTTCGTCATTAATCTTAATCCCTTCAGTCAAAATTCAAATTGAAAGTACCTATGAGTTAGTAATTATGTGGGTAATAAACCCTTAAAAGGGTATTTCCAGATTCCCACTCTAACTATGTGAATTGTCGAGTCAAACTTGTAATCAAAAAGTCAACAGAATGTTTATTTGTAAATTAATGCATAATTAGCGATGTAGGTTACATACGACCTGTTTGATCATTAAAATAACTTGGTAATTAATGTAAGAACATGTCCCAACATGTTCAACTCGACAATTTTCAGTATAGGCTCGGTTTGGAACCGAAAGTCGCATAGTTTGACTTCTACTTTGACTTTCAGTTCTGACCCGTTTAAGCCAAGTTTAGGATTGCCTTAGAGCTTATTTTGGACCTATATACATGTTAGTATAACCCCCTGTGATTATACAACTTGGTCCATTAGATATCCTATTCACATGCATGTTCCGTTAAATGCTTATATGTTGACTATTATGCCCTTTTGACCTTAAAACGATATTTTTGAAAATGTGAAAGGATAGAAACCTTCATTACTGAATTATAAACTTGTCCCTAAAATTTGACATCAATTCAAGGTCTAGATTAAGAGTTATGCTCATTAGCGTAATTTGAAAGCTTTTTAGTAATTAAATGGCGTAATTAGCATATAGCCTATCTAAACCCACTTTTTGATGCCAAACTTTCTACCCACTTTTTGATATAAAATAATATTTAGGGATTTTTGGAGATTTTTATTTATTTTTAGGCTGAGCATAACTTAGAGTTCTAAGTATAATTCGGTTAATGCCGGTTTTGCCCTTTTAAGCCATAAAATGAGTTTTACAAATCCTTTTGAACCCAAACCTTTTTCTACTGATCTAATATAATAAATAAAGTATTTTGAGCCTTCTGGAATTATAAAAATATCAGCTTTCCTTTGAAAACCCGGAAATGGCTCCAAATCGCCTTTTAGGCATTTTTGACGCATAGTATGTATTAAGATTATGTTAAACACATAAGGTTTGATACCTACTGATATTTTAAGTAAATTATCATATTTTTACAGTAAGCTAAAGTCTTACACCCAGGTTTCCAGTTTTGACCTTTTAAGCCTATGTGAAATTACCAAAATGCCCTAAAGATGCATAGTTTGGTTATAAAGGATAGATTTCACATATATATGTTACCCTACTGATATAACTTAGTAAAGTAAGTATATTTACTGATTATATCAGACCCGAAACTTAGATTTATATTTAAACTCTTTTATAACCATTAAAATGACCAAAATACCCCTACGGGGCGTAATTTGAGTTTAAATCCATTTTGGGCATAATAGAAGATATCTTACTGATATCACAACATATTTAATGCATGTTAACTTAGGAAACTTGTATATGACTCTTATGGTTACTCGTTACGCACTCTTCGCGTTCGGATCGGCTTATGTAACTAGTTTACATATATTAGCCGAAACGGGTCAAACCATATCGTTTTTATCTCAAAATCCAGAATGTGTTTAGATTACTGATATTATACAAGTCTTCAAACTTGTCAGGTCTAAAACACATTCTGTACCGGTCTTCGCCTTATCATGCGTTTGAACCGTATCTTTCTGTAAGACTAACCGGTCTAAGCTTAGGCTTAATTAAAGACCCGTTAGCATTCTAATTGGTTATTTATACCATCATTCCAGACTAGAGCCTTCCGGTAATGGTACCTACGCTTACTTAAGTGAATACGGCTGAGTTATTAAATTCTTACTATTTAAGACAGGAGCTAGCTCAGGTAAATACTCTTAACTTATTTTCCCTATATGGGCTTGGGATACGGTATTATAATAATACCGCTTGGTGGGGTATTGAATATTTAGTCGTATTGTGATTAAATTATTGAGGTAACCCGGTTTAATCTGTATTGTTTGAAATAAAGACCTTTAGGGGTTAATGACCATGTCCCGGATATCCTTGACATCATTGTGTTATAAAATGGCCACGCCTTATACACGGGGTGTAGGCATACACCTGACAGTTGTTTAAGGAAAAACGGTATCTCACTCTCTTGTGGGCCTATACTTGTGGCGTGTCTATTAATCTGACTCGGTTTCTACATCGGGCCCTGAATGTATAACGAACATGTAAAACTGTATACAAGATTATAAATATAATTGTCCCAAGTTATAAAGAGTTTGTGCCACGTGCATTCAAATCAATTTTTATTAAACCTTTTCAAAATGAGTCGGTTGAGTGAATTTACCAGTGAAAACTGACGTATTTTCCAAAAGGGTTAAGTGACAGGTACTGGACGTAATTGGCTGGAAGCTCAGGGCGTTAATAAGGAATCTTGCAAGTTCTAGGCGTCTAAAGTCTGTTGAATAAAGTTTATGTTTAAGATCCGCCTGTGGATCCTTTACTTTCCGTTGTAATACTCTGATATTACGTTATATTCGGATTGTAATATAATTTATCTTTTGCGTCCGCTGTGCATTTAAATATTGTGTTGTTTGACTATGATGATATCAAGTACGTCACGATACTCCCCACCGGGCCCACCGGTAATACGTGGAAAGTAGGGGTGTGACAGGTTGGTATCAGAGCCAACACTGAGTGAATTAAACACTAGTCTTTTGTGTTTAATCTCAGTTAGACAATTGCACATTCTTGAGTCTAGACAAGAACATAGGACTAATCCTAATTCGTTTTATTTGTTCTTTTGTTATTTTCTGATTAGCCCTTGCATGGGCGAATCATTTCAGTTAGAAGTCCCGTTTTGGGCAACCATGTATTTTTTTAAATTTTAATAGGAACAGTTAGATTTAAAATAACATTCCTTTTTATAAGATCTACCATTATAATAAAATGGCAAAATTTAAAAAGGACAAGACCTAGCCATTTGTCACATTAAGACAGGGCCAAGATGGTAGTTCCTCAATTAGATTCAGATCCTTGTTAACATTTCAATTTAGGATTGTTCTGCGTAATTATTAAAAGAATCTTAAAGGTAAAACCTAGCCTAATTGTCGTTGCAGACATGGCCAAGATGGTAAAACCTATTCGAAAGAATTCAAACCCTTATTAACATCTGATATGATTATCATTAATGACAAAGATGTGATTCGATAAAATTACATAAGTCATTTTTAAATTAGGATGTTTTAAATTCCCTTATTTATATAACCATCCCTTATGGATGAAATGCCTACGGGCTATAATTAACGTCCTTTGAGACTAAAGACAATAGTGGTCTACAACCCCCTGTTAAAAAAGGGCAAAGAACTTTGATTCAAGCCTTAGTACCTCGATTCTATAAAAATCCTGGTTTATAAATTAAATCTGTCCATGTGACTAGGCTATTGAGCCATTATTAAATTATAGTTGGGGATATAATACTTACGAGTCATATCCAATGTCATATAAGACTAAAGACAGTGGTAGCTTACAACTCCCTGTCAAAGAAAGGTAATGAACTTTGATTCAAACCTTAACGCCTTGATTCCATATAATCTGGGCTTGTAAAGTAAACTCGTCTACGTGACTAAGCTTTTTGTGCTATTATTTACTTATAAATTAGGATTTATGATAAAGATCCTGAATAATTATGTATTTAACAAATTGACCAAAATGATTATTAAAAACCATGGTTAATAAATCGTCAAGAATGGTAGTACTATAGGCTTCTAAATAAACCTTGTCCTTATTGATTTTATGTAGCAATTAAAGCTACATGGCTAGGTCAAAAGAAGTAAACAGTCATCCCATGGAAAACCACGATGATGATGAGATTAATATAACCAGAGGAGAGCTCCGTACACTAATTGATACAGCTGTATCTAAAGCTGTAGAGGAGCAATTCAAGGAGTATAGTGAGACGCATAGTAGAACTTCTTCAGTACCCCACTCTAAGTCTGTTCCTAAGACCCATTCAGTGGCTCATGACAAGCCACCCTCTAAGAAGGACGAACTAAAAAAAGGATGATGATCGACATTCATCTAATGAACACAGTGTTCCATCCAAGAGGATGGTGTTCGATAACGAACCGCGTACCAAGTCATGTACCTATAAATACTTTGTTTCCTGCAAACCCTGGGATTTTACTGGGGAGAAAGGAGCAATCGATTGTATGACCTGGTTGGATGAAATGGACACAGTTGTCGATACCAGCGGTTGTGCTGAGAGGGATGTAGTGAAGTATGTATCCCAATCGTTCAAGGGAGAGGCACTAGCATGGTGGAAGGCTCTCATTCAAGCTGCTGGGAAGATCTAACTTTACAACATTCATGGGAACAGTTTGTTGCTCTCATTATGGAGAACTATTGCCCTCAACACGAGGTCGAAAGAATCGAATCAGATTTCTTATCATTGGTGATGACAAACTTAGATTGTCAAGCTTACCTTACCAGTTTTAATACCCTGTCCAGACTGGTTCCTTACCTAGTAACACCAGAACCCAAGAGAATTGCTCGCTTCATTGGGGGTTTAGCCCCAGAAATCAAAGCCAGTGTTAAGGCTTCAAGACCTACTACATTCAGGTCAGCGGCAGATTTGTCGCTATCTCTTACACTCGATGTAGTCAGAAACAAGGCTGCCAAAGCCTCTGAAGATGGAAAGCGTAAAAGGGAGGATGAGGATTCTCATCGCTCCGATAGGAAGAGGATCTCTGAGGATAAGAAGAGTTCCGGGTTTAAAAGAGACAGCCAGCAGTCGGGTGAGAAGACCAGGTGCGAAACCTGTAGGAAATACCACCTCGGGAAATGCAGATTTGAATCTCAGCCTCTACCGTGTGGAATTTGCAAGTCTAAGGAACATAAAACCCTGGATTGCAAGAAGTTGAAAGATGCAACCTGTTATGGTTGCAACGAGAAGGGGCATATCAGGACCAACTGCCCTAGGAATCAAAAGAAGCCCGAAGAAGCCAAGAAAGAAAACGCATGAGTCTTCCAGATGAACGCCAGGAGATGGTGCAGAATGATAACTATATATCAGGTACCTTTCCTTATCAAGCAGTTTATGCGGAAATTTATTTGATGCTGGCACATATGATTCTATAATAAACGATAAATGATGTGAACTGTTACCTCCGCCTGATTAGGACTCCGGTCATTTAATGCGAGGTAGAAATTGGCCGTTGATACTTTATAAAATGCTCTAACAAATCTTAGATTGATATTTTTTAAATCACACTTTCCTGATATCATTATGGCAAGCTTTCAAGCTATCCAAATTCATCACTATAATAAAGACAGATGTGACATTTTGATCCTCTGTCAAAAAGGTGATGGATTAAGACTAAACTTTAAATGCCATTAAAGGTCTTTTGTGACCTAGGCTAAGTAAAATTATATATATTAAATAACGTTCATTGAGAATGTTAATTCTATATTGGCCAGTATAGTTTAATGAAACCATGGTTAGTATATAAAACCATGAGGATGATGAATAGCAGTTGTCGGATCGCAACCAAGAGATTGATTCATTTAGTAATAGGAACCAAATCTTGAGTATGACAAACTCGGATAAGACATCAGTCAATCACGCCATTGATGAGGCGGCGCATGCTAATGATACTAAAATTGTAAACCTGAAAAAGTCCAAGGATGTTCTTCAAACTATGATGAGACGCAGCTGTGAAGAAGATCATGAAAAAATTCAAAGAGCCGAATGCTACTTGCTCCAAATCCTTCGTAAACTATAAGTATAGCAAACTTTTAAAATATTTCTTAAGAACCATAGTTATTAAGTGAAGGCAAGAATCATAAGAACTATTTCTTCTGTTCTTGTCAAGAAACTTCAGTCGTAGAATTTTAGAAGTATCCTCTTTCTAAGTGTAATGCGTCAACACTTAGAATTGATATCTCATTGATCTCTAATGATTGCGGATACCAGACGGTATGATAAAAGCGTCATATGAGGATTGGTGTATCTTAATATGTTCCATAGATTGCTTCCATGCCTGATCAGTATGGAGGTTTAATGCATGGGACCACAAGGATATCTCAATGGTCATATGGTGCTAAGGTCAACTATTGGTATTCAAAGAAGATATCCAAAATGGAATTGTCCAAGTAAATGTTCCCGATTAAGGAATTCGTGGACTAGTAACATAAATGTGTCACTTATTTGACACAAGCAATGATGGGTGAACTGGAGCCTGAGATATGGGAATCTCTGTAACCTCCTTGTACCTTAATTATCTTCTCCTAAGATTACCCTGTTTACCCCTGAAGGGCAGGTAGAGTTAAGATTTATATCCCATTTAGGGCTGCATTATTATGAAATCTCCAAGATAGCTAGTACCATTATTGGAAGAATCGAAAACCCTGGTTAAGTAAGTTTTAAGATATAGATTCATATAGCCTAACTCAATATCCTGAGAATTCGGTATAGTTAATTAAGAAAGACGGTTCATTTTGCTTATGCATTTGATTACCACAACCAATTAGGCAAAAATTAAGAATTGCCATCAGCCGCCCAGGATCGTCGATTTGATCGACTAACAACAAGGATTAGCTACTCCTTAAGATTAGTTTTGAGCAATGGTTGGAATAACCATCCCACCTTAAGATAAGCATTTCTATAATAGTTGATATATAAGTATCAAGGCTGCTCCTTTAGGGACCTTGTAAAGATGGAATGTTAAACATCTATTGTTAGGACAATGGATTGGTAAGTCCAATTACCAGGATCTGAAAGTTGCATTGGAAACAACAAATAAGGTCATACAAATCCCTAATCATCTGTAAGATTGCCAGTAATTGGCAGAAAATCAAGGATTTATAAGAGTAGAAACCCTCCTAAGTTCTTGTTAAAGAATAAGGTTCAACAAAAGATATCACCCTGGAAGGGTGTGCCAGTTTGTTAATTTTCAGACTAGTTAAGCTCTGAATATATAAAAATCATTCGAAGGAATCGAATGTATCAAGATCAGATAACTTAAAGCAAAAACCTATTTTGGACGGAACTCGCCGTACATTTCACACTAATGATTTAAGGATGTGTATCACCAATAAGTCAAGAAGCATTATCACATAATGATATGCAGATTTATGATATAATGAGCAACCTATATCGATTGGGGATCCACAGGTTAAGAAGCTTCAAAAAGGATATATGTAACTATTATAGAGGTCAACTTGGGAGCTTGGAGAGACTCCTGATACACTATGGAAGTTAAGTCCATTATGCGACAAAAAGTACTTCCATAATTTTAGCAAATCTTGAGGTCGAGATTTATTTTAAGGGGGTGAGGATGTAACACCTTGAAAATTCACGTCTTATAATGTATTGACACGTGTCATAAGCTTGAACGTGTAAAAGATTACTTTAGAGGGACTAAAGTTGACAAACAAAGAAAATATGTTAATATAAGGGTTCAAAGTGTCAAGAATGGATAAATATGCCCTACAATAACCCTACATGATGTTTACAACCTTAAACGAATAAATCATGGATCATACGAAGCGGAAAATGAAAGAAAGTGAGGAATTACAAACTACAGGGGTTAAATGTGTCAACATGTTGAAAGTATACCTCTGAGTGACCTTTTAGCAAACCCGAAGCTTTGTAACGATAAAATATGCTCACTAGAATATGTGATAAAAATTTCATAAAGTTTCGTTATTGTATGAGAAAGTTATGATCAAATCCGTACAAGAAGGGTTAAAAGCGTCAACGTTGAAATTTGTGACTTTCGGGTAAGCACAAAGTTAACCAAGGACTTAACCAAGTTTGTAAAAGTCCTAAGGTCCTTAAAAATCAGGTTTGAGGGTCAAATGTGCAAGAAAAACAAGCAAAACCACGTTTCAAAGGACCAGGGACTGAAATGTAAAAGATTGAAAGTTGTTAACCTGTTGCGCCAGTTGTACGCACCCCGCGAGAGGCCTTTCGCGGCCCGCGAAAAAGTAGCAGCGACAGAATACATACAGCTGCCAGTTCAGTCCATTTTAACCGACTTAGGAAGGTTGTTTTCAATACCTGGAGCTTGTTTGATGGTATTTTAAGGCCTAGGGACACTTGTGATCATCTGGATTCATTCCTAGACTTGTTTGGCATGATCAAATTGATCCAAGAAACCTATATAAAGGCCATGATCTTGGGTTCTTCATTTGCTTATTCACTTGGAAGTTCACAACTCACTTCTTGGAGGTTCCTGGAGCTCAAGGATCATTCCTAGTGATCATTAGTCGTGCTTAGGACTATTGTAAGTATGCTTAACCTCCTTTAATTCAGTTTTGCTTAGTTAATTAGCGTAAGGTCAAACCGTCGTAATTAAGATTTGACTTCGTCATTAATCTTAATCCCTTCAGTCAAAATTCAAATTGAAAGTACCTATGAGTTGGTAATTATGTGGGTAATAAACCCTTAAAAGGATATTTCCAGATTCCCACTCTAACTATGTGAATTGTCGAGTCAAACTTGTAATCAAAAAGTCAACAGAATGTTTATTTGTAAATTAATGCATAATTAGCCATGTAGGTTACATACAACCTGTTTGATCATTAAAATAACTTGGTAATTAACGTAAGAACATGTCCCAACATGTTCAACTCGACAATTTTCAGTATAGGCTCGGTTTGGAACCGAAAGTCGCATAGTTTGACTTCTACTTTGACTTTCAGTTCTGACCCGTTTAAGCCAAGTTTAGGATTTCCTTAGAGCTTCTTTTGGACCTATATACATGTTAGTATAACCCCCTGTGATTATACAACTTGGTCCATTAGATATCCTATTCACATGCATGTTCCGTTAATTGCTTATATGTTGACTATTATGCCCTTTTGACCTTAAAACGATATTTTTGAAAACGTGAAAGGATAGAAACCTTCATTACTGAATTATAAACTTGTCCCTAAAATTTGACATCAATTCAAGGTCTAGATTAAGAGTTATGCTCATTAGCGTAATTTGAAAGCTTTTTAGTAATTAAATGGCGTAATTAGCATATAGCCTATCTAAACCCACTTTTTGATACCAAACTTTCTACCCACTGATATAAAATAATATTTAGGGATTTTTGGAGATTTTTATTTATTTTTAGGCTGAGCATAACTTACAGTTCTAAGTATAATTCGGTTAATGCCGGTTTAGCCCTTTTAAGCCATAAAATGAGTTTTACAAATCCTTTTGACCCCAAACCTTTTTATACTGATCTAATATTATAAATAAAGTATTTTGAGCCTTCTGGAATTATAAAAATATCAGCTTTCCTTTGAAAACCCGGAAATGGCTCCAAATCGCCTTTTAGGCATTTTTGACGCATAGTATGTATTAAGATTATGTTAAACACATAAGGTTTGATACCTACTTATATTTTAAGTAAATTATCATATTTTTACAGTAAGCTAAAGTCTTACACCCAGGTTTCCAGTTTTGACCTTTTAAGCCTATGTGAAATTACCAAAATGCCCTTAAGATGCATAGTTTGGTTATAAAGGATAGATTTCACATATATATGTTACCCTACTAATATAACTTAGTAAAGTAATTATTTTTACTAATTACATCAGACCCGAAACTCAGATTTATATTTAAACTCTTTTATAACCATTAAAATGACCAAAATACCCCTACGGGGCGTAATTGGAGTTTAAATCCATTTTGGGCATAATAGAAGATATCTTACTGATATCACAACATATTTAATGAATGTTAACTTTGGAAACTTGTATATGACTCTTATGGTTACTCGTTACGCACTCTTCGCGTTCGGATCGGCTTATGTAACTAGTTTACATATATTAGCCGAAACGGGTCAAACCATATCGTTTTTATCTCAAAATCCAGAATGTGTTTAGATTACTCATATTATACAAGTCTTCAAACTTGTCGGGTCTAAAACACATTCTATACCGGTCTTCGCCTTATCATGCGTTTGAACCGTATCTTTCTGTAAGACTAACCGGTCTAAGCTTAGGCTTAATTAAAGACCCGTTAGCATTCTAATTGGTTATTTATACCATCATTCCAGACTAGAGCCTTCCGGTAAATGGTACCTACGCTTACTTAAGTGAATACGGCTGAGTTATTAAATTCTTACTATTTAAGACAGGAGCTAGCTCAGGTAAATACTCTTAACTTATTTTCCCTATACGGGCTTGGGATACGGTATTATAACAAAACCGCTTGTTCGGGTATTGAATATTTAGTCGTATTGTGATTAAATTATTGAGGTAACCCGGTTTAATCTGTATTGTTTGAAATAAAGACCTTTAGGGGTTAATGACCATGTCCCGGATATCCTTGACATCATTGTGTTATAAAATGGCCACGGTGTAGGCATACACCTGTCAGTTGTTTAAGGAAAAACGGTATCTCACTCTCTTGTGGGCCTATACTTGTGGCGTGTCTATTAATCTGACTCGGTTTCTACATCGGGCCCTGAATGTATAACGAACATGTAAAACTGTATACAAGATTATAAATATAATTGTCCTAAGTTATAAAGAGTTTGTGCCACGTGCATTCAAATCATTTTTTATTAAACCTTTTCAAAATGAGTCGGTTGAGTGTATTTACCAGTGAAAACTGACGTATTTTCCAAAAGGGTTAAGTGACAGGTACTGGACGTAATTGGCTGGAAGCTCAGGGCGTTAATAAGGAATCTTGCAAGTTCTAGGCATCTAAAGTCTGTTGAATAAAGTTTATGTTTAAGATCCGCCTGTGGATCCTTTACTTTCCGTTGTAATACTCTGATATTACGTTATATTCGGATTGTAATATAATTTATCTTTTGCTTCCGCTGTGCATTTAAATATTGTGTTGTTTGACTGTGATGATATCAACTACGTCACGATACTCCCCACCGGGCCCACCGGTAATACGTGGAAAGTCGGGGTGTGGCAGATGTGTTTGTGTATGATGTGACTTTGAAGTTTTCATTGTAGCATTTTAAAAAGAGAGAAGTATCGCTACCTTTGAGGTCGTCCAGTCGAACGGTCATCCGGACGGATGGTCGTTCGATCGGATGGCAATCCGTTTCAAGTGAGATAACTTCTTGACGGTTGTATGCCTACACCCCGTGTATAATGACCATGTCCCGGAGTTTCCGTTGTTTGACACGTTGTCTCTATGATAGGAATCAGTTCTCAAACCGGAACTTCACTAGAGAATGAGTAGAAGGCCTGAACGAGGTCAGATTCTATCGGTTTTCGAATGAAAAGTTAAGGACATCGAAGAAAAGTGGAAATCAGTTGGAAAATATTTAGATTATGACGAAATCAGTGTTTAAACATGTTGAAATCTCTTAGATCTGAGTTGTTCTTGGTGGAATGAGGTCACACTTTGAAGTTCATGAGAACCCATGTTGACATCATCCTAGAACAGCCCAAATCAGCCGATTTCATGGTGAAAAGTTAAGATTTGATGGTGAAAATGATGAGAAAGTGTGTGTAGATGATAGAAGTACAATATTTGAGTTGAAAACTTACAAGAATCGCGAGAAATCGAGAGAAAATAGCCGATAATGCGAAGGGTCGGAGGAGAGCTATCACATCACATGAACAGTGATGTGACATGTGATATTTATAGGTGAAGAGGGGAGTGAGGCGGTGTGAGTGGTTCGATCAGAGGGCCTTCTGATCGGAATGCCATCCGATCGGATGGTCATCCGGACGGATGACCATTCGATCGAATGGTCCTTCGATCGGATGGTTTGTGCGAGTTGGTTTCCGACTTTTGTTTCATGCGTTGAGTGTTGCGATGCGTTTAAGAGAGTGTCGAATAAATGATGCGATAGATTTAAATAATAGTTACACAAATAACATAACTAACATACAATCATAAGTAAACTTGCATTTCTAGTTCGCGATGAGATTGCGATGCGATAGAGTTGCGATTGCGTTTTCGATTAATCACCATAAAACATATAATAAAGATGCACAAGTAACACATAATAGCACACACATGTAAAACAATATCCAGAACATGCGATTCAAGTTGCGATGCGATAGCGATGAGATAGTTGTTAAGTAGATTAGTGATTTAACTGCGATTATTGCATTTACTCCACATAATACAACTAAAGTAACACAAATTAGAGTATCGATTTACAAGTCAAAGAGTGAAGTCAATAATTAAGCAGGGAATGACAGATCGAATTAGAAATCTTTTCTTCCTTTGACTTTGACTTGTACTTTGACTTCAAGATGCGGGTTGTCACAACTCTAAAGATGGATAATGATGGTTGGTGTTGTAGTGATGGTGGTGTGGTGGCAAAGTGGGAGAGTAGTGGTTTGCCAAGGGATGCCTTTCAAGTGAACCAAGCACACCCTTTTATAGCCAGAACAGAGCCCTGGCTACAGCCCCGTGTCCAGCCAACACGACCTGTGGCCATCCTTTTCTCTTCCTTCATTAATTGCAAGTGTCAGCAGAGGGCCCCACACGACCCCGTGTCTCCTGGGCACGGCCCCGTGGTCAACCTTTTGCTGTACTATCAAGATTCTGCGTATCTTAGAGTTGACCACGCACCATGTAGAGCTGGGCACGGCCTCGTGGTGGGCGTAGAAGATTCTGCAGCTTTGTCTTTTTGTGCAGGCTCCTGACCACGCCCCATGCCCAGCTGGGCACGGCCCCGTGGTCAGGCTCTGTTTCTTTGTTTTTGCTTTGGGAGATGTTATCGAGGGGTCGGGCATGTCACGTTTATTCCTTCTTTTTGTATTTGTGTTGGTTTTGGCTGCTTATTTGCTCTTTTTGTTCTTTTAAGCTCGTTTGGTCCTGTAAATTAAAAATGAAGAAAGAAACGCGTTTTTTTCCAACATTAGTACTAAAAAGGGTTAGTTTTATGGCTCATTTGATGTAATTTATATGTTGCATTTTGCACACATCAGTTATGTCACACCCCAAAAACGTTGCAGTGGAATATAAAATGTAGTGGTGACGGAAGTTGGTGCCCATTTATATCTTGTTGAACGATGCATTTAAGTGTTGGACATATTGACTTATTTAAAACATAAGTTATTAAACAAAATGTTTTAAAACACGATACAACCACCACATTCATCCCAGAAAGTTTAAAAAGTTAGTCCAACATTTTAAGTGACAAAACATGCATCAACAAACACAAGATACGCCATGATTCCCGAATCCGCACTCAAGTACCTGTAGAACACGTTTAAAATCAAGTGTCAACATAAAGGAAGGTGAGTTCACATTTTCAAATTTAAACAATTTGATCCTAAGGAAAAGCTTTCTAATTATGTGTTTATAATGAAACATCCATATAATTTTAGAAAGTCCATTTATTTCCTTAATAAAATCCATGGGTCATCCGTCGTAGGTTAAAACCTCGACAACAGGGCATTTTCCCAAGTTTTGTATCTTAAATTTATAGCGTCAAGTGTTCGGTCTCGTAAGTTAGCTAGACATTACGAACTATATATTTACAATGTAGGGATAATCAAGGCTAGACTATCAACAGAATATCAATTCGTCGTTTGACTTGATACGGGGCGACCGGTCACGACGGGGTTGTCAACCCGATAGATCTACCAACAATTCCTCGTGTGCAATACTTAAATGATTAAACGACATCATTGGCGCATGGTCCATATCGAGACCATCTATGATGTCTGCCTCACGTACAATATATATATCCTACTAATATGACAAATTTAATATAAATGGTTGTACGAAATTTACTGAAATCCCTTGGACCAAGCAAACCCGTCCCAACAACATGGTCGGTCTTTCCTCTCAAACACCATACCATCCCAGTTTCTCCTCGAAACATAAATTTATCAAAAACGTTTTATCTCGAAAACGTATAATTTTATCAAAACTCCATATATTTTCAATGAAAATATTTGACTTATATTAAAAGGTATGTTTTAATTTAAAAACATTATTAAACCCTTTTAGGCGTGTTCTTCCCCCAAAACATATACAAAACAGTAAAAAGAGGGGTTTAGTGACACTCACCTTTGGGTGCGTATTTTTAAATAGCGCAATCCCACAGATTGATTTCTACACGTCCTATTATATGTAGAAACGATTTTTAAATCAATATATCACAAAAATCGTAAGTTTCTCCGTTTCTTAGAATTGTCACATAACTTTGGGATTTTCTCGAAAAGTTATCGTTTTTTTATTACGTTGGCACGTTAATATATATATGAGTCCATATATATATATATATATATATAAGATTTTGCGACTTGAACGATTTTATTGGTGACCGTTATCATGTAAATCCATTAACAATTTGCGCGTCGTAATATACATACATAAACGTTCACATAAATTATTATCGAAACACGCGTAATTTTGTTAACTTATCTATTTTGTCATTTTTAAGGCAAGTATACATAAAATATCTTATATGTATCAAATTTCAAGCTCGACAAACAATTTACTCGTTTAACGCGATTTTTACCGATTCTATCACATAAAACGCACAGGTATACATGCATAATCTGAATTACCCAATATCATGTTAAAACTTAACATATTTTCACATTCACATGTTTAAATCACATAACACATCTTAAAAACAAATTTCAGCAATGTCCGGTTGCCTAACATGTGTTAGGCACAAAAGACAGAAATTGCTGAAATTTTTTTTTTTAAATTATCCCTTCGGCGCTTTTTTGATTTTTTTTGGCCCAAAACTCTTAAAAACATGTATATTACATGTGTTATTTTTTTCAAAAAAAAAAATGTCGGGAGGTTGGGTTTTTTATATAGATAGGGTTTTCTATATAGCCCTACCCTATATATATATATAGGGGACCGCTAGAATGAGAACCAACTCCAGTTGTAAGAACCGCGAGAACCACTTTCTAGCCATTAGATCAAGTAGATGGATGGATGAGTTTAAAAGTATTAAAAAATAATATTAAGTATTTTTTGTCTAATTATGTCTTTTATATTTTAATCCAAAAGGGTATTTAAGTAAAATTACACTATTTTGTCTTTATTGTTTTTTATTTACTTTTTGATATTATTATATTATAATTTTATTTTTTAAACTTAGTTTTTTTATTAAACATTTTCAAATTCAGATTTATTTACAGATTTTTACATTTAACGTTTTACGTTTTTACGCTCGCCTTTTCACGCCTCGTTTTTTAACGTCGCCGTTTTTACGCCCGGCCTTTTTTCACGCGTCGTTTTTTCAACGCCCCCGTTTTTACGTTTTACGCCCCGGGTTTTTTACGTTAACGTTTTTTTACGTTTTACGCGCCGGTCGTTTACGTTAACGTTATTTTACGCGTCGGTTTTTACGTTTTACGCCCTGTTTTTTACGTTTTACGCTTCGGTTTTTTACGTTAACGTTTTTTTACGTTTGACGCGCCATTTTTACGTTAACGTTATTTACGTTTTACGCGCCGGTTTTTTTACGTTTTATGCGCCGGTTTTTTACGTTAACGTTTTTTTTACATTTTACGCTCCGGTTTTTTTACGTTAACGTTTTTTACGTTTTTACGTTTTATGCGCCGGTTTTTTTACGTTTTACATAAAACTTTTTACGTTTTACTAAATTTTTTTTTACAATTTTACGTTTTACCTAAAACTTTTTACGATTTACGAAAAAAAATTTACGTTTTACATTTTACGTCTTACGTTTTACGTTAAAAAGTTTACGTTTTACATTTTACGTCTTACGATTTTACGTCCGTAATTACGCGCCTTTTTTTACGAACCGGTTTTAAAATATTCCCCCCCCCCCCCCGTTTTTTACGTCGGTTTTAAACTTTTTTTACGTGCGGGTTTTAAAACTTTTTTTCGCCACGGTTTTAAACTTTTCTTACGCCCTGTTTTTTACGTCCGTAATTACACGCCGTTTTTTTACGACCCGGTTTTTAAAAAATGTTTTTTCGCCCCCTCGTTTTTTACGCCCATTTTTTTACGCCGGTTTTTAAACTTTTTTTTACACGCGGGTTTAAAAAAAATTTTACGCCTCGGTTTTTAAGTTTTTTACGCCCCCGTTTTTTTCACGACATTTTACGGGCCTTTTTTTACGACCTGGAAAAAAAAGGATCTTGGCTCAGAGTTTCCAATGAAAAAAATGGCTGCAAAAGTGGGGTTGCAGGGTTCGAAAACCTGCCCTCCGCCATCCTCGCCGCGCCCATCGTCATCAATGGTCGGTAAATTGTTTCGAATCATCACAGCCAACTCAACCCCCCATATCAAAAACACAAATCAAATCGCCGGAGAATCCCAAAAACAGAATCACTTTTTGCACCACCCAGAATCACATTTGCAAACCCCATAGTCACTTTGGGCAAACACACAAAAAACCCACATAAATCAAATAACACAAAACAACCCCCAACATCAATAACACAAATCAAACCCCCAAACAGAATCAAACCCACAATAGAGAAAGAAACAACATCCACTAGATTTGCAGACGGCGGACGACAGCCAGGGGCGGCCACCACTGTTACGGTGCACGGCGGCCGACGGTACATGAAACAAAGGTAGTTTGAAGATGATGGTCACCACTTCCGCCTCTGCACAACTCCCACCAACCACCTCCCCACCACCGTCTTCCGACCAACCACCTCCCACCACCGTCTTCCGCCACCGACCAACCACCGACACACCCGGTCCGCCAGTCCGCCGTTCCTCTCTCTCCTTCTGTCTCTCTCTCTCTTCGTTCCGACTCCGGCCCGCCGTTCCCACTCCCGTTGCTCACCACCACCACCCAGACGATGGTGGTGGTGGTCCGTTCATCCATTGAAAGAGGGGGGTGGCCGGAATACCGGCTCCGGCGTTCGGCCGGTGTGGCTGTCAGACAGGGGACGAGAGAGATGAGACCATAAGAGTTTGATGTTTATGTGTGTGTGTGTGTGTTTAATTTTGGAGAAGATGATATATGAACTTGGATTAGAGAATGATATATAGATCTGATAGTTACAGAGGAGAGAGGAGAGAGGATAGAGGTTTACAAAATGTCAGTGTATTTTAATGTAGAGATAGAGGATAGATTTGATATTTGAGCTAAAAGACTAAAATACCCCTTATGTTGGCTGAATATGGTTGGTGGAGAGTGGTTCTCGCGGTTCTTACAACTAGGGGTGGTTCTTACTTTAGCGGCTCCCTATATATATATATATAGGGAGAAGATCATGCGAGAACCACCTCTTATTGCGAGAACCGCGAGAACCAATGCGAACACAACCAAAAATGCCTAAAAATAGCTAAAAATACACAAAATTTTTTTTTTGATTTTTAATATTTTTTATGTTAAAATCGCTACTTTTCGAAGCAAAAAAAAAAAAACATTTTTTAAAATTTTTTTTTGGATTCGAAAAGTAGCGATTTTAACATAAAAAATATTAAAAAAATCAAAAAAAAATTTAGATTTTTTTTTAGATTTTTTTAGTTTTTTTGGGGGTTTAGTGTTTAGCTTGGGGGGGGGGGGGGGGGTTTTAGGTTTTTGGGGGGTGGGGGAGGGGGGTTTAGGTTTTTTTTTTTTGGGGGGGGGGGGGGGTGGGGGTTAGGTTTTTTTATGTTTTTATTTTTTAGGTTTTTTAGCTATTTTAGGTTGTGTTCACATTGGTTCTCACAATAAATGGAGTTCTCGCATGAGCCCCTCCATATATATATATATATAGTGGAGGGTTCAAATGAGAAGAATTTTTTTGTAAGAATAAAAAAGAACAAACTTCAACCAATAATAATGCTTCATTTTACTTCATTTAGTTTTGTATTTAATATGGGTGTAAGGGTATATTGGTAAAATTAGATAGATCATTAATTCTTAGTCTTCCTTTTTAATAGCTCACTAAATTAAATTTGTAACTTATTTAAAAAATATATATATATTTTCAAAGAAGAAAAAAATTAATTTAAAGTGTAGGATAAATTATGAGGTGTGTAGGATGAATTACGAGTTGTGTAGGATAAATTTCAAAAACGTGTAGGATAAATTTTGATGTGTCTAGGCAAAAATTTTAGTGTGTAGGATGATACTCTTTATGACTAATTAATTAGTCAAAAATAATAATAAATGAGATGAGAGAAAAACTATTTAATGTTCGGGGGGGTGGGGGCGGAAGGTAACGGACCTAAAAAAAAATTCTATCGCGTAGTTTCGAGGTGTATGTGTCGCAGCCCTCGACCCCACCCTGGGAGCGGGCGGCCGTGAGCCAGTCAGATGGTATCGGTGTTTATTAATTTGGCAGTGGAAATTTTTCATTAGGACCGTGGTTAGGAAATATTTATCAGAGTTAAAACACCATATTTTTATAATAAATAAATGGGATAAAAACCCAAGTTTTTCTGATAATACATTTATAGGGTTAAAACCCTATATTATTGAAAACATGATTTCATTTTTATTTAGGTAACTTTTATAGCCATTTTTCTAAGCCTTCAGTGCTCTCATGGCTTCAAATAGTTTTCACATTGTGTTACCTGAAACGCGTTTTAAAAAGGTTTTATCAGCAAGAAATACTGGTGAGTGCATCCCAGTTTAATCAAAACATATTTTATAACTTTACAGTATTGAGGGCGATTACAATGTTTATATCTACCCAGTTACTCATTCAGTACCGTCAACACCTGACTTGTGGGTCATATTACTTATTGGCAAACTCTTCGTCCAATAGTAACGTATTTCAAGTAATGTATACAAATCCCCAACATACCGATAGTAATAGTAGAATACATAGACTCATTCACTGTTAAGTATAATTTAAAACATTTGAGGTTTTCACCAAAAAGGGTTTTATAAAAAGAGAATATATTCACAAAAAGGTGACAAAAGTAAGATGTACTCACAAACGTTGAGAAAAAGAGAATGTACTCACATTTGTAGACTTAGGTATTTCTACAAGCTTCCTGGTAATATTATAGCTTCCTGTTGCTTCTCCTGGTTATTATTTATTAAATTTAAATAATGCACACGTGTTAGTAAGATAACCCAAATCACATTAACCGTACAACATGAGACAGAACTCCAACGACTGAGTCAGGAGGAGCATTGACATGCGTTACGGAGCCCTAGATCAACCGAGTGTAACACGAGACAGAACTCCAACGACTGATTCAGGCAGAGCCTTGACATGCGTTACGGAGCCCTAGATCAATTGAGTAGGGTAACAAATACGTGATCGGGGGTTATAATAATTACAACAAGGCAGAGCTTCGCTTTTTAGGGGGTATTATCCGAGCAACACTTTTGCTATTATAGGGGCTTTAGAGAGAAAAGAATTGAACGGTTTGAAATGCTGCAGGTCTGCTCTATTTATACTAATTTTTGAAGTCCGTCGCGCCACGCGCCGCCCCCACTTGTTCCTGGCGCGCCACGCAAGGGGGAGCCTAGCTACGGCTAGGTTTGCTGAGTAAGCCGTAGACCTGACACGTGGCTGACACGTGTCGCTATGGGTGTCCGCTAAGAAACAACGCCATCGAACCACGCGACAGGGTGATTTTTATATTTTTTTATTTTTTTTAATTAAAATAATGTTATTCGGGTCTGGTAACTTATATATGGGGTATAATAGGAACGTTTTAGGGGTGTTTTTTGAGGGTTGTTATAGTATGTTCGGGTCGGACGTCGGTGATTCGATTCGGGTCGGGTCGGGTCAAACATTAATATCAAATAAAAAACGTTCTCAAACATTAAAACGGACCAATTTCGCCCATAATTTCAGAAATTCGGACCAATTTCATCCCTAATTTCAACCTAAATCACATAAATTGCAGCCCTAAATTAAACCTAAAGATAAAAAAAACACATACCTTTAACCTTATGAAGATTGAAGAGGTCGAACAAGAGTACAAGACCACAACAACGAGCAGCGTTTTGGCTTCTGTTTTCGAACAAGAAGCTGAAGTCGAACAGTTCTGGAAGATTGGAACCTGCGATTTTTTCTCCCCTTCTGCAGTTCTGGATTGTGGCTTCTCTTCTAGTCGATGTCCCAAAGTAAACGAATTTGGTTTTTTTTTATAGGGTGGGCTTTTAAGTTGGGCTATATAATGATTTGATTTGCTTTGCTTTATATAATATGCATTCTAATATTCTACCAAATATAATGATTTGGGCTAATTAAATATTTTATTTGGGCTATATAAATAAAAAAATTAAAACCGGGGGGTCGAAAACGTGTATACCTAATTTTTTTATAAAACCGGGGGGGGGGGGGGGGTCGAAAACGTATATACCAACAAAATCCTATACGAAACGTCCATATATAATGCTATTGACCGAAAAGTTCGGGGGGTCGGGCTCCCCCTGGCCCCTTAAATCCTTCGCCCCAGCAATCAACACACCTCTTCATAAGGTGTTTGCTGAACTTTCTTTTCAATAGAACGTCGGTTCGGTCATGAACCGTTGTGATGTAATTTCCCGAGTCTTTTGTGATGTATCAACACACCTCTTCATAATGACGGCGGTTCGATTCGCAACGTTGAAGTCGCGATCAACAGAGTATGACTTTCCGGTTGTTTAGATGTTGACAATTGTATATTTAAAACACATTCTTTTAAACGGTGGATCATGCGAGCGTCACAACGATTTGAATTAACAGATGGAGCCTTAATGAACAGTTGGTTTGGAAAGAACTTGACGCATGAAATGCAACTCAATTTCATTATATATGTATGAATGAATCGGTGTCTTTTGTGAATGAGTGGATGCCTTTTTTTAATGAAGGGTTATGATGGTGTTGTGAGGCACCCTAAGTTACTTTTTGTATAGATATATAATATGTAAGAGTTGAATTATTTTATATGTAAAGTTAAAAGAAAATAATTTTATTATAGTCTTATATATACAAAATTGGGATGCAAGTAATATTGATCTAACTTATTGTGACAATTATGAATTAAATACAAAATTAATATTGAAAACTTTAGACACGCCCCATGCCATGTCACTTTGTTAACGCCCTAAACAAGGTTTCACCATCCTCTTAACGGGCTTCAACCATTCCAAAGGTGAGGGCCACCAGAAATCCCAACTTGCAAACTATTTTCTTCCACCGAGCCTTTTCTAACTGGGTCTAACCCATTTAGTTTTTTTGCTGACGTGACAACTTAACTTTAGAGAATTAAGAGGCATTATTGTCATTAATTGACAATAATAAACCGACACCGATCCCGACCCGTTACAAGCCGGTACTAGTCGGTTCCTATGTCACACCCTGACTTTTGCGGAAGTGTATGTTGTATGACTGGTTTAATATCATTGCATTCAACCATAATAAACAATTATATGATCAAAACGATGTTCATCCATTCATTAAGTTTAAAGTATTACAAACACCATTTGTTTAAGTTTCAATAGCACAACCTTCGACTAAGTAACAGATCAACAAAAGTGGATGACATCTAAACTTGGAATCTACTTCTAGAAACAATACATGCGCCCAAGATCCAACTTGTTAGCTGAAATACATGTAATTTTGGAAAACATCAACAAAAGTTGAGCGAGTTCATGCGTTTTGTGTGAGTACTGACAAACTTGTAATCCTTTGAGAGACTCCTTTGAAAACAGGTATGAAAAGCATTTATGAACATATCAAATTAATGTTTTACAAGGATATTAAGGCATGTGAGGTCATAGGGAGCACTCGAAATGAGTAGGCTTATACCCTCGTCGATTTCCCTCGACTATGTCAAATTCCCCTTCGACTATGTCAATTCACCTCGACTGATGTCGATTCACCTCGACTGGGACACCGAAGCACTAAAGTGGTCACATAAATACCATGAGTGGGGTTCAGCCGTACCCGTTAGATCTAACCTTCGTCCCTAATTAAGATTTAATGGCATTTCAAATTTAGTCTATGCTCACATGATCTAATAGTTCATTTCATAGTCAATTCATACTGTTTAAACATTCGTAACATGTATTCCACCCCCAAGAGTTATAAAACCAAAAACAGTTAAGAGAAAAGGGGGACATGAACTCACTGTTTTGCGTTCTTCAATCCGACGAAACTCAAGCTGCTATTTGTGTGCACGACAACCTACAATGTACTACTGTCTATTAGGCGAGCGGGTCGTGCCTTGACTTTGTATTAGTTAGTGTTTTTGAGTTACGTTTTATTGTGCCTTCGGTATTATTCCAAGTCATATAATTATTTGTTAAAATAATATATATTTTAACTTAAATTACATTTATCAAATTTTGGAATAATTGTTAAAACAATTTATATTAGCTTGATACTTCCCAAGTATTCATGCTTGTAAATCCTTACCAAGGATGGGTGTATATGTATTCGTATTCGTACACTTGTATATTTTGCCATGTATTTGGGGTCGTATTCCGGTGTGTATTTATACGTACGAGAACACGTATCTCTATTGTATTTATTAAGTATTCTTATACTTAATTTCGTATTAATTATTCCGAAATATTATCTCTAATAAAAGTTCACCAATATATTTCCAAAATATATATTTCAATAAATATTACTTAGAAAAATTGTTTATAATTTTCCTTTGGCAAGATATTTGTATTTTCATAAAAGTTCCAATAGTATTATATTTTCAAGTCCAACTTGGAAAATATATATAAACTTATCCTTCTCCAAAAACGATATATTTCATATTTAACTGAGAAAATATATCTTTAATCCCAAAAACATTGTATTTTAAGTTTGTTGAGAAAATTTATTTCTTTCAAGATAATATATCTTCTAAAGATTTCAAGAAAAATATATATATTTATACTTGCCAAAATAATATATTTTTCCCTTGTCAAAATATGATATATCCTTGTACTAATTGTAAAAATCATATTTTCGTTTCCTTGGCGTCCAAAATATTATTTACCAAAAATATACCTTGTGAGTAATTTCTGGAATATTTTGTAGGTAACAGTCCTTTGTTCGGTTTTTTTCCAATATTGTAGGTATAATTCATATGTTCATTCTCTTGGAATTTTGGTAATATTCTAGATATTAATTATTGGTATTTTTTTGTGAGTTATGTTATCTCAAGTCCTAGAATAATATAACTAATACACAAGGTATACAAATAATCACACACATGTGACTTCTAAATACATTTTTCCCTAAACACATATTTAGTCATTTTTATTTATGAAAACCAACCTCCAATATTCGTATTTTTGTAACCAAAAATTATGGCAAGGTTTATGTAACAATTGTTGTTGAAAATACACTTATAG
Organism: Helianthus tuberosus; assembly: GCA_030545235.1. Taxonomy (NCBI): domain Eukaryota; kingdom Viridiplantae; phylum Streptophyta; class Magnoliopsida; order Asterales; family Asteraceae; genus Helianthus; species Helianthus tuberosus. The sequence continues at coordinate 94,116,895 of CM060397.1, read as the reverse complement.
GTGTATGTTTGTAAATATTTTTCTAAGTGTTTATATTTTTAGAAAATTTTGCCATAGTTTCCCTTAAAAATGGAGGTTTCCATGCTTTCAAAGCATATCATTTCTTTTAAAATCATCATCAATTATCAACAAATTATTCACACTTACCATGTGCCAAAAACAAGTATAATCTACTACTTCATGAACTTGAAATTTCACAAAAATTTGTAGTAACTTACTAGAGTATTTAGTAAGCTTAGTTACCCTTTAAAGTGTGGTTATTTATTTAAAAATATCATTCATGAAAGATTTAGATCTTCATAACTTGTAAAGTGATTTTCTAAAATCATTTCTTCTTGAACTTTTCTTGTTTGATATCTATTTTCTACACTTGATTAACCACTGAAAATGAGGTTTATTTATTTAAGAACCAAGGTTGAGTAAAACTTGTATTTTTAACTTGATTTCTTGGAAAATCATTCTTGAAATCTTAGATCTACAAGACTTACATCTTACTTTAATCATCATTTAACAAGAAAACAATTTATTCCTTCAAGTTCATGACTTTGGTGAGGATGATCCATTAGTCTTTAACATCTTCATCCTCTCATCTTGCTAGATTATGTTTTTAATCATCATCTAGCAAGATCATTACATCACCAACATAACCAATCAACCATCAAGTAGCATATTCAACACTAAACAACATGATTTCTTTAGATATTAAGCTTATGTTCATGTTTCATCTTCTTGATTCTTAGTGTTCTTTAAGATTAACATCATGTATCCTCTTTTAACAACTTAAATAAGATGTAAAATGAAGTGTATGATGTTCTTACCACTAGCTCAAGGCTATGGATGATCAAGAGAAGAAATGAGGTGGATAAAAGCACTAGAGAGAGGTCCTTCCAATTCCGTTGCTTCCCACCTTCTTAGATGTGCTTCTTACACCTTAGAGAGTGTTTAGTTTGCATTGGAGGATTGAAGAAAAATGGAAGTGAGGTTAGGGGGTGTTGGCCGAGAGCATGTAGACGGAGAAGGGAGTGTTGGTGTTTGAAGTTTGGAATGAGATTATGTGATGATACTTGTGGTTTTTAATACTAACCTTCCAAGATCTTATAACCCTTTGTGTATTATGTCTCATGGACCACCAACAATATCTAATAAATAATCTAAAGAAATCAAGGGTGGGTCCCTCATATCTAGAACCGGTTAGAGGGGGGGGGGGGGTATGTGGTTGGGTTTCAATTTCTAGTTACACAATCTAGTTACTTGTTAAGTGTTTAATTTAGGGGTTAATTGTGTTTTAGTGTTTTAAGTAGTAATATGATGAGTAGTGCTCATAAGTAGCTTTATAACATAAAAACAGTGCTTCTAGTAAAAATTTGATGTTTCGGGTAGTGTCCGGTTGTTCGTTTCGTTAATGTCCGTTAAAGTGCTAAATTGCGCAGTTTAGTGTGCTTTATGTAGTTTTTTATGGCAGTTTCGATTCCCGACACTTAGGAAAGTATTCTGGACCATTAAACCACTTTTCTACATTATATTCAGATGTTAAATTGCTGAAAATTCCTGAATTTATTTATTTTCTGCAGAATTTTGCAGTTTTTAGTGTGTTTCTGGCACTTTCCGGCACCTATGTTTTCACTAGGAAAGCAGTCCTGTAATCCCTACTTTCCTACACACTATTCTAGTGTATCACTTGGTTCTGGGGCACATTCTGTGTCTTAACATCATGTCTGTCTAAGTACTGAACTCCCGTCAGTGCTTTTAGTTTGTCTGATAGTGGTGCCAATTCTGTTCTGTCCATTAATAGAACTATATCGTGTTGCATGTAGTAATGATGAAAGTCTTGCAACATGAAATGCCATTGTATGTATATAACAGTAATCAAAAATTCATTCGTCTTGTAAACTATATCATGCACAGTTCTTAAACACATGTTACTGTTCAATTATTGTACGGAATGTACGGAAAAGTGCCAGTTGTCACATTCTCCCCCCGTTAAAGGAATTTCGTCCCGAAATTAAAGCGATGCCATCGGTCGTAGGGGGGTTGTGAATCAAATGTGGTCACTTATGTTTAAATTGGTCTTCATGTTCCCAAGTACTCTGGGCCCTGATATGAATTCCAACGAATTCTAACAAATCAATCACGACTTCTCCGGGTCTTGCGGACTCCCAGTCTGCATCCTTAACAGGTTCTTTAATAAATTGGAGCTGGTCGTTGACGTGAATCCTATTTGCGGGAATAACGATTGTTCCTAGAGTCAGGCTCTCTTAAAGACTAGATACGTGAAATGTGTCGTGATTATTGCTGAACTTCTCTGGAAGTTTCAGCTTGTGAGCAATGGTCCCGATCCTTTCCAGGATCCCGAAAGGTCTAATATACTGGGGGTCCAACCTCCCATGCTTTCCAAATCATACCACGCCTTCCCAAGGCGAGATTCCCATTAAAACCATACTTCTTATCTCAAATTCCAACGGTTTCCGCCGCTCGTCGGCGCAATCTTTCTGTATACCGCGTGTTGTCTTGATATATTTACATATCTGAACGATCTTGCCTATAGTATCCTGAACCAGCTCGGGCCAGTAGATTGTTTATCTCTGGTCTCCGTCCAACACAACGGGGACCGATACTTATGTTCCTATAAAGCTTCACACGAAGCGGCCTAAACAGCGGTGTGATAAGTATTATTGTAGGAAAACTCCACTATGGGCAAGTGGGTGTTCCAACTTTTCATCAAAGTTCATCACACAAGCACATAGCGAGTCTACCAAAGCCTGTAATGCTCGTTTCCTTTGGCCATCTATCTGCGGGCGAAATGCGGTACTAAGGTCCAGTCGTGACCTAAACGCCCTTTTGAAGAGTCTTCCATATCCTTGGCACAGAAAGACCATCTCGGTCGGGTATGATAGAATCAGGCACTCCATGACGTGCCACAACCTTTCTAGGCTAAATCTCTACTAATTCCCTTGTGCTGTCTTCCTCACTGTTTGGTAGGAGGTGTGCGGTCTTGGTGTGTCGGTCAATACTCACCCAAATCATATCGTGACCTCTTTGGGTTCCTGATAGCTTGTAATGAAACCCACTATGATTCGTTCCCTCTTGCATATGGAAATCTCAGACTGTTGTGGTAGCCCTGATGGCTTCTTGCATTCTGTCTTAACTTTGACACAAGTAAGACATTTACCCACATAGGTAGCTATATCAGCCTCCATCTTGGGCCACTTATACCAATCCTTCAAGTCTTGGTACCTCTTGCCAGATCCAGGATGGATCGAGTACTTGAACCTATGAGTCTTGCCCCAAAATAAACGTTCGTAAATTATCGCGAAACGGAACCTAAAGTCGTTTCAGGAAGTGTATGATTTTGTCTTCCTTAGGCAATAATGCACTTATATTCCATATAATGCTTCAGTTTGAAAGTTTTCTGGTTTGAGCATCTCATGCTCAGCTTCACGAATTCGAGAGACGAGATTTGTCTGTATGGTCATCTCTATGGCTTGCACCCTTAGAGGCTTTGCGCGTTCCTTGCGGCTCAAGGCGTCTGCTACAATGCTTGCCTTGTTCAGGGGACACTTAATCTCACAGTCGCATTCGTTCAGTAGCTCACTCTATCTCGTTATCTCATGTTTAAGTCCTTTTGATCGTCGGTGTGCTGCAATCCTTGTGATCAGTAAAGATCGTGCAGCGTTTTCCCATACAAGTACTGGTGTCAAAACTTCAGCGCGCAATTACTGTACCTAGTTTAGGGTCTCTTCTCATGATTCCTTTAATCAACGTGATGCGTATGCGATGACGTGGTCTCGTTGCATCAACGCGTAATCGAGACTTTGTCGAGAAGCGTCACAAGATAAATTGCAGATGTTGCTCATGACCTTCCTTGGTCGTTGAGCATATTAGAACGTAGTCAATAAATATAATCATAACTTTATCCTGGTATGGCATACACACCTGATTCATGAGCTCCATGAATACTGTTGGCGCATGGGTTAAGCCAGACGACACGACAAGGAACTCGTAATGCTCAAAGCGAGTCCTTAAGGTCATTTTAGGGATATTTTCTCCTGGTATTCGCAGTTGAGGACATCCTGACCTCAAGTTGATCTTCCAGTAGTAATTAGAACCTTTCAATTGGTTGAACAGGTTATCAATCCTTAGTAATGGATACCGGTCCTTGATATCCAATTCTCTAAAGTCGATGCAAAATGGAAACTTCCAACTTTCTTCTCGTGTCCTTTACTATGGACGTCATGTCCTCAATTCCATCTTGGAATAGTAGCTGAGACCTTGTAGTTGATTGACAAGTCATCGGTTCTCGGTAAGGGGTACCGATTCTTGTTGGTTAGTTGTCTATCTCCCTGTAATCCATGTTTAATACTTTTCTCCCTCATTATTCCCTCTGAGTTCCCCTCAGATTAGGCTATGTACGCGTGTAAAAATTGTTGTCATGTTTCCTAAAGAATAACACTGAGGCTTCCAAGGGTGAGAAACTAGGCCTAGTAGATTTCCTCTGCCTAGCAGATCCTGCAGTTGCATCGGAGGCTCCTGTATCTCGGACGAAACTAGTCGGTAAGGCGTCATCTTGTCGCTGGTGCCGCTCCTGGCACGAGGTTTATCCTAAACTCCTCTTGTCGTTGAGGGGGTATTCCTGGCAAGTCTTTAGGAAAGGCTTCTAGTATTTCCTTCACATCGAGGATGTCTTCTGGCTTTGGCTTCTTGGTCTCTTCACTGTCGACATGAGCAGGTGTTGGATCGTCGTGTGACCCTAACGAGTCAATCTGAAGAGTTCAACATCAAAATCAAGGGCGGAATCAATGAAATTGATGTAACACAGCTTGATACTTTCTAATTATCTTCACTTATTGATTTCCCGAGCTTTTACAATTCAAATAACAATCCGGCAGCACCTCGGCTCTGAAAACACTGTTCTAATTCCCTTTCAAATGAACTATCCACAACCCTATATATAGAGTTGGTAATTCCGTTTGAAAGTGGCACTGGCCATTTCAAGCGAAATTAAACTTGTTAATTTCGTTTGAAATGGTCATGGTCACATTCAAATGAAATTACCCTCTTTAACACAAACTAACCCTAATTTCTATCCTGTTGTGTGCTAGTTTATCATATCTAGGCATAAGACTCGATAAAGACGAAGTTAACAGACATTTGATGCACCAACAGACTCCCCCTTGGATGTTGACGAAGTCTTTAGCATTCAGTCTTCAGTCTTTAGTATTTGATTTATCAATCTCTGCTCTAAATTGTCTTGACATTGTAAAGCATCCTTCAATCTTCTATCTTCCATCAACAGCTAGCATGAATCACAGAATCTGAATCTTTAACAACCTTCAAACTCTCCCTTGAATGTAGATTCAGGAACTGTATCTGACTTTTAAGTCTTCAGACTCCCCCTATCAATTAGCTGGGAATTTGCTTAGCTGCTTTCATAAACTCATACCTGTTACCTGCACAATCTCTACCTAAACATAAGATTTATGATTATAACAATTTCAATTCAAACTAACCATTCAATTTCATTTGTTAGTTTTGTCAGAATTTAGAAATCCACTTAAGTATCAAGGTCCAAATTAATGACCCTAATTACTCAATATATCTACCAAGTCCAATTTAATGACCTTGGTTGATCTGAGATAAATCACACTGACATTTTATACAAACTAGTTCAAACAATTTTATGAAATTTACAAGTTTCAAATTAATGAACTTGTTTTAACTTTCCATTTTCTCAAGTTTAACATGTTAAGCTCACGACTCATCTTCCAACTCAGAAACCTCCTGCATCTGCTTCAATTTGAATCTGAATATCAGCTTTCCACTTTGGTTTGTCGGAAAATAAAGCAGAAATGTAAAATCTTTTTGGATTTTTTAATAAAGTTTCTATGCGAGAAATGAATAACAGAAATAAAATGCAGTAAAAGTAAACTAAAACATATTTTTGGTGAGCCTGTTAGGGAATCATATCAGCTGTTCAACAAGTCACAAGTATCGTTAAGCCTTGATTACATACTCAGAATTAAACAATTCACTTAGATTGTCGATATACTGATCCACTTAAATTCTCACACAAATTTCAATCTGTCCAGGATATAGATTAGATGAATTAAGAACTTAAACTCATTCATGTGTCCCACCTCTTGAATATACTCCCGTATCCAAATCCCAATATTCAGTCTTACAGGTGAGTATACCACAGATGATATCTGTAAGGGGTTAAATTGCGAAGAACCGTGAGAGCTCAGGTCAGAACTTCCGTTCAGCAGAGAGATGACGGCTTCGACTTTTAGTGGGTCCCCTTTAGAGGATCTTTTTTACAACAGCAATGATTAGCATTTTTAATGTTTCATCATTTTTGTGATGAGGGTGGTGCTATATTTTAAGCAAGCAGTAAAGTATTCTCCGGGGACTAGGCCATTACTTCCGCAAAATCAGAAGTCCCGGGATAATACCCCAGATATCACTGAGTATAAAGACCTAGTATCTCAGAAAGAGGGATCTTTCAAACAAGATTTCAGGGGTTACCTATATATCCAAGTAGTGTTCCCCACAAAATAAGTAAGTAAAGATTTAGGTTTATATCCCGAACAAACCTACGAAATGTGTAAAAACCTATCGATACATCATCAGCGAGACTGTTTAAAACTTTTTAAACTTTACATATCTTTAGCATACCGTAACTGTCAAGCCAATGTACTATCATTTTCCCTTTTTACACAACCTCTTTCTGATTTTCTATTGTTTTTGGATTTTGAAAATATCTCATGTTTTTGTATTTTTGAAATTTTTTACTGTTTTTGTATTTTTCTGAAAATATTACTCTATACTCCCCCTAAATACCAAAACAAGTAAAAAATCGACAAACCATTGCAGATTGTTTCTCAACATCATCTACAATATCTCCTTCATCAACGCCAAGAATCTCCTCCAACATCGATAAAAGCTTCATACCATTCAATTTTAGCAAATATTGAAAACGAGTTTTATCAAACGCTTTGGTATGTAAATCAGCTTTTTGTTTGTCAGTGTGGATTTTCTCAATTCGTATCAACTTCTTCTCGAAACAATCTCGAATGAAGTGATGACGAATTTCAATGTGTTTCGTTTTAGCGTGATGAACAGGATTTTTAGTAATGTTTATTGCTGCCTCATTATCAACAAAGATAGGGGTGTTAAGAAATTGCAAACCGTAGTCGCGCATCTGTTGCTGGATCCACAAGATCTGAGAGCCGCAACTGCTAGCAGATACATACTCCGCTACACATGTAGATAAAGCTACAGAGGTTTGCTTCTTACACTTCCAGGTGACCAAACGTGGTCCAAAGAACTGACAACCCGCTGTTGTTGATGTAGCGTTAATTTTGCAGCATCCGAAATCGGAATCGAAATACCCTTCGAGCGTAAAATCGCCTTCTTTTGGATACCACAACCCCAATGATGGAGTTCCTTTCAGGTAGCGTAATATCCTTTTCACAATCACCATATGCGAAGCTCTTGGGTTAGACTGAAATCTTGCTGCGAGGCAGGTTGGATACATAATATCGGGTCTTGTAGCTGTCAAGTACATCAGCGATCCGATCATGGAACGATACAACGTTTCATCTACCTTCTCTCCGGTGAGATCAGGGTTTATCCCATGGTTCGTCGCTAACGGGGTGGAGGCTGGAGTAGAACCTGACATCCCAAATTTCTCTAAGATATCATGAACATACTTCGTTTGATGTATGAAAATTCCCTTAGGCGGTTGATCAACCTGGAGTCCCAAGAAGAATTTCATCTCACCCATCGATGACATTTCAAATTTCTGCTTCATAACTCGTTCAAAATCTTTGCATAGATTTTCATTTGTTGACCCAAATATGATGTCGTCCACGTATATTTGAATGAAGAAACAAATTGAGTTTTCCTTCTTCTTTGGGTGAGATTTCTTCTTTTGCTTGCCTTTGACACAGCTAATGCACTCCCCCTCAAGATGAAACCCTTTCACATGAACACCAATAACTAAATCATTATGCACTAAGTGATTCATTTTTCACAAGTGAATATGACCCATCTTTCGATGTCATAACTGTGATTCTTTTTCCGTTGCTCTTGACATAAAACATTGAGCCTGGCTCGTGGTAGTAGTTGCTACACTCATGTCCAACACGTACAGATCATTGACTCTGGGCTCTCTCATGATAACCCATTCTTCAGGAACAACAAATCATGGTTTCAAGATCAAACATTCTTTGTCTGTAAAGTGCGTTGTATACATACGATCACAAATCTGAAAGATGCTCAGAAGATTGTTTTCAAGCTCGGCGATGTAGTTTACTCTTTCAAACGTTACAATACCATTCGATAAAGTTCCTTCACCAACTATTCGACCACCTTGATTCCCTGCAAATCCCACGTAACCTCCATTAAACCCTCTAACCTCATACAATAGGGTCTTCTTCCTCGTCATGTGCCGAGAAGCTCCACTATCCATAATCCAACGTGAAACGGATCTTGGAAGCTCCTGCACATATCACAAACATTTAGTTAGAAGTTGATGCCACCCAAGCCTCTTTTGACTCAGGCAACTTGACATTTAAGTGAGTTTTTGCAATGTAAAGTGGCGGAAAATTCTTGTCATTCATCTTTAAGCTCTCCTTAGATCCAATCTCAACCTTTTTGTATAAAAAGAAATCATTTTGAGAAGATTGACCAGATGATTGGTCTTTCTTTGGAACATACTTCTTTTCAGAAGTAGTAGACTTTTGTTTCTCCAGTTTCTCATAGTGATCCAAAGGAACATTCATCTTTACCGGAGCGGTAGAAGACGATTGTTTTTCTGTCTCAGAAACCTTTGGTTTTGGAGAACTTGACTTCTTTTCAACTGATTTTGGCTTCCATGCTTGTTGAGGCGAAGCAACCCGTTTGTAAAACTTGTCAGTTTTAGTTACCACATTCTTTACAGGTTCAGTTTTAATTTTGGTGTTTTCATTTTTCAAAATTTTCTTCTCAACAACCATCGGAGCTTTTCCTTTTATATCATCTTTCTTTCTCGAATTCTTAACAACCACAGTCTTAGACTTCAAGTTGGTACACTTTCGTGCAATATGTCCAACTTGATTGCATTTAAAGCATGTTCGGGTGTCAACAACCCGACTTGTGCCTTCTGACTGAGGCTGTGAGACCTTCTTCTCAAAGAATTCTTCATTTGTTTTCGAAAAAATCTTAGATTCTTCATCAGAAAGTGAACATGAATTCGAAACAAACACCTTTTTCTCAACAAATTTCTTGTTTTGAAAATTCCTTCTTTGATCATTCTTACCACCCTGATATCCACCCGACCATCTGTTTTGATTTTTGTTATAAAAACGTGGTGGAACAACTGGTTTCTTGTAGTAAGCTTTATCTTTTTCAAAATTCATTTGCCTCTTTGTCTGTTTCAAATCTTCTATCTCAGACAGATCAATTTCAACCAATTTAAACACGTTTTTCAATTTGTTCACATTAACATTCTCCAACGGAAAATCATGATCCGAATACAACTTATCAGATCCCGCCATCTTGTACATCACAAGACTAGGTTCATCACTTAAGTTGTCTTTGGATTTTGATTTTGGAATGTATTTATCCAAAAAGCATTCATCATCCTCAGTAGTGTCACTTTCAGACTTTAAAACATTTTCAGCCATACTTTTAACAATTTCAGATTGGACACTATCTGCATCAGATGATGTGGTAAATGTGATATCAATCGTGTCAGGAAGCTTAACCTCATTTTCTTCTTCATCATTAACCAACCCGGATTTTTTCTTGGAAAAATTGTTTAGAACCGGTGGTGGAACCTGATGAAACCCAACCCCAGTTCCATCCGAGTAAACATCTTCGCCTGCTTTGTTCTTCCCAATTGGTTTAGGGACGATATGTTGTAAAACAAAGCTTGCGGAGTTGTAACTGGTTAATTTCAACTGGATGCGTTCATTTTCAATTTTAGCTTCTTGAAACTGAAGGTTCAACTTAGCAATTTCATCCAGTTGCTGGTTGATTAACTCCTCTTTCACTCTAAGAACTCCTGATAGTTGAAGATTTTCTTTGGTTGTTTTACCATTTCTTTCATCAGAATCTTTAACCGTTCGTTTTAGCTTCTCCAAATTTTCTGAAATGTGACGATTTTCAAGAATCAACTTTTCGTTTTCTTTCCTTATTCTTTCTATGTCATTTTTATCATTTTCAATTTTATCAGTTAATTCTTTTAATCTGTCGTTCGAAGCTTTCAACAATTTATCACGGTTTAAGATCTGATCTTCAACACTTCTGACTCTACCAGTCAGTTCTTCAACTTTCTTACCACTGAGGTAAGTAAATGTACTACAAACTTTGCACTCTTTCATGCAATTTTTGTAGTCGTTCTCAGATTTAACTTTCTTACCTAACTCATGTGTATCATTTGAACTGACCTTGTTTTTGGACTCAGTTCCAGAACCAGAAACTACCTCTAGTTCTTTTGCAGCAAAAACTTTGTCAGCCATCTTCTTCAAGTTTTCAGCAGTAAATTCTTGTTATGTATCAATGATCCCATCATCAATCTTCTTTGTCTGCGACTCTTTTTCTTTCTCTTTTTCTTTTTCTTTCTCTTCTCCACCTCCCCACCATTCTCTCTGTATGGCTTCTTCTTCTTCAGCAAATTGCTGGATGAGAGCATCAATACTAATGGAATCTGGATTAACCGCAATGTTTCCTTATTGATCAAGGTAACATTCTCTGTCGGCATCCCATCTTTTTGCTCTTTTAGCTTCTTTGTATGTGTTATAGATTCTGCTCATCCTGGTTTGTGCTTTCATCCTTCTGTTGACAATTTTTTCTTTTTTTGTTCTGTTGTCTTTAAAAGGAACAATCTTTGCCACAAATGCATATCCAACCGCATCTTCCTCAGGAAAAAACATCACTCCAATCATACCCTTCATCATCATGAAAAACAACAAGTGCCCTGGATTTTTCTCTGGGTGCCTCCTCTATCTGCTTCATTCTTGGAGGTTCTGCTTTATTTTGATGATAAATTGCTCTTTTGTAATAATCCTCTCGAAAAGGATTTGCAGTATCATCAGTGTAAGCATTTCGGCACTCACCCTTAAAATGACCTTTTTGTTTACATTTAAAGCACGTGACTTTTGACTTGTCAAAGCCTAACTTGGTAGAAGGTCCACCAATAGACCGTCTTTCGGTAATCTCCATAAATCGTTGTGCTCGTCGGACTGCACTAGCCATACACCACCTGATGTCGATCAACTCCATCTCCTCAGGGTCGATCTGATCGTAGTCTTCCTTGGTGAGGTTAGTGTTTCCAATCTTGCCTGCCACAAGATTCTCATATGACTCTAGCACAGAAGCTAAGAACACCATCTGCTGTTTTGTGGATTCCTTACTGAAATTTTGAGCATTCTTTAAATCTACAGCAATGTTGCATTGAAACAAGTTCTTTGAGGCTGATTGGCTTGAAGTTGACGAAGAACCACTATGAAAACCACTGCTTGAACTCTCTTTACTTGATGTGTTAGAATTTTCAGCAGAGAAAGTTGTCTTAGGAGACATATTCTTGGGAATCATACTTTTTGGATAGTACAGCTCCACATTCTGCTGATATGAGGAATGATTGACTTTATTTGATTTCTTGATCTCCAGCTCATGACTCTCCAGTCTTTCAATCAATAGATCAACTGTCAACTCCTCCGACTTTATCGTATTCTTCAACATCAAAGCAAAGTGTTGCCAATCCATCTCATCCGGCAGCGAGTCAAACAATTTGTCAACTAATTCTTCTCGAGAATATACAACCCCGTGTCTTGCCAGCTCCAACTTCAAATGCCCGAATCTTTCAATCATCTTAGAAATAGATTCGTTTTTCAAACAGCCAAATAAATCAAACTCTTTTCTTAACAGTTTCTTTTTGTTTTTTACTATCTCAGCACTACCCACACATTTCACTCCCAATTTTTCCCAAAGATCTTGAGCATTTTTGTACTCAATCAAAGATATTATGTCGTCTCTCACAGACTGATGAAGCAATGCAATGCACTTTTGTTCAGCAACAAAATTCTCTATAACTTCAGTTTCTGTCAAATTTTCACAATCTGGTCTTCCATTATTGAAGCCATTCTTTAAACTTTTCCAGCTTGGGTACGCAAACACTTTTAGCCATTCTTCAAATCTTTTGGCCCACCTATTATATTCTTCAATCGCCATCAGCTTTGGAGGTTTGTTATATGTACCATATGAACTTTCCACACTTAAAGCATCGGACAGAGTTTTCTTCGCACTCGGAGTGTTCTCATTTGTGTTGTTTGAAGTATCATCTCCGGTGTTTCCCGCGAAAGCAAACATGTCACTGAAAGGATTCATAAACTCATCCATCTTTCAAATACCTGAAACAATCAACAAACACTTAGAAAATTTTTGAAATTTTGGAAAGTAGTTTCAAAAGCGAAATAGCTCAAACGGAATTAACTTGTTCACACAAAATAACCTTTCAAACGAAATAAGGTTTTCAAACGGAATTAGCTTAATTCAAACGGAATTAAGTCACTTTGAAGCGAAATTAGTGATTTCGTTTGAAATGGCAGAACTTTCAAACGGAATTAGTGATTCCGTGTGAAACAACAATATTTTCAAACGGAATTAGTGATTTGGAACTAATTTCGTTTGAAATCACAAGTGCACTTCAAGCGGAATTAGGATGATGTCATTTTATTCGAACAATTTTTCAAACGGAATTAACAGATTTTATCTGATTTAAGTCGAATTAAGGTCCAATTCTTTCAAGGATTAGTTAAACCTATGTTCCGCTTATAATATGAGAAAATCAAGCCATTTTGACCGTTAAATTTTGTTCAAATCAGAAAAGAAAGAGTAGAAGTGATAGAATCCGATGAAATCAAGCTGAAATGGTATGAACTCCTTGTCCTGAGCTTTGATACCACTTGTTGGATCGTCATGTGACCCTAACGAGTCAATCTGAAGTGTTCAACTTCAAAATCAAGGGCGGAATCAATGAAATTGACGTAACACAGCTTGATACTTTCTAATTATCTTCTCTTATTGATTTCCTGAGCTTTTACAATTCAAATAACAATCCGGCAGCACCTCGGCTCTGAAAACACTGTTCTAATTCCCTTTCAAATGAACTAGCCACAACCCTATATATAGAGTTGGTAATTCCATTTGAAAGTGGCACTGGCCATTTCAAGCGGAATTAAACTTGTTAATTTCGTTTGAGATGGTCATAGTCACATTCAAACGAAATTACCCTCTGTAACACAAACTAACCCTAATTTCTATCCTGCTGTGTGCTAGTTTATCATATCTAGACATAAGACTCGATAAAGACGAAGTTAACAGACATTTGATGCACCAACAACAGGGTAGGCTATGCAGTCCGTTCGGAGGCGCACTTGTGTCTCTTTAATCAGCGTGAGATGTCGCAGATTCACTGCCTTATGGGGTCTAGTGCTCTTGCATCTGTTGCAAAAAGGTTGTGTACTATAAGTGTTTCATCATTCGCAAGAGGGATGCGAATGATTTTCCTTATAACGAACGACTTCAGCTCTATACTTGGATATCCAATCCATGCTGACTACTATATCATGACTTCCCAAGTAAATGGTAATAGAAGTTTCCGGCCTTCCGAGTTCCCAAAATAAAATCCTTAATCGCCTTGTCTGTTTAAACTAACCTTCTATATGCCAATTCTAAAGAATACGGGATGTCTATTCTACTTGAAACTAGGCTAAGTAGTTTCTTAAGTTCTAAGCATACAAGGTAAAAGTTGGTGCCAGTATTAAAAAAAATAGATGCATAAGGTTGGTTAATAGGGAATGTACCCGTAACCGCCTCTGGATCCTGGCGTGCTTCACGAGCTCCAACCATGAAGACCCTTCCTTGTTTGGTTCTTGTCACACCTCGACCACGTAGAACATACAAAACGTGGCGGAAACGTCGGGGAGTGTTGTAACAGAATTAATTGTTTTAAATCCATGGCAATTGAAGTTTCGTTTTATTAATCAAACATGAAAGTTTACATTGTTTTAAACAAGAACCAAAGAGTACATAACATAAATTAACTAGTTCTTGTCTCGTTTTAAGTCACTAAGGCACAGGTCCGCCTAAGTATGTCTTGATAAATCCTATGCATCATCTCCTGAAAACACATGTGAAAATAGGTACGTCAGCATAAAAATGCCTGTGAGATACATAGGTTTTGTGAAAACAGAATTCATGACTTATGTTTGAGAAAATGTTTAGTCATGAACCTTGTAATTTGCTTTGTCTGGTAAATCATTTGAAAAATGATAAGATCAGATGATATGTATAAATAAGAGAATAATGTATGGTTAAATGAATAACCATGTAAAATGAGTTTGTATAAGATAAGTTGTTTGTAAATCAATGTCTTGTGAAAAGTATGTTATTTGTATAAAATGTTATATGTCTCAAATTGAAATGATTCAAATAACGCTACAATATGTGATACCATACAAACACTTATATATAGGAAGTACCAGCGGCGTATCCACCGTGCTTGTATCATATTACATACGCCTCTTACTTAAATCACTTACTCAAACCAAACCACCAAAGTAAAATGTTTAACAATTGTAGAAATGTTTATGTATAGTCAAATGTCTATTGTCAAATGTAAATCATGTCAACAGATACAACTGGTTCACACGGTTCAATAGTTACAAACGGTTCATATAATCAAAGGGTTACGACAGTTCACATAGTTAAATGGTTACAACGGTTCAAAATGTAGTATAATGTGTTCATATGCTGGATGAGCATATGCAACAGAAATGCAATGTAAAACAATGTACTAAGTATGCACGTAATGAACATACATAGCATAAGTGTAATGTAAAACAATGTACTAAGTATGCACGTGATGGACATACATAGCATAAGTGTAATGTAAAACAATGTACTAAGTATGCACGTAATGGACATACATAGCATAAGTGTAATGTAAAACAATGTACTAAGTATGCACACAATGGGTGCACATAGCATGAAATGTATTGTAAAGTGATGTACTAAGTATGCACACAATGGGCATACATAGCATAAAATGTATTGTAAAGTGATGTACTAAGTATGCACACAATGGGCATACATAGCATAAAATGTATTGAAATCATGTACTATAAATGTACTAATAAACATAGCAAGTATATGATGTGAAAACAGGAAAGCATGAAAGTAACTAGTAGGCACATGTGTTTCACCCCAAAACAGTTTGGAAAACAGTAAAAGAGGGGTCTATGTACTCACATAAACACCTTGAAAACATTTAAAAGAGGGGGTTCTATGTACTCACTTGAGATTGCTTAGTAGTCCTTGAGTAACAACCAAACAATGCTAGAGATCACGGATATCAAACGGCACCTAATATAGGTAACTATGTTAACAAACCGGACCTAGATCGGAGGATTGGATAGAATGAGGGTTTTGTAAACCAAATGAGAGTTGGAACTCATGCGATATGGTTTAACAAAGCCTACATACTAAATGAAACCTAACCTAAGTGCTTACGACCCATTACGACCCGTTTAGGTAGCTTATGCTACTTTAACGCGTTGTTCGCGTGAAACGCGTTCGGACCGCCTAACTAGTCCTATGACAAGTAGAATATGCCTTAACATGTTTAATATTGTTGATAAATCAGTTTAGAGGTCATAGGTTATGTTACATATGTTTAAGATGAATTTTGGCATCAAAGGGGTATTTTGGTAATTTACCTAAGGCATATAAACTACCTATCATACAACTACTTAAACGAAGCGACCATAAGGTATAACCTCGGAAGGTTATTCCCTATACACTATGGTCACCTAATGTATTTGGTCGGATCCTAATGATCGACCAAATGGGTCGGGTTCGAAAGCATAAGCGATTGATTAGATCGCTTACCCTTACGACCCTAGACAAGCACAAAACTAAAAGTGATGAGGTTTGGTATCAAAACAAACGGTTTTGATACCTAAGAGTAGTTTGGTTACAAAATACGCAATAACACGCATTTTGGCCGAAACTACGACTCGTCACTGAGCCAAGATAACGTGGTAATCAGTAGGTATAGTCACTAGGGACTATGACCATCGTGATTACGCTCACGTTATGAAGTTCAAACGAACTTCGCATTGACCATAAACTGATCAATGCAGAAAGTCAAACAAAGTTTGACTTTCGGACTCGAAAAGCAATAAAAAACGAAGGAACACTTACAAAGGGTCCCCGAAAGCTAATCTTGATCCAAGTAGCTCAGGTATGAAACAATGGTTTCAACTTAGAGCTTCTAAGATCAGATTCTTGTGGGTTTTGCAAGTGAAGGGGTTGGGTATATATAGGATTTGGAGAGCCGTTAAGATCGTTCCTTGGAAACCGTGCTTTGATCTTGTCCATACATGTGCACACATGGTTTTGTAATACCATGTGCACTCAATAACAGCCCATAGATTCAAGAAATACCATGTGCAAGTGTGGAAAGGACCAGATTCAATGCTTCTGCAGTTCTGCTGATTTGGGACTCCTTACGGACCGTAAGGAGATTGCTTACGGTGCGCAAGCCTTCAACTTTGGCAGAATTACAATTTTAGTCCCTGTCATGCATTTAAGTCATTTTCGACACGTTTAAGGCCCGTTAACCCCATTTCAAAGCTCTAAAATGAAGTTAAAGTATAGGGAACTTAAAATGTGCTCAAAAATATCTTGGATGTCTGTTTGTTTGGCCGTACTATAGCGATGTTCGCTTAATTACGACGGAATGCGCATAAGCGCGAAAAACGATCCAAATGGCGTGACGAGTGGATTTTTCTTATGCCAAACACTAAAATAAAATATTTTAGTGCTTACATAAATTTTTGGATGTCCGGATGTATTCAGAACGTAAGTTATGCGCGAAAATGCAAACTTGTGCACTTTTTGACGCTTTTAGTCCCTGAATGGCCCAAAAGTTTATTTTAGCACACCGAACCCCTCAAAGCCTATTTCTAAGCTATGTAAAGGATATTTATAGTATGTTTAACTTATGGCCATGTTCCGGAATGTCTGTTACAGTTCAAATTGGCATACTTTCACAGTTTGTCAACTTTAGTCTCTGTAAGCGATTTAACTTGATTTTGCCATACCAAAGCCTTCAAACTTATTTCTAAGTTATGTAAAGGTTATTTAAGGTATGTTAAGCCTATTTCACTATTCTGGAGTGTTCGTTGCATTAAACTGGTTATATTTACGCATCAGTGCGCGTATAACCTTCCAGAAAGCGATTTAGAGCTTGAAATCGAACAAGAATTGATATGTGCAAAAGATACACATATTTATACAGATCCCAAGTATGAAATACAATATTTCATTGGCTTGGTATTTGTTTGATGGTCGCAGTGACCCAGGTGTCACAGTCTCCCCTACTTTAGGAAATTTCGTCCCGAAATTTATTCGTAGGAGTCTATCTGTGACTTTATGTCAAATAACCACCAGAGATATGCAAGGCATAATCCTGTCATTTCCTTAATGGACATTCTTCAGAACGAAAATGAACAGACGGTGTCATTTTCCTCAACGAGTATTCTTCAGAAGCGGAAATGAAGGAATAAACAAACGGGGATTCATTTCCTCAACGGACAATCTTCAGAAACGTAAAATGAACTTACGGAGTCATTTTCAACGGGTGCTTCATCAGAAATGGAAATGAAAAGGAGAAACAAATGGATATTCATTTCCTCAACGGACAATCTTCATAAACGAAAAATGAACTTACGGAGTCATTTTCAACTGGTGGTTCATCAGAAATGGAAATGAAAAGGAGAAACAAATGGATATTCATTTCCTCAACGGACAATCTTCATAAACGAAAAATGAACTTACGGAGTCATTTTCAACTGGTGGTTCATCAGAAATGGAAATGAAAAGGAGAAACAAATGGATATTCATTTCCTCAACGGACAATCTTCAGAAACGAAAAATGAACTTACAGAGTCATTTTCAACGGGTGCTTCATCAGAAATGGAAATGGAAATGAAAAGGAGAAACAAACGGATATTCATTTCCTCAACGGACAATCTTCAGAAACGAAAAATGAACTGACGGAGTCATTTTCAACGGGTGCTTCATCAGAAATGGAAATGAAAATGATAGACAAACGGACATTCATTTCCTCAACGGACAATCTTCAAAAAACGAAAAATGAACTGACGGAGTCATTTTCAACGGGTGCTTCATCAGAAATGGAAATGAAAAGGATAATCAAACGGATATTCATTTCCTCAACGGACAATCTTCAGAAACGAAAAATGAACTGACGGAGTCATTTTCAACGGGTGCTTCATCAGAAATGGAAATGAAAAGGATAATCAAACGGATATTCATTTCCTCAATGGACAATCTTCAGAAACGAAAATGAACAAACGGAGTCATTTTCAACGGGTGCTTCCTTGGAAACGGAAATGAATAGAGTTAACTTCTAGGCACATGACAAAGCTCGCTGTGGTTTCTGTGCACTAAATTCCATAATTATGTATGCATCTATAATTACGTAATTCCTTGCATAGTCCGCACAGTCTGTCTTGTAATGTTTAGGGAAAAAAAATCAAACCTGTGATGAGGGTGACTAGACTACCATAGGGTCCTTTTAATTAGATCGACAAATGATCTTTTTAATTAGGCCACCAAGGAGTCCTTTCAGCTATATCATCACTTGATGTTCCTAACCAGATTTTTAGATCAATTTGTTTAACTTAGACCACTCAAGGGGTCTAATTATGGAGTAGTACTTTATAACCCAAGGGACTTAACTACAACGTAGAAGTCCATTAAGGATTTTAGATAACAAAAACTTGGATTACACCAAAAACATAAAAGGGAACACATAAGCACATAATCACATAGTTGCTTAACTCAGTTATTAATTTGTTATTAACTTGTTAGTGATTGAATATGGATATTCAAAGTACACCAGGAAACCAGTCGTTGGACTTCAATGTCCTCTGGGATCTATCTGAAAAGATAGGATGATCTCCCAAAATTTGATTTTGTTTTCAAAGAAACGTAATATTCGAAGTAAGGAACACAACAATTTTAGGATTTACGGAAATATCCTTAAGTACCCTTATTAAGGATTTATAGTGGTACTTTGGGTATTCGTCTCGTGTTGTAACTTGCGCCTTGTACTTCGTTTCCTTAGAATAAACGGGAACTTAGGAATTTCGTGGAAACGCAAGAGATCATAAGATGGAAAAATTTTGGGGGCAGTTTTCTTTACAAGGAATACGATTCCTTGATTGTCGGTATTGTAAGAGATATGTTGTTTATACATACAACCACATAAATACATTGCAATGTAAATAAAAGATTTATTTATAAACAATGATATCAACTGTTTCATGGACCATGACAACAAAAGAAAATAATACATAAGACATGATTATTTCTAAACGATGTTGTCGGTCAGATGCTCATCCCTGTGCTGGATTTGCATTAGCAAGCTTTGGGAAATTTCTTCGGAAATGACCCATCTCGCCACAGTTGAAACAAGAACCTGGTAGAAAACGACCTTGAGCGGGATTGTTGCCAGCTTGGTTTGGTGCAGCTGCAGCTGGGCAAACTCTTGCTGTATGGCCTATAAGTCCACAAGTTTGGCATTTGCGGCACTTTACATTGGCATGATGATGGAGGCTACATTGGTTGCACAAGGGTGCAGTTCCATTGTATGGCTTCCTAGCAGGGGGTTGAGCTGGTTGGTTGGGGACGGCTTGATCATTGTGAGTAACCATGGCGAAGTTCTGAGAAGACTTGACTTCTTAGGGGATCCAGTCTGTTCATCCATGGTCTTTGATTCCTCGATTGGGTTTGATTCCTCGACCGGTTTCTTGTCACCTTTTCGGAAAAGTTTACCTTTCCTGATCTTTGATTCAATCAAGGTTGCAGATAGCTCAATGGCCTGTCTAACTGTAGTAGGGTTGCTACCAGTCACAATGTCTTGTATTGAGTCAGGGAGGCCATCAATGTACTTTTCGATTGCCTTATCCAAAGGCGTGACCATGTTTGGGCATAACAGACTTAACTCCTCATAACGGTCCGTGTAGGCTCGATGCTAACCGCTATCTTGCGTAAGATTGTCAAATTCCCTTTCCAAGGCGCTGATCTCGTGACGAGGACAGAATTCCCTCATCATAAGGGCCCTAAGTTCAACCCATGTCTGTGCTAGAGCAACTTCTGCACCACGATCTCTCATAACCCCGTTCCACCACGTAAGGGCCCTCTTCTGGAACACACTCGAAGAAAACTCGACCTTGCGATTGTCAGGACACTGCACGTGGTGGAAAGTATTCTCAATGCTCTCGAACCATTGAAGAAGCCCAGTCGCTCCCTCAGAACCACTAAACTTGAGTGGTTTAGCCGAGTTAAAACTTTTGAAATTGCATGGACCATTGTTGTTGTTATTGGCTTGGTTCCATTGAGCAAAGAGGTTTGGGAATTGAGCAGCCATTTGCTGCGCAATGATTTCTGCGAGTTCGGCAGTTGCTATCTGGTTTTCGCGTCGAGGAGGCATTCTAAAAGAGAAACAAGAAAGAAAACAAATGAAATGGCATTGGGTAAGAATAAGATGTTACAATTACCGACCATAATCATGGTTGATGGTCATTTGTTTGAACCACGAAGCAAACAAACAACACAAAGGCTGAATCAAAGCAAATAGATCCTCATAGTGTATCGCGAAGACATGCTCGCCTATAAGTGGACACTCACCCCAAGAGTTCCCAGGTAAGAGTGACTGGTCCGATTATGTGGATTTGTACGAACACTCTAGCCTTAGACAGAAAACCCAGGGTACAGGCATTCACTCTTCCAGTTTGCACGTGTTCACACTATTTAGGACCCAAAACTTTGACGAGAGTTTTGAAAATTCAAAGGGGTTCAAAACCATATAACAGAGGGTTCAAAACCTAGTAATCAATCATCCTAGAACAGATGATTAGTTTTCAAACCGGTTTTGAAATTTATGTTCTTGTTGTGGTCATCGCCTAAGGATAGGTGACGGTATTGTTTTATGACTAAACGCAAGTAAACTCGCGTTAGGGTCCTAGGAAGGTTATAGTCTAGGTCAAAGCATTACTAATAACCTAATTCCCTATAACCATTGGCTCTGATACCAACTTTTCTGTCACACCCCGACCACGTAGAACATACAAAACGTGGCGGAAACGTCGGGGAGTGTTGTAACAGAATTAATTGTTTCAAATCCATGGCAATTGAAGTTTCGTTTTATTAATCAAACATGAAAGTTTACATTGTTTTAAACAAGAACCAAAGAGTACATAACATAAATTAACTGGTTCTTGTCTCGTTTTAAGTCACTAAGGCACATGTCCGCCTAAGTATGTCTTGATAAGTCCTATGCACCATCTCCTGAAAACACATGTGAAAATAGGTACGTCAGCATAAAAATGCCTGTGAGATACATAGGTTTTGTGAAAACAGAATTCATGACTTATGTTTGAGAAATGTTTAGTCATGAACCTTGTAATTTGCTTTGTCTTGTAAATCATTTGAAAAACGATAAGATCAGATGATATGTATAAATAAGAGAATAATGTATGGTTAAATGAATAACCATGTAAAATGAGTTTGTATAAGATAAGTTGTTTGTAAATCAATGTCTTGTGAAAAGTATGTTATTTGTATAAAATGTTATATGCCTCAAATTGAAATGATTCAAATAACGCTACAATATGTGATACCATGCAAACACTTATATATAGGAAGTACCAGCGGCGTATCCACCGTGCTTGTATCATATTACATACGCCTCGTTACTTAAATCACTTACTCAAACCAAACCACCAAAGTAAAATGTTTAACAATTGTAGAAATGTTTATGTATAGTCAAATGTCTATTGTCAAATGTAAATCATGTCAACAGATACAACTGGTTCACACGGTTCAATAGTTACAAACGGTTCATATAATCAAAGGGTTACGACGGTTCACATAGTCAAATGGTTACAACGGTTCAAAATGTAGTATAATGTGTTCATATGCTGGATGAGTACAAGTTTGGTATCAAAACAAACGGTGTTGATACCTAAGAGTAGTTTGGTTACAAAATACGCAATAACACGCATTTTGGCCGAAACTACGACTCGTCACTGAGCCAAGATAACGTGGTAATCAGTAGGTATAGTCACTAGGGACTATGACCATCGTGATTACGCTCACGTTATGAAGTTCAAACGAACTTCGCATTGACCATAAACTGATCAATGCAGAAAGTCAAACAAAGTTTGACTTTCGGACTCGAAAAGCAATAAAAGAACGAAGGAACACTTACAAAGGGTCCCCGAAAGCTAATATTGATCCAAGTAGCTCAGGTATGAAACAATGGTTTCAACTTAGAGCTTCTAAAATCAGATTCTTTTGGGTTTTGAAAGTGAAGGGGTTGGGTATATATAGGATTCGGAGAGCCGTTAAGATCGTTCCTTGGAAACCGTGCTTTGATCTTGTCCATACATGTGCACACATGGTTTTGTAATACCATGTGCACTCAATACTAGCCCATAGATTCAAGAAATACCATGTGCAAGTGTGGAAAGGACCAGATTCAATGCTTCTGCAGTTCTGCTGATCTGGGACTCCTTACGGACCGTAAGGAGATTGCTTACGATGCGCAAGCCTACAACTTTGGCAGAATTACAATTTTAGTCCCTGTCATGCATTTAAGTCATATCCGACACGTTTAAGGCCCGTTAACCCCATTTCAAAGATCTAAAATGAATTTAAAGTATAGGGAACTTAAAATGTGCTAAAAAATATCCCGGATGTCGGTTTGTTTGGCCGTACAATCGCGATGTTCGCTTAATTACGACGGAATGCGCATAAGCGCGAAAAACGATCCAAATGGCGCGACGAATGGATTTTTCTTATGCCAAACACTAAAATAAAATATTTTAGTGCTTACATAAATTTTTGGATGTCCGGATTTATTCAGAACGTAAGTTATGCGCGAAAATGCAAACTTGTGCACTTTTTGACGCTTTTAGTCCCTGATTGGCCCAAAAGTTTATTTTAGCACACCGAACCCCTCAAAGCCTATTTCTAAGCTATGTAAAGGATATTTATGGTATGTTTAAATTATGGCCATGTTCCGGAATGTCTGTTACAGTTCAAATTGGCATACTTTCGCAGTTTGTCAACTTTAGTCCCTGTAAGCGATTTAACTTGATTTTGCCATACCAAAGCCTTCAAAACTTATTTCTAAGTTATGTAAAGGTTATTTAAGGTATGTTAAGCCTATTTCACTATTCCGGAGTGTTCGTTGCATTAAACTGGTTATATTTACGCATCAGTGCGTGTATAACCTTCCAGAAAGCGATTTAGAGCTTGAAATCGAACAAGAATTGATATGTGCAAAAGATACACATATTTATACAGATCCCAAGTATGAAATACAATATTTCATTGGCTTGGTATTTGTTTGATGGTCACAGTGACCCAGGTGTCACAGTTCTTCCTAGGGCAATCTTTCCTGAAGTGCCCTACTTCACCACATCTGTAGCAACCTGGTACTCTACCATTATTTCTTCCATCCGGATCCTTTGCCCAACATGCATCCTTGCTGTGCCCTTCTTTTCCACACTTTCCACACTTAGGCCTCAGGCATTGACCTTCATGGTAAAAATTGCATTTCTCGCAACTCATCTTATTTCCCAAATAAACCTTACCACCGGCCTCTTTAGTGGCTCCATACGCCTTCCTGTCACAAGGCGGGTTCACTTCCTCCCTTTTGTTTGCTTTAGAGCTTCCATAGCTGACTTGGGTGCCTATCTTTAGGTTTGGAGACTTCCTTTTCTTATTACCCGAGGACTCCACATGAGTCTCTTTCTTGTTTGTCTCAGATTCCAAAAATTTTCCCATACGAAGAGCTTCTTCAGTAAGCGTGACACTCAAATCGATAGCCTTTGTGATGGTTTGAGGCTTTGAGGCAGTAACCATGCTCATGATTTGCGATGCAAGTCCATAAATGAATCGATCAATCCTCTTGAATTCCGGCTTGA
The DNA here is from genome assembly GCA_030545235.1 of Helianthus tuberosus. Classification (NCBI taxonomy): domain Eukaryota; kingdom Viridiplantae; phylum Streptophyta; class Magnoliopsida; order Asterales; family Asteraceae; genus Helianthus; species Helianthus tuberosus. The sequence continues at coordinate 94,092,824 of CM060397.1, read as the reverse complement.
CTAAGTAGGGAACGACCCCAGACAAGTCATGAAAGCGTTGGACGTACTCAGCGATCTTCGGCCCGTCCATTTTCAAATTCCAGAAGTCAGTCTCAAGCTTCTGGATTTCGGCCCTGGAACAGTACTTCTTCTCCATCATTTCCTTGAGCCCGTCCCAGCTCAGTGCATAAGAAGCATCTTTACCAAGGGTCTGAACCTGAAGGTTCCACCAGGAGAGTGCGCCATCCAAAAACAACCCTGAGATAAAGGTAACACTCCGCTGGGGTGAACAGTTACTCATTCTCATAACGGAGTTAGTCTTTTCTGCCCAATGATCAAATGCAACGGCACCTCCTGTGCCGTCAAAATTCAATGGCTTGCAGTCCAGGAACTGTTTATAAGTGCAGCAAGTTGGAGGGTTACTTCCAGAAGTGCCACCGCTGCGCTCAGAGCGGAGGGCTTCATGTCGTGCAATTGCCTGTGAGATGCGTTCTTGAAGCTCGGCTTCTGTCCTTGGTAACGTACTGGTGTCTGTGTCACGTCTGGGCGGCATTCTCTTCTGTCAAAAGGTAGGGAGTAGGTTAGACAACATTCCATAATTGCCTATGAGGTACATATTACCACCAGCAAACATGTAATCACCCAATATCACATGCATATATATAACAATGTATAATTAAGGAAGCAACCACTGGGCTCTCATCTAGGCTTGGCAACTTGACTTACTGTTTGTAATGGGGAGAACAAAATGAACTCGAGGTTATATCACCTCGGTCATACAAGTTTTATAATATGAAAGTAGTAGTTATTTTCCTTCTACATTGGTTTTTTTTTGGGTCTTTAGTTCCACAATGACGGGTATACTTCCCATGGGACGGGGGTTGTGCATGTAGGGGTGATAGGGAGTGTAACGTCACTGAATCTTTTCCGCGTGTTAGCCATCTTCACTTGCTTAGAAACTGATTCTCAACGGCTCGAAGACGGGTAGAGGTGTCAGACACAAAGTAGGCAAAGACAGGTTTCCTACTTTGTAAAGTGCTAAGGCAATGGTCTAGGTGTTGTTCTACCAGATGAAGGCGCGAACACCTATAGATTATTTTTGGAGGGATGGTGATCATTAGCCTGTCCTGCAGGGTCCACCAGGATTTCCATGCACTACAAGTTGTTATTACGTGGGCCCCCGTAATAATAAATTGTCTTGCACGGTCACCCCAACTTTCCCTCATCCAAGCAGATGATCAATCAAAGAGGGGACACTACCGTCCTTATACCTCTGACATGGAAAAGACCATTGCGGTGGTCCACGCGCTAATATCCATTATCGTTACGCGCGAATAGGCACGATGATTAAACGAAATAGGAATAAGGAGAATTCCTAGTAGTTTGAGAGGCACCTTTAAGATGAATACTTCATCTCCCTTGCCTGGTCAAGTGTGTCGTCAATCTTGTTTGACAAAAGCCACAGGGAACTTGTCCCGCTGCTAAAGAAGTTGTCCAAGGTTGCCGCCTCTGCCTCGCCGTCACTACCGTAGTCAGGCACCTTCACAATCGAGAGGGAAGAGCAGCCATCTCCTACGGAAACAAGCTCGGAATCTCATTTGGTAATCACTCCAGTCATGAGCTTTGCAATGAACGCGATGCTGATAGCTTCATCGTGCGAGTTAAGAACAATAATAGGATTCGGAGTCGAAGGTATGTTATTCACGTCAATAATTATTTTGTACACTTGTTCGTATGTATATATCAACAAACAAGTATATTACTTAGCATAAACAGGAAAATAAATGCATCATATCACATATAACTCTCGTTTATCCTTTGGGGGGGTCATTTTGTCTTCGGCAAGTCTATCTCACATAGACTATGCCTTATTTGGCACCTTAGTTTGGGGTATTCTCCTCCCTACTAATGTCCTTGTCTTGCCTTGTCTTTTCTTTTGAAAAATGTTTGACTCATGGATCTTGACGCTTACGTGAATGCAATGAAAACCTTTTTGTAAAATGTTTTTCGTGAGAGAGTCCTAGTGATTGTAGTCTAGACTCGAGAAGGAATCCTAGTTCACTACAATCGAAGCTCTGATACCAAACTGTCACACCCTGACTTTTGCGGAAGCGTATGTTGTGTGACTGGTTTAATATCATTGCATTCAACCATAATAAACAATTATATGATCAAAACGATGTTCATCCATGTTGGATCTGAGTTTGTTTTTTATTGTATTTTCGTTTGAAATTAAGAGGGAAATGAAAGAGTTGTGCAGCGGAATTAAGATGAAAACAAACTTTGCATACAATCAAACGAGAGTAATACTTTAATCAAACATCTTTACACAATGAATCGAAAGATTGAATTTGTTTCAACAACGATTACAATGATTGATGAATGAATGCAAACTCCCCCTCAGCCAGAGCTCAGTAGTTTGTTCGTGCAAAGAAGACGATGTTGTGAAAGAGCTAATAGAACAGTACAAAGTACTGAACTATTTATAGGCACTTGCAAACCACTGAGCATCTTAGCTGACATCACCATGAAAGTGACATCTAACCTCCTAACAAACTCTAACCTCTGATCTATACAAACACTGATGTACTAACTACTGCTATTACATTTCTTTAAATAAAAAGACACTTAAACAGCTGCTGCATCCTTCCACTGCTGTGAACCCAACAGTGCTTGTCCGGATCAGCAGTACTTGACTCAAGGCAGTAGATTGAGTCAGCAGAGCTTTGTTCTTCCATCAGTCTTTGACATTGGGCAGTAAATGCAAGGCAGCAGTTGTAAGGTCAGCACTTAGTAAGATCAGCAAATAGGAGGTCAGCAGATATGAAACCACTTTCAAGGGGAGAGATTTGTATGAACCAACTGTAATCATCTGCTTATTCTGGATCCACTGCTCTGATCCAATTTTGGCTTTAATTATCTGTTCCTCTGATAGGGTTCAATCCCAACAATCTCCCCTTGGAACAGATAATGCCAAAACTCTTCATTATTTGTGGAAGACTTTATTGCCTCATCAACAGTTCCCTTATCTGACCTTTAAATTGTAATTCGAAGTCTAGGGCATCTGTATCTTCATCATCCCTGTTAAGTGGAAGATCAAGGAGATCCTGCAAATCTTCAAGACTCGGGCCAAGAGCTTGTTCCCTTGATATTTTCTCCACTTCTCCACCAGACCTGAGCAAAGTCAATACGCAGGTCTGTTTATCAGTTTCCCACTTTTGTATTTTTGAGCCTGGTGGGTTTCTTGGGAGATGTTTATTAGCAGAAGTATTTGGTGAGGCTGGCCTGTTCATGACTGACTGAGCAGCACTTGCAGATTGTTCCAATTCAAGATCTTCTTTTATCATTACTTCCGTGCCTGCTTTTACAATGGCATCTCCAGCTAATAGATCTTGAATTGTTTCCATGCTAAACTGGTTTTTGCTCCTTCTTTTGTAGATGGCAGCACCAGCTGGAGCAGTGGTTCTTTTGACTTGCAGCTTTGGCGGTCTTTTTGAGACCTCTGCTTTAGAATAGTCAGGCTTTTGTGGAACTCTTGGATCTTTCTTTCTAAGTTCCTCTAATCTTTTATAGGTTGCCCTGACTCTATCTTCTCCCCACTTTGTCACAGAGTTCTTTGACCCATAATCAGCTGCAATTAGCTACTCTTTCATTCTCCTCAACTCTAACATCTTCTCGGCTTCAAATTGTTTGAATTTTTCAGGAGGAGTCTGCTTGACCTTATTTTTGATCATGTCTTGAATCCTGGTTGCTTCTTTTTCAAGCTCAGGAATGGTCCAGTTCTTGTACATGTGTTTCTCCCCCTTGTATTTCTTGTAGGCCATGATGTTTTCAATGTAGTCTTTTCTCAGAGACTCATCTGCCCTTTCTGAAATTTGCTGACATACATTTTTAGCAAAACGCTCCATAGCATTGACCTGTGAAAGTAAAAACTGATAGTTTTGTTGAAATTCTCTATTAGATTTCCCTTTTCTGTTTTTGATTGCAATATCCTCTGCTTGTTTGGCCTTGAGTTTCAAGTATTCTTCAATATTGTTAGGCCTGGGATATCCTGCAATTGATGGCAAACTCCTTTTGGCTGGGTTATCTTCATAATAAAAAGATTTGGTTTCTTCTCTGACTGCAATGAGTTCCAGAGGAAATGAGACACCAGCAGGAGGCAATGGCTTTAAAATTTGAGCTGAAGAGAGAGGTATGGGTTTTGGAATAGTGATAAGTGACAGGGATTTTGAAGATGTTGGTGATGGAGATGTGTCATCATCTTTTAAAATTAGCCTTCTCCTTTTTGGTTTAGGAGAGACTGATGATGTCTGAGATGGAATAGTGGTAGTAGATTGAGTGGCAGTGGTTTGTGTCTGACTAACAGTTGTTGAAACAACTGGTGCTTCAACCACTGTTGTCATTACAACAGATGTTATAACATCTGTTGTCTTCTGCTTTTTGTCAGCAGGTGGAAGTGGTGGTGAGATTGTTTTTGGTGGTGACAGTGGTGATGGTAATGTAGTAATTTTGGTGTGTGTTGAAGTGGGAACATATGTTGAAACCACTGAAGTACCAGCAGTAGTTGATACAGCAGGAGTTACAACAACTGTTTGAGTGGAGGTTTTATGCTGATGGCTTTTGGATGGTGGTTTTGGAGGCTTTGGAAATCTGGATGGGATGGACTTAGGTTTTCTTTTTGTCTTCAGATTTTTAGAATCTTTAGAACCAGAACAACCCTGCTCATACAGCTCCATGAAAGCTCTTTTCTCCTCATTCCACCTTGAAACATCCTTTGCCATTCTATCTCTTTTTACACTTGCTACTCCTTCATCAAGTGCTTCTTGAGTAGCATCAACCTTCTTACTACCATCTGGCACAGGAATTTTTCTGGTCATAGCATCCTTTTCAGGTTCAATGTATAGACCATCATCTATTCATTTCTTCTTCCACTCCTGAATTTTCTCCCCCTTTTTGGCATTATCGTCTGGGAGTTGATCAATGAAAAGTACTGTTGGAGGAGCAGTGCCAGTGGTTTGCAGGATCTGAGTTTTGAGAGCCTTTAAATCAGCCTGAGTGTTTTTGAACCTTGACTCCATTGCATTTCTCAGCTGTTGGACATGTTTCTCATGTTGCTGATCTGCTAATTGTGCTTGTTGATGGAGAAAAGGTTGAAACAAGTTCCAGAGCTCATTTGTAGCAGATGCCCTTTGTGGAACAGGTGCTTGAGATGGAACAGCAGTTGATTGTACCTTTTGTACTTGTAACACCTGTTGTAGCATATCTTTGAGTTCTGCAACAGAGTTATCAAGTTTTTTAATACGATCCGTCAATTTTTGGTACTTTAAATCATCACCCAAGTTAATGGGATCATCTGATTTCCCACTAGCAGTGGTTTTATCAGTAGTTGATGTAGGATATATACTCCAAACATTAACCACTGATGCCCCTTTGTCTTGGTACTGGGGTCTTCTTCCTTCAACACTTGACAACCTTTTGATGTTTCCAGTAGGATAAATAAATCCACTGGTGGTTGGCAGAGGTGCTATATAAGGAATTGCCTCCAAGGAAGTCTTATTAATGTAACCACTGTCCAAATGTAACCCAGTGGGTGTAACAATTGTAGTGGCTGCTTCACTTGGATTACCACCAAGAGTTACTTGTAACTCAAGGGGTCTAACCTCCTCAGGTTGTGTTGGTGGGTTAGCAAAGATTGATACAGCAGACCCAGTCAGTGGTTGAGGCATATTCTCATTGATAGGTGATTGAGAAGGACTAGTTAAAGCCTGGTTCAAATCAATTGCATCCAACAGCAGTTTAGTTGGTGGGGGAATTGTGGATGTGAAGGGTGGTGTAGAAAGTGGATTTGCCTCGGGTATTGAGCTGTGGATGATAGAAACGAGTGTTTCCAGAGCATCATGATGTGGAGACCCTATTTGTACAACCTGTTCTTTTTGTGAAGAAGCAGGAGGAGTTGTGGTTATGGGTTGAGATATTTGTACCAACTGCTGTGAGGAAGTAGCAGCAGTGGTTTCTTGTGACATTTGTGTTGTCATAGGCAGAAGCTCTGGTATCTCATCCTCCAGAGTTGCCTTTTTGATGGGTTTTGTGGGTTTTTGAGTTTTTCTTTTTGGCTTTTTGGAGATTTTAGGTGTGGGTTTCAAAGCCGTTGTGCTGCTGCTTTGATCACCTTGAGCAGTGGGCTCAGCAGCAGATGCTTGAGGAGCAGTTGTAATTGCTAAAGTCTGCTCAGGCACCTCTGCTTGTGTTTTGCAAGGTGCTAACATCCTTGAAAAAGTTTCAGTTGTTAAACCGTTTATTTGAGTAAAATCACCTTGGTTTATTACAGCTAAATCATCCTTACTGAATATCTTTGTAAAATAGTAACTTAAAAACCTTGGAAACAGTAAGAATGATTTTGTTTCAACATTATTAACCAAATATTTAAAAATTACCTGAGAATAGTTAAAATTTTCTCCTTGAAGAATTGCATATCCCAGATTTTGAATCTTTAAAGGGATTTCATTGAAAGAAGTGGTTTTGTTTGAAACACATAGTAGGAGGGTATAAAATAAAAATCTGGTTGCAGAAGGAAAATAACCTTTTTCTAAAGTAATTTTTTTTCATCATTGTGGCTTCATACCCTCTCTCAATGAAGTCAGTTTGCAACTCGTTTTTAGTGAAAGAAATTTTACCTTCTTGATCATTGAGTTGAAAGACCTCTGAAATGGATTGTGGTGTGATTTGGACAGCTTTACCCTTTATAGAAGAGTTTATGGTGGTTGCAGTGTCTCCTTGTTTTTCAAGGGTTGCATTCTTCCAAAACTCCCTTTGGGTTGCCAAATAGATTGGTGCATCGGCGGTGAACAAAGTTTTGTACTTTGATTTTGCCATGATATCAATGATGGAATCGAAAACATTTGTGGTTCCTGGTTTTGTGAGAAGACCCAGGAGATTGTGAGATGGTTTATGGGGAATTTCAGTGGAGATTGCCTTTTGAGAGGCTGTTTTCGAAGATGATTTGGAAGAGGGTTTTGAAGATGACTTCGATTTTGTCATTTTGAAGATGAATGATCGAAGAAATTTGTGAGAGATGAGAAGAAAAACTGCTTTGAGAAGAGAATTTTTAAGAATTCAATTCGACAGTAAAACCCTATTTTGGTGGTGAGTGGGGGATTTTATAGGGAAGAAAGTGAATGCTGAGGTGGCAGCCATTACAAAAGGTCTGACCAATATGTACTGTCCACGTGACAACCCCTGGTGAAAGTGAAGGACAGTACTTTTGTGAAAGTGACTGATGAAGGCAGTGGTATGAAAGCAGTGGATGAGTTTCACTATCAGTGGATAGCATATCAGTGGATAATACACTGCTTTTGAACAACCGAGTTTATCAAGGAATGAGAGAACAGAGGTTGACTTTCAGCAGTGGACAGACTTTTGAAGTAGAGCAGACTTTTGAACAATCAGTGGTTAATGGCAGACTTTTAAGGATTTAATGAAAAATATCATTTTTAGCTATTTTTAAGGATGGAGTTTTGATTTTTTGAAAACATTTTGTTGCTTTTATTCATACAAAAACAAGATGTTGCTTGTTATTCCATGTTCAGCATCCCAATTCTAGAGACCAAGCTTTCAAAAGTGGCTGTATCAAGTGCTTTTGTTAGCACATCTGCCAGCTGATCTTTAGTTGGGACATGATGCAGAGAAATCAAACCTTTTTCATAGCAATCCCTCACAAAGTGATGTCTGATGTCGATGTGTTTGGTAGTTGAATGGGAAACTGGATTTTTGATGATATTTTCTGCTGCCTGGCTATCCAACATGAGTGGTGTCTTTAAGGCAGTGATACCAAAATCCAGTAACTGATTTTGAAGCCACAGGAGTTGGGTTGTACAGCTTGCAGCAGCAATGTATTCAGCTTCAGCAGTGGATGTTGAAACAGCTGCTTGCTTTTTGCTTTGCCATGAAACTAAGCAATCACCTAGAAACTGGCACCCTCCTGATGTGGACTTCCTTGTGGTGTGACATCCAGCAAAGTCACTGTCTGAGAAACCTGAAAGCTTGATGTTCCCATTAGCTGGATACCAGATACCAAGTGTGGGAGCACCTTTTATGTATCTGAAGATCCTTTTTACAGCAATGAGATTTGATTTTCTGGGAGCTGATTGACTTCTTGCACAGACACATGTTGCAAACATGATGTCTGGTCTAGATACAGTTAGGTACAATAAAGACCCAATCATGCTTCTATAAAGTGTTTGGTCAATCAGCTCATCCTTTTCATCAGACATGACCAGCTTATTTGTTGCCATGGGTGTGCTGCATGGTTTACAATCATTCATATCAAATTTGGTTAAAAGTTCTTTAGCATATTTGCTTTGATGAATGAAAGTTCCATTTTGCAATTGCTGTACTTGGAGACCAAGAAAGCATTGCAGCTCACCCATTACACTCATTTCAAACTCTGCTGTCATTAGTTCTCTAAACTCTTCACACATTGAGTTACATGTGCTTCCAAAAATAATGTCATCCACATAAATCTGGACAATCATTAAATCCTTCCCTCTCCATTTTAAAAACAATGTCTTATCAATGGTACCTCTTTTGAAACCATTTGAGAGTAGGAAGTTGGAAAGAGTTTCATACCAGGCCCTTGGTGCTTGTTACAGGCCATACAAGGCTTTGTTTAGCCTGTAGACATGATCTGGATAAAATGGATCCTCAAAACCTGGAGGTTGACAAACATATACCTCTTCTTGAATTGTACCATAGAGGAAAGCACTTTTGATATCCATTTGAAACACCTTCATCTTGTGGTTGACAGCAAAGGCCAGGAACAGTCTAATTGCTTCTAATCTTGCAACAGGGGCAAATGTTTCATCATAATCAATCCCCTCATCCTGTCTGTAACCTTGAACCACAAGCCTGGCTTTATTCTTGACAACAATACCCCTTTCATCAGTTTTGTTCTTGAAGACCCACTTTGTGCCAATGGGACTAACCTCTTCTGGCAGTGGTACAAGCTCCCATACCTGTTGTCTTTTAAACTGTTGGAGCTCCTCTTGCGTGGCTTCTACCCAGCTGTTGTCTTTCAGTGCCTCTTGGTACTTGACTGGCTGATGGAGTGATAGAAAACCAGCAAAAAGACAAATGTTTTGGGTTTGGCTTCTTGTGAGCACCCCTTCATTTATGTTGCCAATAATTTGATCAGGTGGATGAGATCGCAAGAAGATTAAATCTCCTTGGTATGGTATGATGGCATTGGTTGGTGAAGGCTGCAAATGTGTATCATCTGAGCTAACCACTGCTGGGGACTTTGATGATCCAGCAGTGGCTACAAAAGGTGGTGGAATAGGAGGTAATGAAGTGGACAACTGCTGACTTTTATCCACTGTTTGAGGACTTTTGTCAGCAGTGTTTGAGGATGTGGAAGCAGTAGTTGATGGGCTACTTTGGTCAACAACTGTTGAGGTAGCAGTGGTTAAGCTTTGACAACTGTTTTGAACAGCTGATGCTTTTCCCTTTGTGGCAGACCTTTGAGGGATGATGATTTCATACCCATAGTCTGGTGTTGTATCCTCTGATGGACCTGCACTGTTAGTCTTGACAGCAGTATTTTCAAAAGTAATTTTTTCAAAGATCAAACAGATCTGCAGGGTTTGCTGGGATTTTCATTGATGAAAGTTCATTGAACTTAACATTCAAAGTCTCCTCCACTGCCTTGGTCCGTGTATTGAACACTTTGTAGGCCTTGGCAGTGGTTGAGTATCCCAGATGATAACCACAATCAATTTTGGCTGCAAATTTTGAAATAGAATCTTTTAAGTTCAAAATAAAGCATGGGCAGCCAAACACCTTGAAGTATGAAATCAGTGGTTTAATTTTATACATAATTTCATAGGCAGTCTTTTTGTGCCTGGGGTTTATTAAAACTCTGTTCTGGACATAGCAAGCAGTGTTTACTGCCTCTGCCCAGAAAGTTAAAGGCAAACCTGAATCTGCAAGCATGGTTCTGGCAGCCTCAATCAGAGTTCTATTCTTCCTTTCCACTACCCCATTCTGCTCTGGTGTTCTAGGGATGCTATACTGCCTTACAATCCCTTTCTTCACACAGAAGGCATCCAACTCCCTATTTTTGAATTCTGTGCCATTGTCACTCCTGAAGCTTTTTACTGGAAGGTCAAATTGCTTTTCAACCTGTGTTACAAAGTCTTGCAAAATGCATGCAGTCTCATCTTTTGAGTCTAAAAAGAAAGTCCATGTAAACCTAGAAAAATCATCAACAATAACCAAACAATATCTTTTCTTTTTGAGGCTCATGACTTGAACTGGGCCAAACAAATCCATGTGTAGCATTTGCAAACACTGGGTTGTTTTGGACTCTTCAATGGACTTGAAAGAACTTTTATGTTGTTTTCCTTTTAAACAGGAAATGCAATGTTCAGGACATGAAAACAATTTTTGTGGTAGGCCTCTCACCAAACCATTTTTTGAAATTTCTGTAATTGTCTTAAGATTTGTGTGCCCCAGCCTTCTGTGCCAAAGTTCTGTCTCTTTGTTAGAGGCAGCTGAGAACAGACAGCATCAGCTCTGGGACACTCTTTTGACATGTCAACAACATAAACATTGCCACTTCTTTGAGCAACAAGTTTAGTTTGACCAGTTTTGATTATTGCTTCAATCTTTTTGACCATTTCTGGTCCAACAATCCTACAACAGTCTTTTGTGAAGAATGACCCAAATCCCTTGTCACTCATTTGGGACACACTTAGAAGGTTGAATTTTAGATTGTCTATCAGATTGACATTTTCAAATTTTACATTTCCATATTGCACTGTACCAGACCCCAGAACTTTCCCTTTACTATTATTCCCAAAGGATATATCACCCCTCCATGGATTTTAAAGCCTTTGAGGAGGGCTTTACATCCTGTCATGTGCCTGGAGCCTCCACTATCTACATACCAAAGACTATCAAAGCATGCAGAAGCTCCCTGCACATGAAGTAAAAGGATTAGTTCATTAAGGTATCCAAAGCCAGCAGGGATTTGGATGGGGTCTCAACAGTGTCTGGGATGGATGCAGAATGGTGGACAGTGGTTTGAACTGTTTTAGGACAGTGTTTCTCTAACCACTGTTGTGGGTCCTAACCAATCATCTGCTGGTAACCAAAAGGATGCCTGTTCACTTTGGGTTTAGAGGGCCTTTTGTAGGCCTCATAAACGTGTGGAATCCTTTGGTAAGACTGTTTTTCCTTGCCTTTTCTGAACTGATTGGCAGGGGGTGCATCAGTAACCTGAACATCTCTTTTGACAGATGTTTGGTTCAGCTGTTTTGTAACAGCTGTTTGAACTGGCACAAACAGTGGTTGTTTCTTGGTGAATTTGACAGATGTTGATGATGATGATGGACTCAAGGATGTTTTAGCAATGTACTCATTCTTTTTCACATCAAAGTTTTTGAGATACACACATGCTTGAGTTTTGTGGTTTGTTTTACCACAAACAATGCAACTTTCAGCTGAAACAATGACACTTGTTTTGTTTAAATCATAAGCTTTCAAGTGGAAACAATCTTTTGTTAGATGATTCCTTTTCTCACAGAATTCACAAAACAAGTTATCAATTTTTTCTTTCTTCTTTCTCTTTTCAGACTCCTTTGCAGCAGAGGTTTTAACCACTGCTGGGATGTCCTTGAGAGGTATGACTTTAGCTTTTGGAGCTTTAGCACCATTAGTTGATGTAAAGTCCATTGGCTTGAAATTTTCAAGAATATCACACTCATCAGACCATTTTGGTTTAAACTGATGATCTTCAAGCTCCTTGAAAGTGGAGGATCCCATTGGTCTAGTAAGTGTGATTTTGTTACCAAGTTTGTCAGTGATTTTCACTTCTTGGCCATTCTTGTTTGTGGGGATGAGCTCAGTAGCTTCATCAGTGGTTTGGACAGATTTTTCAAAAGCAATATGTTCATCATCATATTTTCTATAACCAACCCCAAATTTCACATTGCTTTCAATCTGTTTAGCAAGCATCACCTCAAATCCTCTGCAGGATTCCACCCATCTTTCACAAGTAATCTGGGTGGATTCCAACTCCTTTTTGCAAACTTGGTATTTTTCTACCATAGTTTGAAGTTGGGTTTTGGTGATGCTTTGCTCTTCTTTTAGACAACTGGTTTCTTTTTCCTTTTCAGTCAATTTGTTTTTAAGTTCTTTTAAAGACTTTTCAAATTTGACCTCATCAGTCAAGATTTTATCCCGAAGGTTTTCATTCACCTCTTTGATGTTAGAAAAAGCAATTATGCAATTGTCAGAACACAGTTTTTCAAGAACTTGAGGAGATACCTTGGCAGCTGCCATCATTGCACAATCACATTGATGATCTTCTTCATCATCAGCTTTCACCTTTTTTTCACCAGCCTTTTCTTCTTTCTCTTCTTCTTTGTCCTCTACGGACCATGGATCTGTCATTGGTTCAGTCAGGGTACCTGAACTTTCTCCCAACAGTAGTTCACCAGCCACAGTAGTAACCACTGCTTCAGTCACCTCTTCCACTGTTTCAAAACTCTGCTGTTCCTCCTCAGTTTCAACCCCCTCCTGTATTGACTCTAATGCCATTAAACAAAACTCATTATGAGAAGAATCATTAGAAGCATAGAGTGCAAAATTTTCATCACTAAGATCTTCAGGCATACTGCTCCAGTCAACAAACCCTTGAGTGAAAAAACTTTGTTGATCTGGTTGTGCTGCTGCTGGAGCAGTGGTTTGAGGTGCAACAGGTTGCACTTGTACCTGTGGAGCAGGGGTTTGAACATATTGGATTTGTGGAACAGTAGTTTGGACATAGTGTACTGGCACAGGGGCAGCAGCATAGTGAGCAGTGTTCACTTGAGCTGCTGGGGTATACTGGGCATAGTGCACAGTGCTTTGGTTTTGAGGTCTAGGATTTGAGCTAGGATGAGTAATTATGGGATCAGTAGTTTGACTCCTACATTCCCTAGCGAAATGTCCCAACCTATTACACTTGTAGCACTTGATTTTCGATTTATCCAACCCAACCCTTAGATTCCCATGCAAACCTGGGAATTTTTGCCCTGTTCTTTTGTAGAACTTGCTAGTTCTAACACTTAGCAAAGCCAGTTGGTGCAAGATGTCCATTTCCTCTAAGTCAGTGGGATCAAAATGTTGCAAATCATTTAGTTCAAAGCTTAAATTGTGTGACATCTGGTTTTCGTTTGCAGTGAATGCATAACTAGCAGAGTGAGGATCAGGGTTGTTGAAATTTGCACCAGCAGTTATGTCAATGAAGTGATCATAACCCTGATCCTTACCACTGCTCCCAGATTCTTCTTGACCCAGAAGAGCAGTATTACCGAAAGTATAATCATCGGTAACTTTTCCAGACTCTTGTAACCTCCTTTTCTGGTTCAACTCCCTTTCGTAAGTCAGGAGTCGACCGTGGAGTTGGGTCAAGGTCAGATCCTTGAATTCAGGTGAGTTTCGAGTGACAAAAGCTATGGTGTAAAAGTGGTGTTAACAAGCCTCAGTTCACTGATGAGACAACTGAAACGCTCAAATTGTTGCGTTAGTGATTCACCTTTAACATAGCAAAATGTTTCATACTGTTGGTTCAGGATTTCCCTGTTGTTTTCTATGACTTCTTCAGTCCCCCCAAACTGTTCCTTAAGTGCGTCCCATAATTCTTCGGCACTGTTACAGTGTAACAGTCTAGCATATATCTCATTGGGCAGCGCTGATGCTATGATGCTAAAAGCTTTAGCATCTAGTTCGATCTTTTGAAAGTCGGTTTCGGTATAATTTTCAACTGGTTTTGGAACAAACTTTTTAGCATCTTCAGCGCTTGGCACTGAAGGAACATGGGGACCATAAATGACAGAACTCCAACAACCTGTGCTTTATTGAGCAAGGATGTGACCCATCCTTCTCTGCCAGATGTTGTACTCAGTTCTTTTTAGCATAGGTGGTTTAAAAAGTGAGCCGATGTTGTTTTTATCATCCTGAGATTGTGACGTCATTCTTGTTGTTTTACAGACACTGAGAAATCAACTTTAATGGTGATTAATCCTTGCTCTGTTTTTCAACGGACGAACAACCGATCAGTATCAACTGTTATGAGCTGAACTATTTACGTCAAAATGATTGTTAAATCAAATTTGACTGTCCAAGCTCTGATACCAATTGTTGGATCTGAGTTTGTTTTTTATTGTATTTTCGTTTGAAATTAAGATGGAAATGAAAGAGTTGTGCAGCGGAATTAAGATGAAAACAAACTTTGCATACAATCAAACGAGAGTAATACTTTAATCAAACATCTTTACACAATGAATCGAAAGATTGAATTTGTTTCAACAACGATTACAATGATTGATGAATGAATGCAAACTCCCCCTCAGCCAGAGCTCAGTAGTTTGTTCGTGCAAAGAAGATGATGTTGTGAAAGAGCTAATAGAACAATACAAAGTACTGAACTATTTATAGGCACTTGCAAACCACTGAGCATCTTAGCTGACGTCACCATGAAAGTGACATCTAACCTCCTAACAAACTCTAACCTCTGATCTATACAAACACTGATGTACTAACTACTGCTATTACATTTCTTTAAATAAAAAGACACTTAAACAGCTGCTGCATCCTTCCACTGCTGTGAACCCAACAGTGCTTGTCTGGATCAGCAGTACTTGACTCAAGGCAGTAGATTGAGTCAGCAGAGCTTTGTTCTTCCATCAGTCTTTGACATTGGGCAGTAAATGCAAGGCAGCAGTTGTAAGGTCAGCACTTAGTAAGAACAGCAGATAGGAGGTCAGCAGATATGAAACCACTTTCAAGGGGAGAGATTTGTATGAACCAACTGTAATCGTCTGCTTATTCTGGATCCACTGCTCTGATCCAGTTTTGGCTTTAATTATCTGTTCCTCTGATAGTGTTCAATCCCAACAATCCATTCATTAAGGTTAAAGTATTACAAACACCATTTGTTTAAGTTTCAATAGCACGACCTTTGACTAAGTTACAGATCAACAAAAGTGGATGACATCTAAACTTGGAATCTACTTCTAGAAACAACACATGCGCCCAAGATCCAACTTGTTACCTGAAATACATGTAATTTTGGAAAACATCAACAAAAGTTGAGCGAGTTCATGAGTTTTGTGTGAGTACTGACAAACTTGTAATCCTTTGAGAGACTCCTTTGAAAACAGGTATGAAAAGCATTTATAAACATATCAAATTAATGTTTTACAAGGACATTAAGGCATGTGAGGACATAGGGAGCACTCAAAATGAGTAGGCTTATAGCTTCGTCGATTTCCCTCGACTATGTCGAATTCCCCTTCGACTATGTCAATTCACCTTGACTAATGTCGATTCACCTCGACTGATGTCGATTCACCTCGAATGATATCGATTCACTTCGACTGATGTCGATTCACCTCGACTGGGACACCGAAGCACTCAAGTGGTCACATAAATACCATGAGTGGGGTTCGGCCGTACCCGTTAGATCTAACCTTCGTCCCTAATTAAGAGTTAATGGCATTTCAAATTTAGTCTATGCTCACATGATCTAATAGTTCATTTCATAGTCAATTCATACTGTTTAAACATTCGTAACATGTATTCCACCCCCGAGAGTTATAAAACCAAAAACAGTTAAGAGAAAAGGGGGACATGAACTCACTGTTTTTCGTTCTTCAATCCGACGAAACTCAAGCCGCTATTTGTGTGCACGACAACCTACAATGTACTACTGTCTATTAGGCGAGTGGGTCGTGCCTTGACTTTGTATTAGTTAGTGTTTTTGAGTTACTGTTAGGACTGGTTTTCACTCCGAAACGATTGCATAACCACACATGTGACGTGCGGAATCCGTACACGTGCGTGATCCGAACACAAGATCGTACAATTTAACGTGATTCTTATTGATCTGTATGAAAAATACAAGCTCCGAGAATCACCTACGAACACTTTCTCTCTCTAAGCACCAAGCTCCAAGTTCTCCAATGTCCAAAAGTCTTTAACATAACACCTAAGAATTCTATTTATAGGCACAAGGTATAAGGACTTCTCCTTATTTACAAGATTGCCACCTTGCCCTTTTTACTACATTAAGAATAATAAAGCCTTGATTTCTTCAGTTTCTGCTACGATCTGCATTAACGGAGGCGATAGACATTACTGCACCAACAGACTCCCCCTTGGATATTACCGCAGTCAATCTCGTAGCGACTTGTCTTTCTCTCTCTCTGAGTCTTCTTGAATGTTTGATATCATCAGCAACCACAGACTCCCTCTTGGACAAAGCTTAGAAATCTGTGAAGTTTAGTCTAGATCTGCCTCGGATTGCATATTCAAGCAAACAAAGTAAAACTGTAAGCTCCCCCTTGAATAATGCTCCGAATCTTCGATTTGACAATTAATCTTACTCCCCCTTTCATTTAGCTTCCTGTCAAATCTTATCATTATTCAAACGTTCAGATTTAACTAGTGAGAGTTTTCTAAACATATATATGTCTATTATCATATTTGACATTTAAGCATGATCAAATTCAGTAACCCTCACAGATGATCAAGTTCAAATTAATGACCTTGATTATCCAAATTATCATTTTTTTTTTAATTTTCATTTTGAATTTCAAGTTTCAAATTAATGAACTTGTTTATGTTCAGCATCTTCAGATTTTGAAATTTAGCTTTTCATCATCGGTTGTCGAAAATAAAGTGGAAACAAAATCTTTTTGTATTTTACAAAGTTTATGCTAAAACACTCCGAAAATCTTTTTTAAATTTTTCTTTAATGAAAAGCAGTAAAGAAATATTTACAGACATATTTTTGTTTGAGTTCGTGTCAGAGGATCATATCAGTTTTTGACAAATCACTAGCACCGTTGAGCTATAAACACTTTAAGTTCTAAACGATTCACTTAGATTGTTAGTATACTGATCTACTTAAATTTTCACACAAAGTTCAACTGATTCGAGCTACGAGATTAGTGTTTTAAGGACTTAACTTATTCATGTGTCCCACCTCAGAATATACTCTCATATCCAGATTCCCTATATTCAGTCTTACAGGTGAGTATACCTAGATGATATCTGTAAATGGGTTAATGCGAGACCATGAGAGCTCAGGCTAGAACTTTCGTTCAATCGGAGAGATGATGGCTCGACTTTAGGTGTGTCCCCCTTGGGGATCTTCTTTACAACAACACTTGATTTACATCTTTCGATAGTTTATCAATTTTTATGCTGAACGGAGGCTTATATTTCAAGCATGCGTAAAGTATTATACGAGGACTAGGCTATTGCTCCCGCAAAATCAGAAGTCCAGGTATAATACCCTAGATATCACTAAGCATAAAGACCTAGTATTTCAGAAACACACAATCTTTCAAACAAGATTTCGGGGGTTACCCATATATCCGAGAGATGTTTCCCATGAGATAAGCAAGTATTGATATTTAGGTTTATATCTCGAAATCAATCTACTAAATGTGTAAAAACCTACTGGCATATCATCAGTGAGACTGTTTATCACATATTAATTTTCCATTTCTTTAGCTTGTCTACTGATGTACTGTCATTTCCTCTTTTTACACAAAAACTCATTTTGAATTTTATCATGTTTTTTACTTTTTCAAATTTTCAAATGTTTTTGTATTTTCAAAATTTTTACTCCCCTTAAAATCCAAAACATTTAATAAAATATGACAAACCGATGTAGATAGCTTCATCTCGCCATCCATTTCTGCTTCACATTCTCTGTTTAACTCACATGCACCCCCATAATTTACAAACCACTTGATTATAACGTTTTGAAACCATTTTTTTAATCTAGTTTTATCATGTGTTTGTTCAGCCGTGAGGGTTTCGGCGTATTCCTTTTAAATTTTCAAAAAAAAATTAACAATTTAAACCGAACACTTCCTGTTTTTTACACTGGTTCTCTCCTTGTGTGCCAGGCTGTTCTGTTATTCATGCTGAACTTGAATCAGCCCCTGAACACCTGCACATGTCACAAACACTTAGTTAGATTTTGATGCCACCCAAGCCTTTTTTACTACATTATGAATAATAAAGCCTTGATTTCTTCAGTTTCTGCTACGATCTGCATTGACAGAGGCGATAGACATTACTGCACCAACAGTTACGTTTTATTGTGCCTTCGGTATTATTCCAAGTCATATAATTATTTGTTAAAATAATAAATATTTTAACTTAAATTACATTTATCAAATTTTGGAATAATTGTTAAAACAATATATATTAGCTTGATACTTCCCAAGTATTCATGCTTGTAAATCCTTCCCAAGGATGGGTGTATATGTATTCGTATTCGTACACTTGTATATTTTGCCATGTATTTGGGGTCGTATTCCGGTGTGTATTTAAACGTACGAGAACACGTATCTCTATTGTATTTATTAAGTATTCTTATACTTAATTTCGTATTAATTATATCGGAATATTATTTTTAATAAAAGTTCACCAATATATTTCCAAAATATATATTTCAATAAATATTACCTAGAAAAATTGTTTATAATTTTCCTTTGGCGAGATATTTGTATTTTCATATAAGTTCCAATAGTAATATATTTTCAAGTCCAACTTGGAAAATATATATAAACTTATCCTTCTCCAAAAACGATATGTTTCATATTTAACTGATAAAATATATCTTTAATCCCAAAAACATTGTATTTTAAGTTTGTTGAGAAAATTTATTTCTTTCAAGATAATATATCTTCTAAAAATTTCAAGAAAAATATATATATTTATACTTGCCAAAATAATATATTTTTCCCTTGTTAAAATATGATATATCCTTGTAGTAAATGTAAAAATCATATTTTCGTTTCCATGGTGTCCAAAATATTATTTACCAAAAATATACCTTGTGGGTAATTTCTGGAATATTTTGTAGATTACATTCCTTTGTTCGGTTTTTTTCCAATATTGTAGGTATAATTCATATGTCCATTCTCTTGGAATTTTGGTAATATTTTGGATAGTAATTCTTGGTATTTTTTTGTGAGTTATATTATTTTTCAAGTCCTAGAATAATATAACTAATACACAAGGTATACAAATAATCACACACATGTGACTTCTAAATACATGTTTCCCTAAACACATATTTAGTCATTTTTATTTATGAAAACCAACCTCCAATATTCATATTTTTGTAACCAAAAATTATGGCAAGGTTTATGTAACAATTGTTGTTGAAAATACACTTGTAGGTGTATGTTTGTAAATATTTTTCTAAGTTTTTATATTTTTAGAAAATTTTGCCATAGTTTCCCTTAAAAATGGAGGTTTCCATGCTTTCAAAGCATATCATTTTCTTTTAAAATAATCATCAATTATCAACAAATCATTCACACTTACCATGTGCCAAAAACAAGTATAATCTACTACTTCATGAACTTCAAATTTCACAAAAATTTGTAGTAACTTACTAGAGTATTTAGTAAGCTTAGTTACCCTTTAAAGTGTGGTTATTTATTTAAAAATATCATTCATGAAAGATTTAGATCTTCACAACTTGTAAAGTGATTTTCTAAAATCATTTCTTCTTGAACTTTTCTTGTTAGATATCTATTTCTACACTTGATTAACCACTGAAAATGAGGTTTATTTATTTAAGAACCAAGGTTGAGTAAAACTTGTATTTTTAACTTGGTTTCTTGGAAAATCATTCTTGAAATCTTATATCTACAAGACTTACATCTTACTTTAATCATCATTTAACAAGAAAACAATTTATTCCTTCAAGTTCATGACTTTGGTGAGGATGATCCATTAGTCTTTAACATCTTCATCCTCTCATCTTGCTAGATTATGTTTTTAATCATCATCTAGCAAGATCATTACATCACCAACATAACCAATCAACCATCAAGTAGCATATTCAACACTAAACAACATGATTTCTTTAGATATTAAGCTTATGTTCATGTTTCATCTTCTTGATTCTTAGTGTTCTTTAAGATTAACATCATGTATCCTCTTTTAACCACTTAATAAGATGTAAAATGGAGTGTATGATGTTCTTACCACTAGCTCAAGGCTAGGGATGATCAAGAGAAGAAATGAGGTGGATAAAAGCACTAGAGAGAGGTCCTTCAAATTCCATTGCTTCCCACCTTCTTAGATGTGCTTCTTACACCTTAGAGAGTGTTTAGTTTGCATTGGAGGATTGAAGAAAAAATGGTTCTGATAGTGGTGCCAATTCATGTCTGTCTAAGTACTGAACTCCCGTCAGTGCTTTTAGTTTGTCTGATAGTGGTGCCAATTCTGTTCTGTGCATTAATAGAACTATATCGTGTTGCATGTAGTAATGATGAAAGTCTTGCAACATGAAATGCCATTGTATGTATATAACAGTAATCAGAAATTCATTCGTCTTGTAAACTATACCATGCACAGTTCTTAAACACAGGTTAATGTTCAATTATTTTACGGAATGTACGGAAAAGTGTCAGTTGTTACATCCTATTTAAAGTCAACTTAGGTTTTGGGTCGGTTCTCGGTTCGGGACCCAGGAGAACCGAAACTGTAATACTCGGACCAAAGTAACATATTTGATATAGCGGATTGTTGGTTTTTAGCCCATTTGATATTTCGAGAGTGAACATGATGGCTTCCGATAACTAAATTTGATCATTTTTCTTGTAAAGAACATGTCTCAAAATGTCGTTTCTTTGATGCATAAAAAATGTGAGTGTGAAAAAGTGGTGTGGTGGTCCTTATCCTGAGAAAATAAACAAACCCATAATTTCTTTGCTTTTGGCCTAAGTGAATAAACGATGTATTAAAAAAGTTGTTAGGTTTTTTTATTTGGTCAGTGTTCAAAAAGTTATGCTAGTGGTTCTAAAAGTTATGCGAATCATTTTTTTTTTAAATATAGAAAATGAAAATTATACAATTATTGACGCGTGATTATTTTATTATTTGATAACAAAGGGCATCTAATTCTATACTCTCTTAAAATAGAAAGTGGGTGGCAAAAGCCACCGACTAGGGCTGTAAACGAACCGAACGAACACGAACAAGGCCTTGTTCGTGTTCGTTCGTTAAGAATATTATGTGTTCACGAACGGTTCATGAACACTTACCGAACGAGATTTTTTGTTCGTGTTCGTTCGTTAAGGAAATGAACGTGTTCATGAACGGTTCACGAACACAAACGAACACAGATAAAATCGATGAAGTTCAATTGTATTTTTCGATGTGAATAATAAGAAAGAAAGGTGGAGGTAGGATTTACTATTTTATTTTTTTGGGTAATGAGATAAATAAGAATAAGAATTAAGGAATATAAAAGGTTTAGATAAAATAAATAAATGCTAAAAAATATTTAATGAACAACATAAACAAACGAACATGAACGAATGTTCACGAACTCGTTACCGAATGTTCATGAATGCAACTGATTTAACTAGACCGTTGTACGTGTTCGTTCATTTAACTAATCGAACGGAATTTCTTGTTCATGTTCGTTCATTAACTAAACGAACGAACGTAAACGAACTTCCTGCCGAACGGTTCACGAACTGTTCGCTGAACATTCGGTTCGTTTACAGCCCTACCACCGACCACAACATTATCTTCTGAATAAAAATATGCATTTAGTTACTAATAATGGCAACATATGTTTAACCAGGGAACTTCTAATTCCATAATAAATCAGAGGCGGCGTATAACAAAAAATAATTTTCATATGGATTACAACTATTTATATACAACTTGGTATACAAGATATTTCGTATTTTGTGATATTTCAAAATACCCATATTCTATACTCTCTTAAAATAGAAAGAAGCCACCGACCACTACTAAGTTATATAATTTACATTTCTGTTACACACTCAAATGTATTCCTATAATAGTTGGTTGTGTGCTTTGGTTGAGTGTTGGAAAGACCTATGTTCGATCCATGTTGTTTGCAAATAATTATCTTTTTTTTTTCTTTTTTTTTCCACCGCCCACCGCTAAGTAATATAGTTTACATTTATAATAGTTGGTTGTCTGCTTTGGTTGAGTGTTGGAAGGATCTATGTTCGATCCATGTTGTTTGCAAATATTTTTTTTTCTTTTTGAATTTCATTATAAATTTTTAGGTTAAACTACTTTGTTTAAACTATATTACGTATCGTTCCTTTACGTTAAATGTTGGGATTGAACCCTATCAGAGGAACAGATAATTAAAGCCAAAACCGGATCAGAGCAGTGGATCCAGAATAAGCAGATGTTATGTATACAAGTCTCTCCCCTTGAAAGTGGTTTCAACATCTGATGACCTCCAATCCACTGATCGTTACAACTGCTGACTTACAACTGTTGATCAAGTCAGAGACTGATGAGGACTAAAGTCATGCTGTTCAATCTGCTGCTATGAGTCAAGCACTGCTGAATATGTCAAGTACTGCTGGAGTCACAACAGTGGAAGGATTTAGCAGTAGTTTAGTTTGTTTTTATGTAATGTATTGTAATCAGTAGTTAGCATGTAACACCCCGTGTTTTCGGAAGTCAAAGTCAAGGTCAAAGTCAACGACCGATTGAACGAATTTGACCTATAGTGATTTCCTTATTTTAATTGTATTATGTGGAGTAAGTGTTGTTAATTGCTAAAATCGAAGTGTGTTAATCGCTATTTAATCGACTTACGACTGTGAATAATAGGAAGTAACAATGCGATAAAGTTAACTAATCAATAATCAAGCTACACTACTCGACATCGAATCGAGATACGAACCGCAACTCGATTTACTTTGATTATTATACGTGTGTGTGTGCCTTACGTGTTACTTGTGCATGTTATATATATGTATATGTGTGGAGGAATTCAATCGAACTCAATCGAAACTCGAAACGCAATCGAACTCAAACCCGAATCAAAAATCGAATTATGATAATTAGTAGTTGGGACTGAAAGTAATTTGACTAGTAAACCCTATCGTGACGAGCCGCTCGCAATCGAAATCGAAACATCAAAAATCGTCACGTCAAACATTCGAATCAAGTGCCATCCGGCCGGATAGCCATCCGACCGGATAGCCACAATGCTCCAGGTCAGGCGCCATCCGACCAGGATGTCATCCGACCGGATCGTCATCCGGGCGGAATGCCATCCGATCGGATAACCCTTTCCTCTTTTGGAATCCTATAAATACCCCTGTCATTGTCATTCTTTCCATTTCTGGAAACCCTCTATCCGAGCCATTCGTGCTCCTTACCTTTTCTTCGATTTCTCTCAATCCAGGTAAGATCTCGCCCTAAATCTTGTACTTTCTTGATCTACACACACTCCTACACCCTTCTATCTTTTAAATCTTAACTTTTAACCGTGAAATCACTAGATTTCGGGTGTTCTAGGATGACGTCATCATGTGTTCTTCAAGAACTCCATGTTTTGACTACAATCCCCCAAGAACAACCGAGACCTAACCGATTTTCACGCAAACATACAAAGATCTTGCAAAGATCTCGACACAAGAATGATGAAAAAGGATTGAAATATGGTTTTCACTTTCTTTCAACTCTTTTACACTCAAAACCGATAGGATCCGACCCTGATTTAGTCTTCTACTCGATCATAGTGTTGTACTAGCTCAAGTTCGGATTCTACTCACGAGACTACCGATTTCGGGTTAGCCAAGACCAACCGTCCCGAGCCGGTAACCGGCCGGACTAGGGTGATTCCTGGTCGGGTTGGTCATCTGAGCTGAACTAGGGGTTCTGTTGGCTAACACGTTGTCAAAGTGTCTCGACATAATGACAAACCTTCAAAACGACCAAGTGTAGAACGAACAGGACAACCAGAACGGATTGCTGTCCGACCGGATTGTTGTCCGATCGGACAGGTCATCCGAATGGATTGTCATCCGAACAGATCACACTTGGGTCCCACTTTTAAAAACAATCTTAACTGAAGTTTGAGTATTGAACGAATTGCAATCCGATCGGACGACCATCTGACTGGATTACTCTTCGGATCATGAGATACTAAGACTTTAAAGACTTAAACAATTTTCAACAGGTTCAATACCAAGGGTGCCATCCGATCGAATGACACTTCTGTTACGAACTTGCCTTCAGTAAGTAACCTTATCGCTAAGTCGCCGTCCGACCGGATGACCATCCGATCGGATTGTCATCCGCACGACTAGTCATCCGATCGACCGACTTGAAGGATAGAGATACTTCCATGTTTTCAAAATACTACAACGAAAACTTCAAAAGTCAAGCCATCATACACAAACACATTCTCATCATAGGAAGAAACAATCCACTTGAATCGCCATCCGACCGGACCACTGTCCGACCGGATGACCACCCGAACGGATTGTTATCCGCACGGATTGCCGTCCGATCAGATTACCATCCGATCGAACCACCATCCGACCCTTTCACACTTTGTGACGTTTTACACATCACTTATCGTTACGCTATCAAATCTATTTAGGCAAATCTTACTCGCTAAGCACTCCCTTCAATCCATTAATCGCTGTGAGTATACTCGATCCCTTTTTTCTTTAAGCACTTTTGGGTGTTACATACGTTACGAATATTCAAACTACAACAATCACACTACTCAATACTATTTGAACGCTAACCGTTAATGCATGTTATACGTGGCTTATGTGTAGGTCCCTCGTGGAGGATGAGGTTAAACCTTAACCTTGTTATATTAACACACTAGCAAGTGCGGAATCCAAGCTAGAGTGCAACCGAGTCGAGACAAGTATAAACACAAAACACACAAGGTTCACCGATTAACACCACTGTATTAATGCGTATGAAAGGTTCCAGTTACAAGCACAAGGTTTACAACTCAGTATTGCAAACTCTCTAAAGTGTGTGTGTGTGTTCTTGACAGAATGCTCTCACTATCTCTCGAGTGTATCTTTCTGTCTCTCGTCTCTCTGTTCTCTCTCCTCTGTTGAACACACACTGCATGGGTATATATATACCCAGCACAGGCTGCATGGTCGAAGGATCAAGTTGACTGATCGATAGATCATCTGTCGATCACAAAGCCATCGAAAGATCCATATACTTCGAAGGATGGCATATCCTTCGAAGTCCATCCATCGAATGATATCTTTCGAGCTCATCGAAGGATATTCACAATCCTTCGATGACTTATCCTTCGACACAAAGCATTATACAACCATATACAAACTGTTTGACCAAGTCAAACCGGAGGATGGTTGACTTAATCAAACTTACATGACTAACAAGGACATCGTTTACATCGTGACCGAATACAGACAAAGTACAGACACAAGTGCATCAACAAACTCCCCCTTGGCTGTAGCTTTGTCTCGATCTTGATTATCTTTAATCTTCGTGTCTTCAAGACTCTGATGTCCTTTCAAGTCTTCAATGTCGGAGGATCTTCAAAGTCTTCACGTATTGAAAGCAGAGAGTGTATCAACAAACTACCCGTATCATGTAGGAAGTGTGTTGACAAACTCCCCCTTGGCATAGGCTCCTCCTTGAGTTATGCTCGTGAAAGTCTTGATCTTTATGAAGTGAGATCCTTGTGGTGTTGATGATAGTCAGCGGCAACTCGATCATCTTTATCTTCTGAGCGCCTTCACGTTGTGTCTTCATTCCGAAGCTTGTCATCGACTATGTTCTCCTTGCCTTTAGAATCTGCACATGCCAGAAATCTAAACGCATAATGAGAACAACTGCTTGGAATAGATAGTATAAGCAAATGACACACGAATGACCATGTCACAATCAAACACCGTCCGACAGTATGAGAGTTTAATAAATTTGTCAATTTGAGATTTAACTTTCAAAGACTTGCAAATTTCGACCGTTTATGAAGATTTAGTCAATTCGGTTTTCAGTCAGGTTTCAGGTAACGAGGATTCGAGCTCCAACATCGTACGATCGAAAATAAAGTAGAAATAAAATCTTTTTGGCTTTTATAAAGATTATATCAAAACACACCTAAAATCTTTTTGGTATTTTTCAATAAATTAAAAGTCAACAATTTTAATATCCTTTGAGTGTTATCAAACGACATCACCGCTAATGTCGTGCTGATATGCACCAAACGACGAAACTGTTTAAAATAAGACAATAAAGATTAAGCAGTAAATAAATATATACAGACATTCTTTTTGCGAGTTTCGAGGGTAAGAGAATCATATCAGTGAACGGTCATGCCAAAACGCTCTTGTTGTTCAGTTAGTTAACATTTAGATAAGCATCCTATAACGATTATCGGTATTGTTGTCCACATAAGCTCAACTTATCATTTGTAATCATGGCGAGGAGATACGTTAAGGTATGATTTATACTTACCGACCGGTGTTCATCCACATCACGACACATTCCCGTATCAAGGTATGCACGAGGGTTCATCTTACCGGTGAGTATACCGATTATCATCTGTTTGACCGTATATGATGTGAGATTCTCACTTATTTTGATTTGAAAACAAGCCCTATGTGATAGAATCACTTATTGATGAGGAACTTGATTTTCGATGCATGAGGGCACAGGAGCAAGTCCGTGAACAGGTCAGTACTTTCGTACAGCAGAGAGACGAACTTGACTCCCGGATAAATGTGATATATTATCACTTATTTGTTTGGACATGTGATTGTTGATCACTTATTGAGGTCAAATGCAGTATGTACACGTATGTATAGTATCATGGAAGATCTAGACTTGCGTCCCCGTTATTTTTCGGTAAAAGATACAACCATGATACCCAGATGATAAGCAGCATAAAGACCGAATATCTCAGAACCTCGGCAATCTCTCAAACGAAATTTCGGTACCAAGACCATATGCCAATGAATGGTTCCCACCCAGTCTTCAGTCGATTAAGGTTTATATCACCCTGCACACTTTAAAATGATTGTGAGCCTACCGATACATCTTATATAGAGCTGCTTATCGTTTTGCATTTAAGGATTAAAGAGGTTTAGACAGACCACTGATGTACTATCATTTTCTCTTTTTTTTTTTTTTTTTTTTTTTGCTCGCCAGGAAACTCATTTTTGTTTTTCTATTGTTTTTGGGTTTTTGAAATTTTTTAATGTTTTTGGATTTTTCAAATTTTTGGATATTTACTCCCCCTAAAATCAACAAACCAAGATAAAATTTAAAACACAAAGGTATTTACAAAAATGATTTTCCGATGTTGGTTTACTCTTGCTTGACCTTAATGCCGTTTACCAATAATAAAAAGTCAAATCTTGATTTGTCAAATGCTTTGGTAAAAAGGTCGGCACGTTGGTCATCGGTGTGGACCTTAACGACATCGATTAGCCTTTTCTCAAAGCAATCACGTATGAAGTGATATTTGATTTCGATGTGTTTGGTCTTTGAGTGCTGCACAGGATTTCTAGTGATCTGTAATGCAGCAGAATTATCAACGTAAATAGGAGTAGTTAGGAATTCAAAACCGTAGTCGCGTAATTGTTGTTGGATCCAAAGAACTTGGGAGCAACAACTTGAGGCAGCAATGTATTCAGCTTCGCATGTTGATGTAGCGACGCACGTCTGCTTCTTGCACTGCCATGTGACTAGGCGATTTCCTAAAAACTGACATCCAGCCGTTGTGGATTTGCCGTCGATTTTGCATCCGCCATGATCAGAATCACTGAATGCGATCAAGTCAAAGTTATTATCCCTAGGGTACCATAGACCGGTGTCAGGGTAACCCTTCAAATAACGAAAAATCCTTTTTGCAGCTGCAAGATGTGAGGCCTTCGGGTTAACTTGATATCTGGCAAGCAGGCACGTTGGGTACATTATGTCTGGCCTTGATGCTGTGAGGTACATAAGAGATCCGATCATTGCGCGATAGTATGAGGGCCTAACAGCTTCACCCTTCAAGTCTGGAGTAATTCCATGATTTTGTGGCAGTGGGGTACCAATGGGCGTTGCATCAGACATCTGGAACCGGCTCAAGATGTCACCAACATATTTAGTCTGATGGATGAATATCCCAGACTCAGTTTGTTGCACTTGTAGGCCCAAGAAGAAAGTCATTTCCCCCATAGCACTCATCTCGAATTTATCCTGCATAATGCGCTCGAAATTCCTACACAAGACATCATTAGTAGAACCAAAAATAATATCATCAACGTATACCTGTACCAGAAGAAGATCTCCATCTTGTTCTTTGATGAAAAGAGTACAGTCGATAAGACCTCTTCGAAAACCATTCTCCAGCAGATAGGTAGATAAGGTTGCATACCAAGCTCGCGGTGCTTGATGAAGACCATAGAGAGCTTTGTTGAGCAACCAAACCCGATCGGGATGGATAGGATCTTCAAAACCTGGGGGCTGTTCGACGTACACCTCTTCTTCAACCACACCATGTAAGAATGCACTTTTCACGTCCATCTGATAAACCTTGAATCCTTTGAATGAGGCATAAGCCAGAAAGATCCGAATTGCTTCCAGACGTGCAACAGGTGCATAGACTTCGTTGTAGTCGATTCCTTCTATCTGACGAAAACCTTGAACGACTAAACGTGCTTTATTCCGAATAACCACTCCACGGTCGTCTTTCTTGCATTTGAAAACCCATCGAGTGCCAATTTTCTTGTAGTTCTCAGGTCTTTCAACAAGCTTCCAAACACCAAGCTTTTGAAATTGCTGCAATTCTTCCTGCATGGCTTCAACCCAAGCATTGTCTTTCAAAGCATCTTTCCATGATTTTGGTTCTTCTTGTGACACGTAACACGCGAAGGACCAGTCATTCTGAAGACCAGATTCTCTTATAGCTGAATACAAACCAGCATTCCGGTTGTTTCTCAGCTGATTACGCGTCTGCACACCGCGATGGACATCTCCTATAATATTCTGCTGGGGGTGGGTATCGTGAATCCTCATTTCAGGATTTTCTGACACACGTGCATTGATACCCAAATTGTTAAGATTAAGATCAACAACCAACTCCACACCAGGAATGTGTGTAGAGGTGGATGCATTCCCTTCAGCAGTGTCTACATTCTGCATATGAGGTGTATCAACAGAGGCACCTTGAACAGGAGCAGCTTGAGCCGAAGATCCTTCAGCTGCATCATGAAATTCATCATCTTCAGAAGATTCATTATAATCAGCAGCATCTTCATAAACCTCATTTTCAACCATATTGTTGACAGACGAAGAAGCTTGTGAGTCAACAACAATAGGTCTAACCAAAGGCGAGTCAGCAGCGTTGTCACATTCAAACAACATTCTAGCCGCTGCTGATTCTACGTCAAAGGTTGGCAGATTGAAGGAGTCAAATAGTCCATCATAATCGAACATCCACGGATCACCCGGAGCCCTAACAGGACTCGTGTACCTTTGAACCCTCACTTCACTCCATAGCTCAATCTTTCTGGTAGCCAGATTCCAAACACGAAAATTTGGAGTATCATATCCAAGGAAGAAACCCTCGATGGCTCTAGCTCCAAACTTTCCATCCGGCTCAATCATAGTACATGGAGCACCAAATGGTTCTAGGTAAGAAAGATCCGGTTTTCTTTTCTGAAGGAGTTCGAAGCAAGTTTTGCCATGTCTCTTTACTGTAAGAACTCTGTTTAACGTGTAGCATGCAGCCGATACAGCCTCCCCCCAGAATTGAATAGGGAGTTCCGACTCTACTAACATTGTTCTTGCAGTTTCGATAATCGTCCGATTCTTCCTCTCCGCGACACCATTTTGTTGTGGAGTATAACGAGAACTGTACTCATGAAGAATGCCTTTAGAAGTACAAAACTCATCCATAACTCGATTCTTGAATTCGGTTCCATTGTCGCTTCGGATCCTCCTCACTTTCAACGAATAGAGATTCTCCAACATTGTAAGAAGATCCTTGAGGATGCCAGGAGTTTCACTCTTGTGTGCCATGAAGGATACCCAAGAAAATCTAGAATAATCATCAGTAACAACTAGACAATAAGCATCTCCGAATGTTGTCTTGTGCTTCATAGGTCCAAAAAGATCCATATGAAGACGTTCAAGAGGTATGCTGACAGTGTTGATTTTCTTCAAAGGGTGATACTTCTTTGTTTGCTTCCCTTTTTGGCACGAGACACAGATATCTTGTAAATGAAAACTTCTCACAGGCACACCATTCACAAGATTATTTTTCACCAAATGGTTCATCTTTCTCAAGTGAATGTGTCCCATTCTTCTGTGCCAAGATATAGACTCCTTTTCTGTGGCTTTCGAGACAAAGCAAGTGACTTGAGCTGATGTTGTAATCGCCTGGCTCATGTCGAGAATATAAAGATCATTAACTCTCGGAGCCGATAAGAGAATCCATTCTTGTGGAATTTTGAATCCAGGTTTCAGCACATAGCAGCCGGCATCATCAAAATGCACTGAGAACTTTTTATCGCAGATTTGCGACACACTGAGAAGATTATGATCAATTTGCTTAACATAATTGATCTTATCGAAGCACACAACACCATTGGAGATTCTTCCCTCTCCAGTGATGAATCCGCCTTTATCTCCCGCAAATGCGACATACCCTCCTCTAATATATCTCACGTCGTATAAGAGCCGTAAGTCGCCAGTCATGTGCCTGGATGCTCCACTATCAACAATCCAATGACTATTAATAGTTCCTCCTGGAACACCCTGCACATGTCATTTAAAAATATCAGTTGAGGATGGGGACCCAAGCCTTAGTGGTCTTGGGTCGTCCCTGAGCATCACGAAACGTGATATCAATCTCTTGATGATTTTCAAGAACAACTGCTCCCCCTGAATTGTCACCTCCCTTAGGTAACCAAATTTGTTTTTGCCTATCAGTTTGAGTGTAAACAGTTTTTGAAGCTTCTGGTTTTACAGGTTGTGACACACTTGGTTCCCTGTTAACTGTTTTAACTTCAGATTTCAAGGCTTTTTCAACAGTTTTCATGTTCTTACGTCGTTGTTTAGTTTCTTGTTCTTTTACAGTTCGTTTATCATGTTTAGGTGAAACTGACCGACGTTGAGGATGAACTATTTCAGGTGGAGCTTTCTCAACAAATTTATTCTTTGGAGCATTTGGGCAGTTTTTGATGATGTGCCCAAATTCTCCACATTTAAAACATGTTCTCCTTTCAACAAATTTAGGAGAACTTGATTGACCACAAGATGTCGAACTCGTGGAATCTGAGGTACTAGCCTTTTCATCACACCCCTTTGTGCGTTGAGTGTAATTGTGATCAATGTTACGTTTTAAGATTGTGACCTGTTGTACAAAATCTGTGTTTGATTTATTCTCAAAAGTCTCAATCTTATCAGTACCTGTGGATGCCACGAATTTGACACTTTTTGCTTTCCTTTGAGATCGAGCTCGTTTGACTGGTTGTTTACCATTAAAAGCACTAGGTTGTTGAGTGGTTGAAGATTTTTGATTACCAAACTGTTTTCTAATCTCAGCCTTAGGAACCGGATCACATTGTGTTACAACAATTCCCGGAAGTGTTTTTCCCAAAAATTTGTTCGTGTTGTCTTCAAAGACTTTATCAATCAAAGATTGATTTACATTTTTAATTGGGAAATCGTGATCTGAGTAGATTTTATCATCTCCAACCAAAGTATACAACACATTACTGCTTTTAACAGTAGACACACATGTCTTATCAACTTTGACAGAATCAATCACTTGTTTCTTAACAGAGGAGACATCAGGAGTATCAGGATCACAAAGAATGTGATTCTCTCGTGGAATAACTACTCCTTTCATCTTGTTAAGTGATTTATCCTGATCACTTACATCCACTTCTGATTCATCATCCGATGTCTCATAGTCCTCGATAATTGGAGGACTTTGCTTCATGGATGATGAGGTTTCTTGTTGCTTAGAGGATGTGTTTAAAGAATTGTCCGGTTTGAACCCAAGGCCAGTAGTAAATTCCTCAAAATCAAGAGGCACACTGGGTTCATACCGAGGCATTTCCTCCTCATCAGGCATCTTGGTATAGTTATTCATCAAAGGAGACGGACATTTCTTATACCCTATGCCTTTCTGATTTCCCTTCAGTTGTTGAACATCGATAATGTGATCAAGCACAAATTGGGAGTTAGAATAACTCTCCAATTTTTGTTTGATCGCATCATGCTCGCATTGGGCAATGGCTAATTGTTTCTTAGTTTCTTCCACAATGTTGATGTATTCATTTATACTTACTTGCTTGTGGTAAACTACTTTGTTCACTTCGGACACGTTTTTCTTTAATGTTTCAATTACTGATTTAAAATCTTTTTCGTTCCGAGTTAAAGCCATATTTGCCTCTTTGCATTTGGAAAGTTCAATAACCAAATTTTGATTATGACTATGAAGCTTTTCTAATTCAAGCTTCTTTTCAGCACATGATTCACAAACACTAGGAGCAGGAGGTTCAGAATTTACCTGACTCGAAGAGGCTGACACATTTGTCATAAATGCAGTTTGAAAAGAAAAAGATCCATCTTCAGAAAAGAACTTTTCCATTTCCCTGGATGTAGTAGCAGCCTTCTTGATCAGAATTGATTTCTGACATATAAGTTCATCAGCTTCATTCAATAAATCCTCCATACCAGAACCTGCTTCCTCCTTCACATCAGACTCTGATTGATTATCCCCAGAAACAGAGCCTTCTTCATCAGAACTTCCAGAATAACCAGAACTGTCATCACTTTCAGAGGACTCTTCTTTGTGATTGATGATCTTTGCATAACAAGCTGTTCCACTTCCTTGATCACCTTCACCAAGCTGCACAGACCAGTCACATCCCTCATCAGCTTGAACAGTCAAAGCCCGATTGGGATTTGAAGATCCAGGCTGTGCCTGATTGTTATTAACTCCCACAATCCTCCTTTCACGGTTTTCTTGCTGGGCATTCACATTTGCAGTACTCGTCTGGTTTCTGAAGGGGTTGTGATTCCATTGTTTTGTTGGTCGAGTGCACTCACGTTTGAAGTGCCCTTTATTACCACAATTGTAGCATGTAACGGCGTTGATATCAAACCCATACTTTGTATCTTTCTTTCCTTCCAACGAAGTTCTTCCAGTTCGAGCCATGAAATCTTTTGCCCTTCTTACTGCACTAGCAAAAGCCCATTTGATATCCATCAACTCCATTTCTTCCTTGTCGATCTGTTGATAATCTTCATCGGTCATGTTGATGTTTCCAAGCTGACCTGCTACCAAACCACAGTAAGCACTGACCATTGTATTGATAATTTCCATATGCTCCTTAGCAACTTCAATGCTGATGTGTGAAAGGTTTGAATTATCGACTCGGATTGTGTTAGGGTTTTGAGGTTGAGATTGAGGATTGTTTGTATAATGAGCCTGTTGTTGTTGTTGTGGTGGTTGGACTTGTGGCTGTGTTGGGACGGGAATGTAAGATCTCGGATCAAAAGCCGGAGCAGCAGTTAATTGAGGAAACGGAAGAGAACTTGTGTTGGACACAAATGCAGTTTGCAGTTTAGGTTGCTGAGCTGCAGCGGATCTTGCCAAAACATCGAAGCCTGGAAGGTACATTTCTGTATTCTGAGGAGCGGGAGCTCGCTTTGCTTTCCTGATTTCTTCATCATTTTTATGTTCCAGTTTCTGAATAAACTCATAGATGTTAACCGTGTCTAGAGTTCCAGTATGCTTCAACAACTCGATAAACGAACTCCATTTTGGAGGTAATGCGTCAGCAAACCTATTCACCATGTCTTGTTGAGTAGATACAACCCCATAAGCACACATTTCACTAATCAAATGATAGAACCGTGTGGTCATATCATTTAGAGTTTCGTTTTCCAAAAACTGAAACGATTCGAACTCTTTCTTCAACAAATCATGACGAGACTTTCGAGTAGCTGCATTGCCTTCACCTCTAGCAACTAAGGCATCCCACAATGTTTTCGTGGTCTTGCAGTAGGAGAACTGATGATAGATATCTTTGTTGAGTGCTTGTGTAAGTGTAGCAAATGCCTTTTTCTCCAATTCATAAGCCTTCTTGTCATTTTCGAGCATGTTAGCATAACCTTCTGAAGTGGACGCTACAACCTCAAGATTAGCATTGAATGCATTGATGAAACATGTCCAAAGATCGGTGCTTTGCCCTTGAACATACGTGTGAAAGAGGTTTTTCCATGATGGAAAGTCATTCATATGGTTCAGCTTTGGTGGACGATTGTTGCTGCCCGTTTCGCTTTCACTAATCAAAAGATTTTGAATGCTTTGACTTTGATTGGATACCAAAGCCCATTGACTTGGACTGATTGATGGCGGTGGAAACATACTTTTCGCCCAAGCTGCAGCAGAGGTTAGCTCTTGACTAGATTGTGAGTCAATACTCCAGTCCCAAGGACTTGTACAACTCATTTTGATGAAATACTAATAGACGACCTACACAAACACAAACTGTTAAGTTCAAACAGACACTAATCGAAAGATACAGCCTTGTTCGAAAGACCAAGACTTGTTCGAAGGATCAACAGTGTTCGAAAGATCACTGTTGAGTTTCGAACAAAGACTTCGAAAGATTCACAATTTGAAAGATCCTTATCTTTCGAACACTATCTCGAAAGATTCACAATAAAAGATCCTTATCTTTCGAAAATGTATCCTCCGAAAAGATTCCCTTGAGCTCGAAAGATAGATCACAAACTTCGAAGGATGGGTCGAAAGATGATTATCTATCGAGCCTTCCTTGATCGAAAGAAGATCGTTCGAAATCGAAAGATATCCTTCGATCGCTCCTGACACAACTGATACTGAAATGATAGGTTGGTGAAAAGGTGACGGGTTGGTAAAGTCAACTTTCGGCAAAAGAGTATGATCAGACCGTACTTTCTGCCAAAACCAGATTTGGTTTGATTATTTTAACCAAATATCCCTTCCCAATACACAAACAACTTTTCAAAACTAATCTCAAAGATCAAAAAGTCATAAACTTGAAGAACACTATGAAGATTTAAATGAACAACATGAATTTATCGGTGAACCTTCAAATTCCAAACACAATATTTTGTTAAAATATTTAACACAAACCCATAACTAACATGTAAACATGAAAAATAACAAGGTTTAATCTGATTTTAAGTTGTTTTCCAGAAAAATATGAACTTTAATACCCGAAAAACAAACCAAGAACACACTCGGTTTTAACAAGGAGAAGAGCCAAGGCTCTGATACCACTTGTAGGTCCCTCGTGGAGGATGAGGTTAAACCTTAACCTTGTTATATTAACACACTAGCAAGTGCGGAATCCAAGCTAGAGTGCAACCGAGTCGAGACAAGTATAAACACAAAACACACAAGGTTCACCGATTAACACCACTGTATTAATGCGTATGAAAGGTTCCAGTTACAAGCACAAGGTTTACAACTCAGTATTGCAAACTCTCTAAAGTGTGTGTGTGTGTTCTTGACAGAATGCTCTCACTATCTCTCGAGTGTATCTTTCTGTCTCTCCTCTGTTGAACACACACTGCATGGGTATATATATACCCAGCACAGGCTGCATGGTCGAAGGATCAAGTTGACTGATCGATAGATCATCTGTCGATCACAAAGCCATCGAAAGATCCATATACTTCGAAGGATGGCATATCCTTCGAAGTCCATCCATCGAATGATATCTTTCGAGCTCATCGAAGGATATTCACAATCCTTCGATGACTTATCCTTCGACACAAAGCATTATACAACCATATACAAACTGTTTGACCAAGTCAAACCGGAGGATGGTTGACTTAATCAAACTTACATGACTAACAAGGACATCGTTTACATCGTGACCGAATACAGACAAAGTACAGACACAAGTGCATCAACATTATGAATGCTTGTTTGTTATGTTTACACATGGAATGTTGTCTACCTGCCTTAGCAATGATAGTACTATAGTTTGGACTCAGCACCCGTTCACACGGGGGTTGTTAAGGATCTTTTACTTGCATGGATTACAGTGGTAATCATGTATTGCGAACTGCCTCGGGCAGTCAACCCGCAGTCATTGGTATCGATGGATCTATGTCGATAACTAATGTGCTTCATTTCACTATGTGTACGTGTTGGTTATGCGTAAACGAATTCGAACTCTATATGCTATTATTAAACTTGTATGCTCACCTTTACATTATATGTACTGACTTTTATTTTAACGTATGTGACAGGTGCTTAGGACGTACACTTGGTAGGAAACTGAAGCTAGAATAAAGCTTTAGAGCCCAACAAATAGTTGTCTGTAGTGGTCAAACTAAGGGTCTCTAGAAGCAGATAAACAATTGCTGTCTATTTAAATCTGAGTTGTCGGAACAGAATATTTGCCTTGATTTTTGTCTGTAATAATGGTTTTACTGTTTGAGATACGGTATGGGACGTATTAATTAAATTGAATGGTGTTGATAATTGTTATGGAAACTTCTGGACAATCTGTTTCGCTCAGTGCCATGCCCCGATGATTCCGCCATCGGTTGGGGTGTGACAGATTGGTATCAGAGCCATAACTATAGGGAATTAGGCAAGACTCGACCTAGTCCGGGTCGATGTCTTAGAAACCTAGTCTATAGTTAGGAACCAACAGACCGATTTGTGCATATCCAGTAGGGATCATGTACTAGCTTATTTCCTCGCTATTCTCGTTTATGCTGCACTATCACTACACTTGAATTTACAGCTATAAATAGGCGATCAAGTCGAGATTAGGTGTGAAAACCACAAACTCTTGACCAAATTGCTTGAATTAATGCTGTTTTATCAACTTATCGATGATTTCTTCTTTGTTTTTTTTTTTCAATGACGAACGCTTGTTCAACGGGAGAGATTATACCAAATCAGGAGTGAAATACATATTTTGATGAATAATCTCCTCTATTTTATTAAAACAAGGACGAAGTTGTTAAGCTAGGGGTGAAACCCTAACCTTGACGACTTGTCCCGCTCATTTTACAAAACTCCCACCAAAGTCTCAACTGACTCCAACGACCTGAAGTCACGGCACGACTAACGAGATGTGTGCCAAACGCCCAAGAATCGAGGCAAGGACACAGACCTGAAGGTCAAACGTAGACGACAAGTCCTTGTGAATAGTTGAATTGCTTTGGTCAGTCGAAGTCTACTAGCCGCAGACAGTCTATCTCTCGATTTTTGCTCATTTCAATAATTCGTCGATTTTATAAGTTTATATGTGTGTTTACCTGTTTATGTGTTTAAATTTTTGGAATTTACTCGATTTTGCTTTCACTTCGATCGACACGTACGACTCGCACTGCTTTTCTATCTCAAATTACTAACAAATCGTTGAATTGCGGACAACCTCATGCTACGCTATACGCTTACACTACGCTATCCGATATACTAAAACGCGATCGCCATTCTCGAATAATCGTGAACTTTGAATGATAGGTTTCTGTTTTCTAACTGCCTCTAGTGATTAAATGCGTATGTGTTTCCTTGCTTCTTTGCTCTACGTGCTTACGTGTTAAAGTGATTATGTGCTCTACGTGCTTATGTGTTTATGTGATTCTGTGTCCTACATGGTTATATGTCTATGTGTCTATGTGATGTGTGTTCCTGAGCTTTAGTAGTAGTAGACGTGTGAGGTGAGATTCGAATACAATGTGTTGAGTCCTGTGACGATGTCTGTTGCAGACAATGTCGTCTGGATCCCGTCACGCACTTTCTCGCCAAGAAAAGAGAGACAAACGTCTTGCTTCTATCATCGCTAAAAGCGTAGCAAAGGCCGTGAGTGATGTTTATGAGAATGCTAGAAAATCCTCTAAGGAATCAAGAACTGAAGCTCCTAAAGCTACCATGAAGACCTTCAGTTTCAAGCAATTCAAGTCTTGTGGGCCAAAAGAATTCACTGGCGAGGGAGGTCCCACTGCATTATTTCACTGGTTTGATTCCATTGAGGTTACTCTGCGACAGAGTGGTTGCCCTGATGGCCTCCGTACTCTGAATGCTACCGGCGTTTTCCAGTCCCGTGCACTAGACTGGTGGTCGGCCGAGAGGAACAAGCGAGGGAACGATGCAGCCTACGGTCTGTTGTGGGACGAGCTCAAGGAAGTTATGCTAGAGGAATTATGCCCTCCTCACGAACGCCAAAAGCTAGAAGATGAATTTTGGCACCTACAGCAAAAGGAAGGTGACAATGCTGGTCTCACTGCACGCTTCAAGCAGCTCAGCATTATCTGTCCTGACCAAGTCAAGACTCCAGACATGGCAATCAAGAAGTACATCCGGGCCCTGCCCGACTGCGTTGTTGATTTCGTGCAAGCGGCTAAGACTACGACGATCGAGGAAACTTATCTACTGGCCGCTGAAATCAACGACAAGCGGGTTAAGGCTGGTGTCTGGGATAAGACTTCGAAGCATCTGCATCAAGCTACCGCACAAACTGCTGAACCCACCTCATCGAGCAACAAGAGGAAGAACAAGAGAAAGAACAGCTCCAGCAACAAGAACTGTGCGATCACTGCTGCACCAGTTCAATCCGTACCAGCTCAACAGCGCCAAGTGGCAGCGTCTGTGACCAATGCACCTCTTGCTAAGCGTGCATACACTGGGCCACATCCGCTCTGCCCTACTTGTACCTACCATCACCCAACTGCCATTGCTTGCCGTTTCTGTGCTCACTGCAATGTGTACGGTCATTTTACTGCTAACTGTCGTATTCGACAAGCTCCTGCTCATCAAGCTCTACTCACCACTCCACAGGGTCAACAAGCTCCTCCGGCACCCGCAGTCAAATCCAGATCCTGCTTCGCATGTGGCGATCCTAACCATTTCGCCAACATGTGCCCAAAAAGGGTTGTGAAACAAGAGCCCCAGCAGCAGCAGCAACACCAGCAACAGCAACAACAGGCTGCACGCGCCAGAACTTTCAACATCAACGTGCGCCAAGCCCAAGCCGATAACAACGTGGTTAATGGTACGTTCCCTGTGAATGGTATTTATGCATCATGTTTGTTTGATACTGGAGCCGATAATTGCTTTGTGTCGTTCGAATTCGAGAAGCTCCTTAATCGTAAATGCTCCCATCTCTCCTCAACGTTCGATGTAGAAGTCGCCACTGGAAGAACTATCGCTGTTAATTCCTTTATCCATAATTGTACTCTTGAGCTCAACAATCACATCTTCCCAATCGACCTTATTCCGATGCAACTCGGAAGTTTTGACGTCATAGTAGGCATGGACTTTCTACGCGAAAACCATGCTGAAGTTGTGTGTTTTGATAAGATGATTCGATTCTCGCTCGCGAATGGTGATTTATTGTGTGTCTACGGCGAAACTGCCTCGAAAGGGCTCAAGCTCATGTCGTGTGTCCAAGCTAGCAAGTATCTCCGCAAGGAATACAGGGCTTTCTTGGCAAACATCGTAGTAGCGGAAAAGGAAAAGAAAGAGAAGAAGGAAGTGAAAGACGTTCCTGTGGTTCGTGAATTTCCTCATGTGTTTCCTGATGATCTTCCAGGTTTACCTCCTAGTCGTGATATCGACTTTCGTATCGACCTCACTCCTGGAGCAAATCCTGTTGCCAAAGCTCCCTATCGACTCGCGCCATCCGAAATGCGTGAACTCTCAAACCAACTCCGGGAACTACTTTAGAAAGGCTTCATTCGCCCGAGCACCTCTCCATGGGGCGCTCCAGTCCTTTTCGTCAAAAAGAAGGATGGGTCGTTCCGGATGTGCATCGACTACCGGGAATTGAATAAGTTAACTATCAAGAACCGCTATCCCCTACCTCGCATCGATGACTTGTTTGATCAACTACAAGGCGCTACGTGTTTCTCGAAGATCGATCTACGTTCAAGCTATCATCAGCTACGCATACAAGAGGAAGATATACCCAAAACCGCATTTCGCACCCATTTCGGTCACTACGAATTCGTTGTCATGCCTTTTGGCTTAACCAACGCACCAGCGGTTTTCATGGATCTGATGAATCACGTGTGTAAACCATATCTCGACCATTTCGTCATCGTATTCATCGATGATGTCTTGATCTATTCCAAAACGAAAGCTGAACACGCGCAACATCTATGTTTGGTCCTCGAGTTACTCCAGGGGAACCAACTCTATGCCAAGTTCTCCAAGTGCGAATTTTGGTTGGAGGAAGTTCAATTTATGGGTCACATTGTTAATAGTCAAGGCATTCACGTCGATCTTGCAAAGATTGAAGCTGTCAAGAGCTGGGCTACGCCTAAGAACCCGTCTGAAGTCCGCTCTTTTCTCGGACTAGCGGGCTATTATCGACGATTTATCGAAGGATTCTCGAAGATTGCTGTGCCGTTTACCTCTCTCACTCATAAAGATCAGCCTTTTGTCTGGGGAACCAAACAAGAGACTACCTTTCAAACCCTCAAGCATAAGCTTTGCAATGCTCCTGTTCTCACATTGCCCGACGGAAACAACGATTTCATTGTCTACTGTGATGCTTCCAACCTTGGCCTCGGTTGTATCCTCATGCAACGGAACAAGGTTATAGCGTACGCGTCTCGTCAGCTCAAAATCCACGAGAAGAACTATACAATCCATGATCTTGAGCTAGGCGCGGTTGTTTTTGCATTAAAGATTTGGCGACACTACCTGTATGGTACCAAGTGTACGATCTTCACAGATCATAGGAGCCTACAACACATCTTTAACCAGAAGGAACTTAATATGCGTCAACGCCGATGGGTAGAGCTTCTTAACGATTACGACTGTGAGATCCGGTATCACCCAGGCAAAGCGAATGTCGTTGCCGACGCGCTCAGCAGACGAAGTTATCTGCTTAGCACTCGTAATGTTCAAGCCCAACACGATCTCGAAACCCTTATTCGTGAAGCCCAGCATGCGTGTTTTAACGAACGCACACTGAAGAGGGAACAAATCTATCACGATGGAGCCCAGCTTGTGAGCAAGTCCAATGGAATATTCCACTTTCTGGACCGAATCTGGATCCCTGAGCGAACCAATTTACGACAGATCCTGGTGGACGAAGCCCACAAATCCCATTATTCTATTCACCCCGGTGCTGACAAAATGTACCAGGATCTTCGCTACAGGTACTGGTGGCCCGGCATGAAAAGGGATATTGCCCTCTACGTTGGAAAATGCCTAACTTGTGCAAGAGTCAAGGGTGAACATCAAAGACCCTCTGGCTTACTCGAACAACCACTATTCCTATGTGGAAGTGGGAAAGTATAGCTATGGATTTCGTAACGAAGCTTCCGCACACGTCATCAGGTCACGACAGCATATGGGTTGTTGTTGACCGTTTGACTAAATCAGCTCACTTTCTGCCAATACGAGAAGACTACAAGGTAGAACGATTAGCCCGAATCTACACCGACGAGATCATTTGTAATCATGGGACGCCTCGTGACATCATCTCTGATCGTGATGCTCGGTTTACCTCGCGACTGTGGGAAACGTTTCAAACGGCACTCGGTACATCGCTTAATCTAAGTACCGCCTTCCACCCTCAAACCGACGGTCAGACTGAAAGAACGATTCGTACTCTTGAAGACATGCTCCGTTCGTGTGTCTTAGACTTCGGTGGTAATTGGGATAAATACCTGCCGTTAGTCGAATTCTCGTATAACAACAGCTATCATTCTAGCATCCAAATGGCACCATTCGAGGCCTTATATGGAAGAAGATGTCGATCGCCTATTGTGTGGCACGAGATCGGTCACTCGCAACTAACCGGTCCCGAACTACTGCAAGAGACGACAGACAAAATTTTCCAAATTTGAGACAACCTGGTGAAAGCTCGGGATCGACAGAAAAGTTACGCCGATAAGAAGCGCAAGCCCCGTGAATTTGACGTTGGTGACCACGTACTCCTAAAGGTATCACCTTGGAAGGGTGTGGTCCGATTCGGCAAGAAGGAAAACTCGCGCCTCGATATGTTGGACCTTTTAAGATTCTGGAAAGGATCGGAAAAGTCGCCTACAGACTCGAAATACCGGAGGAACTTAGTAACGTCCACCCGACTTTCCATATGTCAAACCTCCGAAAGTGCCTAGCCGACCACGACTTACATGTCTCCCTCGATGACCTGCAAGTGAACGAAACATTACACTTCATGGAGAAGACTGTCGAAATCATGGATCGTCAAACCAAGCAGCTCAGACGCTCTCGCATTCCTATTGTGAAAGTCCGATGGGAAGGAAAACGAGGCGCAGAGTTCACTTGGGAACTCGAAAGCGACATGAAGGCGAAGTACCCGCAGCTGTTTAAAGAGAAAGTCTAGAGAAAGAAAGTGACATCGTGATTCTAGTGCTTTGTACAATTTCATATCAATTAACAGAATCACCGATTATATTACGTTCTCGTGTGTTTGGTCACGTTCGTGTACGGATTCCGCACGTCACACGTTCGATTCGCAATCGTTTCGGAGTCAAAACCAGTCCGAACAGAAAGTTCTCAAACGTGACTCGCGGAGTTGTACAGCTTCCAGCTTAATTTCGGGACGAAATTCCCTAAACAAGGGGAGGCTGTAACACCCCGTGTTTTCGGAAGTGAAAGTCAAAGTCAAGGTCAAAGTCAACGACCGATTGAACGAATTTGACCTGTAGTGATTTCCTTATTTTAATTGTATTATGTGGAGTAAGTGTTGTTAATTGCTAAAATCGAAGTGTGTTAATCGCTATTTAATCGACTTACGACTGTGAATAATAGGAAGTAACAATGCGATAAAGTTAACTAATCAATAATCAAGCTACACTACTCGACATCGAATCGTGATACGAACCGCAACTTGATTTACTTTAATTATTATACGTGTGTGTGTGCCTTACGTGTTACTTGTGCATGTTATATATATGTATATGTGTGGAGGAATTCAATCGAACTCAATCGAAACTCGAAACGCAATCGAACTCGAACCCGAATAAAAAATCGAATTATGATAATTAGTAGTTGGGACTGAAAGCAATTTGACTAGTAAACCCTATCGTGACGAGCCGCTCGCAATCGAAATCGAAACATCAAAAATCGTCACGTCAAACATTCGAATCAAGTGCCATCCGGCCGGATAGCCATCCGACCGGATAGCCACAATGCTCCAGGTCAGGCGCCATCCGACCAGGATGTCATGTCATCCGATCGGATAACCCTTTCCTCTTTTGGAATCCTATAAATACCCCTGTCATTGTCATTCTTTCCATTTCTGGAAACCTTCTATCCGAGCCATTCGTGCTCCTCACCTTTTCTTCGATTTCTCTCAATCCAGGTAAGATCTCGCCCTAAATCTTGTA
The DNA here is from genome assembly GCA_030545235.1 of Helianthus tuberosus. Taxonomy (NCBI): domain Eukaryota; kingdom Viridiplantae; phylum Streptophyta; class Magnoliopsida; order Asterales; family Asteraceae; genus Helianthus; species Helianthus tuberosus. The sequence continues at coordinate 94,049,636 of CM060397.1, read as the reverse complement.
CTTTCTTGATCTACACACACTCCTACACCCTTCTATCTTTTAAATCTTAACTTTTAACCGTGAAATCACTAGATTTCGGGTGTTCTAGGATGACGTCATCATGTGTTCTTCAAGAACTCCATGTTTTGACTACAATCCACCAAGAACAACCGATACCTAACCGATTTTCACGCAAACATACAAAGATCTTGCAAAGATCTCGACACAAGATTGATGAAAAAGGATTGAAAGATGGTTTTCACTTTCTTTCAACTCTTTTACACTCAAAACCGATAGGATCCGACCCTGATTTAGTCTTCTACTCGATCGTAGTGTTGTACTAGCTCAAGTTCGGATTCTACTCACGAGACTACCGATTTCGGGTTAGCCAAGACCAACCGTCCCGAGCCGGTAACCGGCCTGACTAGGGTGATTCCTGGTCGGGTTGGTCATCTGAGCTGAACTAGGGGTTCTGTTGGCTAACACGTTGTCAAAGTGTCTCTACATAACGACAAACCTTCAAAACGACCAAGTGTAGAACGGACAGGACAACCAGAACGGATTGATGTCCGACCGGACAGACCGGATTGCTGTCCGATCGGACAGGTCATCCGAACGGATTGTCATCCGAACGGATCACACTTGGGTCCCACTTTTAAAAACAATCTTAACTGAAGTTTGAGTATCGAACGAATTGCAATCCGATCGGATGACCATCTGACTGGATTACTCTCCGGATCATGAGATACTAAGACTTTAAAGACTTAAACAATTTTCAACAGGTTCAATACCAAGGGTGCCATCCGATCGGATTGCCATCCGATCGAATGACACTTCTGTTACGAACTTTCCATCAGTAAGTAACCTTATCGCTAAGTCGGCGTCCGACCTGACCACTGTCCGACCGGATGACCATCCGATCGGATTGTCATCCGCACGACTAGTCATCCGATCGACCGACTTGAAGGATAGAGATACTTCCATGTTTTCAAAATACTACAACGAAAACTTCAAAAGTCAAGCCATCATACACAAACACATTCTCATCATAGGAAGAAACAATCCACTCGAATCGCCATCCGACCGGACCACTGTCCGACCGGATGACCACCTGAATGGATTGTTATCCGCACGGATTGCCGTCCGATCAGATTACCATCCGATCGAACCACCATCCGACCCTTTCACACTTTGTGACGTTTTACACATCACTTATCGTTACGCTATCAAATCTATTCAGGCAAATCTTACTCGCTAAGCGCTCTCTTCAATCCATTAATCGTTGTGAGTATACTCGATCCCTTTTTGCTTTAAGCACTTTTGGGTGTTACATACGTTACGAATATTCAAACTACAACAATCACACTACTCAATACTATTTGAACTCTGTTGGACCGGTTTGCGACCCCGAAAAGTCAGTAGAGAACGTTCATCTTCATGTATAAAGGCGGAATCAATGTACACGAAGTTACAACAGCTTTTACTCTTCAATTTCTTCTCTATTTATGCTTTCTGAATGCAATTTGACAGAGTTTCGTTACAACAAGCATGGACAAGTTTCGCTCCAAAGGTTCAGAATGAGATCACATGTGTGAGTATATATACTGTGACTGATTTCGCTCATATGGCATGCCATATAAGCGAAACCCCATGTGAACCATATCAGCGAAACCACCTGGTAACCCTAAGAGCGAAACCTCACTAATTATGTACATATGAGCGAAACCTAGTGTACACATAAGCGAAATTATCTAGTTAAAACCTATCTTAACTTTCAAGTTCCAATCTCAACTATCTTAACCTAAGACTTGATTCAAACGAAGTCAATAGACATTCCGTGCACCAACAGACTCCCCCTTGGATGTTGACGAAGTCTTCAGCTCCGAGTCTTCAGTCTTGGTCATTTTACCTTCTCATTTCAGATTGTAACATTGTAAGCATCCATCAATCTTTCTTATTGATCAGCTTCTCTCTTTGACTTTTAAAAAACACAAACTCATCACTAGCTTTATCATCAGCAAGCTCCCCCTCTTGTCAAACTTCCGTGCTTTTAGGGACGACACCTAGCTTTCCAGCTTGTCTTCAGACTCCCCCTTAGATTCTGCTCTCGGGATCGTAGTCTGGATTTTTCCTGCAATCACTCATACAACTACAAGTAACAACATTTTAATCTTCCAGATATCGTAATCTGACAATTCAATCTCCTCAAAATCTCTTCTCATGAATTTGGCAGTTTCATCGAATCGTATCGTAAACTAACTCTTATAACAATATAAACATCCAAATCCCCCACAGTTAATCATCCAAGTCCAAATTAATGAACTTGGAGATATAACAAACTGTTTTTGAATTTTTTTTAAAATAAATTCAAGTTTCAAATTAATGAACTTGTTTTATTTTCAGAAACACAATCAGCTTACTTAGATTTTGAAACTCAGCACTCAGACATCAGTTGTCGAAAATAAAGCAGAAATCAAAATCTTTTTGTATTTTCTGAAAATATAAAGCAGTAAAGAAATATGTACAAACATATTTACAGACAATATTTTTGTTTGAGTATGTATCAGAGGATCATATCAGTTTTTGACAAGTCACAAGTACCGTTGAGCTTAATTACACATTAAGAATTAAACAATTCACTTATATTGTCGATATACTGGTCCACTTAAATTTTCATACAAATTTCAACTGATTCAGGATACGAATTAGGTATTTTAAGAACTTAAACCCATTCATGTGTCCCACCTCTTGAATATACTCCCGTATCCAGATCCCAATATTCAGTCTTACAGGTAAGTATAACACAAATGATATCTGTAAGCGGTTAATAAATTATGAAGAATCATGAGAGCTCAGGTCAGAACTACCGTTCAGCAGAGAGATCATGACTCAACTTGGGTGTGTCCCCTTTAGAGGATCTTTTTTACAACAGCATTACTAAGCAATTTTATTGTCTTATCATGTATGCTGAGGGTGATGCTATGTTTCAAGCATTTGTGAAAAGTATTATTCGAGGACTAGGACAAAACTTCCATTCAGCAGAAGTCCCGGAATAATACCCCAGATATCACTGAGTATAAAGACCTAGTATATCAGAAAAAAGGATCTTTCAAACGAGATTTCAGGGGTTACCTATATATCCAAGTAGTGTTCCCCACAAAATAAGCAAGTGTTTGAATTTAGGTTTATATCCCAAAAAAGTTTACTAAGTGTATAAAAACCTATCGACATATCATCAGTGACACTGTTTAACGCTATATAATCATTACAATTCTTTAGCATACTGTAACTGTCTACTGATGTACTATCATTTCCTCTTTTTACGCAAAACTCAAATTTTTAATTTTTTATCATGTTTTTGGCTTTTTCAAATTTTCTAATGTTTTTGGATTTTCTAATGACAATTTTTCTCCCCCTAAAATGCAAAATCATTAAAAATTTGACAACACAATACTGATAGCTTTGTCTCGCCATCCATTTTCTGCTTAAAGTGCTCTGATTTGCAGAAAATATACATACCCCCATGATTTACAACACATTGATATTTTACAGTTTGAAAACCATTTTTCAATCTGATGAAAGTAATCATGTTTGTTCAGCCGTGAGGGTTTCGGCGTATTCAATCAACATACATTCAAAACAATATTAAAGACAACATATTTTTGGTTTTTCAAATTTTAACAAACTAAAAACATATTTTTGGTTTTAAATTTTTTCAATTTTTAGGATTTTGAAAATATTGTTTATTTATGTACAGAAATTGATAAACTCCCTGTTTAACCAAACCAGGGTTCTGCAACCTCTTCCTGTGCCAGGCTGCTCCAACTACCATTCTCATAATCTTCAGCTTCGTTGAGCACCTGCACATTCAAACTTTATCAATCATTTGAACAATTTAGCCCAGGTCTGTTGGACCTTAGGCATTTCAACACAATAATGTTCATTTAATTTTGGAAACTCTTTGTCATTTAAAACTTTTTCAGCGTTGACTTCAACTTTCTCATCTTTTTCCGACGTCACTTGTTTCTTAGCACTCCACATTTGACCTTCCGGAGTACCTCTTTTGTAAAAGTTTGTCTCTTTTTGAACCTTTTGATTTTGAATAACATTTTTAGGTTTCCAAAACTCTTGAGGTTTTGTCATATCAACAGATGTTCTCCAACTCTGTGTTGTTCTTAATCTGGGTGTGTAAGAATTCCAGGTCTTTCTTGAATCGAACCTGTTCGAGTTTGATTTCCAATTTTGATTTGAAGCAAACTTGTTTGTATTGTACCTCCAAGTTTGTTTCGAATCAAATCTGGTTAACCTTTGTTTCACATTCTCAGATTGCTGTTTTTCAACATCAACAGGCTTTGGATTTGGACACTTTCGAGCAACATGTCCAATTTGATCACATTTAAAACACACTTTCTTTGAAACATCCTTGGGCTGTTGTTGTTTCTTTTTCATAGCATCAAACTCCTCATTAGAGTGTTGTCCAAATTTGAGTTTTTCCTCTTCTTTCAAGCTTTTCCCTTGAACAAAACTCATCTTTTGTTGCAAATTTGGTTTTTTACTTTGATTCCAATTCCGTTTCTTTTTATAACCCAAACCAGCCTTCATGTTTTTCTTCTTAAAACCAGGTTTGTTATAAAAAGATTTATGACCTTTACCAGCAAACTTTGGAATCTCAGACTTCTCAATCTCAACCATTTTGAAAACTTTATCAACCTTTTCTGAAATCACATTCTGAATCGAGAATACAACATCTAAGAATAATTTGTCCGATCCAATCATGGTATAAACCAATCCTTTTGAATCATCATTCAAATTTTTCTCGGATTTTGTGTTTTTCAGATAACCATCATAAAGATTTCCTTCATCTTCATCCTGTGATTCAAACTTACCTTTTGTTGACTCATCTTTCAAAACACTATCAACAACCTTACTCACCACCTCTGAATCATCAGCTTCATCAGATTTGGTGTAAGTTACATCGATACTTTCAGGTAATTGGTCAGCTATGTTCAAACCCTTTGCCACCTTTTCCTCATCATAAAAAGTATAATTGTTTCTCAATGGTGGTGGTACCTGATGAAATTTTGAACCAATACCCTTTTTGCAATTGTCAGTATCTTTGTCATCTGGTGTGATGTTGAAAATGCGTTCGAGAATGTACGAAGAGTTATGATAACTTTGAAGTTTTGTAACAATCTTTTCTTTTTCAGCCAAGACTTGTTTAAGATTAGCAATTTCATCAACACACTTGTTCAATTCAATTTGCTTTTCTTTAAACTTTCTTTCATACATTTCTTTAGTAACTAAAGTTTCAGACAATCTTTGATCAAAACTTTTGACTTGGCTTTTCAAAGTATCATAAGCTTCTTGTACTCTCTGACTCGACCACTTTAAAGAATCATATTGTTTTTGTAAATCTTGAAATTTAGATTCGTTTTCAACACAATCGACACATTTTGCTGAACACAGTTGTCTATAAACATCATTATCCTTTTCAAGACCTTGACATTTCTGTGTCAATTTTTCAACTTTTAGTTTCAAAATTTCTTCTTTTTCAATCATATCTTTACATTTTGTTGTGAAACCATTTTCAAGTTTAACTATGTCATTGTCTTTTGTTTTTATGATGTCAACTTTTTCAGTACAGACTTTGCACATTTCTATGCAATTCCTGCATTTGTTTTCTTTTTCATCAACCAATTCAACATTCGATAGATCAGAAGATTTTCTAACCTCAGTCTCATTCAGCACCGGTTCTTCTGACTCAACTTTCTGATCTTCCTCCTTTTCTTCTTTCTGAGCTTCTTCATTCTTCTGTTCTTCTTCAGCTTTCTGGTCTTGTTCAGCAGCAATCTTCGCAACAGTCTTTACTTCTTCAATCATCTTCTTCAATTCTTCTTCTTTTCTCTTCTTCATCTCTGCCACCTTCGGTAGACTTGCTTCACAAATCTCTCTTATCTTCTTCTCCAAATCAGGAAAATATGATTTATCAGATAACCTTCGTGTGTTGAAAGTAGCTTGCCTTGGAAGCAAATTTGTTACAGCTTTGAAATCCACTTTTGATGGGTCAGCAATTGGATTACCCCATGGATCCATGTAACATTCCATCTTTTTGCTCTTTGAGCTTCTTTGAATGGTTCGTTTAATTTTCTGATTTCCCATCTTGCATAATCTGCTTTCCACCATCTATCAGGATCAGCATCAGCCACAAATGCATATCCAACTGCATCTTCTTCAGGGCAAACCTGACTCCAGTCGTAACCTTCATCATCATATATAACTGCAAGAGCCCTTGATTTTTCTTCAGGCTGTTTCAATCTTGGAGGCTCAGACTTGTTCTGATGATAAATCGCTTTCTTGTAATAATCTTCTTTGAATGGGTTTTCAGAATCATCATTAGCATACGCATTTCTACACTCGCGCTTAAAGTGACCTTTTTGTTTACATTTGAAACATGTCACCTTTGATTTATCAAATCCCAATTTGGTAGATGATCCACCAATTGACTTTCTCCCCATGATCTCCATGAACCGCTGTGCTCGACGAACAGCACTGGCCATGCACCATCTTATATCCATTAGTTCCATCTCCTCGGGGTCTAATTGATCATAATCTTCTTTTGTCAAGTTGGTGTTGCCAATTTTCCGTGCAACGAGGCTTTCATACGATTCAAGTACAGATGCCAAGAAAACCATCTGTTGTTTTGCCGACTCTTCGCTGAAATTCTGCCCATTCTTCAGATCCACTGCGATATTAGACTGAAACAAATTCTTGGAAGCAGATTGACTTGAAGTGCTTGAAGAAGATCCACTGTGAAAACCACTGTGAAGACTTTCATTGTTCACTGAACTTGAACTTTCTGCAGAAAATGCTGTTCTTGGAGACCCAGCCTGTGGTATATTTCCTTTGTAGTAAAGCTCCACATTTTGCTGATAAGTCGGATTGTTGACTTTAGATCTCTTTATCTCCAACTCATGACTTTCAAGTCTTTCGATCAGCAAATCCACTTTTAAATCTTCAGGCTTGATTGTATTTTTCAACATTAGAGCAAAGTATTGCCACTCTTGATCATTTGGCAATGAATCAAACAATTTATCCACCAGCTGCTCTTCAGAATATTTGATTTCATGTCTAGCCAGCTCCATTTTTAGATGCCCAAATCTTTCGATCATTTTACAAACAGATCCATTTTTCATACAACTGAAAAGATCAAACTCTTTACGCAACAATTTCTTTTTACTTTTTTCAATTTCATTACTTCCTACACACTTTCTCCCTAACGCTTCCCACAAACTCTTTGAAGTTTTCTCTTGTTCAAGTAACGAGATAATATCCTCTCTCACTGACTGTTTAATTAATGTGATCATCTTATATTCAGCCACAACATTTTTTATATCTATGTCTGTGAAATCTTTTGCATCTATTAACTCTCCTCCCTCTTTTACTGGTTCAATATATCCATTTATCAGTTTTAACCAGCTTTCAGGAGCGAAAGCTTTTACCCAACCCTCAAATCTGTTTTTCCACCAGTTATAATCTTCAACTTTCATTAGTTTTGTTGGCTTCTGTTGGCTTCCATACATGTTCTCAAACTTCAAATTCTTCGAAATCTCTCTCATCTCGGATCTTCTATCTGTCGATTCGGAAGTGAATGCGTTATAGAATGTGTTGTAGAATTCTTCACCGTTGCTTGACATCTTCAAACACCTAAGAGCAAACAAACAAACTCAATCAGTTTAAACAATATCAAGTAATCTGAAATACACTGACACTCGATTGTCGTGACATAATCTTGACTCGAAAAAATTCACTTTCGAACAAAATCAAAAAATAACACTATAAGCAAAATAGCACACAAGGTACTCTTGAGCGAAATCAGGTTCCTTATTAGCGAAATCAGTCTGAATGACTGATAAGTGAAATCAGGTTATATGTGACCCTATGAGCGAAATCTGATTGTATCAATGAGCGAAATCAGGTTGTATGATGTCCGTATGAACGAAATAGCAGTATATGTCCTTAAGAGCGAAATTTGATGTTCAAATAAGCGAAATCAGATGTTCAAATAAGCGAAATCTGATTTAATGGCACTATGAGCGAAATCCTTCAATTACCGTAAAAGTGAAATCAGGGTTTTAATGTATTTTTACCATTTTTAAGCCGTTTTTTAACCTGATTCTTTCTAGGGTTTGTTATTAGTGTATTTTACACGTTATACTAAAAAATCAGACCATTTCAACCGTAGGAACCAGTTCAAATTGAAAAAGTATAAAAGAAAGTGAGTAGAAATAAGAGAAATTGGTCGAATCAGTTGTAGTAGTATGAACTCCTCGTCCTGAAGCTCTGATACCACTTGTTGGACCGGTTTGCGACCCCGAAAAGTCAGTAGAGAACGTTCATCTTCGTGTATAAAGGCGGAATCAATGTACACGAAGTTACAACAGCTTTTACTCTTCAATTTCTTCTCTATTTATGCTTTCTGAATGCAATTTGACAGAGTTTCGTTACAACAAGCATGGACAAGTTTCGCTCCTAAGGTTCAGAATGAGATCACATGTGTGAGTATATATATTGTGACTGATTTCGCTCATATGGCATGCCATATAGGCGAAACCCCATGTGAACCATATCAGCGAAACCACCTGGTAACCCTAAGAGCGAAATCTCACTAATTATGTACATATGAGCGAAACCTAGTGTACACATAAGCGAAATTATCTAGTTAAAACCTATCTTAACTTTTAAGTTCCAATCTCGACTATCTTAACCTAAGACTTGATTCAAACGAAGTCAACAGACATTCCGTGCACCAACAAACGCTAACCGTTAATGCATGTTATACGTGGCTTATGAATGCTTGTTTGTTATGTTTACACATGGAATGCTCTCTACCTGCCTTAGCAACGATAGTACTATAGTTTGGACTCAGCACCTGTTCACACGGGGGTTGTTAAGGATATTTTACTTGCATGGATTACAGTGGTAATCATGTATTGCGAACTGCCTCGGGCAGTCAACCCGCAGTCATTGGTATCGATGGATCTATGTCGATAACTAACGTGCTTCATTTCACTATGTGTACGTGCTGGTTATGCGTAAACGAATTCGAACTCTATATGCTATTATTAAACTTGTATGCTCACCTTTACATTATATGTACTGACTTTTATTTTAACGTATGTGACAGGTGCTTAGGACGCACACTTGGTAGGAAACTGAAGCTAGAATAAAGCTTTAGAGCCCAACAAATAGTTGTCTGTAGTGGTCAAACTAAGGGTCTCTAGAAGCAGATAAACAATTGCTGTCTATTTAAATCTGAGTTGTCGGAACAGAATATTTGCTTAGATTTTTGTCTGTAATAATGGTTTTACTGTTTGGGATACGGTATGGTACGTATTAATTAAATTGAATGGTATTGATAATTGTTATGGAAACTTCTGGACAATCTGTTTCGCTCAGTGCCATGCCCCGATGATTCCGCCATCGGTTGGGGTGTGACATAGCATAAGCAGTGTTTGTATTAGATCAGTTGTTAGAGTTTGTTAGGAGGTTAGATGTCACTTTCATGGTGACGTCAGCAAAGATGCCACAGTGGTTTGTCCGTGCCTATAAATCGAACAGTACCCTGTACTGTTCTATTAGCTCTTCACCATCTTTCTTCCTGTACGAACAAATCACTGTGAGCTTAGGCTGAGGGGAAGTTTGTTACATGCATGCATTGTAATCGTTGATGAAATAAATTCAATCATTCGGTTCTTTGTTGAAAATGTGTGTTAAAAGCAATTCTCCTGTTTGATTGTGTGCAAAGTTTATTTCCATTTACATTCTGCTGCATTACTTGTTCATTGTTCATCTTAATTCAAACACAAAACACAATCAATCCAAACTCAGATCCTAACAATTGGTATCAGAGCTCGGACAGTCAAATTTGATTTAACAATCATTTTGACATAAATAGCTCAGCTCACAATCGTTGATACTGATAGTTATTCGTTTTGTTGAAAAATAGAGCAAGGTTTAATCACCATCAAAGTTGATTAATCAGTGCCTGTAAAAAAACCAGGATGACGTCACAATCACAAGATGATAAGAATAACATCGGCTCACTTTTCAAACCACCCATGCTTAAACGTAATGAATACAACATCTGGGAGAGAAGGATGGGTCACATCCTATCTCAACAGAATACTGGATGTTGGAGATCTGTTGTTTTTGGACCACATGTTCCCATGGTGCCAAGTGCTGAGGATACAAAGAAGTTCGAGCCTAAAAAACCTGAAAATTACACTGAAACTGATTTCCAAAAGTTCGAACTCGATGCCAAAGCATTTAGCATCATTGCATCTGCATTACCCAATGAAATTTATGCTGGGCTGTTACACTGTAACAGTGCCAAGGAATTATGGGATGCACTTAAGGAACAATTTGGGGGAACTGAAGAAGTTATTGAAAAGAGTAAAATGCACGGATAGTCCCTGTGGTTTTGCAAAGTTTCAGCTATAGTCCCCAGATTTTGGAAATTACACTCATAGTCCCTGTGGTTTGACAGTTTGTTACACGGATAGTCCCTGGAGTGGATGGGGGTTAGTTTTCTCAGTTAAGTTGGTGTAAAATGACTAAAATACCCTTAGGATTAAATTAAAACATTAACCCTTTAAACCCTTGTATCTCTTTCATCTCACGCACACACAAACACACACTCACCAGTCACCACCATCTGCCGCCACCACTTACACCAGCCGTCACCACCTGCCACTCCACCACCATCAACATCTCTACCACCTTAATTCCCTCCTCCATTTCAGAACTCACCGTCAACCACATTTAAAGAGAGAAACGACAAGAGAGGGAGACAAATCAATCAGGAGAGAGAGAGACAGATCAATCTGCAGCAGCGATGGTCGGATCTATCTGCAGCAGTGGTCGGATCTATCTGCAGCAGCGATGGATGGATCTGATTTGTTCATAGGGTTTCCAGTATTGGTGAACAGGAAAGTGATGATGGGTGCTAATGCTAACATAAAAGGTAAATTCAGTCGCCACCATTCCGCCATCAACCTACCTGTGATTTTGAATCGGTAAAGTTTTGAAATTTTCTATTGATTTCGAACAAGATCAGATTTGAAAAGAATTCATAAATGAGTCAATTGTTTCAGATCTGAAAATAAACATGATAAGGAAATTTCTGCTGTTAAATAGTGTTTTATCTATCAACCGCTCTGGTTGTTATGTTTCTAAACAAGTTATGCTAAACCTTAAACCAAGCTGTTATAAATCATGTTATGTTCTGAAAGGATTGTTCTACAAAAATCAGAAAGCTAGCTCAGTTATAATACCAACCACTACAACCCTTCTTCCTTGTCGCCACCATTCCGCCATCAACCTACCTGTGATTTTGCTCCTGCTGGCTGCCATGATTTGAATCAGAGATATGTGAAACTTTGGGGATTTGAGGGTAAATTAGGGTTTGAAGAATTGGGGATTTGAAGGGATGTGTAGGTGGTTTCTGGTGAAGGTGGTCAGGTTGAGGTGGTGGCGTGGTCACAGGGATGTGGAGGTGGTGGCTGGTGGAAGTAATCACTAATCAGGTGGGGTGTTGGTGTTAATGGCGGTACAGAGAGGGGAATAAGAGATGTATATATATCCTTTATTTTATTTTATTTTATATTAAGGGTATTTTAGTCATTTCACACCAACTTAACTGAGAAAACTAACCCCCATCCACTCCAGGGACTATCCGCGTAACAAACTGTCAAACCACAGGGACTATGAGTGTAATTTCCAAAATCTGAGGACTATAGCTGAAACTTTGCAAAACCACAGGGACTATCCGTGCATTTTACTCTATTGAAAATAATAGGGAAATTCTGAATCAGCAGTATGAAACCTTTTGTTACATCAAGGGTGAATCATTGACTCAACAGTTTGAGTGATTTAGTTATCTCATTAGTGAGCTAAGACTTGTTAAAGTTACATTTCCTAATTCAACACAAAATAGCAGGTTTCTTAGATCACTACCTGAAAAATGGGATACAATTGCTTTTGTAACTAGAAATTCTGCTGAGTTCAAAGATCTGACCCTGACCCAACTTCATGGTAGACTCCTGACCTATGAAAGGGAGTTAAACCAGAAAAAGAAGTTGCAAGAGTCTGGTAAAGTTGCTGATGATTATTCATTTGGCAGCACAGCTCTCTTTGGTCAGGAAGATTCTGGTAGCAGTAGTAAGGATCAGAGTTATGATCATTTTATTGATATAACTGCTGGTGGAAACTTTAACAACTCTGATTCTCACTCTGCAAATTATGCTTTTACTGCAAATTGTGAAAACCAGATGTCAGATAACTTGAGCTTTGAACTAAATGACTTACAGCACTTTGATCCAACTGATCTTGAAGAAATTGACATTTTGCATCAATTGGCATTGCTTAGTGTAAGAACAAGCAAATTTTACAAAAGGATAGGGAGAAAATTCCCAGGGTTACATGGGAATTTAAAAGTGGGGTTGGATAAGTCAAAAATCAAGTGCTACAAGTGCAATAGGCTAGGACACTTTCCTAGGGAATGTAGGAGTCAAACCACTGGTCTAATTGTTACTCATCCCAGCTCAAACCCTAGGCCACAAAATCAAAGCACTGTGCACTATTCCCATTATAGCCCTGTTGCCCATGTAAACACTGCTCATTATGCAAACCATGTTCCTGTGCATTATGTTTAAACAACTGTCCCTCAAATTCTGTATGTTCAGGCTCATGTACCTCAGGTTCAAGTGCAACCAGTTGCACCACAACAAGCTGCACCACCAGCAGTGGTTCAACCAGATCAGCAAAGCTTTTTCACCCAAGGCTTTGTTGACTGGGGCAGCTTACCTGAAGAGCTAGGGGATGAAAATTTTGCACTCTATGCTACTAATGATGCTTCTAATGATGAGTTCTGTCTTATGGCATTAGAGTCAATACCAGAAGAGCTAGATGCTGAAAAGGGACAAACAAGTGCTGAAACAGTGGATGAAGTTGCTGAGGCAGTGGTTACTGTTGTTGCTGGTGAACTACTGCTGGGAGAAAATTCAGAAACCCTGATTGAACCATTGGCTGGCCCCTGGTCCAAAGAAGAAGAAAAGGAAGAGAAGGAAGAAGGTGAGAAAGAAGAAAGAGTTGATGAAGAAAATGATCATCAATGTGACTGTGCCATGATGGCTGCAGCTAAGGTATCATCTCAGGTTCTTGAAAATATGTGTTCAGACAAGTGCATTATAGCATTTGCTAACATTAAAGAGGTGAATGAAAACCTTAGGGATAGAGTGTTGAATGATGAGGTCAAATTTGAAAAGTCTTTAAAAGAACTTAAAAACAAATTGGCTGAAAAAGACAAAGAAATCTGCAGCTTAAAAGAAGAGCAAAGCATAACCAAGAACCAACTCCAAACTATGGTAGAAAAATATCAAGTTTGCAAAAAGGAGTTGGAATCCACCCAAATCACTTGTGAAAGATGGGTGGAATCTTGCAAAGGTTATGAGGTCATGTTAGAAAAACAGCTTGAAAGCAATGTCAAATTTGGCATAGGCTTTAGAAAATATGATGAAATTGAAAACACTGCTGCTAAACAAGATGGTTCAGTTGAAATAACACCAACAAACAAGAATGGCCAAGAAGTTAAGATAACTGACAAACTTGGTAACAAAATCACTCTGGAAAAATCTGTGGGATCCTCAACTTTTGAGGAAATTGAGAAATACCAATTTAAACCCACATGGTCTGATGAGTGTGACATTCTTGAGAATTTTAAACCAATGGACTTCACAACCACTGATGGTGTAAAAGCTCCTAAAGCAAAGGTCATTACTCTCAAAGACATCCCAACAGTGGTTCAAAACTCTGTTGCTAAGGAGTCTGAGAAAAGGAAGAAAAGAGAAAAGATCAAAAACTTGTTTTGTGATTTTTGTGAAAAGAAGAATCATCTAACAAAAGACTGTTTTCATCTAAAAGCATATGATCTAAACAAAACAAGTGTCATTACACCTGCTGAGAGCTGCACCATCTGTGGTAAAACAAACCACAAAACTCAAGAATGTGTGTATCTCAAAAACTTTGATGTAAAAAAGAATGAGTACACTGCAAAAACATCCTTAAGTTCATCAACATCATATGTCAAGTTCACCAAGAACCAACCACTATTTGTGCCAGTCCAAACAGCTGTTACAAAACAGCTGAACCAAACATCTGTCAAAAGAGATGTTCAGGTGACTGATGCACCCCCTGCCAATCAATTCAGAAGAGGTAAGGGACAACCATCATACCAAAGGATCCCACATGTTTATGAGGCTTACAAAAGGCCTTCTAAACCAAGAGTGAACAGGCATCCTTTTGGTTACCAGCAGATCATTGGGCAAGCCCCCAACAGTGGTTAGAGAAAAACAGTCCCAAAACTGTCCAAACCCCTGACCTAACCACTGTCCATCCATCTGAACTCATCCCAGACACTGTTGAGACCCCATCCAAAGCCTTATTGGCTTTGGAGACCCTAATGAACTAATCCTTTTACTTCATGTGCAGGGAGCTTCTGCATGCTTAGATAGCCTTTGGTATGTAAATAGTGGAGGCTCCAGGCACATGATAGGATGTAAAGCCCTACTCAAAGATTTCAAAATCCATGGAGGGGGTGATATATCCTTTGGTAATAATAGTAAAGGGAAAGTTCTGGGGTCTGGTACAGTACAATCTGGCAATATAAAATTTGAAAATGTCAATCTGATAGACAATCTAAAATTCAACCTCCTAAGTGTTTCACAAATGAGTGATAAGGGCTATGGCTCATTCTTCACAAAGGATTGTTGTAGGATTGTTGGACCAGAAATGGTTGAAAAGATTGAAGCAATAATAAAAACTGGAAAAACCAAACTTGTTGCTCAAAGAAGTGGCAATGTTTATGTAGTTGATATGTTAAAAGAGAGCCCCAGGACTGATGCCTGTCTGTTCTCAGCTGCATCAAACAAAGAGACAGAATTATGGCACATGAGATTGGGGCACACAAATCTCAAGACAATCACTGCCATTTCAAAACAGGGGTTGGTAAGAGGTTTACCTCAAAAACTGTTCACCTGTCCTGAGCAAACAACATAAAAGCTCATACAAATCAATTGATGAGTCCAAAACAACCAAATGTTTGCAAATGCTTCATATGGATCTGTTTGGCCCAGTTAAAGTCATGAGTCTTAAGAAAAAGAGTTTTGTTTGGTGACTTTTCTAGGTTTGCATTGACTTACTTTTTACACTCAAAAGATGAGACTGCAGGCATTCTGCAAGACTTTGTGAAACAGGTTGAAAAGCAGTTTGACTTGCCAGTAAAAATCTTCAGAATTGATAATGGCACAGAGTTCAGGAACAAGGAGTTAGATGATTTATGTGTGTCAAAAGTAATTGTGAGGCAATACAGCATTCCAAGAACACCAGAACAAAATGGGGTTGTTGAAAGAAAGAACAGGACCTTGATTGAGGCTACCAGAACCCTGCTTGCTGATTCAGATTTGCCATTAACTTTTTGGGCAGAGGCAGTAAACACTGCTTGCTATGTTCAAAACAGAGTTTTAATCAACCCCAGGCATCAAAAGACTGCCTATGAACTGCTGTATAAAATAAAGCCATTGATTTCATATTTCAAGGTTTTTGGTTGCCCATGCTTCATTTTAAACTTAAAAGATTCTATCTCAAAGTTTGCAGCCAAAATTGATTGTGGTTATCATCTGGGATACTCAACCATTACTAAGGCCTACAAAGTGTTTAACACAAGGACCAAAACAGTGGAAGAGACTTTGAATGTAAAGTTCAATGAACTTTCATCAATGAAAATCCCAGCAAATCCTGCAGAATTGTTTGATCTTGATAAATTTACTTTTGAAAATACTGTTGTCAATGTGACAACTGTCACTTTTCCGTACATTCCGAACACTAATTGAACAGTAATCTGTGCTTAAATAATTGTGCATGATCTAGTTTACAAGACAAATGAATTTTTGATTATTGTTATATACATACAATGGCATTTCTTTTATCGATGCTACATGCAACACGAGATAGTTCAAATGATACACAGAACAGAATTGGCACCATTACCAGACAAACTAAAAATGCTGACGAAGTTCAGTACATAGACAGACAATATTTTGAGGCCCAGTATGAGCCAGAGACAAGGTACTACACTAGTATGGAGTATAGGGAAGTAAGGACAATAAAACTGCGTCACTAGGTGATAATTGAAGTGCCGGAAAGTGCCTAATACCCACTCAAAGTGCAGAATTCTGCATTTATCATCAAAATTCAGCATTTTAACATGCTAGTAATGTGCAAAAATATGTCAAAATGGTCATGTATGCTTTCCTAAGTGTCGGGAATTAAAAGTCTCACAAAAAGTTACATAAAGGACACTATACGGTATAACTGAGCACTTTAACGAATCGGTATCTAACCGAACAACCGGACATTACCCGGAACACCAAAATATAACTGAGATGTTGTTTGTATTTGATGAAACATATAATCCATTAGTTAATATAACTTAGAGAGTGTTATAAGTAACAAGTATTATCATCTTCAACATCACAACACAACTCTCCTCTCTCCCTCTAAAGCTCGGCCGTGAACCCCCTATACACCACCACCATTTTCAATCAAGCTTCATCCAATCCAAGACCATTACAAGGTGCTCAAAGGTGTTTTAGAAGGTGTGGAACTCTTGGAACTAGAAGGACCTCCGTTGTGTGCTATTATCCACCACATTTTCAACCTTGTTCTTCCCTAGCTTTAAGCTAGTTGTAAGATTCTTGAACACCCTTGTTTACTTCACATTTTAGTGGATAAAATATGTTGTATGATGTAAATCACTAAAACACTAAAGAACATACACTTGAAGCTTGAACATAAAGTTTACATAATGATGAAATATGATGAAATATTGTTAGAATGATGTTGTTTTGAATATATTGATGATTGCTTGTTGATTTCTAGGTAATATGATGTTGATCATCATGTGAAACTTGTTAGGTTATGATTAAAAACATGGTCTAACAAGATAAGAGGTGATTATGTGTTACATAAAATGATCATCTTCTTATTAAGACATGAACTTGATAATGAAATGATTTTCTTGTAAAGTAATAAACCAAGTGAACTAGTAATCTTGTAAATCCAAGACTTGTGAATGATTTTTCTAAAGGAACCAAGTTAAAAGGATGATTTTTTTAGAAAGATCATGGTTTTATTAAACCTACACTATTTTTAGTGACAAAATAAGCGTAGAGATAATCTTGAAACCAGAAGATCTAATAAAGAAATATTTTCGTAAAATATGTTTACAAGTTGTAAGCACCAAATCTTTGCAAGAATGAGATTTGAAAAGAAGTAAACACACTTTGGAGGGTAACTAAACCCACTAAACACTTTACCAAGATACTACGCGTTTTTGAGAAAAATCAAGTTCATGTTGTATTGTAAGTGGAATAGTTGTTGCACTTGGTAAGTGTAATATGGTTTAGTGAATTGTTGTTGATTGTTTGAATGGTTTTCGAAAAGAAAATGATATGCTAAATAGCATGGATGCCTCCATTTACAAAGGAAACTATGGCGAAATTTTCTAAAAATTCCAACACTTAGAAAATATTTTCTAACAAGTGTTTACAAATATGTTTTTTTAACTTTGTTTTTCAAAATAAACTTTGCCATAGGTTTTGTTACAAAAATACAAAGTATCGGAGGTTGGTTTTTGTAAATAAAATGGGTAAATATATATTTAGAATATATATTTTATAGTAAGACACTTGTGTGAATATTTGTTTACTTGGTGGAATAGTTATATTATTTTAGGGTAAAATAATATAACTTAACAAATTACCATGAGATTTACAACTCTAAAATAATACCAAAAATATCACGTAATAAATATTTAAGTTACACACTTGATATTGTGAAACCAAACGCGAACACGTAACTTATAAAACATTCCGGAAAATACCATTACAAATGTATTTTTGGCAAATATTTTTTGGATACAAGAAATGAAAATACGATTTTTGAAAATATTACAAGAGTAATATTGTATTTTCGACCAAGAGAAAATATATTATTTTTTGAAGTAAAAATATATTTTCTAGAAAATTTAGAAGATATATGATTTTGAGAAAAATATATATTTTCTTGACAATACATTGTTTTTAGACAAAACAAGTCTATATATATTTTCTAGAGTAAATTACAAGTTTTGTCCTTTATGTATGTCCCAAATTGCAGGCGCTGTCCTTTAAACCAAAACTTGACAGTCGGTGTCCTTTGTGTTTTCAAAATCTTGCACGTTTTGTCCTTTAGGCCAAACTTAGTTAGATTTTTTAGTTAAATCTGGTATCAAGGGGCTATTTTGTAAAAAAAATTATTCAGGGACTAAAATTGTAAAAAAATATTATTATTATTATTATTATTATTATTATTATTATTATTATTATTATTATTTATATATATATATAAATCATACATCTGAATATCTCAAAACCTTGTGTTTGCAGACTATCCACCACTGCTTCTCTCTCTATCTCTACCACCATCAACCACCACCTCAGCCACTACCACCACTGCAACCATCATCCCCGCCGGCCACCCCTGCAACCACCATCCACCACCCCACTATATCTCTCTATCTATACCCAAAACGAGGTCGTTAAGCTGGTTTGAGAGCCATCCGAAACGGAGCAACAAATCGAAGAACACCGAAACGGAGCAACAAATCGACGATGTGAGAGAACAATAGCGTTGGATTGACGAAGAACACCGAAACGGAGCAACAAATCGAGGTCGTTAAGCTGGTTTGAGAGCCATCTGGTGGCCATATCGAGATCAATCTGCTCCGGTTTGAGAATAGTGTTAACAGCAGCTGGTTTAGGGGCGAATCGAAAGGTTGGTGGCCGAGATGGAGTTTGTAGCCACCTTCACAGCCGCTTATGGATACAGTAAGTGTTCTAACCCTAAAGGTTAGGGGTTTTGATTTTCCGGTTGAGAGAAACAGAGAGGGGCGGCGGCAGGTTAGGTACGGCGGCGGTGGTGGTGGTGGTGGGTTAAGTGCGGTGGCGGAGGTGGTGTTAGTGCGTCGGTGGTGGTGGGTGAAGGTCCGGCGGTTACGAACACATCAAACCCTAACTCAAACATCAATTTATCAAAATCAAAACCTGAATTCGTTGTTTCGTCTTCAAAAGCTTCGATAACCGATGACCGGTTACGGTTTCTGTAACACCCAGTTACGTTCTTGGGTTTGTTTTTCATATTTCCCTTGAATTTTGGTTAAATTGATGAGAAATTGAAGTGGGTGTTGTTCAAGTTTTGATTTTTCGTTGTGGGATCTTGTGTTTTTGTTTGTTTGTATAGAATGAAAAGGTGTTAGTGTGAAAATTTGTTGTTTGTGTTTGGTTTAATGGTGTGACTGCACGTTTTGCCTGATTTGGTGGTCAGCGGTGGTCTTTTGGTGCCGATGGTGGTGGTGGTGGTGGTGGTGGTGGGTGGTGGGGGTTGAATGAATCTACTGAAATGGTGTTTGGATATATTGTGTATAAAACTATAAATATATATTAAGTTTTTTATTTTGTTTTATTTAATAAATATTTTTAAATAAATTTATAAAAAGACTAAAATACCCTTATGTAATCTGATTTAACCAAAAAATCTAACTGGGTTTGGCCTAAAGGACATAACTTGCAAGATTTTGTAAACACAAAGGACACCGCCTGTCAAGTTTTGGTTTAAAGGACAGCGCCTGCAATTTGGGACATACATAAAGGACAAAACTTGTAATTTACTCTATTTTCTAAGTGAAACTTGAAAATATATTATTTCGAAAACTACAAATACAAGAATACAAATACGCATGTATGAAATACTCCCATCCTTGGGAAGAAAATACGGAAATAAATACTTAAGAAGTATTATAACTTCGGATAATACATAAAGGAAACGTAACTCAAAACATGAATACTAAGGCAAGCCACGGCCCGCTCGTCTAATAGACCCTAGCACATCGTAGGTAGTCGTGTTTGCTGACGAGATTTGAGTTACGAGTACTGAAGACGCAAAACAGTGAGTTCATGCTCCCCCTTTTCTTTAACTGTTTTTGGTTTTATAACTCTCGGGGTGGAATACATGTTACGAATACTTAAACGGTATGAAATGACTATGAAATACTAGATCATGTGAGCATAGACTTAATACTGAAATGCCATTAATACTTAATTAGAGACGAGGGTTAGATCTAACGGGTACGGCCGAACCCCGCTCATGGTCACAACTAGTACCTAGTAGTGCTTCGGAGTCCCAGCCGAGGTTAATCGACACAGCCGAGGTTAATCGACACAGCCGAGGTTAATCGACACAGTCGAGGTTAATGGACACAGTCGAGGAAAATCGACAAGGGTATAAGCCATTACGAGTGCTTCCTATGTCCTCACATGCCTTAAAAGTACTTGTAAAACATTCATGTTCATACACGCTTTTCGTACCTGTTTACAAAGGAGTCTCTCAAAGATTTACAAGAATTACAGTACACAAACAAGACGCATGAACTCGCTCAACTTTTGTTGATGTTTTCCAAAATTACATGTATTTCAGGTAACAGGATGGATCTTGGGCGCGGGTGTCGTAACTAGAAGTAGACTTCAAGTATAGATGTCATCCACTGTTGTTGGTTTGTAACCTAGTCGAAGGTTGTGTTTTAAAAACTTGAATAACCAGTGTTTGTAATACTCAAATTTTATGAATGGATGAACATCGTTTTGATCATGTAGTTGTTTATTACGATTTAATGCAATGATATTAAACCAGTCACACATCATACGCTTCCGCAAAAGTTAGGGTGTGACAGTTTGGTATCAGAGCTTCGATTGTAGTGAACTAGGATTCCTTCTCGAGTCTAGACTACAATCACTAGAGTTCTCTCACAAAAACATTTTACAAAAAGGTTTTCATTGCATTCACATAAGCGTCAAGATCCATGAGTCAAACAATTTTTCAAAGAAGAGACAAGGCAAGGACATTAGTAGGAAATACCCTCAAGATAAGGTGCCAACTAAGGCATAGTCTACACGAGTTAGACTTGCCAAAGATAAAATACACCCTTGGTGATAACCATTACCAAGTAGTGTTTTTGTGTCTCAGTCGTGAATCGACAACTAGAAAAATGACCCCCCAAAAACGAGAGTTATACGTGATATGATGCATCGAATTGCCTGTTTATGCTAAGTAACATATTTGTTTATTGATATACATACATACGAATAAGTGTACGGAATAAATATTGACATGAATACATACAAATAAGTGTACGGAATGATTATTGACGTGAATAAGATACTTTCGACTCCGACTCCTATTACTGTACGTAACTCGCACGATGAAGCTATCGACCTCGCGTTCATTGCAAAGCTCATAGCTAGAGTGATTACCAAACAAGATTCCGAGCTTGCTTCCGTAGGAAATGGCTGCTCTTCCCTCTCGATGGTGAAGGTGCCTGACTACGGTGATGATGACGAGGCAGAGGTGGCAACCTTGAACAACTACTTAAACAGCGGGACGAGATCCCTGCGACTTTTGTGAAGCAAGACTGACGACATCCTTGACCAGAAAAGGAAGATGAAGTATTCATCTTGAAGGTGCCCCTCCAACTACTGGGAATTCTCTTTATTCCTACTTCATTTAATCATCGAGCCTATTCGCGCGTAACGATAACGATTGTTAGCGCGTGGACCATCGCAAAGGTCCTTTCCATGACAGAGGTATAAGGACAGTAGTGTCCCCTCCTTGATTGATCACCTGCTTGGACGAGGGAAAATTTGGGGTAACTGTGCAAGACAATTTATTATTACGGGGGCCCACGTAATAACGACTTGTAGTGCATGGAAATCCTGGTGGACCCTGCGGGCCAAGCTAATGATCACTACACAAAAAAAAAAAAAACTCTAGATGTTCACACCTTCATATGGTAGAACAATACATAGACCAGTGCTTTAGCACTTTATAAAGTAGGAAACCTGTCTTGCCTACTTCGTGTCTACCCGTGTACGAGACGTTTGAGAAAACGATATTTAACCAAGAGAAGATGGATAACATTCAGAAAGATTCAGTGACATTACAACCCCCATCTCAGGGAAAGTATACCTGTCTTGTAAAGTTATGTAGAAGGAAAACAATAAACCAAGTTGGCAAGCCTATGCGAAGGCTCAGTAATTGTTTCCTCACTCATACATTGTTGATTATATATACATGTGAAATTGGGTGATTACATGATGGCTTATGGTGCTATGTACCTCATAGACAATTGTGGAATATTGTCTAACCTACCGCATATCTTTTGACAGAAAAGAATGCCGCCCAGACGAGACACATACACCAGTACGTTACCAAGGACAGAAGCCGAGCTTCAAGAACGAATCTCACAGGCAATTGCACGACATGAAGCCCTCCGCTCTGAGCACAGCGGTGGCACTTCCGGAAATAACCCTCCAACTGGCTGCACCTATAAACAATTCCTGGACTGCAAGCCATTGAATTTTGATGGCACAGGAGGTGCCATTGCATTTGTCCGTTGGGCAGAAAATACTGACTCCGTTCTAAGAATGAGTAACTGTTCACCCCAGCAGAGAGTTACCTTTATCTCAGGGTTATTTTTAGATGGCGCACTCTCCTGGTGGAACCTTCAGGTTCAGACCCTTGGTGCAGATCCTGCTTACGCACTGAGCTGGGACGAGCTCAAGGAAATGATGGAAAAGAAATACTGTTCTAGGGCTGAAATCCAGAAGCTTGAGGTGGAGTTCTGGAATTTGAAAACGGACGGACCGAAGATTCCTGAATATGTCCAGCGATTTCACGACTTGTCTAGGGTCGTCCCCTACCTAGTTAAGCCGGAATTCAAAAGGGTTGAACGATTCATTTGGGGACTTGCACCTCAGATCAGGAGCATGGTTACTTCCTCAAAGCCCTCAACCATCGCAGAGGCTATTGATTTGAGTGTCACTCTTACTGAAGAAGCTCTACGCATGGGGAAATTTTCAAAATATGAGGATAACAAGAAAGAGACTCATGTGGAGTCATCAGGCAATAAGAAAAGGAAGTCTTCAAACCTAAAGATGGGCACCCAAGTTAGCTATGGAAGCTCTAAAGCAAACAAAAGAAAGAAAGTGAATCTGCCGCATGGCAGGAAAGCTGATGGAGCCACTAATAAGGCTGGTGGTAAAGCTTACTCGGGGACTAAGTCGAGGTGCGGGGAATGCAATTTTCACCATAAAGGTCGATGTCTGAGGCCTAAGTGCGGAAAGTGTGGGAAAGAAGGACACAGCAAGGATGCCTGTTGGGCGAAGGATCCAGACAAAAGGAATAAAGGTAGAGTACCAGGTTGCTACAAATGTGGTGAAGCAGGGCACTTTAGGAAAGATTGCCCTAGGAAGAAACAAGCAAGGAAGGGTTTTCACGATCGAAACTCGTGAAGCATGCCAGGATCCAGATGCGGTTACGGGTACGTTCCCTATTAACCAACCCTATGCATCTATTTTTTAATTAATACTGGCATCAACTTTAACCTTGCATGCTTAGAACTTAAGAAACTGCTTGGCCTAGTTTCAAGTAAAATAGATGTCCCGTATTCTTTAGAAATGGGCATATAAAAGGCTAGTTTAGGCAGACGAAGCAATTAAGGATTATATATTGGGAACTCAGAAGGCCGGAACCATCTGTCACCATTAACTCGAGAAGTCATAATATGATAGTCAGCATGGATTGGATATCCAAGTATAGAGCCTGAGAACATCCCCGTGGTGGAAGAATTTCCAGAAGCCTTTCCTGAAGACTTGTCAGGAATACCTCCATAGCGTCAAGAGGAGTCTAGGATAAATCGCGTGCCAGGAGCGGCACCAGTGCCGAATAACACCTTACCGACTAGCTTCGTCCGCAAAGCATGAGCTTTCGATATAACTGCAAGAGCTGCTAGACAGAAAGAATTAAGGACATGATACCCTTAGTTAAGGACACGCGAAGAAAGTCGGCAATTCCACTTTGCATAAATTTCTGAGAATCGAGAATCGGAATCCTTTGCCAAGGATTGATAACATGAAACGGGCCAATCGTAAGGTCCAAGTTACCACTCAAAGATCGACTTGAGGACAGGATGTCCTCAACTGTGAATACAAGAAGGAAAATATCCCTAAAACGACCTTTAGGACTCGCTTCGAGCATTACGAGTTCCTTGTCGTACCATTTGGCTTAACACATGCATCAACAATATTCATGGACCTCATGAATCAAACGTGTAAGCCATACCTGGATAGATCATGATTATAATTATTGGCTACATTCTTATATGGC
The DNA here is from genome assembly GCA_030545235.1 of Helianthus tuberosus. Lineage (NCBI taxonomy): Eukaryota > Viridiplantae > Streptophyta > Magnoliopsida > Asterales > Asteraceae > Helianthus > Helianthus tuberosus. Next base: position 94,025,285 of record CM060397.1, on the reverse strand, counting down.
CAACGACCAAGGAAGGTCGTGTGCAACAGCTGCAATTCATCCTGCAACTCTTAGAGAAAGAACAGTTATGTGCTATGATGCCGAAAAGCGGATTTCGAATTCGCGAAGTGAGAACTTTAAGATACATGGTGGATAAAAATGAGATTCATGCCAACCCTGCAATCAGAGCTAAGGAGTTAGAGTTGCAATTACGTGACGCTTCTCGACAAAGTCTCGACTGCGCGTCAATGCAACGAGACCACGACATTGCATACGCGTCACGTTGATTAAAAGATCATGAGAAGAAACCTTGATCTAGATACAGTGATTGCGCACCGCAAATTTGACGTCATTACCTGAAAAGAAAACGCTGCACGATCTTTACTGATCACAAGGGTTGCAGCACACCGTTGATCGTGAGAACTTAAATATTAACATAGATGGACTAAGCTGCTGAATGATGCAGACTATATGAACATGTTGCATGCTGGTATAATAAACTTTGACGAAAAGTTGGAACGCTCACTTGACCTTAGTGGAGTTTCCTACAGCAGTATTTATCACACCGCCGTTTAAACCACTTCGTGTGAAGCTTTAGATGGAACATAATAAGTCGATTCCCGTCGTGTTGAACGGAGACCGGAGATAAACAATCTACTGGACCGAGTTGGACAAGGGAAAACTAGAGGCAAGATCGTTCAGATATGTGATCATATCGAGACAGCCGTGGAATACAGAAAGATTGCGCCGATGAGCGGCAGAAATCGTAGAAATTTGAAATAAGAAGTATGACTTTAATGGGAGCCTCGCCTAGAGAAGGTGTGGTGTGATTTGGAAAACATAAAGGTTGGACCCCGATGTAGGGATCGGAACCATTGTTCACAAGATGAAACTTCCAGAAAAAGATCAGTAGTGATCGTGACACATTCTACGTGTCTAGAGGAGTCTGACTCAAGGAACAGTCGTTGTTCCCACAAATAAGATTCACGTCAAAGACAAACGACAAAATTACTATAGAACCTGTTAAGGTTACGGGCCAAGAGTCCACAAGACACAAAAAAGACGTAATTGAATTACTTGAGTACGATAGAATTCATAACATGACCCAGAGTTACATGGGAACATGAAGGCAAATTTTAAACCTAAGTGACCCTATTTGATTCACAACTCCCCTGCGACCGATGGCATCGCTTGAATTTCGGGACGAAATTCTTTTAACGGGGGGAGACTGTGACAACTGTCACTTTTCCGTACATTCCGTACACTAATTGAACAGTAATCTGTGCTTAAATAATTGTGCATGATCTAGTTTACAAGACAAATGAATTTTTGATTACTATTATATACATACAATGGCATTTCTTTTATCGTTGCTACATGCAACACGAGATAGTTCAAATGATACACATAACAGAATTGGCACCATTACCAGACAAACTAAAAATGCTGACGAAGTTCAGTACATAGACAGACAATATTTTGAGGCCCAGTATGAGCCAGAGACAAGGTACTACACTAGTATGGAGTATAGGGAAGTAAGGACCATAAAACTGCGTCACTAGGTGATAATTGAAGTGCCAGAAAGTGCCTAATACCCACTCAAAGTGCAGAATTTTGCATTTATCATCAAAATTCAGCATTTTAACATGCTAGTAATGTGCAAAAATATGGCAAAATGGTCCTGTATGCTTTCCTAAGTGTCGGGAATTAAAAGTGTCACAAAAAGTTACATAAAGAACACTATACGGTATAACTGAGCACTTTAACGAATCGGTATCTAACCGAACATTACCCGGAACACCAAAATATTGCTAAAAACATTGTTTTTATTTTACTGAGCAAATTATGGTTCCCGAACACTTAAACTCTCTATATAAAGCATCCTATGCATAAAACACTAGACTTAACATTTAACTTCCACTAATTACATTCATTTACCATCAAGTTACAAATCCCCCCCCCCCCCCCCATATACAATTTACGACCCCATGTAGGTGGCCCCACCTCAAAGATTACTTCAATCTTTATAAATCCTCCATAATCCCCATGTGATCTTCCTAAAGATATGAAGAGATGTTGTTTGTACTTGATGAAACATATAATCCATTGGTTAATAGAACTTAGAGAGTGTTATAAGTAACAAGTATTATCATCTTCAACATCACAACACAACACAACTCTCCTCTCTCCCTCTTAAGCTCGGCCGTGAACCCCCTATACACCACCACCATTTTCAATCAAGCTTCATCCAATCCAAGACCATTACAAGGTGCTCAAAGGTGTTTTAGAAGGTGTGGAACTCTTGGAACTAGAAGGACCTCCGTTGTGTGCTATTATCCACCACATTTTCAACCTTGTTCTTCCCTAGCTTTAAGCTAGTTGTAAGATTCTTGAACACCCTTGTTTACTTCACATTTTAGTGGATAAAATATGTTGTATGATGTAAATCACTAAAACACTAAAGAACATACACTTGAAGCTTGAACATAAAGTTTACATAATGATGAAATATGATGAAATATTGTTAGAATGATGTTGTTTTGAATATATTGATGATTGCTTGTTGATTTCTAGGTAATATGATGTTGATCATCATGTGAAACTTGTTAGGTTATGATTAAAAACATGGTCTAACAAGATAAGAGGTGATTATGTGTTACATAAAATGATCATCTTCTTATTAAGACATGAACTTGATAATGAAAAGATTTTCTTGTAAAGTAATAAACCAAGTGAACTAGTAATCTTGTAAATCCAAGACTTGTGAATGATTTTTCTAAAGGAACCAAGTTAAAAGGATGATTTTTGTTTTAGAAAGATCATGGTTTTATTAAACCTACACTATTTTTAGTGACAAAATAAGCGTAGAGATACTCTTGAAACCAGAAGATCTAATAAAGAAATATTTTCGTAAAATATGTTTACAAGTTGTAAGCACCAAATCTTTGCAAGAATGAGATTTGAAAAGAAGTAAACACACTTTGGAGGGTAACTAAACCCACTAAACACTTTACCAAGATACTACGCGTTTTTGAGAAAAATCAAGTTCATGTTGTATTGTAAGTGGAATAGTTGTTGCACTTGGTAAGTGTAATATGGTTTAGTGAATTGTTGTTGATTGTTTGAATGGTTTTCGAAAAGAAAATAATATGCAAAATAGCATGGACGCCTCCATTTACAAAGGAAACTATGGCGAAATTTTCTAAAAATTCCAACACTTAGAAAATATTTTCTAACAAGTGTTTACAAATATGTTTTTCTTAACTTTGTTTTTCAAAATAAACTTTTCCATAGGTTTTGTTACAAAAATACAAAGTATCGGAGGTTGGTTTTTGTAAATAAAATGGGTAAATATATATTTAGAATATATATTTTATAGTAAGACACTTGTGTGAATATTTGTTTACTTGGTGGAATAGTTATATTATTTTAGGGTAAAATAATATAACTTAACAAATTACCATGACATTTACAACTCCAAAATAATACCAAAATTCTCACAGAATAAATATTTAACTTACACACTTGATATTTGAAACCAAATGCGAACACGTAACTTATAAAACATTCCGGAAAATACCATTACAAATATATTTTTGGCAAATATTGTTTTGGATACAAGAAATGAAAATACGATTTTTGAAAATATTACAAGAGTAATGTTGTATTTTCGACCAAGAGAAAATATATTATTTTTTGAAGTAAAAATATATATTTTCTTGACAATACATTGTTTTTGGACAAAACAAGTCTATATATATTTTCTAAGTGAAACTTGAAAATATATTATTTCGGAAACAAATACAAGAATACAAATACGCATGTATGAAATACTCCCATCCTTGGGAAGGAAATACGGAAATAAAAACTTAAGAAGTATTATAACTTCGGATAATACATAAAGGAAACGTAACTCAAAAAATGAATACTAAGGCAAGGCATGGCCCGCTCGTCTAATAGACCCTAGCACATTGTAGGTAGTCGTGTTTGCTGACGAGATTTGAGTTACGAGTACTGAAGACGCAAAACACTGAGTTCATGCTCCCCCTTTTCTTTAAGTGTTTTTGGTTTTATAACTCTCGGGGTGGAATACATGTTACGAATACTTAAACGGTATGAAATGCCTATGAAATACTAGATCATGTGAGCATAGACTTAATACTGAAATGCCATTAATACTTAATTAGGGACGAGGGTTAGATCTAACGGGTACGGCCGAACCCCACTCATGGTCACAACTAGTACCTAGTAGTGCTTCGGAGTCCCAGTTGAGGTTAATCGACATAGGCGAGGTAAATCGACACAGTCGTGGTTAATCGACACAGTCGAGGAAAATCGACAAGGGTATAAGCCATTACGAGTGCTTCCTATGTCCTCACATGCCTTAAAAGTCCTTGTAAAACATTCATGTTCATACACGCTTTTCGTACCTGTTTACAAAGGAGTCTCTCAAAGATTTACAAGAATTACAGTACACAAACAAGACGCATGAACTCGCTCAACTTTTGTTGATGTTTTCCAAAATTACATGTATTTCAGGTAACAGGATGGATCTTGGGCGCGGGTGTCGTAACTAGAAGTAGACTTCAAGTATAGATGTCATCCACTGTTGTTGGTTTGTAACCTAGTCGAAGGTTGTGTTTTAAAAACTTGAATAACCAGTGTTTGTAATACTTAAATTTTATGAATGGATGAACATCGTTTTGATCATGTAGTTGTTTATTACGATTGAATGCAATGATATTAAACCAGTCACACATCATACGCTTCCGTAAAAGTTAGGGTGTGACAGTCAAGACTAACAATGCAGGTCCATCAAAGGATTCATCATCGGACTATGGGTATGAAGTCATCATTCCTTAACAAAAGTCTGTCTCAATGGGAAGAGCAGCAGATGTTCAAAACAGCTGTCAAAGCTCAACCACTGCTACCTCAACAGTTGTTGATCAAAGTAGCCCTTTAACCCCTGCTCCCACATCATCAAACACTGTTGATAGTCCTCCATCAGTGGATAAAAGTCAGCATGTTTTCACGCCAGTACCACCTATTCCTCCACCTCCATTTGAAGCCACTACTGGATCATCAAAGTCACCAGCAGTAGTTAGCTCAGATGATTCACATCTACAGCCTTCACCATTAAATACCATTGTCCCATACCAAGGAGATTTAATCTTCTTGAAATCTCATCCACCTGACCAAATCATTGGCAACATCAATGAAGGGGTGCTCACAAGAAGTCAATCCCAAAACATTTGTCTTTTTGCTGGTTTCCTATCTCTCCATCAGCCAGTCAAGTACCAAGAGGCACTGAAAGACAACAGCTGGGTAGAAGCCATGCAAGAAGAGTTCCAACAGTTCAAAAGACAACAAGTATGGGAACTTGTACCACTGCCAGAGGGTGTAAGTCCAATTGGCACAAAGTGGGTCTTCAAAAACAAAACTGATGAAAGGGGCATTGTTGTCAAGAATAAAGCTAGGCTTGTGGTTCAAGGGTTTAGACAAGAAGAGGGCATTGACTATGATGAAACATTTGCCCCTGTAGCAAGACTTGAAGCTATCAGATTATTTCTGGCCTTTGCTGTCAACCACAAAATCAAGGTGTATCAAATGGACATTAAATGTGCATTCCTCTATGGTAAGATTCAAGAAGAGGTTTATGTCTGTCAACCTCCAGGCTTTGAGGATCCATTTAATCCAAATCATGTCTACAAGCTAAATAAAGCTTTGTATGGCCTGAAATAAGCACCAAGGGCCTGGTATGAAACTCTTTCCACCTTCCTACTATCCATTGGTTTCACAAGAGGTAAAATAGATAAAACATTGTTTTTAAAATGGAGAGGAAAGGATTTGATGATTGTCCAGATTTATGTGGATGACATCATCTTTGGAAGCACATGTAATAAAATGTGTGAAGAGTTTAGGCAACTCATGACAGCTGAGTTTGAAATGAGTGCAATGGGTGAGCTCCAGTGCTTTCTTGGTCTCCAAGTAAGGCAACTACAAAATGGCACTTTTATCCATCAAGGCAAATATGCCAAAGAACTTTTAAAGAAATTTGAGATGGATGATTGAAAGCCATGTAGTACACCCATTGCAACCAATAAAATAGTCATGTCTGATGAGAAGGATGAGTTGGTTGATCAAACTTTATATAGAAGCATGATTGGGCCTTTATTGTACCTAACTGCATCTAGGCCAGACATCATGTTTGCAACATGTGTTCGTGCAAGATCCCAATCAGCCCCTGGAAAGTCAAACCTTATTGCTGTAAAAAGGATATTCAGATACCTAAAAGGTGCTCCCACACTTGGTATCTCGTATCCAGCTGATGGTAAAATTGAGCTTTCAGGTTTCTCAGATAGTGACTTTGCTGGATGTGACAAGACAAGGAAGTCCACTTCAGGAGGGTGCCAATTCCTAGGCAGTTGTTTAGTGTCTTGGCAAAGCAAAAAGCAAGCAGCTGTTTCCACATCCACTGCTGAGGCAGAGTATATAGCTGCTGCAAGCTGTACAGCCCAACTGCTTTGGCTTCAAAATCAATTGTTGGATTTTGGTATCACTGCCTTAAAGACACCTCTCATGTTGGATAGTCAGGCAGCAGAAAATATCATCAAAAATCCAGTCTCCCATTCAACCACCAAGCACATAGATATCAGACATCACTTTGTGAGGGATTGCTATGAAAAATGTTTGATTTCTCTGCACCATATTCCAACTAAAGATCAGCTGGCAGATGTGCTAACCAAAGCATTAGACACATCCACCTTTGAAAGCTTGATCTCTAGGATTGGCATGTTAAACATGGAATAACAGGCAAAATCCTGTTTTTCTATGAATAAAAGCATTAAAATGTTTTCAGAAAATCAAAAATCCATCCTTAAAAATAGCTAAAAATGAATTTTTCATTAAATCCTTAAAAGTCTGCCATAACCACTGTTTTGTTCAAAAGTCTGTTCTATTTAAAAGTCTGTCCACTGCTGAAAGTCAACCCCTGTTCTCTCATTTCCTTGATAAGCATTGTTGTTCAAAATCAGTGTTTTTATCCACTGATATGCTATCCACTGATAGTAAAAATCACCCACTGCCTTCATTTGTTACCGTTACAACCACTGATCTTATTCCATCAGTGGTTTTCATAAAAACACTTGTCCTTCATTTCATCAGGGGTTGGCACGTGGACAATACATAGTGGTCAGATCTTTTGTAACCGCTGCCACGTCAGCATTCACTTTTTCTTTTATAAAACCCTTTCAAAACCCCAAACATGGTTTTACTGTCGAATCGAATTCACAAAATTTCCTTTCTCAAAGCAGTTTCCATCTCCTTCTTCCAAATTCTTCATCGATCTTCTTCTCCAAAATGACAAAATCAAAGTCATATACGAAATCCACTTCAAAATCATCTCCTAAAAAGGCCACTCAAATGGCTACCACACCCATCGAAATACCATACAAAGCTCCTCACAATTATCTGGGTCTCCTTACAAAACCTGGCACCACCGATACCTTCGATTCCATCATTGACACTATGTCTGCATCAAAGTACAAAACTTTGTTAACAGCAGATGCTCCAATTTATCTGAAAACCTAGAGAGAGTTTTGGAAAAAATGTTACTCTTGAAAAACAAGGAGAAGACGTCATAGCCATTAACTCTTCTCTAACGGGTAAAGCAGTCAAAATCACACCACAATCCATCTCAGAAGTTTTTGAACTCAATGATCAGCAAGGTAAAACTTCTTTTCCTAAAAACGAGTTAAAAACTGATTTCCTTGAAAGGGGGTATGCAGATACAATAAAAAAGGATACCTTACAAAAAGGTAATTTTCCACCTGCAACATGATTTTTATTCCATACCCTATTAATGTGTGTCTCAAACAAAACAACTTCTTTTAATGAGATACCATTAAAGATTCAAAACCTGGGATATGCTATTCTCCAAGATGAAAATTTCAATTACTCCCAGGAAATCTTTAATGATTTAGTTAAAAATGTTGATAAAAATCCATTCTTACTTTTTCCAAGATTTCTAAGTTATTACTTTCAAAAGAAATTTGGTAAGGATGATGCTCATGTAATAACACAAGGTGACTCTTTTCAAATAAACAGCTTAACTACTGAAACTTTCACAAGAATGTCAACACCTTGCAAAACACAAGCATAGGTCCCTGAGTAGAATTTAGCAGCTACCACTGCTCCTCAGGTATCTGCTGCTGAGCCTACTCCTTTAGGTGATCATAGCAGCAAAACAACAGCTTTTGAAACCCACACCTAAAATCACCAAAAAGCCAAAACAAAAGAAAACTCAAAAGCCCCCCAAACCTACCAAAAAGGTAACTCTGGAAGATGAGATACCAGAGCAACTGCCAGTGACAGCACAAAACTCACAGGAAACCACTGCTGCTACTTCCTCACAGTAGTTGGTAGAAATATCTCAACCTTTGCCTCAAAATCCTCCTGCTTCTTCTCAAAAAGAACAGGTTGTACATATAGGGACACCACAATATGATGCTCTAAATCACTTGCTTCCATCATCCACAGCCCAATGCCCGGGGCCAATTCTTTTTCTACACCCAACCTCACCTCTACAATTCCCCCACAAACAAAAATATTGTTGGATGCACTTGATTTGAACCAGGCACAAATCAGTCCTTCTCAATCATCTGTCAATGAGAACATACCTCAACAAGTGACTGGGTCTGATGTATCAATCATTTCTAACCCACCAACAACACTTGAGGAGGTTACACCCCTTGAGTTATAAGTAACTCTTGGTGGTAGTCCAAGTGAAGCAGCCACTACAAGTGTTGAACCCACTGGTTTGGATTTGGACAGTGGTTACATCAATAAGACTTCCTTGGAGGCAATTTCTTCTCTGGGAACACTTGTGTATCCAGTCTTCACTGGTTCACTAAAAAGGGTTTCTCAATTTGAAGAAAGAAGTCCCCAGTTCCAAGACAAAGGGGCATCAGTGGATGACTTTTGGAATACATTCCCTGAGTCAACCACTGTTAGTGGGAAATCAGATGATCCCATTAAGTTGGGTGATGGTTTAATGTACCAAGAATTGACGGACAGAATTGACAAATTGGATACTTCTGTTGCAGAAACTAAAGATATGCTGCAACAGTTGTTGAAAGTTCAAAAGGTACCAACCACTGCTGCTCCAGCTCAAGCACCTACACAACCTGCACCTGCTACAAATGAGTTATGGATCTTATTTCAACCACTGCTCCAACAACAAAGACAATTGGCTGATCAGCAGCATGAGATACATGTCCAAAAGCTAAGAAACATGATGGAGTCAAGGTTTAAAGATACCCAAGCTGACATCAAGTTTAAACATACTGAACACCACTGGCACTACTCCTCCCACTGTTCTCTTTATTGATAACCCACCACCAGATAATGCCAAAAAGGGGGAGAAAATCAAGCAGTGGAAGAAGAAGGGAGTTGAAGATGGTCTTTACATTGAGCCTCACAAGATAGTATGCTCAAAGACATCCCTTTGCCAGATGGATCCAAAAAGATTGATGTTACCACTAATGCTATTGCTGAAGCATTAGCTGAGGTGAAAAGGGATAGAAAAGCTAAGGATAAAGCCAGGTAGGAACAGGAGAAAAGAGCTTTTATGGAGCTAAATGGGCAGGGTCCTTCTGAACCTATGGATGATGAAAATCCTAAGGATGAAAATAAGAAGCCCATTAGACAAGTGAGGCAATCCAAACACACACCATCCAGACCCACAAAGCATGCTTCCAAACCACCTTCCAAAGGCTCCAAACACTAAACTTCCACCCAAATAGCTGTTGTAACTCCTACTGTATCAACAACTACTGATACTACAGTAGTTTCAACAACTGCTAGCCAAACACCTGCCATTACTTCAACACACACCACAACCACTGCCTTACCACCACCACCAAAAATCACCTCACCACCTAAAACAACTTCACCACCATCATCTCCTCCTGCTAAAAAGCAGAAGACATCAGATGTTACAACATCTGTTGTAATGGCAACAGTGGTTGAAACACCAATTGTTTCAACAACTGTTAGTCAGCCACATTCCACCACTCAAATCACTAACTCACAACCATCCAACACACCACCAGCCTCTCCTAAACAAAAAAGGAGAAGGATAATTTTGCCTGATGATGAGTCTCCATCACCACCAACATCTTCACAACCTCTTTCACTTGTCAATATTCCAAACCATGTTCCTCTCTCTTCAGCCCAAGTTCAACAACCAATCACTGCCATCACTCCAGCAGGTTTCCAATATCCTCTTGAACTTATAGCAGTCAGAGAAGAGATCAAATCTTTCTACTTTGAGGATGATCCTGCTAAAAGGAGTTTGCCATCAGTTGAAGGATATCCTAGGCCTAACAACATTGAAGAATATTTAAAAGTTAAGGCTCAACATGCAGAGGATGTCTCCAAAAGAAACTCACAAGGAAAAACTGACAAAGAAATTCAAAGGCATTATCAATTTCTACTCACACAAGTCAGATCCTTGGAGCAGTTTGCAAAGAATGTTTGTCAACAGATATCAGAAAGAGCAGATGAGTCATTGAGAAAAGACTACCTTGACAACATTATGGCATACAAGAAATACAAGGGGGAAAATACATGTATAAAGATTGGACCATTCCTGAGCTTAAAAGTGAAGCAGCCAGGATTCAAGACAAGATTAAAAACAAGGTCAGACACACTCCTACTGATTGGGCAAAGTACAAAAAGAATGTACCTGAAAAGACATTGGAGCTGAAGAGAATGAAAGAGGAATTGATCACTGTTGAATTTGGGTCAAAGAATCAAGTGATGAGGTGGAAAGAAGACAAAGCCAGGGTCACTTATAAAAAGTTGGCGGAATTAAGGAAGAAAAATCCAAAAATTCCACAAAAACCTGACTATCCTGTAGCAGAGGTTTCAACAAGACCACCAAAGCTGCAAATCAGGAGATCCACTGCTCCAGCTGGTGCTGCCATCTATAAAAGAAGACAACAAAAACAGTTGGATGCTGAAACAGTGGAAGAATTAATGGCAGGAGATGACCTTGTAAAAGAGGGTATCAAGAAGATGATAGCAGAAACTCTTGGATTGAATCAACCTGCAAGCACTGCTCAGTCAGTCATCACCAGGCCAGCATCACCAAACTCCTCATCTAATAAAAATCTCCCAAGAAACCCACCAGACTCAAAAGTACTAAAGTGGAAAACTGACAAACAGACCCATGTACTGACTGTGATCAAGTCTAGTGGAGAAGTGAAGAAAATAACAAGGGAACAATCACTTGGCCTAAGTATTGAAGATTTGCAGGATCTCCTTGATCTTCCACTTTGCAGGGATGAAGATGATACAGATGCCTTAGACTTTGAGTTACAACTCAAAGGGCAAATAAGGGAACTATTGATGACGCAATAAAGATCTACAAATAATGAAGGGTTTTGGCATTATCTGTTCCAGTGGGAGATTGTTGGGATTGAACCCTATCAGAGGAACAGATAATTAAAGCCAAAACCGGATCAGAGTAGTGGATCCAGAATAAGAAGATGTTATGTATACAAGTCTCTCCCCTTGAAAGTGGTTTCAACATCTGATGACCTCCAATCCACTGATCGTTACAACTGCTGATCAAGTCAAAGACTGATGAGGACTAAATCCCTGCTGTTCAATCTGCTGCTATGAGTCAAGCACTGCTGAATATGTCAAGTACTGCTGGAGTCACAACAGTGGAAGGATTCAGCAGTAGTTTAGTTTGTTTTTATGTAATGTATTGTAATCAGTAGTTAGCATAAGCAGTGTTTGTATTAGATCAGTTGTTAGAGTTTGTTAGGAGGTTAGATGTCACTTTCATGGTGACGTCAGCAAAGATGCCACAGTGGTTTGTCCGTGCCTATAAATAGAATAGTACCCTGTACTGTTCTATTAGCTCTTCACCATCTTTCTTCCTGTACGAACAAATCACTGTGAGCTCAGGCTGAGGGGGAGTTTGTTACATGCATGCATTGTAATCGTTGATGAAATAAATTCAATCATTCGGTTCTTTGTTGAAAATGTGTGTTAAAAGCAATTCTCCTGTTTGATTGTGTGCAAAGTTTGTTTCCATTTACATTCCGCTGCATTACTTGTTCATTGTTCATCTTAATTCAAACACAAAACACAATCAATCCAAACTCAGATCCTAACATTAAAGAAACTATTTTAACGTACATCTTGGTATAAATTTGAGTTGTCTATGTTTCGACGTAAACATTTTTAATAAAAATCGAGTGGGGTTAAATATAATATCTTACCGTTACAAAAAACATTTTACGTGCGTATTTTTACGTTCCTGTCGGTATAAATTCGAGTTATTCTACATTTCGGCGTAATATTTTTGGAAAACAAGTCACATAAAATATAATATGTTTTTATACTTATTTTATGATTGTTAATTGCTTCGTAAATTTTGTTCTTAATCGAGTGAAATTTAATTGTGGTTTTTTCCTCTTTTTTAAAAGCTCTAATTAATATCTTTTTGTTACACGTATATGTTTTTCCTCTATACCCGCTATGTTTTCTATGTATGAGTCGAGACACCTATAATACGTTATAATTGTACGGTATAAATTCGATTTATTTTACTTTACTTTACGTTTTGATCCAATTGCAATGCTTATGTAGGTTACATTAAGTGTAATCGGATACGTCGAAACACAAGTTTTTGTGTGGTCCACGCAACACATAACATTTAAGCTAATTCATTCGATGTTTACGATATTCGAAATGTGCGATGTACCCGCGCCACAATGCGCGCGGGCAACATTACTAGTTTGTAAGAAAAGATATAGATAATATATTATATTTGTAGTGGGTTTCCTTTAGACAAAAAATCAATAACAAAAGGCATCTAATTTGAAAGAAAAGATATAGATATTTTCAACATATACAATTCCCGTGGGCGGGAATAGTGCTTTGCAGCCATTGGCTGAAATGGGCGGTCGCCCCTTCCTTATTAAACCAAACAATTTATTATTTTATACACGCATTAAAATTACGGTTTTGTCCCGGAATAGTGTTTCTATGCCATTGGTTCAAATGGGCGGCGAACAATACCCATTGGACCAACCAGTTTATTATTTTATACCCACTTGCTTTGCAGCCATTGGCTGAAATGGGTGGTCGCCCCTTCCTTATTGGACCAACCAATTTATTATTTTATACACGCTTTAAAATTACGGTTTTGCCCCAGAATAGTGTTTCTCTGCCATTGGTTCAAATGGGCGGCGAACAATACCCATTGGACCAACCAGTTTATTATTTTATACCCACTTTAAAGTTAAAGTTTTGCCCCCCGTTAAAAAATACGGTTTTGCCCCAGCTTCAAAACACATTTACCCTTTTACCCCGAGCTAAAAAATACGATTTCGCACTCGGTAAAAAAATACACTTTTAACCAACTTGGGCTAGCTCAAGTGGCCACCGACATCCTTGCTAAAGTCTCTCGGGGACCCTCATTTGGAGAGGTCTCGGGTTCGATCCCACTCGAGTACGACCAGAGGATATTTTCCGCCAGGGATCTTTGTCGAGTAGTGAACTGGGAGGGGAGATCCCCTCCGCGGTCGGGGTTACCGTGCAAATTAACCTTTTTTTTTTAAATTACGTTTTCGCCCCGGTTAAAAATAAAATTTTCTTTTCCCCCCAGCTCAAAAAACGAATTTACACCAGTTTATTATTTTATACTTACTTTAAAATTACGGTTTTGCCCACAGTTTAAAATTACGTATTTGCCCACAGTGCAAAATAAATTTATGCTTTTGCCCCCAGCTAAAATTTACGAATTTCCCTTCAGTTCAAAATTACGATATCACCCTCAATTCAAAATTACGCTTTTGCCCCCCATGAAAAATAAAAATATGATTTTCCCCTAGCTAAAAATTAGGATTTTACCCTAGCTAAAAATTAGGATTTTACCCTCGAGAAAAAATGATTTTCCCCCAAGTAAAAATAAAAATATGACTTTGCCCTAGCTAAAAATCGTGTCAAAAAGCTGCTTAACACTCTTTTTACTTTTTATTTCTATCAAAACTATAGTACTGCTTTTTTAATTGGTTGAGAATTGTTCGGCCATCGCCTCGCAACCCGGGCTCGGCATTACCTAGTATATTATATTTGTAGTGGTCCTTTAGACAAAAAAAAAATCAAAAGTTGACATATGAAAGAAGTCTGAAGGAGTGAATCCACTGTAAACAACGCCTCACAACATCAACAGTTTCTTTCTATACCCCTCTACACTCTCATCAAACTCTATGGCCGAACTTGTGCTTTCTTCCCTCCTCCCGATGCTCTTTGAGAAGCTGTCCGATGCAGCTTTCAAAACTGTTGCTCGCCACAAGGGACTTGATGCTGAGATCAAGAAATTGCAGAAATCCTTAACCCAGATCCAACTTTATCTTACTCATGCTTCTCAGATGGAGATAACTGATCCATCTGTTAAACAGCGACTGAATGATCTCCAGCATCTGGCTTATGACATCGATGACGTCCTTGATGGTTGGGCGACTGACGCTATGGGCCCTGAGTTCATGCAAGAGCCAGAAGGCATCACCGGCAAGGTAAGAAAGCTAATCACCCCAACTTGTTGCACAACTTTCTCACGGACTACTACTATGATTGCTGAGTTAGATGATATTTCCACCAAACTACAAGATCTAGTTAAGGAGAAAGCTGACCTTGGTTTAGATAATCTTGGTTTGAAAGTGGAAGAGGAAACTAGGCCAAGAACTAATAATAACCGAAGTTTACAAACCTCTGTTGTCAACCCATCTAGTATTGTTGGGCGCCAAGCTCATAAAGATGCACTGGTTCAACAGCTATTGTTACCGGCTGATGAACCATGTGATCAAAACTATAGCATTGTTCCCATAGTTGGTATGGGTGGGCTTGGAAAAACAACTCTAGCTGGACTTTTGTATAATGATGTACGAGTCAAGGATCACTTCGAACTCAAGGCGTGGATTTGCATCTCAGATGAGTTTGATATCTCTGTTAGAAGCAAAGAGATCTTTATTGCTTTTGGAGGTGAGGTAAAGGAGGAACATATAAATTTTAATAAACTTCAAGAAGCTCTTAGAGATCACCTAACACGAAAAAGATTTTTATTGGTGTTAGATGATGTGTGGAGTGAGAGTCGTGAGGATTGGGAAACCCTCGTCAGGCCCTTTTATACATGTTCTCCAGGAAGTAAAATCATAGTAACAACACGAAAGGATATATTGCTAAAAAAGCTGGGTTACAATTCTCTATACAAGCATCTGGAGAGCCTGTCAGATGATGATGCTTTATCTTTGTTTGCTCTACATGCATTAGGCGTAAGAAATTTTGATTCACATTTGTCACTTAAACTACATGGTGAAGGCATTGTGAAAAAATGTAAAAAATTGCCGTTGGCATTGATCACACTTGGTACATCACTGAGGGCAAAAAAAGATGAAGATTCATGGAAGGGAGTATTAGAAAGTGAGATATGGACATCACAAGTTGAAGGTGAAGTCATCCCAGCCCTGAGACTTAGCTATCATGATCTTTCGGCACCTTTGAAGCGGTTGTTAGCATACTGCTCCTTATTCCCCAAGGACTTCTTGTTTGACAAGGAGGAACTGATTTTATTATGGATGGCCGAAGGGTTTTTCCAGCCAACTCCAAGTGATTCAACAAAAGAACCCTTGGGTCACAAATTCTTTGACGAGTTGTTGTCAAGGTCATTTTTTCAACATGCACCTAATAATGAATCATTATTTGTGATGCATGACCTCATGAATGACTTGGCGACATCTGTTGCTACCGAGTTTTATTTTAGGTTAGACAACGAGTCAGGGAAGAATATTAAGAAGATGAAGCTAGACACGTACCGCCATATGTCATTTGTTCGTGAGGAATATGTAGCTTACGAGAAGCTCCAGGTACTTGAAAATGCCAAATGTCTGAGGACATTCTTGGCAACGTTTGTTGGGGAGGTGGAACGTTGGCGAAAATTTTACTTATCCAATAAGATTCTGACTGACTTGCTTCCTAAGTTACCATTATTAAGGGTTCTAAGTTTAAGCGGCTTTGAAATAAGTGAGTTACTGGAGTCCATTGGTACTTTGAGGCACTTGAGATATCTTAATCTATCTCAAACTCATATCACACATTTACCGGAAAAGGTTTGCAATCTTGTTAATTTACAAACATTGATCCTGTTTGGTTGTGATGAATTAACTGAGTTGCCCAACAACTTCCTAAATCTGAAGAACCTGCAACATCTTGACGTTAGGGACACCCTGCTTTCATTTCAGATGCTGTTAGAGATTAGCAAGTTGAAAAGCCTACAAATTACTCTCTCGAAAATCAATATCGAAAGTGAAAGCGGAATTGAAATTACCAGACTTAAAGACTTTAAAAATCTATATGAAAAATTTTCCGTTGTAGGTTTGGAGAAAGTGCAAAATGCAACCTATGCACATGAGGCGAACCTTTCAGAAAAGAGGCTTAGTGAGTTAGAGCTTGTATGGGGTGATGAGCTAAATGATTCTCGAAATGACATGCTTGAAAAAGAGGTCCTAAGTGAGCTGAATCCTTGTCATGATAAGTTATTAAAACTCAAACTTGTGTCATATGGGGGACTGGAGTTTCCAAAGTGGGTTGAGGATCCCTCGTTTCTTCATTTGAAGCATGTGTCAATAAGTGGCTGTAAGAGATGTACATCAATACCGCCACTGGGACAACTACTGTCACTGAAGGAGTTGTTTATTCAAGGCCTAAAGGCAGTGGAAGTTGTGGGTTTTGAGTTATTTGGGACTGGTCAAGCATTTCCTTCACTTGAAATTCTGAGTTTTCGTGATATGCGTGGATGGAAGAAATGGTCAGGGGCTGTGTTTCCACGCTTGCAAAAGCTTAAAATAAAAGATTGTCCTAATTTGGTTGAAGTCACACTTGAGGCACTGCCTTCATTGAGTGATCTAAGAATAAGTAAATGTGATAGTGGTGTGTTGAGAAGGTTTGTTGAAGTTGCTTCAGCAGCAGTCACCAAGTTGGGAATAGGAGAAATTTCAGGGCTTAATGATGTGGTGTGGAGAGGTGTTATAGAGTATCTTGGTGCAGTTGAAGAATTAGAGATATCTAAGTGTAATGAAATAAGATACCTGGTGAAATCAGATGCAGATGCAAGTAAGATTCTTGTGACGCTGAGGAAACTGGAAGTGTGGGGATGTGATAATTTGGTGAGTATAGGAGAGAAAGAAGAGGAGGAGGATAATTGTAGGAGCAACCTCCTAGCATCTCTTAGGATATTGGAAGTGTATGAATGTAAGAATATGGAGCGTTGCAGCTGTCCAGATGGCGTTGAGGAGTTGAGTGTTGAGGGTTGTAGTTCAATGACAGTTGTGTCCTTTCCAAAAGGAGGACAGGAGAAGCTCAAGAGACTTGCAATATGGAATTGCAGGAACCTATTGGAAAAGGAGTGGGAGTGGGGAGGACAAAAAATGAACAGAAGCAGCAGCATGCCGATGCTTGAACATGTATATATAGGTGATTGGCCAAATCTGAAATCAATCATTGAACTGAATTGCTTGGTTCACCTCACCACATTGATTATAGACAACTGTGAAAACCTTGAGTCATTTCCAGACACTTTAACATCGTTAAAGAGTCTGGAAGTAATAAATTGTCCCAAATTGGATGTTTGCTTTCTTCCTGGTTGGGTTTGGCCTCCCAAATTGCGTTCTTTAGGAATAGGGAAGTTGAAGAAGCCCTTCTCCAAGTGGGGCCCACAAAGTTTTCCAACCTCACTTGTGGAACTCAGGTTATACGGTGGTGGTGAAGATGGAGTGAGTGGTTGTAGTGAGTTTTCTCATCTTCTTCCTTCATCTCTTCCTTATCTTCGAATAGATGGATTTGAGAAATTGGAATCTTTTTCAGTGGGACTCCAACACCTCACCTCCCTCCAATCTCTCTCTTTTGACAATTGCCCTAATCTGAAGAAAGTGTCTTCGCATCCCCAACAACTCACCTCCCTCCAGCATCTCTATTTTCTCGATTGCCCTAAGATGACGGATCTACCAGAACTGTTGTTGCCTTTACTCTTGAGTTTACACATCAGGGGTAATTGCCCAGAAGGTCTGAAAGAAAGATGCGGTAAAAAGGGGAGTTACGGGCCCCTCATCTCCCATATCCCCTGTATCAACATACTATGAAGTTAATACGAAGGTCTCTCTCCCTCTGCCCTTAATAATTTTAAATTAAATTACTTATATATATATAATTGTTTTTCTTTAAACAAACAATTTCAAACATAATCTCAAATATATGGTTTACTGTTTTCTTTGTGAAAATTGTCTATTAAGAGGGTGTTTGGGGTTGAGTTTTGAAGGAGATTTTTAGCTTATTGAGTTTTGAAATCGTAAATAATCAGTTTTGAGTGTTTGGGTAAAAAATTGATTATTTGCGTTTAGAAAGTTACAAAACGCAGTTTTCCAAAAGCAGCTCCCCCCCCCCCCCCCCCCCCCCTACTGCAACAGAACGCAGTTTTCCAAAAATTGATTATTTGCATTTAGAAAACGATTTTCACTTGTTTATTTTTTTAAATATATATTTGCCAAACACTCAAATAGTTGATTATTGTGATATCAAGCAACATAATCAAATCCAAACACTATCTTTCAACATCACGTTTTGTTACAATTATTATCTGATTCTGATTATTCAAAACACATAATCTATTTTCAAAACTCAACCCCAAACACCCTCTAAATTAACTAATGTTTGCACTCGTATTGATAAGGCCAACTAATATTACCTGTGTTTCAGGAGTAATATTCAATCTTAACTTTAAACCCATTATAACCTATTTAAAATTAATGGGGTTTAATGGATTAAATTTCCATGAAATATGTCGATTCTGTAAGCATTTGTTTATATACAATTAGCAAAACCATATTAAAAAGTTATTATTTGTACAGTTTTGATTTTGATCATTTTTACTTTACTGCTAATCAAATTCATATGGCTTCTCTTTGGTTTCATTTGAATGGAATACTATTTCGAATAGAGTTTTGTTAATTCAATAAGACTTGCATTTTATATAATACCATATTGGTCTATGGTTTGATAAAGTCAAACTTGAAAGTGGCATAAAAAAGGGAAAATGTACCATTAAGTTGAGTTTTATTAGAGTCCATTTCATTTTGGATGGAAAGAGAGCATGTAACTTTTGTTTCTTGAGTTTATGTGACTATCTACACTTTCTTTCTTTATTTAGTAAATCAAGATCTGAAATCATTTTTACAGTTATATCTCCCATCTTGTGACTCACAATTGCAGAGTTCCAAATGTATGAATATGTAGAAATCATGAAGCCCCTGAATTCTGTTTGTCGTGATATGACATTGCCGATTTTACTATTCTGATTATCTGTAGACTAATAGCTTACTTTTTGATATGATCTTTTAGTTTTCTTATTTAAATTGACAGTATGAGGAAACTGACCATGATTATATCCATGGCAGATCCGATGCTGCAGCCTGGAAACATTTTACAGCAGGGAGCAAAAAGTTGGGCTTGATTGGAAGATTATGATGCTGCTACCTTTTTCCTTTATCATTTTTTGTGGATACCTATTAGTGATTTGTGCATAAAAGAACCAGTTGACTTGGATTCTATTTTGTTGGTAATGGTTCAGACTGCAGATTGTATTGTGTGTATACCTATAATAGTGATTGGTGCATCACTAATGTTAGTTGTGACTTTCATCATTTTATTTAACCGATGATGCGAAAATTGATACAACCACCCATTTCCCTCATTTTTATCACTCATGCGATGGACAGCGGTGTGTTTTGAATGAAAGATCAGCTTTTCATTGGTTTTCTAAAAATCTAATTTTTCGATTCCAAAACATAAACGGTGGCAAATTTAGACTTGTGTGTGTCAAAACAAGTCTATGGTTGTTTAAAATTCATATCAAACTAGAAGATTTGAGTTATAATTTTATTTGAATTGAAGGGGTGGATTTGAAATTTGTCAATGAAGACTCAACCCATTATCATTTTCTACAAGTGGGGATAATGTAAAGACAATGGTGCCTTTCAATTTAACAAAGTGCCTCCATTTAATGACAATAGTCCCTCCATTTTCACAATTCTTTTCTAAGTTGTGAAGGCAAGACTACCCCTCAACTTCGTCTCCATAGTGTACAAGCAGGGGTAGCACGGGCTACCCTACAACTCCGTCTATGTAGCGTAAAAATACCCCTTAACTCCGTCTACCTGGTGTAGTTTTTTTTCGGTTTTATACAAAAGATACCCTGATCCCAAAAAATAATTAAAAACTGGAATTACCCTGAATTTTTTAGCTTGATCTGCCACTGGCAAAGGTGGTGGTTCTAATGAACATAACCCTAGACTTCCATTATTGGTGTGCTTATGAAAATGTAGATGCAAACCATTGGTTATACATTCTCCGGTCATTTCGGTTATACATTTCGGTTATACATTCTCCGGTCATTTCAGTTACGGTTCTATTAACCCGCTGTTTAGCTCCAATAACAGAAGAGTTAAGACAATGATTAATCATCAACCAGCAACTTAATATGACAACTAGATAAGTTGCACACAAATTGAAAGAAAGCAAAACTAAAACAGATATACAAAATCTAGGAAACCAATTTACAGGAGACCCAAAAAAAACGAAAGCACAACAATCGGTCATCCATCCATATTTCAAACAAATCATTTTCGTCCGCAAATTGAAAAAACTGAAAACCCATCTTTCATTCTGTATACAATGAAAATTTGTCTGGTTGTAAGGAACACATTTAATGCTTTAGATTTTGATTAAATTTATAACTATGCCTATGCGACTGTTTATGAACAGATGAGTAATGCTTCATGTGGACTCATTTTCCTTTGGGACTTCTAGCTGGCGGGGTAGGAGGTTGAGAAAGCTTCCGTGAGTTTGTTGCGAGGAGGTCGAATCTGTTTCTTCTTCTGCAAGAAAACTCACAGATTCAAGCACATAAGTGCAGATAATCAATTTTAACGCATTTACTTACTAATGGGTCAATTATGTTTATGCTTAGTCTTGCGGGTCAAAGAGGTAATCACAAATAAAATTGCCTTTACGGTTAGGAAGTTGACAAAAGTAAATAATTCTTATACATAAAAAATCCTCTTGAATCATTTATATCAACTAATCACATTATTATGGAATAATATATATTTGTAAACATTGACAAAACTAAATATTTCATTAAAAAACGTTGGACAACAAGAACTCAAGAAGTATGATGTGTCGTTTAATCCCAATCCATTCAATTTATGTATTTTCTCGCTCTTCATGCTTATGACATATTTAGAATGTAATCTCCCACAGATGAGGGAAAAAACCCACAACGATATACTCCTTTTGTCCCGTGAAAATTGCAATCATTTCCATTTTAAGGCATCCCATGTTAGTTGCAACATCTCTTATCTTTTAGCAAAAACTTAAGCTAAACAACATTTTTTGCCGTTGGCTATGGTCACAAAGTAACTAGATCCCACTATTTTGCAAGAAATGAAAGGTATTTTCGACACCTATGACAGTAGTGCAATTAACAAGAGAATATACAGAATATATATAGGGGAAGGTTAACGTACAATAGCTCCTTAACGTGCGACGGTACGCAACTTAATTACACATGTTCATTTGTAAATTACACACGTAACAATTTCAAACCCTAATTACGCATGAAGAAGAAATAGCTAATACAGTACCTTTGTTGTTGCACTTTTAATAGAGAATTAATAAACTTTGTTAGATAAGGCAAATTCGATCCTTTAACTTATAAACAGGTCAAGTCAGTCAAATCAACAAATTTAGCTAAAAAGGGAACAAATCAAATTAGGTTGAAAGTTACCTAAAGTCTATTCTAATTGCATAGTATGCAGACAACCTTCTATGACGGTTTTATTAACATTGTTTTTGTAATTATAACAAACAAGTCAAATACTTTTTAGAAGAAATAAAAAATGAACAAACGTGTTATGCCCTAGTTTTACCAGAATATTCTGGGAACAAACGGACAGACCAGACCTAATTGCCCAAAATGTTATTCCCAAAAAAAAAACATATCCGATAATGACTCAAATAGGCCTGTCAAGAGAACATTACAGATTACTATTTATGTGAACTTCATATATTGCAAAACTAGGTTAACTGAATAAGAACCAATAGCTAGATCCCAAGTAGACCAGACCAGACCTACACCACACGTCACCTTTATTTCATGAGCGCCTCTGGAGACAATTTTGCCTCTTCCGGAAACTTCAAATGAGTTCTCCAGTTCACTATCTGTACTAGCAACATAAAACTTATAAGCAACGATAAAAACAACAATAAAGGTTTACGTAATATGCAAAAGTCAACGATTTGACCTTTCTACAAGTAGACATGGGTTAGTCTGAATAAAAGGGTGGGTAACCAACAAGCATTTCATACATTATAGCCCCAAGAGACCACCTACACGCAACAAAATATAATCGGATTAATATTATATATACTATAAATATGCTATTTTGTCAACATCAAACAATTTTAGCCCCACAACTTTGATAATAACCAACTTTAGCCCCTCAACTTTAGTAAGGACATATTTAGCCTCTTAACTAAAATAACTTTAGCCCCTCAACTTTAATAATGACATGTTTAGCCCCTCAATTTTAATAACGACATTTTTAGCCCCTAAACTACATCAAACAACTTTAGCCCCTCAACTTTAATAACGACATGTTTGGCCCCTTAACTACATCAAACAACTTTGGCCTCTCAACTTTAATAATAAACAACTTTAGCCCCTCAACTTTAATAATGATATGTTTATCCCCTCAACATTAATAATGACATGTTTAGCCCCTTCACTAAAACAACTTCAACCCCTCAATTTTAATAATAAACAACTTTAGCCCTCAACTTTAATAATGACATGTTTAGCCCCTATACTTTAATAATGGCATGTTTAACCCCTTATAACTAAAACATCAAACAACTTCAACTCTCACGATTTGCTTATTTTTTATCTATGTTTCGAACCCGTTACGGAGCGTGGGTGGTAACCCACAAGTTATTATAAATCTATCAAAAAGTGCTTCGGTTACACTAAAGATACAAACCAATCACACTCCATTCCGTATCCCTTCTTCAGCAAAACTTCGGGAGCGATAAAATCAGGTGTGCCAACAGTAGAATAAGCCTACATCGTTACAACATGAAAGATTCTTAAAATGTTCAATATCAATGCGTTTGGAAAAATGAAATAAATAAAATAACTTACAAGCATCCTCCTATTTCGCTGCCAATGCAGCAGTTGCTCTTGTTGAGTGCGTTTTGGTATAGCAGGACGCCCGTCACTTTGAAGGGCCCCGCTTAAGTTATTTGCAGCGGTGAAATCGTTTTCTTGAAGATTAGTACAGTCTAATGGTTTATATAATCCAAAATCTGACAGTTTCATGTACCCGAATTTATCAAGCAACAAGTTGTCAGGTTTAATATCCCTACACAAGTTGGAAAAAGATTATACGTGGGATTAAAATTTAAAAACCGTCACATGTTTGTATGAAGTGAAGCTAGTAAAGAGTAAAGACTTTTTTTGTATCAACCTATAAATGTAATTATGTTTGTGTATTGATTCGCTTGCCAAAACAGTTTCCCCAACGTAAAACCGAGCTTCGTCTTCGGTTAACGTATCCTTTCACATGAGTAAAGTCATCATATCTCCACCGGGAAGATATTCAATTATGAGGTAAAGATATTCTTCATCTTGGAATGAGCAATAAAGCTTAACAATGCAATTGCTATCGACTTCCGCAAGCCGGTTCCTTTCTGCTTTCACATGTTCAACCTAAAAAAAAACCCTCTGATAAACCAACTTAAAGCATTTTAAATAAAATCTTAGAGTAAAATGCCATTTTAGTCCCTGAGGTTTGGCCAATTTTGCGACTTTCGTCCAAAGGTTTGTTTTTCCGCATCTAGATCCAAAAGGTTTGAAATCTTACCATTTTCATCCAGCTCGTTAACTCTATCCATTTTTCTCCATTAAGTCAGGGGTATTTTAGTCTTTTTTTTTATTAACTTAAAGGGCAATTCAGTCTTTTGAATACTTGTACATATGTTAAATGTTTGTACATAAAGTGAAAAAGACCGAATTGACCTTTAAGTAAACAAAAAGAACGGAAATACCCCTGACTTAACGGAGAAAAATGGATGGAGTTAACGAAGTGGATGAAAATGGCAAGATTTCAAACCTTTTGGATCCAGATGCGAAAAAAGTAAACCTTTTGGACGAAATTCGCAAAACTGGCAAAAACCTCAGGGACGAAGATAGCATTTTACTCAAAATCTTAACTAAACTTCTACCTGGCCTCTACGAAGCATTTCGGATTTTTAAGCTTTTTCATTGCATACACGTTACCAGTTGTTTTCTCCCTGCATAATCTAACCTGGAAGAGATTAAAAGTCAAAGTCAATGGTCAAGGCAGGTCAAAAAGGGTTGGTGAGTTTGACTTTTGTATGGTTCTGTAAAGAATAAGATTTTATATATATACCTCACCAAATGCACCCTTTCCTATCATTGTTAATGGTTCAAAATCATCAGCGCCCATTTTATGCCGCTGAATGCGCATATATTCTGTCTCTTTTTTCTCAAGATGTTTAAGTAAATTGTTTTGTTCTTCTTCAGAGACCTCTGAATCAGCCAATTTCTTCTCGAGAACATTACACCTGCATCAAGAATGGATTTCTGTTATCATTTGTAGTATTATAGTTCTTAGTCACATTCATTTAAAGTTCTATTTGTATCAGCCGTTTATCATTTACTTATGAGTTACAAAATGCCAATATAAATGACCGGTACGTTACAGGTAATCAATCATATTGAGAATGCATTTTAAACCTCAATAATAGAGAGCATAAGAAACTTTTTTCCCTTTATAGAACATATAAATACTGCGGCTATGATCTAGTATAACGCACGGAGATCGCGACAAACCTATGTAGTTAATATCGGCGATATATCGGTTATCGGTCAGACGGTACCCATGTCAAATATCGGTGTCAAATGTCAATACTGATATTATCAGCGATATTGACCGATATATCACCGATTTTCCCGATATTTGTACCTTTCTTCTTAGTTCTACCATTCTTCTTTCTTCTTATTGCTGCTCTTAGTGTTTTAAGTCTTAATTGTTAATTGTTAGTGTTAAATGTTGGTGTTTTAAGTCTTAATCAGTTACTATTTGCTACAATTGTTAGTGTTTTGCAAGTTGCAAAAGGTTAATTTGTTAATGGAAGGAGAGTTTACTGAATTGTTAGTGTTAAATTGCTATATATATAAATTTCTGCATGATATTACAATTACCGATATCCCACCGCGATAGCCTATATCTCAAATATTGGTCCTTGACCGATATCCGTATTTTACCGCATTAACGGGTTAGCGACAAACTTATTTTAAAGCAGATAATGGGCCAATTTCATTAGTTAAATTCAAACAAAATATATATAAAGTTCGTACCGTTCCCTTCGTGCGTTAAGATTCTTCATTTGCTCTTTGTAGTGTTTTTCTATATACTGTTTGGCAGCTTCAACCTTCTGTTTAGTAGCGTTTGAAGGTGCTTCGTCATTTGTTACTCTTAATCCTTCCTATCGGTTACTCCTAACTTCCCGTTTCGGTGAAGATTTCGGTTTCTCTTTCGGTTTCAAATTTTTGCACCACCGCTTTGCAAAATCCATCTGTTTAGTCAACCAACACTTTCTTCTAGTCAAGGTTTAAAAAGGCTAAAACGGGTATCGAGGCGTTTTCCCTTAGCCTCACGAGGCGTAAGCCTCGAGGCAGGTCGAGGCGTAAGCCTCAAAACATTATTAAAAAAATTAAAAAAATATATAGATGTCTCATAAAAATCACAAATTAGCATAAAACAAACATCATAAATAGAAAATATTTCAACAAACAAGGTTTAAACATAAAACAAACATCATAAAATAGTTCAAACAACTTAAACTAGTAATGTTATGACATCTAAATATCATAGAACTCGTTCCACTCCGCATCATCATCACCTTCTTCCTCATTTGACCCGTCAACTACACCAATGCCATCTTCATCCCCACCTTGGTTTTAAAAAGCGAGAAGCGCACAAAAGCGACAAGGTCAAAAACCGAGGCGCAAAGCGCCAAGCGCACCGCTTTTCGTACCCGAAGCGCACGGTATTTATTAATACTTTTTTATAAATTTCTATCATCAAGTACCCAAAAAAACCTATATTTATAACATAGAAAAGCACAAAAACTATATAACACACCCAATGTATAACTAACCAAGCTATATGTACAACTAGATAAAACTCAAGAAAAAAAAATAAACAAAATAGAAAGTTTAAGGTTAAATTTGACCAATAGAAAGTTTAGGGTTAAATTTGACCAAAACTGTAATATTGGGATGAAAATGTAGTTTACTTAAAAAAGAAATTAAGGAAATATAAAGATGTATCAATTAAAACCCTAAAACATATGCCGTTCAAAAAAAAAAAAAACCCTAAAACATAAACAGCCGTCACATCTTCTCTCCGTGGCAAAGGTCGTCTTCCTCCATAACTACTCGCAGGTAACTCTTCTTCATCTCCCAGCTCCATTTTTATGGGCAGGCCATCATCTTTATCTTCATTAGTCTCATCATCAGCACTAATTTTGCTCTTAAAGTCCTAAAAGCGTGCGCAAAAAACTAAATGGGCTGAAAAAAAAAGTCCAGAAAACAAAATACTGATCAATTTGCACAAGTCTGGTGAGGCTTAAGCCTCACCGCCTCGCCTCACCGCCTCAGCGCCTCGAACCGCCTCGTATGGCTGAGGCTTAGGTTTCAGTTCCCCCCTGTGAGGCTAAGCCTTGATTGCGATTTTTGACCGCCTCACCTGAGGCGTACGCCTCGAGGCGCGCCTCAAAACGCCTTTTTAAACCATGCTTCTAGTCAACACTCAACTACAGTGGAACATAACAGAAACACCAATTGTGTCGTTTCTCCTTCTTTGAATCCAAACAAACTAGCGATGCATTGCCGATTCAGAAGTAGACAAATCCAATTACCCTGTTACAATAAACACAATTCATCTTCAATAAACTGATTAATACAATTAAGCATTAAAAGAAATACACAATAATCAACATGAAGTACACGTACCAAACAATGTCTAGTGAAGAAAAATCTATGATCTACTGCCATTAAACATATAGACTCAAGGTTTAAAAAAATCAATTATTATTTAAAAAAATTCCAACTAGTACCTACTAATTTTGGCCAATCCATAAATATCCCGAATCCAAAACGGAAAACATAATTAATAACATCGTTCAAATCTAATACATAGCTAATTTCTTCAAAACGGTACCATTTCGGTAGGTATTAGATCAAGCACAAGCTACAATAAAGTAAACATACGGAACAACCAATTGCACCGTAAATTCAGTAAAATTCAAAACGAGAACTATTGACGCATAACAAACTATGGATACATAGCCTATTTAGACGTAGACGAATTCAACTAGCCTGTTACAATAAAGGAACCCTTAGCATTCGATATAAAATACGAACCACCATCAGCATCATCCACCAAAACCGCCAGTGCATCATTATTTCAAACCACTATAATTTCTGTACTCACCACCATCTTCTTCAAATTTGGTAGCATTGTGAGGTAATGAGCTTGCAAAAGAGTTTGGTGCCCTAAATTAACAACTTGAGAATTTGCAAAATCAGTCAAAGATAAAATGGCAGCCATTGCATTCACCTCAAGATTCTTCAACCCCCAAATTAAATCCCACTTGGCAATTCACCCCTAAAATGATTAAATAAATGGGACTGAAAGAACCCTAAGTTCTGAAAATATCCGAATTAAAAAAAGACAACTTCCCACATAAAAAAAAAACTTTTTTTTTATAACAACGAACAATTCCTAACAAATGCAATGAAGGATCAGAATATTTTATGACTGAAACAAGAACCACAGTGAGCAAAAATACCTCGTGATAACCTAAACTCGTCAGAAACCCTACCAGATGCGTTTGTTGATTGTAAGGATCAAGAATGGTTTTCTTCAACTCCAGAAGTTGACTTTTCGGATATTCAACCATGGCGGATGAAGGAGAAGGGGAGGAGGGTGAGAGTGTGGAACACTCACTGGATCCATGGTACGCTATGATGTATGATGTGTGTGGTAGGGGTATATGTACAGTGTAGGAATGGGAAAAAACCCACCACCAAAACCCACGCCCATGGGTATGGTGGTGCTTGGGTTGAGGGATTGGGTTATTTGGTTTGGCCAATGAGAGCATGCCATGTCACTTACTAGCTCGCCCCACGCTCGGCTTCAAACCCACGCTAATGGGGCCACGCCCAAACCCACGCCCCAACCCAAGCCCCTGGGGTGGTGACTTGGGCGTTTTCCCCAAACCCACGCCCCATACCCCACGGTCTTAGGAGGGGTAACACCTTACTACAATCTTTAATACCACCTACAAGCTCTTTGGTAGTAAAAAAAAATTGTTACCGATATTTGCATATTACGTCACTTTAAATCAAGTCATAGCCAATGCGTGTCCTTTGTCCAACGTCCATTTAACTCTAAGTCTAATTTACAACATACTTATGCAATTAGTGGTTGTACTTCATGCATTGTTGGTTTCGTATGCTTTTAATGGTTGTAAATTGTACTTCAAATTTTGTACCAACTCTTATCTCACTAATAATTGGGCTTTGCTCCATGCCAGCCACACACGTCACAAACACAAATAATAGAAAGATAGACTTCCAGAAGTTTTAGAGAGAGAGAGAGAGAAGAGAGATACGGCGGAAGGACCACCGTTTCTGGTGGTGAACCCGGCTGCGCACGACAGCGCCTCTCACTTCCGACGCATAAACGACTGCCATGGCGGTGGTGAGTTGTGGAGTTGTACTTCGGAAACAAACCCGGGCCGGTCAACGAACCCGGTTCAAGGCGTTTGTGGTGGTGGGTGATGGTAACGGGCACGTGGGTTTGGGGGTGAAGTGTTCGAAGGAGGTTGCGACTGCTATTAGGGGTGCGATTATTCTGGCGAAGTTGTCGGTCGTTCCGGTGAGGAGAGGGTATTGGGGGAATAAAATTGGGAACGTCCATACGGTGCTGACTAAGGTGACGGGAAAATGTGGGTCGGTTACGGTTAGGTTGGTTCCTGCGCCTCGTGGGGCCGGGATTGTGGTTGCCAGAGTGCCCAAGAAGGTGTTGCAGTTTGCTGGGATTGCTGATGTGTTTACGTCATCGAGGGGGTCTACTAAGACTCTCGGGAACTTTGTAACGGTTTGTTGTTATGTTTGAATTTCATGTATGTTTTTATAGGGTCATTTGGTTTAGTTGTTGCTGATATATCTAATGCATGTTGCTTTTTAGAAGAATTGCTTATAGATGATTGCATTAAAACGGAACATAGTTTTATTCATATTGCATTGTTTATGAGTTTGATTACTTTGTAATGTTTGTATACAACAGTGGTACATTTTTGTGAAAGAGAAAATGAAAATCATTTCATATCTATACAATTTATTGAAATGTTTTCATGTAAGTTGATACTTGATGTATGTACCCATTTGGGTTTGAGGCATTAATAGGCTAGACTTTATCTGTTTGAAATATCTGCCATCTCTGTTGACGTCGTACTCCGACAACTCAACCAGAAATGGTGATGAGTGTAGAGCTTCCAACGGTGGTTCGCATAAGATGGAATCATTTACAACCGCAATTGGCTTCTAGAAACAGTTTGCTTATTGATATTGTGGAGGAATCTGTTAGCAATTATAATCTAGAGCTCTACATAAGAATGTGAATTGAGTATTCCTGTTTGACATAAGCTTTTATAATATGTAGTATACCCGATCAATCACACGCAGTGAATAAATGTACGATTCGCTAATGAATCGAAAAAGATATGTTATTGGTGGGTATTCCTTATTGTTCATTATCTTTTCATTGTCTTTGTTATTTAACTTGGATATTGAAGACAAGTTTTATTTTGTTGCCTTTAGTAACCAATGGTGTTGAGGTTCACCCCTTGGGTTTCTTCACCAATTGTGGAAAGATTCGCTTTTACTGCTGGAACACCACTGGATAGGTGAAATTTGGTGGGCTTTATAATGTGTATTAGTAATAATTGTTTATATAAAGATTTGGTTATTTGGTTTTTGTGGATTGAATATTAGTTAACTCGAGCATAAATCTGAATTATCTACAGCGTGTATTGCAATTGTGTCCGTGCGACGGCGGTGACAGAGACGCGGTGGCAACCGGCTACGGGCGCGGCTTCTCCATTCGTTCTGCGATTCTCCGACAAAGGGGCTATTGTGAATATTGGTTCTCATGCTGCAATAAAAGTGTGAGTTTAAAATTTTTTAATCAGATTTGATTGCCTACGTGTTTATGGATGTTTATACGAGTTGGTTTCTTTTGGTGTATTTAGGTATGTGATCAGTTTTCGAGGTGGTGTTTGTATGTTGAGGATCATGTTCATTAGTGGTGGTTGCAACATTTCAAAGACATAAAGCAATAGGTCTCACGCCACAACACGCGGAGACAACCAACTTAGCGAACGCTTTGTCCCTCCGACGCAACGCACGACGGGCTAATTTCATATCATTTTCAACAGCTTCACTTGAGTATGGCTATAAACATAAATATTTTGCTCCAAAAATATTGTAAATTATAAACTAAGGTACCACATGTTTCATGCATGGTTTTGTGCTATTACACAATTATTAATATAAATATAACATTGTAGTTATACTTGTTACTCGGATTTATGTGACGAACGAAGCATGATAAGGTCTTTATATCTAATTGACTGCACGTCAATTTCGTTGGCCGCGGCGCAACGTGCGCTGCTCACTTTTCTAGTTTATGCCTAATTCTATTCGGTGTGGAAGTTGTAGCTTGTTCTATTTGTAGTACAAAAAGAATGTGAGGTAAAAAAGAATGTGAGGTAAAAAATGGTATGATATTGGGTGATATTGATAAGTGTTATACATTTAAAAAAGAAAAAAAAACTTTTTTTTTAAATTGTAGCAGTTCAACGGTTATAACAATAAATGTTTCGATCTTCAAAGGTAAATTTTTTAACCAAGTCAGTGATTATGGCCACACCTACTATCAGACGCCCAAGGGTGGCGGTGTGCCACGCCCCTTGGGCTGAGATTGCACCCCCACGCCCACTCTCAACTCCAATCCACATGTCCTTACGAAGGAAGAATGTTTGGATACGAGTTTCTTGGATAAGACTATGTGTAGTTGTCCCGTTTTTTTCCCAAATAGAATGTTTTCATTGGCTGCTAAATAATTCCACACATACCCCCATGCTTCTCTCCTTCACACCCCTTTTACTACTCATGCCCAAGCCCTTAGCGCCCCCGTAACGTTGTTTATCGCCCTTCTATGCTGAGGTGTATATATGTGGGCGTTAATCCATTACACTCGGTGTAATGCCTTAATAATGAATCAAAGAATTTGTTTGATGGACACTTGAATTGATAAATGTATTGCTGTATAAGCTTTGTCATTAAGCATGTGAGCAACGAAGCTTTATCAATACACATACAAGTAGAAGGTTTGAGGTTCAAATTCTGTAGAACGCATGTTGTGGTGTAGTTATCCTAGAAACATTTGTGGGATTGCACAAACACTAATCCTTTATCCTTAACCTTTAATCTCATGTTTAACATAACTTAAGTACTTTATTGTTATGATATCTAGATTTATACTAAATAGGTTTTAACTTTTATTTATTCGGTGAGTGCAATTAATCAATGTTACTTTTGTGATGGTGTTCAATCAATGTTCCTTTCGAAAAGTGGTAGGCTTATAATATGTCGGATTCTCTATTTCCCAATTAATACATGTGTTTATCGTTTTTATATAATCATTATTTTTTCCTCCTAAAAGAAAGAAACAAAACTTATATGGACCTATGAGATTGATCATTCATCATATCTATTTTGTACATAACTCTTACTAAAATATTGACTTTGATTTTATCTTTTCTAATTTGGGGTTATATGTAACAGAAAGTTAGAAATATGAAAGAAGTGACATAACACAACACCACAAACACATGGTAAGACCAGTGGGTGTGGCTTAGCGCCACCCACCACCTCAGCCTCCATAGCGTCCCTGGGGCGCCATCGTTCACACCGAGCAAATGAAAGGGGGCGCCATCCTTCTCCTCGCCATTGTGTTAACGGAAGAAAAGAGGGGTGCAGGTGGGGCCCGCCTCTTTTCAACCAATAATTTTTTTTTTAATTTTATTTAATAGGGTGGCTTTATACCACACCCTGCAAGTTAAAGGAATGGGCTTTAAAGCCCCCTGTAGGACGTGACGTTAACATGACCCTAACATGGCATGATAAAACCCGTGCCACACCCTGAGCCTAATAGTCAGAAAGGCAAGACATAACTTCAATATTCCATAGCTGTTCTTCCAGCACCACGTGAACCCTTGAAATCTTTTTTTTTTTTTTTGTACCATTATTTTGTTTGTATTTTAAATAATTTACCATTTACTAAAATTTTGTTACTCAAGATCATCAAAAGATTGTTTTTCGTCTTATATGGGTTATACGGTAAATTAAGACCAGGAAAACAAATCAAAATGTTAAGTCAACATGATAATGTGTTATTTATGACTGTTTGATATCTTTTTTATTTAAAAATGTTGACATGGTATTTTATATTTACTTCATATTATTGTTAGTGATTTTCTGCGGCATCCAACTATCCAAGTGAAGGGTGAATACGGGTGGCGCCGGTTCATCTTGGATGGGATACGAGGTTTTACCGATTATTTCACTGTCGTGCCTTCAGGCGGGTGGAGGTCGGGTTTCAGCGCATCTGGGAGATCCAAGGGACCGGCGGTGGTCGAGTAGTCAACCTTGGCCACAACGCTCGGTGTCACGATAGTTGGCACGTCGTTCCTTGCCGTTCAAAAAAATTAGTGATTTTAAATAGCAACAAACGTCAAATAATTAATCATGAAAAAAAGACCTCACCATATCAAATTTGTAGCCAGTTTCAAGGTTGCAAATTTTACCACATTAACGCGAAGATACTAAATTGGGCAAAAGATCAAATACAAATAAACTTAACATACTAAACATACAAATTGAAGGAAAAGTCAAAAAGACAAGGTGACATTTTTGTAATTACCACCAACTATCAAAGTTACTATACAAATGTGAACTCAACCAAAAATACCTAAAAAACACAAAAAAAAAAATTTAATATTTTTTATAAAAAATCGCTACATTTTGTTAAAAAAAAAAAACAAAAAAAAATTTTGCTACTAAAAGTAGCGATTTTTTTTTCTTTCATGGGGTTACGGACAATCCACGTCAAACAAGCGTCACGGGTTTTGGGGGTTTAGTTTTTAGCATTTTAGCTTGGGTGGGGGGTTTAGGTTTTTGGGGGTGAGGGATGGGGGTTTAGGTTTTTTTTGGGGGTGAGGGGGGGGGGGTTAGGTTTTTTAGATACATTTGTAGAGTAATTTTGACAGTTATAGATAATTACAAAAATGTCATCTTGGCTTTTTGACTTTTCCTTCAATTTGTATGTTTAGTATGTTAAGATTATTTGTACAAGAACTTTCCCCTACTAAATTGTCTCATTTCTGAAAGTAACGCGTTGCGGCGCGACAAAACTAAGTCATTGTAAAACTATTTATTGCGACTAAATACTTGGTTGTTATTAAAGCTGTGCTATTTAGTGTCTTATTTTTAAGTTGACAACTGGAGTTTTCATACAACAGAGCCGTTGGTAGCAAGCGAGTTAGTAACTCCTGGCGATGGCGACTATTGCGATGTCTAAGCATCCACTAACCCAACAAATAAGGAATAAGAATTGTATAAATACAATCAGAAAAACGTGTGAAAAAGGAGAAAAAGGAAGATGACGTGAAGTTATGTAAGCATAAAATGGGAAAAAAAAAAAAAAGACCCCATGATTTGAACTTGAGTCTCTTTAAAACACATACAACCACAAAACCACTCCACCATGATGAATAATCTACCTAACTTTAAAGAAAATGGATATATATACATACTTAAAAAGGGTATAGGGGAAAAAAGTCAACAAAAGATGACTTGAAGTTATGTATATTTACTATTCATGACAACCAATAAGGAAAGTTTACTATTCATTATGATGTGACAACTACTATTCATTAGCTTTGTTTTTTAATATATAGGATAATTACAAAAATCGTCCTTTATGTCACTTATCGTAAACTGTGTACTTTGTCTTCAGTAATTACAGAAAACGTATTCTATGTTTACAAACCCTTACACGTTATGTCTTTTAACCATAACTCAGTTAATTTTTATGGTTAAATATGACCAAGCGAAACCTATATGAGGGTATTTTGGTAATTTTACCATGTTTACTCAAAACAAAACCCTCTCTCTAACTTCAGCCCGACCTTCTCTCTCTCTCTAAACCCTCTCTCTCTAAACCCACTGCAATGGTGGTAAGAAAATGGACGACTTCCTTAAAGATTTTGATGTTCCGGCGAAACATCCGTCGGAAGCGGCGTTGAAGAAGTGGTGTAACACCGTCTCACTCGTCAAAAACCATCGTCGGAGAGAGAGAGAGAGAGTGTGACAGCATGATCGGAGTGAGAGCATCAACCGGTGGCTCGTGGTGGTTGTTTACGGTGGTGGTTGATTGTGGGGTTTATTGCAATGGGTTTAGAGAGAGAGAGAGAGAGAGGATTGAGAGAGAGAGAGAGAGGGAGGCGGTCGGGCTGAAGTTAGAGAGAGAGAGGTTTTGTTTTGTTTTGTTTTGAGTAAATAGGGTAAAATTACCAAAATACCCTCATATAGGTTTCACTTGGTCAGATTTAACCATAAAAACTAACTGAGATATGGTTAAAGGACATAACATGTAATAGTTTGTAAACATAGAGTACGTTTTCTGTAATTACTGAAGACAAAGGACACATTTTGCAATAAGTGACATACATAAAGGACGATTTTTGTAATTTACTCTTCTTTATTTGTATTTAGTGGATATTATTCATTTTTTATAATTTTTTAATATATTTTAAAAGTGGTTGTGAGGTGAAGCAAACGAGAAGAAAAAATATAAAAAATATTATTTAATTGTAATGGGAGTGAAAATTTAGTTGTTTTTATTGTAGTCATATGTAGATTCGATTAAAAGAAGGGTAAATTACATTTTTCGTCTTTTATGTTTGTATCATATTGCAACATATAGATTTTAAGTTCGATAATTACAGTCACAATCATTTATTCGGAAAACTCATTACATCTTTCGTCCTTTAGCACTAACCAAGTTAAAATTTTAAGTCAAATCTAATCAACTAAGGGTAGTTTTGTAATTTTACCATGTTTCTTCCTCCCTTCTTCATCAGTGTTCTTCTTTAACCCCCCTCCCCCCACACACACACAGGAACATCAAGAACAAGATCTGTAACTCATTTGCACTCCTTAAAAATCCAACACACACATGAAGAACAAGCACAAAATAAAAAATCACTTCCTCTTGTTCTCCATAACAACCAGACCCCACCACCACAACTTGTGACCGCTACTGGCCACTAAACCCAATCATCACAACCGTTGGAAGATGATCGCCCCTCCCTCTTCACATTCGTGTACTATTTTAACAAAAATGTTATCAATGTCACCAACAACAATATCCCTTGAGGGTTTCTAGGGTGCAACCATGATGTAACAGGCCTACCGATGTCAGAAACACATTCTCTAATCCTATGAAGGTAATTTAACATCACATGTACAATCTAATGTCTCAAATTCCCCCAATTTTAAAATCAAACCATAATTCACAAAATTTGTTGAATTCTACAAAATTAAATGAAAATTCATGAGTATCTTGAACAACTGACCGTATCAAAGTGAAATCAACCTCAAAGAATGATGAAAAGTGCGAAATTGGGGAAGAACAAACCCTAATTGCAACTGGAAATTCAAAATTATGTTAAAGGGTGTGAAAGAATTGATTGATTGCATCGAAAGATGGGTGCTTTAAGAATTGAATTGATAACAAAGGTATGAGATGTGAAAGTAGATTACAAGTCAAGTTGATAAAATGATCAAGATAACATCAACATCTATCTTCATTTCTGGAATATGAAGACAATGTCTAGAAATGGTGATGGTTTTCAGGTGCGTTTCCAGAGGGGTTATGGGTTTAGGTGTTTCAGGTGGCCGGAAATGATGGTCAGTAAGTAGTTATGGAGAAGTCAAAGAGAGAGTCATAGAGAAGAGGATGTGGTGGCTGGTTGTTATGGAGAACAGGAGGAAGTGATTTTTTATTTTGTGCTTGTTCTTCATGTGTGTGTTGGATTTTTAAGGAGTGCAAATGAGTTACAGATCTTGTGTCTTGATGTTCCTGTGTGTGTGTGTGGGGGGGGGGGGGGGGGTTAAAAAGAACACTGACGAAGAAGGGAGGAAGAAACATGGTAAAATTACAAAACTACCCTTAATTGATTAGATTTAACTTAAAATTTTAACTTGGTTAGTGCTAAAGGACAAAAGATGTAATGAGTTTTCCGAATAAAGGATTGTGACTGTAATTATCGAACTTAAAGGCTATCCGTTGCAATATGATACAAACATAAAGGACGAAAAATGTAATTTACCCTTAAAAGAATGTGAATACTCTTAGACAACCATGAAGGGTATAGTAAAAAACAAAGTTTTAGGTAGGCAAATTGTTCCACACTCCAAAACCACATAAAAACAAATTGCATTCAACTCTTATATTTAAGTTTCTACCCTTTTAGTTGAAGAGAATTTGATTATGGGTTAACGGATTTTAATAATCCCAAGTTTCACCTGTTAGCCAATAATAATTCCAACTTTAAAAATTTCCTACAATGATTCCAATTTGTAAGAATTTGGCCTCCATTGATCTTTTTCTAACATATAAGAATTTGGCCTATTCAATATATTCAAGTGCACCTGCAAGAGTAAATTGTCATTTTAGTCCCTAAGGTTTGACCCAAATTGCCACTTAGTCCAAATAGTTTTTTTCTCCTTTGGGTCCCTGACTTTTCCAATTTGTTGCCATTTTGATCATCTGGCCTAACTTCATCCAAATTACCAGTTAAATCAAGGGGTATTTTTGTCACTTTACTATTATATTTTGTTTTTGCCATTTTGATCCAAAACACTTTTCACATTTATATTTTTTTTGTTTTAATCATTTATTTATATATAACTAATTTTAATCTAGTTATAGCAATTATTATTTTTATTTTTATACGTATATAACATATATATAGTTATCACATATATACACAGTTTCACAAACCATCTCCCCCCAACCCACCCCTATCGTTCACCACCACCCCTCCCCACTCTCTCATCTCTCTATAATATGTGAGACATACACACCAGACACCACCAACCCCACCGTCATCACCACCTGCAACCCCGACACACCCCACCTCTTTCACTCCGCCCATCTTCTTCAAGAATGAAACAGAGGTTTTCATCAATCTATCAAAACTCCAAAAATCCCTAATTTACATATGGGTTTTTGTTGAAAAACAAAACCCTTGTTCTTTTGGGGTTATTAGATCTTCTGATTTTGATTGCATCCTATTTATTGATGAAATTTAAATCTTGGATCTTGAATTTTTTTAATAACTAGTGTTATTAAATCCGCGCGTTGCGCGGTGGGAGAGTATCAGTTCGTTTAATTACGGTACTAACACTCGTTATAGCAACCAATAGAGAAAAAAAATCATGATATGACCAAAAATATACCAACACAACGGGAATTTGATCGGTATCGGTTTGTTTTGTTACGTCACCTACACTCATTACAACAACCCATAGAGAAAAAAAATCTTGATATGATCAAAAAATACTGACACGTGAATTACATCGATAAAAAACAAACGCAAGTACATAAGACTATGGGGTATGGGGGCCGGGGTTGGGGTGTGGGTTGGGTACAAACGCCCACGTCACCACCCCGGGTGGGCTTGGGTTTTGGCGTGGCCCCTTGGGCGGGGGTTTCAGCCCGGGCGTTGGGCGGGGCTACGAACATGACATGGCGGAACCTCGTTGGCCAAGAGCACTAGCCCTTTGAAATTGGCTTTTTTCCCACGTCACCCCAGCGACGCCCCACCATGCCCCTTTGGAATTGGCTTTTGGTCTTGGGTGCCCCATACTCCACGTGTCGCTCCATGCCCCCAACTCACGCCCCACCATACCCCACGGTCTAAGATATACAAAAGAACCACATAACACATGTAAAAAACCACTAAATAACACATATAAAAAAATACACTCATTACAGTAACGCATAGAGAGAAAAAAATCTTGATATGATCAAAAAACACTGACACGTGAATTACATCGATAAAAAACAAACGCAAGTTACATAAGACTATGGGGTATGGGGCGTGGGTTGGGTACAAACGCCCACGTCACCACCCCGGGTGGGCTTGGGTTTCGGTTTGGCCCCTTGGGCGGGGGTTTCAGCCTGGGCATTGGGCGGGGCTACGAACATGACATGGTGGAACCTCGTTGGCCAAGAGCACTAGCCCTTTGAAATTGGTTTTTTTTCCACGCCACCCCAGGGACGCCCCACCATACCCCTTTGGAATTGGCTTTTGGGAATTTGATCTGACCAAAAATATACCAACACAACGGGAATTTGATCGGTATTGGTTTGTTTTGTTACGTCATCTACACTCATTACAGCAACCCATAGAGAAAAAAAAATCTTGATATGATCAAAAAATACTGACACGTGAATTACATCGATAAGATCCCCACCTCCATCAAAGGTGAGGCATTGGGGTTATTCCCAACCCAAGGATGGCAAGGACTCTGGTTCAAGCTTGAGGGAACCCGAGTTTTCTATTACGGCGCATTTACTCCAGCGGGTCGCTCTGTCACAACAGGCAGTCGATTCGTGTGGAGGGTGCAACTCCTGTCAAGTGGCAGGGGGTCGGAAATTTTCTCGGGGAAAGCTATGTCCCATTTCTACCGAGGCGTGGGCCCCGTTAAGACAACATAGTCCTTGGGATAGAAATGGGGCGGGCCTGCGTCTTGCGGGTGTGTATTAACCGTCTGTTGTGAATTACACCTTTCAAAAAAAAAAAACAAACAAACGCAAGTACATAAGACTATGGGGTATGGGGCGGGGGTTGGGGTTGGGGCGTGGGTTGGGTACAAACGCCCACGTCACCACCCCGGGTGGGCTTGGGTTTCGGCGTGGCCCCTTGGGCGGGGGTTTCAGCCCGGGCGTTGCGCGGGGCTACGAACATGACATGGCGGAACCTCGTTGGCCAAGAGCACTAGCCCTTTGAAATTGGCTTTTTTTCTACGCCACCCCAGGGACGCCCCACCATACCCCTTTGGAATTGGCTTTTGGTCTTGGGTACCCCATACTCCACGTGTCGCACCATGCCCCCAACTCACGCCCCACCATACCCCACGGTCTAAGATATACAAAAGAACCACATAACACATGTAATAAACCACTAAATAACACATATAAAAAAACCATAAAAAGAAATATACTGTTCATTCTGTTTATCTATTATTAGTATACAATTTGCAGGTTTTTGTATCCTCTGTTTTTTATTATTAGAACTCATACAAAAACTGGTTGTTGGGGGTGGTTATTAGATCTGATGACGGTTGGGTGGTGTTGGTCATGGTGGAGTTAGAGGGTGTGGTGATGGTGGTCGGTTGGGTCGAGGTAGAGGGCTCGATGGTGGTGGCAATTAGTTGGTTGGAGATGGAGGGCCTCGGTGGTGTATATTTGTAATATTTTTTGACGGAGACGAAGAAGGGGTGTCGCCAGTGTTCTTAGATGGTGGTTGGGATCTCCGGCAGGCAGTGGCGGACCCAAGAATTTTTCCATGGGGTGCGGAACATTTTTAAAAATTTTAGGCCTCTAGGTATATAAGTAAAAAAATCGGTTCGTATCGGGTCGGTTCGGGTCGTGTCGGGTCATGTAAAACAAAAGAAATCGCGCCATAATGTCCCTACTCATGGTTCCTATCACAAACAAATTGATCCATAAGTTCATTGCTCCATAACATAATGTTTAGTTTTAATTTTCAACCCTAGAAATCGTGTGTAATCACCGTAAAAATCATCTAAACAACATAATCACCCTAAAAATCATCTAAACAACCATAAACGTCAAAACACATGAAATTTCAAACCTATTTAAGAATTTTGTTACCTTTGGTGTCGGACGGTGGTGGTTCGCGGCTGCTGATGACTTGCTGTTGTGGTTGTTGTTATGTTCGATGATCGCTGGCAGGAGACGACCCAAGAGAGGGAAGGCGGGAGGAATTCTAAGCGACTATTTGGCTTATTTTAATTATTATAGTTTGAACTTAGATTGAGTTTGGTTAATGGGCTAATTATGTTTAATGAAATAGTGGGTTAAGGTATTAGGTATTTGGATATTTGGGTTAAGTTGGGTAGTATAAGTTTATATAATTTAGGTAGTTTTTTTAATTAGAGTTTACTAAAAAAATTTAAAATATAAATTGATAATTTTTTTTACCTAAGGTGTGTGGACGAAAAAATTACAAGGGGTGCGGATGAAAAAATTCCAAGGGGTGCGGACGAAAAAATCCAAAGGGTGCGGACGGGATTTTCAACGGAAAATAGCACTAATTTTTTTTTCCCGGGGGTGCGCCCGCCCACCTTGGGCTAGGGGTAAGTCCGCCCCTGCCGGCAGGTGCTTCTGATAAAGAGGGTGGGGGTTGTTCTCACTAATTACTATTATTAAAAAAAATATTAAAAAAACAATAAATAGGTAAATATAGGGTTTGGATCAAAATGGCAAATGGTAACATTTATAAAGTTAATCCCCAAAATACCCCTGGTTAAAAATGGGGTTTTTGGATGGAGTTAGGGTATGTGATCAAAATGGCAACAAAAGGGAAAAGTCAGGGACCCAGAGGAGAAAAAAAACTATTTGGATTAAAATGGCAAATTTGGACAAACATCAGGGACTAAAATGGCAATTTACTCCACCTGGAACCTTCTTAATTGAATTAAGTGCATCTGCAATTAGAAAAGGATCGATAGGCCCAAAT
The DNA here is from genome assembly GCA_030545235.1 of Helianthus tuberosus. Lineage (NCBI taxonomy): Eukaryota > Viridiplantae > Streptophyta > Magnoliopsida > Asterales > Asteraceae > Helianthus > Helianthus tuberosus. The sequence goes on along the minus strand of CM060397.1, from coordinate 93,984,122 downwards.
TCTTACAAGTTAGGATTGTTTGAGAGAATTTTTAGAATTGTGATTATTATCGGCCAACAGATTAAACTTAGGATTATTAAAATTCAATAACATTTTGATTAATGTTGACATATTTATACTTAATTGTTTAGTTTTTAAGGGGTGTATGCCACATTAGTTTCTTGGTCAATGGGTGAATGGGGCACTCCTTTCATCTACCCTAGCCTCCTCTAATCTTGTATTATCACGTAAGTTACTCAACAGATAATATTACGTTTTTATCTTGCCTTTAGTAGTTATATTTTTTTTCCCGTGCAAGTTTGTGATGATTGATACTCTGAGTTGATACCCTGCCTTGACCGACACCTTATCTACCAGATGAGATTGAAGTTGGATTTGTCTTTGATGGAACACTATGAAAGACATTGCCCTCTGCTCGAAAGGCGTTTTAATTGCTTGATTCCTCCCCCAAATGGGTAGAAGGTGTGATTCTATTCAATAGAAGTGGAAAATGGACGTGTTGGGTACCGTGTCATACATGTGGCTTATGGTACCTTGTCAAACGAGTTGGATTGACATGAAACGTTTTTTTGTCATTTTTATAGAGTTAATAGCCAAAATGGTCCCTGAGGTTTGCTCACTTTTGCCACTTTAGTCCAAAATCCAAATTTTTTACATCTGGGTCCCTGAGGTTTGCATTTTGTTGCCATTTTGGTCCAAATCTCAAATCAGGTCAGATTTAAAAAAAAAACCCTGCTATTTTGTCCTTTTCCTCAGGGGTATTTTAGTCATTTTAAGTATTAATATACCCAAACACCCCTAAAATCACTCTGCACACACACAAACTCTCTCTCCAAACACCCTTCTTTCTCTTCTCTCTCTCTCTCATCTCTGTCGAACACCACCACCACCGCACCGCCACCACCACCACCACCATCGCCACAGCACCTCCACCACCGCAACCATCTATGTCTCTCTCTCTCTTCTCCCTCTCTCTCTTCCGCAACCACCACAACCAACTACCACAAATCAAAAGAAACCCCCATCAATCTCTGCATAATGGTTCTGATCTGGCTGTACATATCCATAATCAACCCAATTCTTCACTCAACCACAAACCTCCCATCAATCTCTGCATATTTCACCAACACTACCTCCTCCACCACAATCACCACAGACTAAAGATAGAGCAGCTTGCGGTCACTCATTCAACATCCGATTCACAAAAATCATCATCGGTTTTCACAGATTTGGTAACATTTGCGGTGAAACATCCGGTGATTGTGAGTCTGTGACGGTTTTGGATAGAGCAGCTTGCGGTCACTCATTCAACATCCGATTCACAAAAATCATCATCGGTTTTCACAGATTTGGTAACATTTGCGGTGAAACATCCGGTGATTGTGAGTCTGTGACGGTTTTGGATAGGTTGAAACACCTCCGATTTTGGTGGCTCTTGGTGGTGTTGTACAGGAGAGAGAGGGATGCCGGCGGGTTGGTGTGGTGTTCTTGAGAGAGAGAGGGGGGGTCTGGTGGGTTGGTGGAGGGTGGTGGAACATGTGGTTGACACTTCGATTTAGGGTTTAAAGAGAGAGAGAGATGAGAGAGATGATGGCAGTGGGATGGTGGTGTTGGCGGCAGTAGGATGGTGGTGGTGGGGATGATGCGGTGGTGGGGTTGGTGGTGGGGATGATGCGGTGGTAGGGATGGCTGTGTTTTAGTGAGAGAGAGAGAGAGAGAGAGAACTGAGAGAGAGAGAGAGACTTGAACAGGTGGTTTGTTGCAAAGAAGAAGAAGGATTTTTATTCAAGAGAGAGAGGTAAAATGACTAAAATACCCCTGAGCATAAAGACAAAATAGCAGGGTTTTTTTTGAAAATCTGACCTGATTTGAGATTTGGACCAAAATGGCAACAAAATGAAACCTCAGGGACCCAGATGTAAAAAATTTGGATTTTGGACTAAAGTGACAAAAGTGAGCAAATCTCAGGGACCATTTTGGCTATTAACTCTTTTTTATATTTATTATTTGTAAGTAGTTACTAGTTATTGTGTCTATGTTCACAAAAAACGTATTATTATATAGTAATCTAAGTTTTTAAATAAAATAAATATAACGTTCTGCACTTAAAAATATACTTTTGAGTGACTTTTGACCTGTTTGGCTTGTTTAACTTTTTAGGCTGATTTTTTTTTTGGGTAAATTACACTTTTCGTCCTTTATGTTTATACCAAATTTCAGTGGATATCCTTTACCTTTTAAAATGTCAGGAATCATCCTTTACGTTTAACAAACCTTGCACTGTTTGTCCTTTAACACTAACCTGGTTAAAATTTTCATTTAAGTTTGGGCAATTTAGTCATTTTATGTTTGTGGCGGATTGCAATGGATGCCCTTTAACTTCAATAATTACAGTCACAGTCCTTTATTTGAAAAACTCGTTACACCTTTCGTCCTTTAACACTAACCAGGTTAAAATTATCAATTAAGTCTATTCACTTAAGGGTATTCTAGTCATTTCACGCTTTTATTTAATATGTTTTTAATAAATAAAACCAATAATAATAATCTATCTATACTATAAAAGGAGCTTAGAAGCTGACCTCACTTTGCTTATGTGTCATCTTCTTAGATATGCCACATTGGATGCCACATTGGATCCGCTTATGTCATAAAGCTTATGTCATAAATCACTTTCAAATGTTAATTAATATATCTATATCTATTAATATCTATTAATATATTAAATTCTGATTTATTTATATCTAAATAAATATGGCTCCACTTTCAAATTTTGGCTTCACTTTCAAATTTCAAAAGATGGCTCCAGTTTCAAAACTTTAAAATCAAATTAATCTTATTCTCTCTCAATCCTTAATCAAATATACTCTCCAGCTCATTTTCAAAATTCAAAACCTTCACACCTCTCTCTCTCTTCAACTCAGAGAACATCTTCGATCTGGTTGTTCAGAAATACGATGCTGCTTGAACTTCATTCACCATCACTGCTGCTTGATAAACAAAATCCCCCCACAGCCGTTGATTCTTATCTGCTGCTTGATAAACAAAAGCCCCCCCACAGGTTTGAACAACCTTCATCTTCTTCCTGAACCAACAACAACAACAATGGATGCTGAAGTAAAGAAGAAGATTTCAGCAGCATCAGCTAGGTCTCACACCAGACATTCTAAACCCAAATATTCTTCTACTTTCTCTTCAGGTTTGCATCAATAGCCCCATCAATTTCATTCCATTCGTTGTTGATTTCATTCTGATTTTGCTTCTAGGGTTTGTGTTCTTGATCATAACATATGTTTGTAGAAATTTAGGAATTTGGAGTTTCTGTGATATGGGTTTTGGTTGAATTTGAGTTAAGATTGTGGGGTATTCAGTCAAACCTAAAAAAGATTTGATCTTGGCTGTTTCGTTGATTAGGTCAATATTTTGTTCATGATTATTAGTTAGGATGATCAGATCTGAGATGATTAGTAGGATCACGATATATTTGTGATCGATTAGAGAAATTAGGTTGTGTGTGTGTGTGATTAGGTTCAATTTTGTTATTTTGATGGTGTATGATATTATTTGAAGATGAACGAATTGTTTATAGTATCAATTTAAGGTTACGAGAGTTACTGCAGTATATTAGTTGATATGATTTTGTTTTATAATTTGAAGATTCAGTTTCTTAATGTAAAATTTAGGAATCTCGATTGATTGATGCTGAATTTTGGTGTTTTAACCGGATACTTGATTGTGTGAGGTGTGAATTATACAGTTTAGTAGTCCGATTCGGTTTTGTTTCATGAGGTTATGGGAAGTATGTTGTTTTTCAGATTTTGTTTCTTAGAAATTGAGCTAGATCTTTGTAATCATTGATTTGTATGTTATCATACTGTATGTTGTAGCTTTGAAACAAGTGAATTGTTTTCTTAATGTTGAAAGCTACTACAATTATGCTGTGATGAGATTTGTTGTATTCTAGGCGTCTAACTGGTTAATTTTTCAGTAGTAGAAATGTGTTCCAAATGTTCACCAAGAGAGAGATAGCTCCAAGAATAAAAAAGCATGTGCCGAGAAGGCATAGGGGTAGAAATTTTGATCTCAACCATAGAAGATATGTTAAGCCGAACAGTGAAAGTGCAAGGGATTCAAGGCGTGAACTTCTTTCATGGTACTTACGTAGATCCCAAAGTTTTATTTATGTTGCTCATATTGTCATATATATGTCTTAAAGGTGGCAAATTTGACCCGTTTGCTTATGAATGAGTCCATTTGGGTTGGATTTTATCTTTATAGGTGAATGAGTCCCGACCCGCTTATTTTGTCACCTCTAAGTTGTTTATTTGATGTAAATTAAAATATGTAAAAGCAATTGTATGATGTTTCAATTTGATTGCTTGTATAGGGTGGAAACCGAGTCTTCGGGGTGGTTATCAGCCAAATATTGTTCATTAATGCCTTCACCGAGGTCGACTTTTGCAGCATCATTTAGTCCGGATGGGAAAATTCTTGCTTCTACTCAGTATGTTCTTGGTTGTCTTTGTTATCTTATAAGATGTTATCTCTATATTTTTAAATAATTGAACTCACTCATTTTTTTGGATTTGACAGTGGTGATCATACTGTTAAAATAATTTACTGCCAAACTGGAAAGTGTTTAAAGGTTTTGAGTGGGCATAGACGAACACCTTGGGTGGTATGTTTTGCTGCTAGCTTCTTCTTTGAACATATTTATTTATTATTTAAGTAATAATCTAACTTTTTCTAATAAAAAAGGATTTAGGAGGTTTTAAAAAAGAGCATTTACAAGTCTTCTAAATGTAAATACTACTGTTATGATTTTATTTATGCGTACAGGTATGGAAGCCTAATCAATGTGATTTTAATTTTTAGGTCCTCCACATAAGAGGATGGCTCACATTACACGTACAGGGAATCCTACAAAAATTAAAGTTATATTTAATTTTTGTGTTTTATTAATATTGCTTTGAGTACATATTTTCTTTTATAAAAATCGTATAATTTTCTAATTTGTAACTATACAATCAAGGGTCTGTTTATAAAATTATTTCCTCCGACGATTGAAATACGGAGCAATGTTTCGGGTGGTTTCTGGACCTTATCGAGCTGTTAAAAGCTACGGTGTTATCGAGTGGTCAGCGGCTATGATTCGTGTTCAATAGATAGGTGTTTAGGGGTTTTGTGAATGGTTAAACACTCCCGAAAGGACAACAGTTTCAACTGTTTTTACCAAAAGCATGGGTGATCGAGTTTATGTTTATCTTTAGTGGATCAAGTGGGTAAACATTTAAATATTGTATAAAGATGGAACAAATCAAATGGGTCAAAAGGGATGCGATTCGCAATATGGGTCGTATAATATTTTTTTTTTGATTTTTTGATTTTTTGAATTTTTGAATTTTTGAATTTTTTTGATTTTTTAATTTTTATTTATTTATTTATGTTTTTAGCCTATCATGCCCAAATCCACAGTGACTAAAATGAACCTGTTTTTCGAAGAAGCTTTCCATTCCTCATGTGAAGGAATGATGGTAAAATCTCTTAGACGTTGAAGCTGGTTATCTCCCATCAAAGCGTTCGGATTCTTCGTTAAAGGTTTGTTTGTTTCATGAGTCAATGTTAAATTATTTTTAATGCTCAATTGGTATAATATCATTTGCAGGTGAAGCGAGATTATGTAGAAGGTTTAAATGATTCCTTGGACTTGGTTCCTATTGGTGCTTGGTCCTATTGCTAATGGGCAAAAGCAATCATCTTGACCCTGCTCTTTGATATTTTATGGATTTTTAATTTTTAATTTTAGTTCACTGAAATGTAAAAATGATGATGGTTAAACTTTTCACATGCTCTTTTATGGCATGTTGTTGGGTTTACCTTTGCGTCAAAGAATAAAATGTGAGATTACTGATTTTTATCTGTATTTATAGTTCATCGATTGTATTCTGTCCTTCACCAAGGCTATCGATTTGAAGATAATGGATACCAGCAACCAAAACTTCAACCAATCAAGTACCGAATTGCCGAATCACTGTCACAAATGTTGGGTCACTACAATCAGGTTTTTCTATAGTTTTTTTTTATAATCTATATCTATATCTATATATATATATATACTATCTATAAAAGGAGCTTAGAGGCTGACCTCACTTTGCATATGTGTCATCTTATTAGATATGCCACATTGGATGCCACATTGGATCCGCTGATGTCATATTTTTGATTTAATTTAATATTTAATATTTAATTAATGTATTTATGTTAACCTTCCAGCGTTAAAGAAGCTCGACGCGCTCCTGTTGGTAAGACCAAAACACCCTTTTCCTCTCATCAAGATATGATTCTTTTTAAATTTCTGATTGTTAACAAAATTGCCTTTTTTTTTTGTTTATTATAGGAAATATTGGATAGCTTCAAAGAGACAGAATTTTGGTATGTGGAGCAAGGAAGCATGTCGGGAAATTCAAGATCGGGGTCATTTCATAGGTTCGTATCAACATGAACTTGACATTTATATATAAATAAGCTCTATATACAATTTACTAAATAAACAACCATATGTACAGCTTGCTAATGCACAAAATATACCATGAACAATTGTTCGGGCTTGTGCCTAAGTGAGGCAACCTTTTTATAACTAAGAAAGTTGTATTTACCTAATTGACTTTGTTTTTTGTTGTAAAAAAACTTGTATTTACCTAATTGAGTGAACATGGGTAATTTGTATGGCCTGTTAATCACATCAGTTAATTTATTGTTCTAGGTTAGCTCAAGCTAAATCGAGCCGAGCCGTCTCGAATTTAATTCGAGTCAAGCTCGACCTTCAAACCTTAGCTCACTTTTATCAGTTAATTTATTGTTCTAGGTTAGCTCGCGCTAAATCGAGCCGAGCCGTCTAGAATTTAATTCGAGTCAAGCTCGAGCCTCAAACCTTAGCTCACTTTTAAATTAAAGCTCGAGACGACCCAGCTTGGTTTGAGTTTGAGCCAAGCTCGAGCTAGGCTTGGCTCGACTCAGCTCGCTAACGGTTGATTTTGGTATGTTTAGGTTGCATTTTTTATCTATGTTTATATTTTTGATTGAATTAACATTTTTGCAAATCTTTTTTGATGATTGTTTGTTTTCATCGAGATATTGGGGGGTGGGGTATTAGTTCACGAACATGTCAACAAGCGAGAAAATGTTGTGATCAATTCAATGGTTGACAAAAAGTCATCCTACTTAAAATTCATGGCAGCAGTGTTGAGGTATGTAGACTGATTATTTTATGTAAATTTGTTACTTTATCAGGTGGCATTGAAGACATTGATAGTTATCCATAGGGCGTTGCGGGAGGGTGATCCTGCTTTCACGGAAGAGCTGCGTGTTTTGCAGTTAGCTACTTTTAAAGACGATTCAAGCCCGATTGGTTACTTATGTGAATGTATCTTACAGTTGTGAACATATCCATATCCAACAACAAACACATTTATTTAATTTTATTTTAACTAAATAATAATAGGTTTAAAATTAATTCCTTATGTTATTCAAACATGTTTACTTATAATATGCAGGGCTATAGCGGAACACGCGATTTGGATAGTGAAAAACTATTGGAGCAGTTGCCTTCTTTACAGCAGCTCTTATACCGTCTTATGGCATGCAAGGTTCGTTTCAATCAATATTCTGTTCATTTTTTAAAACTTATACAATTAGTATAGCGTGTGTATTGTGATCACATAAGCACTATTACTATAATCATAATCTAACTCTTTGGGATGAAAAACCAGTTTGGTAGGTTGTATGCATTAAAAATAGTCACCAGGCAGCTTTAACCCCTTTTAACAAGTTTTTTTTTTCCTTTTTCTTATGCAGCCTGAAGGAGCAGCTATCGGTAATTATGTTGTACAATACGCGCTAGCTTTGGTACTCAAAGAGAGCTTTTAAATTTATTGTGCAATTAACGATGGAATTATAAATCTTATGATAAGGTGATTTTACTTGCATTAAAAAGTATCATCCCTTCTTGTAACTTTCATTTATATTTTTCAAAAAATAACCAAGATCCGATCTTTCGCGATGTCAGTTTTTTGAGATGCCAAGACATGAAGCCATAAAAGATTTGGATATATATAAACGAGCCGTTAATCACGTGACATCTTGAATCATTAATTTTGATTTACAAACCTTTCACTTTGTAATATGGTTATTAGATATGGCAAATCATGTTGACCCGAAAAACTTTTTGTACAAATTTTTATAGGTGGTTTGTATATTAAATTTAAATATACATCATGGGCGAGTTTTAACCCATGTTATATTTTAAGCTACTCTTTATTTTATTTATGATTTTGACCTGTTAGGGGTAACTTATAACCCGAATCGACCTATTCATATAATCAAATTTTCTACTGGCTGAAAGTCTTTCTGACTTCTATGAAGTCTGTAAACAACTCGAGCTCGCTAGAAACTTTCAATTTCCTGTTTTTAGGGAGGTAAGTTTACTATATTACCCATCATCGTTTACTATATGTTCATTTGTTGATTTGGAATAAAACTTTGAATGCAAAGAAGCTTAGGGGCTTTTATTGACTGTGTATCACTACATTAATATATAGCTTATTATGTCAATTTGCTTCCTAACTGATTGTTACAATTGTAATAGGTTTTGTCTATTATTGTGTAGAATTTAAATATGTATATTATAATATATTATAATATGTATTTTAGTATTTGATTCCAATCGTTATTAGAACAAACCCGTGTATTTACACGGGTGTACACCTAGTAATAGTAATAATAAGATATATATGCATCATCTTCCCCAATCTCCCAATTTTCCAACCCTAGAACCCTAACCACAGCCACATGCCAGATATATAGATACACAATTACAAAATTCGTCTAGTCGGTCAGATCCAGATCTGGTTTCTTGACTGAAATCACAATCACAAATATATGTTGCTCACCAACACCATCTCCACCATCACCGGCGGTGCACATGATGCAAACGTCAAATCTGTCGTTAGTCAACCAATTCCGTTGCACCAAAACCGGTTTTCCACTAGATAAATTAACCGACCGCTTCCGGGTCGGGTCAATAACAATCCAACTCAACATCATATTATTCTCAAGCTCCGATAACATCACGTGATCATCTCCGGTACCGGAAAACTTCACTCCGGACAACACCACCTCTTTCGGCTCAAGTAGATCAACCCGAAACGGCGACGTTTGGGACTAGTCACTCGGTACGGTCTTCGTTAACTCAACTTTAGAAAATACAAGTTCTCCGGCGTGAGATTATTTAATTTGTGGGGCGGAAATCCAGCAATCGCTAGCCGGATCTGAATCGTTTCAAGGTGAAACCGGATCTAAATCCACTGGCCGGTCTGAATCCAGCAAGGTGAAACTGGATCTGAATCGCTTCAAGGCCGCAACCTCGCAGGTGGATTTGAAGCCGAATCTGAGTCGTTTGTGCCAGAGTATTGACGGAAACGAAAAATGGGTTGGGGATTGTTCACCGGAGTTGATGACGGACGAAGTTAGGCGTGATTTTTTTTTCTTCAACTTCAAAATGAAATATATGAGGAACTCCAATTGATGATGACAAGGTTTGAGTATTGAAGAACCAGAAAGTGTTGAGAGAGGAAATAGAGATGAGATAGAGATAGAGATGAGAGAGTATATATTATTTTCTTGTTTTTTCATTCGTTTATAAAGATATTTATCAAATAAATAAGTACATTTACAAAACTACCCTTTTGTGATTAAAATTAACTGAAAAATTTAACCTGGTTAGTTCTAAAGAACGTAGAGTGTTATGGTTTTTACAAATAAAGGACTGTGACTGTAATTATTGAAGTTAAAGGTCATCAATTCCAACTCGCTACAAACATAAAGGACGAAAAGTGTAATTTATCATCCATTTATTCTAAAAAGGTATATTAAATAAAATGAAAAACGAATAAAGAAGTAAGAGATATAAACACCCCTTCTCTCTCTAAACACCAAAAAAAAGACTAAACTACCCTTATAACTGGAAAGTTTAACTGGGTTAACGTCAAAGGACAGACCGTGCAAGGTTTTTAAAACGTAAGCGATGATTTCCTAAAATTGTTAAAGGTAAAGGACATTCTCTGAAATTTGGTATAAACATAAATGACAAAAGACGAAAAGTGTAATTTACCCTTTTTTTGTTTTTCATAAGTAAATTGGTTGAAATTGCCTCCTTTACAATCTAACAACATTGGGAATTGTGATGACTATTTCTTACAGTTTTCAAAGTTTAGTTGAAACTAGTGGTTTCCTCCCGCGCTTTGCGGCGGGGACAAACCAACTTTTAAACCGAAAGCATAAATTCATATATTAAAGTCGTGATATTGAAAAAAGGATATCGACAATCAATCTAGAATCATACAAACATATTAAATTGAAACATATTATGGCAAGAATACTGTTAATAGTGGTAGCCCGGTCGATATTGGTTTGATTCCAAGTAAAGTGAACCGTTTGGGTTGTGATCGAAACTCAATTACAAAATTTGTAACCACCAAAGAGGTACCAAAAGTACGAAATAAGAACCATAACGGAGTAAGTAGCAAGCGTAGAAACATAGCTCTGGATCTGGAATGGTATAAACAAAATACTATAACTGTCCATATGACTTTTCAAACTATTGAGTCCACATTTTAATACATAATCTGCAAACTGAAAGCAAATGGAAAAGTTGTTTTTTTTTTTGCTTACCTGCCTTTGTTTTAAGGTTAGTGCTTGATACTAAGAAATCTGCAAACCAAAAAGAGGCAGAATATTCAACAAACTTAAACATATAATTTGTCATTTAGGGGTCAAGCATACGAAACCTAAATAAGCAAGTATCAAAACTTCAATCCGTATAATATACATAAACCTAACGTTCAATGGACAGCCCTTCAATCAATCTTTAACATTTATTTTGACACCCAACTTGACACATTTTCCTTCTATTTAATAATAAATATAGTTTCTAATCAATATATAATTAACCTGTTCCCTTCATAAATTTCTTCTTCTGTAAACCCGAACTGAATTGATATATTCTATAACTATTATTTTCAAACTTGAAACTGAACATGTTATATTTACGGTTTTCGAAACATATAACACTTTAAACCGATTTATATTCAGTTTATTATCTAATTAGGGACAAAATCAGTTTTAAACCGAAATTTCAGAACTAAAGACCAAACCATTTTGGATTGCTCTGGTTCTTGGTTCCATTAGTCCTAATTTTCTGGTTACGGTTCAGTACAGGTTTGGAGGGACCCGATGAACACCCTTTATTACATAATAATATCTAACCATAGGATACAGTGGAAAAGGAAATAATAAAACGTACAGGTGGATCATGAGGATAGGTTTTAGGGAAGCACACATCACAGGAAAAAAGACAATCATGATACGGCGTGCCTTCAGCTCCCATTATGACACTTTTAAAAGACCATCCTCGATTCATAAACCGTAAGTCCGTAACAAATATCATATCTATAACCAAATAACAAATTTCATATAAACCCAAATGTAAAACATAAAACTTGCAAAATCTAGCAAAACAGACCAGGCAAGTCTTTTTCGAGAATCCTCCATTCTTCTTGAATCTTTTAGCCCAGTTTCGTGTGTCAGCAAGCCATTTATTTGCACAATACAGAGCATAAAAAAGTTAGTTTTTTAAGACAACCATTAAACAACATTCAAAGATTCAAACTATAAAAGGGATATTTTTTACTATAATCATAGATTTTTTTTGTTGATTAAGAACTTTGCTTAATCGTTATTCTAAAGGTTAAAACAGATAGGAAGAAAAAACCCTAACATAAAGAATTGAACAGATTCATGATCTCATTTTAATTGAAAGTGATCTCATAAACTTATACTTTTTAGGTAATCAAAGAAGAAGAGATAGATATAACCTTCTTTATAGCCAGGTTATCAAAGAAGAAAGATAGATCGAACCAGCCAATTGCTGCAACAAACGTATTTCTTCCATTAACACAGCCACCACTGAAACCCTAACATAAAGAATTGAGCAACATCAGATAAGAAATCGATCGATTGGGAGGTAATAGAATCAGCTAATAATAAACCCTTTTGATAGAAAGTGAGAGTACCTGGATACAGTCTAGGACGTCAAGCGGAATGACAACTGGTGGTTAAGATTAGTTGGATTTACGGAACCATAACCCCTTGTTTCCACGACCTCGCCACCATCAGAGTGAAAAACAACTCCGTTGTCACCATCGCCGTGAAAAACAACGCAGTTGTCACCATGGCGTCTGGCATCTGCCTCGCCTCTGGAGGCGGCCGTTGTCGCTATCAACCACCATCGTCTTGCTACAGACCACCTTTAAACCCATCACCTCCGGAGAGGTGGGCCATCGACGTTTCGTCGGAGAAGACAATCCCCATCTCTTTCTTTCTCACCCTATAGCGAATTAAGGAAGACTGCCTGATGATAAAGACACTGACCGGCAGATGTAGGTGTGGAAAACAGGAAAACCGGGACTGTTCCTAAGAGCTTTCATCCTTTGTTATTATATAAACTAGGTTGTAAAACCCGCGCGCGCTGCGGCGCGCTAAATTGTGTTATATAATAACGGTATATTAAGCGAATAAAAGGAAAACTACAAACCCATTCGACTCATATTAGTTATTATCATTGTTGTCACAAAGTGAAATAGGCTCAGAATGATACATCATCATCGCCAGTAAAAACAAAATACGGCCCAGTGCCGCTACGGCTGCAACCGGAGTTACAACGCCAAGTGGCAAGCTAACATCATCACCAGAAAACAGTTCAAATTCACAGTAAATCGACATACACAGTCTATGCTTTTCACCACCAACATAAAAAAGCATGTCATGTCATAACCATAGTTACCTAAATCGCGGTACGCTCTGGTACGGGTACGCGGACCGGGTACGCGATTCGCTAGATTTGGTGTATTCGGTACGAAGGGGGGTAGGTTCATTTCGGTACGAACCGGTACGGTGTACCATGAAATATGGTGCAATGTACCAAAATCATTAATTAACATATAAAATATTATAATCAAAATTAGATAAAATATAAATTTTCATATCAATTGTTATAGCTTTTAGACTTCCATAATTTCTGTTTTTACTTATTTGCGTTTTAGGCCTTCCAAAAGTTCTCTTTACTTATTTGTGTTTTAGGCAATTAGGCCCTTTGATAATATTGGGCTGTCCAGTTAGTTTTAAAAGGCCCATTACAACACAAAATAGATTAAAATTAGGTTTTCTTCACAACTTTTCTTGCAGCCGTTCATAGATTAGAATTAGGTCTTCTTCTTCATCACTTTTCTTGCAGTCGTGCAGTCAAGTCTTTCAGTGACTTTACACTCCAAATCTGGCAACTTTACACTCCATTTAGTAAGAAATTCGCCGTACCATAACAAATCGGAGCACCGAACCTTAACAAATCGGAGCGCCAGACCTTGTCAATCCAGAACGCCGTACCAATTCAACTCGGATCGCCGGACCATGACGTTCCGGATCGTTTACGATTTGCGATTGGGTACACCGCGATCCAATACGTGGATCGTGGTAACCCTAGCGATTTAGGTAACTATGGTCATAACTACTGTCAATACCACAATCACTAAGATAAAAAGTTGTATTTTCATCAAATATCCTCTTCTCAGATTTTTTCTACCCGTGCTCCACAGTGGGTTTAATCGGCCTTTAATACAAAGACAACAATAACAATGACAATGCCAGATATCATGCTTTGAAGCGTCAAACTCAATCCAAAAAGATGTACATTAAGCTAAAAAAAAAGGAAAACTACAAACCCATTCGACTCATATTAAAAGTTATTATCATTGTTGTCACAAAGTGAAATAGGCTTAGAATGATACATCATCATCGCCGGTAACAACAAAATACGGCTCAGTGCCGCTACGGCTGCAACCGGAGTTACCACGCCAAGTAGCAAGCTAACATCATCGCCGGAAAACACTTCAAATCCACAATAAATCGACATACACAGTCTATGCTTTTCACCACCATGATCGTGCCTCGGCGCTTCTAATCATCAACACATTATAAACATCCAGCACAACATTATAAATTAGGTATCAAGGTGTCATGAGTCTAAACATCCAGCACAACAAACATGGCCAACACAACATATAACACTGTTCATTTCACTTGTATTATTATATGATATTATTAATAATATTAATATTAATAATAATATTAATAATAGCTTATAGCATACCACCCCATAAACATAAACACTTCATCATCACCAACCCTTTGGTATACAGTATACCACCCCATAAACAAAGTTACCAAAAAATCTCTTGCCTTTTTTTAATCTGAAAAAATATATATTTATTCAGCATCTTACCCATATTATGCAATCTCTCGTCTTCATAATTTTCTGAAAATCTACATTTTCAAAATAGCCTGCTCTTAGTACTTTTATCCAACACAATCAAAATCAAATCAAAGCAAAAACAAAAACAAAACATGGCAAATGGGTAGGGTCGGGTGGGTTTGGGTTGCGGGTCAGAACGGTTTGGGTCAAAGTGGGTGTGGGTCAAAGCGGGTCCGGGTCAAAACAGGTCGATTGAAAAAATGGGTTGTTTTGGTTCGGGTCAGAATGGGTTTGAGTCACAATGGGTTCGGGTCAGAACGGGTTTGGGTTAGAACGGGTTCGGGTCGAAACGGGTTTCGGGTTGGGTCGGGTCAAACAACGGCTTTTTTTAGAAGAAAGCTTGTAACAATAGTTGAACCATCTTCCCTTCTTCATATTGGGTTCGGGTCAGACTTTGTTTGATGCCTGAAATGACCCATTTTTTTATTTTATTCATGACCAGATGAACCCAAAAGCGATAAATTTTTACCCAGACTTACCCGTAAGTGCTTGAACGGGTTGTAATTGCCTGCTCTAGGTTCAGAGGAGGCTTCCCCATCATCATCACCACGCCTTTGTTTATCTCAGATGATTTTCCATCATCATCGACTTATGAACCAAAAAAGACTTCAGTCGAGTCAGCACCATCATCATTGGCTCAGCAACAGTTATTCAACAAGAAAACAACGAAACAACCAAGACGATTAGGGCTCAAACACATCCACCATCGTCGAACGGATTTTACATCATTAAAGACAAGAATAATTCAAAATAATAACACCAAAAAAACCCAAAAAATTAAGCCGAACAACCATTATCATCAAACCAACATAAACCGGCGGCCGCACAGAGGCTACCGCCTAGGGTTTACATTCAAGAACAGCATTTTTTGTAGTTCATATGATATGCAACCATGAGTACAACTTTACACCAAAGAAAGGCAAACAAAAAAAATAGAGAGACAGAGGGCCGCACAGGTCCGCTGCCACCGGAAAGCCACCGGCAACAGTGGGGCAACACCCCATCTCTTTGTTTCTCTCTCTAAAAAGCCCTTCTCCTGTCTATAAATGGCCGGTTGTTGGTAAAAGGAGCCAATAAACCATTAACCTTTGCTAGAAAATAGGATCCATTAGAGAAAAGGAAGACAAGATAGATCAGAGATTTCTCACTTATGCAAACCCATAAAGTCAGAAAAGGGTTTTAAAACCCAAGGACAAAATGTGGCAGAAGAGAAAGGTGTCATGTTTCTAAACATCCAGCACAACAAACATGGCCAGCACAACATAATAAACCATTAACCTTTGCTAGAAAATAGGATCCATTAGACTAAAGGGTATGGAGAGGGTGGGCTCGGATGGGTTGAGCCTCCACGTAGGCGGCTCGTGGGGGATGAGCCTCCATCATATTTGAGGGGGATGGAGGCTCGTGGGGGGATGGGGCCCTACCTCATTATTTTATAATTTTCTAAGTTTTAATTTATTAACTTAATAAAAACTTTATAAAAATTAAAAAATACAACATAAAACAACATAAATAATTTCATTTCATAACATAAAAAAAAATTACATTTCTTAAAAAAAAAAAACTACTCGTCTTCGTCCTCGTCTTCGTCACCGTCCGCTACGTTAAAGTTGTTCCAAATATGTTCTACCAAATCCTGTTGAAGGTTTGCATGCGTGAAGTCGTTGGTTAGCGAGAACAAGTTTAAATCCTGTTGTGGCGGATCTACCGGGACAGTATTCCCGATAGAAGCATTCTCATCATACTCACAAATTGCCCGACCTTCGTCTTCAATAATCATGTTATGGAGCAAAATGCAAGCGTACATACACAGGCGCAACCTCTTCGGTGTGAACGCACGTGCCGGTTGTTCAAGGATGGCCCATTTTTTTCGTAAGACACCAAAAGCACGTTCGATGTCTTTTCTTGCAGCTTCTTGACGCTTGGCAAATTTTTTTCTTTTTTCGTCATCGGGATGTGGAATAGTCTTCACAATTGTAGACCAAGACGGATATATCCCGTCAGCAAGATAATACCCACGTCTATACTCAACCCCAGAAACTGTAAAACGGGTGTCCGGACCGGTTCCATTAACGACATCGGTAAAGATCGCCGATTGGTATATGTAACGCCCCAAAACTCGAATTATTAAAATTGTAAGTGAGACCCCATGTCTAATAAAATAGAATGTAATAACTAGGTTATTACACCTAGTCAAATGTTTAGCAAAACAAGCAAAGGTATAAACTTGAGGGACCAAAGATGGACAAGGGGAAAGTTATGTTTTAAATTAATAAAAACACACACAAACACACACATCTCGTGTGTGTTCTGGAACGATCAGAAGGGGCTCCATAGGAGCCAAGCCCTAATTCTTCAAAAGCTTCAAATCAAGTGATGATTCAAGGCTCAAATTCGCAAATAAACATGGAATAATGATCACCATCACAAGGGGATCGTAAGGTATGTCTTAGAAGTTAGATTGGTGATCTTTCACGAAGTGGGTTTTGATGTAAATCGCGAATTTGTATGAGATTGAGAATGGGTGTGTGTTAGAATCATCATATTGGACATGGGTTATGCATGATTTAGGTTAATTTGATGTTTTGGATGAAACCCATTTGTTAAGATGAAGATGATGACATGGGTGAATCATCCATGTCCAATTTTGCTTAATATTGATGTATTTTGATTTGCATGATGGGTTCTTGTTAGAAGAATTAAAAGAAATATAATACTAGTATGTTTGATGTTTATGCATGAATGATTCGTGTTGATTAGGAAGTGGAATTTGATGAATTATGTATAAGATTAGAAGAATATGCATAAATTAGTTGTACATTGTGCTAACATAGTGGTACGCACACCAAGCGTTTGATGAAATGTCTAGGTGAGCTTAAAAGATGAAATTGTATGTAAGTAAAAGATGATATGTATATAGTGTTGTCCGTATAGGCTATTATGATGTTACGGGTATATAAAGATGAGTAGAAAGTTAAACTAAATGAACCGTTGACTTCTAAAAGTCAACCGTGTATAAGAAGGATGGTTAGACGTGTTGTCATAATTGTAAGATTAAGGTAAGTTATATGGAGCGTGTTTGACGAATGTGTGTTTAATGCGATGACATGATGGTTTACATGAGTTTGAAATGATATGAAATTGGTCACATGTATTATGCTTGTTAGAAGTAACTAATGAAAGTCAAATGGGGATTATGCGATCGATATGATCGTTAACATGTACAATTAGGTATGCTAATAAGAATGTGATTTCGATGACATGGAAGTATAGGAATCATGTCGAGACGGAATCAAGCACGGAAGGCTATCGGGTCAAGAAGTGGCGAGGAAACGAGTTTGAACATGGACGCATGAGGTAAGTGATTTTCGTAATCACTTCTTAGTTGCTTATGTAAAGTTATGTGCAATTTAATTAAGTATGATGATCGAGGTCAAGTAGGAAAGAATTGTATGAGACCGATGAAGTATTAAACGGATCTTAGCTTTGATCCGAGCAAGGTATGTGTGATTAAGAATTGTAGCTAAGTAGTAGGATTGGTTACTTATGCAAGGGGGTCCTTTGTTGTTAAGGATAAAGCAAAGTTGAAAAAAACGCCCTTGATGGGTAAAACGAGCAAATGGTCTTAAAAGTTGATTACAAACAAGCTATTTAATTAAATGAATGTTTTGAAAAAGTAAGAAAGCGAGAAGTATGATTTTCGTAAGATAAGGAACTTATAATGGTCTTAAAAGTTGATTAAAAACAAGCTATTTAATTAAATGAATGTTTTGAAAAAGTAAGAAAGCGAGAAGTATGATTTTCGTAAGATAAGGAACTTATAATGGTCTTAAAAGTTGATTACAAACAAGCTATTTAATTAAATGAATGTTTTGAAAAAGTAAGAAAGCGAGAAGTATGATTTTCGTAAGATAAGGAACTTATATTGCGCAAATACCCTTAACGGGTCAAAATAAGCCCTTGAGCGAAAATGGGTCAAGAGGATGCAAGACATCCGAGAACTTAATCTTTTATGATAGACAATGTTGACATTATTAGGTTCATAAGAAGTTATGGTCAAACAAACAAGTTATGTGGATGAATGCATGAACGGGTCGAATAAATCATAAATGAATAATAAGACGATAGCGTGTAAGTTAAGAATTTCCTTAATCCGGATGTGGGATTTTAAGTTCATATGATAGAATGTGAATTTACAAGCATGTAGGAAGAAACGGGAGGTTAAACGGGTAAGCGGTTCAAAAGTTACGCGCGTTTTAGTGCGTACGGACGACGAAACGGAACTGCAGAAAAGTGCCATTTCTAGAGGTAGTCGCCGACGGGCAAGGGGGTCGTCGCCGACGGGCTCTAGAAAGTTAGTTTTTTTGCTGACGGGTTATCTTCCTGTCTACGGGGTTTTGGCTACGGGAAAAACTACGGGCCGTCGCCGACGGGCCCTAGGGCCGTCGCCGACGACCTCCCCAAGTCCAAAAGTCTAAAAATTTGTTATTTAAGTTGATTTATGTATCGTAGGCTTCGGTTTGTTATCCGTGGACTACGGCGGACTTTCTAAACATGGTTTTGATCGATCCTTAGATGTTTATGGACTATAAATCAAAGTGTAAGTCCCATGAAATTAACGTATGAGTATGTAAGAAGTATGCAAGATCTTGTACGTGTATGTAGATGTGTATGTATGTATGTATGTATAAAGATATGTATGAGTGTATACATGTATGTAAAAATGTAGGAAAGGTATGTACGTATGTAGATGTGCATGTATGTATGTATAAAGATATGTATGAGTGTATGCATGTATGTAAAGATGTAGGAAAGGCATGTAAGTATATAGATGTGTATGTATGTATGTATGTATAAAGATATGTATGAGTGTATACATGTATGTAAAGATGTAGGAAAGGTATGTACGTAGGTAGTTGTGTATGTATGTATGTATGTATAAAGACATGTATGAGTGTATGCACGTTTGTAAAGTTGTAGGAAAGGTATGTACGTATGCAGATGTGTATGTATGTATGTAAGTACGTATGTATGCATGATTTAGACACGTTGAGTGTTAACGTTATTAATGGTGTACCTTGAGAATGAATAGTAATGCAGGTACGTTATTGAAACCTCACCAGGAAATGGATACGCAGATAAAATGCTTAAAGTTTGAAAAGTGACGAAATGTGAAGCGTACGTGAATGAATCTTGTTTATATAATGTTTGCTAATGTTATGAATGTATGTGGTGAGTGCAGGTTGTATTGATCATGGGCGATTATCACAAGGAATAGAGATCGAAGACCGAGTCATAAGATAGATTGTACGGGAATAATCGAGTATGTACTTTAGTAAACGGGAGTTATGCTCTTGTTTTGTAAAAGAGATACTTTTAAAATAAACTTTCAAGTAACTCAAGACGTTTGTAATGAAAGAAATTTTATGGCACGAATTTCCGCTGCGACTTTTATCAAATACGTGTTAGGGTCTTACAAGTTGGTATCAGAGCCCTGGTTTGAGAGAATCAAGTACAAGAAAGTAAGTACTTGAACTCAAACTTGTGTGCTCTTATGATAAGGAACCCGTACAATCTAAGACTCGATCAAGATCCAAAGGTGGAAGCGAATGTAAGTATGTACTTATGTATAAGTATAAAGAAACTGACGGTATGTTATGTGCAAGGTAAGTACAAGTGTTTGAAGAAGATGACCCTTGAATGCAGTCTAGGATGAATGCTAAGGCAGGCAAGGATGCGAATGGACAGACGGACCCCAGGTACACAATGTTAATATGTTTGGTACCGGTGTTAAAAGAAAAAGGAAGAAATCTCCTTGGGAGGGTAAGTACTAAATGGAAGACAGCGATATTGTCTTGATAAGATTGTAAAAATGTAGCACGAACTGAGACCCACTACTGCAGACATAAGGCGATGATTACCTGAAGACACGAAATTAGTATGTGAATTGCGCACCTGGCCAGTACGCAAGAAGCATATGACATTCGTGAGACCGTGGTAATTATCGCAGGTATGTCCGTTAGAATTGGGTAGCAGGTGGGCGTGCGGGTGAAGTGGGTAGTAAGACTCTCAGGAAATTGAGAGTACTATGTAGGAATGAAAAACATGAATGATAAGAATGAAAAATGTTGAATCCGTAAGAAAGTACGGATCAACAATGTATGAATGCAATGCTTGAATCCGCGAGACGGATTCAAGGGATGAAAAGCGTATATGCAATGTTTGAATCCGCGAGACGGATTCAAAGAATGAAAGATATGAATGCAATGCTTGAATCCGCGAGACGGATTCAAGGGATGAAAAGCGGATATGCAATGTTTGAATCCGCGAGACGGATTCAAAGAATGAAAGATATGAATGCAATGTTTGAATCCGCGAGACGGATTCAAAGGATGAAAGGCTTTAATGCAACGTTTGAATCCGAGAGACGGATTCAAAGAATGAAGGATGTGAATGAAATGTTTGAATCCGCGAGACGGATTCAAAACATAGAAGGTACGAAATGTATGAATGATGTGTTCGAATCCGTGAAGCAGATTTAAGATATAACAGACGGAACTAGTCTACATAAGAAGAAGTCGATAGCTTGACCATGTATGCGTCAAACAAGTCATATAAGTAAATGTAAAGAAAATGAACAAAGAAGGATAGGAATGAAAATATCCGGATGTGTAAGTAACGTAAGGATATGTATGGTACAAAACACTATAGAAATGTAGAACGATGTTAGCTACGGAGTTAAGCACATAGGTATGACGATGACATAGCAGTTTTGTTGTGATAACAAAACAAGAGTTAAATGTTATACAATGTGTCTATAGAATGGAATCTTAAAGGATGAGATGAAAGTACTAAATCCGTTATAAACGGATCATATGAGTGTAAGCATTATTATAAGTTTGAATAAGTATGTATATTAACCTGTTATTAACGGGTCAAAGGAAATGAGAATGTTATATGAAAGTATGCCATGGAAAGTATAGACTTGTTAAGAAGAAGAAGCCAATTGTTTGAATAATTATGAAATGAGATAGGATGATTACTTATGATTATGATGTGAGTGTTAAGTCAAACATAAATGTGTGTGTGTGTAAGGGGAAATGAGAAAGGTTTCGGGGACGAAACCTCATTTAAGGGGGGTAGACTTGTAACGCCCCAAAACTCGAATTATTAAAATTGTAAGTGAGACCCCATGTCTAATAAAATAGAATGTAATAACTAGGTTATTACACCTAGTCAAATGTTTAGCAAAACAAGCAAAGGTATAAACTTGAGGGACCAAAGATGGACAAGGGGAAAGTTATGTTTTAAATTAATAAAAACACACACAAACACACACATCTCGTGTGTGTTCTGGAACGATCAGAAGGGGCTCCATAGGAGCCAAGCCCTAATTCTTCAAAAGCTTCAAATCAAGTGATGATTCAAGGCTCAAATTCGCAAATAAACATGGAATAATGATCACCATCACAAGGGGATCGTAAGGTATGTCTTAGAAGTTAGATTGGTGATCTTTCACGAAGTGGGTTTTGATGTAAATCGCGAATTTGTATGAGATTGAGAATGGGTGTGTGTTAGAATCATCATATTGGACATGGGTTATGCATGATTTAGGTTAATTTGATGTTTTGGATGAAACCCATTTGTTAAGATGAAGATGATGACATGGGTGAATCATCCATGTCCAATTTTGCTTAATATTGATGTATTTTGATTTGCATGATGGGTTCTTGTTAGAAGAATTAAAAGAAATATAATACTAGTATGTTTGATGTTTATGCATGAATGATTCGTGTTGATTAGGAAGTGGAATTTGATGAATTATGTATAAGATTAGAAGAATATGCATAAATTAGTTGTACATTGTGCTAACATAGTGGTACGCACACCAAGCGTTTGATGAAATGTCTAGGTGAGCTTAAAAGATGAAATTGTATGTAAGTAAAATATGATATGTATATAGTGTTGTCCGTATAGGCTATTATGATGTTACGGGTATATAAAGATGAGTAGAAAGTTAAACTAAATGAACCGTTGACTTCTAAAAGTCAACCGTGTATAAGAAGGATGGTTAGACGTGTTGTCATAATTGTAAGATTAAGGTAAGTTATATGGAGCGTGTTTGACGAATGTGTGTTTAATGCGATGACATGATGGTTTACATGAGTTTGAAATGATATGAAATTGGTCACATGTATTATGCTTGTTAGAAGTAACTAATGAAAGTCAAATGGGGATTATGCGATCGATATGATCGTTAACATGTACAATTAGGTATGCTAATAAGAATGTGATTTCGATGACATGGAAGTATAGGAATCATGTCGAGACGGAATCAAGCACGGAAGGCTATCGGGTCATGAAGTGGCGAGGAAACGAGTTTGAACATGGACGCATGAGGTAAGTGATTTTCGTAATCACTTCTTAGTTGCTTATGTAAAGTTATGTGCAATTTAATTAAGTATGATGATCGAGGTCAAGTAGGAAAGAATTGTATGAGACCGATGAAGTATTAAACGAATCTTAGCTTTGATCCGAGCAAGGTATGTGTGATTAAGAATTGTAGCTAAGTAGTAGGATTGGTTACTTATGCAAGGGGGTCCTTTGTTGTTAAGGATAAAGCAAAGTTGAAAAAAACGCCCTTGATGGGTAAAACGAGCAAATGGTCTTAAAAGTTGATTACAAACAAGCTATTTAATTAAATGAATGTTTTGAAAAAGTAAGAAAGCGAGAAGTATGATTTTCGTAAGATAAGGAACTTATAATGGTCTTAAAAGTTGATTAAAAACAAGCTATTTAATTAAATGAATGTTTTGAAAAAGTAAGAAAGCGAGAAGTATGATTTTCGTAAGATAAGGAACTTATAATGGTCTTAAAAGTTGATTACAAACAAGCTATTTAATTAAATGAATGTTTTGAAAAAGTAAGAAAGCGAGAAGTATGATTTTCGTAAGATAAGGAACTTATATTGCGCAAATACCCTTAACGGGTCAAAATAAGCCCTTGAGCGAAAATGGGTCAAGAGGATGCAAGACATCCGAGAACTTAATCTTTTATGATAGACAATGTTGACATTATTAGGTTCATAAGAAGTTATGGTCAAACAAACAAGTTATGTGGATGAATGTATGAACGGGTCGAATAAATCATAAATGAATAATAAGACGATAGCGTGTAAGTTAAGAATTTCCTTAATCCGGATGTGGGATTTTAAGTTCATATGATAGAATGTGAATTTACAAGCATGTAGGAAGAAACGGGAGGTTAAACGGGTAAGCGGTTCAAAAGTTACGCGCGTTTTAGTGCGTACGGACGACGAAACGGAACTGCAGAAAAGTGCCATTTCTAGAGGTAGTCGCCGACGGGCAAGGGGGTCGTCGCCGACGGGCTCTAGAAAGTTAGTTTTTTTGCTGACGGGTTATCTTCCTGTCTACGGGGTTTTGGCTACGGGAAAAACTACGGGCCGTCGCCGACGGGCCCTAGGGCCGTCGCCGACGACCTCCCCAAGTCCAAAAGTCTAAAAATTTGTTATTTAAGTTGATTTATGTATCGTAGGCTTCGGTTTGTTATCCGTGGACTACGGCGGACTTTCTAAACATGGTTTTGATCGATCCTTAGATGTTTATGGACTATAAATCAAAGTGTAAGTCCCATGAAATTAACGTATGAGTATGTAAGAAGTATGCAAGATCTTGTACGTGTATGTAGATGTGTATGTATGTATGTATGTATAAAGATATGTATGAGTGTATACATGTATGTAAAAATGTAGGAAAGGTATGTACGTATGTAGATGTGCATGTATGTATGTATAAAGATATGTATGAGTGTATGCATGTATGTAAAGATGTAGGAAAGGCATGTAAGTATATAGATGTGTATGTATGTATGTATGTATGTATAAAGATATGTATGAGTGTATACATGTATGTAAAGATGTAGGAAAGGTATGTACGTAGGTAGTTGTGTATGTATGTATGTATGTATAAAGACATGTATGAGTGTATGCACGTTTGTAAAGTTGTAGGAAAGGTATGTACGTATGCAGATGTGTATGTATGTATGTATGTAAGTACGTATGTATGTATGATTTAGACACGTTGAGTGTTAACGTTATTAATGGTGTACCTTGAGAATGAATAGTAATGCAGGTACGTTATTGAAACCTCACCAGGAAATGGATACGCAGATAAAATGCTTAAAGTTTGAAAAGTGACGAAATGTGAAGCGTACGTGAATGAATCTTGTTTATATAATGTTTGCTAATGTTATGAATGTATGTGGTGAGTGCAGGTTGTATTGATCATGGGCGATTATCACAAGGAATAGAGATCGAAGACCGAGTCATAAGATAGATTGTACGGGAATAATCGAGTATGTACTTTAGTAAACGGGAGTTATGCTCTTGTTTTGTAAAAGAGATACTTTTAAAATAAACTTTCAAGTAAGTCAAGACGTTTGTAATGAAAGAAATTTTATGGCACGAATTTCCGCTGCGACTTTTATCAAATACGTGTTAGGGTCTTACAGTATAACACATTGAGGTCGTTGAGTGAACCAGGGAGACCAAAGAAAGAATGCCAGATCCACAAATCTTGTGATGCCACGGCTTCAAGTATCACGGTTGGATAGCCGTGATCACCGCGAGTATATTGGCCGTGCCACGCAGTCGGGCATCTATGCCACGCCCAATGCATACAATCAATACTACCGAGCATTCCCGGAAACCCGTGCCGTGCTTCATGAGCTTGGTACAACTGCTGAACATCATACACGTTTGGTTTACGCAAATATTTTTTGCTATATAGTTTCACCACATTACGGCAAAACCGATACAAACATTCCCGCGTAGTTCTTGCGGACATTTGTAAGTATTCGTCCAAAGCGTCGGCCACTGTCCCGTACGCCAGTTGGCGAATGGCCGCAGTACACTTTTGTAACGTGGTGAACCCTTCATAACCGCGAGCATCGGGTCGTTGCGTGAAAAACGGGTCTAGCCCCGCCAAATCATCAGCAATCCGTGTGAATAACCGACGACTCATTCGGAATCTGCGTCTGAATATCTCGGCATTGTAAAGGGGTGCATCCGAAAAATAATCGTTCACCAATTTCTCGTGCGCTCCTGTCGTAAAAAATATATAAATACGAGGAAATAAGAATAATAAAATTTATTAATGATAAACCTTGGCGGTCTCTGTTAACCCGTATTCGTGTGGTAATAACGCTTTCAGACGAGACGCCTTCCTCTTCGTCTTCCCCTTCCTCCTCGATAAGAATCTCCGCCGCCCGTAGCACAACGTTCGCGATAAACATCTCCTCTTCCTCATCCGAAGACGAGGACCACCAAGAATTAGATGGCATTGTGGATGAAAACGTAATTTTTTTTTTTTATAAAAGTGGAGAGAAAATGGTATAAAAATGAGAGGGTTGTGGGTTGAAAGTGGGGAAAAATGGTGAAAATGGGAGAGTTTTTATAGAAAAATGGATGAGATAGAGGGTTATTGAAAAATGGAAAAATGATTTTTTTTTTTAAAGAAAATAGCCGTTCAAACGGCTAGTTTTTTTGAAAGTGGGTCGTCTCATTCGGCGTGGGGGAGACGTTTGGGCCGGGCCGGGGCTAAGGGGGCGGTGTGGGGGCTCGGCGCCGGACCAAGCCGGGGCTAGCCGACCCCCTACCCATTAGTCTTAGAGAAAAGGAAGACAAGATAGATCAGAGATTTCTCACTTATGCAAACCCATAAAGTCAGAAAAGGGTTTTAAAACCCAAGGACAAAATGTGGCAGAAGAGAAAGGTGTCATGTTTCTAAACATCCAGCACAACAAACATGGCCAGCACAACATTTAACACTGTTCATTTCACTTGTAATATTAATAGATATTAATAATATTAATAGATATTAATTAATAATAATATTAATAGATATTAATAATATTAATTAATTATATAATATAATGATCGTATTGTTTTTCACTTCTTGGTTCATCTGTTAACGCAGGTCCCGATCAAGTGGCCAAAAAGGCGAGATGAAGTATGGAAAGCAAACATACCACATACGCACCTTGCACACGAGAAATCAGATCAAAACTGGATGATTGTAAAAGGCAAAAAGATCGTATTCCCAGGTGGAGGAACACATTTCCACTACAGAGCTGATAAGTACATCAAATCACTTGCAAATGTAAATATTTTTGCAAAAGTTCTTATATCACATAACATCTAATTAACCATACTTTATTCTATTCTCTAATTCTAATAAACAATTTAATTAACAGATGCTCAACTTCTCAAAAGATAACATGAACAACGAAGGAAACTTACGAACCGTTCTCGACGTCGGTTGCGGTGTCGCAAGTTTCGGTGGTTATCTTCTATCATCCGACATCATCGCAATGTCTTTAGCACCTAACGATGTGCATCAGAATCAAATCCAGTTCGCGTTAGAACGAGGCATTCCCGCATATCTTGGTGTTCTCGGAACGAAAAGACTTCTGTACCCCAGCCGATCTTTCGAACTTGCGCATTGTTCGCATTGTAGAATTGATTGGCTACAACGGGACGATATTCTTTTACTTGAATTAGACAGGTTGTTAAGACCGGGTGGCTACTTTGCTTACTCGTCCCCTGAAGCGTACGCGCAAGATGAAGAGGATCGGATGATGATCCCAATGCTGTCTATGGAGTAAACATGAAAGCTTGCATCACACCTTACTCTGACCATAAGTTTTATCATATCATATTTATTCGTACACCATAACTTGAGTTAATGAGAAAAAGGTCTGTATAATGACACATTTCTTACCTTATTCCTACTAATATTCCACAAGGGATATAGTGGCATACTCACTCCAACTTAAAAATATTGGTTGTATTTCTATTTGAGTAAAATTCCATTTCGTCCCTGAGGTTTGGCTAGTTTGCGACTTTCGTCCAAAGGTGTTTTTCCTCATCTGGATCCAAAAGGTTTGAAATCTTGCAATGTTCATCTGGCTCATTAACTCCATCCATTTTTCTCCGATAAGTCAGGGGTATCTCCGTTTTTTTTGTTAGCTTAAAGGGCAATTCGATATTTTTCACGTCATGTACTAGCATTTAGCATAATGTATAAGTATTAAAAAAAACGAAATTGCCCTTTAAGTTAACAAAAAAGATGAAAATACCCCTGACTTACTTAAGAAAAATGAATGAAGTTAACGAGCCGGATTGAAATGGCAAGACATCAAACCTTTTGGATCTAGATGTGGAAAAAGAAACCTTTGGACGAAAGTCGTAAAACTGGTCAAAACGTTAGAGACGGAAATGGCTTTTTATTCTTTCTATTTTATTGTTTCTCAAATTAATTGTCCACTTTCAAAAAGTTAATAGTTTTACAAATGTACCCATTGACCCTTATCATTAAGTCTTGCAAGTTTTCAAAGTCATATCTTAAATTCATTAAGGGTAACACTGGAATCTAGTATATTCTTCTTGATATCTGTACTCATTCATATCTTAAATTGTATTTAGCTTTTGGACAATAACTTTGGGACCGAGCCGGAGTTTCTTTGATAGTTTTCTTGTCTGACTTCTGAGAGTCAAACATATTTAATTTTAATTTTCAAAATTGAGATGGATTTTATTTCCAATTGTGTCACCGATTGTATTCACTTTGCGTTACTTATCTATCCTACGCTAGAGCTCATATTTTTCACAAATGATAAGTGTCACACCCCGACCGCGTTAAAACAACAAACCGCGACGGAAACGTCGGGGAGTGATGCGACAGAATTATTGTTTCAACAACCATGGAAATTAAAGTTTTGTATTATTAAGATTAAAGTTACATTGTCTTTGAGTTCAAACAAAACATAACATAAATAACTGTATTTTAAGTCACTAAGGCCCAAGTCCGCCTAAGTATAGCACAAGCATCATCATGCATTAGCACCTGAAACACATGCGAAAATAGGTACGTCAGCATAAAAATGCCTGTGAGATACATAGGTTTTGTTTATGCAGGATTCATGACTTGTAGTTTAAAAGAAGTGTTTAACAAAAATGTAGTCATGAACCTTGTAGAATGTTTTCTTTTATAAAATCATGTGAAAATCGATATGAAAATCAAATGATATAAAAGAAATATGCATGGTTAAATAAATAACCAAGTAAAAGTGAATTTGTATAAAATATGTACTTTGTATAACAAAGTCGTATCCTTGTGAAAAAAATGTTTCATGTCTTTGTCAAGTGGCTTAGATAACGCAACAATGTATAATACAATAAAAGCACTTATATATAGGAAGTACCAGCGGCGTATCCACCATACTTTTATCATATAACACATAGCCCCGTTACATAAGTCACTTATCAATAACCAACCAAAATGTCTTGTTCAATGTCAAAATGTTTATGTGTAAACCATGTTCAATGTCATGTGTGAAATGTATCATGTATAACCAAATGTAATGCATAGCAAGTAGAAAGTATCTACTCAAACTATGTGATAATGTCAATGTGAAAACAAATGTCATGTATGGTGAATAATTAGTAATTACTCAATCCCATAGGAAAATGTATAAAACAAGGTTTTTGAATAAACCTAAGTTTAAATCAAATGTTATGTTTTGCAGAAAACAATGCTTTATGATTACAAACATTTATGCAGTAATGTTAATCGCATACATTCAAGCCTTGCGACTGTGGCGACAAACTTTTAAACAAATTAAAGGTTTATCTAAGTTATGTATATCGGATTCTGTCATTTCCAACTTCCAAACAAACCTAGGAAGTCGGAAACGGGATTTGTCAAGTCCTATGGTACCAGTACATACTACCGAGCGGCGTAGCTAATGTTAATGAATGTATTATTGTCCCGATTAAACATACCAAATGTCATAGTCAATGTAGCATGTGAAAACCATGTACTAGGTATGCTAAGTAAACATACATAGTAGAAATGTCATGTAAAACAATTGTGCTAGCATGCTCAGTAAACATACATAGTAGAAATGTCATGTAAATCAATGTGTCCATATGCTGAGTAAACATATGCAACAAAGTGTCTAATGAAATCAATGTGATAGCATGCTAAGTAAACATACATAGCAAAACATACTTGAAATCATGTATTATAGTATAGGTGTACTAGGCGAAACTAGCATGTTTATGTCATAAAAACAATGAAAAGCATGAAAGTAACAATTATGCACATGTGTATCACCCCAAAGTATTTGAAAGCGGTAAAAGAGGGGAACTATATACTCACTTGGGATTGCTTATTAGTCTTGAGAATAAGACCAATTTAAGCTCCAAGGATCACGGAATCAACAAGGCACCTAATATAGGTAACTATGTTATTAATCGAATCCTAAATCGGGAGATAGGATAGAATGATGTTCTATAAATCAAATGAGTATTTGAACTCATATGGTATGATTTAATAGAGTTAACATTCTGATTTGGAAGTCTACCTAAGTGCTTTTGACCCGTTTCGACTCATTATGGTAGTATAAGCTACAATAATGCGTCGTTAGCGTAAAACTATGGTCGGATGGTTAACTATGTGCTATGTCAAGTCTTACATGCCCAATTATCCCTAAATATGTTACTATATCAGATTATATGTAAAAAACATGTTCACATATGCAAAATATGGATTTATGCTTCAGAAGGGCGTTTTGGTCATTTCCTATGGGCATACAAGCTACTTAACAAATAACTAACCAATCCTATGTGATCATAAGGTATAACCTCAGAGGTTATTCCGTATGCAACTATGATCACTAAACAAGCTTGGTCGGATCCTAATGATCGACCAAAGGGGTCGGGTTAGAAAGTCTAAGCGGTTGTTTAGACCGCTTAACTTACGACCCTAAACAAGCACTAAACTAATAGTGACGAGTTAAACATGTCAAAACATGTTTAACTAACTTAGAAAACTGATTTGGTATCAAAACAAAGTGATTTGATACCTAAAAGTAGTTCCGTTGCAAAATGCGTGCTAAAACGCATTTTGACCGAACTTTGACTCGTCACTACACCTAGTTAACGTGGTAATCAGTAGGTATAATCGCTAAGGATTATAACCATCGTGATTACAATCACGTTGCAAAGTTCAAACGAACTTTGCGTTGACCATTGACTGGTCAAAGCTGAAAGTCAAGCACTGTTTGACTTTTATGCTAGGAAAGCAATAAAAGAATGAAGGAAGCTTACAAAGGGTCCTTGCTAGAACTTGATCTTATAATTCTCAGGTATGAAGTTATAAAACCTCAACTTAGAGAATTTAGATCAAGTGTGAGTTGCAACAAATGAAATGCTAGGCTATTTATACTTGTCATGAGTCCACAAGATCACTCCAAGTGTTTGTGTAACTTCTAAGCATAAAATCCTAGCCACACATATGTTATAAGCAGATTAGAAGCCTTGGAGAGGTGTTAACTTGGTTAACACACCAAGAACTTGCAAGAACAGCCCCTAAAGTATCAAATAGATTGCAAAAACTGGTTTCTGGCCGCTGGCAGTTTTAGGAGGGGCACGTAAGAGTAGGGGAGGGGCTTACGCGGCCCGTGTGAACTCAGCAGATCAGCAACAGTTTTGATATTTACAAGTTCAGTCCCTGCAATGTAATTAAGCTCATTTCAGGCACTTTTGACCCCTGTTAAGCCATTTTCAAGGCTCTACCATGTCATTAAAGTTTAGAAGACTCAAAATATGCTCGGAAAATTCTCGGATGTCGGTTCGTTTGGGCATACGGTCGCGTTATTCGTCTAATTACGATGAAACTCGAACCGACGTGAAAACGATCCAAATTAAGAGACGAATGGTATTTTTGCATGCCGATCACTAAAATAAAAATATTTTAGTGTGTACAAAAATTTTGGGTGTCCAGATGTGGCCAAAACGTAAGATATGCGCGTAAATGCAAACTTACGTCGTTTTTTACACTTTTAGTCCCTGTAAGATCAAATAAGCATATTTTTGCACACCGAACCACTCAAAGATTATTTCTAAGCTATGTTTAGGTTATATATGGTATGTTTAGCTTATGATCATATTCCGGACTGTACGTTGCCTTACGAAACGGCAGAGTTTTGCAGTTGATGCAAATAGTCCCTGTGAGCGAATAAACTTGATTTTGCCATACCAAAGCCTTCAAAACTTATTTCTAAGTTATGTAAAGGTTATTTAAGGTATGTTAAGCTTATGTTACTGTTCCGGAGTGTTTTTCGCGTTAAACTGATTACGTTTACGCATCAGTTTGCGTATAACTTCCCAGAAAGCAATATAGAGTTCAAAATTGATCAAAAATCAAAACGCGCAAAATGTCAAACATAAATAACAAAAGTTGGGATTAAAACACATTGTTTTATTGATATTGAATTGTTCAGAGTCTGTAAAATGATTACACAAGCACAGATGTCACAGTCTCCCCTACTTTAGGAAATTTCGTCCCGAAATTTATTTAGAGGAAACTTGTGAGAATAGATGCGGATATTTCGCTTTCATCTGATCTTCACGTTCCCAAGTAAACTCTGGGCCACGTTTATATTCCCAGTGAACTTTGACAATTGGGATGCGCTTGTGTTTGAGCTTTTTGACTTCACGGTCCATGATTTCCACAGGCTTCTCAACGAAGTGCATCGTGTTATCAACACGAATTTCATCAAGTGGTATGTGGAGGTTCTCATCAGCTAAAAACTTTTTGAGATTGGACACGTGGAAAGTTGGATGAACATTTCCAAGTTCAGGAGGTAGCTCAAGTCTGTAGGCTACTTTTATGATTCTTTCAACGATCTTGAATGGTCTAACATAGCGTGGTGCAAGTTTTCCTTTCTTTCTGAATCTAATCACACCTTTCCAAGGGGATACCTTGAGTAGGACGTGATCACCGACTTGAAATTCTAAGGGCTTGCGTCGTCGATCCGCGTAACTCTTTTGACGGCTTCTAGCTGTCTGAAGGTTATCGCGAATCTTCTTGACCTTATCTGTAGTCTCTAGAATGAGTTCAGGTCCAGTAAGCTGAGCTTCTCCTATCTCATTCCAACAGACCGATGAACGACATTTTCGACCGTATAAAGCTTCGAAAGGAACCATGTTGATGCTAGAGTGATAACTATTGTTGTAGGAGAATTCGATCAATGGTAGATGCGAATCCCAACCACCACCAAAATCAATCACACAAGCTCTAAGCATATCCTCCAGTGTCTGGATTATTCTCTCAGATTGACCATCCGTTTGCGGATGATATGCTGTGCTCAAATTAAGTTGGGTACCCATGGCAGATTGCATGGTTCTCCAAAAGTGAGATGAGAATCTAGCATCTCTGTCAGATATGATGTTCAAAGGAACGCCATGTCGAGATACAATCTCATCTACATATAATTTAGCAAGCTTGTCAGCAGATAGATCCTCACGGATCGACAAGAAATGTGCTAATTTTGTTAGACGATCAACGATTACCCAAATGGAATCATGACCTCTCTTAGTGCGCGGTAGCTTGGTAATGAGATCCACAGCAATGTTTTCCCATTTCCAAACCGGAATCTCTGGTTGCTCCAATAATCCAGAGGGATGTTGATGTTCTGCCTTGACCTTAAGACAAGTAAGGCATTTGGAAACAAATAAGGCAATGTCCTTCTTCATACCCGGCCACCAGTACTGGGTTCGAAGATCCTTATACATTTTATCAGCACCAGGATGAATAGAATAACGAGACTTGTGAGCTTCATCCATTAGCAAGGTGCGGAGATCGTCTATACTTGGGACCCACAAACGACCCATGAAATAGAATACTCCAAAGTCTTTCAGTTCAAGCTCAGGTTTGAGATGATATGGTAATTCCTTACCCATCGAGTCTTGTTTAACACAAGTATGTTGAGCCTGAGAAATGCGAGTTTGAATGTCAGATCGAACTTAAACACAGTGAAGCTTGACACGTTCCTTACGACTCAATGCATCAGCTACGACATTCGCCTTACCAGGATGGTAGCGAATTTCGCAATCGTAGTCGTTTAGGAGTTCAAGCCAACGTCGTTTCCTCATGTTAAGTTCTTTCTGATTGAAAATGTGCTGGAGACTTTTGTGGTCAGTGAAAACAACGCACTTTGTATCGTAGAGGTAGTGTCTCCAGATCTTGAGAGCAAAAACTACTGCACCCAACTCAAGATCATGAGTCGTGTAGTTTTTCTCGTGTACCTTCAGCTATCTTGATGCATAAGCTATAACTTTGTTTCTTTGCATAAGAACGCAACCAAGGCCTAATTTGGATGCATCACAGTACACAACAAAATCGTCGTTGCCCTCAGGTAAAGTTAGAATAGGTGCATCGCAGAGTTTCTGTTTCAAGGTCTGGAAAGCTTCTTCCTGTTTGGATCCCCACTCAAAAGGTTTATTCTTCTGAGTTAAAGCAATGAGAGGAACCGCAAACTTGGAGAAGTTTTCAATGAAACGGCGGTAATAACCTGCGAGACCAAGAAATGAACGAACCTCGGTAGGAGTAGTAGGAGTATCCCAATCCTTAATCGCATTGATTTTGGCGGGATCTACATGAATACCTTGTTCGTTGACGATGTGCCCCAAAAATTGAACTTCCTTAAGCCAGAATTCACACTTGGAGAATTTGGCGAAAAGTTGTTCTTTCTTTAGGAACTCCATTGTAAGATGAAGATGTTGCTCATGATCAGCTCGAGTCTTAGAATAGATCAGAATGTCATCAATGAAAACAATGATGAACTTGTTCAAATAAGGCTTACAAACCATATTCATCAAGTCCATGAAAACAGCAGGAGCGTTTGTTAAATCGAAGGGCATAACAGTGAACTCATAATGACCATATCGCGTACGGAAGGCTGTCTTGGGAATATCTTCTTCGAGAACTCGAAGTTGATGATACCCAGAACGAAGATCAATCTTTGAAAAACAAGTAGTACCCTGTAGCTGATCAAATGCGAGGTAGGGGATATCGATTCTTGATGGTAAGCTTGTTAAGCTCACGATAATCGATACACATCCTAAAAGATCCATCTTTCTTTTTCACGAATAGGACAGGAGCGCCCCAAGGTGAAAAGCTTGGACGAATGAATCCTTTGTCAGATAACTCCTGAAGTTGCTTAGATAACTCTTGCATCTCAGACGGTGCAAGACGGTAAGGTGACTTAGCAATAGGATTTGCGCCAGGTACAAGATCGATGCGGAACTCAACTTGGCGCACAGGGGGTAAACCAGGTAATTCTTCAGGAAATACCTCAGGATAATCCCGAACAATAGGGATATCTTGGATAGTCTTACCCTTGCCTTTCTCCTCTACGACATGTGCCAAGAAAGCAACATATTTCTTTCGTAGGTATTTGTGGGCTTGGGTACAAGACATGAGTTTAAGGCTACTAGCAGGTTTCTCCCCACGAACTTCTAAGATCTCACCAGTCGAAAGCGGTATACGGACCAACTTCTCAAAACACACCACCTCAGCATGGTACTTGGATAACCAATCCATTCCTACTATAACATCGAAGCTCCCGAGTTGCATCGGTGTGAGGTCAATAGGGAAAAGATGGTTGTTAAGGTTCAACTGGCAATTTCGAAGAACGGAGTCGAGTACAATGGGTTCACCACTAGCTACTTCTACTGTCAAGGGCTTTCCTAGTTTTGTTCTAGTCATCGAAAGCAAAGGCTCAAATGCTAAGGACACAAAACTCTTATCGGCACCCGAATCAAATAGAAGAGAAGCAGGATGGTTGTTAACAAGGATCGTACCGTTCACCACTTCGTTGTCTGCGCGAGCCTCATTAGCGTTCAAATTGAAAGCTCTACCACGAGCTGGTGCCTGATTTGCGTTAGCCAACCTAGGGCAATTGTTCCTGGAGTGGGTCAGATCCCCACAGTTGAAACATGAACCAGGAGGATAATGAGGTCGTGCAGGATTCTGGGCGGGGTTTTGTGCTGGGTTTTGAGCTGCTTGATTTTGGTTAGGAGCGAAACGGCAGGTGTTTGCAAGATGACCAGATTTGCCACAATTTGTGCAGATGCGGCATTGCACCTGTGGCTGGTGGTGACTGTTACATCTATTGCACAAAGGTGCATTCCCAGCATACTGCCTCTTGGCAGCGGGTTGTGCAGGCTGATTAGGAGCAGCCTGTTGTGCCACCACAACGAAATTCTTGGAAGCCTTACGCTTCCTAGATTTCTTTGAAGACTCAGCAGTCTTCTTACCCTTCTGCTCCTTGGTACTATCAGACTGTTTCTGCTTCATGTCACCTTTTCTGTGGAGTTTACCCTTTTTGACTTGCGATTCAGTAAGGGTTGCAGCTAGCTCAATGGCCTGTCGGACGGTAGTGGGGTTGCTGCCAGTGACGATATCCTGGACAGGATCTGGCAAACCATCTATGTATTTCTCAATAGCCTTATCCAAAGGCGTGACCATAGTCGGACAAAGCAAGCTTAACTCCTCGTATCTATCTGTATAAGCCCGGTGTTCACCACTGTCTTGCTTCAAGTCATGGAACTCATTTTCAAGTTCCCTCTGCTCGTGACGAGGGCAGAACTCTCTCATCATAAGAGCTCTAAGTTCCTCCCATGTCTGACCCAAAGCAACATCAGCACCTCGGTCTCTCATAACCCCATTCCACCATGTGAGAGCCCTCTTTTGGAATACACTCAAAGCAAACTCGACCTTACGATTGTTAGGACACTGAACATGGCGAAAGATGCTCTCAAGACTCTCAAACCACTGTAGGAGCCCAGTTGCTCCTTCAGAACCACTAAACTTGAGCGGTTTAGCCGAGTTAAACTGTTTAAAGTTGCACGGAGCAGGTGAATTAACATTGTTATTGTTGGCTTGGTTTAATTGAGTTATGAGATTCGGTAGCATAGCAGCCATTTGCTGTGCTATAATAGCCGCCAGTTCGGCATAAGGTTGCTGAACGTTACGTCGAGGAGGCATTCTAAAAGAGGAAACATGAGAGAAAACGAGTGAGATGACGTGATGAAAGAAATGAGATAGCAATAAAATCGACAAAATGAAAGGATGGTGGTCATTTGTTTATTACCTCGTAACAAACAGTCG
The DNA here is from genome assembly GCA_030545235.1 of Helianthus tuberosus. Taxonomy (NCBI): domain Eukaryota; kingdom Viridiplantae; phylum Streptophyta; class Magnoliopsida; order Asterales; family Asteraceae; genus Helianthus; species Helianthus tuberosus. The sequence goes on along the minus strand of CM060397.1, from coordinate 93,947,660 downwards.
ACACACAGTGACAAATCAAAGTAAATGAGTCATAATAATGTATCACCGAAGACATGCTCGCCTATAAGTGGACACTCACCCCAAGAGTTCCCAGGTAAGAGTGACTGGTCTGATACTACGGATTTGTACGAACACTCTAGCCTTAGACAGAAAACTCAGGGTACAGGCATCCACTCTTCCAGTTTGCGCGTGTTCACATTATTTAGACCCAAACTTTGACGAGATTTTGAAAATTTGGAAGGCATTTAGCCAAAAGAAATCATCTAAGGATAGATGATTGATTTCAAAAATCATTTTGGAAATTGTGTTCAAGTTTTGGTAATCACCTAAGGATAGGTGACGTCTATTGTTTTAAGATCTAAACACAAGAAGACTTGTGTTAGGGTCCTAGAAAGTTATAGTCTAGGTCAAAGCATTACTAATAACCTAATTCCCTATAACCATTGGCTCTGATACCAACTCTTCTGTCACACCCCGACCGCGTTAAAACAACAAACCGCGGCGGAAACGTCGGGGAGTGATGCGACAAAATTATTGTTTCAACAACCATGGTAATTAAAGTTTTGTATTATTAAGATTAAAGTTACATTGTCTTTGAGTTCAAATAAAACATAACATAAATAACTGTATTTTAAGTCACTAAGGCCCAAGTCCGCCTAAGTGTAGCACAAGCATCATCATGCATTAGCACCTGAAACATATGCGAAAATAGGTACGTCAGCATAAAAATGCCTGTGAGATACATAGGTTTTGTTTATGCAGGATTCATGACTTGTAGTTTAAAAGAAGTGTTTAACAAAAATGTAGTCATGAACCTTGTAGAATGTTTTCTTTTATAAAATCATGTGAAAATCGATATGAAAATCAAATGATATAAAAGAAATATGCATGGTTAAATAAATAACCAAGTAAAAGTGAATTTGTATAAAATTTGTACTTTGTATAACAAAGTCGTATCCTTGTGAAAAAATGTTTCATGTCTTTGTCAAGTGGCTTAGATAACGCAACAATGTATAATACAATAAAAGCACTTATATATAGGAAGTACCAGGGGCGTATCCACCATGCTTTTATCATATAACACATAGCCCCGTTACATAAGTCACTTATCAATAACCAACCAAAATGTCTTGTTCAATGTCAAAATGTTTATGTGTAAACCATGTTCAATGTCATGTGTGAAATGTATCATGTATAACCAAATGTAATGCATAGCAAGTAGAAAGTATCTACTCAAACTATGTGATAATGTCATGTATGGTGAATAATTAGTAATTACTCAACCCCATAGGAAAATGTACAAAACAAGGTTTTTGAATAAACCTAAGTTTAAATCAAATGTTATGTTTTGCAGAAAACAATGCTTTATGATTACAAACATTTATGCAGTAATGTTAATCGCATACATTCAAGCCTTGCGACTGTGGCGACAAACCTTTAAACAAACTAAAGGTTTATCTAAGTTATGTATATCGGATTCTGTCATTTCCAACTTCCAAACAAACCTAGGAAGTCGGAAACGAGATTTGTCAAGTCCTATGGTACCGGTACATACTACCGAGCGGCGTAGCTAATGTTAATGAATGTATTATTGTCCCGATTAAACATACCAAATGTCATAGTCAATGTAGCATGTGAAAACCATGTACTAGGTATGCTAAGTAAACATACATAGTAGAAATGTCATGTAAAACAATTGTGCTAGCATGCTCAGTAAACATACATAGCAGAAATGTCATGTAAATTAATGTGTCCATATGCTGAGTAAACATATGCAACAAAGTGTCTAATGAAATCAATGTGCTAGCATGCTAAGTAAACATACATAGCAAAACATAGTTGAAATCATGTACTACAGGTGTACTAGGCGAAACTAGCATGTTTATGTCATAAAAACAATGAAAAGCATGAAAGTAACAATTATGCACATGTGTATCACCCCAAAGTATTTGAAAGCGGTAAAAGAGGGGAACTATGTACTCACTTGGGATTGCTTATTAGTCTTGAGAATAAGACCAATTTAAGCTCCAAGGATCACGGAATCAACAAGGCACCTAATATAGGTAACTATGTTATTAATCGGATCCTATATCGGGAGATAGGATAGAATGATGTTCTATAAATCAAATGAGTATTTGAACTCATATGGTATGATTTAATAGAGTTAACATTCTGATTTGGAAGTCTACCTAAGTGCTTTTGACCCATTTCGACTCATTATGGTAGTATAAACTACTATAATGCGTCGTTAGCGTAAAACTATGGTCGGATGGTTAACTATGTGCTATGTCAAGTCTTACATGCCCAATTATCCCTAAACATGTTAGTATATCAGATTATATGTAAAAAACATGTTCACATATGCAAAATACGGATTTATTCTTCAAAAGGGCGTTTTGGTCATTTCCTATGGGCATACAAGCTACTTAACAAATAACTAACCAATCCTATGTGATCATAAGGTATAACCTCAGAGGTTATTCCGTATGCAACTATGATCACTAAACAAGCTTGGTCAGATCCTAATGATCGACCAAACGGGTCGGGTTCGAAAGTCTAAGCGGTTGTTTAGACCGCTTAACTTACGACCCTAAACAAGCACTAAACTAATAGTGACGAGTTAAACATGTCAAAACATGTTTAACTAACTTAGAAAAATGATTTGGTATCAAAACAAAGTGTTTTGATACCTAAAAGTAGTTCCGTTGCAAAATGCGTGCTAAAATGCATTTTGACCGAAACTTTGACTCGTCACTACACCTAGTTAACGTGGTAATCAGTAGGTATAATCGCTAAGGATTATAACCATCGTGATTACAATCACGTTGCAAAGTTCAAACGAACTTTGCGTTGACCATTGACTGGTCAAAGCTGAAAGTCAAACACTGTTTGACTTTTATGCTAGGAAAGCAATAAAAGAATGAAGGAAGCTTACAAAGGGTCCTTGCTAGAACTTGATCTTATAATTCTCAGGTATGAAGTTATAAAACCTCAACTTAGAGAATTTAGATCAAGTGTGAGTTGCAACAAATGAAATGCTAGGCTATTTATACTTGTCATGAGTCCACAAGATCACTCCAAGTGTTTGTGTAACTTCCAAGCATAAAATCCTAGCCACACATGTGTTATAAGCAGATTAGAAGCCTTGGAGAGGTGTTAACTTGGTTAACACACCAAGAACTTGCAAGAACAGCCCCTAAAGAATCAAACAGATTGCAAAAACTAGTTTCTGGCCACTAGCACTTTTAGGCGGGGCGCGTAAGAGTAGGGGAGGGGCTTACGCGGCCCGTGTGAACTCAACAGATCAGCAACAGTTTTGATATTTACAAGTTCAGTCCCTGCAATGTAATTAAGCTCATTTCAGGCACTTTTGACCCCCGTTAAGCCATTTTCAAGGCTCTACCAGGTCATTAAAGTTTATAGGACTCAAAATATGCTCGGAAAATTCTCGGATGTCGGTTCGTTTGGTCGTACGGTCGCGTTATTCGTCTAATTACGACGAAACTCGAACGGACGCGAAAACGATCCAAATTAAGCGACGAATGGTATTTTTGGATGCCGATCACTAAAATAAAAATATTTTAGTGTGTACAAAAATTTTGGGTGTCCAGATGTGGCCAGAACGTAAGATATGCACGTAGATGCAAACTTACGTCGTTTTTGACACTTTTAGTCCCTGTAAGATCAAATAAGCATATTTTTGCACACCGAACCACTCAAAGCTTATCTCTAAGATATGTTTAGGATATATATGGTATGTTTAGCTTATGATCATATTCCGGACTGTACGTTGCCTTACGAAACGGCAGACTTTTGCAGTTGACGCAAATAGTCTCTGTGAGCGAATAATCTTGATTTTGCCATACCAAAGCCTTCAAAACTTATTTCTAAGTTATGTAAAGGTTATTTAAGGTATGTTAAGCTTATGTTACTATTCCGGAGTGTTTGTCGCGTTAAACTGATTACGTTTACGCATCAGTTTGTGTATAACTTCCCAGAAAGCAATATAGAGTTCAAAATCGATCAAAAATCAAAACGCGCAAAATGTCAAACATAAATAACAAAAGTTTGGATCAAAACACATTGTTTTATTGATATTGAATTGTTCAGAGTCTGTAAAATGATTACACAAGCACAGATGTCACAATAAGTAGCCTCATGTCGGTTGACTTTTGAAAGTGATTATTTTGACCCTTAAAATTCAAACAGAGCCTTGTTGGTGCAAAACACTAAGTTTTTCGGGCTCTTTTTTAGATAATCACTCGAGCAAAGGAAGCGGATTGGCTCCATGGCCAGCTAGGCTAACTTCTCCGCGTCCTCGTCTTGCTGACTTTGGCTATTCAACTGATATGTTTGATAAAGGAGTTCTGTCCTCCTCATGAAGTCCAGAAACTGGAGAATGAATTCTGGAATATCAAGCAGGAAGGAGGTTACAACGCTAGTCTCACTGCTCGTTTAAAGCAGCTGAGTATTATCTGTCCTAGTCAGGTGGCCACGCCTGATATGACAATCAAGAAGTACATTCGAGCTATCCCCGACTATGTAGCTGACTTTGTTCAAGCAGCTAAACCTACTACTTTTGAGGAAACCTACCAGCTCGCAGCTGAGATCAACGACAAGCGAGTCTCGGCTGGATATTTCAAAACCTCAACCAAGAGTCTTAATCAAGCAACCGCAACTCCCTCTACCGATAATGCAGCATCTCAAGGTTCAAAGTCTTCACGTCAGAGCCGCAAGCGAAAGAACAACAACAACAACAAGAACTATGCTACTACTGCAACTCCGCTCAACGCCGTCCCCGTACAGCCCAGCAACCAGAACCGTCAAGCTACTGTTACCAACGCACCGCCTGCTAAGCGTGCGTACACTGGTATCCACCCTCTGTGCCATACTTGCACTTATCATCATCCGACAGGGGTCAACTGTCGATTCCGTGCAAATTGCAACATCTATGGGCATTTCACCGCTCACTGCCGTTCAGGCCCACGTCAGCAAGCTGCTAAAGCTCCCCCAGCACCACCAGCTCAACCCCTTGCTCTTCAGGGCAACCCAACAGTTCCAGCACCCGCTGCTAATGCTTGAACCTGCTACACTTGTGGTGACCCTAACCATTTTGCTAATGTCTGCCCGCTCCGCGTTGTGAAACAAGAACCGCAGCAACAACCACCACAGCAGCAACCACCACAGCAACAGCAACAGCAACAGCAATAGCAGCCTCAACAAGCAGCCCGCGGCAGAACCTTCAATATCAACGTCTGCCAGGCTTAGACTGACAATAATGTTGTCAATGGTACGTTCCTTTGTTCGGTTTCAATTCGGTATCGTTTAACGTTCATCAAATATCCCGCAAATCACCATTCGCGTAATGTAAAGTTGGATAGACATTCCTAGGCATACAAAAGGCGTTATTAAGTTAATTTTCTTCTTAAACACTACCTATAATCGTCTTAATGTTCGTTTTGTGCATAATTAATGACCGTAAATTACCGGTTGTCACAAGTTGTGTTTAATAAAATTTAAATATCCGAACCTCTGTGTCACACCCCAACAGATGGCGGAATCATCGGGGCATGGCACTGAGCGAAACAGATTGTCCAGAAGTTTCCATAACAACTATAATTACCAATTATTTAAGCCTCATGTCCCATACCATGACATAAAAGATAACATAATTATTACAGACAAGATCTAGTCAAATTGTTCTGTTCTGACAACTCAGATTTCAAATACAGACAATTGTTTATTTGTTTCTAGACCTTTCCTAGCCTCGATTTCACAGCGAGCCAAGCATATAAACATCCTAAGCACCTGTCACATACGTTAAAGTAAAAGTCAATACACATAGTGTAAAGGTGAGCATACAAGCTTAATAGATATAATAGAGTTCGAAATTGATTATGCATAACCAGCACGTACACAGTGTAAAATGAAGCACGTTAGTTATCGACATGAACCTATCGATACCAATGACTGCGGGTTGACTGCCCAAGGCAGTTCGTAATACACACTCACCACTGTGAGCCATGTAACAAATTGTCCTTAACAACCCCTGAATGAACAGGTGCTGAGTCCAAACTATAGTACTATCGTCGCTAAGGCAGGTAGACCGTATTCCATGTGTAAACATAACAAACAAGCATTCATTAAGTTACGTATAACATGCGGTAATGGTTAGCATTAAAGTATTGTGTAGTGTGTTTGATGTGATTTAGAATAAGTAACGTATGTAACACCCAAAAGTGCGTAAAGCAAAAAAAGGGGTTCGAGTATACTCACAGCGATTGGTGGATTAAAGGGAGCGCTAAAGAGTAAGGTTAGCCTGATCAGAACGATAGCATAACGATAAGTGTTGCGTAAAACGATACAAAGTGTCAACGGGTCGAACAACAATCCGATCGGGTGGCCGGTCGATCGGATGACAATCCGTTCGGGTGGTCGCCCGATCGGGTGGCCACTCGATTGGATCGTCGTCTCGTTTGGAATGGATGTGTTTGTGTATGATGTCTTGTCTTTTGAAGTTTTCGTTGTAGCATTTTGAAAACAGAGAAGTATCTCTACCCTTCAGGTCGGTCGATCGAACGGCTGTTCGATCGGACAGCAATCGGAATGGCGAGGCTTCTCAGGTTGTGAAAAAGTTCACAGCAGGAGGGTCACTCGATCGGATGGATATCCGATCGGGTGGCAATCCGTACGTACTGAACATGTTGAAAATTGTTTAAGTGTTTGAAGTTTAAAACATCACATGGTCGAATGGCAATCCGATCGGGTGGTAATCCGATCGGACGGTAATCCGTTCAATGTTCAAAACCTCAAATATTGAAATAAAAGTTAAGTGTGGGACCCAAGGTGCAATCCGACCGGGTGGCTGTCCGGTCGGGTGGTAATCCGATCGGACGGCAATCTGTCCTAGACGACCTGATCGTCTTCTTCCTTTGTTGTTTGAGAGTTTGAGTGCTTGAACGAGATATTTTGACAACATGTTTGAACCACAGAACCCTCAACCCGGCCCAAGTGACCCGTCCGAACAGGAATCACCCTAGTCCGACCGGTTCACGGTTCGAGTCGGTAGTTCATGTTCAAACCTGAAAATCAATACCTCTTTGATAGAATCTAGATCCGGAACTGATACATCACCAAGAATGGGTAGAAGATCAGAACTAGCTCCGATTCCATTGGGTTTGAGTGCATTGAGTGTAAAAGAGTTGAAATAAAGTTAGAAAACTATCTTCCAATCCTTTTCACCATGAATATGTTCAGATCTATGAAAGATCTTAGTTTATTCATGTGGAAATCATTCAGATCTAAGTTGTTCTTGGTGGATTGAAGCCAAAACATGAAGTTCTTATGAACACCATGATGACATCATCCTAGAACACCTCAAATTCTAGTGATTTCATGGTTAAAAGTTAAGATTCAAAAGATAGAAATGTGTAGGAGTGCGTGTAGATCAAGAAAGTACAAGATTTAGGTTAAAAACTTACAAGAATCGCGAGAAATCTAAAGAAATAGCAGCTGGAATGAGTGGAGAGGGAGAGAGAGAGCTGTCAACATCAAATGAGGTTGACATATGGGGTATTTATAGGGTTTCCATAAATGGAAAGGAGGAAAAGAGGCTGCTCGGTTGAGTGTCAGCCCGTCCGAGTGGCAGCTCGGTCGAGTGGCAATCCGACGGGGTGGCACCTGGGTGGGTGGCAGCTCGGTCGAGTGGTACCTCGGTCGGATTGCAGTCCGTTCGGATGGTAGCTCGATCGGCTGGCCACTCGGTTCGAGTGTACGCCGCGATGAGTTTATTCGAGTGTTGAGCGTTGCGATGTGGTTCGAGCGAGTGATGCGATAGATTTACTTATCAAATTACTTTTATTCCCAACTACTATATCAACATACAAGCATCCTTATTTAACGTTCGTTTAGCGTTTGCGATTGAGTTGCGATTGCGTTTTGATTGATCACCACATCATAAAATATAAATAACATGCACAAGTAACACATAAAGGGAACACACACATAAGAACAATAACCAGAACACGTAATTCGAGTTTCGATTGCGATAGCGATAAGCGAAAAATTGGTTAAACATGCGATTAATATGCGATTATTAATAGATACTCCACATAATACAACTAACGTAAAGCATAAAAATAGACTATCTACAAGTCAAAGAAGTCAAACAGGAATTGACAAGGAGTGACAGATCGCAATTAGCAATCTTGTCTCCCTTTGACTTCAATCTTGACTTTGACTTTGACTTTCGAAACACGGGGTGTTACACTCTGAGTATTCATAGGTGATAACCTAGTTTAAATATTATCAAAAGTGATTTTAAAAAATCTAATGAAAAGTGATTCATATTAAATTAGTTTAATATAAATATAAACTAGGTTAGAACCTCGTGTATTAACACGGGTTGAATAAATATGATTTTTATATAATATATAATAGAACAATATATCTTCAAAAACCTCTCTTTTACACGGATTGAATAAATTTAATTTTATATATTAAATAATATTTTTTTAAAAAGAGTAAATTAAAAGTTTCGCCCTTTATGTTTACACCCTTTGCATGTGGTGTCCTCTGGCGCAAAAGTTGATAAGTTATGTACTTAATGTTTCAAAATCTTGCACGGTACGTCCTTTAAGCCTAACCCCGTTAATTTTTTTGGTTAAATCTGGTCACCCATGGGCATTTTAGTGTTTTTACCCTATTTATATAATATCATTTAAAAAACAAAATAATTTAGAATTCAACAACCACCATCACCACCATCCTCCTCCTCCACCACCACCACCACCACCACCACCACCCTCCACCATCTATAACCACCATCACCACCATACACCATCTACAACCACCCTCCACCACCATCTCCAAATCAATTCAACAACACCCAAAAATCCCCAAAACCAACCGCCCCTAACACCACCTAATATAACCAGTGAAGATGAACAATCACCAAATCAATTGAACACCACCACCACCTCAGCCACCGTCACCTACCTACCCCCCACAGCCAGCAAGGCCCCTAACACACCTCCAACAGCCATCGATGCCCCTAATTTTTCCACAATAGTCCCTTGACATAAGTTGTTTACACAATAGTCTCTAGGAGATGAAATGACATGAATACCCTCATGTGCAAGGCACATGACCATACTTAACCAAAAAAAATAACTGGGTTAGGCTCAAGGACATACCGTGCAAGATTTTGAAACATTAAGTCAAAACTTGTCATCTTTTGCACCAAATGACACCGCCTGCAAAAGGGTGTAAACATAAATGACAAAACTTGTAATTTACTCCTTTAAAAACCACGTGTATTATATAGGTTGAATAAATGTAATTTTGTATACTAAATAATAAAAAAAATTATATCTTTAAAAAAAAACCCTACATAGTGTACTGGTTGAATAAATCTAATTTTATATATCAAATAATAAAAAAAGTTATATCTTAAAAAACCCCGTGTATCACGGGTTGAATAAATGCAAGTTTGTATTGTAAATAATAAAAAAAGTTATACCTTTAAAAAACTACATGTATTACACAGGTTGAATAAATATAATTTTATATACCATATAATAAAAAAAGTTATATATTTAAAAATATTAACGGATATACTCAATACGCAATGGATAGGGTGATTCTAGAAATGGTTATTGAAAAGAAGATACGTTATTCAATAAGTAAATCAACGGCCATTTGAGAGATAAAATTTTGGTATCAATTCAGACAATTTGATTTATAAATTATGTAATAAATTGATATAATAAGTTATACTTAATACGCGATAGATAGGGGGATTATGGAAATGGTTCTTGAAAAGAAGACACGTTGTTTAAGAAGCAAATAAACACTCATTTGAGTGATAAAATATTGGTATCAATTTCGACCATTGGATTTATAAATTATGTAATAAAATTGATATAATATTTTTTTAAAAATGGGAATATAAATAAAGAATATATTAATATACATTTTGGTTTTCATGATAAATAATTTTCTTTTATTTTAATATCTTAAATTAACAATTTAAATTTAAGGATAATATTATATAAGAAAATTAGAAGGATTATATTCAAAATTTAAAGTAGAACAAGATTTAATATTAATTTATTATTTATTTAATTAATATAAGATAAATAGAAAATAATGGCAATAAAATAAAAAAAGGTGTTAGTGCATACATCTGTCGTCTTCATCTTATGTCGAGTCTCGGGTTTCATTGCGGATTTGATCAAGACATGATGTCATCTTACTCATTGATGACATCATGAATATGACATCATCATTCAAAGTCAAACACAAAACGGAATTGAAGTTTACATGAAAGGTTTCGCTAGAAGACAAAAGAGGTTTCGCTTGAACATTAAGTTGTAGGTTTCGTTTCAGTTTAATGAGAGGTTTCGCTTGAACAGGATATGTTCATTTCAAGCGAAACCTGAACACTATAAATAGGCTAGTGGTTAGTTCTCTTCTGAACGACTCGTTTGGGTCGCAAACCGATCCTACAAGTGGTATCAGAGCTCAGGAGGAAGAGATCTTGCCAAAACAGCCTGTTTTCGTCACTTTTTCTGATTTCTACACCATTCTTTCACAAAATTGAAAATTTTTCACGGTTAAAATCGGCTCAAATTCACACATATTATGCGTAATCATGTTTTAACAAATCCTGGAAAGTTTCAGAACTAAAATCGGCTTAAAATTTATGCAAATTGAACTTTCGCCTGAAATTCTGTTCGTTATTTGCTGACGTCATTCGCTTGAATCTGGCTTTCGCTTGAAATACGTGTCGGCTTCCGCTTGAATCTGACATTCGCTTGACAAGTTCATCGAGTTGTGTGAAACAAAAAATGAGGTTGTCAGTTTTTGCATGTGAAAGAGATTATCAGTTCATGAAAGAATTATGTGTGCATGTGAATATATCGGTTTATGGGTAGATGTGATTCTCGTAAATTGTCCTCAAGTTTTGTCGGCCATATCAGTTTGCATGTGAATTGAAGTTGTCTGTGCAATCATAGTGTCTTATTGTGCATTCCAAATAGTCAGATTTCACGTGATTCATTGTCGCAGCCTATTGGGTTTACAAATAGTCTATTGGGTTTATAAATAGTTGCGGCCCAATCAGATACATGTGATTTGAATTGTCAGATCCACTATAGTGTTGGTCAAATGAGAATTAAGGTGTGATCACAATTTTCGGCACTTTATACAAAAAATCACGTGAATCACTTTGATCAAATAGTTGCGGCCCAATCTTTATTCAACAACAAAAGAAGTTGTTGTCACTGGTTTGCATGTGAACAAGAAGTCAGGCCCAGGTTTGCATGTGATTTTGGTTTTTGTCATAGGCCCAAGTTTCCATATGTCACACCCTGACTTTGCGGAAGCGTGGTTAATTTGGTGTGACTTCTTAATACCATAGCTTAACCATAACAAAGCTATATGAAATAAAATCATGCAAGATCATCCATTGATTTAGTTTTAAAACCAGAGTAACATACCATTGTCTTAGAGACTTACAACATCATAACATAAAACATTGTCTTAAAAAAAACATAAATATCAACATGAGATAAACGCAGTTTAAGATTTGTGACTTGTCCAGGAAAGAGTCACATTTCCTAAACTGGGATGACCTTGGAACCCTTATGCAGCGGGAAAACTTAACATACCGTGCCAGATCTTTAATTCCCTGAAATACATGTAAGTTGAAAAATCAACAATAATGTTGAGCGAGTTCATGTGTAAGTGAGTATGTAAAACACTTGTAAGTATAAAAATTCCCTGGTATGTAGCAGTGTAAGGAAAAGAGATCACCAATGGTTTGCAAGGCCATTAGTATGTGTGAAGTGCAAGTAGGAAGGCTCAAACCTAGCAGATTTTGCGTTGGGTACAAAGTCACTCAAGGTCCGTTCTGCTGGGCCTCTTAGAGGTCCGTTCTGTTGGGCCTAGAGTTGGGCTCGCTACACCCAGATAGATCTACCGCTTACGTCCCTCGGTGTTTCTGCCTACCCACTCACATGATCTAAGTAGTAAACCTCCTTACGCTAATCATACCATGTATAAAGTACTTATAATCAAAGTAACATGTATTTCACCCCCGCAGTTAAGAAAACTGAAAACAGTTAGAGAAAAGGGGGACATGAACTCACAGTGGTGCGTCTCTACCAAGTACTCCAAATCAGGCAGCTGTGCGACGACCTACAGGTGCTAATTTCTATTAGACGGACGGCCGTGCCTTAGCTTTATAGTTTTAAGTCTTTCGGAAATAGTTAGACAACTATTTCGTGTTTACATTCTGTATATACTTGGTAGTTAATCTCCTTCCCAAGGATGGGGGATTCAATACATGTGCGTTCAAATTATATCATTAAGTCTCACTTAATATATATATATTTCCAATTCCAAAATATAAGTATTTTTCTCAAAAATATTATATTTTCATTTCACATAATTTTTCTCCAATAATACGTTGTTAAAATACGCGTTCATAAATATTTCCGTAAGTGCGTAAGTTACGTTTTAACAATTGAGTGGTAATATACTTACCGGTGTAACTTATATATTTATGGTGAAAGCGTTCGTATTATTTTGGATTCGTTAACGTTCGTAAATATTATTTTTACTCTAAAAATAATATCCATGTATTTTCACAAAATAATCATAAACAGTGTGTGAAAATATATATTTATCACGTTAAATTTTGTGAAAATCCCACCTCCGAATATTTAGTAAATAAAGTCATGGCGAAATTTATGTTTCGAAATCATGTCAAAAATAATTCTAACACTTGTAGTGTAAATAGTTCTAAGTGTTAGGTTTTTAGGAAAATTTCGCCAGAGTTTCCTCTGTAACTGGAGGTGGCCACGCTTTCAAGCGTATCATTTTCTTTAACAAATCAACTCAACAATTTTCTTCATTTGATCAGAACAACTTTCAACACAACAACAAATCAACATATGTGTAAATTGCCAAAAATTACATGAACTTGCAGTTTTCCCAAAACTGTGGTGTAAATCCCCTTAAATTTAGTAGATCTTTATATAAGGTAATTTGATCTTGTAAAAACCTCGTTTTTAGAGAAAATCCATCTTTACAACTTCCCGTCGTTTTTTACAAAAACTGTTATTTTGTCGGATCTTTTCATTTCACAAGTGTTTACACACTTGTGGTTTATAAAATCATGCTTGTTAGTGTAAAATCCATCTTTTAAAATACATGATTTCTTTGATACGTGGTTCTTTGAAAATACCACTTGCAGATACGTAGATCTGCTAGTTTTAAACACAATTTTACAAGTAAAACTCTTTTACACAAGTTCATGATTCGCGTGTGGTAGAGTTTCACCTTTTAACCCTTGTATCGTTCAAAACATGCTTATGTTAAGATCCATGACCTTACCAAACCGGGTTAAACGATGATCCGAGCTACCACATCATAGATCGGGCCTAAATAATCATATATTTTAATTACTACAAGTTTTACACAACTTATGTGCTTTTAACCAACAATACTTGCAAGTTTAGTAAACTTTAATGCTTCAAAATGCAAGATTCCGAGTTTTAATCATCATACATCTTATTAACCACCTTAGATTAGTTCAAGTACGAGTTTTAAGCATTATACCTCTAGCTCGAGGCTAGGGAAGAATCTACGCGCAAAAGAGGTGGATAAAAGCTAGAGAAAGAGGTCCTTCAAACTCCGAGTGCACCAAGCTTCCTAATACGTGACCCTTGATGTTTGTGCAACCTTGGAATATGGAGATTGAACTCGAAAATGGATGGAGGGCCAAGGGGGTGTTCGGCCGTGAGTGTGGAGAGCAAGAGAGGAGAGAGTTTTTGTGGTGAAGTGTGGAGTGATTATCCTTATGTGCATATAGTGATACTTATAGACAATTATGGAGTTTTAATCCAATGGATCATGTGCCTACTAGATTTTAAACACCTTGATTAAAATAATAAAAAGAAATCAAGGCTTGTCTCCCCTTGATGGGGCCGATTTCAATGGGGGGGGGGGGTCTTTAGTTGGCTTCTAACCATTAGTTGGTTACTTAGTTAGGTTAACTAAGTTAAGTTTAGAGATTAACTTGGTTAGTTGTGTGTCACGCGTTACAATGGGCGTTAAGGTATTCAGGGGCCCTAACTGGCTCAGAAAAAGATAAATAATGAAAATAACAATATTTTCATGTTCCGGGTATAGTCCGGTTGTTCGGTTGGATAGTAATCCGTTAAAGTGCTTAACAAAGCTTAAAGTGTCGTTATTACTCTTTTTAGTGACACGACTCATTCCTGACACTTTGGAAAGTGTCTAGTAATATTTTTCTCATGTTTTGGCACTTTATTAGTTAGCTAAAAGCCAGATTGTTATGTAAAGTGCTGAGTTTTTGTGCTTAGAGTACGTTTTAGGCACATCCAGTCATTGTAACTTATTCCTAGAGACGCAGTTCTACAACCCTTGTATCCCTACACTCACCATTAGTGTAGCAATTATCTCAGGCTCTTACAGGCCTTAGAGGCAGTGTCTGCCTGATGCTGGCTCTATCAGCATGTTCAATAGGTTATCCGCTATTGTGCTACTGTGCTTTTTGTGCATCATGTTTGTCACTAAGGTTCAGTATGTAAATAATGTAGTGACGATAAGTAAAGTATGGTGCAAGTAAGTACATGTATCAGATATCAAGTAGCAGTTCATCAGCTAGTTCAAACAAGCACAGTAATTAAGCAGTAATTAATCATTAATTAAGTCGTACGGATACCTGGTTTGGTGAGGGTTGTCACATTCTCCCCCCGTTAAATAAATTTCATCCCGAAATTTAAGTTCTGCTTGTAGACGCAGGGTTCTTAGGAAAAAGGTGGGGGTATTTCTCTTTCATCCGGTCCTCACGCTCCCAGGTGAACTCAGGACCATGTCTGGCGTTCCAACGAACTTTGATGAGCTTGACACTGCTCCGGCGGGTCTTGTTTACTTTCCAATCCGTGACCTCAACAGGTTCTTCAACGAAGTGGAGCGTGTCGTCAACATGAATCTCGTCGGTGGGACTGGCAACGGCGACTTGAGTTGGACTTTTCTTTAGATTGGATACATGAAAGGTGTCGTGAACACCATTCAGTTCAGCAGGTAGGTCCAACTTGTATGCTACTAGTCTTATTCTTTCCAGAATTCTGAAGGGACCAATGTAGCGCGGATTTAACTTCCCACGCTTTCCGAAGCGTGCCACCCCCTTCCAGGGTGAAACTTTCAATAACACCATTTCTCCAACTTGGAATTCCACATGTTTCCGGTTTGGATCGGCATAGGCCTTTTGTCTGTGGCGAGCTGCTTCGATGCGTTTAAGAATCTGCGCAATCTTGTCTGTCGTCTCTTGGACGATTTCGGGACCAGCAAGCTGTCTATCACCTGCGTCAGCCCAACATAAGGGTGATCGGCACTTGCGTCCGTAAAGGGCTTCAAATGGCGCGACACCAATACTGGTGTGGTAGCTGTTGTTGTACGAAAATTCGACCAATGGCAAATGCTTGTCCCAGCTACCGCCCAAATCCATAACACACGCTCTCAGCATGTCTTCCAAAGTCTGTATCGTTCGCTCGCTTTGACCGTCAGTTTGCGGGTGAAACGCAGTGCTCAGATTCAATTGCGATCCAAACGCTTCTTGGAAGGATTGCCATATCCTAGACACAAACCTTCCGTCTCTATCAGAGATGATCGAGAGAGGTACTCCATGGCGTGCGACGATCTCTCTCATGTAAATTTCCGCAAGTTTACTAGTACTGTCTTTCTCTTTGATTGGCAGAAAGTGTGCGGACTTTGTTAGGCGGTCAACTATCACCCAAATCATATCATGGCCTCTTGGCGTTCTTGGCAACTTCGTAATAAAATCCATTGAGATTTGTTCCCATTTCCACTTGGGAATCTCAGGTTGTTGCAGAAGTCCTGAAGGCTTCTGGTATTCCGCTTTCACTTTAGCACACGTTAAACATTTGCTCACATAAACAGCAACATCGCCTTTCATCCTAGGCCACCAATAGTAATCTTTGAGGTCCTGGTACATCTTATCCGATCCAGGGTGGATAGAGTACCGCGACTTGTGAGCTTCATCAAAAATAACTTTCCTTAAATCACCAAGCAGAGGAACCCAAATCCTTTTCTCAAAACATAATGTTCCTTCCCCGTTTGGTACCAGTAGCTTCTCCATCCCACGGAGATATTCTTCTTCAAGGTTTCCTTCCTTGAGAGCTTCCTTCTGCGTGGCACGAATGCGCAAGGAAAGATCGGTTCGGACAATCATTTCCAAAGCCCTAACCCTTATGGGCTTGATTCTCTCTTTACGACTTAGGGCATCGGCGACTACATTCGCCTTCCCTGGATGACACTTTATCTCGCAGTCGTAATCGTTCAGCAACTCAACCCATCATCTTTGCCTCATATTCAACTCCTTCTGGTTGAATATATGCTGTAGGCTCTTGTGATATGTAAAGATCATACACTTCGTACCATAAAGGTAGTGTCTCCAGATCTTTAAAGCAAAAACCACTGCGCCGAGCTCCAAATCGTGTGTGGTATAGTTCTTTTCATGCACTTTCAGTTGACGCGATGCGTAAGCAATAACCTTTTGGCGTTGCATCAACACACAACCTAATCCTTGACGCGAAGCGTCACAGTATACCACAAAATCATCAGTACCCTCTGGTAGAGCTAAGATTGGCGCGTTGCAGAGCTTATCCTTCAGTATCAGGAACGCTTCTTCCTGTTTGATTTCCCAATCAAACTTCTTATCCTTCTGCGTGAGGAGCGTCAATGGTTGAGCGATCTTTGAAAAATTCTCAATGAATCTTCGTTAATAGCCAGCCAAACCCAAGAATTGCCGAATCTCGGTTGGCGTCTTTGGCGTTTCCCAATCCTTGATCGCCTCGATCTTGGTTGGATCCACGTGGATTCCATCTCCATTTACCACGTGCCCATGGAATTGCACCTCTCGTAGCCAAAACTCGCACTTAGAGAGTTTGGCATACAACTGTTCCTTCTTCAGCAGCTCTAGAATGGCTCTAAGATGCTGCTCGTGTTCAGCCTTCGTCTTTGAATAAATTAAAATGTCATCGATGAATACAATCACGAACTTGTCCAAGTATGGCTTGCAAACTCTATTCATTAGATCCATGAATACCGCCGGTGCGTTTGTCAAACCAAATGGCATAACGAGGAACTCGTAGTGCCCATAACGAGTTCTGAAGGCTGTCTTCGGAATGCTTTCCTCTTGTATCCTTAACTGATGGTATCCAGATCGAAGATCGATCTTTGAATAAAAGCTTGAACCTTGAAGTTGGTCGAACAGATCATCAATCCTTGGCAGAGGGTATCTATTCTTGATCGTCAGCTTGTTCAGCTCCCGGTAGTCGATGCACATACGAAAACTACCGTCCTTCTTCTTGACAAACAGGACCGGAGCTCCCCAAGGCGAGAAGCTTGGTCGGATAAAACCCTTGTCTAACAGCTCTTGAAGCTGTGTCGACAGTTCCTGCATCTCAGACGGAGCAAGTCTATACGGTGCCTTAGCCACAGGCGCGGCGCCTGGAACTAAGTCAATGTGAAACTCTACTTGCCTCTGAGGTGGCAGTCCAGGTAAGTCTTCTGGGAAGACTTCTGGATACTCCCTCACGACAGGGATGTCTTCGATCTTTGGCTCAGCAGCCTTTTTATCCACAATGTGTGCCAGAAAAGCAACACATCCTTTCTGCAAACACTTCCTTGCTTTCAAGCAGCTGATAATCCTCAACGGCGTCTCACGCTTCTCTCCATGAACAACAATGGTCTCACCATCATCGGTTGGGATACGAACAACCTTCTCATGATAAACTATCTCTGCCTTGTTGTCTGATAACCAATCCATTCCTACCACCACGTCGAAGCTTCCCAACTGGACTGGTAGTAGATCTAGAGCGAACTCACGCTCTCCCAATTCAATCACACAACCTCTGATAACTTCATTGGCTTCTACTAACTTCCCATTGGCCAATTCGATCGAGTAGGGAATATCTAACTTATTAGCGGCTAGACCAAGCATATTCTTAAATTCTAACGATACGAAGCTATAATCGGCACCAGTATCAAACAAAACGGATGCATAGCGTTGATTTACAGGGAACGTACCAGTAACGACGTTGGGGTCCTGGCGCGCTTCCCTTGCTTCGATTTGAAACACTCTTCCACGGGCTTGGTTTAAGTCTGGGCAGTTCTTCTTAAAATGCCCGATATCACCGCAGTTAAAACACCCAAGTCTTTGCCCGTTTCCACCAGCTTGATCATTCCTCTGATTACGATTCACAGCGCCCGCTTGGTTAGCATTGTTGCCTCGATTCTCGTTACCTCCATAGTTTCCTTGTGGGAGATTTCCATTTCCACCCCGGTTGTAATTTCTGTTTCCGAATCCTCCCTGGCCTCCCTGACCAGCAGTGGCCCAACAAGTGTCCTTCGAGTGGCCACGTTTCCCACATGCTTCGCATACTTTTGGCCCGCAATGACCAGAATGGTGGCGCTGGCAGGTGTTGCATTTGGGCTGGGTGCCCATATACCCTTTTCCTTTCTTTCCTCTACCAGCTGTAACCTGAGCTGGCGTGTCTGATCCTCCCTTCTTAGCCACCACACTGGCGCCCTGCTTGAAGTTCGAGAACTTCCGTTTGTTACCTCCTGATGACTCAACGTGAGTCTCTGCCTTCTTGGTCTTGATCTCATCAAACTTGTTCAAACGAATAGCCTCCTCAGTGAGAGCTACGCTTAAATCAATCGCCTCAGTAATAGTTGCAGGCTTGGATGAGGTTACCATGCTTATGATTTGAGGAGCTAATCCCCAAATGAAGCGTTCAATTCTCTTGAACTCAGGAGTGACCATGTATGGTACCACATGCGATAAGTCATGGAACCTTTGAACGTATTCTGCTATCTTTGGACCGTCCATTTTCAAGTGCCAGAACTCGGTCTCCAATCGCTGGATTTCTGCGCGGGAACAGTACTTTTTGCGCATAAGTTCCTTCAATTCGGTCCAGGTCAGCGCGTAGGCAGCAGCTTCGCCAAGTGTCTGTACTTGCAGATTCCACCAAGAGAGGGCTCCATCCAAGAATAGCCCTGAGATATAGGTGACTTGCTGATCCAGTGCGCATTTGCTCATGCGAAGAACAGATTCGGTTTTCTCAGCACAACGAACAAAGGCGACAGCACCTCCTGTGCCATCAAAGTTTACGGGCTTGCAGTCTAAGAACTGCTTGTAGGTGCACCCTGCACATACGTTGTAACATATGAACGGCATTAGCATCATCACTAAGGATATCCAATTAGGTCATGGTATGTCTAAATGACTTAGTATTACCATGAGGTGGATTATTGTTGTTGCCAGTGTTGCCAGAGTTGCTTCCACTAGTCCCTCCTTGAGAGGCGGCGTATTGTGCGATGGCAGCAGCGATAATTTGCTGGAGTTCTGCCTCGTTGGTAGGCATGTGTGTCTCACGTCTCGGCGGCATCTTCTAAAAGATGGTTTACGTTGGTCAGGCCATAGTAAAACATACGTATATAGTAATAGTAATAGCACATAACATCTCATGTTATCAACACATCACAAATACCAATCACACAACATCCCATGTCATAAAAATATAAATAAGCAATCAAGCGAGTCAAATATGGTGAGAATACTGCGATTGCCATATATCGAGACCACATAGTAAGTGTATCAGTACACCCCTGTGTCATACAATCATCAATCAACTAGGGGCTACATCACCCCTGTCCAAAAACTATATCATGTCAGTGTCAAATACATGTCAACAAAAGTCAGGATCATAAAGTAGTCTCCAAAAATGCTGTGCAGTCAAAAGCATTCGCCGTCTTCTCACCAACGTCTACCCAAACAGCACTGATGAGCTCTATACAGATGGTGGTGGAGGAGGGGGAAAGTGGGTGTAAAACAAACGACGTAACTGGAGCCAGTCCTCCTCCATGGCTCGCTGGGTACGAATGATAGAAGCAACCTGCTGCTCTAGTGTAAAGAGACGGGCAGCATAATCTGGAGGTAAGGGTCGAAATGACTGCAGAGGAGAGTGTGTCCGACCATGACACTGGCATGGTGGCAGCTGAGCTCTCTCAAGCTCCTGGATGCGCTGCGTGTGTGACTCGTGCTGGGCGATAAAAGACATCAAAACGTCCTCAATAGTATACCCCCTGTGGAAAGAATGGTAGGGGTCAGTCGGTGGCATAGCAGAGTGTGGTGCCCAAAGGAACGGCTCACTGGTGGGATCGAAAGGTGCCACATGAAATGGAGCAACAGAGGGTGGGACAGATGACATCTGGGGCATGAAGGGGATAGACATCGGTACATGCCCAAAAGGATGGGCTGAAGAACCCTCTCCAGTCCTCGCTAGAGGTACAAACTGAGGAACCTGAAAAGAAAAATCAACATGTCGTGTATCAGGGATCTGAGGGGGAAAAGGTGGAACATCCTCATCAGCAGGTATCCAACCGTGCTGTGCATGCTCATCTGGTGGATCCATGTGTGCCGCGAACAGTGCATGCTCGGGCTCTAGTGGGATGGGATCAGGTGGGGGAGCAACAAAAGGGTGAACAGGTGCAATGTGCTCAACAGGATGGTCAACAGGTATATCGACAACAGGTAGAGGAACAACAAGATCAACAACAACATGATCGCCCTCTATCAAAGGAACATCCACGGGGAGATCATCAACAGGTGGGTCTGCTATAACAGGCTCAATAGGGATGCCAGCATGTACGGGGTCATGCTCAAGTATGGGGTCTAGAGCGGCTGCCTGCTCAGGAGCGACGACAGGCTCGGGATCATCAAAAGCCATCTCGAAGTCAAACTCGGGGTCGATAGGGTCTACTGGGTCAGCTGGATCCTCCATGGGCTGATCCATAGGTATAAACTCGATATCACGATCAGGGTCGTATCCCGGGGGAAAGATAAGATCAGAATCCTCTAAGTCATCATGGTCAAACGCAAAACTGGGAATAGGTGCAACAGAGGATGCCTGGTCAGGATCAGAATCATGCGCAAAGTGCTGTGTGCTCAATGTGTGAGAAGGTGCGGATGCCACAGACTCGAAGGAGTCTGGGACAGGAGAATGTGCAGGCGAATCCTCAGCGGGAACGTCAGCGATCATCAGAAGATCGTCTGCAGGAAGAAGGGCCTCACCCTGGATCTCATCCTCAAAGGGCTCCTCCTCAAACAGGTCAACATCGCCGTCAGCCTCGGCGTCCGGAAGAAAATCATATGCTGGATAAACGGCTAAGGGTATAGGAGCCGGAATCTCTACTAGGGGTAGGTACTCAGCGGGAGGGTCATCTGCAGGCTCATCAGCACCATCGGGTAGTGCGAAGGGCTGGAAATCATCCTCGTCAGTACTGGTATAGTCAGATGTGTGCACCTCGTGCTCGGAGGATGTGAGGTCATCAGATACGATAGGTATGGGTCCAGTAGTGTCCGAATCGCCAGTACCGGCTGAATCCATGAGTCTGTATCATAAACACAAATATGCTCAAACAATCAGTCATACAATCAGATAATCACATAAGTCACCAAGTAAGATATCACATAATTCTCCTAGTCCCACTAGCCTCCCAGTCTCCTAGACTGCTCTATCAACTACCTCGACCTCTCAGATCGAGCCTCGGTCTCCAATACCGAACCTCAGCCTCCAAACTGAGCCTACTCTTCCTAGTCCAACTAGCCAACTACCTCGATCTCTCAGACCGAGCCTCGGCCTCTCAGACCGAGCCTCAGCCCTTTCTAGACTGAGCCTATAAATAATAAAATGTGCTCAACATTTGTTTGTAAAAAGTTTTGGATCTGGACTTAAGTGGTATGCAGAAAAATGTTTTCGTGAGAGCCCTAGTGATCATAGTCTAGACTCGAGAAAGAATCCTAGTTCGCTATGATCAGAGCTCTGATACCAAGCTGTCACACCCTGGCTTTGCGGAAGCGTGGTTAATTTGGTGTGACTTCTTAATACCATAGCTTAACCATAACAAAGCTATATGAAATAAAATCATGCAAGATCATCCATTGATTTAGTTTTAAAACCAGAGTAACATACCATTGTCTTAGAGACTTACAACATCATAACATAAAACATTGTCTTAAAAAAACATAAATATCAACATGAGATAAACGCAGTTTAAGATTTGTGACTTGTCCAGGAAAGAGTCACATTTCCTAAACTGGGATGACCTTGGAACCCTTATGCAGCGGGAAAACATAACATACCGTGCCAGATCTTTAATTCCCTGAAATACATGTAAGTTGAAAAATCAACAATAATGTTGAGCGAGTTCATGTGTAAGTGAGTATGTAAAACACTTGTAAGTATAAAAATTCCCTGGTATGTAGCAGTGTAAGGAAAAGAGATCACCAATGGTTTGCAAGGCCATTAGTATGTGTGAAGTGCAAGTAGGAAGACTCAAACCTAGCAGATTTTGCGTTGGGTACAAAGTCACTCAAGGTCCGTTCTGCTGGGCCTCTTAGAGGTCCGTTCTGTTGGGCCTAGAGTTGGGCTCGCTACACCCAGATAGATCTACCGCTTACGTCCCTCGGTGTTTCTGCCTACCCACTCACATGATCTAAGTAGTAAACCTCCTTACGCTAATCATACCATGTATAAAGTACTTGTAATCAAAGTAACATGTATTTCACCCCCGCAGTTAAGAAAACTGAAAACAGTTAGAGAAAAGGGGGACATGAACTCACAGTGGTGCGTCTCTACCAAGTACTCCAAATCAGGCAGCTGTGCGACGACCTACAGGTGCTAATTTCTATTAGACGGACGGCCGTGCCTTAGCTTTATAGTTTTAAGTCTTTCGGAAATAGTTAGACAACTATTTCGTGTTTACATTCTGTATATACTTGGTAGTTAATCTCCTTCCCAAGGATGGGGGATTCAATACATGTGCGTTCAAATTATATCATTAAGTCTCACTTAATATATATATATTTCCAATTCCAAAATATAAGTATTTTTCTCAAAAATATTATATTTTCATTTCACATAATTTTTCTCCAATAATACGTTGTTAAAATACGCGTTCATAAATATTTCCGTAAGTGCGTAAGTTACGTTTTAACAATTGAGTGGTAATATACTTACCGGTGTAACTTATATATTTATGGTGAAAGCGTTCGTATTATTTTGGATTCGTTAACGTTCGTAAATATTATTTTTACTCTAAAAATAATATCCATGTATTTTCACAAAATAATCATAAACAGTGTGTGAAAATATATATTTATCACGTTAAATTTTGTGAAAATCCCACCTCCGAATATTTAGTAAATAAAGTCATGGCGAAATTTATGTTTCGAAATCATGTCAAAAATAATTCTAACACTTGTAGTGTAAATAGTTCTAAGTGTTAGGTTTTTAGGAAAATTTCGCCAGAGTTTCCTCTGTAACTGGAGGTGGCCACGCTTTCAAGCGTATCATTTTCTTTAACAAATCAACTCAACAATTTTCTTCATTTGATCAGAACAACTTTCAACACAACAACAAATCAACATATGTGTAAATTGCCAAAAATTACATGAACTTGCAGTTTTCCCAAAACTGTGGTGTAAATCCCCTTAAATTTAGTAGATCTTTATATAAGGTAATTTGATCTTGTAAAAACCTCGTTTTTAGAGAAAATCCATCTTTACAACTTCCCGTCGTTTTTTACAAAAACTGTTATTTTGTCGGATCTTTTCATTTCACAAGTGTTTACACACTTGTGGTTTATAAAATCATGCTTGTTAGTGTAAAATCCATCTTTTAAAATACATGATTTCTTTGATACGTGGTTCTTTGAAAATACCACTTGCAGATACATAGATCTACTAGTTTTAAACACAATTTTACAAGTAAAACTCTTTTACACAAGTTCATGATTCGCGTGTGGTAGAGTTTCACCTTTTAACCCTTGTATCGTTCAAAACATGCTTATGTTAAGATCCATGACCTTACCAAACCGGGTTAAACGATGATCCGAGCTACCACATCATAGATCGGGCCTAAATAATCATATATTTTAATTACTACAAGTTTTACACAACTTATGTGCTTTTAACCAACAATACTTGCAAGTTTAGTAAACTTTAATGCTTCAAAATGCAAGATTCCGAGTTTTAATCATCATACATCTTATTAACCACCTTAGATTAGTTCAAGTACGAGTTTTAAGCATTATACCTCTAGCTCGAGGCTAGGGAAGAATCTACGCGCAAAAGAGGTGGATAAAAGCTAGAGAAAGAGGTCCTTCGAACTCCGAGTGCACCAAGCTTCCTAATACGTGACCCTTGATGTTTGTGCAACCTTGGAATATGGAGATTGAACTCGAAAATGGATGGAGGGCCAAGGGGGTGTTCGGCCGTGAGTGTGGAGAGCAAGAGAGGAGAGAGTTTTTGTGGTGAAATGTGGAGTGATTATCCTTATGTGCATATAGTGATACTTATAGACAATTATGGAGTTTTAATCCAATGGATCATGTGCCTACTAGATTTTAAACACCTTGATTAAAATAATAAAAAGAAATCAAGGCTTGTCTCCCCTTGATGGGGCCGATTTCAATGGGGGGGGGGGGTCTTTAGTTGGCTTCTAACCATTAGTTGGTTACTTAGTTAGGTTAACTAAGTTAAGTTTAGAGATTAACTTGGTTAGTTGTGTGTCACGCGTTACAATGGGCGTTAAGGTATTCAGGGGCCCTAACTGGCTCAGAAAAAGATAAATAATGAAAATAACAATATTTTCATGTTCCGGGTATAGTCCGGTTGTTCGGTTGGATAGTAATCCGTTAAAGTGCTTAACAAAGCTTAAAGTGTCGTTATTACTCTTTTTAGTGACACGACTCATTCCTGACACTTTGGAAAGTGTCTAGTAATATTTTTCTCATGTTTTGGCACTTTATTAGTTAGCTAAAAGCCGGATTGTTATGTAAAGTGCTGAGTTTTTGTGCTTAGAGTACGTTTTAGGCACATCCAGTCATTGTAACTTATTCCTAGAGACGCAGTTCTACAACCCTTATATCCCTACACTCACCATTAGTGTAGCAATTATCTCAGGCTCTTACAGGCCTTAGAGGCAGTGTCTGCCTGATGCTGGCTCTATCAGCATGTTCAATAGGTTATCCGCTATTGTGCTACTGTGCTTTTTGTGCATCATGTTTGTCACTAAGGTTCAGTATGTAAATAATGTAGTGACGATAAGTAAAGTATGATGCAAGTAAGTACATGTATCAGATATCAAGTAGCAGTTCATCAGCTAGTTCAAACAAGCACAGTAATTAAGCAGTAATTAATCATTAATTAAGTCGTACGGATACCTGGTTTGGTGAGGGTTGTCACACCATATACATTGACAAAAGACCAAGAGGCCCAATCAGATTTAATGCAAATTTAAAGTTGTCGGTTTACAAGTGAATTCATGTGATAGTGTGTCAGGCGCATGTGAATTGGGGTCACAAATTTGATAAAGTGTCTCGGTCCAAGTGAAGGTATTGTTTACAAGGTGATATAGCTCGTTTGGAGACCAGTATTTTTGAAACAAGAAAGTTTGTGTTTTTGTGAACTCTCGAAATCGAAACATGGATTTTGAAGAAGTGTTGGCATATGTGCATCATGAATCTCATCAGTATATTCCGATAAAGAAAGAAAAAGAAACAGTCTCAGCAAAAGAAGTTGTTGAAAAAGTTCCGATTTTTGATCAT
Source organism: Helianthus tuberosus (assembly GCA_030545235.1). Taxonomy (NCBI): domain Eukaryota; kingdom Viridiplantae; phylum Streptophyta; class Magnoliopsida; order Asterales; family Asteraceae; genus Helianthus; species Helianthus tuberosus. The sequence goes on along the minus strand of CM060397.1, from coordinate 93,921,929 downwards.
TCTTCTGATGAAGAGAGTGACAATTATGAAGAGGAAATCCGGGAGCTTGAATATCTTAAACAACAACTTCCATCTGATCAACGTAGTGGAAAGTTATTTTATGCCGATAAAATTGAAAATTTGAAAGAAAAACAAGATGCAAAAAGAAAGAATCAAAAGGCAGTTATTGTTAAAGAAGAGATCAGAGCTGAGCAGATTGAACAAATTCCATCGGTCAAGGTTGAGAAAGTAGAATCTAAAAAACCTGTATCTGTGAATCCTGAACCAGAGTTAAAGAAAGAGGTTGCAGAAGACGCACCTATCTTTGATCATTCATCAGAAGAAGAGAGTAAGAATGAAAGTGTTCATGATGAAAAGAAACAGGTTAAAAATATTTCAGTTTTAAAGGTTGAGACAAAAGCTGATGATAAACAGATTCTTGTTTTGCTGAAAAATTGTGAGAAGTTGACATCTGAAAATGACAAACTCTTGAAGGAGGTTGAGAGTTTGTCATTAGAAAACAAAAATATTAAAAAATCAGAAAATGTTTTGAAAAATCAAATACACAATTTGGAAAATGAAAAAGTAAAAATTGAGAAAGATTTTCAAAGTCAAATAAAAATTTTAGAAGATGATAGAGATTTGTTTGGTAAAAACAATCTTGAAAAACAAATTGCAATCAATTCTCATCTTGAAAAGATTATTCGACTTGAAAAGGAAGCAGAGTGTGCTCAAAAGAAAATCAAGGAATGGGAAGAAAAGTTGAAGGTGTTTGTGAATACTTCAACTATTCCTTGTCCAAAACCTATTAATTCAGTTCCAATAAGTGACGATGTCACAAACTATGACAAAGTCGTAGTTGAAGATTGCGATGAGAAATCTGATGATGAAAATGAAAAAATGAAGAAAAAGAATTTATTTTTGAAGTTAAAAGAAAAGTTTCAAGAAACTGTTCCACAATCAACTGAAAAGGGAGAATGCTCTAAGCAAAAACCTTTGAAGAAGAAAGTGGAACAAAAACAAAAAGAGAAAATTTTGAAAAATGTTCAAAAAGAAAATAAAAGTTCATCAGATCAATCATCCAATCGCAATAAAAAATTACAAAAAGTAAAAATTCAAAATTCAAAAATTGTTGGTAATGAGTGGTGCAGGTCGGACCACAGTGCTCAAAAGCCAAATCCAGCAAACAAGAGGAGGAAAGATTATCACCAAGTCAAACAGTGCTTTGATCTAAATGTTTGGACTAAAAATGGTGATTGGTACGATAACAGAGTGTGTTACAGATGCGGTTATCAAGGACACATTGCTGTTAACTGCCAGAGTTGGAGTTTTGAGTCAAGGAGATGCTTTAACTACAACATCATTGGCCATATTGCTAGAGATTGCGCAATGAGATCAATGAGAAGATCGAGAGCTGAATCTTAGAAGCAGGTGAAGAAACCAGTCAATGTCAAGTCCAAAGAACAGAAGGTTCAAGAACCTAAAGTTCAAGAAAAGAAAGTGAAGCTTTCTCAGGGGCAAAAAGACAGACTGAGGAAGAAGAGGAAGAAGGCCAGAGAGTATCTGGAGAAGATTTTGTCCTCGGATACAACTGGTAAAATAGATAAAAGTTCTGATAAATCGTCTTGCTCACCAAAGAACAACAAATCAAGCAAAACGCATTCATCAGATACAAATCTGAGGACGAAAGAGGGAAAAAAGAAGAAGAAAGTTTGTGGTGATGAATCTGTTTCTTCGGAAACAAAGGAACCACATTTTGGCGATGAATCTGACTCATCAAAGTCAGACAAGCCACGTGCAGGCGATGAATCTGGTGTGGTAAAGCCAGAAGAGTCAGTTGTTGAGGTAAAAAATGAGAATTCTGGTCTAACAATGGATGATGCAAATTTTCCACCATTGTTGAACAAGAATTCAAAATCACCCAAGGACCGTCAGGCTTGGGTGAATCTGTTTAAATGAAAAACTTGACTTGCCGGAGTTCCCAGGTTGGTAAGCGTGGAACATGAATCGGCACATTTCTTGAGAAATTCACAAATGTGATATTTCGACTTACAAGTGGTAAATCAGGGACATTAAATTGTACTTGATTTTCTACAAGTGATGTTTGTGGATTGATCTTACAAATGTTAGTTTTTACAAGTGGTTGAAAGAACAAGGTGATGAAACCCCATGTTTGAGAAATGACTTACAAAGCTAATTTTCTGGAAAAACCATTTTGATTAAAACAAACTTAAGTGTTTTGAAATCACCATGGGAAAATGTTTTGTTGTCAGGGGAGTTCTGATTGTTCAAGCCAAGTGAATGGAGAATTGAAGTAATTCTCATCATGTTGTCACGTTTCTTTGTACAGTTCATTTTCAAATTTTCTCAGAAAATCAAAATTGAAACATATTTTGATTTTAGGGGGAGTAAAAATTTAAAAAAATTAGAAAATTTGAAAAGTCAAAAACATTGAAAAATGCAAAAATGAGTTTTGTTGTAAAAAGAGGAAATGATAGTAGATCAGTGCGACTGTCACAGCATGCTAAAGAAATGGAGAGATAAAATGTGATAAACGATCTCACTAAAGATGTGACGGTAGGCTCAGCTAGACTAGTAGATTTGCGATAACGATACAAACCTAAAATGAAAAAGCCTAGTTCTAGTAGGAAACATGGTCAAAAGCATAGTACTTAGTTTTGTCCTTCTTGATTGTGTGCCTACTCAGTAATCGCTGAATGTTGAAAAACATAAAACTGGTTAAGTTTGTGAACTTTCACAACTTTGCTGGAAAATCGCTGTGATTGTGCATTTCATTTTGCAAAGATTTAAACTTGTCTTATTTCTTTATTTTGTTTAAGCATTGGACATCCTCTGCGTATACGTGAGTTTCGACCTGGATGTTATTGCCTAAATGTTCTGCTTTATTTTCTTTGGTGTTTCGTTTAAGCTTTGGACCTCCTCTGCGTATACGGAAGTATCGACCTGGTGGTTAAAGCCTAAACAACTTCAACTTATTTTATTTTTCTTATTTTGTTTAAACATTGGACTTTCTCTGCGTATACGGAAGTATCGACCTGATTGTTAATGTTTAAACATTCTGTTTTGTTTTTGCACGAATCACAGTTGATCAAAGTTTAAAGGCATTACTTGAGTTAGTGTATTGCATGATGAGGGGATATGCTGAGATCGTGGGGTCCATAAGAATTTAGTGCTATCTAAATATACCTTAACGTATCGGTAAGCATTTCGAAAGTTTTTAGATTGAGCTTAAGTGGACAACAATATCGTCAATCTACGTGAATCGTTTAGAGCTTAAAATGTTTAAAGCTTAACGGTGCTAGTGATTTGTTTCAGAAACTGATATGATCCTCTTACACAAACTCACAAAAATAGTGTCTGTAAATATTTCTTTACTGCATTTATGTTATAATAAAAAATCCAAAAAGATTTTAGTGTGTTTTAGCATAAATTTTTGAAAAATACAAAAAGATTTTCGACAACTGATGTTGGAGAGCTGATATTCAAAATTTCAAGTGCTGAATATGATGAACAGGTTTGGGAGTTAGTGAGTGCTTAAATGAAAAAAATTTGATTTGAGAAAGAAAGTGAGATTAGTTATTCAGGGTCATTAATTTGAACCCGATGGAACTATTTCTAATAAGTTTTTCTTATTGATTTAAGTAAAAACTTATGTTTTGATGAGAATTGTGTAGGTGATGAGCTTAAACAGATTTAAAGCCAGGATTTAATCTCAAGGTGATAGCTAATTCCAGATGGCGATCCCATCATGATGGGAGGGGGAGTCTGACGAGGGTAGAAACAAGAGAAGATCCTGGTATATGCTAAGAAAGAAAAGAGACTGATAAAGACTGAAGATGCAAAGACTCGACACTTAAGACTCGTCAACATCTGAGGGGGAGTCTGTTAGTGCATACATCTGTCGTCTTCGTCTTATGTCGAGTCTCGGGTTTCATTGCGGATTTGAGCAAGACATGATGTCATCTTACTCATTGATGACATCATGAATATGACATCATCATTCAAAGTCAAACACAAAACAGAATTGAAGTTTACATGAAAGGTTTCGCTAGAAGACAAAAGAGGTTTCGCTTGAACATTAAGTTGTAGGTTTCGTTTCAGTTTAATGAGAGGTTTCGCTTGAACAGGATATGTTCATTTCAAGCGAAACCTGAACACTATAAATAGGCTAGTGGTTAGTTCATTTGTAACAGTTCGTGAATTCCATACCGAGGTGCTGCCGGTGTGAAGACTGATTGTAAACGCTATTATATCAATCAAATCAGTGTTAAAAGTGATAAGCAAGCTGTTTCGACGTCAGTTTCTTATTTTCCGCATCTGAAACTGATAAAATCTCTTCTGAACGACTCGTTTGGGTCGCAAACCGATCCTACAAAAGGAGAGGCCTCCGATGGATATGTCATATACGGTCAGGATATACTAGTAAGTTTATTTGGGTAGGAATGCTAGGAAGTAATCTTGACCATCTATTAAATAATCAGTGGCTAAAATTAAATGGGTGAAATTGAACAAAAAATCAGAGGCGCTTGAGTTAGTTTGAGGGTATTCTAATCCATCAAAGTCAATAGTTTCTCTCTCCTTCAATTCCCCATCGTTTTTAAAACGTTAACAACTTTTTCATACGATAATATTTTTTTATAAAAATTGCACCATAAAAATGAGAGTTTTTATCTTTAAAACAAGCACACTATTGCTATACTTTTGAAAAAAAATCGAAAACCCAGATGCGTAAAACGCAATGGATACTATAACCCAGGTTCTAAAACGCAATCGGGTTTCATATGGTCGTGATTATGTTTTAACATGGTCATGCCTCTATTCTAACATGATCATGTTTATGTTTTAGCATGATCATGTTCTTTGCACTCAAATTCCGAAGAAAACGTACCTAAAATGCAATGGGTTTCACATGGTCATGTATCTCTTTTAACATGGTCATGCCTTTGTTTTAACATGGTCATGTTTTTTTGTTTTAACATGGCCATGCCTTTGTTTTAATATGGTCATGCCTCCGTTCCAACATCAGGTTCTAAAACGCAATGGGTTTTAACATGGTCATGTTTATGTTTTAACATGGTCATGTCTTTGTTCCAACATGATCATGCTTCCCTTTTAACATGATCATGTTCTTTGATGTTCTTTTACACTTCAGTTCTAAAACGCAATGAAACCCAAAATCAAGATTTTGCACTACAGATTCTAAAAAGCAATGAAGTTTTAACATGGCCATGTTTATGTTTTAACATGGTCATGCTTTTTTTCCAACATGACCATGTTTCTATTTTGGCATTATCATGTTCTTTGCACCCCAGGTTGTAAAACGCAGTGAAACCCAAAATCAATATTTTGCACTGTTGGTTCTAAAAAGCAATGGAGTTTTAACATTGCCATGTTTATGTTTTAACATGGTCATGCTTTTGTTCCAACATGACCATGCTTCTATTTTAGCATGATCACGTTCTTTGCTTGTAAAATGCAATGAAACCAAAAATCAATATATTGCACTGTAGATTCTAAAAAGCAATGGAGTTTTAACATGGTCATGCTTTTGTTCCAACATAACCATGCTTCTATTTTAGCATGATCATGTTCTTTACACTCCAGGTTGTAAGACGCAATGAAACCCAAAATCAATATTTTGCATTGCAGGTTCTAAAAAGCAATGGAGTTTTAACATAGGTTCTAAAAAGCAATGGAGTTTTAACATGGGTATGCCTTAGTTGCAACATGATCACACCTCTGTCTTAGCATGATCATGTTCTTTGCACTGCTGGTTCTAAAACGCAATGAGTTTTAACGTGGTCATGCGTTTGTCCAACATGATCATGCTTCTATTTTAGCATGGTCATGCCTCTGCTTTAACATCCAGAAGAAAAAAATGAAAAGAACTCTAACTAAAACATAATGAGGTGAAAAACGCAACTGAGGTTTCGATAACCTAAAACGCAATGAAAATAAAAAATAACACAACTTACAAAAGAACTCTGATTAAAGACGGTGGACGGAGAAAGAACTCCGATACACCATGGGGAAACTGGTGGCGGTGGAGCGGTGGCGGTGGATGGTGTAACGCCTTGCTTTTTTGTAACTTTCCTTATTTAGGAAGCGTGTCTCATATTTCTATTTTCGGAAAGTTGTTTCTCTTGTAATAGTACCCTATTTCGAATCGTTGTAAATCCGAGACTTGATTATAATAAAATTAGTCGTTTATGTGAAATATACATTGTTTGTACATACATCTATACCTTCAAGTCATACACCTATATGTTTAAACATGTTAACTTGCAAACAACGCGCTTATGTAACTTTAATCGTTGTTTATGTGCAATTACTTCCCACAATACATAATCCATGATTGTATACTTGTTTTAATACCTAAACATGATTCTTTATCAATTCATTTCAAACACTTGCAACCATATTGTACATACTTGTAAATCACATTCTTTTGTTCAATTAAAACATGTTTTACATATATTTTTAGACCTTGTTACATGTTAGAGACCCACTAAACATTATTGTAACACCTTAATTATATAACATACTCAACAAATAACCATCTTAATGTTAAAAAAAGAAAGAAAGACAATAGTCTGATAGCAAGTTGTCAAGGGGAGTTTGATTTGTTGTTTAATGTATAACTTCCAACCACATGCAAGTAATGCTCAACCACCTTAACCCTAATTGCTTCCCTAAATAAACCACCCTTCCCCAACCTTTTTACCACTTTTACAAGCTCAAAACACTCTCTAAAACATTCCTAAACTCAGCTGAGTTTCAGCAAGTTGCAACATAAAGTTCCAGCACTTCTAAGTGAGTTTTACTCACTTCTTCTATTTCTTTCTTCTAAAACACTTGGATAACCTCTAGGAAGGTTTTCACTAGTTTTCTTGGGAAAACTAAGGTGAAACCTCACCATTTTTGAGGTCCAAAGTGCCTAAACTTTCTGCTTGTTTTTATCTTTTTATATGTTCATGTTTTTGGTAGAAACTTGGTGGAATCTTGTTCCCACCAAGCTCACAACTTAGTCTATGGTTGTGGGTTTGTGTTAGGATGATTTCCATCAAATTTTTGGGTTCAAACACCCATTTTATTTCTGTTCATATATGATAATCGAATGATGAAAACAAGCACAAGCCATCATCTTCCATATGATGAACTCGTGACTTGTGAAGTGTGAACAAATGGAGGCATTGGCTTTCCAAAATAAGTTCCACTCCTTCATTTGAACTTTGTATATGAACACTATTGTGACTTACTAGAAACAAAGTACCTTAGCCCCGTCTAGCCCTCCTCACTTAGTTCATTCTTTCCATGATGTGTGGGCACACCCGGGTTGTAGTGTACTTGGTCACTTGAGCTTTGTTAGAATAGATTTATTTCTTGTTATTCTGACCCTCCGAACCATCGTCAAGATGGTTTGTGTAGTGGTGAATCATATAATGAGGTTTTAACCATATAAGTATATGAACTATATAAAACATGGCTGAATTTGTGATGGTAATCAAGTTATGATTATTCGTCATAAACCTAGGCTAACATATCTAAAATTCTAAGATATTTGTTATGATTCCAATGGGCAATTTGGGACCCATGAAACCACTTAACATGGTGTCATAAAAGAGCTCTTAGAACTAGATATTATTTTCGTATACGTACTTTTGATACTTTAAATTCCAAGTCTGAATCTTCCATTCCAATTCCATAAACTTGCACACCTTCTTTCCCCATGTAGGGTGACTTGGTGATTTCAAACTTCAACAAACAACTCTTCACCAAGTTTGAAGCTTGCAAAACCATGAGTACACTTGACCCATTTTCGTTTTACACAATTTTTGGTGCAACATGTTAGCTTATTAAAATCACAACATTTAAACTTTATCTTTATGCACAAACAATCCAATACATGCATGCATACGTTATACTTGATACGTCTATCTAGGTTAGTTAGTTTTGTGATTGAACTTGTCATTAACTTCGATCAAGCCTACCTTAACATGTATAGCGCTATAGGGGTAACTCACCGCCTGTGAACGTTGGGTTATGTTAAGAATCTTTTACTCGCGTGAACTTTGGTTTGACTTGTTTATCACATGCTAGATTTACGCTAATCTTGAATAACCTAGTTTGCCATGTCGATTAGTTTAAACATTTTTATACTTATGCTATGTACTTAAAACTTGTGTACTCGCCAATGCTTTTTGTGTTGAACTATACTTTTAACATGTTGCAGGTTGATTATGACGAAATCTAGTAGGGACGACACTAGAAACTCATATCAAATTTCTAGAATTTTGTTATCTTATGATTATTAAACTTTGTCGTATTTGTCTTTTTGATGTTGTAATTTGAATTTCTTGTAATGTACTTGAGAATTTATGTTATGCAATGAAATCGGTTTTGAATTAATTATTGTCGCAAATAGCATTATGTGTGATGAGCAATCTATTTCATCTCACTCCGATGTTTCCACCATCGGTTGGGTGTGACAGATTGGTATCAGAGCCATAACTATAGGGAATTAGGTAGAATTGCCATGTTCGACCTAGTCTATAGTAGGTACCATACTTTTGACCATTCTTGCTACTTGTTTAAAATGCTTATTCTTCCTATTTGCTTCTTTCTACTTCTTTTGTCTTAATACTTACAACATGTCTTTTCTAAGACATTTTACACAATACACTTTTGAAGACTTGAAGACACTCGTAATACAAACGAGACGAGTTCACCAAAATAGGCGTGAAACCCATAATTTGGTGAACGACTCTCACTCCGGTTATTCTATTTTTGCATAAAATTACGCCATCAAGTTAGGAGTAAAATCCACATCTTGATGGTAAATTTCCAATTCAAATTCTAGTGGACCCTCGTCAAAGTGTCGAAATTAAATTTTGACCCGACGAGTACCAACCACACTTAGGATACGAGATCGTCAAGTTAGGGGTGAAACCCGCATCTTGTCGATTAAGTCCCATTCCTCGATTTTCAATCCCGCCAAAGTTTCAATTGTTTCTATCGATTAGGGACGTGTAGTAACTAGAAGGGTAAGATACCGTTAAGCGGCTTCTCGACGAGAGTATCTTACCTATAGGCCAAAGCACGTTTCCCTAATATGAAAGGACTTTCGATTCACTTTGGAATAGTTGGCGTTTCTAAACCTGAAACAATCCAATGTTTTATTGAGCCTCTCTTATATGTTATCTCAATTTATATGTGATTTTATACTAGTTACCTCGTTCATTTCAAAACCGATACACGATTCGCACGTCTCTCGCAATAAAAAACAATAATAATTCTCGTGAACAAACTAAATTTATACTCTTTTACGCATTCATACGTGTTATACCTTGTGAATACTTGATGAATACATGCAATTTATGTGAATCATACGTGCTACATGAACACTTACATGCTTATACATGCAAAACCTTATTTTGAATTATGATCAAGTCTCATCCTTTCCTTCTCTTTCGATTCTTAGATGCCTCCGTACAGTTTATCCCACAAGGCCAAGAAGACCAAGTCTGGCTCCAAACCTAATTCGAAGAAGGGTTCCAACTCCAACTCGATGTCCAAGAAATATTGCATGAAGTTCATGGCCAAGCAAATGGCCAAGATCATCCCCGACATTGTTAGCAAGATCCAACCCAACCCTGACTCACCCCATGCCTCCGTCGACTCAAAAGTGGAAACACCTAAGGCGACGTTCCTGTTTAAACAGTTCATGGCCTGCAAACCCCTTGAGGTCACTGGCAAAGATGGTGCCACCACCTTGCTGACATGATTCGATGCTATCGAACTAACTTTCCTCCAAAGCGGGTGTCCTGACAACCTGCGAACCCTGAACGCTACGGGGGTATTCCGTTCGAGAGCTCTCGAATGGTGGACCTCTGAGCGTAATACGTGAGGAAACGATGTCGCCCATGCCCTACCTTGGGCTGAACTGAAGCAATTAATGAAGGACGAGTTTTGTCCTCCCCACGAGCTTCAAAAACTAGAAAATGAATTCTGGAATTTGAATGTCACACCCCGATATTTACAGCTCAGCCCGGTGGGCCCGGTGGGGAGTATCGTTACGTAAGATTGGTATTATCATGGTTAACATACACAGAATAGCACAACAGAAGTCTTGGAATATAAAATATTATTACAAACCCAAATGTCTGAAAATATAAAAATATTAAGCGCATACAAGCTTGTAATAATCCACAGGCGGATCATTAACAAAAGAAGTTTATCAGACTAATGGCTTATGCAAAGGAGTTGCAAGTTCCTCGTCTAACAACCCTGAGCAGCTTCCAGTCTAATTACGTATTTGTACCTGTCACCTAACTTTTGAAAATACATCAGTTTTTACTGGTAAATACAATTAACCAACACATTTGAAAATGTTTATGAAAATTGGTTTAGGTGCACAAGGCACAAATGTTTTTATAACTTGGGACAATTATATTAATAACAATCTTGTATCAGATTTACATGTTTGTCCAACATTTAGGGCCGGTATTAAATAAACCGAACAAGATTAAACGACACAACAAAAATATAAACTCACAAGAAGTTTCCTCACGAGTGAGTATATCTTTTACATACACAACAGTCAGGTGTATGCCTACACCCCGTGCTTAAGTCGTGGCCATTTACGCTTTTTGAATGAGCCAAGGATATCCAGGATACGGTCGTTAACCCCCAATGTTATTTGTTATCAAGCAATACTGATTAAAACGGGATTATGCAATTTAACCATATCCGATTAAAAGGTTTCTACACCCGACCAAGCGGTAATAATTTACCGTATCCCAAGCCCGTATAAGGGAAAATAAGTTAAAAGTATTTACCTGAGCTAGCTCCTGTCTTAAATAGCAAGATTTATAATAACTCAGCCGTATTCAATTAAGTAAGCGTAGGTACAATTTACCGGAAGGATCTATTTTGGAATAATGGTATAAATAACCAATTAGAATGCTAACGGGTCTTAATTAAGTCATAGACTTAAACCAGCTAGTTTTTAAATATGAAAACGGTACGATACGCTAGATTAAGCAATGACCGGAATGGAATGTAATTTAGACCCAACAAGTATGAAGACTTGTATAATATGGGTAAACTAAATACATTCTGGATTTTGAAGTAAAAATGATAAGGTTTGACCCGTTTCGGCTAATTTATGCAAACTAGTTACATAAACCGTACCGAACGAGTATAAGCATAACGGTTAACCGGATGAGTCAAGTACAAGTTCCATAAGTTATTATGCTTAAAATATGTTGTGATATCAGTAGCATATCTTCAATTATGCCCAAAACGAGTTTAAAACCAATTTAAGCCCCGTAAGGGTATTTTGGTCATTTTAAAGTTTAGAAAAGAGATTTAATAGTAAACTGAGCATCTGGTCTAAAACATTCAGTAAAAATATTTATTTTATCATGTTACATCAGTAAGATATCATACGTATGTGAGGTTTATCATTTATGGCCAAACTATGCACCGTAGGGGCATTTTGGTCATTTCACATATGCTTCTAAGGTCAAATTTGGAAGCCTGAGTTCAAGACTTATACTTACTGTTAAAGTATTAAAATTTATTTTTAAAATCAGTAGGTAACAAGTCTTAGGTGTTAGATATGGTTTTAAACCATACTATGCACCTAATTGTCGTAAAAGTCGGTAATTGACGATATTTGAAAAGTTTAAGGAAATCTGAGATTTTGATTAGTCTTGAATGCTCAAAATATTTTATTTAATATATAACATCAGTAGGAAAAGGTTTGACATGTAAATGATGTGTAAAACTTATTTTATTAGTGAAAAGGGCATTATCGTCAATTACCGAGTCCATGCAAGAACTCTATGTTATGATCAGTTTAAAATTTGACCAAAAATTCTAAAATTCCCTAAAAATTATATTAAAACAGTAAGTAATGAGTTTGATGCCAAAAATTGGGTTTAAATATGATTTATGCTAAAAATGCAATTTAATTAACAAAAAGTTCTGTTTTACAATATCTTGCATAACTCTTATTTGAGACCAGAAACTGATGTCAAATTTTTATGACATACTATATATCAGTAATAAAGCTTTTTTTCCTCCCACATTTTCAAAAATCTCGTTTTTATAACAAAAGGGCATAATGGTCAATTTTAAGCAAATAACGGAACATGCAAGTAATCTCTGATTTCTAAGGGACCATGTAGTATAACTTCAGAGAGTTATACCAACATATAATATGGTCACAAAGGAACCCTAAGGCACAAAGAAACTAAACTAAATCGGGTCAGAACTGAAAGTTAAAGCAAAAGTCTACTTTTGCGACTTTCGGTTGCGAACCGAGCCAATACTCAGAATTGTCGGGTTGAACATGCCTAAACATGTTCTTATATTATTTACCAAGTTATTTAAGTGATAAAACGTATTTTATAGCTTCTACATTATCAGTTATGAATTATTTTATAAAAACCGACTCGTTTGACTTTTCTGTTCATAACTTTGACCCGACAATTGACTAAGTAAACGTGATAATTAGGAGGTGCCCTTTTGAGGGATTATCACCTACTTAATTACCAACACATAGCCACTTTCAATTTGAAAAATGGCTAGACCGTTAGTGATTAATCACAAAGTCAAAGTATCATTACGATATCTTTGACTTTCGGTCGTTAAGCTAATAAAAACTTAACTACAGGAGCTAAGAACGCTTACAATAGTCCTTAGCACGAAAATTTGAACTTAGAGAGCTTCCTTAATGATTAGCATGCTCCAGAGAATGTTCCAAAGCTTGAGCAATTGAGAGAAAGTGAAAAAACTTGAAATGAACAAGAATTGTGGCTGCTTCAAGGCTCTATTTATAGAGTTTGAGAGTGTCTCCAGATCATCCCAGCTGTTCCTAGATGTTTTCTGATGAGTACAAGTGTCCAAGGTGGTAGTAGAAACCATCAAATAGTCCCTTGTTTCGAATTATGGCTGGATTGGAGAAGAAGCATGCAGAAACATGCATCTGTGCGAACATTCTACCAATTTTAGGCCGTCGCGTCGCGCGACGGCACACCCAGTTAGAGGTCGTGTGGCGCGAGCCCATGGGGGGACCAGTTTTTAAGTTTCAAACTTGGCAAGAATGGCCCTTGAACCTTTATAAGCTTAATAACTTTCATTTTAGGCACAATGAGCCCTTGTAGTTAGTTTGTAAATGATCTAGGGAGTATAACCAAACACCGTTAGGTCTGGTTTCGTTAAACGATTACCGAAAACACTAGGTTTTACTCGTTGACGCTTTTAACCCCTTTAATTTGCGAACTTGTGCGTTTTAACATGAAATGGCATCAAAGCCTTTTAACATCAATAATAAGCATTCCCAAGGTTATAATGGGATGTTACGACACTCCAGTTCACTTAAATGGTCGCTCAAAGGTGTAGTTTTATAGTTTGACGCTTTTGGCCCCCTTTAATGCACAACTTGCGCGCATTATCATTTTATCGCGTCAAAGCCCTATGTTATCCATATTAGGAATTCTCGAGAGTAATATTGAACATTATGATGCTTCGGGTTTGATAAAAGGTCACTCAGAGGTTAATTTGAACATGTTGACGCTTTTAACCCATCTTCTTGATATTTGCAATTTAAATCGTTTATTTGCATCAAAACTCTACGAAATCATTATCCGACAATCGTGAGAGTATAAAAAGATTCTACAAAGCCTCGGGATAGTTAAAAGGTTATTCAGAGGTAAGAATTAAGATGTTGACACTTTTAACCCATGTGGTTTGTAAATTTTTGGTTTTAAGCACAAACGGCTTCTTGTGTCCAACAATTTATTCAATAAAGAATACGAACATTATATGAGGTCAATCAGAGGCACAAGTTTGGCGTGTTGACACATTTTGGTCCTTCCACATTCATAGTTTTCATTTTTGACAAAATTAGTCCTTTATAGTCAACGTTTGACTTTATTAGGGTTTATTACATGTGTCAACACATCGTTGGACATGGTTTTTACGAGGTGTTACATCCTCACCCCCTTAAAAGAAATCTCGACCTCGAGATTTGCTCAAAAAGATAGGAGTTCTTCTGTCACGTAGTGAACGCGACCTCCCATGTATAATCAGGGCCTCTACGGCATCCTGTTTAACCTTAATAATAGGTATATGCTTTCTTTCAGAGCTTCTAGTCCTGTCGATCCTTAATCGATACTGGTTTCTCATCAAACCATAAGTTTTCTTTTATCTACACATCAATGTGATAATTCTATCGACTTTATCAGCTAGACATATCCGGAGATGACCAGTGTGAAACACATTGTGATTACCATCAAGCTCCTTAGGTAAGTTTCAGCTTATAAGCCACCGATCTTGAAATATTCGATTTTCTCGAATGGTCCAATATATTTAGAGTTTAACTTGTTCGTTATATCAAAATGCAGCACACCTTTCTAGGGTGGTACTTTCTGTTGAATCTTGTTCCTTACTGAGAACTCAAGAGATTTGCAACTCTCATCAGCATTGATTTTTCTGCCAATTACTGGCAGCTTTCAGATGATCACAGATTTGTATAATCTTATCCATTGTCTCCAAGGTAACTTTAGATCCTGATAATTGGACTTACCAAATTTCTGTCCATCAAACGGACGTTTGACACTTTATCTATACAAGGTCTCCAAAGGAGCATCCCTGATGTTTATATACTAACTATTAGTTATAGGAAAGCTTAATTAAGGCGAGATAGTCATTCCAACTACTGCTTAATCCACTATTTAAAGAATAGTTAACCTCACGGTTAGTCGAACAAGTCAACGATCCTGGGCATCTGATGGCGATTCTTAATTGTTGCCTAAATAGAGTTGCGGTAATCAATGCATAAGCATAATGAACCATCTTTCTTAATTAATAATACCGGAGCTCTCAGAATTTTGAATTAGGCCTTATGAAACCTTTTCTAAAAGCTTATCCTTTTTGGCTCTTAGATTTTCCATTTCCGTCGGTACTAACAGATATGGAGATTTTTCGATAGATGTAACCCTAAGTGGGATACTAATCTTAACTCTACTTGCCTCCCAAGAGGTAAACAGGGTAGTTCTACTAAGAGGACAAACGAGATTCACAGAGATAACAGAGATATTCAGAATCTCAGGCTTAAATTCATTTATCGTTACCCGTGTCATATAAATGACACATTTCATTTACGAATGCATGGATGCTTTAATTAGTGACACTTATTGGACATTTCTATTTTGGATATCTTCTTTGAATACCATTAGCTGACTTTAGTACAATATGCCCATTGGGATATCTCAGTGGTTCTATGCATTAAACCTCCATACTGATCAGACATGGAAGCAATCTATGGGACACACTAGTATACGCCAATCCTCATATGGCGCTTTTATCAAGCATAGTCTGACGTTCGCAGTTGATAGAAATCAATGAGATAACAAAATAAAATAATATATAATATCGGACTCTATCTGGAGAAAGAGTACTTTAGATTCATGAATGAAGATTTTCCGACAAGAATAGAAGAAATGGTTCCTATGATTTCTTCGGTAAGTTTTACCTTACACTTATTATCTGAAGTTCTTATGGAAAAATTTTAAAAGTTTGCTAAGCTTATTATCTATAAAAGACTTAGCAGTACCTGAATCAAAACAAAATTCTTAGCACTAATGTCATTGATTCACGATAAGGGATGTACTTAGTGTCATTTATCGATATGAACTGCCTCTGACATTTATCAGGAGGGTTTAGCCGCCTCCATTCTTAGTCTCTCTATACTTAGCTATACCCCTTTTTCTTAGATTTCCTGGGAGTTATCCTCCTTTCTCCTTTTCTGGCAGTCTCAGTTTTGACTGTTTTATTTCTTAACCCATTTAGCGCGAATGGCTGAGTTGGATCCATAGTGGATTTATAAGAATCAGGTTTTGAAGTCTTAACATGCCCTCTAATTTCCGATGCTAAACCACCAATATTTAGTGCATTATGCTTAGATTTCTAGGTTAACTGAATAAGGCACTATCCCCAGACAATAAATTAAAGTCTGCAACATACTGTCGGCAGTCTAGAACTTTTATGGTAAGAGTCAGAAAATTCTGATTCCACCTTTTCCATTTCGTGTTGCAGGCAACAAGTTTTTCTGATAAGGTCCATAAACTTGAACCATCCCATATTGTATGAGGGTATCTTTCTTGTGGGCTTTATTAATGTCCTTACCAACTAAGGGCATCGCCATTGAATGACTGTGATACATAACTCACAATGTCCTTTCTAGCATAACCGCTGATACACATAATGGTTTCTATTTCATCCAACAATTTTATGCAATCAATGGCCCCTTTTTCGTCATCGAAGTCTCTTGATTTGCAAGAGACGAAGTACTTTTAAGTACGTCCTTTAGAGGAACGGGGCTCATTGCTATATATGATCTTATTTGGTTTATTCTTCGCATTCAAAGTATGAATTAAAGTTCTCCTCATGAGCAGATGAATGTGTTTTAGAGAAAGTAGCATTCGGCTCTTTGAACCTTTCATGACCTTTTTCATAGCCTTTCTAATAGCTGCGTCAATCACAGCTTGGAGATTAACTCCATTAACATTGAGATTCACATTTGTTGCATCATTAGCATTTGTCGCATCTTTAGTATCGTGACTGTTGTTTGTCTGACCTGAGTTTGCCATACTCGAAGCTTGGTACTAAACACCAAATTAAACAATTGCTTAATTGCATTACAATAGCTAGTCATCGTCCTGACGACCTAACATACATTAGCCACGGTATCAATAAGCCATACATGCTAATAGGGTATGAACATTCCTAATGAATGTTATTTGAATGTATATCAATTATATTTAGCCTAGGTCGCAACAGGACCATCAATTGCGTTTAAGGTTTGGACCGAGTCCATTACCTCTTTGACAGGGGATCAAAATTTCACAACTGTCTTCGTCATATTGAAGATTTTAGATAGCTCGAAGGCTTGCCACAATGACTTCTAAAATATGAAACATGAGTTTGTCATGAAGGACATATAGATGTAGTACATAGGCTTGTCACGAAGGACATTAATGGCTCCATATGGCACGAAGGCCTTGTCGCAAAGGACATATAAGTCGCAATCTTATTTGATCAGGGACTTTAAGGTTTGAACATAGTTCTTCACCTTTGGGTAGAGAGTCATAGAATACATCTGTCATTGCTTAAAAGACAATTTATTTTGCCACATAAGCCAATCAATGGATATCACTAATGGATGTTTATACATATATGTATATATATTATTTATCGTATTTGAGGATATTAATCATATTAGGCATTCTCGAGAGTAATATTGAACATTACGATGCTTCGGGTTTGATAAAAGGTCACTCAGAGGTTAATTCGAACATGTTGACGCTTTTAACCAATCTTCTTGATATTTGCAATTTAAATCGTTTATTTACATCGAAACTCTACGAAATCATTATCCGACAATCGTGAGAGTATAAAAAGATTCTACAAAGCCTCGGGATCGTTAAAAGGTCATTTATAGGTAAGAATTAAGATGTTGACACTTTTAACCCCTGTGGTTTGTAAATTCTTGGTTTTAAGCACAAACGGCTTCTTGTGTCTGACAATTTATTCAATAAAGAATACGAACATTATATGAGGTCAATCAGAGGCACAAGTTTGGTGTGTTGACACATTTTGGTCCTTCCACATTCATAGTTTTTGTTTTTGATGAAATTAGTCCTTCATAGTCAACGTTTCACTTTATTAGGGTTTATTACACGTGTCAACACATCGTTGGACATGGTTTTTGTGACAACCCAAACTTTCAAGGTTTGTAACACTAATCTTGTGATTCTAACTTCTCGTTAATGCGTTGAACATTCTGTGTTGTTTTAACTCGGTTAGTTAACACGTGTGTATACTCGGGGCCCAAACCAAACACCCGTATTCGAACCTTAGAGTGGGCCTTGTACATGTTTAGTTACTGAGGGTGGGCCTTGTACATGTTTAATTACTTAGATTTGTGTTACCCTTGGCTGATTTCGCAAGCCCAAACCAATCCCAAGCCCACAATCCACATGCACATCAGACCATATATGTTTGTGCATGCGATGTTGCACCCATAATTCCTAAACGCATACACATACCCAAACCCTAATATTCTCGGATTGGTGGCAGCCCCTTCTCTCCCGTACATCTTTTCTCATCTTCGGTTAGTTTACTTTCCTCTCCCTTAGATTAATATTAGTTGGTTATCTTGATTGTATATGTTGTGTGATTATGTGTTGATAAGTTAGAACTGAGTTAATGAATGGGCCGAACATCAGTAGACATATAACACATGACATGATCAAGTAATAAGGGGTTCTTGGTGTTTGTATCTTGGCGTTTAGATGTGATAGATAAGTTAATTATAAAAATTGCCTTCTTATTATCAAAGTTATGCATGGGATCTTGGTATGTATTTTGTGTGCTATAGTAATATAGGATAAACATATGTGCCATTAATCATGAACAAATATGTTAATCTTGAACGAATATTCCTGATGTTGATGGGGAGGGGGTCTGGTCGATTACTTTGTTTCATGATTAGGGTTGTTAGTTGACATATGTTAGTGGATAATAAAAATAATCACGTGTAACAAGAATTGAGTCATGACTTCTATATTTCTTGGTGTTAAATCCATGCTTAGATTGAATAGAATATTGAGGAGTACGAGTTTAATAGATGTGGGAATTAAACGGAATATATGTAATTGGTTTTGGGCCGAGGGAATGATTTGGGGCTGCACATCAAGCTGGGTAATCTAAACTGGTTATACATTCTCGGGTCCATGAGTCACACACACTCACATTTATGGTATAGCCCGATATTATATTGCGTTATTGTTCGAATAAATAAAGGTAAAGGATAATCGATCTTTGGAACCACACCTTAGCATTCTGATCACAAAAACTTGGTTTGGATCAAACATGGGATAATTAACGGGCACCTCAAGTGGGCCGTACATAAGATGGGCCGAGGTGAGTGGGCTGCATAGATGAAGGCCCTTGCACAAACTGAGTTCAGTTGTTTGTTGTTTGGGGTTCTTTCGCGGGCTGGTACTTTTTGGGCCGCATGATGGCAATGGGCCTGGGGTAGTTGGGCCGGGTAAAGCGACTGAGTAACAGTTGGATTGCATGTCAAACTGATTAGGTTACACTCTCTTGCGTACGACGAGTTAAATGTTTAGGTTAAAGTGAACAAGTATATGGCATGAATATACAATATGGATATGCGTTGGTGTGAATATTTGCTACAACTTATGTGATAGTACGTATTATACTTGTGACTACTTGTTCAATGTGCACAAAAGATTGTGATTTACGTAAACGTGAAAACTGATTATCACTGGTAATCATAATAGGATTTTATTGACCAACTGTAAATAAGCATTTAGTCTAACCGAGCAAACCGAAGGTGAGTTCATCTCTCTTGAGCATGCGTCCCGGTGGTTGGGACAGTCAGTGGGTATCTCGAGGAGGGATAACTCTTTTGGGTAAAAAAACTGGAATATTGGATAATATACTCATCCTATCACCATTAAAGTCCCTCCTTGTTGTTTGGTTACCTGAGAGGTAACATGGTATTAGTTAGTAGCGCTACTTAGGTTTGGCAACCTCACCCCGTACCTGGGAGGACGGGTGTTGAACTAATGACCTAGTTATGAACAATGCTTTGATAGGAGCATTGGAGAAAGGACAATGTAAATCAGAAGCCGTCTTGTATTCGGGGTATTATCTGCATTAAATTCAATGGATTAACTAAACACTTGGTAACCAACGTTTTCGTAAAACTATGAACTCACCAGCGTTGTCTGATACACTTGTTGCATGCTCGCAGGTCGTTAGATGTCTTGGATTTGGTAACTTGCTGTTTGGAGTAGCTGGAGTGGTCATGGGTCAACTGGAGGGATTCATGTGATTGTTTATTGATATTATACTTTGGTTTTGAACAGTTTAACTATGGTTTACTATTTGCTTCCGCTGAGCATGTTGTTTTTCATTTAAACTTGTTGATGGTATTTTTCATTAATAATTGAGGATTTTATTTAGAAACTTGTGTGGGTTCAATGTAATTAGTGGCTCGTTGTTGGTACGTCGCACGCCTAGCAGGGACATTCCCTAGGTGGTATTTTGGGGGTGTGACAGTTTGGTATCAGAGCCGCTGGTTATAGTGAACTTGGTTTTAAAACGTTTTTATAAAACCAGACTATAACCGAACAAGTTCTGAATGCGACCATGACACTCAGCTCCAGACTGCAAGGTTCGTCTCTCGTTTACTCATTGCACTGCATAACTAGTGAACACTTACATATGAAATTGCATGGGATTGCATGTTTAGCGCAACAGTATGAATTCATGTATTACTTGCATAAGTTATGTGGTTGATAGTGTGGTATTTCCCTAAACATTCATGATCCATGTTTTGCGATGTTCTTTGTTCGTTACTCGAGTTTGAGGAACCATGTGACATGAGTTAGGAGGAGCTGAGATGAGCATGCAAATCACAATATTATTGTGGGTGCACACATAATAATAATGTGGGGTGCATGCGAGTCCCAGTGAGACTTAACAAGTGGAAAAAGGGGGTTCCGTTCCGTTATTTGATTGATGAGAAACATAACAAACCCTATAGGGGTCATAGCAGTGAGTGTCTCCTACTTGAACGTGATCTTTTCACTCCTCTTTGAGTCCTTTCGAACCTATATGCTATCAAGTAATACCTGAACACCCATCTGAACGTCTAGCGAACTGTGTAGAATGCTAGGTGCTTGTACGAACATCCCTGAGTTGGATGTTGCAGCGTCATTGATTGGTCTATACCTCTCTCACTCCTTTTTGTTTGCGAGAACTCAATGTACTGACGTCTTAGACCCCGAAGTGCGACCACTTCTGCAACACTCTGGAAACATACTGTGTATTACTCAGTCAACTAGTAAGAACGATGGACAAGAGGATGATCGTAGTGTCTTACCAACCTCAGTATTAGAACGACCCTAATTACCGGCAACGAACACCTGTGGATTGACTTCAATCGAATCCTTAACCCTAGTCAGCGACTCATGGGGGTCAACCCTTGCGAATCAATCAGGACATAAGCGATGGCAACTGATTATAGCGTGGAATGTGTAACTTCCCACGCAGTGAGCAGTGTCTTAGGATGCCAAACAGAATGGGACAAGATGGATCCTGATGTTAAAAGATAGTAGGTGTAACACCTCGGAATTTCATGTCCAATATTATGTCGACACGTGTCATGTAAGGCAGAAGTGTTATAAACCGGATCAAGTTAAAGATGCATGGTAGGATTTAAAAGCGTCGACATGTTAATTATATACCTCTGAGCGACCTTGTTATAAATCCTAAGACCCAAATCTATATTATAAACATCTGATATACATTCAAATCTGGTTAATACCAGTAATAATTGATTCGAATTGCAAAGATGGGATCCTATGAGAATGTATACGAGAAACCTTCACTCATGGCCCCTTTCAAAAGAATCCAAGACAATTTTAAAGCATGGCAAGGTTGTTATAACTGTTCAGACATGATCAAGTGGTCCCATACTGATAATAAAGGCCCTAATTCATAAATATCAAAGTTGCATGGTCAAAATTCATGAGATTCTCAATTTTTGACTTCTGGTCATCGGTTACGGACCGTAAGGGATTAGCCTTACGGTCCGCAAGGACGATAACTGGACAATATAAACCAAGGTTGGTTACGGACCGCAAAGCCAAATGATTACGGTCCGTAAGAGGCTCTTACGGACCGCAAGACTCTTAGCTTACGGTCCGTAAGACTTCGCCAGCATCATAAAACATCACAGGTGTCTGTCCAGCCCGTTTAATCGACTTAAAACACTAGTTTCCAATACCATGTGCTGCACAAACTTGTTTTTAGGCTCTAGGGACACTTGTAATTGATCAAGGATCCCCTCATAGGCTTGTTTGTCATGATCATGATGAATCAAAAGCACTATATAAAGACTTCAATGTTGCAACTTTTGATCATTCATTCAAATCCAACTTCTGATCATTTTTGGAGCACAAGAGCCTTCCCTAAGCATCACTAGTTGTGCATAGGACCTTGGTAAGCTTCCTTAACCTTCCTTAATCATGTTTTACTTAGTTAATTAGCTTAAAGTCAAACCGTCGTAATTAAGGTTTGACTTAACGATTAATCACTAATGGTCTGATGTTTAGCCAAATCAAAAGTTGTTATAAGTTGGTAATTAGGTGGGCATTAGACCCTTAAAAGGGTACCCTCTGATTCCCGCTCTAACTAGGTCAAATGTCGGGTCAAACTTAATCCAAAAAAGTCAACATATAACTTGGTAATCAATGCAAGAACATGTCTAAGCATGCCCGACCCGACAAGTTTCAGTTCTGGATCGGTTCGGAACCGAAAGTCACATATTTTGACCTCTGCTTTGACTTTCAGTTCTGTCCCACATTAGCATGACTTAGAAATGCCTTAGAGCTTCATTTGGACCAGGTTATATGATAGTATAACCCTCTGCGATGGCTCGTTGATTGTCCGATTCATTGACATGTTTCCGTTAATCGCTTAATGTTGACCATAATGCCCTTTTTACCATAAAATGAGAATTTTGGAAATGTGAGAGGACAATAATCTTTGTTACTGATTTGTAAACATGTCCCTAAAATTTCACATCAGTTGGAGGTCTAGATTAGAAGTTATGCTCAATAGCGTAATTAGGAGGTCTTTTATTAATTAAACGACATAATTAGCGTAAAGCCTATCTAAACCCAAATTTTGACACCAAAAATTTTAACCACTGATGTAATATAATATTTTGGGATTTTTGAAGATTTTTAATTATTTTTAAACTGATCATAACCTAAGGTTATTGCCTTGATCCGGTAAATACCGATTATACCCTTTTGCTTATAAAATGAGTTTTACATAACATTTAGACACCAAACTTTTGGCTACTGATTTTATATGATAAAAAAAGTATGTTGAACATTATAAACTGATCAGAAAACCCAGATTTCCAGTTATAACCCGAAAATCGCTTAAAACGGATTTTTACGCGTATTAAACACATAGTATGGGTTTAAAACCATTTTGTCATATAAGAATTATCACCAACTGATATGACCTATTAAAATAAGTTGTTTTACTGTTTATTTCAGACCCGAATCTCAGAATTATAATTAATCTCTTTTATAATCTTTAAAATGACCAAAATACCCCCACGGGGCTTAAATTGAGATTAAACTCGTTTTGGGCATAATGGAAGGTATCCTACTGATATCACAACATATTTAGAGCATATTAACTTAGGAAACCTGTTCATGACTCTTTTGGTTACCCGTTATGCGTTATTCGCGTCCAGTTTGGTTTATGTAACTAGTTTGCATAAATTGACCGAAACGGGTCAACCCTTATCATTTTCATCTCAAAATCCAGAATGTTTTTACTATACCCATATTAAACAAGTGTCCAAGCTTGTCGGGTCAAAACCACATTCTAAACCGGTCTTCGCTTTATCATGCGTTTGAACCGTGTCTTCCTTTTGAAAACTAACCAGTCTAAGTCTAAGCTTAATTAAAGGCCCGTTAGGATTCTAATAGGTTATTATAAAACCTTCGTTCCAGATTAGGAGCCCAGTAAAAGCTACATCCACTTGCTGTATTTGATTTATACTTTGCTCAGGTAAATACTTTTAACTTATTTTCCCTATACGGGCTTGGGGTACGGTATTAAAATACCGCTTGGTCGGGTATGAAGTCGTACAATCAGATATTGATTAAAAAGATGCATAACCCGTTTTATTCTGTCTTGTTTGATGCAATGCCTTTGGGGAGGTTAATGACCGTGTCCTGGATATCCTCGGCTCATTCATTAGAAATGGCCACGACTTAAGCACGGGGTGTAGGCATACACCTGACAGTTACGTGTGTAAAAAGGTAGTCCACAAGAAGGGTATCTTCTTGTGGGTATTATACCAAGTGGTGTGTCTATTAATCTTGTTAAACCGGCTCTTCTAACCGGGTCCTAAATGGACGACAAACATGTAAAACTGTATACAAGTTTATTTCTAAATAATTATCCCAAGTTATAAAAGATATTTTTGTGCCGTGAGCATTCAAACTAATTTTCCTAAACTCTTTTCAAAATGAGTCAGTTAATTGTATTTACCAGTGTAAACTGACGTATTTTCCAAAAAGGCTAAGTGCAGGTACTATACGAAATAGGCTGGCTACTCCAGGCATCAAAAATCAAGTCTTGCAAGCACTAGATGTTAAAGTCTGTTGAACAATGATCTTATTTATATTTTTTGATCCGCCTATGGATCCTTTACAGCCCGTTGTGATACTTTGATATTACTATTTATTGGTTGTAATGTGATTCATACCTTTTGCTTCCGCTGTGCATTTATAATTTGTGTTGTTTGACTATGATGATATCAACTACGTCATGATACTCCCCACCGGGCCCACCGGTAATACGTGGAAATATCGGGGTGTGACAGGTTGGTATTAGAGCCAACACTGAGTGAATTAAACACCAGCCTTTTGAGTTTAATCTCAGTTACACAGTTGCATATTCCTAAACTTTCGAGTCTAGACAAAGAACTAAGGACTAATCCAAATTGTTCCTAATTCTAACCTTGTCCTTTATATTTTCTTTGTTGCTATCTTTCAATTGTTTGACAGGAAATATGCCACCGAGGTTCCGAAGAGTAGGACGAGGCAAGGGGCCAATCCACGCCCCCAACGATCACGAGGCCGGGCCTTCACACCGGCGCACTCCTTCTGCTACCGTGAGTGCCGGTCCTCAAGGAGACTGGAGGATCTACTCGGAGCCCGCTAGACGATCTGCCTCGTATAGCTCAACGCCTCCTTATCGTCACTCCTTTGGGCCGCAATCAGAGAACGAACCCGAAGACTCACGCCACTCCTTCTTGCCATTGCAGCGATCCATGTCGCACCATTCCTTTGGCGACCCCACTCCTGTCTTCCAGGGCCGGTTCAACCCGGCAAACTACATTGAAGAACCAGTGGGTTTTAACCCATCGGGCCCTGAAGACCATTTCCCCGAAGCTCAGGGAATGGATATAGATGACGACACGGATCCTGTTGAACCACCTTCTGGGACTCCTACTCACCCCATCGAGATTTCAGATGGGTCATCCTTCCATGGATCACCTTATCGTGGCTCAGACAACTACCAGGCGAGATTTAACTAGTATGAATGGTACTTTACACCCTCTCACCATTCATCGCCTTACCAGCAGCAGCAACAACAGGATCCCTCCGAGGATTCGCGTTTCGTGGCAGTCACGCCACCGCCACCACCGCCGCCAGTTCAGCTAGCACCTCCAGAACCACCAAGGCGTAGAAGAACAAGCGCACGAATGTCCATGCGAGATAGGGGTTTTCACTTTAGCACCCCCCAACACTCAAGTGGCAGTCACTATCCGCCACTGCATGAAGACCCACAAATGGGTGGGCCTTCAAACCCAGTTTTAGAGGTGAATTCTACACCAGTTGCACCACCACCGCCACCATCGGGATTTGGTAATCCAATTCCTACATACGCCGGTTCAACGGCGTATAATCCATTTGAGCAGTCGGCCCACACTCACTACAACTATGTTGAAGCCGACCCATACCTCGTAGCGGCAAACTACAACGCCCTTCATCCTGAAGGACCATATGGAGCTCCCTGGGGAGTGGGATACCCAACTCATGGGTATCAAATGCCTGCTCGACCTCCGTTTCAGCAACAGCCGCAGCCACCACGGTTTTCCCCACCGGAACAGGAGGAAATCCTCCAAAGACTAAGTTGGGTAGAACATGAATTCCATGAAGAGCGTAGGAACAACCGTGGATTTCTCAAGGGCCTAGCAAGCTTGTTAAAAGGAAGGAAGAAGAGGGATCATTAAATCTCTGTATGTATTATTGTATTTCCTTATTTTAATCAAGTCCCTGCGTGGACATTTATCTATGTACTTAGTCCCTGTGTGGACTTGTCTTTCTTTAGTCCCTGCGTGGACTTGTCTTTTTAGTCCCTGCGTGGACACCTATCTTAGTAATCAGTCCCTGCGAGGACTTGTATTATCAGTTTAGCCCCTGCGTGGGCAAGTTATTTCTGTTAAAAATCCCGTTTAGGGCAATGCGTACTCCTTTTTAATGTTTAATGGAATGTTAAATTTGAGAATTTCATTATATGCATAAATATATTATACATGAAATAAATAAATTAAAAATCGTTCCTCTTAAAATAATCTGCCTATTTAAATATTAAATAAGAATGTTACGGGTATAACCTAGCCTGCATGTCATTATAAGACTCGGCCAAGATGGTAAGACCTGTTTAAAAAGGATTCAAATCCTTGTTAACATCTGAAAACATGTTAACACTCCTGGCAGATGTGATTTGTTAAAATCACACACGTCATTCTCATAATAGGGTTCTTCAAAAGATTCCTATCCTAACCTGATGATCGATCAATCATGGGTTTAAATCATCAATTAAGATGATCACATATTAAACATCCAATGGTGATGTAGTGCCTACGGGCCATAATAAATGTCCAATAAGACAAAAGACAGTTGTAGTCTACGACTCCCTGTCAGAAAAAAGGTAAAGAACTATGTTTAAACCTTAATGCCTTGATTCTCTGAAATCCTGGCTTATGATTTAGAATGTCCTTGTGACTAGGCCTTTTGTGCCACTAATAATACTGTTATTGTTTTATAATTAGGATAAATTATAATAAAAATCCTAAATAAATATGATTAACAAATTAACCAAATATGGTCTGCGTTTACCATGGTTAATGAATTGCCATAAAAGACAATTCCATAATAAACTCCCAAATAAATTATTGTCAATATCTCATGTAACAGTTCAAACTGCATGGCTGACTCGGATGAGATCAACAGTCACCCAAGGGAGGATCATGATAATACCCGAATTAACATAGCGGGCGCAGAACTGCAAGCATTAATAGACAATGCTGTTACAAAAGCTATAGAGCGGCAGTATAATGAATCTAGCGGGACTCGAAGTAGGACCCTATCCGCACCGCATTCCAAGCCTAAGACTCATTCAGAGGCTCACAGCAAGCCGCCCTCTAAGAAAGATGAGCCAAAGAAAGATGATGACCGACACTCCTCAAACCAAAACAGTGTTCCATCCAAGGGTATTTAATGATAAACCACGTACCAAGTCCTGTACTTATAAGTACTTTGTTTCCTGCAAACCCCAGGATTTCACTGGGGAGAAGGGGGCAATTGACTGTATGACTTGGTTAGATGAAATGGACACCGTGGTCGATATCAGCGGATGTGCCGAAAGGGATGTAGTGAAGTATGTATCCCAATCATTCAAGGGAGAGGCGTTAGCATGGTGGAAGTCTCTCATTCAAGCAGCCGGAAAGATCCCACTCTACAATCTGACATGGGATCAGTTTGTTGCTCTTATTAAGGAGAATTACTGCCCTCAGCATGAGGTTGAAAGAATTGAGTCAGATTTCTTATCATTGGTTATGAAGAACCTAGATTGCCAAGCTTATCTTACAAGCTTCAACACGATGTCAAGATTGGTTCCTTACCTTGTAACACCGGAACCCAAGCGAATTGCTCGCTTCATTGTGGGTTTAGCCCCAGAGATAAAAGCCAGTGTTAAGGCATCTAGACCTGCTACCTTTAGGTCAGCAGCTGATCTATCTCTGTCTCTTACTTTAGATGCGGCCAGGTTAAGATCGCTAAAGAATTCTAAAGAGGGTAAGAGGAAACGTGAGGATGATAACTCACGTCGTTCAGACAAGAAGCACAAAGGGAACCATGAGAACAGGAAGAGCTCAGGGTCCAACAAAGGTAACCAGCAGTCGGGTGAGAAACCCAGATGTAAAGTCTATCGGAAACATCACTTTGGGAAGTGCAGATTGGAATCGAACTCGCAGACACAATCAAGGACTTTTGCATGTGGGATATGCAAGTCCAAGGAACACAAGACAATAGAGTGCAAGAAGATAAAGGATGCGACCTGCTACAACTGCAACGAGAAAGGGCACATTAAGTCGAACTGCCCAAAATATGCCAAGAAACCAGAAGATGGTAAAAAGACCAAAGCTAGGGTCTTCAGAATGGATGCTAAGGAGGCAGTGCAGGATGAAAACGTGATAATAGGTACCTTTCTCATAAATGATGTTTATGCAAGGGTATTATTTGATTCAGGGGCGGATAAGTCATTTGTAGATAATAAGTTTTGTAAGTTGCTGAATTTACCTGTTAAGACCCTAAGTGTGAAATATGAGGTGGAATTAGCTGATGGTACCTTAGAAACCGCCTCAACCGTGTTAGATGGATGTTTCATATCCATTAGGAACCACTCTTTTGCGTTATCCCTACTCCCTTTGAAGTTAGCTGGTTTCGATATAGTAATAGGCATGGATTGGTTGTCTCGCAACCAAGCCCAGATCGTTTGTGCTAAGAAGCAAGTAGTTGTCAGAACTCCTCGTGGCGAGCCTTTGACAATCCAAGGAGATACTAAGTACGGAATGCCTGAGCAAGTGTCCATGCTCAAGGAATCAAGGTATTTGATGAAGGGTTGTGTTATCTACATAGCGCAAGTAACTATTGATGGACCAAAGCCTAAGATCGAAGTCATACCTATTATCTCTGAATATCCAGGAGTGTTCCCTGAAGAACTACCTGGTTTACCCCCAGATAGGCAAGTGGAGTTCAGGATTGACATTATTCCTGGAGCAGCACCTGTTGCAAGAGCGCCTTACAGATTGGCACCAACGGAGATGAGAGAGTTGAGAACTCAACTGGATGATTTGCTAGCCAAATGATTTATTAGACCTAGCTCATCTCCTTGGGGAGCACCAATCCTGTTTGTGAAGAAAAAGGATGGCTCGATGCGTCTGTGCATCGATTATCGAGAACTTAACAAAGTTACTATTAAGAATCGGTATCCATTGCCCAGGATCGATGACTTGTTCGATCAGCTTCAAGGAGCAAGTTACTTTTCCAAGATTGACTTAAGGTCAGGATATCATCAACTGAAGGTCAAGGATGAAGATGTACATAAGACTGCATTTAGGACTCGTTATGGTCACTGCGAGTTCTTAGTGATGCCTTTTGGACTCACTAATGCACCAGCCGCATTCATGGATCTCATAAACCGCGTCTGCAAGCCCTACATAGATAAATTTGTCATCGTTTTCATCGATGATATTCTCATTTACTCGAAGAGTCAAGCTGACCATGAGAAACACCTCCATTGCATTCTGAAACTGCTTCATCGAGAAAAGCTCTACGCCAAATTCTCTAAGTGTGAATTTTGGCTTCGTGAAGTCCAATTTCTTGGACATGTGGTTAGTGAAGGCGGAATCCAGGTAGATCTCGCTAAGGTTGAAGCTGTCATGAATTGGCAAGAGCCGAAGACGCCCACAGAGATTCGCAGCTTCTTGGGATTGGCAGGATATTACAGGCGTTTTATTGAAAATTTTTCTAGGATTGCTGCACCCCTAACTTCTTTAACTAGGAAGAATATTAAGTTAGACTGGGGACCGAAGCAACAAGAATCCTTTGATATCCTTAATCAGAAGCTAAGCAATGCACCAGTGCTAACATTGCCTGAAGGGATTGAAGAATTTGTGGTATATTGTGATGCATCACACACCGGTATGTGGTGTGTGCTTATGCAGAAAGGCAAGGTTATTGCCTATGCTTCTCGACAGTTAAAGGTGCACGAAAAGAACTACACCACCCATGACTTGGAGTTGGGTGCCGTTGTATTTGCATTAAAACTTTGGAGGCACTACTTGTATGGAACTAAGTGTGTGATCTACTCTGATCACAAGAGCCTTCAACATCTGTTCAATCAAAAGGACTTGAACATGAGGCAGCGACGTTGGATGGAAACTTTGAATGATTATGATTGTGAGATAAGATACAATCCTGGCAAGGCGAATGTAGTCACCGATGCCTTAATTCGAAAAGAAAGAGTGAAGCCTATAAGAATCAATGCCAAGAGCATTGAGATAAAGAATAGTTTGAATGAAAGGTTGTTAGCTGCGCAGAAGGAAGCTGTGCTAGAAGCTAACTCTCCTGATGAAAAGCTAGGAGTAACTGAAGAACAGTTATCCTAAGGCAAGGATGGAATCCTGAGGTTAAATGGACGAATATGGGTTCCAGTTTATGGAGGACTTCGAGATGTTATCCTCCAGGAAGCCCACAGCTCTAAATACTCCGTTCATCCTGGAGCTGACAAGATGTACCAGGATCTGAAAGCAAATTTTTGGTGGATAGGCTTGAAGAAGTCTATAGCTGCCTATGTAGCTAAATGTTTGACGTGTGCGTAAGTCAAAGCTAAACATCAGAAACCGTCAGGTTTGCTACAACAGCCTGAACTTCCCACGTGGAAGTGGGAAATGGTGACAATGGATTTCATCACCAAGTTGCCAAAGACAAGGAAAGGAAATGATACTATATGGGTAATAGTGGATAGGTTGACTAAGTCAGCACATTTCCTACCCATCAAGGAGACCTATAGCTCTGACATGTTAGCCCAATTGTATGTAGATAAGATTGTATCTCTGCATGGCGTACCAGTGTCTATTATCTCTGACAGAGATACTAGATACACATCACATTTTTGGAAAAGTTTCCAACAATCTTTGGGCACGCGCTTAAATTTTAGTACGGCTTACCATCCTCAGACGGACGGACAGAGTGAGCGTACAATCCAAACTTTGGAAGACATGCTTCGTGCATGTGTGATTGACTTAGGTGGTAGTTGGGATAACCACCTGCCATTAATCGAGTTCTCTTATAACAATAGCTATCATACAAGCATTAAGGTTGCACCCTTCGAGGCCTTGTACGGTAGAAAGTGCAGAACGCCCGTTTGTTGGGCGGAGGTTGGAGATGTCCAACTGACAGGACCTGAAATAATCCTGGAGACAACAGATAAGATTGTACAAATACACGATCGTCTCAAAGCTGCCAGGGATAGGCAGAAAAGCTACGCAGACTTAAGGCGTAAACCTCTAAAGTTTGAGGTTGGTGATAAAGTTCTACTTAAAGAATCACCCTGGAAATGGGTAATGCGATTTGGTAAGAAAGGAAAGTTAAGCCCGAGATACATAGGACCATTCGAGGTCATCGAATGTGTCAGATCGGTTGCTTATAAGTTAAACTTACCTGAAGAGCTCAGTGGTATTCATAACGTATTTCACATCTGCAATCTGAAGAAATGTCTAGCTGATGAATCACTAGTCATACCACATACAGATGTGCACATCGATGAGAGCTTGAAGTTTGTTGAAAAACCTTTGTCGATTGAGGATCAACGGGTTAAAAAGCTTCGGAGGAAGCATGTACCTATCGTGAAGGTTAAATGGGATGCCCGCAGGGGTCCCGAATACACATTGGAGGTAGAGTCTACTATGAAAGAAAAGTACCCTCATTTATTTCAGTAAATCTCGAGGTCGAGATTTCTTTTAAGGGGGTGAGGATGTAACACCTCGGAATTTCATGTCCAATATTATGTCGACACGTGTCATGTAAGGCAGAAGTGTTATAAACCGGATCAAGTTAAAGATGTATGGTAGGATTTAAAAGCGTCGACATGTTAATTATATACCTCTGAGCGACCTTGTTATAAATCCCAAGACCCAAATCTATATTATAAACATCTGATATACATTCAAATCCGGTTAATACCAGTAATAATTGATTCGAATTGCAAAGATGGGATCCTATGAGAATGTATACGACAAACCTTCACTCATGGCCCCTTTCAAAAGAATCCAAGACAATTTTAAAGCATGTCAAGGTTGTCATAACTGTTCAGACATGATCAAGTGGTCCCATATTGATAATAAAGGCCCTAATTCATAAATATCAAAGTTGCATGGTCAAAATTCATGAGATTCTCAATTTTTGACTTCTGGTCATCGGTTACGGACCGTAAGGGATTAGCCTTACGGTCCGCAAGGACGGTAACTGGACAATATAAACCAAGGTTGGTTATGGACCGCAAAGCCAAATGATTACGGTCTGTAAGAGGCTCTTACGGACCGCAAGACTCTTAGCTTACGGTCCGTAAGACTTCGCCAGCATCAGAAAACATCACAGGTGTCTGTCCAGCATGTTTAACCGACTTAAAACACTAGTTTTCAATACCATGTGCTGTACAAACTTGTTTTTAGGCTCTAGGGACACTTGTAATTGATCAAGGATCCCCTCATAGGCTTGTTTGTCATGATCATGATGAATCAAAAGCACTATATAAAGACTTCAATGTTGCAACTTTTGATCATTCATTCAAATCCAACTTCTGATCATTTTTGGAGCATAAGAGCCTTCCCTAAGCATCACTAGTTGTGCATAGGACCTTGGTAAGCTTCCTTAACCTTCCTTAATCATGTTTTACTTAGTTAATTAGCTTAAAGTCAAACCGTCGTAATTAAGGTTTGACTTAACGATTAATCACTAATGGTCTGATGTTTAGCCAAATCAAAAGTTGTTATAAGTTGGTAATTAGGTGGGCATTAGACCCGTAAAAGGGCACCCTCTGATTCCCGCTCTAACTAGGTCAAATGTCGGGTCAAACTTAATCCGAAAAAGTCAACAGAAATATAATTTTCGAATTAACACATAATTAGCAATGTAGAAGACGTGTAACCTATTTTGCCACTCATATAACTTGGTAATCAATGCAAGAACATGTCTAAGCATGCCCGACCCGACAAGTTTCAGTTCTGGATCGGTTCGGAACCGAAAGTCGCATATTTTGACCTCTGCTTTGACTTTCAGTTCTAACCCACATTAGCATGATTTAGAAATGCCTTAGAGCTTCATTTGGACCAGGTTATATGATAGTATAACCCTCTGCGGTTGGCTCGTTGATTGTCCGATTCATTTACACGTTTCCGTTAATCGCTTAATGTTGACCATAATGCCCTTTTTACCATAAAACGATAATTTTGGAAATGTGAGAGGACAATAATCTTTGTTACTGATTTGTAAACATGTCCCTAAAATTTCACATCAGTTGGAGGTCTAGATTAGGAGTTATGCTCAATAGCGTAATTAGGAGGTCTTTTATTAATTAAACGACATAATTAGCGTAAAGCCTATCTAAACCCAAATTTTGACACCAAACCTTTTACCCACTGATCTAATATAATATTTTGGGATTTTTGAAGATTTTTAATTATTTCTAAACTGATCATAACCTAAGGTTATTGCCTTGATCCGGTAAATACCGATTATACCCTTTTGCTTATAAAATGAGTTTTACGTAACATTTAGACACCAAAATTTTGGCTACTGATTTTATATGATAAAAAAAGTATTTTGAACTTTATAAACTGATCAGAAAACCCAGATTTCCAGTTATAACCCGAAAATCGCTTAAAACGGCTTTTTACGTGTATTAAACACATAGTATGGGTTTAAAACCATTCTGTCATATAAGACTTATCACCAACTGATATGACCTATTAAAATAAGTTGTTTTACTGTTTATTTCAGACCCGAATCTCAGAATTATAATTAATCTCTTTTATAATCTTTAAAATGACCAAAATACCCCTACGGGGCTTAAATTGAGATTAAACTCGTTTTAGGCATAATGGAAGGTATCCTACTGATATCACAACATATTTAGAGCATATTAACGTAGGAAACCTGTTCATGACTCTTTTGGTTACCCGTTATGCGTTATTCGCGTCCAGTTCGGTTTATGTAACTAGTTTGCATAAATTGACCGAAACGGGTCAACCCTTATCATATTCATCTCAAAATCTAGAATGTGTTTACTATACCCATATTAAACAAGTATCCAAGCTTGTTGGGTCAAAACCACATTCTAAACCGGTCTTCGCTTTATCATGCGTTTGAACCGTGTCTTCCTTTTGAAAACTAACCGGTCTAAGTCTAAGCTTAATTAAAGGCCCGTTAGGATTCTAATAGGTTATTATAAAACCTTCGTTCCAGATTAGGAGCCCAGTAAAACCTACGTGCACTTGCTGTATTTGATTTATACTTTGCTCAGGTAAATACTTTTAACTTATTTTCCCTATACGGGCTTGGGGTACGGTATTAAAATACCGCTTGGTCGGGTATGAAGTCGTACAATCAGATATTGATTAAAAAGATGCATAACCCGTTTTATTCTGTCTTGTTTAATGAAATGCCATTGGGGAGGTTAATGACCGTGTCATGGATATCCTCGGCTCATTCATTTGAAATGGCCACGACTTAAGCACGGGGTGTAGGCATACACCTGACAGTTGCGTATGTAAAAAGGTAGTCCACAAGACGGGTATCTTCTTGTGGGTATTATACCAAGTGGTGTGTCTATTAATCTTGTTAAACCGGCTCCTAAATGGACGACAAACATGTA
Organism: Helianthus tuberosus; assembly: GCA_030545235.1. Lineage (NCBI taxonomy): Eukaryota > Viridiplantae > Streptophyta > Magnoliopsida > Asterales > Asteraceae > Helianthus > Helianthus tuberosus. The sequence continues at coordinate 93,887,504 of CM060397.1, read as the reverse complement.
AAACTGTATACAAGTTTATTTTTAAATAATTATCCCAAGTTATAAAAGATATTTTTGTGCCGTGAGCATTCAAACTAATTTTCCTAAACTCTTTTCAAAATGAGTCAGTTAATTGTATTTACCAGTGTAAACTGACGTATTTTCCAAAAAGGTTAAGTGCATGTACTATACGAAATAGGCTGGCTACTCCAGGCATCAATAATCAAGTCTTGCAAGCTCTAGATGTTAAAGTCTGTTGAACAATGATCTTATTTATATTTTTTGATCCACCTGTGGATCCTTTACAACCCGTTGTGATACTTTGATATTACTATTTATTGGTTGTAATGTGATTCATACCTTTTGCTTCCGCTGTGCATTTATAATTTGTGTTGTTTGACTATGATGATATCAACTACATCACGATACTCCCCACCGGGCCCACCGATAATACGTGGAAATATCGGGGTGTGACAGTATGGCCCCGTTTCAAGCAATGACATTAGAGGAAGCAGTCATGACAACAACCAAGGGAACGACGGCAGTATTGGAAATGCTCGTAACAAAAACAACAAACACTTGAAGTTGTACTCCTGGAAGAGCGGTTAGGATGGGCATGGACGACGCCAGGCATTATAGCAACATGGTAGCTTGTATGGTAGCTAACCGCTTCGTCTCTATTCTGTTTGACCTTGATGCTTCTCGAAACCGAACCTGATGTAGAATCAGCTGATGGCAAGCCAACTGAGGCCTCGTATATTCGTGGGATGCAAACTCGATCTTGTGGGACAAGTGTTCGACATCGAGTTTCCTTCTACTATCTTGGATGGTTTCGACGCAATAGTTAGTGTGGATTGGTTATCCAGATATCACGCAGATACACTCGGTGAGGAGAAAATTTTGCGTACCGAATCGTCGTTTGTCCTAAAATGTGAGAATGGTGTAAAGGTTAGTATCATTTCAGCAATGAAAGCCCAGAAGTGTCTACGGAGGGATCACCCCGCTACAATAACAACCATTACAAACGTTAAGACTAAGGAAGAGAGGATCGAGGATCCACCAATTGTTCATGATTCCTCTCGGCATGCTACCCAATGAACTTTCAGGTTTACTTCCACAACTACTAGTCAGAATCTCAGTTTGATCTCACGTCAGAGGCAGTCCTGACTACTCGTACTTCTTACCAGGAGGGTTGCAAGAACTGTTTAGTCAACTAAAAGAACCGTTGGACAGGAGTTTTATCAGACCTAGCTTTTCACTTTGGGGAGCCCCAGTTACATCCGCGAGGATAAGCTTTTCGTTGAACATATGTACTGATTATCGAGAACTCCGCAAGATGTCAGTCGGAAACCATCACCCATCACCTTACACTGACGACTCTCCTGACCAACCGCAAGGGTCAATCATCTACTCGGAAACCGACTAGAGAGCGGGCAATCATCAGATGGAAGTCCAGGAGGAGGATGTTCCTAAGATGACATTTCAAACGCGGTACGACTTGTACGATTTTCTGTGCACCAACAGCTTTATGGATCTCATGAATCGTAAGTATAAACTTCATCTCATTAAACTGTCGACCATGTTTATAGATGACGCTTGGAATCACTTCCAGGAGAAAGGAACACCATGAGCAGCACTCGTAGATTATCATAGGGCTCCTAGGGGAGGATCAACTCCACGCGAAGTTTACCTAAGCGTGACTTCAGGGTTTGGGAGGTACGCTTTCTTGGCCACGTAGTTAACGAAGTGGGAATACGCGTGGATCTTGCCAAGATCCATTACGTTAGAACCTGATCAACACCAAAGATCCCTTCGAGGATACAACAATCCCTTTAGCACAGCAGGGTGCTGTGCTCGTGGAAGGCAAAACAGGAGGACGTCTTTTCAGTTTCGAACACCAACTCTGCAATGTACTGAGTAACGTCTTTACTTGAGGGCACGGATGATCTAGTGGTATATCATGACGATTCAAAGCAGAGACCCAGTTACATACCAATGCGACACGAGAAGGTGACAGTTTATGTAGTGGATTTACAGGAAGAATTGCACGAGTCATAACCTACGGTAGAAGCCATGTACCTTGGAATTAAGATGGAGGCATTACTTGGACGGTACCAATTGCACCATTTAGACCGATCACAAGGGCCTCCTGAGTACCTTTGTTTGAGAGAGCTCATTGGGTGATGGCATCGCTGGATGGAACTTTTGAATGTTTACGACTGTGAAACCTGAACGTGCACGAGCTTTGCAGTTCATTATCGATTCTAATCTACCTGATCAGACTCGCTATGTTCGAACTGGAGAACTGAAGGAACAAAATTTTCAGGTTAAACCCATGCGGGGCATGGAGGAGCAACCATTGGCAGGTCGGACGATATTCGCCACATCATGAGACAAATATGTACCCCACCACACAGCAACCGTAGGGAATTTATTTTAAGCAGAGCACACCGGCCTCGATATTTTAGTCGTCTGGGTTTTGATGAGAGATATTAGGACCTTTAAATCTGGTGAATGATCGGGCATGAAGGCCCACCTAGCTATGTATGTGAATGATGTTTGACTTGTGGGAAAGTCAAGGTGGAGTATCAGCAACCAGAAACACCCATATGGAAATGAGAACAGACTGCCATGGATTCTGTCACTAGACTACTTACCGCTCAAAACAGAAACAGTATCACCTGGGTGATGGTTGATGGACTCACGTTACCAGCACACTTCCTTGCAATCAAGAAAACTAACGAGTCTTCATAGTTGTGAATGTTCCTCTGAGAGAGGCGGCTTTTAGGCACGAGGTGCCAACTCCTGTTACCTCTGAATTTGATCTCTGCATGATTTATGTCAGGGAATACATAACACCCTTGGCTCAGGTCAGGACCAGAGCATTGCTTATCGCTGTTGGACAAACGGTCAGAGAAAATGAACTTTCCTGGCACTCGAAGACATGCGGCGGACATGTGTGATTGACTTTGGCAAGGGTTGGGAGAAACATTTACCATTGATAGAGTTCTCCTATAACAACAGCTACCACACTAGTATTCAGGCAGCTCCATTCGAGGCACTGTACGGGCGAAAGTGCCATTCTCCTCTCTGTTGGGCTGAGGTGGGTGACAGCCAGATCACGGGTCCTGAGCTTGTGCTCGAGACTCCAGAAAAGATAGTCCAGATCAGAAACCGTATGGCAGCAGCGCGTGATCATCAGAAAAGCTACGCTGACAAGCGTAGGAAACCGTTAGAGTTTGCGGTGGGTGATCGTGTTATGCTGAAAGCTTCGCCGTGGAAGGGTGTTGTACGCTTCGGGAAGCTGGGCAAGCTTAATCCACGTTATGTTGGGCCATTTAAAATCCTGGAACGGATCGGTAAAGTAGCTTACAAGTTTGAGTTACCTGCTGAGTTGGGTAATGTTCACGATGTCTTTCACGTTTCGCAGTTGAAGAAGTGTTTGTCTGATGAAACACTAGTTGTGCCGTTTCAAGAGCTGAAGATTGACGACAAGTTGCAGTTTGTCGAAGAGCCTATAGAGATCATGGACCGGGAGGTCAAGGTGCATAAACATAGTCGTATTCCAATTGTGAGAGTTCGTTGGAACTCAAGACGTGGACCGGAGTTCATGTGAGAGCATGGGGATCAGATGAAGCTCAAATATCCTCAACTTTTTCCTGTCGACCAATCTAATTCTGGTAAAACTGGTGAATTTCGAGACGAAATTCCTCTTCAAGTTGGGGATGATGTGGCATCTGAGGAAAACCTGCAGCAATCTTGATTTACCACTTCACATCATTGTGCTTACTCATCAAATTTTGGGACGAAATTTCTTTCAAGTTGGGGATGATGTGACAACCCGAACTTTCAAGGTTTGTAACACTAATCTTGTGATTCTAACTTCTCTTTAATGCGTTGAACATTCTGTGTTGTTTTAACTCGGTTAGTTAACACGTTTGTATACTCGGGGCCCAAACCAAACACCCGTATTCGAACCTTAGAGTGGGCCTTGTACATGTTTAGTTACTGAGAGTGGGCCTTGTACATGTTTAATTACTTAGATTTGTGTTACCCTTGGCTGATTTCGCAAGCCCAAACCAATCCCAAGCCCACAGTCCACACGCACATCAGACCATATATGTTTGTGCATGGGATGTTGCACCCATAATTCCTAAACGCATACACATACCCAAACCCTAATATTCTCGGATTTGTGGCAGCCCCTTCTCTCCCGTACATCTTTTCTCATCTTTGGTTAGTTTACTTTCCTCTCCCTTAGATTAATATTAGTTGGTTATCTTGATTGTATATGTTATGTGATTATGTGTTGATAAGTTAGAACTGAGTTAATAAATGGGCCGAACATCAGTAGACATATAACACATGACATGATCAAGTAATAAGGGGTTCTTGGTGTTTGTATCTTGGCATTTAGATGTGATAGATAAGTTAATTATAAAAGTTGCCTTCTTATTATCAAAGTTATGCATGGGATCTTGGTATGTATTTTGTGTGCTATAGTAATATAGGATAAACATATGTGCCATTAATCATGAACAAATATGTTAATCTTGAACGAATATTCCTGATGTTGATGGGGAGGGGGTCTGGTCGATTACTTTGTTTCATGATTAGGGTTGTTTGTTGACATATGCTAGTGGATAATAAAAATAATCACGTGTAACAAGAATTGAGTCATGACTTCTAGATTTCTTGGTGTTAAATCCATGCTTAGATTGAATAGAATATTAAGGAGTACGAGTTTAATAGATGTGGGAATTAAACGGAATATATGTAATTGGTTTTGGGCCGAGGGAATGATTTGGGGCTGCACATCAAGCTGGGTAATCTAAACTGGTTAAACATTCTCGGGTCCATGAGTCACACACACCCACATTTATGGTGTAGCCCGATATTATATTGCGTTATTGTTTGAATAAATAAAGGTAAAGGATAATCGATCTTTGGAACCACACCTTAGCATTATGATCACATAAACTTGGTTTGGATCAAACATGAGATAATTAATGGGCACCTCAAGTGGGCCGCACATAAGATGGGCCGAGGTGAGTGGGCTGCACGGATGAAGGCCCTCGCACAAACTGAGTTCAGTTGTTTGTTGTTTGGGGTTCTTTCACGGGCTGGTACTTTTTGGGCCGCATGACGGCAATGTGCATGGGGTAGTTGGGCCGGGTAAAGCGACTGAGTAACAGTTGGATTGCATGTCAAACTGATTGGGTTACACTCTCTTGCGTACGACGAGTTAAATGTTTAGGTTAAACTGAACATGTATATGGCATGAATATACAATATGGATATGCGTTGGTGTGAATATTTGCTACAACTTATGTGAAAGAACGAATTATACTTGTTGTTCAATGTGCACGAAAGATTGTGATTTACGTAAACGTGAAAACTCATTATCACTGGTAATCATAATAGGATTTGATTGACCAACTGTAAACAAGCATTTAGTCTAACCAAGCAAACCGAAGGTGAGTTCATCTCTCTTGAGCATGCATCCCGGTGGTTGGGACAGTCAGTGGGTATCCCGGGGAGGGATAAGTCTTTTGGGTAAAAAAACGGGAATATTGGATAATATACTCATCCTATCACCATTAAAGTCCCTCCTTGTTGTTTGGTTACCTGAGAGGTAACATGGTATTAGTTAGTAGCGCTACTTAGGTTTGGCAACCTCACCCCGTACCTGGGAGGACTGGTGTTGAACTAATGACCTAGTCATGACCAATGCTTTGATAGGAGCATTGGAGAAAGGGCAATGTAAATCAGAAGCCGTATTGTATTCGGGGCATTATCTGCATTAAATTTAATGGATTAACTAAACACTTGGTAACCAACGTTTTTGTAAAACTATGAACTCACCAGCGTTGTCTGATACACTTGTTGCATGCTCGCAGGTCGTTAGATATCTTGGATTTGGGAACTTGTTGTCTGGAGTAGCTGGAGTGGTCATGGGTCGACTAGAGGGATTCATGTGATTGTTTATTGATATTATACGTTGGTTTTGAACAGTTTAACTATGGTTTACTATTTGCTTCCGCTGGACATGTTGGTTTTCATTTAAACTTGTTGATGGTATTTTTCATTAATAATTGAGGATTTTATTTAGAAACTTGTGTGGGTTCAATGTAATTAGTGGCTCGTTGTTGGTACGTCGCACACCTAGCAGGGACATTCCCTAGGTGGTATTTTGGGGGTGTGACAGTTTTTACGAGGTGTTACATCCTCACCTCCTTAAAAGAAATCTCGACCTCAAGATTTGCTCAAAAAGATAGGAGTTCTTCTGTCACGTAGTGAACACGACCTCCCATGTATAATCAGGGCCTCTACGACATCCTAACCTTAATAATAGGTATATGCTTTCTTTCGTAGCTTCTAGTCCTGTCGATCCTTAATCGATATTGGTTTCTCATCAAACCATAAGTTTTCATTAATCTACACATCAATGTGATAATGCTATCGACTTTATCAGCTAGACATATCCGGAGATCACCAGTGTGAAACACATTGTGATTACCATCAAGCTCCTTAGGTAAGTTTCAGCTTATAAGCTACCGATCTTGAAATATTTGATATTCTCGAATGGTCCAATATATTTAGAGTTTAACTTGTCCGTTATATCAAAATGCAGCACACCTTTCTAGGGTGGTACTTTCTGTTGAATCTTGTTGCTTATTGAGAACTCACGAGATTTGCAACTCTCATCAGCATTGATTTTTCTGCCAATTACTGGCAGCTTTCAGATGATCACAGATTTGTATAATCTTATCCATTGTCTCCAGGGTAACTTTAGATCCTGATAATTGGACTTACCAAATTTCTGTCCATCAAACGGACGTTTGACACTTTATCTATACAAGGTCTCCAAATGAGCATCCTTGATGTTTATATACTAACTGTTAGTTATAGGAAAGCTTAATTAAGGCAAGATAGTCATTCCAACTACTGCTTAATCCACTATTTAAAGAATAGTTAACCTCACGGTTAGTCGAACAAGTCGACGATCCTGGGCATCTGATGACGATTCTTAATTGTTGCCTAAATAGAGTTGCGGTAATCAATGCATAAGCATAATGAACCGTCTTTCTTAATTAATAATACCGGAGCTCTCAGAATTTTGAATTAGGCCTTATGAAACCTTTTCTAAAAGCTTATCCATTTTGGCTCTTAGATCTTCCATTTCCGTCGATACTAACCGATATGGAGATTTTTTGATAGATGTAACCCTAAGTGGGATACTAATCTTAACTCTACTTGCCTCCCAAGAGGTAAACAGGGTAGTTCTACTAAGAGGACAAACGAGATTCATAGAGATGACAGAGATATTCTGAATCTCAGGCTTAAATTCATTTATCATTACCCGTGTCATATAAATAAGTTTGGTCGGATCCTAATGATCGACCAAACGGGTCGGGTTCGAAAGTCTAAGCGGTTGTCAAGACCGCTTGACTTACGACCCTAAACAAGCACTAAACTAGTAGTGACGACATGTTTAACTAAGTTAGAAAACTGATCTGGTATCAAAACAAAGGGTTTTGATACCCAAATATAGTTCCGTCGCAAAATACGCATAAATACGCATTTTGACCGAAACTTTGACTCATCACTACACCTAGTCAACGTGGTAATCAGTAGGTATAATTGCTAAGGATTATAACCATCGTGATTACAATCACGTTGCAAAGTTCAATTGAACTTTGATTTGACCAATTGATGGTCAAAACCGAAAGTCAAATTGTTGGTCAAACTGTTTAACTGTTAGCTCTAAATGGCTGAAAATAAATACTAAGCCATGAAAGAACACTTACAAGGTGTTCAAGGGCTGGAAAAGATGAACTAGAAATCAGGTAGGTGGCTCCCAAAGATGGAAATCCTCCACTTAGAGTTCAAAGTTGGAAATGAGCAATGAACAAGGTAGAATGGAGGGGTATTTATAGTTGTGGAGATGATTCAAGATCATTACAAGTGTTTATGTAATCCCCAAGCATTAAATCTTGGCCATCCATGTGTTAAGGACAGCTATCTTTGCTTGGAGAAGTGTTTACTTGCAGCCCAAAACATAAAGAATTGTATAAAAGTCCCTGAATTACAAGTTGTTTGCTGAAAAACAAATTTTCTGTAGACAGGGGGGCTGTCATGCCCCACGTAGGCTTCTTCCTGGGCAGTCGCGGCCCGCGAACTATCAACATATCAGAAACAGTTTCAGAAGTTACACATTTAGTCCCTGCATGCATATTTTGGCATATTTGACGTATTTAACCCCCATTAAGCCATTTTCAAGGCTCCATAAGAATGTCAAGGTATAGGGGACTCAAAATATGCTCGGAAATATCACGGATGTCGGTTCGTTTGGCCGTACGGTCGCGTTATTTGGCTAATTACGACGAAACTCGAACGGACGCGAAAATGATCCAAATTAAGCGACGAATGGTATTTTTGCATTCCTATCACTAAAATAAAATATTTTAGTGACTACAAAAATTTTTGGATGTCTGGATGTAGTCAAAACGTAAGATATGCGCGTAAATACAAACTTACGCCGTTTTTGACGCTTTTAGTCCCTGTGATCAAATAAGCGCATTTTCGCATACCGAACCGCTCAAAGCTTATTTCTAAGCTATGTTAAGGTTATTTATGGTATGTTTAGCTTATGATCATGTTCCGAAATGTACATTGCCATACGAAACGACAGACTTTTGAAGTTTGACGTAAATAGTCCCTATGAGCGAATAAACTTGTTTTTTGCCATACTAAACCATTTAAAACTTATTTCTAAGTTATGTAAAGGTTATTTAAGTTATGTTAAGCTTATGTCATTGTTATGGAGTGTTTGTTGCATTAAACTGATTACGTTTACGCATCAGTTTGCGTATAACTTTCTAGAAAGTGATGTAGAGTTTAAAATCGAACAAAAATCAAAACGTGCAAAATATCAAACATAAATAAAAAAATATTGGGATTAAATCACATTGTTTTATTGATATTGAATTGTTCAGAGTTTATACAAGGATTACACAAGCACAGTTATCACATTCTCCCATACTTTAGGAAATTTCGTCCCGAAATTTATTTAGAGGAAACTTGTGAGAATAGATGTGGATATTTCACTTTCATTTGATCTTCACGTTCCCAAGTAAATTATGGGCCACGTTTAGATTCCCAGCGAACTTTGACAATTGGTATGCGCTTGCGTTTGAGCTTTTTGACTTCACGGTCCATGATTTCCACAAGTTTCTCAACGAAGTGCATCGTGTCATCAACACGAATTTCATCAAGTGGTATGTGGAGGTTCTCATCAGCTAAACACTTTTTGAGATTGGACACATGGAAAGTTGGATGAACATTTCCAAGTTCAGGAGGCAGCTCTAGTCTGTAGGCTACTTTTCCAATTCTTTCAACGATCTTGAATGGTCCAACATAACGTGGTGCAAGTTTTCCTTTCTTTCCAAATCGGATCACTCCTTTCCAAGGGGATACCTTGAGTAGGACGTGATCACCAACTTGAAATTATAAAGGCTTGCGTCGTCGATCCGCGTAACTCTTTTGACGGCTTCTAGCTATCTGTAGGTTATCGTGAATCTTCTTAACCTTATCTCTGTAGTCTCTAGAATGAGTTTAGGTCCAGTAAGCTGAGCTTCACCTATCTCATTCCAGCAGACTGGTGAACGACATTTTTGACCGTATAAAGCCTTGAAAGGAGCCATGTTGATGCTAGAGTGATAACTATTGTTGTAGGAGAATTCCTTCAACGGTAAATGCGAATTCCAACTACCACCAAAATCGATCACACAAGCTCTAAGCATATCCTCCAGTGTCTGGATTGTTCTTTCAGATTGACCATCCGTTTGTGGATGATATGCTGTGCTCAAATTAAGTTGTGTTCCCATGGCAGATTGCATGGTTCTCCAAAAGTGAGACGAGAATCGAGCATCTCTGTCGGATATAATGTTCAAAGGAACACCATGTCGGGATACAATCTCATCCACATAGATTTTAGCAAGTTTGTCAGCAGATAGATCCTCACGGATCGGTAAGAAATGTGCTGACTTTGTTAGACGATCAACAACTACCCAAATGGCATCATGACCTCTTTTAGTTCGTGGCAGCTTGGTAATGAGTTCCATAGCAACGTTTTCCCATTTCCAAACCAGTATCTCTAGTTGCTCCAATAATCTAGAGGGATATTGATGTTCTGCCTTAACCTTAAGACATGTAAGGCATTTGGAAACATATAAGGCAATGTCTTTCTTCATACCCGGCCACCAATATTGGGTTCGAAGATCCTTATACATTTTATCTGCACCAGGATAAATAGAATAACAAGACTTGTGAGCTTCATCCATTAACAAGGTGCGAATATTGTCTTGACTTAGGACCCATAAATGGTCCATGAAATAATAAAGCCCATTGTCTTTCAATTCAAGATCAGGCTTAATATGATATGGTAATTCCTTACCCATCAAGTCTTGTGTAACACAAGTATGTTGAGCCTGAGAAATGCGGGTTTGAATATCATATCAAACCTGAACACAGTGAAGCTTAACGCGTTCCTTACGACTCAATGAGTCAGCCACGACATTCGCCTTACCAGGATGGTAGCGAATTTCGCAATCGTAGTCGTTTAGAAGTTCAACCCAATGTCGTTGTCTCATGTTTAGTTCTTTCTGATTGAAAATATGCTGAAGACTCTTGTGGTCAGTAAACACTACACACTTTGTACCGTACAGGTAGTGTCTCCAGATTTTGAGAGCAAAAACTACTGCACCCAATTCAAGATCATGAGTCGTGTAGTTTTTCTCATGTACCTTCAGCTGTCTTGATGCATAGGCTATGACTTTGTTTCTTTGCATGAGAACGCAGCCAAGGCCTAAGTTGGATGCATCACAGTATACGATAAAATCGTCGTTGCCCTCAGGTAAAGTTAAGATAGGTGCATAACAGAGTTTCTGTTTCAAGGTCTGAAAAGCTTCTTCCTGTTTGGATCCCCACTCAAAAGGTTTGTTCTTCTGAGTTAAAGCAGTGAGAGGAACCACAATCTTGGAGAAGTTTTCAATGAAGCAGCGGTAAGAACCCGCGAGACCAAGAAATGAATGAACCTCGGTAGGAGTAGTAGGCGTATCCCAATCCTTAATCGCACTGATTTTAGGCGGATCTACATGTATACCTTGTTCGTTAACTATGTGTCCCAAAAATTGAACTTCCATAAGCCAGAATTCGCACTTGGAGAATTTGGCGAAAAGCTGTTCTTTCTTTAGGAGTTCCATTGTAAGACGGAGATGTTGTTCATGATCAGCTCGTGTCTTAGAATAGATCAAAATGTCATCAATGAAAACAATGATGAACTTATCCAAATAAGGCTTACAAACCCTATTCATCAAGTCCATGAAAACAGCAGGAGCATTAGTTAAACCGAAGGGCATAACAGTAAACTCATAATGACCATATCTCGTACGAAAAGCAGTCTTGGGAATATCTTCTTCAAGCACTCGAAGTTGATGATACCCAGAACGTAGATCAATCTTTGAAAAGCAAGTAGCGCCTTTAGCTGATCAAAGAGATCATCAATGCGAGGTAGGGGATATCGATTCTTGATGGTGAGTTTGTTGAGCTCACGATAATCGATATACATCCTGAAAGATCCATCTTTCTTTTTCACAAATAGGACATGAGCGCCCCAAGGTGAAAAGCTCGGACGAATGAATCCTTTGTCAGAAAGCTCCTGAAGTTGCTTGGATAACTCTTGCATCTCAGACGGTGCAAGACGATAAGGTGATTTAGCGATAGGATTTGCACCCGGTACAACATCAATATGGAACTTAACTTGGCGTACAGGGGGTAAACCAGGTAATTCTTCAGGAAATACCTCAGCATAATCCCGAACAACAGGGATATCTTGAATAGACTTACCCTTGCCTTTCTCCTCTATGACATGTGCCAAGAAGGCGACATAGTTCTTTCGTAGGTATTTTTGGGCTTAGGTACAAGTCATTAGTTTAAGGCTATTAAAGGGATTCTCCCCACGAACTTCTAAGATTTCACCAGTCGAAAGCGGTATACGAACAATCTTTTCTCAAAACAAACCACTTCAGCATGGTATTTGGCCAACCAATCCATTCCTACTATTACATCAAAGCTCCCAAGTTGCATCGGTGTGAGATCAATAGGAAAAAGATGGTTATTAAGGTTCAACTGGCAATTTCAAAGAACAGAATCGAGTACAACGGGTTCACCACTAGCTACTTCTACTGTCAAGGGCTTTTAGTTTTGTTCTAGTCATCGAAAGTAAAGGCTCAAAAGCTATGGACACAAAACTCTTATCGGCACCCGAATAAAAAAGAACAGAAGCGGGTTGGTTGTTAACAAAGAACCTACCGTTCACCACCTCATTGTCTGCGCGTGCCTTGTTTGCATTCAAGTTAAAAGCTCGACCACGAGCCTGTGCCTGATTTGCGTTTGCCAACTTCGGGCAATTGTTCCTGTAGTGGGTTAGATCCCCACAATTGTAACACGAACCAGGCAGGTAGTGAGGTCGTGCAAGATTTTGGGCAGGGTTTTGTGCTGGGTTTTGTGCTGCCTGATTTTGGTTTGGAGCAAAGTGGCAGGTATTTGCGAGACGACCAAATTTCCCACAGTTTGTGTAGATGCGGCATTGCACATGTGGTTGTTGGTGACTGTTACACTTGTTGCACAGAGGTGCATTGCCAGTGTACTGCCTCTTGGCGGCAGGTTGTGCAGGCTGATTCTGTGCTGCCTGGTTTGTCAGAGCAGTAATGGCGAAATTCTTGGAAGCCTTACGCTTCCTTGATTTCTTTGAGGACTCAGCCTTTTTACCCTTTTTCTCCTTGGTGTTATCAGACTGTTTCTGTTTCTTGTCACCCTTCCTGTGGAGTTTACCCTTTTTGACTTGAGAGTCAGTTAGGGTTGCAGCTAGCTCAATGGCCTGTCGGACGGTAGTAGGGTTGCTGCCAGTGACAATATCCTGAACATGATCTGGCAAACCGTCTATGAATTTCTCAATAGCCTTATCCAAAGGCGTGACCATTGTCGGACAGAGCAAGCTTAACACCTCATATCTGTCAGTGTAAGCCCGGTATTCACCACTGTCTTGCTTCAGATCATGGAACTCATTCTCTAGTGCCCTCTGCTCATGACGAGGGCATAACTCTCTCATCATAAGAGCTCTAAGTTCCTCCCAGGTTTGTCCCAAAGCAACATCAACACCTCGATCTCTCATTAACCCATTCCACAATGTGAGAGCCCTCTTTTGGAATACGCTAGAAGCAAACTCAACCTTACGGTTGTTTGGACACTAAACATCACGAAAAGTGCTCTCAAGACTCTCAAACCACTGGAGGAGCCCAGTTGCTCCTTTAGAACCACTAAACTTGAGTGGTTTAGTCGAGTTAAAACTTTTGAAATTGCACGGAGCAGGTGCATTATTGCTATTGTTGGCTTGGTTAATTTGAGTGATGAGATTTGGTAGCATAGCAGCCATCTCCTGTGCTATAATAGTTGCCAGTTTGGCATCGGGTTGTTGAACGTTGCGTCGAGGAGGCATTCTAAAAGAGGAAACATGAGAGAAAAAGAGTGAGATGATGTGATGAAAAATGAGATGTCATAAATATCGACAAAATGTAAGGATGGTTGTCATTTGTTCGTTACCTCATAACAAACAGACGACACACAGTGACAAATCAAAGTAAATGGGTCATAATAATGTATCGCGAAGACATGCTTTAGCCTTTAAGTGGACACTCACCCCAAGAGTTCCCAGGTAAGAGTGACTGGTCCGATACTGCGGATTTGTACGAACACTCTAGCCTTAGACAGAAAACTCATGGTACAGGCATCCACCCTTCCAGATTGCACGTGTTCACATTATTTAGACCCAAACTTTGACGAGATTTTGAAAATTTGGAAGGCATAAAGCCAAAAGAGATCATCCAAGAATGGATGATTGATTTCAAAATCATTTTGGAATTTGTGTTCATGTTTTGGTAATCACCTAAGGATAGGTGATGTGTATTGTTTTAAGATCTAAACACAAGATAACTTGTGCTAGGGTCATAGAAAGGTTATAGTCTAGGTCAAAGCATTACTAATAACCTAATTCCCTATAACCATGAGCTCTGATACCAACTCTTCTGTCACACCCTGACCGCGTAAAACAACAAACCGCGGCGGAAACGTCGGGGAGTGGAGCGATAGAATTATTGTTTCACAACCATGGTAATTAAAGTTTTGTTTTATTAAGTAAAGTGTTTACATTGTCTTTGCATTAACAAAAACATAATGTAACTAAACTATCTTTTAAGTCACTAAGGCCCGAGTCCGCCTAAGTGTAGCATAATCAACCTCAAACATTAGCTCCTGAAACACATGTGAAAATAGGTACGTCAGCATAAAAAATGCCTGTGAGATATATAGGTATTGTTGATGAATGATTCATGACTTGTAGTCAAAAGAAATGTTTAACAAAAGTAGTCATGAACCTTATAAAACTGTTTTCTTTTATAAAATCGTATGAAAATCGAAGTGAAAATCAGATGATAATAAAAGAAAAATGTGTGGTTAAATGAATAACCAAGTAAAAATGAATTTGTATGAAATGTGTCCTTTGTAATCAATGTCTTGTAAAAATATGTCATTTGTATAAAAATGTGTCATGTCTTTGTTTCTGTCGAAGTGGTTTAGATACGCTGCGATATGTGATATCATAAAAGCACTTATATATAGGAAGTACCTGTGGCGTATCCACCATGCTTTTATCATATTACACATGCCTCGTTATATAAATCACTTAACAATAACCACCGAAAATGTCTTGTATAAACAAATGTCAAAATGTTTATGTGTAAACCATGTCCAATGTCAAGTGTAAATTGTGTCATGTATAATCAAATGTAATGTATGGCAAGTAAAAAGTATCTACTCAATCCATATGTATAATGTCAATGTGTAACCAAATGTCATGTATGGTGAATAAAAACGTATTTACTCAACCCCATATGTAAAATGTACAAAACAATGTTTTTGAATAAACTTAAGTTTAAAACAAAAGTTATGTTTTGCAGAAAACAATGCTTTATGATTACAGACATTTATGCAGTAATGTTTATCGAATACATTCAAGCCTTGAGACTGTCGGATAAACCCTTAAAAGAATCAAAGGTTTATCAAAAAAAATTTCGGATTCTGTCATTCCCTACTTCCAAACAAACCTAGGAAGTCGGGAACGAGATTTGTCAAGTCCTATGGTACCATTACATACTACCGAGCGGCGTGATCAGTGTTAATGAATGTATTATTGTCCCGTTAAACATACCAAATGTCATTACCAATATAAGCATGCTATGTGAAAACCATGTACTAAGTATGCTAAGTAAACATACGAAGTAGAAATGTTCATAAAATCGATGTGCTAGCATGCTCAGTAAACATACATAGCATAAATGTGATGTAAATCAATGTGTCCATATGCCGAGTAAACATATGCAACAAAAGTGTCTTATGAAATTAATGTGCTATCATGCTCAGTCAACATACATAGCAAAACATAATTGAAATCATGTACTATATGTGTACTAAGTGAACATAGCATGTTTATGTCATAAAAAGCAATGAAAGCATGAAAGTAACAAGTATGCACATGTGTATCACCCAAAGTATTTGAAAACGGTAAAAGAGGGGAACTATGTACTCACTTGGGATTGCTTATTAGTCTTGAAATAAAGACCAAATAAAGCTTCAAGGATCACGGAAATCAAACGGCACCTAATATAGGTAACTACGTTAATAATCGGATCCTAAATCGGGAGATAGGATACAATGAAGTTCTATGTTAGTGCATATGTCTGTCGACTTCGTCTTGTATCGAGTCATGTAACTAGATTGATAGACCAGGACATGTAGTATGAAAGAAACGGGAAACAGGGACGAACCGGCAAGTTCACACGAAGTGACCAGTTCGTGCAAACTGGCCAAGTCGTGCGAACTGGACATGCTTGGTTCGTGCGACCTGGACTCCCTATATATATGTGGGTCTTGGGTCTTTCATTTAGAACTTCTGATTCCGGTAGCGAAGCTCTGCCGAAGTGTCGCCAGATATGTAAACTGTTTCAAATCATTACAATCGACAGTTAAAGTGATTCTAAGTGTAAATCAAGCTGCTACAACGTCAATACGTCTGATTCCGCCTTTCGTATTGATCGAGAACTCTTCTGAACGTCTTGTTTGATTGATTCACCGATCCTACAAGTGGTATCAGAGCTCAGGAGGAAGAGTTCTTACCATTTCAGCTTGTTTTCACAGAAAAATCTGATTTCTACTCATTTCTTCTCACTTTTCTACACTTTTTCATCAAATTTCAAAAAATTTACGGTTAAAATGGTCTGATTTTCACATATAACACGTAAACCACTATTTTAATCAATCCTTGAAGAAATCAGAATCTAATTCGACCTAAAACTTGATAAAATTGACCAAACCGTGTGAAAAACTGTTCAGTTCGTTCGAGAAACCTTTAGATCGTGTGAAATAACTTCCAGTTCGCATGAGGTGATCATCCAGGTCGCACGACCTGAATTCCAGATCGTTTGACATAGTATTCGGGTCGCACGGTTTGAGAATTAGATCCAGATCGTGTGAGTTAAGTTCAGATCATACGAGTTGATAGTATCCAGGTCGTACGAAGTTGTCTCAGACCGCACGAGTGGTCCGGATCGTTGGAATAGGTTCAGGTCGTATGGATTGATCATCCAGATCGTTTGAGGTTCACCAGTTCGCACGTAATCCAGTTCGTTTGAAATTCTGAGTTTGTGAATTTTTAAAACCGAAGCATGGATTCTGAATTTTACAACGCATTTGCTACCTCGATCACTATGGCTCAGAACGTGAACTTAGAAAATGAAATGGGCACCATGCAAAAACCGCCTAAGCTCATGAGTATCGAGGAGTATAATGGATGGGAGGAACGTTTCGAAAATTGGGTTCAAGCTAATCATTTAGATGCATGGGAATGTGTTGAAGAACGATATGTTAGATCGATTGATGAATACAGAGAGATTGTTGCTATCAAGGATTTAGATGACAAAGAAAGAAAGAAATACAAAAGTGAAAAGATGATGATCAGTATATTGCAACAAGCCATTAAGGAGGACATCTTGATTTTATTGCAACACAACGGAAGTGCACACTCAATGTGGAAAGCACTAAAAACGAAGTTTGTTGGAAGTCAAGACATGATCAAGAACAAAAAATCGCTTTTGAAGAAAGAATTTGATCTATTTCGTGGATTAAAAACTGAAAACACCAAAACGATTATAGAAAGATATTGCAATTTGGTGGTTAACATGAAGCGATTGGATATCAAGAAAGATAGAGAGGAATGGGTTGAAAAGTTGGCCGATGCGTTACCACAAGATGTTTGGGGCACGTATCTTATGATTTTAAAGAATAATGGTAAATTTGCGAATCTATCGCTGAGCAAGTTTATCGAAAAACTCGAAGTTCAAGAGATGGAACAACGGAATATGGAGAAAATGAAGAATTCTAATGGTGAACAGAACATTGGTCTATACTACAAAGGAAGCACGAGTGATAAGACCAACATTGCACCAAAGATCAAAACTGCATTTAACGCAAACAATTCTTTTGGAGGATCATCTCAAGGATCAAACAACAATACTGGATTCTCTTCATATCCAACATTTGATCCAAATTTTTCAGCAACCAATAATGGTCAAGTATTACAATGCAACATTGCATTACATCTTCAGAATGGTCAGAATTTCTCAGAAGAGGTAGCCAAAGGTCATATGTCTTTATTGGTGACTGTATTAGAGTCTTATGAAAGTTTGGTAGCCGGAAGGATTGGTAATCCAATGTTGACCAAAGAGGATTATGATCAGATTGATGCAGAAGAGATGGAACTAATGGATATAAAGTGGTGTATGGCTAGTATGTTGAGAAGAGCTGAGAAGTTTAAACAGATCACTGGAAGAGATGATTTCCATGATGCTGGAACTTCACCTTTAGGTTTTGATAAATCTAAAGTTACTTGTTTTCATTGCAGGGAAAAGAGGCACTTTAAGCGAGAATGCACAAATCGCGAAGCAAGTGGAGCTCAAAATCCATTCGGCAACAATGATTATCATCAAAAAGCGATTTATCATCAAGTTGCTCCGCATCAACAACAATCGCCACAAACTTCACATGCTAGGAAGGATCTAATCGAAGAGCCATCAAAGAAATCTTATCTAGTTCATCAAGAAGATGAAAGAATTCCAGAAGGTTTCAATTGGGATAATTATGATCCTAACAGAACTTCAGATTCTAAAGCTTTTGTTGCTCAAATGTTTGAAGGTTCAACTGCTGAAGATGAATTTGCTTATGCTTATTACGAATCTCAGCAATTCAGTCCTAAAAAGAACGAAGAAGAATCAGTTGCAACAGAAGAGGCTTTAGCAAAAGCACCAATATTTGATCACTCATCAGATGAAGAGAGTGATGATGACAGTGAAGAAATTTGAAAACTTGAATATTATAAAAGAGAATTTTCATCTGATAGGTATAATTTGTATTCTGCAGGTAAAATGGAAGAGATCAAAGAAAGACAAGCTGCGATAAAGAAGAATCATAAAGCAGCAACTGTTAAAGAAAAGGTCAAACCTGAGGAAAATGTTCAAGTAGTAAAGAAGCAGGTTAAAGAAATTCCAGCTATCAAGGTTGTGAAGGAAGCAGATACTGAAAAGATGCTTGAGAAGTGTGAAAATTGTGATACTTTGAAAAGACACAACAACAAACTGATTCATAACATGAACAGACTGAAAGAATATTATGATGTTTTAAACAAAGCTATGAATCAATATAGCAAGTCAAGCAATGAACAAGAGATAGCTATGAAGACACTCAAAGACACTCAATGGAGCGTTCATGACGAAGCAGAAAATCATCAATCAGTACATTGAGAAATGTGCTGAACTTGAACAAAAATTGGAAATTCAGAGAATAGAAACTGAGAGGGTAAACAGGTTATTGAAAAGTTATTCATGTGCTTCTTACGTGATTGACAAGATTTACCCTACAGTAGAAGGCATGAAAGCGTTTGAAGAAAAGAAATCTGAAGTAAAGGATACTGGTAAGAAATATAGTACCAATTATACCAAGTGACCACCTCCGCTTAAAGAAGGATATTCTCCACGAAATCCTAATTCAGAAAGAGTAAAAAAGGCAACCAATTTAAAGTGGGAATCTGAACCTTCAGATGGATTGCCAGATAACATTGACATCACATTCACATCGTCTGACACTGATCATGAGTCTGAGTTAATAAAGAAAGTGGTTGATCAGGTGTTGGATAAGGATGAGGAATCAGAGTCAAAGTCAAAGTCAAAGTCAAAGTCTGACACTTCAAGTCCAACAGTTGAAAAGAGCAACAGGGGTTACAATAAAGATTTTCTGATGTCACAAAATAATTTGAATGACGAAACATTCAAAGTAGCATATACTTTGAATGACTCCGACAAATTATATTCTGATGAAGAATTTCCAATAAGAGGTGTTAAAACTGAAATGATTAAAAAGGTTTTCAAATTAACAGAAATTAATATTTCTGAAATAAAAGATGTAAATCTTACTGAAAAACCTAAAAAATACACTTCAAGAGTTCAACAAAGATTGAACAAGAAAAAGGGTTACAGTTCTGGTTCGGGTTATCGAAAGAAACCAAACCATAACAGTAATTTCAAAAAGAAAGGATTAGGTTTTATTCCACCTGAAAATCATGAAAAAGAAAAATATGTTAAAGATTTTAAATCGAAAGTTGTTTTTGTATCAGGAACATCTTCTGAAGAAGAAAAGGAGAATTTGTTCAGAAAACAGACGAACAAAGAATTCCTTGCTAAGAGGCAAGAGTGAATGAAGAATGATGTTGCTCAGAAGAAGGAAATGGGAACCAGTTATCAATGTAAAAAAGTTGGGCACATTGCATGGAACTGTCCAAAGGCAACCCAAACAAAACAGGGAGTCTCTGAAAACTTGAAAGAAAAGTTGGTTGATAATGAACCACCAACCGAACAATTTAAAATGTTCAAAAATTCAAAATTTGAGGTTGGTGAGAGTTCAAAACGTTTTTACAAAAGAAGAGTGAATCTGAACAACCACAAGTGGGTTGTTAAGAAATCAGAAACACTTTCTGGCGATGAATCTGACTCGTCAAAGTCAGAGGAGCCACAAGTTGAGCTAAAAAGTGATAATTCCGTTCCTACAATGGATGATGCAAATTTTCCACCATTGTCAAACGGAAACTTAAAGCAAAAAATTGGCAAAGTTGAAATTTCAAATCAATTTTTTCTGAAAAGAAAGATTTGATGTTGAAAAAGCCTTTAACCCTAAAGTTCTAAATATTTTTGGAAAAATTGTTGACGGGAAGGTCAAAGGGGTAAAGGAATTTTATGAAAAGAATAAGAAAGGAAAGAAACCAAGTGATGATGACTCGGAATCACCCAAGAACGGTCAGGCTTGAGTGAATCTCACTAAAAATCATGACTTGCCGGAGCTCCCAAGTTAGTAATCGTGGAGCATGAATCGGCATATTTCTTGAGAAATTCAAAATTGTGATATTTCGACTTATAAGTAGTATTGTTGATAAGAACCTACAAGTGGTTAATCGAGGTCATTAAGTTGAACTTGAGTTAACGTTCATTCAAGTGGTTAAAGAAAAGGAAAAGTGATCTTACAAGTGGAATTTTGGAAAACAATGTGATGAAACCCCATGTTTGTGAAATGACAAACAAAACTAATTTTCCGGAAAAAAACATTTTGACTAAAACAAACTTAAGTGTTTTGAAATCATAATTGGAAAATAGTTTGTTGTCAGGGGGAGTTCTGATTGTTTATGCCAAGTGGATGGAGAATTGAAGCAATTCACATCAGTCAAATAAAATGACAAACTGATAAAAAAATTGAAACATAGTTTTCAAAATTTTATTTGTACAGTTTATTGCGTTTATTTTCAAATTTTCCTGGAAAATCAAAAATTGAAACATATTTTTGATTTTAGGGGAGTAAAAAATTTAGAAATTTTGAAAATTTGAAAAATCCAAAAAGATGATAAAATCTAAAAATAAAAAACATCGAAAAATCAAAATGAGTTTTGTTGTGAAATAGAGGAAATGATAGTACATCAGTAGACAATCACAGTATGCTAAAGAATTGGAAAATTAAAATGTGATAAACGGTCTCACTGATGATATGCCAGTAGGTTTTTACACGCTTAGTAGATTGTTTTCGAGATATAAACCTAAAATTTCAAATACTTACTTATCTCGTGGGGAACATCTCTTGGATATATGGGTAACCCCTGAAATCTTGTTTGAAAGGCTTTCTATTTCTGACATACTAGGTCTTTGTGCGTGATGATATCTGGGGTATTATACCAGGACTTCTGATTTTGCGGGAGCAATAGCCTAGTCCTCGTATAATGCTCTGCACTGCTTTAATCATAAAGCTCACCCTCAGCATAAAAATGATGAAACATTGAAAAATGCTAATCATGTGTTGTTGAAGAAAAGATTCTCTAAAGGGAACACACCTAAAGTCGAGCCATCATCTTTCTGATTGAACGGAAGTTCTAGCCTGAGCTATCATGGTCTCGCATTACCCATTTACAGATATCATTATTGTACGTTCACCTGTAAGACTGAATATAGGAGTCTGGATACGAGATTATATTCTGAGGTGGGACACGCGAATAAGTTAAGTCCATTAAAACACTAATCTCGTATCTCGAAACAGTTGAACTTTGTGTGAAAATTTAAGTGGATCAGTATACTGACAATCTTAGTGAATCGTTTAGAACTTAAAGTGTTTAAAGCTCAATGGTACTTGTGATTTGTCATAAACTGATATGATCCTCTTACACAAACTCACAAAAAAGTTGTCTGTATATAGTTGATTTCCCAAAAACCAAAAAGAATATATTTTAGCATAAAATTTTGAAAATTCAAAAAGATTTTATTTCATCTTGTTTTTGACAACTGATGTTGGAAAGCTGATTTTCAAAATTCCAAATGCTAAACATGATGGACAATTGGGCTGGGAGAGTTTGTTTTGAAATAAGAAATAATTTTGAAATGATTAAGTGGTTCATTAATTTGAAACCAAATTTGAATGTTTCGAATACAAGTGGTAAGTAGAGATTAACATTGTTATAAATAATTTTTTTTACTTTTGGGTAGAGTTTGTGCAGGTGAAAAGATTTGAAAAAGCTAGGTTTCGACTCCTGAGGATATGCAGATTAGAGCAAGATTTCTGATCATGTTGCTACGGAGAGCCAGGAGACGTTACTGAACCTGTGAAAGCTGCAAAGCGAGATCCCCGTGTCTAAACATGAGCAGAGTTTGAGCCAGGATACGATCCCGGAACAACTTAAGGGGGAGTCTGCTAGCATAGGGGAGTTTAAAGTTTAAAAGAACCAGATTTCAGATTGCTGAAGAATTTAAAGAATCAAGAGACCTGATCAAGAGAATTAGAGAGAGAATATAGCCAGGTTGAGATTCTGATAGAAGAAGAGAGAGATTGAAGGATGCTTACAGAGAAAGATACTTTGGAGATAGCGTGAAAACTGATCAAGGCTGAAGACTTGACACACTGAAGACTCGTCAACATCCAAGGGGGAGTTTGTTAGTGCATATGTCTGTCGACTTCGTCTTGTATCGAGTCATGTAACTAGATTGATAGACCAGGACACGTAGTACGAAAGAAACAGGAAACAGGGATGAACCAGCAAGTTCACACGAAGTGACCAGTTCGTGCGAACTGGCCAAGTCGTGCGAACTGGACATGCTTGGTTCGTGCGACCTGGACTCCCTATATATATGTGGGTCTTGGGTCTTTCATTTAGAACTTCTGATTCCGGTAGCGAAGCTCTGTCGAAGTGTCTCCAGATCTGTAAACTGTTTCAAATCAATACAATCAACAGTTAAAGTGATTCTAAGTGTAAATCAAGCTGCTACAACGTCAATACGTCTGATTCCGCCT
Organism: Helianthus tuberosus; assembly: GCA_030545235.1. Taxonomy (NCBI): domain Eukaryota; kingdom Viridiplantae; phylum Streptophyta; class Magnoliopsida; order Asterales; family Asteraceae; genus Helianthus; species Helianthus tuberosus. The sequence continues at coordinate 93,864,482 of CM060397.1, read as the reverse complement.
TTCGTATTGATCGAGAACTCTTCTGAACGTCTCGTTTGATCGATTCACGGATCCTACAATCTATGAATCAGATGAGTATTTGAACTCATATGGCATGATTTAATAGAGATAACATTCTGATTAGAAACTTAACCTAAGTGCTTTTGACCCGTTTCGACCCGTTACGGTAGTTTAAGCTACTATAACGCGTCGTTTGCGTAAACCTAAGGTCGGATGGTTATCTATGTCCTATGTCAAGTCTTACATGCCCAATTATGTTTAAATATGCTGCTAAGTCACTTTAGATGTCAAAAACTTGATCACATATGTTAAATATGGATTTATGCACAAAAGGGCATTTTGGTCATTTTTAATGGGCATATAAACGACTTAATGGATAACTAACCAACCTAAGTGATCATAAGGTATAACCTTAGTAGGTTATTCCCTATGCAACTATGATCACTAAATAAGTTTGGTCGGATCCTAATGATCGACCAAACGGGTCGGGTTTGAAAGTCTAAGCGGTTGTCAAGACCGCTTGACTTACGACCCTAAACAAGCACTAAACTAGTAGTGACGAGTTAAACATGTTAAAACATGTTTAACTAAGTTAGAAAACTGATTTGGTATCAAAACAAAGGGTTTTGATACCCGAATATAGTTCCGTCGCAAAATGCGGATAAATACGTCATCACTATCAGCAACAGCAGCAGCCTCAGCAAGCTCGAGGCCGAGCATTTGTCATCACCGCCGCGCAGGCGCAAAATGCCAATGATGTTATAAACGGTACATTTCTCATCAACAATGCCTATGCTTCTTGTCTTTTTGATACTGGCACAAATAAGAGTTTTGTAGTTAGTGAATTTGAACCTATGCTTAAGTGTAGACGCTCTAAGTTACCTAAATCGTTCGCTGTCGAAGTCCAAAATGGTAAATCCATCACTGTCGATTCCGTCCTTTCTAAGTATTCTTTGAATCTCAACGATCGTACTTTTTCAATTGATCTCATACCTATGCAAATGGGTAGTTTTGACGTCATAGTAGGTATGGACTGGCTTAGGCGAGTTCATGCTGAAGTTATTTGTTCAGACAAATTCATTCGACTTCCTCTTCCTAACGGTGATTCCTTGTACGTCTATGGCGAGAAACCTTCTAAAGGTCTCAATCTGATGTCGTGTACTCAAGCGAACAAACACTTGCATTAGGGTTCCTTCGCCTTTCTTGCCCACGTTGTGGAAAAGAAGGATAAGGGCTAGAGCGTGAGTGATATTCCTGTCGTGTGTGATTTTCCGATGTGTTTCCTGATGATCTTCCTGGTCCGCCTCCTGCTCGTTCTGTCGATTTTCGTATCGATTTAGTACATGGCGCTACGCCTGTCGCTAAGTTTCCCTACCGCTTAACACCCTCAGAAATGAAAGAGCTATCGAGCCAACTTCAAGAGCTTCTTGATAAAGGCTTTATACGCACTAGTACTTCTCCTTGGGGCGCTCCTGTTCTATTCATCAAGAAGAAAGACGGATCGTTCCTAATGTGTATTGACTATCGTGAGCTCAACAAGCTTACTTTCAAAAACCGATATCCTCTTCCTCGTATTGACGATCTCTTCGATCAACTACAAGGCGCGACTTTCTTTTCCAAGATTGATCTTCATTCTGGTTATCATCAACTTCGAGTCCTCGAAGAAGATATACCCAAAACTGCATTTCAAACACGTTATGGTCATTATGAGCTTGTGGTTATGCCCTTTGGTTTGACCAACGTACCTTCAGTATTCATGGATTTGATGAACCGCGTGTGCAAAGCTTATTTAGACCGTTTTGTGATCGTCTTTATCGACGATATCCTTATCTATTCCAAGACACAAGAAGAGCGTGGGCGACACCCGCTAAACGTCTTTACGCCAAATTCTCCAAGTGGGAATTTTGGTTAAAAGAGGTTCAATTCCTTGGTTACACTGTCAACGAACTTGGTATTCACGTTGACCCTGCAAAGATTGAAGTTGTGAAGAATTGGATTGCTCCTAAGTCTCCTTCTGAAATTCGTTCGTTTCTTGGTCTAGCTGGTTACTATCGTCGTTTCATTTCGAACTTTTCCAAAATCGCCGTTCCTCTTACCTCCTTGACTAAAAAAGATAAACCTTTTGTTTGGGGTCCTGAACAAGAGGAGTCTTTTCAAACGCTCAAGGACATGCTTTGCAATGCTCCTATCCTTGCTCTTCCCGATGGTAATGATGACTTCGTCGTGTATTGCAATGCTTCAAACCTTGGTCTTGGTTGTATCCTGATGCAACGAGACAATATTATCGCTTACGCGTCGAGACAACTCAAAATACATGAGAAGAACTACACTACACACGACCTTGAACTTGGTGCAGTTGTTTTTGCCTTGAAGATATGGCGACACTACCTTTATGGTACTAAGTGTGTGGTCTTCAACGACCATAAGAGGCTTCAGCACATCTTCAACCAAAAGGAACTGAACATGCATCAACGTCGTTGGGTAAAGTTGTTAAACGACTACGACTGCGAAATTCGCTACCATCCAGGTAAAACTCATATCAAGGGTATTCGTTGTTTCCAACTCATCAACGATCTTCAAAACCGCAGTCGTGAAACTCAATACGCATCTATTAACAAGGGTAACCTCTATAATGAGGTGCAATGTGGTGCTGAAGAGAGTCTTGTAACCAAGTCTGATGGTATTCTATATCATCTCGATCGTTCCTAGATTCCTAATTGTGATAACCTTCGAGAATTTCTGATGAAGGAAGCACACAAATCGAGGTATTCTATTCATCCTGGTGCTGATAAGATGTACCACGACATGCGTACGTTCTATTGGTGGCCTGGAATAAAGAAAGATATCGCCACCTTCGTTTTGAAATGTCTCAGTTGTTCCAAGGTTAAAGCCGAACATCAACGTCCCTCTTGCTTGCTCGAACAACCAGAAGTTCCTGCTTGGAAATAGGAGAGAATTGCAATGGACTTTATTACTAAGCTTCCTCGTACTTCGTCTGGTCATGACAATATTTGGGTGATCATTGATCGATTGACCAAATCCGTTCACTTTCTCCCCATTCGTGAAGATTACAAAGTCGAGAAATTGGCTCGTATTTATATGGATGAGGTCATCTGTTGATGTGTGCAAAATGTAACATATAAATTACATCAAATGAGGCATAAAACTAACCCTTTTTTAGTACTAATGTTGGAAAAGGTGTATTTTTGTCTTCCTTTTGGATTTATAGGACCAAATGAGCTTAAACAAACAAAAGGAACAAATATACAGCCAAAACCAACATAAATTCAAAGGAAAGGAATAAATTTGACATGCCCGACCCCTCGGCAGCATCCCCAAAGCAAAAATAAGACAACAGAAGACTGACCACGGGGCCGTGCCCAGCCGGACACGGGGGTGTGGTCAGGTTCCTGCAGAAAAGACAAACCTGTAGAAGCTTCTACGCCCACCACGAGGGCGTGCCCAGCTCAACATGGGGCGTGGTCAACGCAAAGATACGCAGAATCTTGCAAAATCTTGATAGTACAGATACGATGCTGACCACGGGGTCGTGCCCACTGGACACGGGGTCGTGTGGGACCCTCTGCTGACACTTGCATTTAATGAAGGAAGAGAAAAGGCTGGCCACGGGGGCGTGCCCACTGGACACGGGGCCGTGGCCAGAGCTCTGTACAGGCTATAAATAGGGGTGCTTGGTTCACTTCAAAGGCATCCCTTGGCAAACCACTACTCTCCCACTTTGCCACCACTCCACCACCACTACAACACCAACACCACCACCATTATCCATCATCCATCTTTAGAGTGTGTAGTAGTCTCGGGATCCAAGATTGATCGTATGGGCTCTTGCCAATCAAAGGCCATGTTTGGTTAAGCCTCTTACATCACTTGGTGAAGACAAGTCTTTTATGTATTAATTTTGATTTTTAATCTTTCGGCACTTTTTATTTGGTTTTGTATTAATGACTATAATAACTAGTTTCTTATGTTGAAGGTGAATTCTTCCTATCATTTTTCCGTGGTGTCTTGGCGTTACTTTACTGTCTATATAAAGTAAAAGATTGCATCATTCATGTTTTTACGGTCTATATAAAAGCATGTTGACTACCTGGTTGGGGGTTAGGGGAATGGTTTGGTAAGGTTCTTGCCTTGTTCAGTGTATAGATCCTGCAAGGACCTGGTTCGAGCTTACTAGGACATCCTTCAATACCCACTGGTATTGGATAGCGGGGGTGCGAATAACTTGAACCCCTCATATGTAAACTACTATTAATACATTAAACCGGCTTCTTGGGATTGTATCCTTGCTGACTCAAACCACTTAGCCGAGGATAACGTCACCTTCAAAAGAGGGGCCTACCACTTTTCGCATTAATAACTTAATTAATTATCTTTCAATATTCTGACCCTTTGGGATTGTATCCATGCTGACTCAAACCACTGGATTGAGGGTAACATCACCTTCAAAAGAGGGGCCTACTACTATAATAAGATAATCTCCTAAAAAGTCCGAAAGTACGAAAATCATCAAAGGATACATTAAAGGCGAGTCGGATCCAAGTGATTCATCTTGTCTATTTGTTTTTATTTTATTTTATTTCTGCATTTTTTAGTTTTTATTTTGTTGTTTTAAATCTTTTCTCAAAAAAATTTCGATTGATTAGACGTTGAGAATAAACCGGTACTAAAAGCTCTTGTGTCCTTGGACGACCTCGGTATCTTACCAACGCTATACTACGCTCACGATGGGTGCACTTGCCCAAGTGTGTGTTTAGTGTTAGTAGAATATCGTGTTTTATAAATTTAAAACTTGACAAATGCGTAAAATGGGCTCAAAATATAAATCAAAATATATCGCACTCAACACGTACCAAGATTTTGGCGCCGTTTCCGGGGACACAAGGATTTTAAGAAAGTTTGGAATCAACGACCTAATTATTTTTACTTATTTTTCTATTTTTTAGGATTTTTCTTAAATTTTCAGTTTCTGCAGACTTCAGCACGGGCCGTGCTCAGCCAGACACGGGGCCGTGTCCATCTTTGTTACTGGCAATCCTGTTTTAAGTCAGACAGTAACTGACCACGGGGTCGTGCCCACTGAACACGCCGCCGTGTCCAAACTCCAGTTACTGAAAACAGAACCGTAAGATCCCGATGGTTGGTAATTTCTGACAAAAATATGAGTGATATTGATTATTTTTACTTTCGCTCCTCTTAAGGTGAGTGGTGTCAAATATGTGGTGGATTCCATAAAGACATAGAATGTTACTTTCTAAATTTCACTCCCCACTATTTAGATCTATCGTTTTCCTATAACCTTAAGATGGGCGAAAGTAATAACGACCACTATCTCTGCCCCGAATGCCCTCAACCATCTCTTTCAGATGACATAACTTTCGAAGAATTATGTCAACTCGAAAAAATAATTCTCTGAAAATTAAAGGAGCTTGAGATGAAAACAAGTTATTCATCACAAGACAACGATCAAGGAGAATTATTGAGGTCACATTCGGATTCTAACAACATCGACGATACCGAAAGCACCTCAAACTCTTGTGAAGACATGAGCGATAGTCGTCCCTGTGTCGATTGTGCCGTGAAGGACTCTCCATCGGTTTCCACCGATGTGCTCATAGACCTGAGCGGTTCGACATATACCTTCTTTAACAAAAGCCTGGATAAGGGGAATAAAGGACGGTTTCGCCTACCGGTATTTAGTTTAGGTTTTGCCCTTTCTGATAACCTCTTGCGTTCTTGTTCAAATCAAGAGCAATTAAGGTACCTTAGGCACTTCGGTGTTGTTCCCTCCAGTAAGGAACCGCCCGATCCGGATAAAATCCTTAAAATAAGACGAAACTTCATAAAACACTCTAGCCACGGGGCCGTGTCTAGGTCAACACGCCTTGTGCCAACCTCAAAATTGACCACGGGGTCGTGTCCAGGCTAACACGCCCCGTGTTAAGAATACGAACAAAATGTGTCAGAGTCTTATCTGACCACGGGGTTGTATCCAGCCGACACGAGGCCGTGGTCAGCGTGTTGTCGTCTTCTATAAAGTCAGCATGATTCCTGCACATTTGGACCCATTCCAAAGACCAAGATTTGCTGGGATCTTCACACATACCACAAAAGGTATATTCCAAAGAAGGTTCTCAACCACCATCTTGTCATTGCCACTTTTGTCTCTTACCTTCTTCTCCAAAACTCCTCAACCTCCATTAAAACTTGAAACTTCCATGGCTTCAAGCTTTATTGTGATATTTGCTAGGTTTTTAACCAAGGAATCTTATTAAAAATAAGTTTTACAACACTGTTTTAAGTTATTTATGCTCAGAAATGTCTCAAAATTTAGGAAAATAATTTAAAACAATAAGGTTCCTTGATTCAAAAATCTGCAGAATGGTGGCCACAGGGCCATGCCCAGCGGACACGGGGCCGTGGTCGGAGTTACAGTTTCATTATTTTGAACTTTTTTGACTTTTTTTCTTAGAATGTTGAGCCAGAACAGCGGAACATCTTCAGCTCACTCGAGAAACAGTCGCAGAGAAAGAAGGCCATCGATATAAGCTACCCTTGTGCGTTATGTATTGGCGCTAAGAGAAGCACTCGATGAGATGACATCCATGGAGGAGGTTCTCATTGACCGTATCAACTATCTAACGGTGGGGCTGGAGAGTAGCTTCCAAGAGATCAACCTTTTGCACCAAAGGTTGAACATTCTTGCAATGCCGCCTTTGGAACCAATCTTCCCACAAGAAGATTGGTGTAACATTTGTGTCTCTACGACCATTATACAAATGCAAATCCAATGAAATCTTGTGTTTCATTCTAGGGATTTTTACAATTACACGTGACTTTTGCACATATCGATCCTAGTTCAATTTCAAGCTCTAAATCGCTTTCTGGAAAGTTATATGCAAACTATTACGTAAACGTAATCAGTTTAATGCGAAAAACACTCCGGGACAGTGACATAAGCTTAACATACCTTAAATAACCTTTACATAACTTAGAAATAAGTTTTAAAGGGTTTGGTATGGCAAAAACAAGTTTATTCGATCACATGGACTATTTACGACAAACTGTGAAAGTCTGCCGATTCGTATAGTAACGTACACTCCGGAACAATATCATAAGCTAAACATACCCTAAATATTATTTACATAGATTAGAAATAAGGTTTTAAGGGTTCGGTATGCGAAAAATACGCTTATTTGATCAATAGGGACTAAAAGCGTCAAAAAGTGCATAAGTTTGCATTTACGCGCATATCTTACGTTCTGAACATATCCGGACATCCAAAAACTTTTGTAATCATTAAAATATTGTATTTTAGTGATTGGAATGCAAAAATACCATTCGTCGCGTAATTTGGATCGTTTTTCACGTCCGTTAGAGTTTCGTCCTAATTAACCGAATAACGTGACCGTACGGCCAAACGAATCGACATCCGTGATATTTTCAAGCATATTTAGAGTCCCCTATGCTTTAACATCCTTGTAGAGCCTTGAAATGGGGTTAACGAAGGTTAAATGCATCAAAAATCAAGTTTTTACCATGCAGGGGCCTGTTTTGCCAAAAAATGAAAGTTTCTGGTCAGACCACTAGGCTGGGCGTGAAGCCCGGTGTTGTTACCTTCACGGCCCACGAGGCCTGGAGCTGGCAGATTCATTGAATTGTTCCAAACAACCTGTTCCCCTTGGTTTTAACCATAGATTTTGCAAACTATGAGCTGGTTTGTGTGTTTATCAAGCTACCAAATCAATGTACTACAAGTGTAAGGCCAAAATCATGTTTAAAAACACTTGGAATGATCTTATTGATTCAAGAAATCTATAAATAGCCATGGGTTTTCAACCTTGTTCCTTGCTCATTCCAAATTCTTCACAAATCTGTTCTAAGTTGAGGCTCTCACACTTGTTGAAGGCTTCATACCTAAGTTTTCTTTGATCTCTTTCCAAGCTTGGACCCTTTGTAAGTGATCTTTCATGCTTGGTTATGTATTCAAGCAAGAAAGTCAAACAGTGTTTGACTTTCTGCTTTGACCATGATTTGGTCAAGACAAAGTTCGTTTGAACTTTGCAACGTGAGCGTAATCACGATGGTTATAGTCCCTAGCAACTATACCTACTGATTACCACGTTGATTAGTCGAAGTGACGAGTCAAAGTTTCGGTCAAAATGCACGATTATGTGCATTTTGCGGCGAAACTTTTTTCGGGTATCAAAACACTTTATTTTGATATTGTTGGACCGTGTGCGACCCTAAATAGTCAGTATAAAGCAGTTCAGCTTTGAATACGAAGGCAGAATCAATGTATACAAAGTCACAACAGCTCGGATCCTTTTAACTTCTTTCTATTACTGATTACAAGTCTTTACAAGTGTTTCTGATGTAATTTTGACAGAGGTTCGACACCTACATGTCACAACCCCCGATCCCTGTTCCCCAGGAACGGGCGGACGTGAGCTCAGAGTTTGGTGGTATCAGTTTTAATTAGTCTCGCAGCGGAATTTACATCAGGACCGTAGTTAGGAAATGTTTATCAGAGTAAAACCACCTTCTTTTATATTAATAATAACATGAGCAAAACCCAAGTTTCTTTATTACAATACATTATAGGGATAAACCCTATTTTATTTAATTTAAAACATCGTGTATTAGGTAACTTTTATAGCCACATTTTCCCAAGCCTTCAGTGCTCTCCAGCTGGCTTTTCACTAATTGGCTGTTCACATTGTGTTACCTGTAACGTGTTTTAAAAACATTTGTCAGTCGGAAATACTGGTGAGTGAATCCCAGTTTAATCAAGAAACATTTTATTAATTAAAACAGTATTGAGAGCGATCACATTGTTTATTTCTACACAATTACTCATTCAGTATTTGCCACTCGACCGGATCTATGGCTATGGTCAAATTACCCATTGGCTAACTCGTCGTCCAATGGTAATGCACTGTCATTCAGACTTACTACTACTCGTAGTAAATTTTGTATACAAAACCCCATAATACCGGCAGTAATTGAAGAACTACAAAGACTCAATCACCGCTTAATTTCATAGTAAAACATTTTAAGGTTTGGTAAAACAGTACCAAAAACATTAACAAAAAGAGGATAAACTCACATTGCTGTCTTAGGCTTTTCGTAAGGGTTTCCTGGGTATAATCTATAATTTATACAAATGTACATTGGTTAGTACCATAACCCTTTGAAATTATTAATAATACCCTCCCCGAGACGGCATTCCAACAACTACGTCGGGCAGAACCACGACAGTTGTTACGGAACCCTAAATCAATCGGGCAGCGTAACTATTATGAAACCGGGGTTATAATACTTACAATGGAGCAGAACCTCGCTAATTAGGGGTATAATACCCAAAATATTACTTCAACTATTCAGAATTCGAGATTGAGAAAAGAACGTGAGCGACGGAAACTGAAATCTGATGCATGCTATTTATAGTTGTGTAATTAGGTTCTGTCGCGGCCCGCGTGAAAGACAAGCAGGGCTTACACGGCCCGCGTCAAAGCTGGTCAACGGACTAGCTTAGCTGAGTCATTGAGTAGGTCCGCCACGATGTCGACACGTGTCGGCCTCTGGTGCAATCGCGTGTACAGATCTCTCGCGGCCCGCGTGAGCTTGAGGTGGGATCCTACGCGGCCCGCCTCAGCTCTAAATTCAGATTTTTATTTTATTTTTATAAACTATAACATAATTTGGGCTCGGTTTTCACATACGGGGTGTAATTAAAGACATATGGAGACATTTTATAGTATATTAGGGAGTCGGAAATATTATGAGGGTATTGATTTTACCGAGAGTTGTTACATTCTCCCCACCTTGTTTAGAGCTCGTCCCCGAGATCTACTGGAATAAGTATGGATATTTTCTTTTCATTTCTGACTCGAGTTCCCAAGTGTATTCAGGTCCTCTTTTGGAATCCCACTTCACTTTGACTAGAACTAGTCTTTTGTGCTTGAGATTCGTGACTTTCCTATCTTCAATTTGTAGAGGTCTTTCTACAAACTTGAGTTGTTCATTTACTTTTATGTCCTTAAGAGGCACTATCAGTGATTCATCAGCTAAACACTTTTTAAGATTAGATACATGAAACACATCATGTATTCCTGCCATTTCCTCTGGCAATTGTAGCTGATAGGCTACAGGTCCTATTCTTCTGATAATTTTAAAAGGTCCAACATACCTGGGACTTAACTTTCCTCGTTTGATGAATCTTACCACTCCTTTCCAAGGAGAGACTTTCAACAATACTCTATCTCCTACTTGAAATTCCAATGGCTTGCATCGGTTATCAGCATAACTCTTTTGTCTATCCCGTGCAGCTTTCAGTCGTTCCTTGACTTGAATAATCTTGTCAGTTGTTTCTTGTACTATCTCAGGTCCAGATAATTGCTGTTCCCCTATTTCTGCCCAACAGACTGGGGTTCGACACTTTCTTCCATAAAGTGCTTCGAATGGTGCAGCGTTGATACTTGTGTGATAACTATTATTATAATAAAATTCTATTAAAGGTAAGTGTTCATCCCAATTACCTCCAAAATCAATTACACAAGCTCTAAGCATATCTTCCATTGTCTGGATTGTTCTTTCACTTTGTCCATCTGTTTGTGGATGATAAGCTGTACTTAACTTTAACTTGGTTCCCATTGCCTTTTGGAAACTTGACCAAAAACGAGAGGTAAATCTACTATCTCTATCAGAAACAATTGATAAAGGAATGCCATGTAAAGAAACAATTTCATTTACATACAATCTAGCTAATTGTTCCATGCTAATTGTTTCCTTCATTGGTAGAAAATGAGCTGACTTAGTTAGTCTATCTACAATCACCCAGATTGTATTATTTCCTTTCCTAGTTTTGGGTAATTTAGTAACAAAATCCATTGTTATTAATTCCCATTTCCAAACTGGCATTTCTAATTGCTGTAACAAACCTGAGGGTTTCTGATGTTCAGCTTTAACTTGTGAACAAGTTAAACATTTAGAAACATAGGTTGCTATGTCCTTTTTCATTCCTATCCACCAGAAATTTTTCCTTAAATCCTGGTACATTTTATCACTTCCTGGATGCATTGTATACTTAGATTTATGGGCTTCTTCTAATATACAATTACGTAGATTTCCTAATTTAGGTATCCATATTCTCTTTTCATGGAATCTCCATATCCCATCTATTCCTTGTTTTAATTCTTTTAACATACCTTTTAATTTTTCAGAATCATCCTTGATTACTGATTCTTGTGCTTCTTTTATTTGATCATTTAAATCTACTTGTAGATTTAATTTAAGAGAACGTACCCTTTTTGGCTTTTCATGATACTTGCGGCTTAAAGCATCTGCCACTACATTTGCTTTTCCTTCATGATACTGGATATCACAGTCATAATCACTAAGAAATTCCATCCAGCGTCTTTGTCTCATATTCAACTCTTTCTGCCCGAAAACATACCTTAAACTTTTATGATCAGTGAATATGGTAAACTTACTACCATAGAGGTAATGTCTCCAAATCTTAAGAGCAAAAATTATAGCTCCTAATTCTAAATCATGGGTTGAATAATTATCTTCATGATTCTTAAGTTGTCTAGATGCATATGCTATAACCTTTTGGCGTTGCATCAATACACATCCATAACCTAATTTAGAAGCATCACAATAGACTACAAAGTCTTCAGTTCCTTCTGGTAATGCTAATATAGGTGTATGGGTTAATCTTTGCTTAAGAATTCTAAAGGCTTCTTCTTGTTTTACTCCCCATTCAAACTTAACAGATTTACAAGTTAACTTAGTTAAGGGAATGGCTATTCTAGAAAAATCTTTAATAAATCTTCTATAATAACCGGCCAATCCTAAGAAACTTCTAACCTCAGTTGGTGATTCAGGGGTTTTCCATTTGGTAATTGCCTCGATTTTTGTTGGATCTACATGAATTCCGTCATGATTGACTAAGTGTCCAAGGAATTGTACCTGTTCTAACCAAAATTCACATTTTGAAAACTTAGCATAAAGCTTTTCTTTTCTTAACAAACTTAAAAGTATGTGCAAATGTTTTGCATGATCCTCTTTATTCTTAGAATAAATTAGAATATCATCTATAAACACAATTATGAATTTATCCAAATATGGCTTACATATTCGGTTCATCATGTCCATAAATGCAGCTGGGGCATTGGTTAAACCAAATGGCATGACAGTAAATTCATAATGGCCATACCTCGTTCTAAATGCGGTTTTAGGAATATCTTCTTCCTGTACCTTTAATTGATGATATCCTGACCTTAAATCGATCTTAGAGAAAAATCGAGCTCCTTGCAATTGATCAAACAAATCATCGATTCTCGGTAATGGGTACCGATTCTTAATCGTGACCTTGTTTAATTCACGGTAATCAATGCACATACGCATTGATCCGTCCTTCTTTTTAACAAACAATATCGGCGCTCCCCATGGTGATGAACTTGGCTGTATGAATCCTTTTTCTAATAATTCATCTAGTTGTTTCTTTAATTCTTGCATTTCTGCAGGTGCCAAACGATAAGGTGCTTTGACAATTGGTGATGTTCCTGGTAATAAGTGAATTCTGAATTCAACTTCTCTGTCTGGAGGTAGTCCTGGTAATTCTTCTGGAAATACATCGGAAAACTGAGATACTATTGGAATATCTTGTAGTTCTTTTCCTTTAGTGTTAGTGATTATGGAAATCAAATACACTATAGAACCTTTTCTCATACAACTTGCAGTTTTCATCACAGATATGAATTTAGTAGATCTAGAGAACTTATCTCCTTTAATTGTGATCGTTTTACCTTTTGGTGATTTTACTTGGATTAACTTTTGATCACATAAAATACTAGCTTTATTGGCTATTAACCAATCCATTCCTAGAACAACATCAAATCCTACCAGATTCATGGGATAAAGATTTGCAATAAATTTCTGATTTAAAATTTCTATGCTTGCTCCCTGCAAGATTTCAGAAATTCTAATGGTTTCTCCATTAGCTGTCTCTACTACACATTCTTGTGGTAGTTTAGTTAATGACCGATTTAGAAATTTGCAAAACGATGTATTAATAAAACTTTGGTTAGCACCAGAGTCAAATAATACTTTAGCAAAGACATCATTAACTAAAAACGTACCAGCTATGACATCTGGAATCATTCTGGCTTCATCTGCAGTTAGAACAAATGCTCTAGCATTTTTGGTATTCTTGTTATCTGTAGCTGGAGCTAATTTTGGGCAGTTCAGTTTGATATGACCTTGTTCTCCGCAATTGTAACATACCCTGCTGTTAGCTTTCTTCCTGCAGTTTTCTTCTTTGTGTCCCGACATTTTGCAAAAGTTACAATATATAGAGCATCTTCCTGAATGCTTTCTTTTGCAATACTTACAATAGGGTGCAGAGGTAGATCCTACATTTCTCCCACGATTAGAATTTCCAGAACGAAATTCTTGAGTTAATTTCTGGGTTAGGTTCCTCTTTTGATCCTCTTCTCGGGTACGGACTAACTCATCAGTCAAGGTATTGGCTAATTCTACAGCTTCTTCTATGGTTTGTGGTCTAGCTGCCTTGACTACATGTCTTATCTCTCCAATTAATCCCCAAATATAACGGGAAATTAACACTGGTTCTGGTGAAGCAAGAGTTGGCACTATCCTAGCATATTCGAAAAATAGCTTTGTATACCCTTTGCTATCTACACCAGTCATCCTAAGGTTTAGGAATTTGTTTGCTATCTGTTCTTTCTCATTGGGTGGGCAGAATTTCCTTTCTACCTTGTTTTTAAATTCTTCCCATTCCATATTATAGGTTTGATCACTTCCTCTTGTCTGGAGGATAGTGTTCCACCATTCTAATGCTGCATTCTTAAACAGATTAGAAGCAAACAATATCTTATCTTCTTCAGCACACTTACTTATCCTTAAGACTGCCTCCGTCTTTTCTATCCAGCGTAAGGTTGCAATGGCCCCTTCGTTGCCCGAGAATTCTATTGGTTTACAAGACCAGAATTCTTTATAAGAACAACCGTTAGGCACGGTTCTTCTTCTTTTAGGAATAGGCATTTGAAGTACAGGTCCATTGTTCACACTGTTTTCTGGTTCAAGTGGTCGCTTACTGCTATGCCTACTTTTATTATCCGCATCCTTAACAGTTTGAAGTATAAATGGCATTGCATCTATTATTCCTTGGGCTACGATGTGTTGGATAGCACTATTATCCATCTGGTTCCCATTGTTATTGTTGTTCGAGTTCCCATTATTCAGATTATCATCAACCACGTTAATGTTACTCTGGTTATTGTTATTCAGATTTTCTTGAATTCCTTCATCGGCCATCTGAATTTTAAACATTTATCCAATATTAATCTCACAAATAATATCTTAATATAATTAATCACATGACACGCAGTTTTGCCAAAAGCGTAGATCATTGCTACTTTACTCTTTTCATATACTTATGCGTCTATTACACACTAGTACAGAAATAAAATTACAATACCAACAGAAATAAAATAGTAATATGCATCCGTACACACATATTTTTATTTTATTTTATTTTTATTTTTATTTTTATTGTTATTACTACTACTTCCTCCATTCTAATATTCAAGGATATGGATTTATCCAAAAATCCATATTGCGCTCATCGTATTTCCATACGAGACGCTCTCCCACCTGACGCATCCTCTCACTGCTTTCTAAGATTTCCTCCCCGAAAGTCCTAAGTTCTTGCACGTTTTCTGCACTCATTGGGGGTGCAGGTTCTCGGACTGGGTTTGGAATCTGGGGTACGGGTTCCTGATATGGGGGTGACATTTCCTGAAATTGGTAAGGATCCTCTAATATTTCCCTAATATAGTTATTTTGATAATAGGGATCTAAAGGGTCCATACCTGGGTAAGCTTCTATGTTCTGTATGGGTGGATAATCCTGGATAGGGTAACGTTGCACAAAATTTCTATTGTCGTCCCACCAGGGGTCATAATTCGGGTCTATGGGGTTTGGTGCAGGCACTCTAGGGATTTCTTCTGGGTTAAAGTTGTACATCTCTTCTTGGTTTTCCTGATTTTCTATTTCCATGGGCTGTTCTGGGTTTTGTGGTTGTGGGGCTACTAATTGTTCCAGACCTGGGTCAGCAGCAGTCGTAGCTAAGATATGGAAATTAGCTAGGCTTCTATTAAGTATTTCTTGAGTTTGGGCATCTGTCTCTCTCTTAATAGCTGCTAAAGCCCTTTGCTGTTGCAATTTCCTCATTCTTTTTCTACGAGCAAAAGCCTCTTTACTGAACCATCCTCGTTTCTTAGTAGGAAATGGTTCTTCAGATTGAGCTCTAAAAGAAAATATCCCGTCTTCCTGATCAGCAACATACCCCGAGAGGGCAGGCTGTGATGATGTACCTTCACTCCTAGGTGAATCAGCTAACTGACGATTCACATCTGATGGCCCTTGATCACTCATACTGAAAACTAACAGATAGTCAAATAACACATAACACATAATTACAGTTATGCATATATTTCCTTATTTTATTTCCTAACATTAATTCAAAATTTAAGTGTCAGCAGAACACTTCTTTGGCTCAGACCAGTGGCTAGGCTCTGATACCACCTTCTGTCACAACCCCCGATCCCTGTTCCCCGGGAACGGGCGGACGTGAGCTCAGAGTTTGGTGGTATCAGTTTTAATTAGTCTCGCAGCGGAATTTACATCAGGACCGTAGTTAGGAAATGTTTATCAGAGTAAAACCACCTTCTTTTATATTAATAATAACATGAGCAAAACCCAAGTTTCTTTATTACAATACATTATAGGGATAAACCCTATTTTATTTAATTTAAAACATCGTGTATTAGGTAACTTTTATAGCCACATTTTCCCAAGCCTTCAGTGCTCTCCAGCTGGCTTTTCACTAATTGGCTGTTCACATTGTGTTACCTGTAACGTGTTTTAAAAACATTTGTCAGTCGGAAATACTGGTGAGTGAATCCCAGTTTAATCAAGAAACATTTTATTAATTAAAACAGTATTGAGAGCGATCACATTGTTTATTTCTACACAATTACTCATTCAGTATTTGCCACTCGACCGGATCTATGGCTATGGTCAAATTACCCATTGGCTAACTCGTCGTCCAATGGTAATGCACTGTCATTCAGACTTACTACTACTCGTAGTAAATTTTGTATACAAAACCCCATAATACCGGCAGTAATTGAAGAACTACAAAGACTCAATCACCGCTTAATTTCATAGTAAAACATTTTAAGGTTTGGTAAAACAGTACCAAAAACATTAACAAAAAGAGGATAAACTCACATTGCTGTCTTAGGCTTTTCGTAAGGGTTTCCTGGGTATAATCTATAATTTATACAAATGTACATTGGTTAGTACCATAACCCTTTGAAATTATTAATAATACCCTCCCCGAGACGGCATTCCAACAACTACGTCGGGCAGAACCACGACAGTTGTTACGGAACCCTAAATCAATCGGGCAGCGTAACTATTATGAAACCGGGGTTATAATACTTACAATGGAGCAGAACCTCGCTAATTAGGGGTATAATACCCAAAATATTACTTCAACTATTCAGAATTCGAGATTGAGAAAAGAACGTGAGCGACGGAAACTGAAATCTGATGCATGCTATTTATAGTTGTGTAATTAGGTTCTGTCGCGGCCCGCGTGAAAGACAAGCAGGGCTTACGCGGCCCGCGTCAAAGCTGGTCAACGGACTAGCTTAGCTGAGTCGTTGAGTAGGTCCGCCACGATGTCGACACGTGTCGGCCTCTGGTGCAATCGCGTGTACAGATCTCTCGCGGCCCGCGTGAGCTTGAGGTGGGATCCTACGCGGCCCGCCTCAGCTCTAAATTCAGATTTTTATTTTATTTTTATAAACTATAACATAATTTGGGCTCGGTTTTCACATACGGGGTGTAATTAAAGACATATGGAGACATTTTATAGTATATTAGGGAGTTGGAAATATTATGAGGGTATTGATTTTACCGAGAGTTGTTACACTACACCAAGACCTGTTTCCGCTCCAACCGTTAACAAATGAGATCTGCCGAAACCTATTTATAGGCTCCTTGATTTCGCTCCAAACAACATCAACATTATGAGCGGAATCAGCTAGATACATCAGGAGCGGAATCACCAGGTTATGTTTGGAGCGGAATCACCTAATAACACATCAGGAGCGGAATTACACAATATCCTGATTTCGCTCCTAATGACATAAATGTCATTTGGAGCGGAATTACACTCTAAGATCTACTTTTTCATATCCAAGCTCCGAACAATCCTATCAAGACCTAAGACTCAACTAAGACGTAGTAAACAGACATTCCATGCACCAACAGACTCCCCCTTGGATGTTGACGAAGTCTTCGGCCTTGAGTCTTCAGTCTTGGTCTCTTTCCAACTCTGTCTTCTCATTGCAAAAACTCTTTCTTCACACAAATTCAGCAACTCAAACTAACTTTATCTTCAATCTCCCCTTTGATTGTTGATCCAGAACTCTAGACTCCCCCTTTCACAGACTCCCCCTCTTGGTAGACTAGGGCTCTGATTCTGGTTCAAACTTTAACTTTTTGTTGCCATGGGGATTCCTGTAAAATCTCTACCCAAAAATAAGATATATGACAATAATAGTTTCAATCCAAACTTACCTTTTAACCTACAGTGTTAAAAATCCACTTAAGTATTCAGATCCAAGTTAATGACCCTGAATACTCAATTAATCTACCAAGTCCAATTTAATGACCTTGGTTGATCTGAGACAAATCACACTGACATTTAATCAAATTGTTCTGAAAATTTACAAGTTTCAAATTAATGAACTTGCTTAAACTTTTCAACTTCTCAAATTTATCAAGATTAGCTCATGACTCATTCTCCAGTCCATAAATCTCCTGCATCTGCTTTCAATCTTTCGAATCCGAAAATCAACTCTCCACTATGGTTTGTCAAAAATAAAGCAGAAATGTTAATTTTTTTTTTTAATTTTGAATAAAGCTTCTAAACTAGAAATGAAATACAGAACTAAAATGCAATGAAAGTAAACTATTTACAAACATATTTTTGGTGAGTGTGTTAGGGAATCATATCAGCTATTTGACAAGTCACAAGTACCGTTAAGCTTTAATTTAATACTCAGAATTAAACAATTCGCTTAGATTGTCGATATACTAATCCACTTAAATTTTCACACACATTTCAATCTGTTCAGGATACGGATTAAGTGTTTTAGAGACTTAAACTTATAAGTGTGTCCCACCTCTTGAATATACTCCCGTATCCAGATCCCAATATTCAGTCTTACAGGTAATTATAACAAAAATGATATCTGTAAGGGGTTAATAAATTATGAAGAATCATGAGAGCTCAGGTCAGAACTACCGTTCAGCAGAGAGATCATGACTCAACCTTTGGGTGTGTCCCCTTTAGAGGATATTTTTTACAACAGCATTGCTAAGCAATTTTATTGTCTTATCATATATGCTGAGGGTGATGCTATGTTTCAAGCATTGCGGAAAGTATTATTCGAGGACTAGGTCATAACTTCCATTCAGCAGAAGTCCCGGAATAATACCCCAGATATCACTGAGTATAAAAACCTAGTATATCAGAAAAAGGAATCTTTCAAACGAGATTTCAGGGGTTACCTATATATCCAAGTAGTGTTCCCCACGAAATAAGTAAGTAAGATTTAAGTTTATATCCCGAACAAACCTACTAAATGTGTAAAAAGCTATCGACACATCATCAGCGAGACTGTTTCACCCATTTAAACATTCCATTTCTTTAGCATACCGTGACTGTCAAGCCGATGTACTATCATTTTCCCTTTTTACACAAGCTCTTTTCTGGTTTTCTATTGTTTTTGGATTTTGAAAATATCTCATGTTTTTGTATTTTTGTCATTTTTTATTGTTTTTGTATTTTCTGAAAAATTACCCTATACCTCCCCCTAAATACCAAAACAAGTAAAAAAGCGACAAACCATTGCAGATTGCTTCTCAACATCATCTACAATGTCTCCTTCATCAACGCCAATAATCTCCTCCAACACCGATAAAAGCTTCATACCATTCAGTTTTAGCAAATACTGAAAACGTGTTTTGTCAAATGCTTTGGTATGTAAATCAGCTTTTTGATCATCAGTGTGGATTTTCTCAATTCGTATCAACTTCTTCTCGAAACAATCTCGGATGAAGTGATGACGAATTTCAATATGTTTAGTTTTAGCGTGATGTACTGGATTTTTAGTAATATTAATCGCTGCCTCATTATCAACAAAGATAGGGGTGTTTAGAAATTGCAAACCGTAGTCGCGCATCTGTTGCTGGATCCACAAGATCTGTGAGCAGCAACTGCTAGCAGATACATACTCCGCTTCACATGTGGATAAAGCCA
This sequence comes from Helianthus tuberosus, assembly GCA_030545235.1. Taxonomy (NCBI): domain Eukaryota; kingdom Viridiplantae; phylum Streptophyta; class Magnoliopsida; order Asterales; family Asteraceae; genus Helianthus; species Helianthus tuberosus. Next base: position 93,845,032 of record CM060397.1, on the reverse strand, counting down.
CAGAGGTTTGCTTTTTTGCATTGCCAAGTGACCAATCGTGATCCGAAAAACTGGCACCCTGCTGTTGTTGATTTAGCATTAACTTTGCAGCCTCCGAAATCGGAATCGGAATACCCTTCGAGCGTGAAATCGCCTTCTCTTGAATACCATAACCCCAATGATAGAGTTCCTTTCAAGTAGCGTAATATCCTTTTCACAATAACCATATGCGAAGCTCTCGGGTTAGATTGAAATCTTGCTGCGAGGCAGGTTGGGTACATGATATCGGGTCTTGAAGCTGTCAAATACATCAGTGAACCGATCATGGAACGATACATCGTTTCATCTACCTTCTCTCCGGTGAGATCAGGGTTTATCCCATGATTCGTTGCTAATGGGGTGGAAGCTGGAGTAGAACCTGACATCCCGAATTTCTCCAAGATATCATGAACGTACTTCGTTTGATGTATGAAAATTCCTTTGGGTAGTTGATCAACCTGCAATCCCAAAAAGAATTTCATCTCACCCATCGATGACATTTCGAATTTCTGCTTCATAACTCGTTCAAAATCTTTGCATAGATCCTCATTTGTTGACCCAAATATGATGTCGTCCACATAAATTTGAACAACCAGAAGATGTCCATCGATCTCTTTGGTGAAGAGAGTGGCATCCACTTTTCCATGAATGAAACTGTTGGCTAGTAGGTGTTGAGACAATGTCTCGTACCAAGCTCTCGGGGCCTGGTGTAAACCATACAGCGCTTTGTCTAGCAAATAAACCTTGTCTTTGTGGATTGGATCGGTGAAGCCTGGTGGCTGACCGACATATACCTCCTCTTTTACCTTTCCATAGAGAAAAGCCGATTTAACATCTAACTGATAAACTTTGAAGTTTTTCCATGATGCAAATGCTAGGAAGATTCTGATTGCTTCTAGTCTAGCAACCGGAGCATATACTTCAATGAAATCTATACCCTCCTGCTGACTGAAGCCCTGGACTACAAGTCGAGCTTTGTTACGAACCACAACTCCTCTATCGTCTCTCTTACACTTGAACACCCACTTGGTTTTTATCTTCCTCTGACCATCAGGCAAGTCTACTAACTTCCACACTCCTAACTTCTCAAACTGACTCAATTCTTCTTGCATGGCATTGACCCAAGAATCTTCAGTTAGCGCCTCTTTGTATGTTCGCGGTTCAATCTGCGAAATAAAACAACTTAGTGAAAACTCAGTTTGTAAAGGTGCTACTGTAGAATAAAAACAAGTAAGGCCTTGGTCAATTTGACGTCTAGTGCGAACGCCTGTTTGCAATTCTCCAATGATCAGCTCCTCTGGATGGTATGAAAGAGTTCGTGGCATCACTTCGCCTGAAACATCTACATCGCCTTCCAGATTAGTAACATTCTGATTTGCATCTTGTTCACTGACTGGGTTTGTTTGACTTGAAATCTGAATTTGCTCCCCCTCAGAATCTGAATCACCACGATCAAATACTGGCATGTTCTCAGATTCTTGATTATCATTCTGTGCCGACTGATTATCTTGAGCAACTACATTTTGTTGAACATCATCATGTTCAACAGCATTGCTTGGACCTGCTTCATCATTATTTGAAGTTTGACGAGGTCTTCTTGAATACTCAGCTGGGAACCTTTCCTGCGATTCTTCATACTCTCTCAGAATATCCAACTCATCAAATAAATCTTCTTCTTCTTCTTCTTTTTCTTCTTCCATGTCAAACGAATCCCACAACTTGTCATAATCAAAACGCCATGAATCACCAGGATTCTGCGGCGGCATTGTAAAACCTTGACATTCAACATTTGGAGCTTCAATAATCCGCTTCAGACTTGGAACGAAGACTCGTCGTAACGGACTTGCATAACCAATGAATATCCCTTCAATACTCTTCGGACCAAACTTACCAAAAGGCTCTAGAACTGTACAAGGAGACCCAAACGGTTCTAAAAAATTCAGATTCGGTTTGCGGTTATTGATCAACTCAAAGCATGTCTTGTTGAATTTATTTACAGTGAGAACCCGGTTGAGTGTATTGCATGCGGCGGAAACTGCTTCTGCCCAAAAATTTATCGGTAACTTTGAATCAACAAGCATTGTTCTGGCCATTTCGATTAGCGTCCTGTTTTTGCGTTCTGCAACTCCATTCTGCTGCGGAGTGTACGGAGCACTAAACTCATGCAATATACCTCTTTCATCACAATATTCTTCCATCTTGTTGTTCTTGAACTCAGTACCATTATCACTTCTAATTCTTCTGATACGCCTTTGGGACATATTTTCAATCTTTCTGAACAACGCCATCAAACTGTCAAACGTTTCATCTTTCGACTTCAAGAATGATACCCATGAAAATCTGGAATAATCATCAGTAACCACAAGACAGTAGAGATCCCCTGTAATACTCTTGACATTTACCGGACCAAACAAATCCATATGTAGTCTCTCTAACGGTCTGGAAACTGAATTGACTTGCTTTTTAGGGTGTGACTTTTTCTTCTACTTGCCTTTGACGCAGCTAATACACTCTCCTTCCAGATGAAAACCTTTGATATTAACACCCAGAACCAAATCATTATGCACCAAGTGATTCATTTTTCTAAGATGTATATGCCCCATCTTCCGGTGCCACAACTTCGATTCATTCTCTGTTGCTCTAGACACAAAACAATGAGCTTGACCTGTAGTTGTAGTAGCTACACTCATGTCCAACACATATAAATCATTCACTCTAGGTGCCCGCATGATAATCCATTCTTTAGGGATAACAAATCCTGGTTTCAAGATCAAACATTCTTTGTCTGTGAAGTGAGTGGTATACATCCTGTCACAAATCTGTGAGATACTCAGCAGATTATTCTCCAGCTCAGCAATGTAGTTAACTCTTTCAAACATAACAATCCCATTGGATTACGTTCCTTCACCTACAATTCTACCACCTTGGTTTCCTGCGAATCCCACATATCCTCCATTGAAATTTCTAACATCGTACAACAATGCAGTCTTCCCTGTCATATGTCGAGACGCTCTGCTATCCATAATCCATCTTGAAATATCTCTCGGAAGTTCCTGCACATATCACAAACAATTCAATAAAGATGTCGATTCATGCTTCACAATTAACAACTAGGAAGCTCCGGCAAGTCCAAAATCTTTAGTGAGATTTTGATGCCACCCAAGCCTCTTTGGACTCAGGTAACTGGACTTTAATGTGAGTTTTAGCAGTGTAAAGTGGCGGAAAATTTTTATCATTCATTTTTAAGCTTTCATCTGATCCAACCTCAACCTTTTTGTATAAGAAAAACTCATCTATCTTAAGTTGACCGGTTGGTTGATTTTTCTTTTGAACATTCTTCTTCTCTGATGGAGTAGAAGATTGTTTCTCCAACTTTTCATAATAATCCAAAGGAACATCCATCTTTACCTGTGTGGTAGAAGATGATTGTTTTTTCGACACTGAAACCTTTGGTTTATCAACAACTTTTGGCTTCCATGTTTGTTGAGATGAAGCAACCCGTTTATAAAATTTGTCATTTTTAGTTACCAAATTCTTAACAGGTTCAATTTTGACTTTTGATTTCTCATTTTTCAAAACTTTCTCAACAACCATTGGAGCTTTGCCTTTTGCTTCAACCTTCTTCTGTCGATTCTCAACAACTTCAGTCTTAGGCTTGGAGTTGGTGCAATTTCTTACAATATGACCAACTTTGTTGCATCTAAAACATGTACGAGTATCAACTACCCGACTTGTGCCTTCAGATCGAGGTTGTGAAGCCCTCTTCTCAAAAAATTCTTCATTTGATTTCGAAAAGATTTCATTTTCCTCATCAGAAAGTGAACTTGAACCGTTCACAAACACCTTCTTTTCAGCAAACCTTTTGTTTAGAAAACTCCTTTTCTGATAACTCTTACCACCCTGATATCCACCCGACCAATTGTTTCGATTGTTGTTATAAAAACGTGGTGGAACTACAGGTTTCTTGTAGTAAGCTTTATCTTTCTCAAAATTCATTTGCCTTTTTTGTTTGTTTTAAACCTTTTACTTTAGACAAATCGATTTTAACCATTTTGAACACATTTGTCAATTTTGAAACATTTACATTCTCCAGAGGAAACTCAGAATCCGAATACAACTTATCAGATCCAGCCATCTTGTACATCACAAGACCCAGTTCATCACCTAAGTTGTTTTTGGATTTTTGTTTCGGAATGTATTTGTTCAAGAAACATTCATCATCTCCAGCTGAATCATTTTCAGACATCAAAACACTTTCAGCTGTGCTTTTAACAATCTCTGTCTGAACACTATCATCAGATGATGAAGAAGAAAATGTAACATCAATTGAATCAAGAAGTTTCACTTCATTTTCATCTTCAAGATTAACCAACCCAGATTGCTTTTTCGAATAATTGTCTAGAACTGGTGGTGGAACTTCCGACCCCAGTTCCATCACAGTATACATCTTCACCTGCTTTGTCTTTCCTGATGGGTTTGGGAATGATGTGTTGCAAAACAAAGCTTGTAGAGCTGTAACTGTTCAATTTCAAATTAATACGTTCATTCTCAATCTTGGCTTCTTCAAACTGAAGTTTCAATTTAGCAATCTCATCCAATTGTTTGTTGATTAATTCTTCTTTTATTCTCAAAACACACTGCAATTGGCAATTTTCTTTGTAAGTTTTACCGTTTCTATCATCATTATCTTTAATCGTGCTTTTAAGCTTCTCAAATTTTTCAGTGATCTGACGATTTTCAAGAACTAACCTTTCATTTTCTTTCCTAACCTTTTCCTGATCAATTTTATCAGTTTCAATTTTGTTAGTTAATTCTTTTAACCGTTCAGTTGAAGCTTTCACCATTTTGTCACGATCAAGTATTTGATCCTCAACACTTCTGACTTTAGCAGTCAGATCCTCAATCTTCTTACCTTTGAGATAAGTGTTTGTACTACAAACCTTGCATTCTTTGATGCAATTTTTGCAGTCAACATCACCACTGACCTTCTTACCTGACTCAGTCGTTGACGCGTTTGAACTGACTTGGCTTTTAGACTCAGAAACGGATTTAGAATCTACCTCAAGTGCATTAGCAGCCAGCACCTTGTCAGCCATCTTTCCCATGTTTTCAGCATTCAACTCCTGTGTCGTGTCAATGATCCCAGTGTCAATCTTCTTTGACTTTTCTTTCTCTTCTTTCTCCTTCTTCTCTTTCTCTTCATCTTCTCCGCTTCCCCACCATTTCTTCTGCCAATAATCATCTTCAACTTTATACTCTTGGATTATGGTTTCCATATCAAGAGTGTTATGATCAATAGCAATGTTTCCATAGGGGTCAAGATAACATTCTCTGTCTGGATCCCATCTATTTGCTCTTTTTGCCTCAGAAAAGACACCAGATATTCTGATCAATTTGTTCGTGGCCAACATCTTTCTGTGTTTATACTTCTGTTCTTCAGTTCTGTCATCTTTCCAAGGAATAGGTTCAGTTTTTGCCATGAAAGCATATCCAACCGCATCCTCTTCAGGTAACAACTCACTCCAGTCGTAACCTTCATCGTCGTGAATCACCGCAAGAGCTCTAGATTTTTCTTTGTTATCTTCAATCTGCTTCATTCTAGGCGGTTCCGATTTATTCTGATGATATATTGCCTTTTTGTAGTAATCTTCTCTAAACGGGTTTTCAGATTCATCAGCATACGCGTTTCTGCATTCACGCTTAAAGTGACCTTTCTGTTTGCACTTGAAACACGTCACCTTAGACTTATCAAAGCCCAACTTGGTAGATGGTCCACTAATTGACTTCCTTCCGGTTATCTCCGTGAAACATTGTGCTCGACGAACTGCACTGGCCATACACCACCTTATGTCGATTAGTTCCATCTCCTCAGGATCTATCTGATCATAATCTTCTTTCGTCAGGTTGGTGTTGCCTATCTTCCCTGCTACAAGACTTTCATAAGATTCTAGCACAGATGCTAGAAAAACCATCTGTTGCTTGGCAGACTCCTCGCTGAAGTTCTGAGCGTTCTTTAAGTCTACAGCGATGTTGCATTGAAATAAATTCTTTGCATCAGACTGGTTTGAATTTGATGAAGACCCACTATGATATCCACTGCTTTGACTTTCTTTGCTCGTTTTAGAGACATTCTCAGCAGAAAACACAGTCTTGGGAGATGTACTCTTTGGTATCATGCTCTTTGGATAATACAAATCCAAGTTCTGCTGGTATGATGAGTGATTGACTTTGTGCGTCTTCTTCAATTCCAACTCGTGACTCTCTAGTCTCTCAATCAACAAGTCTACTGTCAACTCTTCTGGTGGCTTGATAGTATTCTTTAGCATCAACGCATAATATTGCCAATCCATCTCATCTGGTAATGCATCAAACAATTTGTCGACTAGCTCTTCTCGAGAATAGAAAATTTCGTGTCTCGCAAGTTCCAGCTTCAGATGCCCAAACCTCTCAATCATTTTACAAACTGATTCATTCTTTAAACACCCAAACAAATAAAACTCTTTTCTAAGTAGTTTCTTTTTGTTTTTCACAATTTCTGTGCTTCCTATACATTTGTTTTTCAATTTGTTCCAGAGATCTGTAGCAATAGAGTATTCGATCAAAGATATTATATCTTCTCGAATAGATTGAAACAACAATGCAACACATTTCTGCTCAGCAACAAACAATTCTATCTCCTCATTTGTTGTTAAGGTTTCACCTTTTTTGTTTCCATTATGGTATCCATTTTTTAGACTCTTCCAACTAGGAAAAGCAAAGGCCATCAACCAATCTTCAAACTTCTTGGCCCACCGACTGTATTCTTCGATAGCCATCAACTTTGGGGGTTTGTTGTAGGTTCCGAAAGCAATTTCAACCTCCAATGCATCCGATAACTTTTTCTTTGTATTCGGCGTGTTCTCATTGGTGTTACTCGAAGATGTACCATTTCCACCATCTCCAGCAAACGCAAAGACATCATAAAACGGATTGAAATCATCCATCTTGTATGTACCTGAAAAAATCAGCAAACACTTAGAAAATTTTTGAAACACGGCTAATTTGAGCGGAATCAGCTTTCGATCGAAATCACAGAAGATGTTCGAGCGAAATCAGATATATTCTGATTTTGAGCGAAATCAGCTTATGAGCGAAATCAGCGTTAGTCTGATTTCGAGCGGAATCAGATGATATGTTTCGGGCAGAATCAGACTTGTTCTGATTACGAGCGGAATTAGAATTGTGTTTCACGAACGAAATCAGAACTGATCTATTTTCGAGCGAAATCAACTTATAACTTTCAAGCGGAATCAGAATTTTAAGTCTTTAGGAGCGGAATTAACTTTTTAGCCGAAGAACTTTACGAGCGGAATCAGGTTTTTAGGTTATTTTTACCATTTTTACTTCGAAATTTAACCTGAAACTTTCTAGGGTTTCTTAATTCTATGTTTCACACAATATACTCGAAATTCAGACCATTCCGACCGTTGGAACTTGTTCAAATCAGAAAAGTATAAGAAGAAGTGAGTAGAAATGAGAAATTCAGGTAGAATCAAGCTGCTATGGTATGAACTCCTCGTCCTGAGCTCTGATACCACTTGTTGGACCGTGTGCGACCCTAAATAGTCAGTATAAAGCAGTTCATCTTTGAATACGAAGGCGGAATCAATGTATACAAAGTCACAACAGCTCAGATCCTTTTAACTTCTTTCTATTACTGATTACAAGTCTTTACAAGTGTTTCTGATGTAATTTTGACAGAGGTTCGACACATACACCAAGACCTGTTTCCGCTCAAACCGTTAACAAATGAGATCTGCCGAAACCTATTTATAGGCTCCTTGATTTCGCTCCAAACAACATCAACATTATGAGCGGAATCAGCTAGATACATCAGGAGCGGAATCACCAGGTTATGTTTGGAGCGGAATCACCTAATAATACATCAGGAGCGGAATTACACAATATCCTGATTTCGCTCCTAATGACATAAATGTTATTTGGAGTGGAATTACCTAATATCATTCATCGAAATTTCACCTTTACAGTAGCTTAAAGTTTTGGTGTTTCTCTTTGGTGCCCTAGGTTAAAACCCAAAAGTTGAATTGACGGCTTCATCATCAGGTTTGTACTTCATCATCATCATCATCTTTATATTTGATTTATCTTGTTGTTCTTCACTATTTGTTGGTTCAATGTATCTTGTTGAAACCCTAACAAACCGTAATGCATTAACTATTTTTTTTGTTTATATTCAAGCCTAACTTAGATCTATACAAGTTTTTAGAATTTCATGATGAGTTAATGGAAACTTAGACATTTTTCATTTTGTCCATATCATTTTATTATCATGAAAAATAAGTAATAATTCTTTGGTAGGTTTATTTTTAAAATGGTTGAAATAAAAAGTGTCATTTTAAAAAAGACGTACCCTGTTAGTTATTGGCATGTGACAGTTTTTAGGATCAATAATATTATTATTTTGAAACTCCCTGTTTTGCAATATTTTGAAATTGAATCGGTGGGGGCTTGCCTGAAGTCACCTTTGGTTTTATACTTGAAAGTCAAGTGACTTTTTTTTAGACTCCCAGCTCTAAAACTACAAAATAATAAGGATACTTTCATAAATCCTAGTCAAAATAACAATGATACTTTCATACATCTTTTGCTTATGTTTCTGTCTGTTTGTATCTATTTTTTGCTTGTGTTGTATCTACATTGTTTGGAGTTATCAAAAGGCAATATAAAGCATGTTCGTTTGTTTATAAGTTTCTTTACAAGTATACTTTACTAATTTAGTTTCAAGTTTTAACATGAATGTTTAATATTTTCCTTGCTAGCTCCATATAAGTTATCATACATGTCTTATAAAATCTACCTTGTCATCATCCAGTTAATAAAATGGTTATTTTCATGTCAATGAAATACTTTGGTTTTTTTATATTAAACTTTTTTTCTCTCTTTTGGAGATATCACAATGAAAAAAGGAACTAAGAGAAATCAATGTCGTCCATCGACTCAAGGGAAGCAAGGAGATCAAAATCAGTCGACACAAGATTATGTTAACCTCGATGGAGACGAGAACCAAGATATACCTCATGATGAAAATGTCAATGAGAATGCAAGTGTAGAATACGATGATCCCGGTGGCCAAGATGACGTGCAACTTAAGGCTAAACGTCAAAAGAAATCAACAATATGGGAGGAAATTGTTGAAGTGACTCTTCCATGTGGGACGGAAAAGGTCAAATGCATTCATTGTAAGAAACTATTGGCAGTAAGTAGTGGCAAGCCTACAACAACATGGAAAAGACACATGGAGGTTTGCACTAAGCGCCAACAATTCATGAGAACTCAACAATTGTTAAATTTTCAGCCAGTTGACAAGGATACACCATTTAATAAGCCTTCTCTATTGATTGGACCTAACGCAAAGTATGATTCTAACAAGATGAGGGAATCGATGGCACACTGGTTAATGGCAACTGAGCAACCATTTACCACTGTTGAAGATGACATGTTTGTTTACATGATGAAGATGGCAAATCCGATGTTTGAGAGGGTAAGTAGAACTACAATAAAGGCTGATTGCTTTAAGGTATATGATCATGAGAAGAAAAAAATTAAAAGGTCTTGTTTAACAACCGATTGTTGGAAGTCGTCTCATCAGAAAATTGAGTATATGGTCATCACTGGTCACTTCATTGATAGGACTTGGAGGTTTAATGAAACCCTTATACTTTTAGTTCTTTCTTTTATCAATTTATATTTTTTGTTATTTTTATATTATACTAAATTTTTAATTGTACATGGCAGATTACAGAAACGCGTGTTAAGTTTTGTACATGTTCCGCATACTCGTACTAGTCTTGATATTGCAGATGGAATCTACAAATGTCTTAAGGAGTGGGAAATTGAGGGAAAGATCTTCTCTGTCTCTGTAGATAATGCCGCTTATAATGACAGAGTAGTGAGTACACTGAAGAGCAACTTCTCTAGAGTGAAGAAACTTCCATGTAGTGGAAGGTTATTTCATGTCAGATGTTGTGCGCATATACTAAATTTGCTTGTCAAAGATGGTCTTTCAAAGATTGATTTTGTAATTGAAGAAGTTCTTGAAGCTGTGAAGTATATAAATCATTCAGAGGCAAGACGACAAATGTTTTCGAAGGCTGCAAATCAACTTCAAGTACATGAAAGGAAGTTACTAATTGATGTCCCGACAAGATGGAATTCAACATATGATATGTTATCTCTTGCTATCAAATTCAAAGATGTTTCCCAATGTAAGTATCTTACAAATGCCTTCTATATTCCATAAATTTTGATGTATCTTACTAACTTTAAATTGTTTTCTAGATATGCAGAATATGAACTACATTTTAAACACTTGCCCACTGAACAAGACTGGGAAAATGTGAAAAATGTGTGTGAATTTTTGAAGGTTTTTAAAGAGTGCACAAATGTCATTTCTGGTAGTGATTATCCCACTTCAAATCTATATCTTATGGAGGTGTACAAGGTTAAAGAAAAATTTAATGAGGGTGTATTATCCCCAATTGCTTTTATTTGTGATATGGCTAAAAAGATGAAGGAAAAGTTTGACAAATAATGGGAGGAGTGCCACCTACTGATGGCCATGGCTGCAGTACTCGATCCAAGGTTAAAAATGTGGTACATCGAGTTTTGTTATCCAAAGATATACCCACAAGCTGAAGCCGAAGAAAATATTGAAGAAGTGAAGCAAGCTCTTGATATTATGTGTAAAGAGTATTTGGAGATGTATAACACATCGATCAACGAAGCTTTACATCAAAAGAGTGGGTCTTCTGGAGGGAATACTAGCTCAAGGCCTAGTGAAGAGGCGTCGACTTCTGATTGGGACCCGTTTGAGGAATTTCTTAAAGATGTAAATGTGGAAAAACCAAATAAATCCGAACTTAAAGTGTATCTTGAAGAAGGTGTATTACGAGGATATAAAGGAGCTAGTTTTAATGTGTTAGATTGGTGGAACACTCACAAGCTAAAGTATCTTGTTTTATAATATATGGTGTCAAATATTCTTGCAGTTCCTATTTCTACAGTTGCGTCTGAGGCAACATTTAGTGCCGGATGAAGAGTAATCGATCCCTATTTATCCACATTGGCGCCTTCTACAGTTGAAATGTTGATTTGTGGAGGGGATTGGATTAGGAAAATGTATGGAGTTAAGAAGAAAATCAAGGTACATTAGAAAGCTTTTAAAACTATATTGTTTGATATTTTATAATTTTAAGTTGCTGACTTTGTTTTTGTAGAAAGATGAAATGCTATGTGAGGTTTTACTACCTAGTAGGAAGAAAGATTAAACTAAGGTACATATATCTGTGGGCTCATTTGTAGTATTTATAGATTTATAATTAATCATATAATTCTTTTTTTTACAGGTTATAATTCTTTTTTTTACAGGTTTGAGTAGATTTATAATCAATCATATAATCCTTTTTTACAGGTTTGAGGTTATGTTATGGAGATAGAAGGTGCAATAGTGTAAAGGTGCTGGTTTATATTTAGGGGTTATTATTTTATGCATATTATGAAAATCAAAAGTAGTCATAGAATCGTAGTCGATGTGGGTCGTGTTTTATTTTTATGTACTAACAATTGGGTAGTGCTTTATTCTAATTTGCTAATAAAGTTGTAACTTTAAGGTCTAACTTTTGGGTAACATTTGTTTCAGGTCTAACTTTTGTGGATAACAAACTATAGAAACTTTTGTGGATAACTAGCTATGGACATACTTTTGTGGATAATTGGCTATGGAAATTTGAGAAGACGGAAAATTTGGTTATCAACTTTGTCTCAAAACTTCCTATGGGTTTAAGTTATTTTGTGTTGGTTTTATAACTTCGTATGATATTTAGTAATTTTAAGTTGGTTGGAAGTTTTTTTTGTATTGGTTTCGTAACTAACTTCGTATGATATTTAGTTATCTTAAGTTAGTTTGATATGTATCTATGGCTCAAGTTATTTGAAGTATGTGTTTGTCTATTTTATACTAGTACCAGCATGGAATTTTTTTATTGGTTTCGAATGGTCGAAATGTTTTTTTTTCATTAGAGTTCTCAAACTGCCGAGCCGAGCTCGAGCTCAAGCTCGAGCCAAGCTTTTGCTTTTTTAAACTCTAGCCAAATATATTTAATTTGAGCTTTCGAGCCGAGCTCGAGTTTCTAGTTTTATTAGCGAGCCGAGCTCGAGCCCAAATCAAAGGCTCGAATCGAGCTCGAGCTTCAGAAAATTATTGTGAGCTAAGCTCGATTAATGTAAGGCTTGGGCTCAGCTCGGCTCGTTTGCACCCCTAGTCGTAAGTCAAGCGGTCTTGACAACCGCTTAGACTTTCGAACCCGACCCGTTTGGTCGATCATTAGGATCCAACCAAACATATTTTGTGACCATAGTTGTATAGGGAATAACCTTCCGAGGTTATACCTTATGGTCACTTCGTTTAATTAGTTGTATGATAGGTAGTTTATATGCCTTAGGAGAATGACCAAAATGCCCTTTTCATGCATAATTTGAATTTAAGCATATGTAACTAAATTTTTGACACTTAAACTGATTATGCAACATATTTAAACATGTTAGCGCATATAATACTTATCATAGGACTAGTTAGGCGTCTCGAACGCGCATTCGCGCTAATGACGCGTTAAAGTAGCGTAGACTACCTTAACGGGTCATAAGCACTTAGGATAGATTCCGAATCAGAATGTATGTGACATCTGTGTATTTTCATCCATGTACTGTTCCGAACAACTTTGTGCTTAATGAAATATGACGTTTTAATTTCAATATTGTTTAATTATTTGTGACATTAGTACGTTTTCAATCATTGTTCAATTCCGAACTCTCAAACCTGTTCTGGAAGTGAAATCATAAACCGTTACGTAAACATAATCAGTTTAACGCGACGTACACACCGGAACTGTGACATAAGCCAACTATTTAAGGAAAAACTGCGAAACGAACGTTGGTGACCGCCCGGATAATATTTAAATCCTAAAAATATTCTGTTATGATTAAAATTTTATTTTAATCAGGTTCGTGTTGAAAAATAAATTAAAACGCTTAAAAACGCTATTTTTCAAAGTTTAAGCACGTACCTCGTGTTACTGCGTAACACAGTGCTTCTATTGTAAATCGCGGACAACGCAGCCAGTCTCGGCAACTGAAATTTATTTCAGTAATATTTTGGCGAGTTTATTTTTATAAAATAATAAAAATAATTTAGAACGCCATAAACCAGAATTTAAACGCTAGATAAAATACCCGGTACCCAGTTAAATACCTGTTTCTATCTAAATTACCAACCAAAACTTACACTTTACCCCCCCCCCCCCCATATAGTGGACGGTCATGGGGGCCCCACTTTTGATTTTGTAATCTTGCTAAATCTCTAAAATATTACCAAGATATCATATGATCTTTCTTAGATCTCCTTAGATTCATTTTGATATTACTTGGATATATTAAGATTTCAAAAGATATGGATGATTTGATTTAGATCTTGGAAGCACTATAAATATCATCATCTTCCTCATTCCTCATTCATCATTCACACACCACAACACTTCTTCCTCTCCTCCCATTCTCGGCCGTGACCACCACCATACACCACCATTATTTTTCAATCAAGTTCATCCATTCCAACCTAATTTCAAGTTGGTGTGAAGATCCAAAGGAGTTTCCAAGGTGTTTTCAAGTGATTTCAAGCTCCCTATCATCAAAACCTCATCCAACAACTTACTTGAATCTTGAAGGTATAACATTTATGTTTAAATCATACTCTTGATTCTTGGTTGTTCTTGATGATTTGAAGTTTCTCTTGAATCTTGGAATTTTCACAAACTTGAAATCTAAAAAGAAATGGGTCTTGATACAAAATAAAAATGGTGATGTATATGGGTGTATGAGTTTTGAGTTTGATTTCTTGATAAACACTTGTTTAGGATATTTGCTTGCATGTTTTTGTAACATTTAAGCGATTAACAGCATGTTGAGTAACATTTACAGCCAACTTCAGTTGGCTATAAACGGACCGTTATAAATCGAAAAATCGATTTTCTGAAGTCTAAATTATATGTTTTTGAAAAACGAATCAAGTGGCACTGGAATCATATTTTTTCGAAGTCATTTACTATTTTTAAAGGTCCGTTTGTACAACAGCAAAAGCTGCGTTTTTACTACAGAAAATGTGTGTTATGTTTTTCATCATAACTTGAAATCTGTGTAGAATTAGCTCATGAAATTTGTACTGTAGATGACCACTGATGTCATTGTAATTCTCACACTGGAATTTCATCAATCGGACTTACGATGAATTTTAAATGAATTATTCCGTGGACTGCAGTCAGAAAGTGACGAATCTGATTGCAGTCCGGTAAATTATTTTTTATAAAATATTGGTAATGAATTGGATCCCAATATTTTTACACAATAATATTTGCATCATTTAAAACATTCTGTAAAAGTTTGGGAATTTTGGGAGTAAGTTAATTATTTTATTCAAATACCCGAAAACAGCCCAGTTTCGGATGTTAAAGCTGAAACGACATAAGTAGTAATTTGCGTGTCTAAATGTCGGGTATGTTATCTAAGAATGATCTAACATGTTAAATGTCAATGAATGTGTTATGTGTTTTATAATGATGACATGTTAATACTTGACAGGATTATATGTATTACGCTATTAGTAGTATGTTACGTTTGAGTATATATATTACGACGTGCAAATCGTAGATATATTGCTTACAACATGATGAGAGTCACCAATAAAATCGTTCAAGTCGCAAAGTTTTTAAAATATGTATATGAACTCATATTTACATAAATACACCAATATAATAAAAAATAATAACTTTTCGAGAAATCTCAAAGTTATGTGAAAATTCTAAGTATCGGAGAAACTTCGGTATTTTTGTGAGTTTGATTATTAAATCGTTCTTATTTAATTTAGGAAGAATAAACAATTTGAAGGATTGTGTTAACATATAAAAACACACCCAAAGGTGAGTACATAGTCCCCTCTTTTACGTTTTCAAATGTTTTGGGGTGATTCATATGTGCCTATTCATTATTTTCAAGATTTCGACTATATGATTTAACATGCATAAGTACTATCTTTTGACGAATTAAACTATTATCTATGGGTTAAACGACCGATTTCCAAGGTTTGTTAGAACTAATTGTTTATTTATACTATTATTTATACATTCATTAACAATGATCAAGCCGATTGGTAGTACGATATAGCGCTATAGGACTAGACACCCCATTCCTGTTGTATGGAATGTTAGAAACCGGATTTTATCCAAATAGAAATTGCCTTTGTGGTATTTCTATAGTCTCTAAAGTGTAGTTTGATGCACTAAGGTTTGAATGTATTGCTAAATCGCGACTTATGGTATATTTTGATATATTACCAACGTGATACTGTTTGCTAAAGCATAATTTGATATGCTATTATTTACCAAAGTATAATTTGATATACTATGTACAAATCCAACATATATTTTGTTATTTACTAAAACATAGTTGATATGTTATTTACAAAACCAAAGTATACTTATGATATACTACCGAAAACTATTATTTTAACAACTAAAGTATATTTGATATACTATTTGTTTAATTGTTTTGAAACTAAAATATATTTTAATATATTACTTATCCGACTTTCTTAAAACCAAGGTTTATTTTTATGTATACTACAACTTTTATATCAATGCAAAGTGTTCTAGAAACCAAACTTTTATCAAGGATTCATGGCTACTTTTATAAACATATAATCTTTTCTCATATGATCCAAAGCCATGAATCTAATTCACAAAACCTATGTTACTCACAGGCATTTTTATGCTGACGTATTTACTTTCACATATGTTTCAGGTTTTATTTCATGACGACTGTTGATTGCTTTACATAGGATGGACATGGGCCTTAGTAATTATAAATGGCAATTGTACTGTTTGTTGATCAAATTCCAAGACAATGTAACTTTTTATGTAATAAAACAATATTCTAAATTCCATGTGTTGTGAAACAATGATTCTGTTACAACACTCCCCGACGTTTCCGCCACGATTTGTTGTTTTACGTGGTCGGGGTGTGACAGAAGAGTTGGTATCAGAGCTCATGGTTATAGGGAATTAGGTTATTAGTAAAATTTTGACCTAGACTATAACCTTCCTAGGACCCTAACACAAGTTACCTTGTGTTTAGATCTTAAAACAATACTATCACCTATCCTTAGGTGATTACCAAAACAAGTATACAAATCTCAATTTCATTTGAAAATTGATCATCTATCCTTAGATGATTAGTTTGTAGGCTTTACGCCTTTAAAGTTTTCAAATCTCGTCAAAGTTTGAGTCTTAATAATGTGAACACATGCAATCCGGAAGGGTGGGTGTCTGTACCCTGAGTTTTCTGTCTAAGGCTAGAGTGTTCGTACAAATCCACATAATCGGACCAGTCACTCTTACCTGGGAACTCTTGGGGTGAGTGTCCACTTATAGGCTAAAGCATGTCTTCATTATGCATTATGTAGACCTATTTACTTTGATTAGTCACTGTGTTGTTTGTTTGTTTTAAGTAACGAACAAATGACCACCTTCCTTCGTTTTGTCAATGTTTTCAATACTCCTTTTGATTGTTCTATGACAATCTCACACATTTCCTTGTGTCCCCTTTTCCTTTAGATGCCTCCTCGACGTGATCAAACTCAAGACGCCGCAATGGCAGCCTTGATCACTCAGCAAATCGCTGCTGTACTCCCGAACCCAGTTACCCAGTTAAACCAAGCAAACAACAACAACAACGCACCTGTTCAATGCAACTTTAAGACATTCAACTCTGCTAAACCTTTGAAGTTTTCTGGGACTCAAGGAGCAACCGCGCTCCTGCAATGGTTTGAAAGTTTGGAGAGCACATTCAGACATGTGCAATGTCCGAATGAGCGTTAGGTTGAGTTTGCATTCAGTGTGTTTGAGAAGCGTGCTCTTACATGGTGGAACAGGGTGATGCGTGATAGGGGTGACGATGTGGCACTAGCTCAAACTTAGGAGGAGCTTCGAGCTCTAATGATAAAGGAGTTATGTCCTCGTCATGAGCTTAGAGCGTTGGAAAGAGAATTCAACGATTTGAAGCAAGACAGTGGTGAACATCGAGCGTATACTGATCGTTATGAGGAGCTGAGCCTGTTATGTCCTGCCATGGTTACGCCTGTGGATAAGGCGATTGAAAAGTACATTGATGGTCTTCCTGACTTAGTTCAGGATATCGTTACTGGCAGCAACCCTACTACCGTCAGACAGGCCATTGAATTGTCTGCTACCCTGACTGAATCCCAGATCAGGAAAGGTAAGCTTTTTCAAAAGGGCGACCCGAAACCATCTGACAAGTCTGCACAAGAAGAACCAAAGGATAGACAGGCCGAGACATCCAAGAAGAAGAAGCACAAGGCTTCACAAAATTTTTCCGTAGTTGCTCAGAACAATCAGGTTGCACCAAACCAGCCAGCACAACCTCGTACAAGGAAAAACTATGTTGGTACTTCACCTTTGTGCAACAAATGCAACCGTCATCATCTGGAGCAAGTACAGTGTCACAAATGTACCCACTGTGGGCGATTGGGACATTTGGTCAATACCTGCCGTTATGTTAACCAAGCTGCTGCAAGTCCTGATGCTGTTCAAGCACAGTTCCCACCTGGGTCGTGTTATAACTGTGGTGACCTTACCCACTACCGAAACAATTGCCCAAGACTTGTTAACGCAAATCCAGCGCGTGGACGAGTGTTCAACATAAATGAGGCAAACGCGAACGACAATGTAGCAGTGAACAATTAGTCTTTTGTATTTCCTTGTTTGTTATCCTTTGACGTTTGGAACAAATCAGCCGTTATATATAAATAAAATTTGTTGTTTCAATTATATCTTACGAAACTGTTACGTTTGTGTGTGTGGTTGATACAACCCTACGATGCCGACACCAAGGAACCATGTTCCTTACAAAACAAACTACTCGTATGATTCTTTCATTTTATGATCACTCGTGATCTCCCCAAAAATCCTAAGTACTCGTTTTTTTTAAGAAACAAAGTACAAGGTACAAGTTACAAATTCTTAAACAGATACTTGAAATACCATTTCAAATCTTTGATTTGATATCTAAAGGTACTTTCATGAGTCCTTAAGTGGATTCATTGCGTGCTCTAATACGAATGTTACGATACGACCAAGACAAAGCCAAATCCTTATAAGATCTTCCTATCTTCATAGTTAGATTCTTGGGGATGTTTTGAGTACCAATGGAAGTCCTTGATTGGATTTCTGGCGTACTTTAAATGCATTAATTCATGTTAATGAACAAGCTAATAACTAAGTTAACAACTATGCGATTATGTGATTATGTGTTTATGTGTGATACTAAAGCTTGCTATCTAAGTCCTAGTAGAATCTTCCGTATTTTCATATGTTGGATTCTCATAAAGATACTCAAAGTACTATCTTAAATTCCTTAAGGGGCTTTTTTATGCAAATAGTAAGAACCTTGGATTCCAAAGTGCTATTTCAAAACGATTATTTGACTCAATAAAAAGACCCATTAGTGGTCTATTTAAAGAGATTGTACGACGGTCTAGTTAAGAAGATCATGTGTTAATCTGGTTAAGAAGATCGTTCGTTGATCTAGTTAAAAAGATCCTTTGATGGTCTAGTCAAGTCACTTTATGTTTATTCGATTGATCTTTCCCCTACGCATTATGAAATGAACTGTGCGGACTGTGCAAGAAATTACGTAATTATGGATGCATACGTAATTATGGAATTCAGTGCACATAAACCACAACAAGTTTTGTCATGTGTAAGACCTATAGTGATGAGAATAACGAAACGGGAACAATGTAGAAAAGGGCATGGTGGATACGCCGCTGGTACTTCCTATATATAAGTGTTCCTTATTACATTGTGAACATAGCGTTATTTAAGTTACTAGAAGTCCTGAACCTTGACCGATGTCATTTTATTTTTCACTCTCCAATTCTGATTTCAAACACACACAAGTTTCCTATGACAGTCTTCATAAGAAACGTTCTTCTGTCCATTGTTCAAAGCTCCATGCTTTTGTTACAACGACGACATCGCTTTGACATTTAACAAATTCGCTAAGAATCCAAACATGGTCCAGAGTTTTACTTAGGGTTCGAGGGATTCATTCGAAAGCGAAACCATCACAGATGCCTTCAGAAGTTTCCTCTAATTAAATTTCGGGACGAAATTTCCAAAAGTAGGGGAGACAGTGACATCTGTGTATTTTAATCCTTGTACTGTTCCGAACAACTTTGTGCTTAATGAAATATGACGTTTTAATTTCAATATTGTTTAATTATTTGTGACATTAGTACGTTTTCAATCATTGTTCAATTCCGAACTCTCAAACCTGTTCTGGAAGTGAAATCATAAACCGTTACGTAAACATAATCAGTTTAACGCGACGTACACACCGGAATTGTGACATAAGCCAAACATACCCTAAATACCCTTTACATAACTTAGAAATAAGTTTCGAAGGATTCGGTATAGAAAAAACATGTTTATTCAAACTTTAGAACTATTTACGGCAAAACTGCGAAACGAACGTTGGTGACAGCCAGGATAATATTTAAACCCTAAAAATATTTTGTTATGATTAAAATTTTATTTTAATCAGGTTCGTGTTGAAAAATAAATTAAAACGCTTAAAAACGCTATTTTTCAAAGTTTAAGCACGTACCGCGTGTTACTGCGTAACACAGTGCTTCTACTGCAAAACGCGGACAACACAGCCAGTCTCGACAACTGAAATTTATTTCAGTAATATTTTGGCGAGTTTATTTTTATAGAATAATAAAAATAATTTAGAACGCCATAAACCGGAATTTAAACGCTAGATAAAATACCCGGTACCCAGTTAAATACCTGTTTCTATCTAAATTACCAACCAAAACTTACATTTTAACCCCCCCCCCCCCCCCATATAGTGGACGGTCATGGGGGCCCCACTTTTGATTTTGTAATCTTGCTAAATCTCTAAAATATTACCAAGATATCATATGATCTTTCTTAGATCTCCTTAGATTCATTTTGATATTACTTGGATATATTGAGATTTCAAAAGATATGGAAGATTTGATTTAGATCTTGGAAGCACTATAAATATAATCATCTTCCTCATTCCTCATTCATCATTCACACACCACAACACTTCTTCCTCTCCTCCCATTCTCGGCCGTGACCACCACCATACACCCCCATTATTTTTCAATCAAGTTCATCCATTCCAACCTAATTTCAAGTTGGTGTGAAGATCCAAAGGAGTTTCCAAGGTGTTTTCAAGTGATTTCAAGCTCCCTATCATCAAAATCTCATCCAACAACTTACTTGAATCTTGAAGGTATAACATTTATGTTTAAATCATACTCTTGATTCTTGGTTGTTCTTGATGATTTGAAGTTTCTCTTGAATCTTGGAATTTTCACAAACTTGAAATCTAAAAAGAAATGGGTCTTGATACAAAATAAAAATGGTGATGTATATAGGTGTATATAAACCGTATATATATATATATATATATATATATATATGGGTGTATGAGTTTTGAGTTTGATTTCTTGATAAACCCTTGTTTAGGATATTTGCTTGCATGTTTTTGTAACATTTAAGCGATTAACAGCATGCTGAGTAACATTTACAGCCAACTTCAGTTGGCTGTAAACGGACCGTTATAAATCGAAAAATCGATTTTCTAAAGGCTAAATTATATGTTTTCGAAAAACGAATCAAGTGGCACTGGAATCATATTTTTTCGAAGTCGTTTACTATTTTTAAAGTTCCGTTTTGTACAGCAGCAAAAGCTGCGTTTTTACTACAGAAAATGTGTGTTATGTTTTTCATCATAGTTTGAAATCTGTGTAGAATTAGCTCATGAAATTTGTACTGTAGATGACCACTGATGTCGTTGTAATTCTCCCACTGGAATTTCATCAATCGGACTTACGATGAATTTTAAATTAATTATTCCGTGGACTGCAGTCAGAAAGTGACGAATCTGATTACAGTCCGGTAAATGATTTTTTATAAAATATTGGTAATGAATTGGATCCCGATATTTTTACAAAATAATATTTGGATCATTTAAAAGATTCTGTAAAAATTTGGGAATTTTGGGAGTAAGTTAACTATTTTATTCAAATGCCCGAAAACAGCCCAGTTTCGGATGTTAAAGCTGAAACGACATAAGTAGTAATTTGCGTGTCTAAATGTCGGGTATGTTATCTAAGAATGATCTAACATGTTAAATGTCAATGAATGTGTTATGTGTTTTATAATGATGACATGTTAATACTTGACAAGATTATATGTATTACGCGATTATTAGTATGTTACGTTTGAGTATATATATTACGACGCGCAAATCTTAGATATATTGCTTACAACATGATGAGAGTCACCAATAAAATCGTTCAAGTCGCAAAGTATTTAAAATATGTATATGAACTCATATTTACATAAATACACCAATATAATAAAAAATAATAACTTTTCGAGAAATCTCAAAGTTATGTGAAAATTCTAAGTATCAGAGAAACTTCGGTATTTTTGTGAGTTTGATTATTAAATCGTTCTTATTTAATTTAGGACCAATAAACAATTTGAAGGATTGTGTTAACATATAAAAACGCACCCAAAGGTGAGTACATAGTCCCCTCTTTTACGTTTTTAAATGTTTTGGGGTGATTCATATGTGCCTATTCATTATTTTCATGATTTCGACTATATGATTTCACATGCATAAGTACTATCTTTTGACGAATTGAACTATTATCTATGGGTTAAACGACCGATTTCCAAGGTTTGTTAGAACTAATTGTTTATTTATACTGTTATTTATACATTCATTAACAATGATCAAGCCGATTGGTAGTACGATATAGCGCTATAGGACTAGACACCCCATTCCTGTTGTATGGAATGTCAGAAACCGAATTTTATCCAAATAGAAATTGCCTTTGTGGTATTTCTATAGTCTCTAAAGTGTAGTTTGATGCACTAAGGTTTGAATGTATTGCTAAATCGCGACTTATGGTATATTTCGATATACTACCAACGTGATACTGTTTGCTAAAGCATAATTTGATATGCTATTATTTACCAAAGTATAATTTGATATACTATGTACAAATCCATCATATATTTTGTTATTTACTAAAACATAGTTGATATGTTATTTACAAAACCAAAGTATACTTATGATATACTACCGAGAACTATTATTTTAACAACTAAAGTATATTTGATATACTATCTGTTTAACTGTTTTAAAACAAAAATATATTTTAATATATTACTTATCCGACTTTCTTAAAACCAAGGTATATTTTTATGTATACTACAACTTTTATATCAATGCAAAGTGTTCTAGAAACCAAACTTTTATCAAGGATTCATGGCTACTTTTATAAACATATAATCTTTTCTCATATGATCCAAAGCCATGAATCTAATTCACAAAACCTATGTTACTCACAGGCATTTTTATGCTGACGTATTTACTTTCACATATGTTTCAGGTTTTATTTCGTGACGACTGTTGATTGCTTTACATAGGATGGACATGGGCCTTAGTAATTATAAACGGCAATTGTACTGTTTGTTGATCAAATTCCAAGACAATGTAACTTTTTATGTAATAAAACAATATTCTAAATTCTATGTGTTGTGAAACAATGATTCTGTTACAACACTCCCCGACGTTTCCGCCACGATTTGTTGTTTTACGTGGTCGGGGTGTGACAATGTAGGCTTTGTTAAATCATATCACATGGGTTCCAATACTCATTTGGTTTACGAGACCTCATTCTACCCGATATCCCTATTTAGGTACCGATTTGTTAACATGGTGATTCCATACTAGGTGCCACTTGATTCCTTGATTTCCGAGCTTTGTTAGGACACTTAATCAAGGATACTTGCAATCTCAAGTGAGTATATAGTCCCCTCTTTTACCATTTTCAAATGTTTCGGGGTGATTCATATGTGCCTATTCATTATTTTCATGATTTCAACTATATGATTACACATGCATAGTACTTATCTTTTGACGAATTGAACTATTGTCCATGGCTTAAATACTGATTTTCAAAGTTTGTAAAACTATTTGTTGGTTCATATGTTTACTTATACATTCATTAACAATGATCAAGCCTATTGGTAGTACGATATAGCGCTATAGGACTAGACACCCCATTCCTGTTGTATGGAATGTCAGAAACCAAAGTTTTAACCAAATGGATTTGCCTTTATGGTATTTCTATAGTCTCTAAAGTGTAGTTTGATACACTAGGTATGAATGTATTACCAAATCGCGATATATGGTATATTTCGATATACTACCAACGTGATACTATTTTACTAAAGCATAGTTTGATATGCTATTGTTTACTAAAGTATAGTTTGATATACTACCAAATTACGATTTAGGTATATTTCAATATACTACCAACGTGATACTGTTTTACTAAGGTATAGTTTGATATACTACCGACTCTGTTATTTCACAAACTAAAGTATATTTTGATATACTACCAAAGCATAGTTGATATGCTATTCTTAAACCAAAGCATAGTTGATATGCTATTTTCAAACCAAAGCATAGTTTGAGATGCTATTATCAAAACCAAAGTATTATTTGATATACTACCGATGCTTTCATTCTTAAACCAAAGTATACTTGTGATATACTACCTAATCTATTATTTCAGAAACCAAAGTATATTTTGATAGACTATCTGTTTAACTATTTCATAACTAAAGTATATTTAGATATACTACTTATCCGATTATCTCAAAACCAAAGTATATTTTTGTATATACTACAAACCATTTTATCAAAAAAATGTGTTTAGAAACCAAACTATTTACAAGGATTCATGGCTATTTTTCTAAAGATAAAACATTTTCTTGTGTTATCCAAAGCCATGAATCTAATTCACAAAACCTATGTTACTTACAGGCATTTTTATGCTGACGTTTTATTTTCACATATGTTTCAGGTGCTACTATGTGATGATTGTTGATGCATGCTACACATAGGATGGACTCGTGCCTTAGCGACTTTAAAACTTGAAAGACAATTATTTGTATTTATCTGATTTGTAATAAAACAATGAGTTCAATATTAGAATAAAACAAATCTTTAATCACCATGTGTTGTGAAACAATGATTCTGTTACGACGCTCCCTGACGACTGGTAACTTGGCTGTTAAACCAAAGTATACTTGTGATATACTACCTAATCTAGTCACACTCATCACAGGTTTGTTTATTGGGTTTTCCCCTACACATTATAAAATGCACTGTGTGGACTATGCAAGGAATTGCGTAATTATGGATGCATACATAATTATAAAATTCAGTGCAGAGAAACCAGAGTAAGATTTATCATGTGTAAGAACCTATAGTGGCAACAATAACGGAACGTGAACAATGTAATGGAGGTACGGTGGACGCACCAATGGCGCTTCATATACTTGTATATAAGTGTCCCTCTTACATTGCAAGAATAATGTTATTAAAGTTACTAGAAGTTCAGAACCCTAACCAATGCTGTCTTATCTTTTCGACTTCATGTTTCGAGCTCTCACAAGTTTCCTCTGATTAAATTTCGGGACGAAATTTCCTAAAGTAGGGGAGACTGTGACATCTGTGACTCCACGGCCATCAAACAAATACCAAATCAATGAAATATTGTATTTCATACTTGGGATTTGTATAAATATGTGTATCGTTTGCACATATCAATTCTTGTTCGATTTCGAGCTCTAAATCGCTTTCTGGAAAGTTATACGCGAACTGATTCGTAAACGTAATCAGTTTAACGCGAAAAACGCTCTGGAAGAGTGACATAGGCTTAACATACCTTAAATAACCTTTACATAACTTAGAAATAAGTTTTGGAAGGTTTGGTGTGTCTAAATCAAGTTTATTCGCTTACAGGGACTAATTTCAACAAACTACGAAAGTATGCCGATTCGTACTGTAACGAACATTCCGGAACTTAATCATAAGTTAAACATACCCTAAATATCCCTTACATAGCTTAGAAATAGGATTTGAGGGGTTCGGTATGCTAAAATAAACTTTATTGATCAATAGGGACTAAAAGCGTAAAAAAGTGCATAAGTTTGAAGTTTCGCGCATATCTTACGTTCTGAATATATCCGGACATCCAAAAATTTTTGTAATCATTAAAATATTTTATTTTAGTGATTGGCATGATAAAATTCCATTCGTCGCTTAATTTGGATCGTTTTTGCGTTCGTTACGACTTCCGTCGTAATTAACCGAATAACGCAACTGTACGACCAAACGAACCGACATCCAAGATGTTTTTTAGGATTTTTTGAGTTCCCTATACTTTAACATCATTTTATAGACTTGAAATGGGGTTAACGGGGCTTAAACGTGCCAAAAATGCGTCAAAATGCAAGTTTTACAAGTTCAGGGGCTAAAAATGTAAATCTGCCAAAGATGCTTAGGCGGGCCGTGTAAGCCCAGATCATATGTTACGCGGGCCGCGACAGAGCTGCAGATCAGAAACATTGAACCTAGTCTTCCAGTTTGTTTTTGATGGTTTTGTTCATGGTTTTTGGATACCATCTGCTAGATTTTGATAGTTTTACATGTCCCATGGTATTAGAATACCACTAGCCCACATGTATGGCTTAGATCGTTCCCTCTTTAGCAAGAAATGATCCTAACGGTTTTATGAAAACTATATAAAGCCATGCCTTCCTTCCATTTCTACTCACCCTTGATCTGATTTCTCTAAGTTGAAGTTATAATACTTCATACCTGAGATTTTAAGATCAAGTTCTCCCTAGCTTGGACCCTTTGTAAGCTTCTTTCCTTCTTTTATCGCTTTTTGAGCGTGAAAGTCAAACAGTGTTTGACTTTCTGCTTTGACCATGAATTGGTCAACACAAAGTTCTTTTGAACTTTGCAACGTGAGCGTAATCACGATGGTTATAGTCCCTTGTGACTATACCTACTGATTACCACGTTGACTAGGCGTAGTGACGAGTCGTAGTTTCGGTCAAAATGCGCATTTAAGCGTATTTTGCAACCAAACTAATCTTGGTATCAAAACACTATGTTTTGATATCATAACCTGTTTTCTAACTTAGGTAAACATGTTCCAACATGTTTAGCTCGTCACTTTTAGTTTAGTGCTTGTATAGAGTCGTAAGTCAAGCGGTCTAAACCACCGCTTAGACTTTCGAACTCGACCCATTTGGTCGATCATTAGGATCCGACCAAGCATGTTTAGTGACCATAGTTGTATAGGGAATAACCTTCCGAGGTTATACCTTATGGTCACATAGTTTAAGTAGTTGTATGATAGGTAGTTTATATGCCTTAGGAAAATGACCAAAATGCCCTTTTCATGCATAATTGGATTTTAAGCATATGTAACCTAAAATTTTGTCACTTAACTGATTATGCAACATATTTAAACATGTTTAGGCATATAATACTTCTCATAGGACTAGTTAGACGTCTCGAACGTGCGTTTACGCGAACAACGCGTTAAAGTAGTGTAAGCTACCTTAATGGGTCGTAACGGGTCGAAAGCACTTAGGTTAGGTTCCTATTTAGTATGTAGGCTTTGTTAAACCATGTCATATGAGTTCCAATACTCATTTGGTTTACAAAACCTCATCCTATCCGATCTTCCGACTTAGGTCCGGTTTATTTATATAGATATTAGGTTGCCGATTGATTCCGTGCTCCCTCTAGCTTTGCTTGGTTGTTGTTTAAGACTTCTAAGCATCCTCAAGTGAGTACATAGTTCCCCTATTTTACTGTTTTCAATTGTTTTGGGGTGATTCATATGTGTTAAATGTTTTCGATGATTTTAACGATGGTTTCGAAAATGATTAAAATGGTTTATACAAAATTAATAACGATTTCGATAATGTGAACAAACTTGTTGGTTGTAATTACATAACGAATAACATTCATTAATTTTGGCCGAACCGACCAGTATTAGGTTATGGTACCATAGGATCTGACAAATCCCGTTATCAGACTGCACCTATGGTTATGTGTGGGTTAGGTGGGTAGCGACCGAATATGTGATTGTTAACTTACCCTTTGGTGGTTTGTTAATGCAAGTTTCGAGATAGTCGAGGCACGAAGGTTTGGATGTTATTAGCGAGACGACCAAAAGTAGTTTTCACAATTAAAACGAGAATGATTTAAACGACTGAAACGATTTTGACAAGTTAAACGAATTGGATAAACAATTGGTTTTTGGGTAGTGATTAGATAATGGGATGGGTGTGATGTGATAAAAGCATGATAGATACGCCGCTGGTACATCTTATATATAAGTGTTTTTATCATATTACATTCTGTGGCATTATTTAGTTCACTTGGTTAAACGATTTTAAAACGATGTCACATAATGATATATTCGATAGGATATAAACCATACGAGTTTTATTAACGAGTTTTTACGAGATGTTTTACAATTTGATTTAATTAAATAAATGTTTTGGGTTAAGAATCATGGCTACGAGATTTTATAAATTATAACCAACTTGATTTGAGTTGGTTAATTATGTTGTAATACTATATTTTTCAAAACAAGGTTTTTAATTAAGTATTGCAACATGTAAACTAGCCATGAATCCGACACTCTCATAAAACCTATGTGCTCGCCAGCATTTCTTTGCTGACTTTGTTTTTACATATGTTTCAGGTGTTGTTGAATGATGTTGATTGCTAGGATGCATGCTCACTTAAGACTGGACGAGGTCTTAGTGACTTAATAACAAAGATAGACTATGTTTAACTTGTTTGTTTAAATTTCAAGACAATGTAATTGGTTAATCTTTAAATAAAACAAAACTTCAAATTTCCGTGTGTTATGAAACAATGATTCTATTACAACACTCCCCGACGTTTCCGCCGCGATTTGTTGTTTTACGCGGTCGGGGTGTGACACGGCACTTTTTATTTGGTTTTGTATTAATGACTTTAATAACTAGTTTCTTATGTTGAAGGTGAATTCTTCCTATCATTTTTCCGTGGTGTGTTGGCATTACTTTACTGTCTATATAAAGTAAAAGATTGCATCATTAATGTTTTTACGGTCTATATAAAAGCATGTTGACTACCTAGTCGGGGGTCAGGGGAATGGTTTGGTAAGGTTCTTACCTTGTTCAGTGTATGGATCCTGCAAGGACCTGGTTCAAGCTTACTAGGACCTCCTTCAATACCCACTGGTATTGGATGGCGGGGGTGCGGATAGCTTGAACCCCTCTTATGTAAACTACTATTAATACATTAAACTGGCTTCTTGGGATTGTATCCTTGCTGACTCAAACCACTTAGCCGAGGGTAACGTCACCTTTAAAAGAGGGGCCTACCACTTTTCGCATTAATAACTTAATTAATTATCTTTCAATATTCCGACCCTTTGGGATTGTATCCATGCTGACTCAAACCACTGGGTTGAGGATAACGTCACCTTCAAAAGAGGGGCGAGTCGGATCCAAGTGATTCATCTTGTCTATCTGTTTTTATTTTATTTTATTTATGCATTTCTTAGTTTTTATTTTATTGTTTTAAATCTTTTCTCAAAAAA
This sequence comes from Helianthus tuberosus, assembly GCA_030545235.1. Classification (NCBI taxonomy): domain Eukaryota; kingdom Viridiplantae; phylum Streptophyta; class Magnoliopsida; order Asterales; family Asteraceae; genus Helianthus; species Helianthus tuberosus. Next base: position 93,816,303 of record CM060397.1, on the reverse strand, counting down.
ATTAGATTGATTAGACGTTGAGAATAAACCGGTACTATAAGCTCTTGTGTCCTTGGACGACCTCAGTATCTTACCAACGCTATACTACGCTCACGATGGGTGCATTTGCCCAAGTGTGTGTTTAGTGTTAGTAGAATATCGTGTTTTATAAATTTAAAACTTGACTAATGCGTAAAATGGGCTCAAAATATCAATAAAAATATATCGCACTCGACACGCACCATCTGTCATCATGGTATCCCCATTGACATCATCTCTGATCATGATGGTCGCTTTACATCTCGCCTTTGGCAAACATTTCAATCTGCTATGGGTACTCATATTAACCTTAGCACCGCTTTTCATCCTCAGTCCGACGGTCAATCCGAGCGTACTATCCAAACTCTAGAGGATATGCTTCGGTCATGCGTAATCGATTTTGGTGGCAACTGGGATATGCATTGCCTTTGATCGAATTCTCGTACAATAATAGTTATCAAACGAGAATTCAAATGGCACCTTTCAAGGCATTGTATGGTCGTAAGTTTCGTTCGCCTATTTGTTGGCACAAGATCGGAGAAGCTCAAATCACCGGTCCCGAGCTTATATAAGTGACAACGGACAAGATTTTACAGGTTCGAGATAACTTGCTGAAAGCCAGAAGCCGACAAAAGAGTTACGCTGATAAGCGTCGTAAACCTTTGGAATTCGAAGTAGGTGATTTTGTACTTCTCAAGGTATCCCCTTGGAAGGGCGTAGTTCGATTTGGTAAGAAAGGGAAACTCGTACCTCGCTACGTAGGTCCTTTTAAGATTCTCGAAAGGATTGGCAAGGTAGCGTATCGACTGGACCTACCTGAAGAACTCAACAACGTTCATCCTACATTTCAAGTCTCAAACTTGAAGAAATGTCTAGCTGAAGAAGGACTTCAAGTTCCACTCGAAGATCTTCAAATCAACGAGACCTTGCACTTCGTGGAGAAACCTGCCGAGATCATGGATCGAGGAGTCAAGCAATTGAGGCGCGGTCGAATTCCTATCGTTAAGGTTCGATCTGAAGGAAAACGTGGCGCCGAGTTTACTTGGCAACTCAAAAGTGATATGAAGGCTAAGTATCCGCATCTATTCGTCGCATCTTTCTAAATTTCGGGACGAAATTTCCTAAAGGAGGGGAGACTGTAATGCCTTGCTTTTTCGTAACTTTCCTTATTTAGGAAGCGTGTCTCGTATTTCTATTTTCGGAAAGTTGTTTTTCTTGTAATCGTACCCTATTTCAAATCGTTGTAAATCCGAGACTTGATTATAATAAAATTGGTCGTTTATGTGAAATATACATTGTTTGTACATATATCTATACCTTCAAGTCATACACCTATATCTTTAAACATGTTAACTTGCAAACAACGCGAATACGTAACTTTAATCGTTGTTTATGTGAAATTACTTCCCACAATACATAATCCATGATTGTATACTTGTTTTAATACCTAAACATGATTTTTGATCAATTCGTTTCAAACACTTACAACCATATTGTACATACTTGTAAATCACATTCTTTTGTTCAATTAAAACATGTTTTACATACATTTTTAGACCTTGTTACATGTTAGAGACCCACTAAAGGTTATTGTAACACCTTAATTATATAACATACTTAACAAATAACCATCTTAATGTTAAAAAAAGACAACAGTCCGATCGCAAGCTGTCAAGGGGAGTTTGGTTTGTTGTTTAATGTATAACTTCCAACCACATGCACTTAATGCTCAACCACCTTAACCCTAATTGCTTCCCTATATAAAACACCCTTCCCCAACCTTTTTACCACTTTTACAAGCTCAAAAAACTCTCTAAAACACTCCTAAACTCAGCTGAGTTTCAGCCAGTTGCAACAGAAAGTTCCAGCACTTCTAAGTGAGTTTTACTCACTTCTTCTTCTATTTCTTTCTTGTTATTTCTTCTAAAACACTTGGATAACCTATAGGAAGGTTTTCACAAGTTTGACTGGGCAAACTAAGGTGAAACCTCACCATTTTTTAGGTCCAAAGTGCACTAAACTTTTTGCTTGTTTTTATCTTTTTATATGTTCATGTTTTTGGTAGAAACTTGGTGGAATCTTGTTCCCACCAAGCTCACAACTTAGTCTATGGTTGTGGGTTTGTGTTAGGATGATTTCCATCAAAGTTTTGGGTTCAAACACCCATTTTACTTATGTTCATATATGATAATCGAATGATGAAAACAAGCACAAGTCATCATCTTCCATATGATAAACTTGTGGCTTGTGAAGTGTGAAAAAATGGAGGCCTTGGCTTTCCAAACTAAGTTCCACTCCTTCATTTGAACTTTGTATATGAACACTCTTGTGACTTACTAGAAACAAAGTACCTTAGCCCGGTCTAGCCCTCCTCACTTAGTTCATTCTTTCCATGATGTGTGGGTACACCCGGGTTGTAGTGTACTTGGTCACTTGAGCTTTGTTAGAATAGATTTATTTCTTGTTTTATGACCCTCCAAACCATCTTCAAGATGGTTTGTGTAGTGGTGAATCATATAATGAGGTTTTAACCTCCATGCTTGACATACATGATACTACATGATATTCTTGATTGGACTTAGTTTAGGCTATTATTATTATGACCATATAAGTATATAAACTATATAAAAACATGGTTGAATTTGTGATGGTAATCAAGTTATGATTATTCGTCATAAACCTAGGCTAACATATCTAAAATTCTAAGATACTTGTTATGATTCCAATGGATTTGGGACCCATGAAACTACTTAACATGGTGTCATAAACGAGCTCTTAGAACTAGATATTATTTTCATATACATACTTTTGATACTTAAATTCCAAGTCCGAATCTTCCATTCTAATTCCATAAACTTACACACCTTGTTTCCCCATGTAGGGTGACTTGGTGATTTCAACCTCAACAAACAACTCTTCATGGGATTATCGAGTTTGAAGCTTGCAAAACCATGAGTACACTTAACCCATTTCTGTTTTACACATTTTTAAAATCACAACACTTAAACTTTATCTTTATGCACAAACAATCCAATAGATGCATGCATACATTATACTTGATACATATATCTAGGTTAGTTCGTTTTGTGAATGAACTTGTCATTAACTTCGATCAAGCCTGTAGATGCATATGTCGATGACATTATTTTCGGGTTTGCCAATGATGAGCTCTGCAAAGAATTTGAGAAAGTTATGAAGCAAAAGTTTGAAATGAGCTCAATGGAGGAAATGAAGTTCTTCCTCGGCTTGCAGGTCGATCAACTGCCAGAGGGGATCTTTATACATCAAACAAAGTATGTTCATGATGTACTGGAGAAATTCAGCATGTCAGGGACCGCTGCAACTAACCATGGTATAAATCTGGATCTCACGAGAGAAAGGTGGACGAAACCTTGTACCGGTCCATGATTGGTTCGCTTATGTACTTAACTGCATCAAGACCCGATATAATGTACCCAACTTGCCTCGCGGCCAAATATCTGTCAAGTCCTAGAGTCTCACATCTCATGATCACGAAAAGGATCTTACGCTATCCGAAAAGAACTCTAAGCTTAGGCCTGTGGTATCCCAAAGATGGTGATTTCAGACTTGAGGGTTACTTAGACTCGGATTTCGGTTGCTGCAAACTAAATTCAAAGTCTACAACTTCAGGCTACCAATTCTTCGGTCCACGACTGGTAACTTGGCAGTGTAAGAAATAAACCACAGTCGCACTCTCTACCTGCGAAGCTGAGTTTGTCTCAGCTAGCAGTTGCTGTTCACTGATTCTGTGGATTCAGCAGTAGATGAGGGATTATGGTTTGCATTTTCTTACCTCGCCTATTTTTGTAGATAACGAGGCTGCAATAAATATAACCAAAAACCCGGTACATCACGCTAAAACAAAACATATTGAGATTTGACATCACTTCAACTATGACTGTTATGAGAAGAAGTTGATTCGAGTTGAAAAAATCCACACCGACGAACAAAAAGCTGACCTTCATACTAAACCATTTGATAAAACACGTTTTCATTATCTTTTGAAACTAAACGGGATGAAGCTTTTATCGTCAGGGGGAGATGTTATTGGCATTGATGAAGAATCCAAAGCAGAGGACATTGGGAAGCAATCTGCTTTGGTTTGTCAGATTTTTAAATGTTTTGGTCTTTAGGGGGAGAAAATGTAGTAGAAAATACAAAAAACATTAAAAAATGTAAAAAAATACAAAAACAGTAAAAATTCAAAAATGTAAAAAACAATGAAAAAACCAAAAAGAGTTAGTGTAAAAAGAGGAAATGATAGTACATCAGCTAGACTGTCACGGTACGCTAAAGATTTGGAAAGTTAAAAAGCATTAAACGGTCTCACTGATGATGTGTCGGTAGGCTTTTACACATTTAGTAAACTGAATTCAGAATATAAACATAAATACTATATCTTGCTTATTTCGTGGGGAACATCTCTCGGATATATGGGTAACCTCCAAAATCTTGTTTGAAAGATTGCCTAATTCTGTGTTGGGATTGAACCCTACCAGAGGAACAGATGATCTAAAGCCAAAACCAGGTCACAACAGTGGATTCACAATAAACAGTAGTTTGCACTAGACTTTTCCCTTGAAAGTGATTTGAAACATCTGATGACCTCCAACCCACTGATCGTTACAACTGCTGGCCTACAACTGCTGGTCACACTAAAGTCTGATGAAGTACAAAGCCCTGCTGTTCAATCTACTGCTATGGGTCAAGCACTGCTGGGTTACAACAAGTACTGCTGGGTTCACATCAGTGGAAGGTTTCAGCAGATGTTTAACTTCTGTTATGTTATATATTGTAGTCAGTGGTTAGCATAAGCAGTGTCTGTATTAGATCATTAGTTAGAGTTTGTTGGTTTGTTAAACGTCACTTTCATGGTGATGTCAGCAAAGATGCTTCAGTGGTTTGACTGTGCCTATAAATGGAACAGTACCCTGTACTGTTTCAATTGATTGTCTGGGAGATTCCATCTCCTCCAATCCTTTCATCCTGTGCAATCAACCTTGGGGCATCTTGCTGAAGGGGAGTTTTAGTATGTAAGCAGTGCTGTAATCATTCTTGTACTTTAATCATTCAGCTCAATGAAAAGCATGTGTTTATTAAAACTATTTTCCTTTTGATTGTGTTTACAAAGTTTGTTTATTATTTCCGCTGCACCTTACATTGATCAATATCCATTCATTTGTTCAAATTATAACAAACAAACACTATCACGAGACCTCTGATCCTTACAATTGGTATCAGAGCTTGGACAGTCAAATTCGATCTAACAGTCAATTTGACATAACAGTTCAACTCAAAATTCATTGATGCTAAGGTTGATCGTATTTAGTTGAAAAACAGAGTAACGAGTAATCTCGTATAAAGTGGTTTATTCAAAAAAACTTTGTAATACAACCAGGATGTCATAAGACACACAAATTCACGTAACAGCAAAATCATGCATAAATCACCAATAGGTTCAGATCTGAAAAGTTCATCTGGTGACTTTGGTTGGATTATTCATATTACAAGATTGATTTCAAAAGTTATTATGAAATTTGTGATGTTAGCATCATAAATGTTGCTAAGGTGTTCACCTCGTGATTAACAAAGAGTTATGTTCAGATAAAACATTGGTGTCTTTGTTAATACTAAAAGAGAGAAATCAAAACTTTAGCTATCAGATCTTATGTATTAAAAAACAGGTTGAGAATCCTCAAAAAGGACCAAATCAATTGTGTTAAAAATACATTAAGAAAAATCGACAGTCAAAATTATTCAGATCATATGTAATGTGAAATTTGGCATAATCATTTGCAAAAATGACCAAATTTCTTAAAACGTTGCTGTAAAATGATTTTGGAATCAAAGTATTCTTTCCTTAGAACCTTCCAGTAAGTATTTAAAGCTTATCAATGGAGAGGACAAAAAAGGGAAGAAGAAAAAAATCACAAAACCTCTTAAGTGTGTTTATTTCAAAACTTTTGAAGTCAAAAGAAGTGAATATAAATACAAAACACTTAAGAGTTCAAAATTTGGGTTAAAAAGGTCATCAAGCAACCGTGTGCACTCATTGATTCAGGGAAATTCAGGTAACATAAGTATCACTGGTGATTAACTTTACAAGAGGACTGGACAAAATCTCTCAAAATCATCACATGGTAATAAGGTCTATAAAAGGGCTTTCAAAACTTATGTGAACATGTCTCCTCATAGTTGCAATCAACTGATAAGGAAATGGTCTCAAAGCAGAGGTGATTAAAATGTATTTCAAACCACTGACCATTCTCCTAAACTTGAGAATGATGTGATAATCATATATCAAGTTTTATTTCACCAGATCTTGTTGATGCTGTTTTCAGAAAACCTTTATTGTTTTTGCAAAGGCTTTTCTTCAATAAAACAGGATATATTATTCTTGATTTTTTTAGAATGATATATTTTGTACCTTTACTTATTTTAGATAGTAAAAGTCTCTTTCTCCTGTCAGGTAGTAGAACCCTTATTTTTTTACTTAGGGTGATAATTTCCTTGAAAAATAGCTCAAAAAGGAAATGGTGAAATAGATAAGGTCATTTCAAACTCAAGTTGTCATCACAGATAAAAGTTTGACTGCTAACTAACCTTAAAAAGCTTGATTACTCATGGTCTATTCAAAAGATTAAAACACAAAATGAGTGGTCAATATGAAAGGTTTTTATCACCAGGGATATTAAACCACTATTTATAATCCTGAATGTAAATCTCTGAAAGATCTGCTGATATGATTAAACTTGACAATATGCATCTAAAAATGTGTTTTGCAAAGGATGTCATTTTACAGATACTTCAAAACAACGGTTGTACAGAACAGCTGTTAAAGATATATCAACAGTTGCAGACCAATCTAGCCTCAAAATATCAATCACTGCTGATAAATGTCCATAAAAAATGGATAAAAATCAAAACAGCATTTTAATTTCATGATTCATACCCATAACCACTGATCTGTTTCAAACATCTGTTCAGAAAATACTGTCCACTGCTGAAAGTTAACCCCTGTTCTCTTGTCTCATTGAAAGCCACTGATGTTCAAAATCAGTGTTTTCAACCACTGATATGCTATCCACTGATAGTGAAAGTCATCCACTGTGGGCCCATATGTCCTTCTAACAACCACTGATACTTGTACTAACAGTGGTTTCTTTAACAACTGTCTTCCACTATTCATCTTTTGTCAGAGGTTGGCACGTGGTCAGTACTTATCCGTCAGATTTTTGTAACCGCCGCCATGTCAGCACTCACTTTTCCACTTTATAAAACCCTGCCCTAACACCCAAACAGGGTTTTCACTGTCGAATCGAATTCATAAAAATTCCTTTCTCAAAGCAGTTTTCATCTCATTTCCATAAATTCCTTCACAACTTTCTTCGATCGTCTTCTCCAAAATGACTAAATCGAAGTCCTCCGCAAAATCATCTTCCAAAGAAGCCTCTCAAAAGGCGAAGTCCATCGAAATCCCACACAAAACTTCTCACAACCTTCTGGGTCTTCTCACAAAACCCAGCACCACTGATGCTTTTGAATCCATCATTGATATCATGTCTGCATCAAAGTATAAAACTTTGTTAATAGCAGATGCACCAATTTATTTGGACACTCAAAGAGAGTTCTGGAAGAATATTACCCTTGATAAACAAGGAAAAGATGTCTAGCCATTAACTCCTCTCTAAAGGGTAAAGCTGTCCAAATCACACCACAATCCATCTCGGAAGTCATTGAACTCAATGATCAGCAAGGTAAAACCTCTTTTCCCAAAAATGAGTTAAAAACTGATTTCCTTGAAAGGGGTTATGCAGAGCAAATAAAAAGGGATACCTTACAAAAAGGAAATTTTCCACCTGCAACAAGATTTTTGTTCCATACTCTGCTAATGTGTGTTTCAAACAAAACCACCTCTTTTAATGAGATACCATTAAAGATTCAAAATCTGGGATATGCTATTCTTCAAGAGGAAAATTTTAATTACTCCCAGGAAATCTTTAATGATTTGGTTAAAAATGTTGATCAAAAGCCATTCTTACTTTTTCCAAGATTTTTAAGTTACTATTTTGAAAAGAAACTTGGTAAGAATGATGCTGCTGCAATAAAACAAGGTGTCTCTTTTCAAATAAACAACTTAACTGCAGAAACTTTTACAAGAATGTCAACACCTTGCAAAACACAAGAAGAGGTGCCTGAGCAGACTTTAGCAGCTACCACTGCTCCTCAGGTATCTGCTGTTGAGCCCACTGCTCAAGGTGATCAAAGTAGCAAAACAACTGCTTTGAAACCCACACCTAAAATTACCAAAAAGCCAAAACAGAAGAAAACTCAAAAACCCCCCAAACCCACTAAAAAGGAAACTCTGGAAGATGAGATACCAGAGCAAATGCCAGTGACAGCACAAAAGTCACAAGAAACCACTGCTGCTACTTCCTCACAGCAGTTGGTAGAAATATCTCAACCTATGACTGAAACTCCTCCTGGTTCTTCTCAAAAAGAACAGGTTGTACATATAGGGACACCACAATATGATGCTCTGGAATCACTTGCTTCCATCATCCACAGCCCAATGCCTGGGGCAAATTCTCTTTCCACACCCAACCTCACATCCACAATTCCCCCACCAACTAAATTATTGTTGGATGCTATTGATCTGAACCAGGCACAAACCAGTCCTTCTCACTCACCTATCAATGAGAATATACTTCAACAAACGACTGGGTTTGATGTATCAATCATAGCTAACCCACCAACAAGACCTGAGGAGGTTACACCCCTTGAGTTACAAGTAACTCTTGGTGGTAATCTAAGTGAAGCAGCCACTACAAGTGCTGAACCCACTGGTTTGCATTTGGACAGTGGTTACATCAATAAGACTTCCTTGGAGGAAATTTCTACTATGGGAACATTTGTGTATCCAGTTTTCACTGGTTCACTAAAAAGTGTCTCTGTTTCTGAAGGAAGAAGTCCCCAGTACCGAGAAAAAGGGGCATCACTGGATGATTTTTGGAATACAATTCCTCAATCAACCACTGTTACAACCACTGATAGTGGGAAATCAGATGATCCCATTAAGTTGGGTGATGATTTATTGTACCAAGAATTGACGACCAGAGTTGACAAACTAGACACATCTGTTGCAGAAATCAAAGGCATGCTGCAACAGGTGTTGAAAGATCAAAAGGTACCATCCACTGCTGCATCAACTTCAACAGCTGAACCAACATACACTCTCACTGCAAGTGAGTTGTGGAACTTATTTCAACCAATGCTCAACTATCAAAAACAACTAGCTGATCAGCCACATGAGATTCAGGTTCAAAAGATCAGGAATGTTATGGATGCAAGGTTTAAAGACACTCAAGCTGATATTAAGGCAATTAAGGCCCACATATTGAGCACCTCTGGCACTGTTCCTCCCTCTATCATAATTATAGATAATCCAAAACCAGCTGATGCCAAAAAGGGGGAGAAAGTGAAACCTGATGGGTCTAAAAAGATTGATGAAACCACTAAGACCTCTGTTGATGAAAAAGCAAAGGTAAAATGTGATTTGGAGGCAAAGGAAAAAGCAAAGTTTGAACAGGAGAAGAAAGCTTTCATGGAACTGAATGTGCAGGGTACTTCTGAGCCAAAGGATGATGAAAATCCCAAGGATGAAAAGAAGAAGCCCACTAAACAACTGAGGCAACCCAAATCCATACCATCCAGATCCGGAAAACACACTCCCAAACTTCCTAAAAGCTCCACACATCAATCTTCCACGCAAACAGCTGTTGTAACACATGTTGTCTCAACAACAGTTGATACTTCAGTGGTTTCAGCAGCTGTTAAACCAACAACCACCACCTCAGTTACAACAACTGCTCTCACTCAAATCATTCAAACCACTGCCCCACCAGAAACACCGGTTGTCTCAACACCTGTCAGTCCAAGCACCCTCACTTCACTACAAGCCATCTTCACTCCAATCAACAAATCACCCAAAAGCACTTCTTCACTGGAGAAAACTTACACCAGAAAAAGAAAAACAACTCAGGCAGATGATGACAAATATGATCCTATTGCTGCAAAATATCCACTGGAACTGGAAGCTGTAAAAAATGAGATGAGACAATTCTACACTGAGGATGATCCTTCAAAAAGAAGATTTCCTTCTCTCATAGGCTTCATAAACCCAGAAAATATGGATGAATATCTCAAGCTCAAAGCAAGGTAGGCTAAGATAAGAGCCAAACTTGAATGTGAAGATCAAGGTGACAAAGCCATTTCTGAAAAAAAATGGAATTTTTGCTCACTAAAGTCAAACAGATGGAAGACTATGCAAGAGATCTGAGCAAGGAAATGTCAAACTTACCACCCAAGGCAGATCTACGAAAAGAAATGAGAAAAGAGTATCTTGCATACATCATGAAAGAAAAAAATTATCCAGCTGAAGAAAAACAATTCGATGAATGGCCAATAGTTGCTTTAAAGCATGAGGCAAACAGAATTGAAAGAATAAAAAATGATCCAAGCAAGAAGAGGACAGCTCCAAACTGGAGCAAATACAAAAGGCTCATTGCTGATCTTACATCAGAGTACAAAAGGAAGAAGCAAGAGCTGGTGGATGCAAAAGTTGGATCTGCAAATGACATAGCAAAATGGACTAGGCAATATACAGATGAGGCCTATGAGAGGCTAAAGAAAAGGAAGATGACAGATTCAAACACACCAAAGAAGCCTGATCACATAAAACCAGAACAGCAGATCAAAACTTCTGAACCACTGCTCACATCAACAGACATCTCAGACATTGAGTTAGATCAAAGAGAAAGACAAGAACTGGTTGATAAAGAGACAGCAGAAGATATAGCTGCAGCAAATGAGATCATAAACAGGGCTTTCAAGCAAATGACAGCTGAAAATTCTGAACTGGTAAAAGTTCAGGATATAGCTCAACAAATCTTTACAAGGCCACAATCATCAGACTCATCTGTAAATAAACCTCTCCCAAGAAACCCATTGGGTTCAAAAATACTAAAATGGACGTCTGATCAAAAGACCCATGTATTGACTATGATCAGATCCAATGGTGAAGTGAAGTATATATCAAGGAAACAAGCACTAGACCTTGGTGTTGAAGATCTACAAGATCTCCTTGAACTTACACTGTGCAGGGATGAGGATGACTCAAGTTCCAAGGACTTTGTGGTGGAATTTAAAAGGCAAGCTAAGGAACTTCTGATGGGAAAATAAAGATCCAGAATAATGAAAGGTTTTGGCATCATCTGTTCCAGGGGGAGATTGTTGGGATTGAACCCTACCAGAGGAACAGATGATGTAAAGCCAAAACCAGGTCACAACAGTGGATTCACAATAAACAGTAGTTTGCACTAGACTTTTGCCTTGAAAGTGATTTGAAACATCTGATGACCTCCAACCCACTGATCGTTACAACTGCTGGCCTACAACTGCTGGTCACACTAAAGTCTAATGAAGTACAAAGCCCTGCTGTTCAATCTACTGCTATGGGTCAAGCACTGTTGGGTTACAATAAGTACTGCTGGGTTCACATCAGTGGAAGGTTTCAGCAGCTGTTTAACTTCTGTTATGTTATATATTGTAGTCAGTGGTTAGCATAAGCAGTGTCTGTATTAGATCAGTAGTTAGAGTTTGTTGGTTTGTTAAACGTTACTTTCATGGTGATGTCAGCAAAGATGCTTCAGTGGTTTGACTGTGCCTATAAATTGAATAGTACCCTGTATTGTTTCAATTGATTGTCTGGGAGATTCCATCTCCTCCAATCCTTTCATCCTGTGCAATCAACCTTGGGGCATCTTGCTGAGGGGGAGTTTTAGTATGTAAGCAGTACTGTAATCATTCTTGTACTTTAATCATTCAGGTCAATGAAAAGCATGTGTTTACTAAAACTATTTTCCTTTTGATTATGTTTACAAAGTTTGCTTATTATTTCCGCTGCACCTTACATTGATCAATATCCATTCATTTGTTCAAATTATAACAAACAAACACTATCATGAGACCCTCCGATCCTTACATTCTGAGATACTAGGTTTTTATACTTAGTGATATCTGGGGTATTATACCAGGACTTTTGATATTGCGGAAGCAATAGCCTAGTCCTCGTATAATACTTTACGCACTTTAAATAAATCTTTCCCTCAGCATAAAAATTGATAAATATCGAAAGATACAAATCAAGTGTTGTTGTAAAGAAGATCCCTAAGTGGGACACACCTAAAGTCGAGCCATCATCTCTCTGTCTGAACGGAAGTTCTAACCTTAGCTCTCATGGTCTCGCACTACCCAGAGAACATATATCATTATAGTATATTCATCTGTAAGACCGAATATGGGGAATCTGGATACGAGAGTATATTTTGAGGTGGGACACGCGAATAAGTTAAGTGCTTAAAACATTAATCCCGTATCTTGAATCAGTTGAACTCTGTGTGAGAATTTAAGTGGATTAGTATACTGATAATTTAGGTGAATCGTTTAAAACTTTGTGTGTTATAAGCTCAACGGTGCTTGTGACTCGTCGGTAGCTGATATGATCCTCTAACATAACTCACAAAAATATGTTTGTAAATAGCTTGTTGTTTCATTCTCAGATTAAAACCCAAAAATATTTTCAGTGTGTTTTGTTATAAACTTTTTAAAATACAAAAAGATTTTATTTCTGCATTATTTTCGACAAACTAGTGTTGGAGAGCTGATCTTCAGATTCTGAGATGCAGAGAAAGATCCTGAATAGATTGGGTGGGAGCTTATCTGAGAATGTTGGGGAACTGAAAAGCTGAACAAGTTCATTAAGTTGAAACTTGTATTTTGAAAAGTTGAAAAATTGATCAAATATGTCAGATGGTCGTAATCAAGTCATTAACTTGGACCTGGATACTTGAGTGGATGTTAAAATCTGATAAAATTGGAAAATCTTTGAAAAATTGAAAAAGTTTTGAAATTGGAAGTCCATCCGGACGAATGGACTAAGTCCATCTGGACGGATAGAGAAAAAGTCCATCCGGAGAATAGCTCATCCGGACGAATGGACTTTGGGAAATATATAAGGCCATCCAGACATATTGTTGTTCATTCGAAACATTTTCCATCTGGACACACCATATTTCTCTCTCAAACTTTTCAAGCAAATTCTAGCCGTTACTCTGCCAAATTTTAGTCCTAGGGGTGTTGATTAGCACAACATCTACTATGGTGAAGTGGTGTGTGCAAAGCGTGATATGATTTTATTAATATTTTGAGCCCAGTTTATGCATAAATCATGTTTTAAATTTATAAAACACGATATTCTACTAACACTAAACACACACTTGGGCAAGTGCACCCATCGTGAGCGTAGTATAGCGTTGGTAAGATACCGAGGTCGTCCAAGGACACAAGAGCTTTTAGTACCGGTTTATCCTCAACGTCTAATCAATCTAAATTTTGTGAGAAAAGTTTTGAAACATGAAAATAAAAACTAAAAATGAAAAGATAAATAAAATAAAAACAGATAGACAAGATGAATCACTTGGATCCGACTCGTCTTTAATGTATCCTTTGATGATTTTCACACTTTCGGACTTCTTAAGAGATTATCTTAGTTGTAGTAGTAGGCCCCTCTTTTGAAGGTGACGTTACCCCTCTCTTGGGTGTGCCTAATATTTCCCAATGAGGGTTTTTGTGATAATCATAACAAAATATGCATTATTCGAGCTCAATGACTATTTACGACAAAACTACGAAAGTCTGCCGATCCAAAACAGGGTCATAAGCTAGACATGCCCTAAATACCCTTAACATAACTTAGAAATAAGTTTTGGAGGGTTTGGTGTGTGAAAATATGCTTCTTTGATCACAGGGACTAAATGTGTCAAAACTGCTAAAGTATGCAAATTCACGCATATTCTGCGTTCTGACCATATCTGTACATCCAAAAATATTTGTAATCATTAAAATGTTATATTTTAGTGATGGGAATGCAAATATACCATTCGTTGCGAAATTTGGGTCGTTTTCACGTTTGTTAAAGCGTTCGTCGCAATTAAGCGAAAAACGTGACCGTACGACCGAACGAATTGACATCCACGACATTTCCAGGAAAAAAATCAAGTTACATATGCCTTAAGTCCTTTATATAACCTAAATTTGGGGTTAAAAGGGGTTAAAAGTGACAATACGCGACAATACAAGTCCAGGGACTAAATCTGCCAAAAATGGAAAGTCTGCCCCTGCCAGGTCCATACGGACCGTAAAGGAAAACCCCATACGGTCCGTAAGGGGTCCCCAATAGTAAAAATTTTGTGTGGCCTCCAAGCAAACCTCCTACTCGAAAAATGTGGCTGCTTGTGACACGTCCCGAGACACTTGTAATGATCTCCAAAGGGTTCATAACACCTGGAATGATCACATTAAACCTCCACAAGTATAAATAGGTGCTTGATTTCATTCTTAAACTTGCACCTCTTCTTGTTTTCCTTCTATCTTCTCTATTGGAAGTTCCTGGGCAATTGGGAGCATCCTCTGAGTTTTATTCTGTCCCTAGGACCACTTGTGAGTGTTCCTTTCGTGACTAGTTATTTTATTTGGCTCTTATAGCCAAAAAGTCAAGCGTTTATGATAAACGCTTTGACTTTTAGTTAGACCTTAAATGGTTAAGCCATGGTTCACAACGAACATGGCTACGTGATCTTAATTAGGTAGGTGTTAATCCCTCAAAAGGGCACCTCCTAAGAATCACGTTTGCTTGATTAATTGACGAGTCAACGTATTGACATTTTAAAAACTCAACGGGTCAGATTTTAAAATAATTGCGATCAGAGTTTAAAGGTGTTCTAAAATACGTTTTATCACTTAAACAACTTGTTAATAATTATTAGAACATGTGTAAACATGTTCGGCTCATCAATTCCGGTTTTAGAGTTGGCTCGCAACCAAAAGTCACGTAGTTTGACTTCTACGTTGACTTTTGGTTATTAACCGAATTAGACTGGTATGCTATTGGTTTAAGGTTCCGTTATGATCAACATATGATGTAGCATAACCCTATAAGGTTATATTACTTGATCATATTAGTAATATAAGTTTTATGAAAGTTTCCGTATTATTGCCATATTTGACCTTTATGCCCTTTTTAGCAAAAATAAGGTTTTAGACACAAATAAGCTTTCAAATGATTTAGGTACGGATATGTTAACATGTTTTACATATTTTGATGTTACAAATCAGATCATAAACTGAGTTTGCGTATAATGTCGTAAATTATGCTTTAAATTGACCAAAATGCCCTTTATGCGCATAGATCGGTTTTAAGCATAATTTTTCATACCAAACTCATTGCCTACTAATTTAATATCATAATAGGATATTTTGGGATATCAATTCAGATTATAAACTGAGTTTATGCACAAGTGCTTGTATTATGTTCTTAAATGACGATAATGCCCTTATAACACACAAAATGGTTTTAAAGCATGATTATCATACGAAACCTTTTCCTACTGATATGTTATATTAAATAACATATTTTGGCCATATAAACCTGATCATAACATCAGTTTTCTTTAAACATCGCACATATCGTCATTTAACAATTTTAATGCCATTTCGGCGCGTAATATGGTTTCAAACCATAACTACCAATCAAGACTTGTTACCTACTGATTTTATAAATCATTTTAAATTTTTTTATAGTAGGTACATGATATAAACTCAGATTCCCAACTTAGCTTTCAAAACTTTGTGTGAAATGACCAAAATGCCCCTAAGGTGCATAGTTTGGTCTTAAACTATAAAACACACATATGTTTGATATCCTATTGATATTATATCATGAATAAAGTGTTTTCACAGAATTTTTATGGTCGTAACATCAGATTACACGCAAGTCTCTTTTATACATCGCTAAATGACCAAAACGCCCTATTGAGGCATTATTTGATTTTAAAACCTTAACGGGCATATAAGTTGATATCCTACTAATATTATAACTTTTTTAAAGTATATTGGCATATGGAACTCGTTCATGACTCATCCGGTTACCCGATATCGCTTATACGCGTATGGTTAGACTGACGTAACTAGTTTACATAAGTTTACCGAAACGGGTTTAACCATATCGTTTTGATCTCAAAATCCAGAATGTTTTATGTTTACCCATATTATACAAGTCTTAGTACTTGTTGGGTTTAAAATACATTCTATTTGGTATACGCTTAATCTAGCGAACCTATTCTTAAGTATCGGGTCATATCTAAAGGAACTACCTTTGGCCTGTATACATTCTAACAGATAATAAATCTGTTCATTCCAGACTATAGTACCCCCTAGATAATCGGACTTGAGTCAATAATACTTAGACTTGCGGCTCTTTACCAAATATAGTCCTATTAATTGGAAGCTAGCAAAAAGGTAAATGCTCTTGACTTATTTTAGTGTAAACTTGGGATGACAAATATGCATCTTGGGGCGGTTATTACATAAGAAAGTCGCCTATGATTGCGCAAAAGTGTAAGAATACGGTTTAATCCGTTTACTTGATAATTGATGTAATTGGGAGTTAATGATACCATGTCCGGACAACCCAATGGGTTAATCAAGTATACAATCTCGTAACAAGAATAATCCCAAGATATATTTAAAAGAACACCTACGGGTTTTCTATATGTATATACCTCTTTTCGAAAAACTATTTTTCCAAAGAGTCAGTTAATTGTATTTACTAGCTTTGGCTGACGTATTTTCAAAAGATTGAACAGCAAGTGCCGAACCTTATAATAGGCTGGGAATATGGGTCGGCTAGAATGAAGACTAAGGAATTTGCACTCCTGATGCTTAAGGCCTGTGATGTCTAAAGCTCTGTTTATTTATTTGGATCCTGCCTGTGGGCTTGTATCAAACGCTTGTAATACTTTAATACATTCAAGCTTTATTTTTAATAATTTCAATCTAATACTTCTGCTGCATATTATTATACTGAGATAGCTGTTATCCAACCGTCACGATTGTACCCATCCGGGCCCACCGGAAATCAGGGTGTGGCAGGTTGGTATCAGAGCTACAATTTGAGTAAATTAGACACTAGCCTTTAGTGTCTAATCTAAAATATCACAAATGCAGATTCCTTTAAAAAAACTCCGAGTCTAGACCTGAATATAAGACTACTCTTAATCTATATAGTAGATATTGATTTTATACCGCCAAGACATCGCGGACAAGATGAAGAATCTGTGATGGGTCGCGGACTCAATGATCTCTACCTTTGAGTAGCTTGAAGTTCCATATGGTGAACTACGTATTTTTAGGAGACGATGACTCCTATACGAGGATGCTAAACCTCGACATCTGATATTATATCTTTTGAAATCTCTATGATATCCTAATATCATTTATCAAAAGTCTATCATATTTGATAGACATTCCGGTGATATCTCACCAGCTGATTTAAACAGCAATAATTATAGATAGCCGTATCATGGCAAGGATATATGTGCATTTTGCACCAAATCCTATTCTTAGATTCAAATGTTCTCTCATTCTAGAGAATAAGCAGAAAAAAGGAATCACTTTCTCTGATTCATGCTTAAAGCATATAATTTCGAGTCTTCGAGCTCGATTAATTCAAACCCATCTTGGTATATATTATATTATATAAATTCGGCAACTCTCACTAGCAAATTTCTCCAACTGGAATACAACAATGATTTTTATTTCATTGATTTTTTAACAACTACGAATGACAAACTTAGTTTGATGGAAGCACCATATGATAATTGGCAGTATCTTAGCGTATCCCATTGATTGCTTTCATGCCTGGCCAATATGACGGTTTAATGCATGAAACCACTAGGATCTCCCAACGGTCATATTGTACTGATATCGGCTAATAGTAAGCATCTAATATAATTTGGCGATATAACTGCCATAAGAAGAATCATTGATTTTATGGAGCCCATTTTATGATTTTTCCTTCTAATGATATGAAGGTCACATTTATTGCTCCTACCTTATCAAACAGATCTCTTGATTGCGCAATAGACGAAGGCCAAAAAGCACATGTTCCCACCAATGAGTGGTTGAAAAAGTGCAAAATTTTCGTCTAAATATGAGACGACATATTCCCAAATCTCCCGATAAGGAGATGGGCTTATATTTAAATGGTGTACTTTATTGAGCCGTATCAAATACGCTGTACTTTATTGAGGCGTATTCCCGAATCTCCCCATAAGGAGAAAGGGCATATTTTATACAGTGTACTTTATTGAGCTGTATCATATACGTTGTACTTTATTGAGGTGTATTCCTGAATCTCCCCATAAGGAAAAAGGGTATATATTTAAACGGTGTACTATATTGAGCCGTATCGTATGCGTTGTACTATATTGAGGTGTATACTAAATCTCCAACTAAGGAGAAGTGCATATACTTAAAAACGTCAAATAAGACGTGTCCTGGAAACTCCAACTGAGGAGAAGGACTAAAAGTGCCAACTCTATTGGGTGAAGACAATTAGTCGAAGGATCGCTAGCAATCAAGCAAATAAATCTCTTTTGAATTTACTCGGTCTACCCGTTCTTACATAATTAAGACTAGTAAATAAGACCATGATAAAAGACTTTGTCTTAAATATATATTTTCCACCAATGGTAGTGGTTGAAAAGGGTGTTAGAAATGGAAAACTGATTCCCTCACACCAATATAATCTTAAAATCTTTAAGCGATTCTCGTCCAACCATGGGACAACATTTATCTAAGATCTCCAACTAATTCCCAATTGTGTGAATAGGAGATAGAAATTCCATACAACCATACGATGATAATCATCCCCAAAATATCCTAATACGGAGAAGAATAAATTAAAACAGTGACTGTATTGAGCCGTATCATATGCGCTGACTATATTGAGGCGTATTCTCAATCTCTCAATGTGGAGAGGGACTTATAATTAAACAAAAACTACGACGTATTCCCAAAAACTCTCGTCCAACTTCGTGACGATATCTGTTCCAAATCTCCTACTATTCCCAACCGTGTGGAAGGAGAGGAACCATATTAATACGTTGGCTGAAATGTATCACTGAATCCTCAACTATTTCCCAATTGTGTGGAAAGAAGAAATTCTTCGTCAACTTTGTGACGAAACTTATCCCAAAACTCCAACTAATTCCCAACTGTGTGGAAAGAAGGAAAATCTTCGTCAACCTTGTGACGATACTTGTTCCAAATCTCTAATAATTCCAAACTATGTAGAAGGATAGGAATCATAATACTGCATTGTCAATTAAAACAAAGACAATTGTGACCTTTATGGTTCCCTGTCTAAGGTGGTGGGTTATACCCAAGCCTCATAGTCTATATGATCAATGCGATCATGACTAATATCATCTCATACGATGATCATATAATTTATCATCCTTAGTGATGTTTTGCCTACGGGCTATAACATATTGTCCATTTGAGACATTGACATTGTAATCTTTATGATTCCCTCTCTAAGGGGGTGAGCTATGCTCAAGTCTAATAGTCTATATGATCAATGCAATCATGACTAAAATCATCTGATACGATGATCATATTATTTAATATCCTTGGAAATGTTTTGCCTACGGGCTATGTTATATAGTCCAATTGTGACAAAGACAATTGTAATCTTTTATGATTCCTTATTCAAGGTGGTGAGCTATGCTCAAGCCTCATAATCGATAGGATCAGTGAGACCCTGACTAATATCATCAGTATGATGATCATATTACTAACATCCTTAGTAATGAAGTGCCTACGTGTTATACTTTACTCTATTATCGATAAGACAATGGTAGTTGTGACCTTTATGGTCCCCTGTTCAAAGTGGTGGGTTATACCCAAACCTAATAGTCTATATGATCAATGCGATCATGACTAACATCGTCAACTTGATAATCATACTAAACATCCTTAGTGAAGTCTCGTCTACGGGCTACATTATATCGTCCATTTGAGACAATGACAGTTGTGACCATTAAGGTTCCCTGTCCAAAGTGGAAAAATATGCCCAAGTTTTGCAGTCTATATGATCAAGTGCGATCATGACTGATATCATCAGTGCGATGACCATTGATTTAACATCCTTAGTGATGACAATCGAATTGCCTACGAGCCATATTATATCATCAATTGTGGTGATAGTAGTGGTCTACGACCCCTTATTCAAAGGTAATGAACTATGTTCAAACCTTAAAACCCTTTGATCAAATGAGATCGCGACTTATATATATCTTAGATATTCTTCGTAACAAGGCTTCAGTGCCATATCTTCTAATTGTCCTCCGTGACAAGGCTTCAGTGCCATATCATTCAATGTCTTCCGTGACGAGGCCTTGTGCCATATCTTTCACAACCTTTGTGATAGGCCCTAGTGCCATGTCTTGCATGTCCTTCGTGACAAGCCAATGTGCTATATTTAAATGTCCTTCATGACAAGCCAATGTGCTATATTTAAATGTCCTTCGTGATAAGCCAATGTGCAGTATTTAAATGTCCTTCATGACAAGCTAATGTGCTATATTTAAATATCCCTTGTGACAAGCTTATGAGCTATACGACTAAATTCCATTACCAATTGTGGTAACCAGGGCTAGTGAAATTGATATATAAACATATAGATCTGTAAGATCTAATGCAAATAAATTAATTTGCTATTTAGTTCTCAAGGAATTACTGATGGCTATATTATTTTTCAGATAAACTTATGGCGAGCCTGAGTATTGCCAAAGCAAGTAAAAAAACAGTGGTGACGATTTAGAGCACCAGAACCGTAATGGCGAAGAGAATCGTCTTCGATCTATAGTTGCTGATGAAGTCGGTAAAGCTCTGGCTGGATTTATGGCCACATTTAAAGGGCCAAAGCCATCAGTACAGAAAGAGAACTCTGTTTCTAAACCCCGTTCTAATACTCATAAAACTGAAAAGACTCATTTCTCCTCAAATAAGAGTGAGCAGAGTATTAAGAGCATCAAGAAAGTTGAGTCATATGATTCTAAGAAGGGGTGTACATATAAATACTTTGTTTCTTGTAAACCCCTTGACTTTACGAGAGAGATTGGAACAATTGATGCTCAAAGTGGCTGGATGAAATGGAAACCGTTGTTGATATAAGCGGTTGTGACGCCAAGGACACTGTTAAATTCGTGTCCCAGTCCTTCAAGGAGGATGCTCTGACTTGGTGGAAGGCACTGATCCAATCCACTGGCAAGGTTGCAATGTACAACCTGAGTTCGTCAAAGTTCGTGGAATTGATCCACGAGACTTATTGCCTACCTCACGAGGTGGAGAAAGTTGAAACTGAATTTCTAAGGCTGACCATGAAAGGCCTAGAGTGTCAAGCCTATGTATCTGAATACCACTCTATATCAAGACTCGTGCCATATTTAATTACCCCCGAGTCTAAGCGCATTGCGCGGTTCCTTGGAGGGCTCACTCCAGAAATCAAGGGGATGGTTAAATACTCCAAACCTGCAACTTTTAGATCCGCTGTGGATCTGGCTCTTTCTCTTACTGAAGATGAGATAAGAGCAAGGGCGATTAAGGTTGAGGAGAATCATAAGCGAAAGTGTGATGACACCCCAAGTAAGGATTACAAAAAGGGTAACACTGGTTCGAATTATAACCAGTCCAAGCCGAATGAGGCAAAACCCGAATGTAAAACCTACGGGAAGCAACACTTCGGAAAATGTTTCCTTGAGCAGACCAAGGGATGTGGCATCTGTAAGAAGATGGATCACAAGTCTCATGAATGCAAAGACTTGAAAAACGCCACCTGCTATGGATGTGGCGAGAAAGGGCATATAAAGACCGGCTGCCCAAAGAGGGCGACTGACGGGAAAAAAAACAAGGCCACTGATGGCCAGAAAGGCAATGCTTGAGCCTTCCAATCTGCTACAGCAGAAGCAGTTCAAGACACATCTTTACGTATCTGTTTCTCGTACATGTTTTATTTATTAGAAACTTGTTTTAAACTCTGGAGCCAGTTAACGCTTCATCGATTGTAAATTTTATAAAATTTTAATTTTGATAATTCAAGACTTAAATATTATTTAAAAATCAAGTGGCCAACCTAGATGGTTTTCCATATGAGATATCCTTCGCGAATCAACTTGTCTTTGATAATCTCTTATATATAAATCCTGCGGGATTTGATATGTTCTTAGACATGGATTGGTTAGTCCAAAAACCAAATCCACTGTGTCTGCAATGAGAAACTTATCGAAATTTAAAATCCCCATCTGGTGATATATTCACCATCCGTGTAAGATCAACACTATGGATTGCCCAAGGAAGCTTCTATGCTTGAGGCATTCAAGTGATTGAAAGAAGGATGTGTCATCTACATGACACAAGTAACTTTTGATGAATTAAAATCAAAAGCTGGAGACCTTTGTGTGGATGGACATGAGGAGTCCATAGCCACCCAGGAAGCATAATGTTTAGAATTTTCGCAAGTGAGTCAAACATCATAGACCATTTGTGGTCTATATAATGAACTGGAAAAATCCCACATAGAATTGGGAAATGGTAACAAAGGATCTAATCTCCCAGTTACCTAAAAAAATCATGGCTATGACGCGGTGTAAATTACAGTCGACAAACCTACTAAGTCGACGCTTCTTGTCAATTAAGGAAAATGTATAATTCCGACAAAGTTAAGCTATATGACGACAACCTCGAGTCTCCTTATGAAGTACTGTTGTCTATAGTATTGGACTAAGATACCAAATATACTCTAATCTATGGAAAATTCCAGCAAAAGTGCTTAGCTGATAAGCACTTGTCATGTTTCACCATGACGTTTAAATATGAGCTTAAGGTTTTGTAACACCTCGTAAAATCGTATCCAATAATGTATCGACACGTGTCCCTAATCCTACTTATGTCAAACGTTGACTAGGAAGGACTACTTTTGCCAAACAGTTAAAACTTTGAATACGAAAGGACTGAAAGTGTCAACATGCTTAAACTAAGCCTCTGAGTGACATTATATGATATTCATGTTCTCATATTAAGCCACTAGTTGGATAATCAAAACCGTTTGCGATAAACTCAAAAGTTTGTGCGTCGAAGGATTAAAAGCCTCAACATGTTAATTCTTACCTCTGATTGACCTTTTAACGAATCCGGAGAGTTATGATGTTTGATCGCACTCTTGGTAATACCTAATATCGGCCGTTTAGGTCTTTGATTCCGTTAAACGATAAAACGCACAAGTTTGTGCAATACAAGGGTTAAAAGTGTCAACATGTTAATTTTTACCTCTAAATGACCTTTTAACAAACCCGAAGCATCGTGATGTTCACTCATACTCTCAGAAATGCCTGATATAGGCTACATAAGACTCTTATTTTGTTAAACGATAATACGCACAAGTTTGTGCATTAAAAGGACTAAAAGTGTCAACGTGTAAATCTACACCTTTGAGAGACCTTTTAAACGAACCGGGAACTCCGTGATGCTCGGTCATACTCCCGGGTGTGCCTAATATTGGTCATGATGGGCATATTATTATTATTATTATTATTATTATTACTTGATCATCACACAAACCATTTAGCCAATTCTATGGATGTTAATGGTTTCTAAAACATGGTATACACTTGTAATCATCCTATTAAAATCCCAAAAACACTTGGCAAGATCTTAGAGTTTCTTGAAAACTATATAAAGGCCTTAGAACTCATTAGTTCACTTGCACCATTTCTTCTTTCTATCTCTTTTGGGAGCTCTTGAGCATTAGGAGCATACCATTGAGTTCTCTTCAATCCCTAGGACACTTGTAAGTGTTCCTTTCGTGGCTAGTTATTTTATTTGGCTCTTAAAGCCGAAAAGTCAAGCGTTTACGATAAACGCTTTGAATTTTAGTTAGACCTTAAATGGTCAAGCCATTGTTCGCAACTAACATGGCTACGTGATCGTAATTAGGTAGGTGTTAATCCCTCAAAAGGGCACCTCCTAAGAATCATGTTTGTTTGGTCAATTGACGAGTCAACGTAATATTTATTTAAAAAGTCAACGAGTCATTTTTAAAATAAATTGGGATATGAGTTTAGAAGTATTCTAAAATATGTTTTATCACTTAAACAATTCGGTAATAATTATTAGAACATGTGTAAACATGTTCGGCTCGTCAATTCCCGTTTTAGGGTCGGTTCGCAACCGAAAGTCGCGTAGTTTGACTTCTACATTGACTTTTGGTTATAAACCGAATTAGACTAGTATGCTACTGATTTTAGGTTCCATTATGATCGTAATATAATGTAGTATAACCCCATAAGGTTATATTACACGATCAGTTTAGGAATCTGAGTTTATGCGCATGTCCCGTTATTATGTCGTACTTTGACTATAATGCCCTTTTGTTTAAACATGATGAGTAAACATGTTTAGAATATTTTGATGTGTATAATCTGGTCATAAACTGAGTTTACGCATATAATTGTAAACTATGCTTTTAAAAGGACTAAAATGCCCTTTTACATTTAAAATGAGTTTTAAACATAAATTCTTGACAAAACTCATCATGTACTGATATGATATTATAATTAGGATTATTTAGGATGCTAAGTCAGATTGTAAACTGAGTTTAACTTCAGTTTCGTATACAATGCCAATAAATGACGGTAATGCCCTTATGGCACATAAAATGCGTTTTAAGCGTAATAATCAAACAACCTTTTGCTTACTGATATGTTATGACAAAGAAAATATTTTAACTATTCAAAACTGGTCATAACATCAGATTTCATAAACCTTCACATAAAACGTCATTTAACGACATTAACGTCGGTTAGGCGCGTAGTATTGTTTTAAACCATATGTATGAACCAAGACTTGTTACCTACTGATTATATAAACCATTTTAAATGTTTTTACAGTAGTTATAAGTCATGAACTCAGAATCCCAAGTAAAGTCTCAAAACTATGTGTGAAATGACCAAAATGCCCCTACGGTGCATAGTTTGGTCTTAAAGCATAAACCACACATATATTTGATATTCTACTGATATGATATCATAATTAAACCAGTTTTATAGAATTTTTATGACCATGACATCAGTTTACTTGCAAGCTCCTTTTATAAATTGTAAAATTACCAAAACACCCTTATGAGGCATAGTTTGATTTTAAAACCTTAACGGGCATACAAGTTGATATCCTACTGATATTATAACTTGTTTAAAGTATATTGGTATATGGAACTTGTTCATGACTCATCCGGTTACCCGTCATCGCTTATACGCGTACGATTAGACTTACGTAACTAGGTTACCTAAGTTTACCGAAAAGGATTTAACCTTACCGTTTTTATCTTAAAATCCAGAATGTACATTGTTTACCCATATTATACAAGTCCTAGTACTTGTTGGGTTTAAACCACATTCTATTCGGTATACACTTAATCTAGCAAACCTATTCTTAAGTATCAGGTGATATCTAAAGGGACTACCTTTGACCCGTATACATTCTAACAGATAATAAATCTGTTCATTCCAGACTATAGTATCCCTCAGATAATCGGACTTGGGTCAATATACTTAGACTTACGTCTTTTGCCAATTATAGTCTTGTTGATTGGAAGCTAGCAAAAAGGTAAATACTCTTGACTTATTTTAGTGTAAACTTAGGACGACAAATATGCCTCTTGGGACGGTTATTACATAAGTAAGTCGCCTATGACTGCGCAAAAAATGTAAGAATATGGTTTAATCCATTTACTTGATAATTATCATAATTGGGGGTTAATGATACCATGTCCGGACAACCCAATGGGTTAGTCAAGTATATAATCTCGTAACAAGAATAATCCCAAGATATATTTAAAAGATCTCCTACGGGTTTTCTAATATATATATAAACTCTTTTCAAAAAACTATTTTTTAAAAGAGTCAGTTAATTGTATTTACCAGCTTTGGCTGACATATTTTCAAAAGATTGTACAACAGGTACCGAACCTTATTATAGGTTGGGATTACGGGTCGGCTAGAATGAAGGCTAAGGAATTTGCACTCCTGAAGCTTAAGGGCTATGATGTCTAAAGCTCTGTTTATTTGGATCCTGCCTGTGGGGTTGTATCGAACGCTTGTAATTACTTTCATACATTCAAGCTTTATTTTATTTATTTTAATATAATACTTCCGCTGCATATTATTATATTGTGATAACTGTTTATCCAACCGGCACGACTGTACCCATCCGGGCCCACCGGAAATCGGGGTGTGACAGGTTTATTGACAAAACCTTATCTATTATGGACCATGGAATTTAAAAGTTCCAAGTTTCTCTCGTAAATGTGAAATGGGATTCCCATTGTGGCCCAGGATACTCTTGAGAGGTTGAAACTTACTATGATACGAAATTAACCGTATTGCTCTGAACAAATCTCAAGATTGAGATTTATTTTAAGGGGGTGAGGATGTAACACCTCGTAAAATTGTGTCCAATAATGTATTGACACATGTCCCTAATCCTAATTATGTCTAAATTTGGTTAAGAGGGACTATTTTTGTCAAAAACGAAAACTATGTTTATGGAAGGACTAAAAGAGTCAAACTGCTGAAAATAAGTCTTTGAGTGACCGTATACGGTGTCCGTATTCTCATATGAGCAAGTTTTTGGACGTGAGGAGCCATTTACATAATTGTTTGAAAGTTGCGTAATCGTTTGAAAGTTTGCGCGATGAAGGGTTAAAAACGTCAACATGTTAATTCTTACCTCTGAGTGACCTTTTAACGACCCGAGAGTTTTATGATGCTTAGTCATACTCTTGGGTGTGCCTAATATTGGCCAATGAGGGATTTTGTGATAATCATAACAAAATATGCATTATTCGAGCTCAAGGACTATTTACGACAAAACTACGAAAGTCTGCCAATTCTCATAGTGACGTACACTCTGAAACAAGGTCATAAGCTAGACATACCCTAAATACCCTTAACATAACTTAGAAATAAGTTTTGGAGGGTTTGGTGTGTGAAAATATGCTTATTTGATCACATGGACTAAAAGCGTCAAAACTGTGAAAGTATGCAAATTCGCGCATATTCTGCGTTCTGACCATATTCGTACATCCAAAAATTTTTGAAATCATTAAAATGTTATATTTTAGTGATGGGAATGCAAAAATACCATTCGTTGCGAAATTTGGGTCGTTTTCGCGTTCGATAAAGCGTTCATCGCAATTATGCGAAAAACGCGACCGTACGACCAAACGAACTGACATCCACGACATTTCCGGGCAAAATTCAAGTTATATATGCCTTAACTCCTTTATATAACCTAAATTTTGGGTTAAAAGTGACAATACGCCACAATACAAGTCCAGGGACTAAATCTGCCAAAAATGGAAAGTCTGCCCCTGCCAGCTCCATACGGACCGTAAAGGAAAACCCCATACGGTCCACCGTAAGAGGTCCCCCACAGCAAAAATTTTGTGTGGCCTCCAAGTAAACCTCTTACTCTAAACTATGGCAATGTGGCTGCTTGTGACACGTCCCGAGACACTTGTAATGATCTCCAAAGGGTTCATAACACTTGGAATGATCACATTAAACCTCCACAAATATAAATAGGTGCTTGATTTCATTCTTGAACTTGCACCTCTTCTTGTTTTCCTTCTATCTTCTCTATTGGAAGTTCCTGAGCAATTGGGAGCATCCTCTGAGTTTTATTCAGTCCCTAGGACAACTTGTGAGTATTCCTTTCGTGACTAGTTATTTTATTTGGCTCTTAAAGCCGAAAAGTCAAGCATTTACGATAAACGCTTTGACTTTTAGTTAGACCTTAAACGGTCAAGCCATGGTTCTCAACGAACATGGCTACGTGATCATAATTAGGTAGGTGTTAATCCCTCAAAAGGGCACCTCCTAAGAATCACATTTGCTTGATCAATTGACGAGTCAACGTATTGACATTTTAAAAAGTCAGCGGGTCAGATTTTAAAATAATTGCGATCTGGGGTTTAACGGTGTTCTAAAATATGTTTTATCACTTAAACAACTTGGTAATAACTATTAGAACATGTGTAAACATGTTCGGCTCGTCAATTCCAGGTTTAGAGCTTGTTCGTAACCAAAAGTCGCGTAGTTTGACTTCTACGTTGACTTTTGGTTATAAACCGAATTAGACTAGTATGCTACTTATTTAAGGTTTCGTTATGATCATCATATGAATTAGCATAACCCTATAAGGTTATATTACATGATCATATTAGTAATCTGAGTTTTATGAAAGTTTCCGTATTATTGCCATATTTGACCTTTATGCCCTTTTTAGTAAAAATAAGGTTTTAGACACAAATAAGCTTGAAAATGATTTAGATACTGATATGTTAACATGTTTAACATATTTTTATGTTACAAATCTGATCATAAACTGAGTTTGCGTATAATGTCGTAAATTATGCTTTAAATTGACCAAAATGCCCTTTATGCGCATAGATCGGTTTTAAGCATAATTTTTCATACCAAACTCATTGCCTACTGATTTAATATCATAATTAGGATATTTTGGGATATCAATTCAGATTATAAACTGAGTTTATGCACAAGTGCTTGTATTATGTTCTTAAATGACGATAATGCCCTTATAACATACAAAATGGTTTTAAAGCATGATTATCATACGAAACCTTTTCCTAGTGATATGTTATATTAAATAACATATTTTGGTCATATAAACCTGATCATAACATCAGTTTTCCTTAAACATCGCACATATCGTCATTTAAAGATTTTAACGCCGTTTCGGCGCGTAGTATGGTTTCAAATCATAACTACCAACCAAGACTTGTTACCTACTGATTTTATAAATCATTTTAAATATTTTTATAGTAGGTACATAATATAAACTCAGATTCCCAAATTAGCTTTCGAAACTATGTGTGAAATGACCAAAATGCCCCTAAGGTGCATAGTTTGGTCTTAAACTATAAAACACACATATGTTTGATATCCTACTGATATTATATCATGAATAAAGTGTTTTCATAGAATTTTTATGGTGGTAACATCAGATTATACGCAAGTCTCTTTTATACGTCGCTAAATGACCAAAACGCCCTTATGAGGCATTGTTTGATTTTAAAACCTTAACGAGCATACAAGTTGATATCCTACTAAAATTATAACTTTTCTAAAGTATATTGGCATATGGAACTTGTTCATGACTCATCCGGTTACCCGATATCTCTTATACGCGTACGGTTAGACTTACGTAACTAGTTTACATAAGTTTACCGAAACGGGTTTAACCTTATTGTTTTGATCTCAAAATCCAGAATGTATTATGTTTACCCATATTATACAAGTCCTAGTACTTGTTGGGTTTAAACTACATTCTATTCGGTATACGCTTAATCTAGCGAACCTATTCTTAAGTATCGGGTCATATCTAAAGGAACTACCTTTGGCCCGTATACATTTTAACTATTAATAAATCTGTTCATTCCAGACTATAGTACCCCCCAGATAATCGGACTTGAGTCAATAATACTTAGACTTGCGGCTCTATGCCAAATATAGTCTTGTTGATTGGAAGCTAGCAAAAAGGTAAATGCTCTAGACTTATTTTAGTGTAAACTTGGGATGGAAAATATGCCTCTTGGGGCGGTTATTACGTAAGTAAGTAGCTTATGATTGCGCAAAAGTGTAAGAATACGGTTTAAACCATTTACTTGATAATTGATGTAATTGGGGGTTAATGATACCATGTCCGGACAAACCAATGGGTTAATCAAGTATATAATCTCGTAACAAGAATAATCCCAAGATATTTTTAAAAGAACACCTACGGGTTTTCTATATGTATAAAACTCTTTTCGAAAAACTATTTTTCCAAAGAGTCAGTTAATTGTATTTACCAGCTTTGGCTAACGTATTTTCAAAAGATTGAACAGCAGGTACCGAACCTTATAATAGGCTGGGAATACGGGTCGGACAGAATGAAGGCTAAGGAATTTGCACTCCTGATGCTTAAGCCCTATGATGTCTAAAGCTCTATTTATTTGGATCCTGCCTGTGGGCTTGTATCGAACGCTTGTAATACTTTTATACATTCAAGCTTTATTTTTAATAATTTCAATCTAATACTTCCGCTGCATATTATTATACTGTGATAACTGTTATCCAACCGTCACGATTGTACCCATCCGGGCCCACCGAAAATCGAGGTGTGACAATGTTGGTGTTGTAGTGGTGGTGGAGTGGTGGCAAAGTGGGAGAGTAGTGGTTTGCCAAGGATGCCTTTGAAGTGAACCAAGCACCCCTATTTATAGCCTACACAGTGCTCTGGCCACGGCCCTGTGTCCAGCGGGCACACCCCCGTGGCCAGCCTTTTCTCTTCCTTCATTAAATGCAAGTGTCAGCAGAGGGTCCCACATGGCCCCGTGTCCGGCGGACATCGCCCCGTGGTCAGCATCGTATCTGTACTATTAAGATTTGGCAAGATTCTACGTATCTTTGCGTTGACCACACCCCGTGCTGAGCTGTATACGCCCCCGTGGTGGGCGTAGAAGCTTCTACAGGTTTGTCTTTTTTGCAGGTTCCTGACCACGCCCCGTGTTCGTCTGGACATGGCCCCGTGGTCTGTCTTCTGTTTCTTTGTTTTTTGCTTTGGGGATGCTGCCGTGGGGTCGGGTATGTCATGTTTATTCTTTTTCTTTGTGTTTATGTTGGTTTTGGCTTCTTATTTGCTCCTTTTGTACGTTTAAGCTCATTTGGTCCTATAATTCAAAAGGAAGACAAAAACAAGCCTTTTCCAACATTAGAACTAAAAAAGGGTTAGCTTTATGCCTCATTTAATGTAATTTATATGTTACATTTTGCACACGTTAAATACCCCCACCCTTGAATCTTTGCTTGTCCTCAAGTAAAACTCTTTAATATGTGGCTTACACACCGAAATGGAAGAGGTAGAGGAGAAGTTTTGGGCTCATCTTGAGTGTCAGGAATCCAAGATCTTTATTGGGTTTTATTTTTATTTTATTTACAATCATATTCGTCATGATTTATTTAGAACATTTTATAAGAAAAATTACTTATTTGGGCATAACATGCCTCTTTAAAATTCCATTTATATACAAGTTCACATACCTCACAGGAGATCAGTCAAAACTCGGTCGAAGATGTGTTTTTGTGAAACACTCGAGACCGGCATAAAACTTACTTCTACCATAGGCTTGCCAAGCGATCAAACCTCCTCCTTTTTAACTATAACCTTTGTAAATATCAAGAGGACTTTGGGGAAGGGTTAGGCTTGGGCTAAGGGTAGGTGATTTTGGTTAGTGGTTAGTAAAAATGGCTAAAAGCATAAAAAGCGTCGGTCGTCATAAAACTTTTTTATTTTTGTGACTTTTATTCAAACTAAGTACATTCAAACAAGATTTCTTTGAGGAACTTGTTTGTTTATTGCAAGACTTTCAATTTTTTTTTTTTTTTTTGCGTCACAAGATAACCGAGCTTTTTACTAAAACAAAGAGGTTGAAAAGAAAAAGGTTTTGGTGGGTAAAGGGTGTTTGTTTTGTGGGTTTTTTAAATGAAAAGGTTTAGGCTCAAAGGGGTTAACTAGGGGGATTTTGGGTAGGTGATAAAAAAAATGAAAAATAATGGCGCTGAAAGGAAAAAAGGGTTAGTCCTAATGCCTCTATCATTTACTTACTTGGGTCTAGTTGGTAAGAACCGGGAATGTATCATCGTGGCAAGTTCTAGAGTCGTAAGAACCAAGCGGCTATTCACACAAGAAACAAAAAATGAGCATTTAGTTTAAAGATATATGCTTGTATGCTCAATAAAGGCTCAAAACTCACTTGTTGTGGGAATGGGTTTATAATGTGATCAAGTATATATAATCAAATTTTAATTAGATTTGTTATGCCTTTTCATAATTTTCTTATTTGGTTCTTTTAATCGCGACACTATCAGTTGTAAATTTGTAAAAATATAACCTTTTTAGAACTTGTTATTCCAAATTAAACCAAGACAAGTAAAAAAAAGTGAAAATTTTTGGAAAAAAAAATTGAGGTGATTTGCGGTTCCAATAGAGTTTTGTGTAAGGCTTGTTATTGGGACTTGCAAGATTCAAGGTTTTAACATCCCCCCACACTTAAATTACACATTGTCCTCAATGTGTCCCAAAAATTAGTTTTTAGGTTGATTGAATGTGTAAAAAGGTGTTGAAAAACAAATTTTTATGATACTGGCGTCTAGCCACGGCCCCGTGTGGTTTGGGCACGGCCCCGTGTGGTTTGGGCACGGCCCCATGGTCAGATTGCCAGTAACATTTTTAAACAGAAGGCTGGCCACGGGGTGTGTTCAGCGAGCACGGACCTGTGGCCAATTACCTGAACTGGGCAAATTTCTGCAGAGCCTGGGCACGGGGCATGTTGGGTTGAGCACGACCCCGTGCTGAACTTGCTGTAAGGCTGGAAAAGTTATCGGGAGGCTCTGTTTTCGTGCATGGGGTGTGGTTTCAACGTTCCCTTGGTAACCTCCATCTTTCGAGTGTGGTTTATTCCTGAAGAGTAAAACTAAACTAGAAAACATAAAAGTTAAACTAAACTAAAAGAAACTACGGAGAGTTCCTCGGAATGCCTCCGTGGTGTGCCACGTTTATAAGGGTCCTTGGCTAGACCCAAAGTTAGTCATATGTTACCCGAGCAGGATGTCTCGCATCCCGTGTTGCACCGTCGGAGAGCGTCATCCAAGCTTGAGTCTATGACGTCTATGTAGTTGACCGAGTCGTCCTCTAGTCTTTTCCCAACCCCGAATTTCATCTCATTGTCTCCAACCCTCAATGTTAGCTTCCCATCACTCATATCCACCATTGCACGAGCGGTGGCAAGGAATGGTCTTCCTAGGATGAGTGGTACTTCGGTGTCTTCCTCCATGTCGAGTATGACAAAGTTGGCCGGGAAGACTAAGTCTCCAACTTTTATCAATAAATTCTCGACGACACCTTGTGGGTATTTGATAGACCTATCGGCAAGTTGTATGCTCATCTTTGTGGGGCTTGTCTTACCTAGTCCGAGTCGGTCAAACATTGATGCGGGCATGAGATTGATGCTAGCCCCAAGGTCGGCTAGTGCATTTCGTACAGGCGATCCCCCAATGAAATAGGGGATGGTGAAACTTCTGGGGTCGATTTTCTTTTGTGGGAGTTTGTTGAGTAGTACGGCGGAGCATTCTTTACTTAGATTGACCTATTGCAATGTTTCAATCTTCCTCTTGTGGGTGAGGAAGTCTCTCATGAATTTTGAGTATTTTGGCATTTAAGTGAGGTCTTCCACAAATGGAACATTGATATGCAATTGTTTTAGTAAGTTTATGAATTTTGTGAATTGCTCGTCGGTCTTTTGGCGAAGTAACCGACCGGGGTAGGGTACTGAGGGGTTTTTGGTAGGTTCGGGATTTGGTGGAGGGGTTATTTCCTTATAGGTCGGTGACAAGTTCATTGTTTGGATGGGTGGACTTTTGTCGGTTGGGGGAATGGGGCCTCCTCGGGACCAACGGTCCAGTTTCTTAGTGTTATGAGATGTACTTGCGCCTTTGGGTTTGTTTCGGTATTGCTAGGTAATGCGCCTTGTGGTCTCTCGGAGAAATTTTGGGCTAGTTGATTTAGTTGTTTTTCAATGTTTTGAATACTAGCTTATTGATTTCTAAAGTTGAATTCCGCCTGTAGGAATCGATCCGAGTACCTTTTTTCGGTTCGAAGATGAGGGGTGAAACGAGGTCTTCAAGCCTCTCCCATCCCCCTTGTTGTTGTTGAGTGAAATTTTTTGACTCATTTCTTAGTTGTTGTTGAAAGTTTGTTCGTTGATTTTGATTTTGTTGGTTACAACTATTACCGGGCTCCCTCCAACCAAGGTTAGGGTGGTTACGCCATCCTTGGTTGTAAGTACCCGTTGGGGGACCCGACGGCCTAGGTCTATTATCAATGTAGTTTACCATTTCCGTTTGATTATCCATTTCTTTCATACAACTCCAATTTTCATGTGGCCCACCACACCCTTCACAAGCCATAACCGAGGTTGTTTTTGCTATTTCTAACTTTTTGATTTTTGAAGATAGGGCCTCGATTTGGGCTTGTAAAGAGGTGTTCTCATCAACTTTATGGGCGCCCGGGGTAATAGATTTTGTGCCTCGGGGGGTGTGCCATTGAAAATTGTTTTGAGTAATTTCCTCAATTTGATTATAAATTTCATTTGGGCGACGATTACCTAGGAGTCCCCCGGAGCTAGAGTCGAGTGTTGTCTTGTGTGTGGTAACAACCCATTATAGAAAGTGGATACTTGTTGCCACACTATGAGGCCATGATGTGGACATTTCCTTAATAGCTCCTTGAATCTTTCCCAAGTTTCATATAAGGATTCCCCGTCCTCTTGTGAATATGTATTGATTTCAGTCATTAATTTAGCGGTTTTAGAAGGCGGGAAATACTTATATAGAAATTTTTGGGCAAGTACATCCCAAGTGTTTACTGAACCACTTGGGAGGGTGTTAAGCCAAGCCTTAGCTCAGTCTTTTAGTGAAAATGGGAACATTCGGAGGCGGATGGCGTCGTTCGATGCTCCGTTGATCCGGAAAGTGTCACATATTTCCAAAAAGTTGGTAATATGTAAATGGGGATCTTCATCAGCTAGGCCATGGAAGGTTGCAGAATTTTGGTGCATTTGAATCAAATGCGGCCGAAGTTCGAAGTTGTTGACATCGACATTCGGTGCATTGATGGCGGCTCCTAGATTACCGACCATGGGCCGTAGGTAATCCATCAGGGTACGTTGATCCTGTGATAACCCGTGATTTACGGCTCTTAATTACGTGATTAACAGGTGATTAACACGATAATAAATAGTGTTTACGACGCAACTTAACTTAATTAGGCCTTTGGAGTGCCCAGGAACGTTTATTGGATTATACAGTGCGCGTGTGGGATTTACGGGAAATCTGCTAAACGTTAAGCGACAACGAACTGATACCGTACAAAATGCTGACAACGCCGACAAGTATGAATGTTACACGAATATTTTATGATTATGGAGTTTGGGTCACGATAACGGGTCACGTAGGAATTACGGGCCTGTTAGGCCCTAAAGTGTGAGACTGACGCATCAAATTAACACAACGGGTTATGGTTACGAACTGGGCCTTACCGAGTTAGTCTATATTAGGTTGTGGACCTTTATAGGTCACTTGGGCCAAGCTTTAGGCCATGTGGGCCAAGCAGGCCCAAGGGGAGCCCATGTAGGGACTTGGGCTTGAGTTAGTATAAAAACAAGTTTCTAACTTGTTTTTAGGTTAGAACCTTTGGAACTTCATTGTTACAATTCCTAGAGAGAGCTAGAGAGGGAGGCGATTTTGTGAGCACTTGTACTAGACGGTTTTGCTTGTTAAAGTAATAGAATCGTGTGCAAGTGTTGAAAGTGATTCGGTGTGTTCTTCGTTTTTGTTACTTTTCGGTTTATCTTGAATCACATCAAGTTTGGATTCCGCACAAACTTGGTGATTGTTTGATATCATTGAAAGATCCGGTTATACGGGACTTACAAGTGGTATCAGAGCCTTAAGAACCTGTTTCTAGGCTCGGTGTGATATCAAAGATTCAAGATTTTCGTTATTTTTGGGTTGGTGTTCTTCGTGTTCTTCGCGGTATTCAAAGTGTTCATCGAGTTTCTAGTGAAATATTGTCATATTTTGGTATTTTGATCTTTTTGGAAAGTGTTAATATTTTTATCTACGTATTTGATTTTTAAAACTTTCTTCAAAAGATTTAAAAAATCCAAAATTGATTTGAAAAAGCCAAAAATCTCGGAATTCCAACTGTTTAAAAGTTTTGAAAATTTTCGAAAAGGTTTTCTATTTTTAGAATTAATTCACGGTTTCGAAATTCTCAATCTTCACAATTGGTCTCGAGTCCATCTTTTAAGGAAACAGTTCTCCAATTGATCTTCAACGGTTACGAGTCGCAACCACGAGTCATCACATCTTGAGTCGCAACCACGAGTACAGGCGGTTTCGAGTCAATCCAGTCCAGTCGCAATCAGAAGTAAGGTTTCGGCTCATCCTGTTTGGTTTCGACTCGCAACCTCGATTACGAGTCGCAACCACCGTTTCGACTCGTCCGACTCGCAACCACGTTCCTTAGTCTGGTTTCGTGTTTATCATCATCTTCGTGAACCCGACGTGAACCTGCAATCATCTCTCAACGTTCCGAGTCACGGATATTTGAGTCGCCGGAAACCTGCAACTGTCCTCTCCGATCATCCTCAACGTCACGGATAATAGTATAATATTCCGGTCATCTTCTGCAATCTTTGTCTTTCAATAACCATCTTCTCCGGTGACCCCCAACAACCTCCGGTTACCTTCTCCGAGCAACACCACCTCCGACAACTCTGCAACTCCGGCTAATCGTCATCACCTCCGTCTCTGGTCATCATCTTTATCATTGCGTTTACTGTTCATCACTATCACTTCCGTCACTTACCGTCATCACCACCACCTCCGTTCACCATCGCACCACCACGTTCATTGACGATCTTCAACCTCAACCATTGACCATCAACGATTATCACCGTATTCATCGACCTGAAACTGCCATTAACGACCATTTTCATCATCGTCTCCGTCGCATCGTCACATAAGCACCACATTCATCACGTCCGTCAATCATCATCAACTCCGTCACCACTACAGAGACAAAGAAAATATTATTGGTGACATTTTGTTTGCTGTCAAGAAAAGTATCAAACAGAAAACATAAAGTTCTTTAGTGACTGGTTGGGGTGTTGGGAAAGATAAACTACATCTCTTTTGCGTGTTTTCTAAAAGGATTTGTGACGGTTGGACTTAAAGTGATTCTTAGGTTTTAAATTTTTTTTATAATAATTATAATCATCATAACCTAATCATCACCAAATTATTGATTATCAAATATAATAATAATAATAATAATAATAATAAGTATTCTTTTATAATAAAAAAAAAATTATATTCTAATTAAAAAAAAAAGGGTTTATTAATTATAAAAAAAAAAAGGTGTGTTTGTTTGTGATAA
Organism: Helianthus tuberosus; assembly: GCA_030545235.1. Lineage (NCBI taxonomy): Eukaryota > Viridiplantae > Streptophyta > Magnoliopsida > Asterales > Asteraceae > Helianthus > Helianthus tuberosus. Next base: position 93,779,184 of record CM060397.1, on the reverse strand, counting down.
CGGTTTTGACAGATTTTTTAGGGGCGGTTCAGAAAACGGGTTCTTTCGCCTGCAAAGGGTTTGAGTTAGCGAGTACACAGGTTCTCGCTTTGGGCTTGTGTTGAAGTTAAAAGATCACATTTTTGAGAAATCACATCTTAAAAATGGCTTCTAAGAGAGAGGTGCTTGAGCAGGAACTCCAAGGATTCAGTTACTCATATGGTGAATCTATAGAAGCACTTACAGGTCGGTTTGCTGAACTGCTCTCTAAAATGGAGAAGGCAGAGATGGTGGTGTCTACTCACATGAGCAATAGAAAGCTTCTGAATGCTATAAAAGAGATTCCAGATCAGGCAAACTGTAGTTGGTTTACCAATGTTAATCAGATAATAGTGACAACCGATTGTTACAGAATGAAGCCGGATGAGCTGATCTCAATCATCAAATCATATGACAATGCTGGCAAACAGTCTACTCAAGGCAACACATCTGCTGCAGTTTGCTCATCCACACAAAATTCAGCATTTATGTTTAACAAACCCCTGGCTCAAGAAATTACTCGTGATCGTGAAGAGATACTTTCTGTCTTTTGCACTCCTGAGTGTAGAGAAAGAAATGAGGCATATCGGTTACACAACGCTGAGTTGATTCAAGACTACAACGACATAAAAAATAAAAATTTTACTTTATCAAAGAATGAAAAGCTTTATAAAGATAAAATTGAAGCTCAGCGAAAAGACATCATCAAACTTAAGGATGATGTAAGTGTAAAAACAGCCCATTTCTTGGAGGCACAGGAGAAGGTATGCATTTTGATCAAAGAACTGGAAGATATCAGAGAAAGATATCAAATTAACGAACTTAACATTAAAAAGTATGATTCTTCCAGCAAATTGGTCAAAAACTTGTGTGATCAACAGCTTGCATACAAAGAAAATAAAGGGCGTGGTTTGGGTTTCAATCAAGTTCCTCCTCCATATAATGACAACTACACATATTTACCCATGACTGAGGAGGAATTGATGAATGAGGACAAGATGGCTTACGGTCCTAAAACTGATAAGTCATCAATCAACAGCAGACCTTTTGATAAACGAGCGAGTCCTTCGGTAAATTTTGTTTCAAAGGGTACTTTTGATCCTAATGCTTCGTCTTCCCCTGCAGATGAAGTAGTTGAAGTAAAAGTTGAAAATGTAGTTGGGGATGAACAAGCATCAGAGTCTGGTTCTTATGAAAATTTAATAAATGAACTTAATCAAGACTCCATTTCGTCATGTGATATTTTTAACTCGGTTTTTCGCTCTGTGATTAATTTCAGGCCTGACGGTTTGGGCGAAAACGTTGATGCTTGTGAAACAAAGACTGAAACGACAAATGAAACGAATGAGCCAGTTGAACCATCTGATTCCAAATGTGAATCATCTGAAGCAACTGATTCTGAGAAATTGGAATCAGTTGATTCTAGTGGATTCAGCTCAAAGGCGTCATGTGCAGAACCGTCTTGTGCTGAAAATTTGTCAAATGTTTCAGATGAAGTTCCTGCTAAAGTTTCTGGTATTTCATCTAACAAACCAGAACTCTCCGATTCTGTCAAAGCTGATGACATGAAGGATGAAGAGAAGATTGACGTGGACAAGGCTCCAAGTGTGCAAGCTAAACAGTCTGAACCTTCTGTTAGTGATGAAAAGGTTCAGATCAAGCAACAAGAGCCGAAGCGAGCAGATAAAGGACGCGGAAATAAGAAGCCTAAACATCACAGACGATCAGGCTCTCCACAGTCCTCAACGGGCAGCAATAGTTCTCAAAAGACCCGTGACGTGAAAAATGCTTTCGTCAAGCCAGTCATTAATGGCAAATGTGAGAAATATGCATTTGACTGTGCTAACAAAGCTTTCGGAAAGACTGGTGAGATTTCTGAACAAGACTTGCAGTCTAAACAAAACAAGAAGAATCAAAAGAAATCTCCACCACAGAAGGCCCCAGCAAACGACAAGTATAGACATCCAAATTCATCCTCGTTTGCAAGAAATGTGCAAGGAAAACAAGCAAAAAAAGGACCAGTTCATCCTTCAGGGCCTGCAAGAACTACACAAGATGATCAGAATGCCTTCTACATGAAGAGACAAACATGCTTCAATTGCGGCATTGCTGGTCACATTGCTCGGAACTGCACAAATCATCCCCATGAACCGTATTATGCTCAAAATCAGAGGGTTACACCTAAGGATAACTACCATTCTAAGCCAATGAAGGTTTCATCACCTAAGGCAATGAAGAATGTGAATCCCAAGGTTAAACCTTCTGATGGGGATTGGAATGCTGCTAAAAACAAACGCAAGGCTGTTCAGGAACAAAAATGTTTTTCTAAAACTAACAAACCTGAAACAACTAAAGTTGCTCAACCGAAGGCAACAAACGCGTTTGCTAGACCGAAACAGATTTGGAAACCCAAATCCAAAGCAGCAACATCTCCAATCCTTGAGACGAAAGGGGACCTATGTTTAAAAGAAGTGTCTTATTTTGATGCTTCAGGAAATCCCAGGACCACGATGGCCTGGGTACCCATATCTTACTAATCTCCTTACCTTTCAGGAACAACCAAGGAGGAGCTGTTGACAATCTCTGGAATGTTGATAGCGGTTGTTCCAGAGATAAAAACGGGTAACATTTCACTGTTGCAAAAAGTTCAATTTTTTTTTTACAGATGATATGTTTCCTTTGGAGGAGATAACAGAAGTAAGATAATGATCAGCAAAAGGTACCGTTTAAATTCAGTACTTTGATTTGAATATTGATTAGTCTTCAATCTGATGACAGAACGGTTAAAAAAAATATATTTTCTTTTCTCTTTCTTAGTTCATTATTTTGTATATATAGTGTCCTTTCTCTAGTATATGGTAAATTTGCGCAAAAATACAAGATTTATGCACAAATTTAGGGGGGGAGAGGAACATATAGATAGATATAGAGTTTAGGGGGAGAAAACTCAGAAAATACAAAAAGAGTTTGCTGTAAATATGTATTGTTTTAGGGGGAGAAAATGAGAAAAATACAAAAACATTAGAAAAATGAAAAAGCCAAAAAGATAAATTGCATGATATGGGAAGTGAAATAAATGTTCGTGTTAAAGGGTTTGACTAACACATGTAAGGTGCCATAGCTGAAAAGACTAGGATCTACTGCGATATGTCGATAGGCTTGACGCTCAAAATGATAAAAGATACTAAGTGTTATAAACATAACGAACTGTGTACCATGTGGGTAACATACCAACGGCGTATGATTTTATGGTCTTAAATCTTGCGTTGATAGATAGCCAACATCTGAGGTTTCGGGTCTTTATATTGTTGAATCATCCGGGGATATCTTGGATGTCCTTCTGTTTAGAACTAAAATTGTACATGACCCCAGGAAAGAAAGTCACTTGGAATTAGCTCATTTCTATTTGAATGTCTGTATGTTGTCCCGATACACACAATTTTGATCTGATTCTGAAATCTTCTCTGAAAAAAGTCGTGTACCTCCTCTGCTGCATCCAGATATATGCTGACCTGGAGGTGCTAGGCAACGACAGCTTCTGCTGCATCCAGATACATGCTGACCTAGCTGTACATTGTCGCGCTATAGATCTAATACACCCGAAAGAGGCCCTCAAGTGCCCAAAAGAAACCCAAGAAACCTATATCAAACTGAGAAAAACTCATTTGATCTGTATATTATACCATCTCTGCAAAAGATCTATTCTGTTCTTTTCTCAACCTATTCCCAGTTAAGATTTCAGAAATCTGGATTGGACTTGTGAAATATGTGGTAGGGAAGATACTTGCATGATAGAGTGTGCTGTTTATATTTCCAGGATTTGATTAGTATTTATTTGGGTGTTCATTGTTAAGAAATCAAAACATGATAAAACAGATTATATGCAGACCTAGACACAGTCAGGATATCTTAAAGGATGACATCAGTATACTCACCTGCTACGATGAATCGTTGTGCTTACCTTGATCGCGGGGGTATGCCTTGGAATGGGACACACGGGTATAATAGTATAATATTATCTAAAGCATATCACAAAGTTGAAAAGTTGAAAGCTGAGCGTTAAAGTTTAAATGGACAAACATATTGGCAATCGCATAGACCAGTTTGATTATGCTCGTACTGAAAAGTGTTCCTTAGTCTGCCTGAGAACGAATTTTGATCCCATTGCAATTGTAATTGTATATTATGGTAGTTGTTTATATTTTAAGTTCTTATTTGTTTTTTTGCTCTTAAAATTTAAAAATTAAAAAAATAAAAATTCAAAAATACAAAAATAGTGTCTTGCTTTTCTATAAAACCAAAAATCCAAAAATAGAGTGTTTAATTGTTTTTCTTAAAATAAAAAAATGTAACCGTTCTTGAAGATTTGACTGGTCATCAAAAGTTGAAAGAATTTAAATTGTGAAATCCTAGTACAAGTACTTGGATGTACCTAGTGTTCATGTGGTACTCTCCCTGTTGCATAAGAAATGTTTGCTTATGAGTTTGTGAGCATGTGCAGAACTTGATTTTAATCAAGAACAGGGGTTGTTGAAGACTGAGATGCTGTTAGCTGCTAACGAAGCATGGAGCAGCACGACTACAAGATGTACCTGAGTCAGAAGAACCGGATACGAAACGCCATCTGACAATGAAAGTACATTTGAAGAAGTACCTGTGAACCTGCTTGAAAGACAAAGATTGAAGAAGAAATGAGCTGCTGAGAATCCTCCTCTCACATTCTTTTTGACAAAGATATTTCAAGCAAAGCTGATCGTGATCCTGATATGAAGCTAACCACAAAAGCTGAAGAAAGAGACCCAGTGCTGAGAGTTCAGAAGTCAAGAACTTTCACAACTGCAGCATAGCGACAACCATAGACTTCGTTGAAGACGTTGCTGATTTCATGTTATGAAGACAATTTGATGGCATCAGTCTAGGGGGAGATTGTTAGGCCCTAAAGTGTGAGACTGACGCATCAAATTAACACAACGGGTTATGGTTACGAACTGGGCCTTACCGAGTTAGTCTATATTAGGTTGTGGACCTTTATAGGTCACTTGGGCCAAGCTTTAGGCCATGTGGGCCAAGCAGGCCCAAGGGGAGCCCATGTAGGGACTTGGGCTTGAGTTAGTATAAAAACAAGTTTCTAACTTGTTTTTAGGTTAGAACCTTTGGAACTTCATTGTTACAATTCCTAGAGAGAGCTAGAGAGGGAGGCGATTTTGTGAGCACTTGTACTAGACGGTTTTGCTTGTTAAAGTAATAGAATCGTGTGCAAGTGTTGAAAGTGATTCGGTGTGTTCTTCGTTTTTGTTACTTTTCGGTTTATCTTGAATCACATCAAGTTTGGATTCCGCACAAACTTGGTGATTGTTTGATATCATTGAAAGATCCGGTTATACGGGACTTACAGGGCCACTTACACACGAGATGAACTTGTGGGCCCTGGGCACAAGCCCAAAACCCGCAAGCCTAAACCTATACATAATATTTTAGATCTTTACTACAAGATTTTTTCTTGTAAATCTTTCCAAAAGATCTATACAAAATCCCTCTAAATCTTTCAAAATCTCTATAAAATCCTAGTAAATCTCTACAAGAGATTTGCAAAATCTCTAAAGATTATGCAAGATCTCATCAAACATATCTTTATAAAAGGGTCTTGGTGCATCCATTCTACTCACACAAAGAAAAAAATAATAATAATAAATGCCTTCCTCCTCTATCTTTTTGTCTGCATATCCTTCTCAATATATTCAAGAACAAAGCTCAGAGCCAAACACACACCTCTCGATCTCCTCTCCCTCTCGACAGTTTATGACGGCCGGAAAAACCAGAGGAGCCGTGGCGGCCGACGATCCTCCGGTGGTCGTGCATCAAACCCACATCCACTTTTCTTTCTTTCACACCCCCCCTTCGGCAGATCAAGCAACGACCACCACCAACTGGTGGTGGTGTGCGGCGGCGACGGTACAACAAGAGAGAAAGAGACAGAAGGAACAGATGAGAGAGGGAGAACTGGTGGCGCGTGGCGGCGGGCAGAGAAAGACATCGGAGAGAGATGGAGCTGACGTTGAGCTTCGACGATGGCTCCGACGACACGTTTCACTTCCGGTAAACTCCGGTAAGTTTCTTTTTTTTTATGTTACTGGAAGCCTCGCTGATTCTACAAAGTGCTAATTTTCTTTGGATTTTGGTATCGTTGGTGATGCCTCGGGTGATTGATGCCATGGTTGACGGCAGCCGGGGACATCGACAGTGGCGGTGGAAGGGTTTGGCTTGGTTTGGAGATTTAGGGATCAAGATTGGAGCACTTTCATGTTCGAGTCAACAAAAGATCGGTTCGGGTCAGATTTCGGGAGTCTCGGGTTTCACGGTAACTCGGTTCGGGTCCAGGTCAAACAGTCAACAGTTTGGTTCGAGTTGTTTTGGAGCGGCTCGGTTTCGGGTCAGACTGGTTCGGGTCAACACGAGTCTTGGTTCAGTCCGGGTGGCTCGAGTTTCGTGGCACAGGCGGTTCAAGTCAACTCAGCAAGCTGACTCGGTCAACTCAGCGAGTTGACTTAGTCAACTCCGCCGGTCAACACAGTTGACCCGGTCAACTTGGTCAACCCAGCTTTTCAACACAAGGATTTGGTAAAAATTAATGTCGCGATTTATATTTACATTGCTTTTATTTCGTGAAAACGAGCTCGAACCGAACGATTAAAGTATAGCTTACATTGAGATATATTTGACAAATACATATCTTATGATTGCATATTGATTGAATTTTTGAAAAAGAACGACAACTTGCGTTGTCAGGGGCGTCCAAAAACAGAGGAAACTCTGCCCGTTTTTCGAGAAAATCCGTAAAAACAACACGCGTCTTATTATATAACGAAAACAAATCGGATTCAAACGACTTTGTTTTTACGAACGCATGTTATTTCGACCACACTTACAAATTACGAGAACAACGATACGGAAATTATTTTGACAACAAAAATAAATATAATTATTATTATATTTATTTCAAACAAACTCGAATCCTTTATAAATAAATATAGTATATATATTTATTTCAAATATCACGCGACACGATTTTCGCCTTAGAAAATAATAAATAAATATAGTTATATATTTATTTTCAAATACAACTCGACGATTCTTTTGTAGAATAAATATAACTCTTTTATATTTATTTCGAACGCCTAAACGGCATACACACATATTTTGATAATTTTCATACAAGACGCGATATATAATACAAGTTTATTATATATTACTTTCATACGAATATTCCTATATATCAACATACGACTTCTCAAAACGAAGCTAAACGAAACTTAGCAAGCATAACTTCTGCGTTTCTTATAAGTTAACAACAAACCGTCGAATCGTTCGGTCCACGATTCAGTAAGAGCTCGGTAACACGTAGATTTGTTACCACATTAATTAGGGACTTATTAGATATCCGTGTTAGGAATGTTGTAGAACGCACAAGTATTGGAAACGACATCACGAAGTCGTAATTAGCTAGCTTTGCACAGGAATATTCAGGTGAGTTCATAACCCCACTTTTTACGGTTTTACATTTTTGTAAATGTTTTCGGGGTGGAAAGACATGCACGTTTTGCAAAAACATACAAAGTTTTGAACAAACGCAAAACTCGTATTTCTAAATCATATTACGAAGGGATTTCGAGGAACACAAATGATTTACGAAAGGTTTATACTAAACATACCGGTTTTCAAACCAACGTATCTTTCGGAATATGCATACCCACGAATTCTAGTTTTCTAAACTACGGGTAAATACAAGAAGCACTCTTGGTGAGAACGAGTACCAAGTATGATGCAAATGCTTATTTTTGAAATGTGAATGATTTTCGGTCAGGGTGACCAGGGATTTTCGGTCAGGGTGACCAGGGATTTGGTCGGGGATACCAGGGATTTTTATACATGGTATGATTAGCGTAAGGAGGGTTTACTACTTAGATCATGTGAGTGGGTAGGCGCAACTTGGGATCATTAATCCTCATTGTAGGACCGAGGGACAGGAGCGGTAGATCTATCTGGGTGTAGCGAGCCCAGCCCCCAGGCCAAACAGAACGGACCTCGGGGTGACTTTGTGCCCGACGCATAAATTTGCTAGGTTTGAGTCTTCCTACTTGCACTTCACACATATCAATGGCCTTGCAAACCATTGGTGATCTCTTTATTTCCTTATTTGCTACATACCAGGGACATATATACTTACGAAACTACTTGTTCATACAAATTAAATACCATGTTTTATACAAAATTCAAAGCACAGGATTATGCGGGTATGGAGTCAAAGTCAGGGTGGGCATTGACGGTTATACGAACATTACAAATACAAGACTTTACAAATACATGGTTTTTATGAACATACTGTGTTACAAACACAACGTTTCCATATAACTTGGCAAGAAAATGACTTTTGATTCGTTTTCTCAATACTATTTCAAAAACCGGTTATTTCAAATCTTTTACAAACAAACTATGAACTCGCTCAACTTTATGTTGATTTTTCGCATGTTTCTTTCTCAGGTTACTTTTCTAAGACAAGGCATGGTTGGAATAGGAGAACCTTGGAGACTCGAGTACTTAGTGGGCGTTCGATTTCTAGAAAGTTTACGCTTATTTGCTTCCGCTGTGCAATGAAGATACCAGTCCAGTCACGCCAGCTCTGATAATTTCGGGGTGTGACAGATTGGTATCAGAGCAATAGGTTACAGCGAATTAGGTTTCTGTTGTGATACCTAGGCTCTAACCTCACTTTTCTCTGGGACTTAGACTATTAAGATGTTGAATACATACAGAACGCCTAGTACTCGAATATGGTCTCCAACCGTTTTCGAAAAACAAACAGTCGCATACTATACACGAAACCCTGAGAGTTTAGGAAACATGCATGTAAGACCTTCGGAAACTTATGTTGAAGTTCATTAAAGGTCATCACGTAGGAACTGCGAATATTGACTCGGGCACACACTATTATCCATATTGTCTATGATATTTTAACTTCCCGAGCAGGCAGCCTACGCATAACGTAACGCTAGTGCACAGGTATACGTGAAACTTAAGCTATACATCAACGGAGGTTGAAGTACGACACATACGACTATCGAGGCGAGGCCTTTGAGAAGGAACGATGACACAAATCTAACGACGATGCTAGATCCCTGTCAGCAGGAGAACTAACGATCAGGAAACGACAACTTGTCACGCGATTCTGCAACGACACAAATCACGTTAGGGAGAAGACGATTGTCTCCGCATTCCCCCCCTACCTAACTAACGACGAATACTCTATGTTCGACATTCCATGGTAATGTCACCTAACCATTGGTCGTCACACGAAACCCCAGGTAAAGTCCTCAAATTTCTTTTGTTGAAATTTCGAATTTCACACTTACTGAGTAGATTTTCGTATCTCTACTCCTCTTAATGGTCATTGTATCACGACCATCTCTCTACAAGTTACATACATGGTTTTCGTTGCGACCATGCCGAAAGTTGTCTTGTTGGTACATGTATTTATTGTCGCCTAGCGCTGAAACCAAGTTCAATTGTTTGAACTTGTCCATTACACATATTCACTTCAGAGCATCATATGATGTATTGGGAGCATCATATTCAAATTCGTTTTAACAAGTGTTTCATTTGTTCCGAGTCGAAGTAAACTTGTTTGGCATTCGACTCCATTAAATTGTTTGTTGATTTCGACACCTTGTGGTGGTATTATCACTTATTTGAACCTTGCGCTAAACTCATTTACATATCTTATGCACGGATTTAATTATTTATTTATTGATTCAGATTAAATCCGCTTTGATTTATCACATTACAACGGTCTTAATACAATTGTGTGTTAAGACAATGGTACACAAATTCATTTCATACTCCGGTGTACCTCATAACGGTTCTTTCAACATCGATCGAATGCTTTGCGACATTCATTGCTTCTTCACCTTCGATCGAAAACATTATTTCTTTGATGTTCAAATTTCAATTGAAAATTCCATGATGTCATTTGAAACAAACTTTCGGATTCACCTTATTACGCTTTCATTTGACTTCAAACACGGTGGATTTGTTTGATCACCGCTATTATTGGATTATTTAAATCACTACGACCCTTGTGGTGTCAGTACAAACTTGTAGCTTGGGCTAATTATGATTGAGCGTTTTATGCAAAACACAGGTGATACTTGTTCGATCACCCCTATTATTGAATTGTTCCATTCATTGCGACACCTTGTGGCGTCGGTATAACTTGCAGCTTGCGCTGATCACGATCGAGCGTTTCATGCAAACTAGTACATTTGAGATTGTTGATTCTGAGTTCATCCAGTGGATGTTATTGCTTCTAGCACTCAGTTACTTATTGTGAACGTTCATATGGAATTCGATTGGTCGAAGTTCCTGTTCATTGTTGAATCCCTGTTAACTTAGTCACATTAGTGACTGTACCTATACGTCTCGTTTCTGTTGACATCAATTACTGAGACACATTTCTTTTAAACCGATGGGTTCTTATTGTCGAGGAATGTCATTAAATGCACATGATTCAAATTAATTTTGTTTCGATTACGCGGTCATTCACTTTGTTATTATTCGGACTTACCTCCGAACAACACAATTATGAGGGGATAACATAGTCTAAATTTCGAGGACGAAATTTCTGTAACAGGGGGAGAATGTGACAACCCGTGATTTACAGCTCTTAATTACGTGATTAACAGGTGATTAACACGATAATAAATAGTGTTTACGACGCAACCTAACTTAATTAGGCCTTTGGAGTGCCCAGGAACGTTTATTGGATTATACAGTGCGCGTGTGGGATTTACGGGAAATCTGCTAAACGTTAAGCGACAACGAACTGATACCGTACAAAATGCTGACAACGCCGACAAGTATGAATGTTACACGAATATTTTATGATTATGGAGTTTGGGTCACAATAACGGGTCACGTAGGAATTACGGGCCACTTACACACGAGATGAACTTGTGGGCCCTGGGCCCAAGCCCAAAACCCGCAAGCCTAAACCTACACATAATATTTTAGATCTTTACTACAAGATTTTTTCTTGTAAATCTTTCCAAAAGATCTATACAAAATCCCTCTAAATCTTTCAAAATCTCTATAAAATCCTAGTAAATCTCTACAAGAGATTTGCAAAATCTCTAAAGATCATGCAAGATCTCATCAAACATATCTTTATAAAAGGGTCTTGGTGCATCCATTCTACTCACACAAAGAAAAAAAAAACAATAATAAATGCCTTCCTCCTCTATCTTTTTGTCTGCATATCCTTCTCAATATATTCAAGAACAAAGCTCAGAGCCAAACACACACCTCTCGATCTCCTCTCCCTCGCGACAGTTTATGACGGCCGGAAAAACCAGAGGAGTCGTGGCGGCCGACGATCCTCCGGTGGTCGTGCATCAAACCCACATCCACTTTTCTTTCTTTCACACCCCCCCTTCGGCAGATCAAGCAACGACCACCACCAACTGGTGGTGGTGTGCGGCGGCGACGGTGCAACAAGAGAGAGAGAGACAGAAGGAACAGATGAGAGAGGGAGAACCGGTGGCGCGTGGCGGCGCACAACGGCGTGGCGTCGGGCAGAGAAAGAGATCGGAGAGAGATGGAGCTGACGTTGAGCTTCGACGATGGCTCCGACGACGCGTTTCACTTCCGGTAAACTCCGGTAAGTTTCTTTTTTTTCTGTTACTGGAAGCCTCGCTGATTCTACAAAGTGCTAATTTTCTTTGGATTTTGGTATCGTTGGTGATGCCTCGGGTGATTGATGCCGTGGTTGACGGCAGCCGGGGACATCGACAGTGGCGGTGGAAGGGTTTGGCTTGGTTTGGAGATTTAGGGATCAAGATTGGAGCACTTTCAAGTTCGAGTCAACAAAAGATCGGTTCGGGTCAGATTTCGGGAGTCTCGGGTTTCACGGTAACTCGGTTCGGGTCCAGGTCAAACAGTCAACAGTTTGGTTCGAGTTGTTTTGGAGCGGCTCAGTTTCGGGTTAGACTGGTTTGGGTCAACACGAGTCTTGGTTCACTCCGGGTGGCTCGAGTTTCGCGGCACAGGCGGTTCAAGTCAACTCAGCAAGCTGACTCGGTCAACTCAGCGAGTTGACTCAGTCAACTCCGCCGGTCAACACAGTTGACCCGGTCAACTTGGTCAACCCAGCTTTTCAACACAAGGATTTGGTAAAAATTAAAGTCGCGATTTATATTTACATTGCTTTTATTTCGTGAAAACGAGCTCGAACCGAACGATTAAAGTATAGCTTACATTGAGATATATTTGACAAATACATATCTTATGATTGCATATTGATTGAATTTTTGAAAAAGAACGACAACTTGCGTTGTCAGGGGCGTCCAAAAACAGAGGAAACTCTGCTCGTTTTTCGAGAAAATCCGTAAAAACAACACGCGTCTTATTATATAACGAAAACAAATCAGATTCAAACGACTTTGTTTTTACGAACGCATGTTATTTCGAAGACACTTACAACTTACGAGAACAACGATACGGAAATTATTTTGACAACAAAAATAAATATAATTATTATTATATTTATTTCAAACAAACTCGAATCCTTTATAAATAAATATAGTATATATATTTATTTCAAATATCACGCGACACGATTTTCGCCTTAGAAAATAATAAATAAATATAGTTATATATTTATTTTCAAATACAACTCGACGATTCTTTTGTAGAATAAATATAACTCTTTTATATTTATTTCGAACGCCTAAACGGCATACACACATATTTTGATAATTTTCATACAAGACGCGATATATAATACAAGTTTATTATATATTACTTTCATACGAATATTCCTATATATCAACATACGACTTCTCAAAACGAAGCTAAACGGAACCTAGCAAGTATAACTTCTGCGTTTCTTATAAGTTAACAACAAACCGTTGAATCGTTCGGTCCACGATTCGGTAAGAGCTCGGTAACACGTAGATTTGTTACCACATTAATTAGGGACTTATTAGATATCCGTGTTAGGAATGTTGTAGAACGCACAAGTCTTGGAAACGACATCACGAAGTCGTAATTAGCTAGCTTTGCACAGGAATATTCAGGTGAGTTCATAACCCCACTTTTTACGGTTTTACATTTTTGTAAATGTTTTCGGGGTGGAAAGACATACACGTTTTGCAAAAACATACAAAGTTTTGAACAAACGCAAAACTCGTATTTCTAAATCATATTACGAAGGGATTTCGAGGAACACAAATGATTTACGAAAGGTTTATACTAAACATACCGGTTTTCAAACCAACGTATCTTTCGGAATATGTATACCCACGAATTCTAGTTTTCTAAACTATGGGTAAATACAAGAAGCACTCTTGGTGAGAACGAGTACCAAGTATGATGCAAATGCTTATTTTTGAAATGTGAATGATTTTCGGTCAGGGTGACCAGGGATTTTCGGTCAGGGTGACCAGGGATTTGGTCGGGGATACCAGGGATTTTTATACATGGTATGATTAGCGTAAGGAGGGTTTACTACTTAGATCATGTGAGTGGGTAGGCGCAACTTGGGATCATTAATCCTCATTGTAGGACCGAGGGACAGGAGCGGTAGATCTATCTGGGTGTAGCGAGCCCAGCCCCCAGGCCAAACAGAACGGACCTCGGGGTGACTTTGTGCCCGACGCATAAATTTGCTAGGTTTGAGTCTTCCTACTTGCACTTCACACATATCAATAGCCTTGCAAACCATTGGTGATCTCTTTATTTCCTTATTTGCTACATACCAGGGACATATATACTTACGAAACTACTTGTTCATACAAATTAAATACCATGTTTTATACAAAATTCAAAGCACAGGATTATGCGGGTATGGAGTCAAAGTCAGGGTGGGCATTGACGGTTATACGAACATTACAAATACAAGACTTTACAAATACATGGTTTTTATGAACATACTGTGTTACAAACACAACGTTTCCATATAACTTGGCAAGAAAATGACTTTTGATTCGTTTTCTCAATACTATTTCAAAAACCGGTTATTCCAAAGATTTATTTCAAATCTTTTACAAACAAACTATGAACTCGCTCAACTTTATGTTGATTTTTCGCATGTTTCTTTCTCAGGTTACTTTTCTAAGACAAGGCATGGTTGGAATAGGAGAACCTTGGAGACTCGAGTACTTAGTGGGCGTTCGATTTCTAGAAAGTTTACGCTTATTTGCTTCCGCTGTGCAATGAAGATACCAGTCCAGTCACGCCAGCTCTGATAATTTCGGGGTGTGACAGATCCGCCATTGGGAGTTGGTCCCCCGAAGCCTTCTCTTGATTTTTAGCTTTTAGTCTTTTTCTTAGAAAGCGTTCGGGTTCATCTAGAGGTTCTTTTATGTCTTTATTGGAACTGGAGCTCATGCGCTGCGTATAAAGTTCATGTGCTACGACTGGGTTCCAAGTCCTGCGATAAAAGACAAAAAGAACGTCGGTCAGATTTCTCACCATGGCCCCGTGGTCACTGACCACAACCCGTGGTCGCTGACCACAAATCGTGGTCATAATATGTTGGTGCACGAATGTCTAAAGCCTACGTCTTAGTCTTAGTTATTCATGTATAGGGTCTAGATATGTTAATTATGTAATGTATAGGGGGTTAATGCGTAAAATTGGATTTGTAATGTTCTGATTTCGCTCATATGACACATGGTCATATAAGCGAAATCCCATCCCCTATATATAGTATAGTTGTTTTCTCATTTTGTACGTTCATGTCTCCCGTGTAGCCGAACTGCTGCTCGTGTATTTTGTGAAAGATTAATGAGAAAACTGTTTTAAAGTGATCTACTTCTGTTTCTACTCCATTTCTGCTTTGATTCATGCCGATTTTGTATTTCCGCTGCATTTTCGGTAGTATCTAGCTCTGATTGACTCACACGACTGTCAATAACGGTCCTACAATTGGTATCAGAGCCGGTTGTGAGCTAGTTTACCTGAATCAAATCTTTTTTCTAGCACATTTTGAGTTTCTGGACTTTCCGACGGACAAAATGGACTGAAATTTGAACACATAGTGTAAAATTGTCTAATAACAAACCCTTGAGAAATTCAGACCTAAAATCAGCTTAAAAGTGACCTAAAATGGCTTGTGATTAGGTTTCGCTCTTGTGTACTTGAGTGATTTCACTGATACGGTATAAGCGAAATCAGGGGTTTCGCTCGTGTGGTTTCGCTCATAGTGTCATTTTTGTGGTTTCGTTCTTGAGGTTTCGCTTATAAGGTCATAACCTGATTTCGCTCATAAGGTCTTTATCAGATTTCCCTTTTGTGAGCATTAGATGATTTCGCTCATTGTTACACTTAGTGTCTGATTTCACTTATAAGGCCTATTTTAGTGTAAAAATCATATTTTGAGCGTTTAGTCCATTTCGTATGTGATCAAGTGTTGGAAACTCAGTCTGTGTTAAACGTTTTTCGATAAAAACAACCTGTTTGTGAAAAAGTTAAACATTTTTCAAAATTTGTTACTAAAAATGGAAAACCAAGATTTTTACAACTTCTTCTCCGGCAGTGGTATGACAGCAGGACAAACATCGGGTAGCATTGTTCAAAATGTCAATATGGAAAACGAACTGGGAACGATGCAAAAGCCCCCTAAACTCATGAACATCGATGAATATTCGAGTTGGGCAGGAAGATTTAAAACGTGGGTTCAAGCAAACCACTTTGAGAGCTGGTTGAAGATTGATACGAAATATGTACCTCCTTTAGATGGTATGGGTCATGCGAAAGTGATTGGGAGTTTGACCCAAACTGAACAAGCAGATTTCAAAGCTGAAAAGAAGATGATGAGCATCCTTCAACAAGCAATTAAGGAGGATATCTTGGTATTGTTACAGCATGAAGATAATTCTCAATCCATTTGGGATAAACTGAAGTTAAAGTTTGAAGGAAGTGGAGAGATGATGAAAAGCAAGAAGGCTTTGATAAATAAGCAGTTTGACATCTTCACGGGCATGAAAGGTGAAACCACAAAACAATTGATTGAACGATACTGCCATTTAGTTTTGGAGATGGGAAGATTGAAGATAACCAAGACTAACGAAGAGTGGATCGATAAATTGGCAGACGCATTGCCTTATGATGAGTGGGGAACGTATCTGATGGTGTTAAAGAACAATACAAGTTTTGCTAATATGAATCTGAGTGGTTTCATCGAGAAAATCGAAGCACATGAATTAGAGATAACAAAGATTAAACAAATGAATTCTGCAAACATTCAACAGGATGTGTCGCTATACTACAAAGGCAGTATTCCAGTTACAACCAACCAGAGCCCAAAAATACAAACTGGTTTCAGTGCTGACACATCATCAAGTGCTTCAACAAATACTCCACAATCAAACAAGTCTTCGCCATTTGCTAGCTACGAACCAAACTTCAAAGCTTCTGAACATACATCACCTCAAAGCTCAACCAGTTCAAACAATCAGGCATATGTTTCTGGGATCCAATGCAACATTGCAGTTAATATCAAGAATGGGAATGAATTCACTGAATCAGCTGCAAAGCAACATATAGCATTGTTGGCTTCTGTGTTAGAGTCGTATGAGTCTCTGGTGGCGGGTAAGATCGGGAATCCGGACATGACCAAAGAGGATTACGATCAGATAGATCCGGAGGAGCTTGAGTTGATAGATATTAAGTGGGGGATGGCTAGTTTGGTGAGGAGAGCACAACGTTTTATGGAAATTACAGGAAGAAACAGTCTTTCTGGACCTGATCAGAAGTTAGGATTTGACAAGTCCAAGGTAACCTGTTTCAAGTGCAAAGAAAGAGGCCATTTCAAAAGAGAGTGTCCGAACCGTGAAGTGAATAATCATCAAAATCCTTTCACGAATGATTATTACAAGCAAGCAATTTATCACCGGCCGAATCAACAACTTGCAGTTCAAAGACCACAAATCGAGAACAAACCAGAGAAAGCTCTCATTGTGAACCAGGATGATGAGAAAGTAGCTGAGGGATTCAGTTGGGACAAATACATCCCTGGCAGTGAGGGTAGAGGGTTAATTGCTGAGATTGTGGAAGAATCAGAGAATGTTGCTGAAACAGAGGTTGTTTGTGAAGATGTGACTGAGGAAAGTTTAGTTGATCTTGAAGAAGTTGATGCAGAAATCTACTACCATCAATCCAAACAGGAGGTTTTAGCTAGTACTTTAAAATCAATTTTACTTCCTAATGTGGTTGAGTCTTTTGCGGGTATATTCAGCGAGCCAACAACCGGATTTTGCTCACAATACGAGGAGAAGAAAGCTCAGTTTGAAGAAATAATTGATGTCTCAAAAGAAATGACTGAAGAGACATTGAAAGAGATTGCAGATAAAGCTTTGATGGCAAGTTTGAAAGAGGTAAAAACAGAATCTGTAAAACCAGAACTTATCGATACTAAGTCAGTTGAAAAAGTGTCGGTCAAAGCAGAGTTAAATCAAAAGGAGTCTGATGAGAAATTGGAGAGTCAGGAGGTCAAAACAGTTGAAGTGTCTGAGTCAGAGTATGATAATGTCGGTAAACAGGATGTTAATCTTGAAAAGGTTGTTGAAAAGATTGATTCAGTTTCTGAAACTTCATGCAAAAGTTGTTCAAAATCATGCATGGAGTGTCTTGAAAAGGACACAAAGTTTCAGGAATTGAAACAATACACTGATGCATTGAAATTTGATCTGAGCGAAGTAAAAGAAGCATATGACAAATTGGCTAAATCTATCAAAATGATTCAAAATGAGAGTCTTGAAAATAACAAAGCCACGAAATTGCTAAAATCAACTGTTTTGGATAAACAAAAGGAAATCAATTTTCATCTGGACACCATTGCTTCATTAAAAAGGGAATTGGAGTTAACAAAAATTGAAAATGAAAGAATTGATAAGAAGTTGATGAGTTATGTTGCATCTTCATATGTGATTGAACAGATTGTCCCGAAACAGCCTGATGAAACACCTGTCTTTAACAGTGTTCCACCCCCAATGTGGAGTCATTACACTCAGAAGTATCCAGATGGGGTGGAAGCTGCATTGAACCTCAAATTGAGAACCATTGAGGAAGAGTTACCTGAAAGTATTGATGTTACATTCTCTCCGTCTGACACTGACAATGAGTCACAAGTTATCAAGAACGTTGTTGACCAAGTGTTAGGCGAAGAAAGTGATAACTCAGACTTTGAAACTGTGAAAACACATTTGGAAAGTTCCAGTTCTGAATGTGAAGAAGATGGTAACTTTTTGGACAAATTTATACCAAAATCAGAAAAGGTTGAGAATGATGATCCGATCATAGTGGTTTACACAATGATTGGAACTGACAAACTCTATTCTGATTTTGAGTATCCGATCCAAAATGCGAACATGAATAATGTTGAAAAGGTGCTTAAGCTTGTTGAGATTGATATTTCTGATGTAAACAACAATGAATTCTTTTCAAAACCTAAAAGATCTTTTGTGAAACAAAACAACCCTGGGAAGAAAGCTTGGGTGATTAACAATGGGTCTAACAAGAAAAATGGAAACAACCTTAAAAACAAAGGAATTGGTTTTGAGAAAAAGATGGCTAAGAAGGTTGTCAAGCCAAAGGATAAAATGAATGATATCTTTGTTGTTGGACCAAGTGTGGATGTTGAAAAGGAGTATATTTTCAGTCAAAAAGCCATTGATGATTTCAATGCAGCGAAGAAATTGAAAGAAGAGACCTACAAATCTACTTTTGTTGAATATGACAAAAGAGTTTGTTATCGCTGCAATGAGATCGGACACATGGCAAAACAATGCAAGAAAGTTTTTGAAAAACATGTCATTGTAAAACCTGTTGTTCAAAAACCTCGACCAAAATCACCAGATGACACAAAAGGTAAAAAACAAATGGTTTCACCAATCCGCATCTTGAAAAGGGGTGAATCGTTGAAGTCGAAAGATAAGCCGAAATCGACATTCGAGATTGGCGAATCTTCAAAGTCTCAAAAGACTTCAAAGATTTATCCAAAAACAAAAGTTTTTGAAAATCAATCATGGATTGCAAAATCGAAACCATCGGTCGAGGAGAAAAAGATGGAAAACATTTTGAAAAATGAAACAACGGTTTTGAAAGATGATGTTGTAGAATTTGAATTTGAACTTGATAAGTTTCTTGCAGAGTTTCCCCCGATCAAAAATGAAGTAAAACCAAGAGCTAAAATTGATGTTCCGAATGTCACGTTTAACTTTCCTAAGATTGATGAAAAGTGTGATGTAGTGTTTGGTAATGTTCCACAAGCTAAGAAGTCATGGACTTCATTGTTTAAATGAATTGCGATGATGTTTGCAGGGACTGTCCAGGTCGTATATATCAAAGTGGATAATGGACAGTGGGGCCTCAAGACACATGATGGGAATGCTGGCACTGCTTTATGACGTAAAATCAATCAAAGGATGTTACGTGGGTTTTGCAGGAAACCAGGGTGGCAGGATTGTGGGCCAAGGAACCCTGACAAATGGGGTTATTTCATTTGAGAAAGTGAATTACATCATAGAATTGGAAAATAACTTGCTTAGTATTTCTCAAATCTGTGATAAATCGTTTACGGTGCATTTCACTAAAAATGAATGTTTAGTGTTAAAACCTGGGTTTGAAATCCCTGATGATATGGTGCTGTTGTGCGCTCCACGGGAAAACAACTTATATTCTTGATATGAATGTTGCAACACCAACAAATCATCAAAAACAGTGTTTTGTGTCAAAAACGAAAGCAACAGAAAAGGAATCTATTATGTGGCATCGTAAGATGGGCCACATTCATATTCGAAAAATGAATTATCTTGTGCATAATGATTTGGTAGAAGGTGTTAATCTGAAAAATTTTCATTTAAATGATGATTGTATAGCTTGCAAAAAGGGGAAGCAGACCAAGAAGTCACATCCGCAAAAGCTTCTAAACTCAATTCGTATGCCTCTAGAGAGACTCCATATGGATCTCTTTGGACCAGTCAATGTTAAAAGCATCAGTGGAGATTTGTACTGTTTGGTGGTTACGGATGATTATACTAGATTCTCCTGGGTGGTGTGCTTGGAAAGAAAGGATCAAACATTTGAGTCTTTAATGATCTTATTCAAAAAGATGGAAACATTGTATAAAGTGCCGATTCAAAGAATTCGAAGTGATAATGGGACGGAGTTCAAGAACAACCGCATGCTAGAGTTTTGTAACGAGAAGGGAATTCTTCATGAATTCAGTGCACCATACACTCCACAGCAGAATGGATACAAGCCAAATCTGAAGTTTCTTGAGCCGTTCGGATCACCATGTACTTTCATTGATCTTGATGGCAAATTCGGCGCAAAAAGAAATGAAGGTTTCTTTGTGGGATACGCGTGTCCCTTAAAAAGAGTGTTCGTTCCATGCTTGAAGAAGGTAATTGAAGTTCAACATGTGGATTGTCAGAAACACACGGCGTCACCTCAACTTCCCGGACACAGATTGCTTTTCGATTACGACAAACTCTGGGAGTCGTTCCAACTACCGATAGAGCCGAGTGAAGAGGAACTTGTTTATTTGTACCAACAATAGCAATCATCTTTTCAAGATCAGGTGCCTATACCGTTGGTGGTTTCTCAACCAGAAGAGGATACAAATGCTCCTACAACTGGTGCAAACGATCACGAGGCAAGTCCGAGTGGAACAGCTCAAGACCCAGTAGAACCAGCTCCATCATTTGATCAGTCCGATGACTCGGATTCGGAGAACGGTCTGATATTTGATGAGGATCCAAATGTTGCATCAACTGAAGCTGAGGATCACACCGGTGATCTAGATATCTCGATTCAGCAATCGGAAGTTGTTGTGCCTGACACCATCATGCCACGAACATTATCTTACCATCCTTCAGATCAGATTATAGGAGATCTTCAAAGTGGTGTCAAAACAAGAGATCAACTCAATCGTTCACTTACATGTTTTTATACATCTGTTGCTCCTTTACAAGAGGAATTCTCACTGAAATGTTTTATTTCGCAGATCGAGCCCATAACGTATAAAGAAGCTTTGACTGAAGATAGATGGGTGAATGCAATGCAGGAGGAGCTGCAACAATTCGAGAAGTTGGGAGTGTGGAGACTAGTAGACCTCCCTGAGAATCAAAAGTTGATTAAGACAAAGTGGGTTTTCAAATGTAAGAGAGAGGATAGAGGTGTCGTGGTATGGAACAAACCGCGATTAGTGGTACAAGGCTTTAGTCAGCAAGAAGGAATCGATTATGACGAGGTTTACGCACCTGTTGCTCGACTTGAAGCTATTCGGATCTTCCTGGCGTTTGCGTCATGGAAAGATTTCAAAGTGTACCAGCTGGATGTTAAATCTGCCTTCCTGTACGGAAAGATGAAAGAAGAGGTGTATGTGGGACAACCACCGGGGTTCACTGATCCACAACACAAGAACAAGGTATATCTGCTGGATAAGGTGCTTTACGGTTTACACCAGGCCCCAAGAGCCTGGTATGAGACGCTTTCTGTCACACCCCAATTTCCATGTGTCACCGGTGGGCCCGGTGGCGGAGTATCGTGACGTGGTTGGCAACATAATAGTCAAACAACACAATAATCAATATGCACAGCGGAAGCAATTTAAAAATATGATACAACCGAATTTAATATTGTAATATCAAATGTCACAATATTCGGAAGTTTATCCACAGCTGGATCGAAAATAAAATAGTATTAATAGTTCAACAGACTTCAGGCATCTTAAGCTTGCGAGACTTCTACTGATGCTAAGGAGAAATCCCAGCCAATTACGCTTAGTACCTGCATTTAATCTTTTTGGGAAAATACGTCAGTTTACACTGGTAAATACAATCAACTGACTCATTTTGGAAAATGATTGAAAATTGGTTTGGATGCACGTAGCATAAACATTTTATTTAACTTGGGAGAATTATTTAATATTATAATCTTGTGAACGAATTACATGTTCCTTGTGCGTTCAGTAGCCCGGATCTTGTCCGGGTTAAAGATCAATAGACACACCACAATATTCTTTTGTGCACTGACGGGTGTACGCCTACACCCCGCGCTTAAGTCGTGGCCATTTCGTAAAATGATGCCAAGGATATCCGGGACATGGTCATTAAACCCCCAAAGGCTTTAAGTAACAAGACTGTTTAAACGAGCCGATCAAATTATTCAATTAACCACCCAACGATGGAAGATTTGATGCCCGATCAAGCGGTATGATATATACCGTAACCCAAGCCCGTATAGGAAAAATAAGTTAAAAGTATTTACCTGAGCAATGTATAAATCACAATAAGCAAATTGCAAGTAGCTTTTACTGGTTCTCCTAATCTGGAACGAAGGTTTATAATAACCTATTAGAATTCTAACGGGTCTTTAATTAAGCTTAAGCTTAGACCGGTTAGTTTCAAAGATACGGTTCGTACGCACGATTAAGCGAAGACCGGATAGAATGTGATTTAGACCCGACAAGTTCAGAGACTTGTTTAATATGGGTATTTTATGCACACTCTGGATTTTGAGATAAAACCGATAAGGTTTGACCCGTTTCGGCTAATTTATGTAAACTTGTTACATAACCGAACCGAACGCGTAATAAGCGTAACGGGTAATAATGAGAGCCATTTACAGGTTTCCTAAGTTAATATGCTCCATATATGTTGTGACATCAGTAAGATATCATTTATTATGCCCGAAATGAATTTAAACACAAACTATGCCCCGTAGGGGTAGTTTGGTCATTTTAAAGGTTGTAAAAGAGTTTAAGTGTTAACCTGAGTTACAGGCCTGATGTAATCAGCAAATATACTCAATTTTCTAAGTTCTATTAGTAGGTTAAAGTATATATGTGAAATTTATCAATTATAACCAAACTATGCACCGTAGGGGCATTTTGGTAATTTCACATAAGCCGAAAAGCTCTAAACTGAAGTCTGAGTTTAACAACTTTTGCTTACTATTAAAATATTATAATTTACCTCAAATATCAGTAGGTATCACCCTTAGTATGTTTAAAATAGTTCTAGTACATACTAGGCGTTAAAAACGCTTAATTAGGCGATTAGAAGCCGTTTCCGGGTTCTATATAGAAATCTGATATTTTTATTATTCCAGGAGGTTTAAAATAATTTATTTATCATTTAAGATCAGTAGCAAAAGGTTTGGAGTCGTTTAGATATGTAAAACTCATGTTATGGCCCGTAAGGGCAAAACCGACAATTACCGGATTAAGCCTACGACTATGAGTTATGCTCAGCCTAAAATTAATTAAAAATCTTTAAAAATCCCAAAATAATATATTACATCAGTGGGTAAAGATATTGATATCAAAAAGTATGTTTAAGTAGGCTATACGCTAAATACGCCGTTTAATTAACATAAAGCTTTAATTTTACGCTAACGAGCATAACTCTTAACCTACACCTCAAACTGATGTCAAATTTTGTATGCAAGTTTATATATCAGTAATTAAGGTTTCTACTCTTTTACATTTCCAAAAATCACGTTTTAAGGTGAAAAGGGCATAATGGTCAACATATGAGCAATTAACGGAATCATGCATATTAATTGGATAACTAATGATCCGAGGTGTATAATCACAGAGGGTTATACTAGCATGTAACCTGGTCCAAATAAAGCCCTAAGGCATTTCTAAATCATGCCTAAACGGGTCAGAACTGAAAGTCAAAGTATAAGTCAAACTATGCGACTTTCGGTTCCGAACCGGGTCTAAACAGGAAATTGTCGGGTTGAACATGTTTAGACATGTTCTTACACTAATTACCAAGTTATATTAATGATCAAACAGGTTGTATGTGTTCTACATTGCTAATCATGCATAAATTGTAATTTAAACATTCTGTTGACTTTTTCTTAACACGTTTGACCCGACATTTGACCTAGTTAGAGTGGGAATCAGGGGGAACCCTTTTAAGGGTTTATTACCCACATAATTACCAACTTATAACTACTTTTAATTCAAGATTTGACTGAGCCATTATTAATTAATCTCGAAGTTAAACCGTAATTACGACGGTTTGACTTTTAGCTAAATAACTAAGCTAAACTCAATTAAAGAAGGTTAAGCAAACTTACAAGAGTCCTAAGCTTGATTAGTGATCACTTGAGAGGGCCTTGGAGCTCCAGAAATGATCAAATTGCAAGAGGAAGGTGTGAAGAACAAAGGTTGCACATCATGGCCTTTTATAGTGAATTAATCAGCACAAATCTTTGACACATGAGTCTACAACTTACCACAACTGATCCACAAGTGTCCCTAGATGTTTAGGGGGTGTTTAGGGGTCAAGAAAAATGTGGAAAATCGGTTAAAGTCGAGCAGATTGCACTCAGCAGGCAAAAACCCAAGAAATTCGGAACTGGCAGTTCCCCGCGTGTCGCGAAGGTCCCCCCCCCCCCCCCGGGCTTCGCGTGTCGCGACGCCTTGTCTGCACAAATCTGAATTTTAGATTTTTGCGATTTGATCCTTGGCTCTTCAAACTTCGATTAGACACTTGTTTCTTGCATCTTGAACCCTCCAAATTTATTTATAAGGGCTTTAAAACATATACCCACTTTTTTAGGTCCCCATTTAACCTTATTGTTACCCGAAAAGTCCTAACTTTCAACGTTAACGCTTTAACCCTTCGCACACGAATTTGATCATAACTTTCTCATACGATAACGAAACTTTACAAAATTTATATCGTGCATTCTAGTGAGCATAATTAACAGTTACAAAGCTTCGGGTTTGTCAAAAGGTCACTCAGAGGTATAATTTAAACATGTTGACACATTTAACCCCTGTAGTTTGTAATCTCTCACTTTTAGCTTCGCATGATCCATGATTTATTCGTTTGATGTTATAAACATCATGTGGAGTTAATGTACAATATATTTATACACTGTTGACATTTAGAACTCGTATATTCACATGCTTTTCCATGATTGTCAACTTTAGTTCTTCTATAATATTCTTTCACACGTTCAAACATATGACACGTGTCTACACATTATAGGACGTGAATTTTCGAGGTGTTACACTTTCCCAACATCTTTTGGACAACGGGTTCATTAGAGGGACAGTGGATAGCACATTGTTCACCAAGGAAGTTGCAGGTCATCTCCTAATTGTGCAGATCTACGTTGACGATATCATTTTCGGTTCGACCAACGACAACTTGTGTAAAGAATTTGAGTTGGTGATGAAAAAGAAATTCGAAATGAGTTCGATGGGGGAGATGAAGTTCTTCCTCGGGCTGCAGGTGGAGCAAATGTCCGATGGAATCTTCATTCACCAAACGAAGTATGTGAAGGACGTGCTTGACAAGTTCGACATGACAGATTGCAGTCCTGCGTCAACCCCTCTTGCACAGAATCACGGGATTTGTCCAGATGAAAATGGAGTGAAAATGGAAGAGACACTGTACCGATTAATCATTGGATCTCTGATGTATCTCACGGCTTCCCGTCCAGACATCATGTACCCGACGTGCCTTTGTGCCAGATATAAGTCGAATCCAAAGCAGTCACACCTGACCATTGTGAAACGTATCTTACGGTATTTGAAAGGCTGCCCAAGCATCGGCTTGTGGTATCATCGATCGGGTGACTTTACTTTATCTGGTTTCGCTGATTCTGACTTTGGAAGCTGCAAGCAAAACGCAAAGTCCACCACTGCTGGGTGTCAGTTCTTCGGAACTCGACTCGTTACCTGGCAGTGTAAGAAACAAACCGCAGTAGCGCTCTCTACATGCGAGGCTGAATACGTTTCAGCCTCCAGCTGTTGCTCGCAGATCCTTTGGATCCAACAGCAAATGCGCGACTACGGGTTGCAGTTCTTAGACACTCCAATCTATGTGGACAATGAAGCAGCTATTAACATCACTAAAAATCCGGTTCACCATTCAAAAACGAAACATATTGAGATCCGTCACCATTTATCCGTGATTGTCACGAGAAAAAGTTAATTCGGATTGAACATTTGCACACCGATGATCAGAAAGCGGATTTTTATACTAAACCTTTTGACAAAAAGAGATTTTATTATCTTTTGAAATTGAACGGGATGAAAAATCTGAAATCTGGGAGGGTAATTGAATGTGAAGCCGAGTTGGGCGGCGATCTGACGTGAACCATGTCGTGTTGTCAATTTTGTTTGTACAGTTTATTTTTTTTTCTTTTCGATAAAAACATAAACACAAAAATATGTTTTAGTTTTAGGGGGAGAAATTCGCAAAAAAAAAAAAAAAAAGAGTTGTGTGGAACAGGGGAAATGATAGTACATCAGCTAGACGAACACAGTACGCTAAAGAATTGTAATGTTTAAAATGCGATTAAGCAGTCTCGCTAAAGATGTGCCGGTAGGTTTTTACAAAATCAGTAGATCAGTTTGGGATATAAACATAAAATTTACTTGCGTCTACGTGGGGAACATCTCCAGGATATATGGGTAACCCCCGAAATCTTGTTTGAAAGGTTCCTCTTTCTGAGATACTAGGTCTTTATGCTTAGTGATATCTGGGGTATTATCCCGGGACTTCTGATTTTGCGGAAGCAATGGCCTAGTCCCCGGAGAATACTTTACACTGCTTTGAAATATAAACCTCCCCTCAGCAAAAATGATTAAACAATAAAATTGATAATCATGCTGTTGAAGAAAAGATCCTCTAAAGGGGACCCACCAAAAGTCAAAGCCGTCATCTCTCTGCGTATCGAAAGATCGACCTGAGCTCTCACGGCCCTCGCAATTAACCCCTTACAGATATCATCTAGGTATACTCACCTGTAAGACTGGATATTGGGATTTGGATACGGGAGTATATACTGAGGTGGGACACATGTAGAGGTTTAAGTTCTAAAACACTAAATCAGTATCCCAGACAGATTGAAAGTTCTGTGAGAATTTAAGAGGATCAGTATATCGGCAATCTACGCGAATTGTTTAATGTTTGATATGAAATTATAGCTTAACGGTGCTTGTGTCTAGTCGGCAGCTGATATGATTCCCTAACACACTCACAAAAAGATTGTGTGTACAGTTTTCAGTTTATCCAGTTAAAAATCCAAAAAGATTTTAGTTTCTTATTTTATTTTCTACAATTGACATTGGGAATCATACGATCAAAGCTTAGTGCAGATCATGTCAGTGTTTGATGAGGGCTGGGTAAGTTGGAGATGCTAAACAATGATTGGTACAGTGTTTGACAGTTGAAAAGTGTATGAAAGTTCAAAATGTTCAAAAGTTCATTCATTTGAACTATTTTCAGAATGAAATATCTGCGTACTTCATAATTCGGTCAACCAAGGTCACTAATTTGGACTTGGTTGACTGGGTGTGTTGGTGTTTAATCAGAAAAGTGTTAAAATGTTAAATTTTTGACAATTATTATCTGATTTCGCTCATATGTCACTTAAAAGGGCATTAATGCTGATAACAAATGGAACTCAAAGTGGTGGAAGCTTGAAGAAAAAGTAAAGTTGAAGGTTGCAAAGGAAAAGAAAGAACATGAAGAACGAGATCGTATGATGCGAGGCAAGTTTATGAGAGAACAGGAAGCAGAAAGATTGAAGATTGCAAACGAGAATGAGAAGATTAGAAAAGCTTTACTGAAAAAGTCTAAGCCGCATGAAGAAACTTTCAAGTCACTCTGAAGACCCAAAGACAAGACTGAAGACTCCGGCTGTATCCAAGGGGGAGTTTGTTGGTGCACGAATGTCTAAAGCCTACGTCTTAGTCTTAGTTATTCATGTCTAGGGTCTAGATATGTTAATTATGTAATGTATAGGGGGTTAATGCGTAAAATTGGATTTGTAATGTTCTGATTTCGCTCATATGACACATGGTCATATAAGCGAAATCCCATCCCCTATATATAGTATAGTTGTTTTCTCATTTTGTACGTTCATGTCTCCCGTGTAGCCGAAATGCTGCTCGTGTATTTTGTGAAAGATTAATGAGAAAACTGTTTTAAAGTGATCTACTTCTGTTTCTACTCCATTTCTGCTTTGATTCATGCCGATTTTGTATTTCCGCTACATTTTCGGTAGTATCTAGCTCTGATTGACTCACACGACTGTCAATAACGGTCCTACATAACAGTTGTTTTCTGTATCCCAGTTACTGGAGAGCTCAGCACGGCCCCGTGGTCACTCTTCTATAACTCAGAAAACAAAAACTGCCAGTAAGATTGATGGCCACGGCCCCGTGTCCTACCGGGCACGGCCCGTGCTGAAGTCTGCAGAAACTGAAAAATTAAGAAAAATTCTAAAACAATAGAAAAATAAGTAAAAATAATTAGGCCGTTGATCTTAAACTTTCTTAAAATCCTTGTGTCCCCGCCAATGGCGCCAAAAACTTGGTGTGTGTGAAGCGTGATATGATTTTATAAATATTTTGAGCCCATTTTACGCATAAATCAAGTTTTAAATTTATAAAACACGATATTCTACTAACACTAAACACACACTTGGGCAAGTGCACCCATCGTGAGCGTAGTATAGCGTTGGTAAGATACTGATGTCGTCCAAGGACACAAGTGCTTTTAGTACCGATTTATCCTTAACGTCTAATCAATCTAAATTTTGTGAGAAAAGTTTTGCAACATGAAAATAAAAACTAAAAATGAAAAGATAAATAAAATAAAAATAGATAGACAAGATGAATCACTTGGATCCGACTCGTCTTTAATGTATCCTTTGATGATTTTCGCACTTTCGGAATTCTTAAGAGATTATCTTAGTTATAGTAGTAGGCCTCTCTTTTGAAGGTGACGTTACCCACAACCCAGTGGTTTGAGTCAGCAGGGATACAATCCCAAAGGGTCGGAATATTGAAAGATAATTAATTAAGTTATTAATGTGAAAAGTGGTAGGCCCCTCTATTGAAGGTGACGTTACCCTTGGCTAAGTGGTATGAGTGAGCAAGGATACAATCCCAAGAAGCCAGTTTAATGTATTAATAGTAGTTTACATATGAGGGGTTCAAGCTATTCGCACCCCCGCCATCCAATACCAGTGGGTATTGAAGGAGGTACTAGTAAGCTTGAACCAGGTCCTTGCAGGATCTATACACTGAACAAGGCAAGAACCTTACCAAACCATTCCCCTAACCCCCGACCAGGTAGTCAACATGCTTTTATATAGACCGTAAAAACATGAATGATGCAATCTTTTACTTTATATAGACAGTATAGTAATGCCAAGACACCACGGAAAAAAGATAGGAAGAATTCACCTTCAACATAAGAAACTAGTTATTAAAGTCATTAATACAAAACCAAATAAAAAGTGCCAAAAGATTAAATTCAAAAGTAATACAATAAAGACTTGTCTTCACCAAGTGATGTAAGAGGCTTAACCAAACATGGCCTTTGATTGGCAAGAACCCTTACAATCAATCTTGGATCCCGAGACTACTACACTCTAAAGATGGATGATGGACGATGGTGGTGGGTGTTGGTGTTGTAGTGGTGGTGGAGTGGTGGCAAAGTGGGAGAGTAGTGGTTTTCCAAGGGATGCCTTTGAAGTGAACCAAGCACCCCTATTTATAGCCTGCACAGTGCTCTGGCCACGGCCCCGTGTCCAGCGGGCACGCCCCCGTGGCCAGCCTTTTCTCTTCCTTAATTAAATGCAAGTGTCAGCAGAGGGTCCCACACGGCCCCGTGTCCGGCGGGTACGGCCCTGTGGTCAGCATCATATGTGTACTATCAAGATTTGGCAAGATTCTGCGTATCTTTGCGTTGACCATGCCCCGTGCTGAGTTGGGCACGCCTCCGTGGTGGGCGTAGAAGCTTCTACAGGTTTGTCTTCTCTATAGGTTCCTGACCACACCCCGTGTTCGTCTGGACACGGCCCCGTGTTCGTCTGGACACGGCCCCGTGGTCAGTCTTCTGTTTCTTTGTTTTTTGCTTTGAGGATGCTGCCGAGGGGTCGGGCATGTCATGTTTATTCCTTTTCTTTGTATTTATGTTGGTTTTGGCTTCTTATTTGCTCCTTTTGTACGTTTAAGCTCATTTGGTCCTGTAAATTCAAAAGGAAGACAAAAATAAGCTTTTTCCAACATTAGTACTAAAACATGGTTAGTTTTATGCCTCATTTGATGTAATTTATATGTTACATTTTGCACACATCATGAAGGTAGATTCTTCATATCTCAGTGTTTTATGGTTTAATTAGACATTCGGAACAACCGACACCTTAAATTCTTAGATTTAGGGCTTTTTAGAGATTGTTTGATAAAATTGACCATAGATTCATGTAAATCGACGAGTTCTCTTATAGAATCTATCATCGATTTGACAAAAAACTAGCAAAAATTTCATTGATTCATATTGAATGTTCATCAGTTTCTTCATCCGGATGAACTTCCGGATGAGCCCATCCAGACTGAAATGATCTTTGATCTGAACAGTGTTTTGTTTGTGTCCATCCGGATGGATTTGGCCATCCGAAAAGTCCATCCGGACCATGTACTTGAAATGTCCATCCGGACTATTGCCCATCCAGATGGAATGATGTGTTTGTGTATTGAAAAGTTTGATTTTTTTTCTAAGTGTTGATCTTTCATTGTACACTATTTGTCTCGATATACGTGCAAGTTCTGATAATGTTATCTTTGCAGGCTAAGAGTTCAGATTTCCACGACAAGCACAACATCTGTTGTGTCTTGGATAAAAAGCTACCAAAGATTAGACCGTTCGAGGAGATTCTAAAGTTTATTGAAGATAGTTGTGTCCGTAAAGAATTAACGGATCAGCACAAATGTTATGGATCGCATGTGCGAGCATTTTGGAACTCGACACATTATGTTAAAGATGACAAAGCTATTCACTATGCAGTGAAGATGAAAGATGCAGATGAAAAAGACATTGATGTGGCTGTAAAGATTACTGTTGGTGATGTCCGAAGGGTTTTAGATTTCAAAGATAACTATGAAGATCCAATCATAGTTCCAGAAAGGTAGTGTAAGGGATTATGGATGAGAATGGGCTACACAGGGTTCATTAATGATCCAGCTTATACAAAGTTAAAGCTATCGAAGCCCTACAAGTTTCTTGTACACTTTGTTATTCATGCGTTAGGGCACAGGAAGGGTGCTTATGACGAATCTGCGGATTATATCATGAACATTATTACTTGTCTGATTCTGAACCGACCGTACAACATATCACAAGTAATCTTCAATCATATGTTAGATGAAATCAAAGGTGAACGTTTCGTGCAATATCCGAGGTTTGTACAGATGTTACTTGATGATCAGATCCCAAACTTGCCAAAAGATGAAGGTGACGAGCTGAAGTTGGAGCATATGGATAATGAAACCTTGAAGAGGTTAGATGTGTATAGAGGAGTTGAAAAGGGCAAAGAGCCGAAGCTTAGAAAGAAGTTTGCTGCTATAGAGAAAGCTGATTATCAAGATCCAGAAGACGATAAATGGAGGCACGATAACAGTGGTTCTGATGATAACAAAGAAAATGGAATAGTTTGCACCAAATAAGACTAGGTGGTGGGTAAAGAAAGACGAGAAGCAGAAAAAGAGAACACCAACTGCATGAACACCTAAAGCTGCTACTCCTAAAGTTTCACCAAAAAGAGCTACAAAGAAGCAGAAATCACCACCGCACTTGGTCGATGAACCAATTGATCTTCCTCCTGAAAACATTGATGTTACTGTTGCAGGTGATCATGAAATCTTCTCTGGTGAGATTGAAGATATTATAGCGAATCAAGATGCTGAAAAAGATGCTCAGAATGTTGAAGCTGCAACTGGTGGTGAAACAGTGAAAGAGACATTAGGTGAAGGTGAGGTGCATTCTGATTCAAGTGAAACTGAAAGTGTCCTTGAGATTACAAAGATGGCACCTACTTCATATGTTAGTGGAAAGTTTAAGTTGAAAAAGACTCCAAAGAAATAGAAAGGCTCAGATGTTGATGATGCAACTTACGAGCCTTCGACTGCAGAAACTGAAAAGTTAACTAAGAATAAAGGTATTCGAATGCGTAAAGCTCAGCCAATAGGTGATGTTTTAAGGAGACAAAATGCTAGAAAGACTACGACTTCTATTCCTGAACAGATTCTAGAAATTGAAAAAGTTGAAAGCGTTGAAGTGGAGATTCCAGTTCAAAGTGAGTTCAGAATGGCAACACCTCCAGCTTCTCCAATACGAGTTTCAATTCCAGTTCAAGAAGAAGTTCGAGAAACAACATCTGAGCAACCTGTAAAGACTGTTGAAGAGCCAGGATCGACGACAAAGAAAGTTCCAACTCCAAGGCATGAAGGTTTGAGTTCTGGTTTCCCTAAAGTTCCTTCAAACCTTGATGTTGGTCCTACAGGCTTAGAAGATTTTTGGGATTTCTTTAACGATGCAAAAGTTAATGAGTTGTCAAAGAAAGTGGCTGTGTTGGAGAAATCAAAGGCAGAAACAGAAGATAAGCTGAAGCAGGTTGAAGCAGAAAATGTGGTGCTCAAGGATGAGATAGCTGTAATGAATGAAAGGTTGCTGTATGTTGAAGTAGGTAATAATGCTTTGAATGAAGCTATGGATGAGATGCTGCTCGAAAATTACAATTTGAATGAAGCAAACACTACAATCAGCAATGCAAATGAGATCTTGAAGTAAGAATTAGAAGATCTGAAAGCCAAAGAAGAAAATAAGTCCAAGCATATTGAAATGTTGTATGCTGTGATAGAAGACAAACTTGGCATCAATGTGCATGCGGCATTTGATGAAATTGAAATCCGAAGAGCTGAGGCTCGGAGGATAGAGAAAGAAAAGAAAAGTGCTAAAGAAGTTGTTGAAGCCTTAAAAGATAAAAGAAAGGGCGTTGTAGTTGACACTGAAGAAATTCTTGGATCCTCAAGCCAACCAGAGCAGTCACAACCAGATGCTGAAGTAAATGTCGAAGTTAAAGCTGCAGAGATTGAAGTGAACGTTGCAAAGGTTGAAGTTAACAATGAATTTACTCTAGTTCCTGCATAGTTCTTCACTATGGTTGGTGAGCCAAAGACGGTATCTTACAGCAAAGAGGTTAATGAAAGAAGAATTGAAGTTGAATAACGATGTCTAAAGGCTAAACAGAGAAAGTATGAAATTGTTGATGAAGATGATGAAGATGAAGAGTTAAAGGAATGGTTAGGTGATGACGATGATGATCACAATGATGGTAAAGATGATGATAAAGACGATGACGATGATCAGGGTGGTACTGGTGGTGCTTTGATTGTGAAACCACCTGGTGCTAATCAAGTTGATGATTATCTGAATGATGAACAGAATGAGGAAACTGAAGAAGCTCAGTCTAAGGGGGAGTCTACCTCAGGGTCTAAACAAGCTAATCTTCAAAAGGTATTATCTGACACTCCCAAGGTTATTTACTTGAGTCATGATGTCGAAGAGGGAGAACTTATGGAAAATTGGACGAGAGATGATATGTTGGATGCATTGGGTCTAAAGGATGAAAATTTGAAGTTTGATATAGAAGACGAGATCCCTATAGTTCCTGACAGTGAATATGTATTCAAGTTTGTGGAGGATGTCGATGATTTCAACGATGTGATTGTTGAGGATAATTCATCTGACTCTGACAATGATGTTCCATTTCACTATGCGGGTCAAGATGATAACTTTCCTACCTTCGCTGAATTGTTTCGTACTCACAACGAAGATGATCTAAGAAGGAAAGTTGCTGAAAAGATAAGTACGGAAGGTCCTCCAAAG
The DNA here is from genome assembly GCA_030545235.1 of Helianthus tuberosus. Classification (NCBI taxonomy): domain Eukaryota; kingdom Viridiplantae; phylum Streptophyta; class Magnoliopsida; order Asterales; family Asteraceae; genus Helianthus; species Helianthus tuberosus. The sequence continues at coordinate 93,745,396 of CM060397.1, read as the reverse complement.
ACGCTTACAGAAGAAGAACTTAGAGAAGAAAGGAAAAGATGGTTTAAGCAGCCGATGGCCGAAGAAAGAAAGTTTAAAAGGCCATTAAAGTTCTTCACTAGGCACCCAAATGAATCAATTGGTGATATCTTATCATGGGGATATCTAGAAGACATTATGGTTTATGCTATTAAACGTGAATATGGTGTTCAGTACTTCAAGTTCCTGAAAGATATACAAACACTACCTTGGTGGGATGTTGAGGAGTTAGTGAAAACAAAGAACCTTCAACAGTGTCTTCATGGTCCAGAGGTCAGATTTTATGAGCAAAGATTGTGGAGGTATATAAAGTATCAAGCTACATTGAACTTTCCAGACTAGAAGCCTCACAGACCAAAGCGTATTGTTAAAGTTGATCCAGTTATAGGGGAGAAAGACATCACGCTACATGTCAGACAACCACGTTGTATGAAGAACATGCCCTTAAAAGCAATGGTGCAAGACTACAAGGATTTCAAAGGATGGGTTCTTAATCCTATGACAGTTGAAGCGGTGATAACATTGTTTGATGGAAAGACTTGGAGATACATTCACGTTCTTGATCCTATGTGGCTCGTTAACTGCTCGAAGAAGGATATTGAATGCCTCTTCTTCAACAAAATCATGTACTACGATGCAGATGAAGAGCTGGCGATGAGATTCCAGAAGCTGGTGAAAGTTTGTTTCAAGAAAGATATCAATTCTGGACGTTACTGGGAATCAAAGTTGAGGGACTTAGAGTTGGAAGAGTTTCTAAAGGAAGAACGCCATAATGAAAGAATTGAAAAGAAGATGGCTGAAGCAGCTAAGCGTGCTAAATGGAGACTGGGATTGGGAAGTTTTGAAACTGACCAGACTCCAATAGAATCTAAAGACAGAAAAATCCCCAGATGGTCAAAGTCGATGGATGGAATCAAGGAACACCGTGAATGGTGGATAAATTTTGGGAGACAAAAGAGGAAAAGGATGTTGGAAGAACGTGCAGAGGAAAGAAAGAGGAAGTACATAGAGCGAAGACGCAACAGGAAGGAATGATTAAGGCTATGCAGGAAGAAAGACTATAGCTACATCAAAGGGGGGAGTCTGTAGATGCATATGTCTATAGCTTTCGTCTGTATCGAGTCTTTATTTAACCTGTTTGATGTCTATGTAAAGTTTATAATATGTTTTGTATGATATCCGGGTCGAAACGAAGGTTAGGCATATATTGTAAGTCCATCTGGACGGATGGACATGACCCCATCCGGACGGATGGGCAATATAGTGTTTCACCCGGATGGGTTGTGCCTATAAATAGGTGTGCCTAGTTCCTCATTTGTAACTGATCTCTTGGCACCTTAGGCGAAGCCCTGTCTAATTATCTCTGGCTCTTGTAATGGCTTTTATCATCAATGAGAATGATCTTAAATGATGTCTGCGTTGTTTCTCTCTCTCCTACTACTTTCTTGGATTCCGCACAAGGCTGTAGTTGCTAATCCGGTCTGAGAAAGTTCGAGTAACCGAACTCTCGGTCCTAACAAATGTGACAACTGGCACAAAACCGGTAATTTCCGTACAGTTTTAATTATTATTTATTATCTGCAATTATGTGCTTAAATGTCAACATTGTCTGATTACATGCTATACATGTGAATTCATGCACGTTTCATACTTCAAATATTGCTTTATGCATTACTTTTAGCGTTGCGTCAGAATGACTAGTAAACTCACAGGTAAGACACACAGTGTCAGCAGTTCAGCAGAAATCAGTCAGATAATAGAATTAGGGCCTAGGAGTAGGTCCAACATATAAAATAGATAAAACCCAAGTGTGGATACAAGGGTTAACATATAAACTTTCCGGAAGCTAAACTATGCAATAAAAGACACCCGAAACGCACTTTAAATGCGGAATTTAGCATAAATCAGCACAATTCAGCTATAATCAGCTTTTAAACACATTAATATCATGTAGAATTTATGTTTTATTGTCTAATATAACTTACAAAGTGTCGGGAATTGAAACTGCCACAAAAAGTGCTTCATACTTAGTGAAACTGCGCAATTTAGCACTTTAACGAACTGTAACGAACCGAACAACCGGACAATAACCGGGACATCAAATTTTAACTAGAAGTAATGTTTTTATGATATTAAACTAGTATTGGTGCTAGAACACCTTAAAAATCATAAAAACCCCTAAACACACTTAAACATACTTAAACCTTACCGTTTGCACTTTAAACCTTCAACTTCTCAAAAAATTACACTTTACCCCCCCCCCCCCTTTCTCCTTGGACAGTTGGGATAAGGGTCCCACCTAAATATTTTAGTTGATTTTATTAGATTATAGTAGATTTTATGGTGGGGAATATTCTAGCAAATATACCATAAAGAAGATATGGAAGATCTTATAAATCCTAAGCTAATCACAAACTCATTCACTTCATCTTCTTCCCCCCTTGCTTCTTCTTGCTCATGGCTCAAACCCACACACATACACCCACCATTTTCAAGCTTTAATCATTCAATCCAAGGTGATCTAGTGGTGTATGGAGGCCATTTAGGAAGGTGTATGGTGCTAGAACTTGAAGGACCACCTTGTGGAGCTTTTAACCTCTTGATTTCTTCCTTGTGCATCACCTTCATTTTTGTGCCACTTCCCTAGCCATTAGAGCTAGTAGTAAGCTTCTTGATCACTAATTTAAGTCATGTTTATGTTATGTACAAGTTTCACCATCTAAACAACTTAACTTCTAATGTTAAAAATGAAAAGATCTAACATATCATGAAGAAAATAAGGGATTACATGAAATTTTAGTGTATGTAATGATGTTGTTGATGTTATATCTTGTGTTTATGTTTAGATCAAGTATGTTAAAGCTTGGATCTACCAAGTTTAAGCATGGATCTTGAAGGATCCATGGTTAAACTTGAAGATGAACATATGAAGCATGATGTGAACTTGAAATAAGAATTTCTATGCATAATCTTCTAATTTTGGAGTAATAAAGTGTGTGTAGAACTAATTTTTGAAACTAAATCTCATGGTAAGTTTGTTAAAAAGTTAACATAAGGCTTGTTTATGAAAGATCTAGGGTTATTAAGCATGGATCTTGAAAGATCCATGATTAAACATGATGTTAAAAATAATGATCTTTCTAATAAACATAAAAGTGGTTTTAGAACATGATTTACAAACTTTAAAGATCATTTAACTCATGGATGAGTTGGTTAATGAAATAAAGTTTCATAAAAGTTTGTTGAAAATACTCAAGAACACTTATTTTTGGAAAGATCACCTTACGTAAAGTGTAGATCTAAAAGACTACACATTTTTTACAAGAATCAAGTTCACCATGATGTTTCATATGAAGAATTGGTATATGTTGTTGATGATGAAAATTATTTTGATGTTGAAAAGAAAATAAACACATGTTTTGAAAACATGGGAAACCTCCATTTTTAGGGGAAACTATGTCATAAAATTTTGACACTTAGAAAAATATAAGTTTTGGTGAAACTTATTCCCTAAAAATATTTACCAAGTGTTATGGGTGATTTTCTGCTCGTATATCCCAACTGATATTCTTACTTTGTTTTATTGTGACTAGGATACCGAGTCAGGATATTGGTAACATCCTGATACGATATCCTGGTAGTAACTAATTAACCCACGTGCAGATTAAAAGGTGTAAGTCTCTATCGTTGAAGTGGACTTCTTCTCCTCAAGACTCGGGCAAATCAGTTAGATTATGGACGTTGAAGCCAGAAGACGTGGACTACAACGTTCACAAAGGGAATATTCCATATATCCCGGATTTATAGGATAGTTAGTTAGTTTCTTTTTACTATAAATAGATTGATCGGATCAGATAAGAACACACAATCTCTCATACACTCTTTCTCTCTAGCTGCAAACACTCACAATACACTTACACTTGTATCGAATTCACATTGTAACACTTAGTCGATCCGCATCATATCCTGCACTGTATCCCGACATTTGAAGTAATAAGAAGAACAAGGCAGCTGTGATTGTCACCTCCCGAGGTTTTGTGCCGGCGATCTAGATTGATCAAGGGCTTTCCTCGTACATCCCGTGTCACCCTTTACATTTTCGCTCATTGTTTGATTGTAGATACAGCTCAATATCCTGAGCCATATCCTGAAAACTGTTTTTGCAAACAACTTAATTAGCATATTTTCAACACACTTTCTTAGCACACTACCTCACTTAACTAATTTGATCACTTAATTGCTTCGGTAATTTTTGACCAAAACAATTTGGCGCCCACCGTGGGGCAAGTGGTGCTATTTCTACTAAAAGCTTTTGCAAAATCATTACTTGGTTTTCTATTTTCAAAACTTTTTGCTACACTATTTTCAATGGCCTCGGGATCAAACATGAGCTCTTCCACCATGTCTGCTACCACCTCTGCAACAATTAGTTCGGTGCTTCCACCACCTCCTCCGAGAATGCAAGCCTCTTCACAAGGAACTGAAATTCATGTGGCTCGGGATGTTATCCCCGCTCGCAATATTCAGGGATCTGGTCCTGTTTTGGCCTGTAGTGAAGAAATTCTAAATTTGTTTGGTAGTGTAAAGGAACAGATGAGGCAGCAGCAGGAGACCAAACAGATGCTGATAAGAGAGATACAGCTCTTGAAATCCAGCTCAAGCAGGCCCGCTGAGGATACTGTCACTCCCTTGCAACCCAGAGCTTTGAACTTCAGTTTTGCAGTATATACTGAGGATAACAGGGGGAATATTGTGCCTAGCCATTCTCAGAATCATACTCCTGAGATACCCTCTTCGGTTAGGGTGTCAACTGTGAGAAGCTCAGGATATGCTTCAGGATATGGCCAGAATCTTCAGACTGGTAACGTATCAAATAATAATAATAATAATACTCTTGCTACTAATGGTGTTGGATCTTTGCAGGATGCAGGTATGACATCAGCATTTTCTAAGGAGCTTCAGAAATTAAAGGACATGATATCCAGTGTACCTGGAGTGGTCCAGCTAATTCTAGAAGTATCCCAAGACAGCCACAGGATATCCCGGTTTGCCTATCCTATTTGTGATGCTGAAATCCCAAAAAGATTTCAGACCCCCAACATGAAGCTCTATGACGGAACTACGGATCCTGAGGAGCATATTGCCCAGTATAGGGAGAGGATGGAAATCAACCCTATCCCTCCAGATCTCAAGGAAGCATGCCTATGCAAGGGTTTTGGTTCTACCTTAACAGGATCAGCCTTAAAATGGCTCTTAAACGTTCATCCTCACTCAATTACATCATTTGCTCATTTAGTGAATTTATTTAATAGTCAATTTTCTTGAAGTCGAAGTTTTGAGAAACTAACCAGTGATCTTTACAAGATAACCCAAGGACCTCAGGAATCCTTGAGGAATTATGTGAACAAGTTTAGTCAGGAATCCTTAGATATCCCACATCTTGATGTTGCAACAGCTGAGCAGGCTTTCAAGATGGGGTTGCAGAAAGATTCTCAATTTTACCAAGATCTTGTAATGAATCCCTGCAGGAATCTGGATGAAGCTCGGAACAAGGCTTTAAGATATATTCGGCTGGAGGATGACAAAAAGATGCAAGAGAGGATGAATTCATCCACGACCTATGAGTCAACCAACAGGAAATCAGAATCCTCGTATAAACCATATCGCTCTAAGCCATATGGGAGAAATGACAGCAAAAAAGTGAATGTTGTTGAAGACGAGGATCCTGAGGAGGATCCTGAGGAGTATCCTGAGTTGTCTGAGTATTGTTTTTCTGTTAATATACCTGAACTAATGTATGCTATGCAGGGTTTAGGAGACAAAGAAAGATGGCCCCGGAAGAATCAACAAAAAGCTGATTGGAAGGATAAGTCCAAATGGTGTGCCTTCCACGAGGATTTCGGACATGTTATTGAGGATTGCATTGCTCTAAGGAAAGAAATAAGCTATCTCTTGAGCAAGGGATATCTGAAGGATCTCCTGGGAAGAAAGAAGAATAAGGGTCAGGATACTGAGAAGGATCCTGAACGAGCAGCATCACCTCCTGCGGATCCCAAGATAATTAATTTCATTTCAGGAGGATCCGACATTTGCGGGACATCATATTCTGCGGCGAAAAGGCACGCGAAGGAAGCCAAGGCAGAGAGGGGAGATAAGCCAACCAGGATGTCAACCCTCAAAACTGATAAAGTGATCACGTTTGATAGCGATGACAGGGATACTGTCCAGGATCCTCACCATGACGCTTTGGTAATAACGTTATGTGTTGCTAACCATTTTGTGCGCAGGATACTGGTGGATAATGGCAGCTCCGTCAACATAATTCAGCTGGAAACGTTGAAGAGGATGAATGTATCCCCGATGGATATTACTTCGAAGTCCACTGTGCTTGTTGGTTTCAGTGGAGAAGCCAGGAATACCGTAGGGGAGATAAAGTTGCCCGTGTATGTTGAAGGGGTCAACTCAATGCAGCGCTTTTGTGTCATGGACTCCTTATCCTGCTATAATATTATATTAGGTAGGCCTTGGATCCATGATATAAAAGTTGTGCCGTCAACCTATCATCAATGCATCAAGATCCCTACCCCTTGGGGAGTAGTCAAGGTGGAAAGTGATCAGCAGGAAGCAAAGGAGTGTTATTCTTCTTCGATGAAATCCTCGACAAAGCCTAGTGTAGCATAGCAATTAAAGATGCGAGGCCAGGATATCATGGAGGCTTCAGAACAGGATGTAAAGAAAATTATCCTGGATCAGGATAATTTGGATATCTCGGTGCTCGTGAGAACCAATATCCCTCAGGATATTGAAACCCAATTGACTAACTTTTTGAAATGCAGGATGTCAACATTCGCGTGGAAACACGAGGATATGACAGGTATTTCCAAGGATATTATAACTCACAAGCTCGGAATTGATAGGTCTTTCAAGCCTGTCCAACAGAAACGAAGGAAATTTGCTCCAGAACGGATTCAGGATGAAGTTGAAAGATTATTAAAGAGCAAGATGATTAGGGAAGTGAAATTTCCCAAATGGCTGGCAAATGTAGTTGTGGTGCAAAAGAAAAATGGGAAATGGAGAGTCTGTGTAGATTACACAGACTTGAACAAAGCTTGTCCCAAAGACCCATTTCCTCTACCTCATATTGATTCAATGGTGGATGCTACTGCTGGCCACGAGATGTTAACCTTCATGGATGCCTCCTCAGGATTCCAACAGATCCAAATGGAACCCTCAGATCAGGAGGATACTGCTTTCATGACACCGACAGGTATTTATTGTTATACTGCTATGCCTTTTGGTTTAAAAAATGCAGGTGCAACATACCAAAGATTGGTGAACATGATGTTTAAAGACAAGCTGGGGGACACCATGGAGGTGTACATCGATGACATGGTAGTAAAATCTAAAAAGGCTGAGGATCACCTCCAGGATATTAAGGGAGCATTCGATATCCTGGACCAATACAACATGAAAATCCTGCCAAATGCCATTTTGGAGTGGGAGCAGGAAAGTTTCTAGGATACATGGTGACAAAAAGGGAGATAGAAGCAAGCCCGGAGCAGATTAAAGCTATCTTGGATATCAAGTCACCTTCAAATATAAAAGATGTTCAAAGATTAACAGGGCGAGTAGCAGCATTAAACAGATTTATCTCAAGATCCTCGGAAAAATGAAAGGAATTTTATGATATCCTGAAGAAGAATAAGAAATTTGAATGGGGAGAGAAGCATGAAGCAGCCTTGCAGGATTTGAAGCAGTATCTTTCAACCGCACCTCTATTGATGAAGCCTGAGGATGGTGAACCATTATCCCTGTATCTTGCAGTATCAGGGAACGCAGTAAGTGTTGTCCTTGTAAAGGATCATGAAGGTCAGCAGTATCCTGTCTATTATGTTAGTAAAAGTTTATTAGGTGCTGAAACTAGATATTCTCATTTAGAAAAATTGATATTAGCCCTAGTTATGGCATCAACAAAACTTAGACATTATTTTGAGACACATAGGATTCATGTTAAAACTAACTATCCTGTTAAAAATGTGCTTAAGAAACCTGAGATGTCGGGTAGGATGGCTAAATGGTCAGTGAAATTAAGTGCCTATGATCTAATATATGAACCTAGAAATGCCATAAAGTCTCAGGCCCTAGCTGACTTTGTGGCTGATTTCAGTAGTGATATTCAAAACGAAGTAGACTTAGAAGTACAACAGCTAGGAGAAAACTTAGAATCCTGGACGTTATATACTGATGGTGCATTTAATGTAAGAGGTATAGGTTTGGGTATACTACTAAAATTGCCACAGGGGGACATATTACCCCAGGCTATTAGGTGTGAGTTTCCTGCCACTAATAATGAAGCAGAATATGAAGCTTTAATTGCGGGATTAGAATTGGCTAAGAGCATGAATATCAAGGGTTTACAAGTATTTGTTGATTCCTTGTTAGTTACTAATCATTTTAATGGGACCTATGCAGTTAAAGGTGAAAAGTTGATCGAGTATCTCGAAATTCTCAAAAAATTAGCAGGATATTTCGATATTTTTACGCTTGAACAGGTACCAAGAGAGGATAATGCTGAAGCTGATGCCTTGGCAAATCTAGGATCATCAGTCAGGATACCGGAGGGAACCCAAATACCAATATTACATATCCTATATCCTGCGACGGATCCTCTTAAATCTCAGGATAAGGAAGCAGTAAGTATTCAGGATCCTGATGATGAGTATCCCGAGGAGGATCCTAAGTCCTGGACGGCTCCGATCATGAGATATCTCAAGGAAGGACACATCCCAAAGGATGAAAATCCTAAGGCCTTTTGAATGAAGGTATCACGATTCACTGTTATAAATAATGTTTTGTATAAGAAATCTCTTGTAGGACCATATCTGAGGTGCTTGGAGGATCCCGAAACCAAATAAGTGCTTCAGGATATACACGAAGGGGATTGTGGTAACCATACTGGGGGCAGGTCGTTATTCTCGAAGGTATTAAGAACAGGATACTATTGGCCGACGATGAGGAAAGATGCTGCAGAATATGCTTGAAGATGTGATGCGTGTCAAAGACACAGTAATATATTACATCAACCTGCTGAGCCACTTTATCCTATCGCTTCCCTTTGGCCATTTATGAAGTGGGGAATGGATATAGTAGGAAAATTGCTAAAGGCTCCGGGAGGAAAAGTCTTCATGCTGGAAATGACTGATTATTTCTCTAAGTGGGTTGAAGCTGAAGCATTTGTTCAAGTTAGAGACCAAGAAGTAGTATCCTTCATTAAGAGGAATATCCTGACTAGGTTTGGAATACCAGCTGAGATAATTTGTGATAATGGTTCTCAATTTATAAGTAAGAGGACTACTGACTTTTGCAAGAGTTGGGGAATTAAAATGATCACATCCACACCGGTACATCCTCAAGCAAATGAACAAGCAGAATCCTCAAACAAGATAATTGTCAACAATTTGAAGAAAAGGCTTAGAGCTAAGAAGCGAAAATGGGCAGAAAAATTACCCTTTGTTTTATGGGCTGATAGAACGACGGTGAAAAGTGCAACTGGCCAAACCCCATTTTCCTTAGTATTTGGAGCAGAAGCGGTGATCCCAACAGAAATGGTTATACCTACGGCGAGATCCAACCTCCGGGATCCTGAGCAGAATCCTGAAGCCCTTTGCCAAGAATTGGATACTATTGATGAGACAAGAGATGCGGCAAAGCTAAGAATGGCGGCATATCAACAGAGGATATCCAGAGCATATAACAAGAATATAAGGACTAGAAGGTTTCTGGTTGGAGATTGGGTATTAAGAAAGGCTTTTCAGAATACTACTAATCCTACTGATGGAAAGTTGGCTCCAAAGTGGGAAGGACCCTATGAGATTGAATCAGAATTAGGGAAGGGAGCATACCGACTCAAGAATATGGAGGGGGATATGCTACCAAGATCCTGGAATGCTATACACCTAAAGTTCTATTTCAAGTGAGTTTAGAATTTAATTTCTAACTCAGGATGGTATGGATTCTGTCTCTTTTAATATATTTGATATTATTTATTCTATTGAACCCAATACTGACTTAAGCATTAGAGGGGTGTTAGCCAGGCTAACGCCCACCTTAGTTTACGGTTGTCTTGCAGTATATGCTTCGGGATATAGCTCCAGGATACACACTCAGGATACTTCGAAAGATTAGAGGATTGCCCCCCTCTCTCACGTTTAAGGGATCCTGATCCCTTCACAATGTTTAAAGGTATTCAACTTTCTCTCGAATTGGGTTTACACACCCCGCCTGGAGCGCAAGTTATCCAGGGATAGTTCAAGATAGCGGGACCAGTCCATGTAAAAGTGGCTGACAATTTCGTTATTGTTGGCTATATCCTGGATCCTAAAGCTATATGAGGATTGATCACCCTCTCTCACGAAAGGGTATTTTCATACTTTCTAAGGTTTAAAGGTTTTCACCTTTCTAAGTCTTGGAGTTTATACACTCCCGCCTGTAGCGCATGAAAATTTGGGATTTTCCCCAGAATACTTATGGGTTTATCCCCAGAATACTAAGGATTTATCTCCAGTATATTTTAGGGTTTACCCCCTGTAACACAAGAACTGTTCAAACAGTTGGAACTGATGTTCAGAAAATTTCTAAGTGTTTGAAGACATTATGCACAAGGGACATTCTTACTGAGGCAATTGTGTAAGGTTCAAAGGATCAAGCTTGGATCTAGTATACTAAGTGTCTCAGACTGGGGACATCTTCGTGGAAAAAATTGCAAAAGGAATGAAGTTCGAAAATAGGGTTACACTCTATTCCTGGTATGATCTTTCCTTTATAAACCCTATTTAAATCATTTGAATTTTTGAAACTATGTTTGAAAAAAAGCTTAAATATCCTGATTAGGATATATTCTCAAAATGTATTTTCGGAATATGTTTCAGGATATTTAGTGGGAATATTTAGGATATAATACTTGGGTTAGAAACTAAAACTGTATTCTAGTCAAAGAAGTGTAATCAAAACAAACTTTGTAAAATAAACTGTCCTTTTTTCTTTGGAAAATTTATCTAAATTATTTGAGTTATAAAAACCCTATTTGACGAAAGTCTTTATAGGACATTTGCGAGTATACTGGTCAGGATATTTTCAAAAAATTGTACTAAGTTTGGAACATTGGAATTCAAATTAAGCGATGCACAACAAGAATTGAAAAGCGATAATGAATAAGTCAAAAGGAAGTTATATTATTAGCCTGCTGTGAAGTCTGCTGCGGAGGAGAATGTCAAAAGGAAGTTATATTATTAGCATAGCACAACAAGAATTGAAAAGCGACAAGATCTTGGTGGTAACCCTGTGGAGCCTGCTGTGAAGTCTGCTGCGGAGGAGCATGCCAAGGTGGCCGAGAGGGTGGATAATATAACTTCATCTCAAACTAAGATCCATCCACCAAAAACACGATTAGTTTCTAACTATATTTACACAACGGTTGAAGGTTCATCTCAAACCGAGACCCATCCGCCTCTAACCGATGTATCGTTCAAAACAGATTATACTAATTGACGACCAAGGGCTTCATCCTGAAACCCAGGACCCATCCACCTTTGGCCGTCGTATTGTCTTAATGCAGGAAATGTAAATTGTTCAAAGACAGGGAAAGTAAATTGTTCAAGGATCACAAATCACAACCATCAAATTTAAAAAAGTGGGCTCCGGCCTAGGCACGAATATCCACCATCGCCCACTTCGCTGCTTTTAAGGGGCAGCTCCCTCTTCCATCATGACCTCGTCAGCGGCATCCTTCTCAGCATCTTCTCTAGCATCCATCCCAGCATCATCACCAGCATCCTTTGAAGCACCAGCTTCATCCACCCTCTCGGCCACCTTGGCATGCTCCTCCACAGCAGACTTCACAGCAGGCTCCACAGGGTTACCACCAAGATCTTTCAGTTTCACCTCCCAAGCTTTGATGTTCCATGAGGGGCATTCAAAGCCCAGAGCCATAGCCTCATAGGCCATTTTCAGTCTAGCCTGGAGGAGGGAGATGACAACAAAATTCTTGAGGCTTTCCCGGTATGAAGCCATATCCTGCTCGTGTTGAACTTGGGCAGCGTCGGACTTGGCTTGGGCCTCGTGGGTGATCTTCTGGATGGCAGACTGGTGCTCTTGGGCCATTGCCTTGTACTTGGCTTCATAATGCTCTGATTTGGCGGTGGCGATCGCTGCTTGATCCGCGATGGTGGCTTCGGCCTTTTTCAGCTTGCTCTCTAGCATGGTGTTCAAGCCACATGCATCTTCATAGAGGAACACCAGGCGTTCGAGACCCTGTAAAATAAGGAAACAGGTATTAACCTTTATTGACATTTATAACCAGCATATGGTGCAGGATGTAGGTCAAGGATACGAACCTGGTTGAGGAAGCCGCTCATGAATTTGCTGGACTCTGTAAACCCATAGTTTTCGAATGGGAATACATGGGGTGTAGCAGGGTAGTCTGCTTCCTTCCTCTTACGGGAGCTGGAGGCTCGAGTCCTGGATGTCGGGGGAGCTTTGGGTGCAGTAGCGGTTTTCGAACCGGTAGGCTTTGGCGTGACAGCTGGTTTTGGATTGGATTCTTGCTTGGCAGGTGCAAGGCTAGAGTAACTGTCCAACTCGTCGAGCTGGAAGCCTTCGAGGTTGATGACCGGTGCTATAAAAAGGGAGAAATGTTTAATTCTTAACACTCATACTCTATAATTAGTCTAATCATATACTTACCAGACATTTTTGAGCTTGATTTTTTACTTGAGCTTATGAGAGACAGGGAGAAGGTTCTTTCACTGGCAGGAAGTTGATAGATCTCTTTGACCCTGGGCTCCGATTTTGCGCTTGGAGGTGCTAGATCTCTGAAACTTGCTGCACAAGAAATCAGGATGTCAGTTAAGGTTATAGTTTTAAGATATATTTGGGGATATTCCTAAAACCCTAAATCCTACCCGAAGTCAACCATTTAACTGGCAGGTCAAAACCCTTGTCGATAGAATCCCTTTTTACGAAAAAGAACTTTCGTTGCCACTGATCTTCATTCTTAGTGGCCTTGAGGATTAGGGGGTTCTTAGAGGTGGAGAACAGAAGAAAGCAGCTATTACCATGGGATCTCAGTCGATATGCTATGGGAAGGTCTTCGACGCATAGGTCAGGGAAATGACGAGATTTAATTTGGTTTAACACCATTAAAACTCGCCACACCATTGGCATAGTCTGAGCATAACTAAGGCCGGTAAGTTCGAAGAAACGGGAGATGAAGGGTGGAAAAGGATACCGGAGTCCCAAGGAAAAAGGATAGGCTAAAAAGCACACCCACTCGTTTGATACCGCGTCTGATCGGACCTCCCGATCAAAAGGGCGAATGATCGCTTCGGCAGGAAAGGCACCGGAATCTTTCAAGGCGGCAATGTCGGTATTGTTGAAGGAACAAATCTCCTTTTCCGGTTCTCGAATAAGGTTTTGACTTACGAGGGTTGGGGCTGGTTCGTTTGAACGTGATCTTGTTCATGAGGCCATGAGAGGTTTCAACCAAGAAACGAGAAATTCAAGTAAAGAAAAAACAGAGAAGAAGAGAGAAGGAAAATACCTGAGGAATTGCTTGAAATGTGATGATCATAATGCTGAATAAATCGGCTGAATAGAGGCTGGATATAGGGGCAAAGAGTAAATATCGCGTTGGAAGTTGCACAAAGTCACATCAACCGTCGTTTCAGTTTAATAACCTCGATTTAAGAGATAAGCTTTAAAATATATCCGTTGGAATTGGTATACCAACAGATATATTTTGGGGACAATTGTTATGGGTGATTTTCTGCTCGTATATCCCGACTGATATTCTGACTTTGTTTTATTGTGACCAGGATACTGAGTCAGGATATTGGTAACATCCTGATACGATATCTTGGTAGTAACTAATTAACCCACGTGCAGATTAAAAGGTGTAAGTCTCTAACGTTCAAGTGGACTTCTTCTCCTCAAGACTCGGGCAAATCAGTTAGATTATGGACGTTGAAGCCGGAAGACATGGACTACAACATTCACAAAGGGAATATTCCATATATCCCGGATTTATAGGCTAGTTAGTTAGAATCTTTTTACTATAAATAGATTGATCGGATCAAATAAGAACACACAATCTCTCATACACTCTTTCTCTCTAGCTGCAAACACTCACAATACACTTACACTTGTATCGAATTCACATTGTAACACTTAGTCGATCCGCATCATATCCTGCACTGTATCCCGACATTTGAAGTAATAAGAAGAACAAGGCAGCTGCGATTGTCAGCTCCCGAGGTTTTGTGCCGGCGATCTAGATTGATCAAGGGCTTTCCTCGTACATCTCGCGTCACCCTTTACATTTTCGCTCATTGTTTGATCGTAGATACAGCTCAATATCCTGAGCCGTATCCTGAAAACTGTGACAACCCGCACTAAACCAGGTATCCGTACAACTTAATTAATGATTAATTACTGCTTAATTACTGTGCTTGATTGAAACTAGCTGATAAACTGCTACCTGCATACTGATACATGCACTTACTTGCATCATACTTTATATGCTGTCACTACATTATTTACATACGGCACCTTAGTGACAAACATGATGCACAAAAAGCACAGTAGCACTAAACGGATACACAGTGAACATGCTGAAGTAACCAGCATCAGGCAGACACTGCCTCTAAGGCCTGTTAAGAGCCTCAAATATTTTGGCTACACTGGTAGTGAGTGTAGGAATATAAGGGTTGTGGTACCGCGTCTCTAGGAATAAGATACACTGATTCGGATGTGCCTAAAACGTACTTTAAGTACCAAACACAGCACTTTAATAAATAAACCAGCTTCTAGCTGACTAATAAAGTGCCAGAATATGAGAAAGTAACACTAGACACTTTCTAAAGTGTTGGAAACAAAATGTGTCACTAAAAACAACAATAACGACACTTTAAAGCCTTTTGTAATGCTTTAACGGATTACTATCCAACCGGACACCCGGACTTTACCCGAAACATGAAAATATTACTATTTTCACTATTTATAATTTTCTGAGCCAGCTAGGGTCCCTGATTTCCCTAACACCCGTCATAACGCGCTATATATTACTAACGGAGTTTAATGCTTACTAACCTATTTAACCTAAACTCCATCCTAACTAAACTAGTTTAAATCGAACCAACCCCCCCCCCATCCTAACCGGCCTAACTAAGGGGAGACAAGGTTAGTACTATTTGATTATTTAAATCCCCCTTTGTCTAGTATCTAGATAGCATTGCACCCAATGGTTAATCACTTCCTAATTGCCTATAAGATCTTGGAGTTACACTTGTGATCTTTCACATAACATAACACTCAAAGACCAAAACTCACACTCTCTCCCTTGTTCTCTAAAACCTTCGGCCGAACCCCCTTACAAGCACCCACCTATTTTCGGTTCTTGTTCACCCCATTCCAAGATCATTCAGGCTTCACGGGTCACGTATAAGGAGCTTTGGTGCACTCGGAACGCGAAGGACCACTCCCGTTAGCTTTTATCCACCCACTTTCCGTCAAGAATCTTCCCTAGCCTTGAGCTAGAGGTATAATGTTTAAAACTTGTTTTTACACTCATCTAAAGTGGTTAAAAGGAATATTGTCGGTTGAATCTCGTTAAAATGAAAGATGATGATTAAAAGTCTAGTAAAAACTATAAAAGTGGTGGTTAATAGCTCATAACTTGTGTAAAAGTTGTAGTATTTGAGATTTGTGATTATTGAGACCCGATCTATGATGTGGTAGCTCGGATCTCCGTTTAACCCGACTTTGTAAGATCATGTATCTTCACATAAGCTCGTTTTTGACTAAATACAAGGGTTAAAGGCGAAACTCTACCACACAAGATACATGAACTTGTGTGAAAATATTTTACTTGTGTAAAAGAGATTTAACCGGTAAAATGGTGTTTAAAACTAGCGGATCTACGTATCCGCAAGTGGTATCTTCAAAGAACCACACATTTCAGAAACCATGTATTTTAAAGAAAGGATCTTACACTAATAAATATGGTTTTATAAACCACAAGTGTGTAAACACATGTGAAACAAAGAGATCCGACAAAGAAGTAAATTTGTCACTTGTTACTAGAAGTTGTAAAGACGGATTTCTCTAAACACGAGGTTTTTATGAGATTAAAGTTACTTTATATAAAGATCTACATATATAAAGGATGTTTACACTATAGATTCGGAAAAACTGCAAGTTCATGCGATTATGCGATTTACATACTTGTCGACTAGTTTGATGTGTCGGAAATTGTTGGATTGAATAAAGAGGATTGTTGAATTGATTTGTTAAAAGAAAATGATACGCTTGAAAGCGTGGCCACCTCCAGTTACAGAGGAAACTCTGGCGAAATTTTCTAAAAACCTAACACTTAGAATTTTTTTTACACAACAAGTGTTAGAACTATTTTTGGACATATTTTCAAAACATAAATTTCGCCGGCACTATATTTTACTAAATATTCGGAGGTGGGGTTTTCACAAAGATTAACGTGATAAATATATTTGTCACAACACTGTTTTTGATTATTTTGTGAAATACATAAATATTATTTTAGAGTAAAAATAATATTTACAAGCGTTAATGATCCCAAAACTTTACGAACGCTTCCACAAACATATAAGTTACACCGGTAATTACATTACCACAAGATTGATAAAACGTAACTTACGCACATGTATTGTATCCCCCATCCTTGGGAAGAAGAATAACTACCAAGTGTATACGGAACATAAACACGAAATAGTTGTCTAACTATTTCCCAAAGACTTAAACTATAAAGCTAAAGCACGGCCGTCCGTCTAATAGAATTAGCACTTGTAGGTCGTTGCACAGCTTACTGTATTGGAGACACTTGGTAGAGACGCGCATTCACTGTGAGTTCATGTCCCCCTTTTCTCTAACTGTTTTCAGTTTTCTTAACTGCGGGGGTGAAATACATGTTACTTTGTTTACAAGTACTTTATACACGGTATGAATAACGTAAGGAGGTTTAGATCATGTGAATGGGTAGTTAGAACACCGAGGGACTCGAGCGGTAGATCTATCTGGGTGTAGCGAGCCCAGCTCCCGGCCCAACAGAACAGGCCTCTCGGAGGACTAACAGAACGGACCTGGAGTGACTTGGTACCCAACGCAAAATCGGCTAGGGTTGTGTCTACCTACTTGCATTTCACGACATGCTAATGGCCTTGCAAACCATTGGTGATCACAAGTCCTCTTACACTGCTACATACCAGGAAACTTTTATACTTACAAGTGTTTTACTTACTCACTTGCACATGAACTCGCTCAACATTATTGTTGATTTTTCAACTCACATGTATTTCAGGAAATTAAACGGATCTGGCACGGTATGGAACGTTTTCCGCTGCATATTGTCATGAAGTCATCAGGGTTTAGGGGATGTGTCTCTTACCTGGACAAGACACAGTCTCTAAATCACGTTTATGTTATGTTTCAGTTTGTAATGTTGTTGAACAAGGTCATGGTTGTTGGTTAAAAACAATGGTACTGTATTTAGATTTTCAAAACTTAATGGATGACTTGCATGGTTTTTAAATTCATATAGCTTGTTATGATTAAGCTATGGTATTAAGAAGTCACACCAAAATTAACCACGCTTCCGCTAAGCCAGGGTGTGACAGCTTGGTATCAGAGCTCTGATCATAGCGAACTAGGATTCTGTCTCGAGTCTAGACTATGATCACTAGGGCTCTCACGAAAACATTTTTCTGCATACCACTTAAGTCCAGATCCACAACTTTTTACAAACAAATGTTGAGCACATTTTAATATTTATAGGCTCAGCTTGGAGGGCTGAGGATCGGTCTGGAGGACCGAAGTGATCGAGGTAGTTAAGCACGTTGGTTTGTTATAGGATCGATCTGGAGGATCGAGGTTTGGTTTAAGTGAAGGACAGAGCAGTCTTGTAGACTGGATGAAATTGGCTAGTAAGACTAGGAGAAGTATGTGATACCTTACTTGGTGACTTATGTGATTAACTGATTATATGATTGATTATTATACGTATATGTGTTTGTGTTACAAACGTTATGCTTTCATCAAGTACTAGAAAGATGGGCACTGCAAACCCCATGACCATAGTATCAGACGACATAGTTCAACGAGGCACGAGGTGTACATTCCTGATACTACCGGCACAGACAATAACGACTTTCAGCCCTTTGTGCACTGCCTGAAGTCGTAGCAGAGCCTACTGATGGCCATCTTGTTGGGAATTTGCCACTGGCGGTGATCCCTGCTCCTGTGCCCCTTGCCACTTATCTCGTTGTTGATATGCCTCCGACATTGCCTCTAAAGACGATGTCGAACTATTAAGAGGAGGACCCACTTGAGGGCAAGGCCCTCTCGCTGCTAGCACTAGACTACTGCATGCGGACGCTCCTGCAAGGGAAACTCATTCCCCTATCCCAGACTCATTTGAGTCTCTGACATCCGCGTCTTCGCACATACAGGGAATGCAGCACCACTTACACGACGCCGACCCTGATATGGCATCATCAGCTGCACCGGATCCCACACACAGCTTTGAGTTTGATCGCGATTATGAGGACAATTCTGTTTTTCCGCCTGGTGTTGATCCAGACCATGACATTGAGTTCATGCACTTAGACCAGCCCTTGGGGGATCCTGTAACCCCTGTGATTGTTGATCCAGCTGATTTTGAAATGGAGTTTTCGATTCGAAGCTAGCCGTGGCCCCTGAGCCAGGCATTGCTCCTGACCCCGCATTGGAGTATGACCCTGTTCATGCCAATGCACCGGCTGTTGCTCCTTGATTGATCATCTGCTTGGATGAGAGAAAATTTGGGGTAACTGTGCAAGACAATTTATTATTACGGGGGCCCACGTAATAACGATTTGTAGTGCACAGGAATCCTGGTGGACTCTGCAGGCCAAGCGAATGATAACCAATGCAGCAGGAAATAACCTAAACACAAATGACCTAGGCGATGTAGCCTCGAGTTCATTCTATTACAAGCAACAAGCCAAATTGACAAGCCTATGTGAAGGCTCAGGAATTTATTTCCCCACTTATACAGTGAGTATATTTGCGTGTGAAATGGGGTGATTACATGATGGCTTACGTTGCTATATATATACCCCATAGACAATTGAAACATTGTCCAACCCGCTTCACGCTATTTCGACAAAAAGGGAATGTCACCCAGGCGTGACACAAACACCAGTACATTGCCAAGGACAGAAGCCGAGCTGCAAAAACGCATCTCACAGATAAATGCAGGACATAAAGCCCTCCACTCTAAGTACAACGATGGCATTACTGGAGATAACCCTCCAACTGGCTGCACCTATAAACAGTTCCTGAACTGCAAGCCTTTGAACTTTGTCAGAACCGGAGGCACCGTTGCATTTGTTCGTTGGTCCGAAAAGACCGACTCCACTCTAAGAATGAGTAACTGTTCGCCCCAACAGAGTGTTACCTACATCTCAGGGATATTTCTAGATGGCACACTCTCTTAATGGAACCTCCAGGTTCAGACCCTTGGCACAGACACTGCTTATACACTGAGCTGGGACGAGCTCAAGGAAACGATTGAGAAGAAATGTTGTTTTAGGACAGAAATTCAGAAACTTGACGTGGAGTCCTGAAACTTGAAAAAGGACGAACCAGAGACTCCTGAATATGACCAGCGATCACACGACTTGTCTAGGGTAGTCCCCTACTAAGTCATTGACGTAGTATGATATGGTGGTGTACTTGTGAGCTTTACATTGTGGTCTCAAATTGTGGCAATACAATCGCAGTATTCTCATCACATGCGATGTTCAAACAATTGTTTATGTCCTATAACATAAGAGGTTAAGTGATTGACTTGTGGATAACATGAGATGTTATGTGTTGGTATTGTTGAATGCATACGTACGTTTCACTTGCTATAACCTAACCTATGCGAAACATCTTTTAGAAGATGCCGCCAAGACGCGAAATGCGCATGCCCACCTCTGAGGCAGAACTTAAAGAGATAATTGCTGCAGCTATAGCACAGCACGAGGCCCTACGCTCCGAACCTATCAGAGGTACCTCAGGAAATAACGGTTGTTCCTACTGGCACTTTCTCAACTACAAGCCTCCGAAGTTCGACGGCACTGGGGGTGCCATAACTTTTGTAAAATGGATTGAAGGTATGGAATCCATCTTTCGAATGAGTGGCTGTACGCCAGAACAACAGGTCCCATACGTTTCTGAGTTGTTTCAAGATGGAGCTCGATTATGGTGGAATCTTCAGGTTCGAATAATGGGCCTAACTACAGCATACGCGTTAACTTGGGATGAGTTGAAAGGAATGATGCATAAGAAGTATTGCCCCCACACGGAAACCCAGAAGTGGGAAGATGAATTTCGGAGCCTAATGATGGAAGGTCCGAAGGTGTTGGAGTACGTGCAACGACTCCATGATCTGTCACAAATTGTTCCATACCTGGTAAAACCAGAACTGAAGAAATTGGAACAATTCATTTGGGAACTGGCGCCTCAAGTCTTGAGCTTGATGACAACATCAACGCCACCAACAACTGATGCTGCAAGTAAGATGGGTTTGGCACTCGCTACGGAGGCAATTAGACTAGAAAAACTTGCAGACCCTGACAAGGAGACTCAGGTAGAGTCATCCGGAAAGAACAAAAGGAAGCTCACTGAAGGTACCCGAACGAATAATGAGAACAAAGGAAAGGGTTATATGGGCACTCTGCCCAAGTGTAACACATGCCAGCGTCATCATTCTGGCCAATGTGGACTGAAAACATGCGAAGTATGTGGGAAACGTGGTCACTTGAAGGACACTTGTTGGGCCCCTGCCGGTCGGGGAGGCCAAGGAGGATTTGGGAATAAAGATAATAACCGTGGTGGTTTTGGAAGTCGCCCACAGGGAAAAGATTACAAGGGTATCCTACCTAAGTGCGACAATTGTTTACGTTATCATGTCGGGCGATGCAAATATGGAAATTGTGGTAACTGTGGCAAGGTGGGACATGTCAAGGAAACTTGTTGGCAAAATACTAAACTTAGTAATGGGGGCCAGGATGGTAGTGAGAATCACGAAGGGGACAACGACAACATTAATTGTCAAGGCAGAATGAGTGATGAACAGAAGCGTGCTCGAGGATGTTTAAACTGTGGAAGCAAAAAGCATTTCAGAAGATATTGCCCGAAGACAATCAGGCGCAAGGATGAAAGCTCCCCGTCGGAGCTAGGGAGGCACGCCAGAGATCCAAGCATGGATAGCGGTACGTCCCACATTACTCAATATTATGCATCCGTATGGCCAACTACTGTTGCAAATTTTACGATTCACAACTCTAGTATTCAAGGACATAATTGGTTTACGTAGCGAGTGAGTAATTATTCCAGTACCCATTAGAACTAGCTTGGGGGAAGCTAGTGGAAGTCAACGCAGTAACTGGAATCGGCACGATAGAACCCGGAGAGCGTAAGTTTACGCAAGATCTATTGCCAGTTGAGTTTGGAAGCTTCGACGTGATGATTGGGGTGGACTGGTTGACGAACAACCATGCGGATATTGTCATCCGCGCCCCGACAACGAACGAAGAAATGATCGTGACTCATGGAGCAGGATACGCTCCTACGGATTATCAGACTAAGAAAACCCAAAAATTCTCGCACAAAGGATGTGTTACATTCTTGGCTCATGTTATGGAAAAGGAAGTCGAAGAACCAAAACTCGAAGATATCCTTGTGATTGGAGAATACCCTGAAGTCTTCCCCGAAGACTTGCCGAAATCATCTCCTCACGATTAGTCGAATCCCGCGTCGATTTAATTCCAGGCACTGCACCCGTAGTCAATGCATCATAGCGACTTACATTTTCGGGGGTGCAAGGATTGACAGAGAAGTGTTGGTAACGGATGGAGAAGGAAGATAACAGACCAAAAATTTCTTTTGGGGTAATCCCATCTTTTACCCATCAAAAAGAAGGACGATGATTTTCAATAAACATCAACTACCGAGAGCTGAATAAGCTAACGATCGAGGATAGATATCCTCTGCCAAGAATCGACGATCTGTTCGATCAACTTCAAGGTTCAAGCTTCTACTCTAAGATCGATCTTCGATCTAGATACCATCAATTAAGGATACAGGATGAAAGTATCCCGAAAACAGCCTTCCGAACTCGTTATAGACACTACGAGTTCCTCGTTATGCCATTTGGTTTGACAAACGCACCTGCAGTCTTTATGGACTTGATGAATAGGGTTTGCAAGCCATACTTAGACCAGTTCGTGATTGTATTCATCGACGACATCTTGATTTACTCAAAGACGAAGGCTGAACACGAACAACATCTTAGAACCATATTGGAGCTGCTAAAGAAGGAACAGCGGTACGCCAAATTCTCCAAAGTGCGAGTTTTGGCTACGCGAAGTCCAGTTTCTCGGACATGTGGTTAATGGGGATGGAATTCAGGTTGATCCCACAAAGATCGAGGCAATCAAAATTGGGAAATGCCTACAACGCCAACCGAGATTCGACAATTCTTGGGTTTGGCTGGCTACTATCGAAGGTTCATCGAGGATTTCTCGAAAATCGCTCAACCTTTGACGCTCCTCACGCAGAAGGACAAGACCTTTGATTGGAGAATCAAACAGGATGAAGCATTTCAGACATTGAAGGATAAGCTTTGTAACGCGCCGATCTTAGCTCTACCAAAAAGGTACCGACGATTTTGTGGTATACTGCGACGCATCGCGTCAAGGATTGGGTTGTGTGTTGATGCAACGCCAAAAGGTCATTGCTTATGCATCACGCCAACTGAAAGTGCACGAGAAGAACTATACCACCCACGATTTAGAGCTTGGCGCAGTGGTTTTCGCTTTAAAGATCTGGAGACACTACCTGTATGGTACGAAGTGCACAATCTTCACAGATCACAAAAGCCTACAGCATATATTCAACCAGAAGGAGTTGAATATGAGGCAAAAACGATGGGTTGAGTTGCTAAACGACTACGACTGCGAGATAAAATATCATCCAGGGAAGGCGAATGTAGTCGCCGATGCCCTAAGTCGTAAAGAAAGAATCAAGCCCATAAGGGTTAGAGCTTTGGAAATGATCATACGAACCGATCTTTCCTCGCGCATTCGTGCTGCGCAAAAGGAAGCTCTCAAGGAGGGAAACCTTGAGGAAGGATACCTCCGTGGAATGGAAAAGCTTTTGGTACCAAACGAGGAAGGAACGTTATGTTTTGAGAAAAGGATTTGAGTTCCTCTGTTTGGTGGATTAAGGGAAGTTATTTTCGACGAGGCGCACAAGTCACGGTACTCTATCCACCCTGGATCGGACAAGATGTACCAGGATCTCAAAGGTTATTATTGGTGGCCTAGGATGAAAGGCGACGTTGCTGTTTACGTGAGCAAATGTTTAACGTGCGCTAAGGTTAAAGCGGAATACCAGAAGCCTTCGGGACTTCTGCAACAACCTGAGATTCCCAAGTGGAAATGGGAACAAATCTCAATGAATTTTGTTACAAAACTGCCAAGAACGCCAAGAGGCCATGATATGATTTGGGTGATGGTTGACCGCCTAACAAAATCCGCACACTTTCTGCCGATCAAGGAGAAAGACAGTACTAGTAAACTTGCGGAAATTTACATGAGAGAGATCATAGCACGCCATGGAGTACCTCTCTCAATCATCTCTGATAGAGACGGAAGGTTTGTGTCAAGGATATGGCAATCCTTCCAAGAATCTTTTGGCTCACAATTGAATCTGAGCACTGCGTTCCATCCGCAAACAGACGGCCAGAGCGAGCGAACGATACAAACCTTGGAAGACATGCTGAGGGCATGTGTTATGGATTCGGGAGGTAGCTGGGATAAACACTTACCTTTGGTCGAATTTTCATACAACAACAGCTACCACACCAGTATTGGTGTCGCGCCATTTGAGGCCCTATACGGACGCAAGTGCCGATCACCACTATGTTGGTCTGACGCAGGTGATAGGCAGCTTGCTGGTCCCGAGATCGTCCAAGAGACGACAGACAAGATCGCGCAAATACTTAAACGCATCGAAGCAGCTCGCCACAGACAAAAGGCCTACGCGGATTCAAACCGGAAACATGTGGATTTCCAAGTTGGGGAAATGGTGTTATTGAAGGTTTCACCCTGGAAGGGGGTGGCACGCTTTGGTAAGCATGGAAAGTTAAATCCGCGCTACATTGGTCCCTTCAGAATTCTGGAAAGAATTGGGACAGTAGCATACAAGTTGGACCTACCTACTGAATTGAATGGTGTTCACGATACATTTCATGTATCCAATTTAAAGAAAAGTCCAACTCAAGTTGACATTGCCATTCCTACCGACGAGATTCATATTGACGACACGCTCCACTTCGTAGAAGAACCTGTCGAGGTCACAGATTGGAAAGTTAACAAGACCCGCCGGAGCAGTGTCAAACTCGTCAAAGTTCGTTGGAATGCCAGACATGGTCCTGAATTCACATGGGAACGTGAGGACCGGATGAAAGAGAAATACCCCCACTTATTTCCTAAGAACTCTGCATCTACGAGCAGAACTTAAATTTCGGGACGAAATTTACTTAACGGGGGGAGAATGTGACAACCCTTACTAAACCAGGTATCCGTACAACTTAATTAATGATTAATTACTGCTTAATTACTGTGCTTGATTGAAACTAGCTGATAAACTGCTACCTGCATACTGATACATGCACTTACTTGCATCATTCTTTATATGCTGTCACTACATTATTTACATACGGCACCTTAGTGACAAACATGATGCACAAAAAGCACAGTAGCACTAAACGGATACACAGTGAACATGCTGAAGTAACCAGCATCAGGCAGACACTGCCTCTAAGGCCTGTTAAGAGCCTCAAATATTTTGGCTACACTGGTAGTGAGTGTAGGAATATAAGGGTTGTGGTACCGCGTCTCTAGGAATAAGATACACTGATTCGGATGTGCCTAAAACGTACTTTAAGTACCAAACACAGCACTTTAATAAATAAACCAGCTTCTAGCTGACTAATAAAGTGCCAGAATATGAGAAAGTAACACTAGACACTTTCTAAAGTGTTGGAAACAAAATGTGTCACTAAAAACAACAATAACGACACTTTAAAGCCTTTTGTAATGCTTTAACGGATTACTATCCAACCGGACACCCAGACTTTACCCGGAACATGAAAATATTACTATTTTCACTATTTATAATTTTCTGAGCCAGCTAGGGTCCCTGATTTCCCTAACATCCGTCATAACGCGCTATATATTACTAACGGAGTTTAATGCTTACTAACCTATTTAACCTAAACTCCATCCTAACTAAACTAGTTTAAATCGAACCAACCCCCCCCCCCCCCATCCTAACCGGCCTAACTAAGGGGAGACAAGGTTAGTACTATTTGATTATTTAAATCCCCCTTTGTCTAGTATCTAGATAGCATTGCACCCAATGGTTAATCACTTCCTAATTGCCTATAAGATCTTGGAGTTACACTTGTGATCTTTCACATAACATAACACTCAAAGACCAAAACTCACACTCTCTCCCTTGTTCTCTAAAACCTTCGGCCGAACCCCCTTACAAGCACCCACCTATTTTCGGTTCTTGTTCACCCCATTCCAAGATCATTCAGGCTTCACGGGTCACGTATAAGGAGCTTTGGTGCACTCGGAACGCGAAGGACCACTCCCGTTAGCTTTTATCCACCCACTTTCCGTCAAGAATCTTCCCTAGCCTTGAGCTAGAGGTATAATGTTTAAAACTTGTTTTTACACTCATCTAAAGTGGTTAAAAGGAATATTGTCGGTTGAATCTCGTTAAAATGAAAGATGATGATTAAAAGTCTAGTAAAAACTATAAAAGTGGTGGTTAATAGCTCATAACTTGTGTAAAAGTTGTAGTATTTGAGATTTGTGATTATTGAGACCCGATCTATGATGTGGTAGCTCGGATCTCCGTTTAACCCGACTTTGTAAGATCATGTATCTTCACATAAGCTCGTTTTTGACTAAATACAAGGGTTAAAGGCGAAACTCTACCACACAAGATACATGAACTTGTGTGAAAATATTTTACTTGTGTAAAAGAGATTTAACCGGTAAAATGGTGTTTAAAACTAGCGGATCTACGTATCCGCAAGTGGTATCTTCAAAGAACCACACATTTCAGAAACCATGTATTTTAAAGAAAGGATCTTACACTAATAAATATGGTTTTATAAACCACAAGTGTGTAAACACATGTGAAACAAAGAGATCCGACAAAGAAGTAAATTTGTCACTTGTTACTAGAAGTTGTAAAGACGGATTTCTCTAAACACGAGGTTTTTATGAGATTAAAGTTACTTTATATAAAGATCTACATATATAAAGGATGTTTACACTATAGATTCGGAAAAACTGCAAGTTCATGCGATTATGCGATTTACATACTTGTCGACTAGTTTGATGTGTCGGAAATTGTTGGATTGAATAAAGAGGATTGTTGAATTGATTTGTTAAAAGAAAATGATACGCTTGAAAGCGTGGCCACCTCCAGTTACAGAGGAAACTCTGGCGAAATTTTCTAAAAACCTAACACTTAGAATTTTTTTTACACAACAAGTGTTAGAACTATTTTTGGACATATTTTCAAAACATAAATTTCGCCGGCACTATATTTTACTAAATATTCGGAGGTGGGGTTTTCACAAAGATTAACGTGATAAATATATTTGTCACAACACTGTTTTTGATTATTTTGTGAAATACATAAATATTATTTTAGAGTAAAAATAATATTTACAAGCGTTAATGATCCCAAAACTTTACGAACGCTTCCACAAACATATAAGTTACACCGGTAATTACATTACCACAAGATTGATAAAACGTAACTTACGCACATGTATTGTATCCCCCATCCTTGGGAAGAAGAATAACTACCAAGTGTATACGGAACATAAACACGAAATAGTTGTCTAACTATTTCCCAAAGACTTAAACTATAAAGCTAAAGCACGGCCGTCCGTCTAATAGAATTAGCACTTGTAGGTCGTTGCACAGCTTACTGTATTGGAGACACTTGGTAGAGACGCGCATTCACTGTGAGTTCATGTCCCCCTTTTCTCTAACTGTTTTCAGTTTTCTTAACTGCGGGGGTGAAATACATGTTACTTTGTTTACAAGTACTTTATACACGGTATGAATAACGTAAGGAGGTTTAGATCATGTGAATGGGTAGTTAGAACACCGAGGGACTCGAGCGGTAGATCTATCTGGGTGTAGCGAGCCCAGCTCCCGGCCCAACAGAACAGGCCTCTCGGAGGACTAACAGAACGGACCTGGAGTGACTTGGTACCCAACGCAAAATCGGCTAGGGTTGTGTCTACCTACTTGCATTTCACGACATGCTAATGGCCTTGCAAACCATTGGTGATCACAAGTCCTCTTACACTGCTACATACCAGGAAACTTTTATACTTACAAGTGTTTTACTTACTCACTTGCACATGAACTCGCTCAACATTATTGTTGATTTTTCAACTCACATGTATTTCAGGAAATTAAACGGATCTGGCACGGTATGGAACGTTTTCCGCTGCATATTGTCATGAAGTCATCAGGGTTTAGGGGATGTGTCTCTTACCTGGACAAGACACAGTCTCTAAATCACGTTTATGTTATGTTTCAGTTTGTAATGTTGTTGAACAAGGTCATGGTTGTTGGTTAAAAACAATGGTACTGTATTTAGATTTTCAAAACTTAATGGATGACTTGCATGGTTTTTAAATTCATATAGCTTGTTATGATTAAGCTATGGTATTAAGAAGTCACACCAAAATTAACCACGCTTCCGCTAAGCCAGGGTGTGACAAAAACTGTTTTTGCAAACAACTTAATTAGCATATTTTCAACACACTTTCTTAGCACACTACCTCACTTAACTAATTTGATCACTTAATTGCTTCGGTAATTTTTGACCAAAACACCAAGGTTTCCCTAATTTTTGTGTAAAATTACAAGTTAAGAAATGATGATTTCTTCAAATTAAAATGGATATTAAGTATGTATATTTTTGGAGAAAAATATATATATTTAGTGATCCCCAAATTTTGTGGTAAGTGTATATTATGTGTATCATATATATTAGTGTATTAGGGACTTGAAAATACACTAAATACTCCTAAGGAGTGTGAATACAAAATACACATAAAAATACATGAGAATACATAAGTATACAAGTGTACAAAAATTCCTCACAAAGAAGCACATGGAAAAGTACAAGAAAATATATTTATGAAAATATATTTCTTAACATATTATTTAACTTGGACAAGTTATGAACTTAAAAATATATTTTTGGACAAAAATATATAACCAATACCAAGTATTGGAATTTATACAAAATCGGGTGAATATCAAGAATAACCATATATATTTTATAGCATGACCAAAATATATATGTTTCATACAAGTCTTAAAAATATATTATTTTTAAGAAATGTAATTCCGGAAAGTAATAAAAATCAAAGTATTGATTTTTGGTGAAAAATACAAAATACACAAGTATATACATAAAATACAAAGTATACTTTCCTAAGTATACTTGTACAAAAATAATATTGAAAATATTATTTCACAAAATACTTATATTTATTTTTGGGAAAATAATATAAGTAACATACATAGTTAAAAAATATAAATTATTTTTAACAACAAAGAGTATATACATAAACAATTAATGGTGACTTGTACTTGTGTAATACAAGTCTAGTGGCTAACATTAATAGAACACGTATAGGTCACGACGCTACCGGTGAAGTCTACGATGCAGGAAAAGCAAAGTTGTGAGTTCATGTCTCCACTTTTAAACGTTTACTTGTTTTCTAAACTTGGGGAAAATACATGTGTTATGGTATGTTGATTTCAAAAACTAAGGAATGACACATAGATCATGTGATGAATAGGGTACCATAAGCACCATTAGTCAACGTATACATTTAGACCGCGGAACAGAAGGGTTAGATCTAATGGGTTTCAGGCAACCCCACTCTTAGCCTACTTCTACAAATGAGTGCTTTTGTGTCTGAGTCGATCTCGACAAAAATGCCTAGGTTTGGTGGCTTCCTATGTCGTGACATATGTTAATGGCATAGCTAACCATTAGCGATCTCGTATTCCTTACATTTGCAGAAATACTTAATTCATACAAATTACATACCATGTTTTCATTCAAGTATATAAATATTCAATACAAAAACTGCATGAATTCACACCAACATTATGTTGACGATTTTTCCAAAACTCACATGTATTTCAGGTAACTAAAGTGGATGTGCGCGCGGTCTTACTCTTGCTAGCTTTTGTTTTATTCATGTCATGTCAAGACTCCGATGCCTGTCTTTGTGGGATTTGGTTACTATATTCCATGTTGCGTGGGATACAAGAATCAAAACCTTTATGTTCGTCTTTAAATAAAGTTGTAAACTTTTCAGACAATATGTTGTCTTGTGATGTAAACACTTAACCTATGTTATGTTTTTAGTTATGTAATGTTAATGGAATTTGGAGTTATTTTATGAGCATGTAGTATGTTTACCATTCGTATGCAATGAGAACCTTTCAGGATCACACCTCGTGCTTCCGCCTTAGAAAAGGGTGTGACAACAAAGCCTACCTTAGAAAAGGGTGTGACAACAAAGCCTACCTTAACACGTATGCAATGAGAACCTTTCAGGATCACATGGTGGTGGTGTTGGTTGTGATGTGGTAGTTTATGGTTTTGAAAATGGTGGATTTGTATATACGGGGAAGAGAAATGAATTGCAGATGCTAGGTTTTTTTTGAAGATGATGAGTTTTGACAAAAATGAACCTCCTTATGTTTTTTCATCTTTGTCACATGCCATCCTCTTATTGCTTCATATCCTTTCTAACCAAACTAAACTTTCTATTTGATTATTTCCCATGTCATATATTGATTTCTTTTGAAGTATGTATATTCTTAAAAACCGTAAAAAGCTAATATGTCATATTCATCGCATAAACCCGTAAAAACTTATATGTTATACTCGTTGGAGGAGAAAAAATAAAAATTTATGCAGTTACAAAATTATTTTCAAACCTAAAAACAGTGGCGGATAAGGATTTTTTTTTCAATTGGGTCCATTTTTTTCGTTATTCAAAATTTTCATAACAAAACGTTAAAATTTTTGGGTCGATCATCGTTCAGGTCGGGTCATAGCGAGGTTTGAACTAGATTTAAAAAACAGGAAAAACGAGTTATACAAGGATTCAACCCATAACCTCTTTTTGGAAAAGAGAGAGATTTACCACTACACCAGGTTTCCTATTCTTTCCATGGTATCCACCTAATTGTATTTATGGGGTTCTTATACAATTTAATATACCGAATCTACTAATTTTCTTTTTAAAATATTGGGATCCGGGGACCCAACACACTCTATGTGTGTCCGCCACTACCTAAAAAGACAAGTTCTATACTGTACTCGTATCGTTTTATTTAAAATAGGTTGTTTATTTATATCATATAATCAAATTTAATTATGTCTGCTTATATGACTTTGATGCCCCTTAGACTATGGGTGTAGAGGGGCTTGGGTTAGGGCTATTGCTCTACATGTGGTGAGTGTGGGATCCACAAGCTAATACTAAAAAACTAGGGGTGTGGTGTGGCATGGCTTGGTTTGGTGTGGCCAGCCATGTGGATTTTTTTTTTTTTTTGGTTTGGCAACGGCTACCCCCAACGGCTAGATCGAACCACCAACCAAAGTCAGCCATGTCACCCATCCCCTCCCCATGCTCAATCCCCACGCCAAATGGGCAACGGTATGCCCAACGCTTACCCGGGATGGAGCAGCCGGCGTTGAACACAAACCGCCGCCTCAACCCACGCCCCACACCCCATAACCCGCAGTCTTATCAATTTGGATTAGGTAGACAAAAGGCATAATAATTAATTAATAGTGTATGATTGATTGCAAATTTCAATTCTAAATATTATACAGTTGAAGTATATGACTAGATCTAAAACTTTGGATTTAAAGTTTAGCAATTATATATTATATTATATATTATAATTTTGTAACATCTTTGTGCATAGTAGATTTGTACTTTAACCTTTGTATGTGTTTTTGTTTTATTTGTTGTATTGTTTCTTTTGCTGGTTGTACATCATTTATGTGTTTAATTTTTTTTTTTTTTGAACAGGCAAATTTGGATTCACTGACGGACCACTAGAGTATCATCGTGCCACTAGCGGAACCACCCGATCATATCCATCTCCACTAGGCAATAATGCCTATACACCAATTCAGGAGGAAACCCAATAAATCTGGGCAAAACCCCCCCTTGTAGGAATCGAACCCATAACCTATTGATCATAAGCCTTATCCCACCACCAAGATGCCACTAGGCTATAATGCCATGGGCATTTATGTGTTTAATCTGCTTAGAGCATTTGTACTATTGGTTTTAAAGGTACTGCCACGTGGTGGGTGACCCATCAGCAAGGTAAACACGCGTCCCTTTCTTCTTTTTTTTTACATGAAAACCAAGAAAGACCACCAAACTCATACCAGATTTCCTTTTGCTCTTCTTATTGAAAGAAGAGAAGATTCCAGAGACAGAGCGAGAGACGGGTAACACCACCATCGCATGATGCTACACAGTACACGGGCGGAGAGACCAAGCGGCGAGAGAGAGAGAGAGAGAGAGAGAAAGGAGGGGGTGGAGAGACGGTGGGGGCACAGTGACGACGGTGTCGTTGAGGGTTTCGCAGACTTTCTCCGATCTCTTCATCTGGTGGTGTGCTTTTGGATTGATTAGATCTTGCCGCTGCTGTTACATTTCTTCCGGCGAGTTCTCCGGCGAAGGTCTATATTACTGTATACTGCAACTTTTCTCTTTAATCGGTCTCATTTTGTTTCGATTCATGTGTTTGTTCGATATAGGTAGACAAAATAACTTGGAGATTTTTCAATCTGTTGTCGTTTGCTCTTAATCGGTCATGTGTTTGTTCGATACAACTTTTCTCTTAATCGGTCTCATTTTGTTTCGATTCATGTGTTTGTTCGATATAGGTAGACAAAATAACTTGGAGATTTGACCTTCAAGTATGTCGGTATTGTTCTCGATCCATTTGTTTTGTTGTTTATTTAAGTTTGTTTGTATGTACGGTTGGATTTAGGCAAGTGTTTTATAGGTTTTATGTCACTTTGCACACTATATTTGACTTTAAAATTCAATTATTATATTGATTTGATTTGGAATAAATTTTCTTCAGTTTAAAATTATATGAGCAAAATAATTTGATGTAGGGTTTAGTTTATAGTTGAGCTTAAATATGGAAGACGGAAGTGCATCAAGAAAGGGTTCTTCAACTACCTATGCCACAATGGTAAGTTTTTTATTTTTAATATATGATATATACTTTGTTTATTTCAAAAAAGAGAATGAGAATTCCACGAGCAGGACCTCGATGAACTAAGGTTGTTGCCGACCACATATATGTTTTTTGGTAGTTTTGTTCACATTTTACACATAGAAATGAATCGATGTTTGTTGGAAATTTTAGATTGTGAGGATAGCGATGTTCATGGCTTGAAAAGATCGAATTAAGTGAGTGGAATTTAAAATGACCTCATTAGATGTTGTGTAAGAGTAACGGATTAAGGAAACAAGGTAGCAGTTGTGACATCCTCCGGGTTCCGTTGACGAATTAGTCACTGTTCTTGATGCAAGCCCTAATTTTGAGTTTTGTTTACGTTTGGTGTTTTAGTATGTTTTCCTTCCGGTTCTCATATGACACTACGCATTTTTTAGCAAGTCAGTTGCCAATCTGTAGCAGAGCTTTTTAAGGCCATTTGTTATTTACACCATTTTCTCTTGTTTATCAATCTAGAGGTACTAAGGAGGCATGTTGTGAGTATTTATGCTAATGAATATTTATCCGATAGCCCTTTTGAATGGTGACAGAAGGTTTGAAAAGAAGTATTCATTATTAGCTTAAACTTTTGAAACCGTTGCATGTAGTTTTGACTATTTTGTAGTGGTTTTACTACGTTGAATTGATAATTGTGCATGTAATGATTTGTTGAATAGGGTGCTTGCTTCTTATTCATGTGGGATGGAAGAGTGAGCAATCTTTTCCTCAAATGGTTCACAGCATATATATGGAGGTAGCAAGAGTGGCTTTATAAATATATGGATCTACGTGATGGAGGATCATTAGTTGCTTTTCAACATTACAAGGAGATTGTTTATCTTTTATGATTTTATCAATTTCAAAAGGAGTTGTAATCATATGTGCATAATTTTGGTCCAAAAAAGTCTACTAAATATGGCTATATTACCTGTGTTAAGCCTCTTTAGCAAAGAAGGAAAAACAACTAGAAAAAATACAATACATGCTCTGAAGAGGGAATGGAGTAAGCCAATAAATCTGAATTAGTGACCCTGCTTCAAAAAATGATTTACTCTACGACTTTCCATCCAAAATTATTTTGTTTCCATAATGTAATTGGAAAAGATCTTCAATAAGCCACTAGAGGTATTTTCAGCTTCATATATATTTCACACACACATCTGGTTCAGTTAGGTTATGGATGAGATGAGATTGTAAAACAGTTGTGTTTACAACTAGATCGCGTTTCTCCTTCGATTCAGTTTGCCTTTATTTTCGTTTATTTATTTTAGTTTACTTTTTTTGTTGGATGGTGACAGTGGCATCAGGTTTTCCCCCTCGACACTCCGATCGGGCAAATACTGGAGAGGATGCAAGCACTTGGAATTGTCTGAACCTAGGACCATCCGTATTTAGCTGACTGTTGCTGACTTTGTTTATTAGTCTTTGCAGATGCTCGCGGTACGTTTGATTTCACTTAGGTGCTACGTAGAATTATTCGTTCGTATTATTGCTCTCATTAGATGAATAAGTGTTGTTTGCATCACTTTCTTTCACTTCGAATGCTTTTCATTTTGTGTGATGTGAATTGGTTAGTTGCTCCTGTTCATGAAATCTTATATTGGTTTCCCCATATCTAATCAAAGAAAAACTAACAGAAAAAATGGCAAAATTTCATGTTATTAGTACAGTACATAGGTAAAAAGCAAAGTTTTAAAGAAGAGATATTAGCTGCTAAACATTATTAAATTGTAAAAGAAATTAATGACTACACCAAACACTTCTTTTGTATCTGCATCAGACGAATTAATCATTTGCAATCAACCATGGAAAATAAGATTTAAACTGGTCAAGTTTATTTATTAACGCCTAGCTCAAGACCTGTGTAGTTGGAACTGTACCATAAAAGATAACCTGCCTAAAATTAAAATGAAGTAAAAAATGAAACAGTAGTTTAATGTTATCCTATGAATAATAAATTTTCATTATGTTTGTCACACCCCGATATTTCCACGTATTACCGGTGGGCCCGGTGGGGAGTATCTTGACGTAGTTGATATCATCATAGTCAAACAACACAATTTTAAATGCACAGCGGAAACAAAAGATGAATCACATTACAAACCGAATAAATAGTAATATCAAAGTATCACAACGGACTGTAACGGATCCACAGGCGGATCAAATAAAAAGGAAACATAGTTCATCAGATTTAAAATGCATCCAAGCTTGCGAGACTCTTATTGATGCTAAGGAGAGGCCAGCCTATTTCGATTAGTACCTGCACTTAACCTTTTTGGGAAAATACGTTGGTTTACACTGGTAAATACAATTAACTGACTCATTTTGAAAAGGTTTAGAAAATTGATTTAAATGCACAAGGCACAAAACATTTTATAACTTGGGATAATTATTTATATATAAACTTGTAAAAGAATTACATGTTCGTTATACGTTCAGTAGCCCGGATTGACACCGGGTTAAAGATTAATAGACACACCACATGATATATTCCCGTGGCGAGTTATTCCCGAAACCGGCGGTTATACCTTATTATTTATATATGCACTGTCCGGTGTACGCCTACACCCCGTGGTTAGGTCGTGGCCATTTCGTAAAATGATGCCAAGGATATCCGGGACATGGTCATTAACCCCCCAAAGGCTTTAAGCAAACAAAACAATTTAAACGGGACATTTCAATAAATTAACCTTCATACGATCAAAAATTCAATGCCCGACCAAGCGGTATTTTATATACCGTACCCCAAGCCCGTATAGGGAAAATAAGTTAAAAGTATTTACCTGAGCAAGTATAATTCACAAACAGCAAGTGCAAATAGCTTTTACCGGGCTCCTAATCTGGAACGAAGGTTTTTAATAACCTATTAGATATCTAACGGGTCTTAATTAAACATAAACTTAGATCGGTTAGTTTTAAAGGAAGATACACGGTTCAAACGCACGATTAAGCGAAGACCGGAATAGAATGTGATTTAGACCCGACAAGTTTAGAGACTTGTGTAATATGGGTAAACTAAACACATTTTGGATTTTGAGACAAAAATGATAAGGTTTGACCCGTTTCGGCTAATTTATGCAAACTAGTTACATAAACTGCACCGAACGCGAATAGTGCGTTACGGGTAACCAAATGAGTCGTATACATGTTTCCTTAAGTTAATATGCCTTTAATATGTTGTGATATCAGTAGGATACCTTCCATTATGCCCAAAACGAATTTAAAACCAATTTATGCCCCGTAGGGGTATTTTGGTCATTTTAAAGGTTATAAGAGAGGTTAAATAATAATCTGAGGTCCTGGTCTGATATAATTAGTAAAATACTCAATTTAATAAGTTATATCAGTAGGGTATTACATATATGTGAAATTTATTAATTATAACCAAACTATGCACCGAAGGGGCATTTTGGTAATTTCACTTAAGCTTAAAAAAGTCAAATCTGGAAATCTGAGTTAAAGACCTTTGCTTATTGTTAAAGTATAATAATTTACTTAAAATAGCAGTAGGTATCAAACCTTATATGTCAAAAATAGTTTTAACTTATACTATGCGTTAAAAACGCGTAAAAAGACGATTTTAAGCGATTTTCGGGTTTTATAATGAAAGCTAAAAATTGTATTATTCCAGAAGGCCTAAAATATTTTATTTATCATATAAGATCAGTAGAAGCAGGTTTGGTATCAAAATGATTTGTAAAACTCATTTTATAGGCCAAAAGGGCAAAACCGACAATAACCGAATCAAAGCTAGAACCCTATGTTATGCCCAGCCTAAAAATAAATAAAAAAACTTCAAAAATCCCAAAATATTATTTTACATCAGTTGGTAAAAATTTTGGTATTAAAATTTCTAGGATCGTTGTGCGACCTGAATGAGTCGTTCAGAAGAGTTTTGGATCCGAATCAAAGGCGTAATCAATGAAACGGACGCTTGATACAATTTAAATGTCTCTATTATTTATCTAACAACAATTTACAACCTGGAGACAATTCGGCAGAGCTTCGCTACTCAAGTCTGAAAGTTAATTCCGTATCAAATGACACCCTAGGCTCCTCTATATATAGTGTTGCTGATTTCGTTTGAAATGATCAAGTGTCACTTCAAACGGAATTAACATTGTTAATTTCGGTTGAAATGGCCTTTGGCTGTTTCAAGCGAAATCACTAATAAACACTTAAATCTCAGTTTCTAGCAACCCGAGCACTGGTTTATCCTATCCTATTGCATGACTCGATACAAGACGAAGTCGACAGACATAGTGCACTAACAGACTCCCCCTTGGATGTTGACGAAGTCTTTAGTGTCGAGTCTTTATCATGACACATCTTCAGTCTTGATCAGTCTTCACACTCTTTCCAAATTGTCTAACACTGTAAACATCCATCAATCTTTCTTCATTGATTAGCTTCTATCTTTGAATGTTATACCAGAATCTTATTCTGGCTCTAACATTAACATCCTTTAGAAACACTTTCTTCAGGCTCCCCCTTTAGTCAAGCTTCCATGCTTTAGAGATCGACACATTGCTTTCTGGTTACAAGCTCCCTCTTGCTTTGAGCTCATCTTCAAACTCCCCCTTAGACTCGGCTATCGGGATCGTAGTCTGGTACAATATCTGCAATTACTCAAACATTTATAAGTACAGATATTTCAAACTTTCAAATATCCAGGAATTGTGACCTGGCTCTTTCAAACTTTCTAAACTAACACTTTTAACAAATTTCATGGATTTGGCAGTTTCAGCGAACAGGATCAGAAACTGGCTCTTATTCATAAATTTTAACAATATAAGCATCCGAATCCCTCACAATTAATCATCCAAGTCCAAATTAATGACCTTGGAGATATCACAAACTGTTTTTAATTTTTGTTTAAAAACTTCAAGTTTCAAATTAATGAACTTGTTTTATTTTCAGAAACACAATCTGCATACTTAGATTTTGAAACTCAGCATTTCAAATATCGGTTGTCGAAAATAAAGTAGAATCAAAATCTTTTTGGATTTTTCTGAAACATAAAACAGTAAAGAAATATTTACAAACATATTTACATACTATATTTTTGTTTGAGTTTGCGTCAGATGATCATATCAGTTTCTGACAAGTCACAAGTACCATTGAGCTTAGTTACACATTAAGAATTAAACAATTCACTTAGATTGTCGATATACTGATCCGCTTAAATTTTCACACAAATTTCAACTGATTCAGGATACGAATTAGATGTATTAAGAACTTAAACTCATTCATGTGTCCCACCTCTTGAATATACTCCCGTATCCAGATCCCAATATTCAGTCTTACAGGTGAGTATACCTAGATGATATATGTAAAGGGTTAAATACGAGACCGTGAGAGCTCAGGTCAGAACTTCCGTTCAGCAAAGAGATGACGGTTCGACTTTAGGTGTGTTCCCTTTAGAGAATCTTTTCTTCAACAACACATGATTAGCATTTTTCAATGTTTCATCATTTTTTATACTGAGGTCGGTGCTATATTTCAAGCAAGCAGAAAGTATTATACGAGGACTAGGCCATTGCTTCCGCAAAATCAGAAGTCCCGGGATAATACCCCAGATATCACTAAGCATAAAGACCTAGTATCTCAGAAAGAGGGACCTTTCAAACAAGATTTCAGGGGTTACCTATATATCCAAGTAGTGTTCCCCACAAAACAAGCAAGTTTGAATTTATGTTTATATCCCGAAAAAAATTACTAAATGTATAAAAACCTATCGGCATATCATCAGTGAGACTGTTTAACGCTATTTAATCATTACATTTCTTTAGCATACTGTAACTATCTACTGATGTACTATCATTTCCTTTTTTACCCAAAACTCATTTTTGAATTTTATCATGTTTTTGACTTTTTCAATTTTTTAAATGTTTTTGTATTTTCCAACAATATCACTCCCCCTAAAATGCAAAATCATCTAAAGAAAATTTGACAAACCGATACTGATAGCTTTGTCTCGCCATCCATTTTCAGCTTCTTATGTATTGATTTTAAGAAAATTATAACACAAAAAAGCAGCAATTACCCCCATGATTTACAACACACTGATATTTTACAGTTTGAAAACCTTTTTTCAATCTTGTGAAATTAATCATGTTTGTTTAGCCGTGAGGGTTTCGGCGTATTCAATCAACATATTTTTGAAATTTCAAAATTTTTCAATTTTTAGGGTTTTTGAAATATTGTTTATTTATGTACAGAAATAAAAAAAAAAAACTCCCTGTTTCAACCAACACAGGGTTCAGCAGCCTCATCTTCCTGTGCCAGGCAACTCCGACACTCCTCTTCAAATTTCTCCGGAAGCACCTGCACATTCAAATTACCCAATTACTTGAACAATTTAGCCCAGGTCTGTTGGACCTTAGGCATTTCAACACAATATGCATCATTTAACTTTGGAAAATCTTTGTCATTTTGTACAAAGACTTTTTCAACTTTGACTTCAACTTTTTCATCATTTACCGATGTCATTTGTTTCTTAACACTCAATGTTTGACCTTTAGAAGTACCTCGTTTGTAAAAATGTGACTCTTTTTGAATATTTTGACTTTGAACAACATTTGGTTTCCAAAACTGTTGGGGTTTTGTCATATCAACTTATGTTTGCCAACTTTGCGTTGTTCTGAATCTGGGTGTGTGAGAATTCCAGATCTGTCTTGAATCGAACCTATTCAGATTTGATTTCCAAGTTCGATTCGAAGCAAACTTGTTTGTGTTGTACCTCCAAGTTTGTTTTGAGTCAATGTAGGATCGGATTCCGACCTAAACGAGTCGTTCGGAAGAGTTCTAATTCGTTTCAGAGGCGGAAACTAAGAAACGAACGTGTAAACAGCTTGATATTCACTTTAACCCTCTTTTATATTGATATTACAACCTTTACAATCAGAAGAGAAACCGGCAACACTTCGGTACACTTGGCCAAAAACTGTTCTAACTGTTAACACACTACTCCTATATATAAGCTACATGATTTCGCTTGAACCTCCTTCAAGCGAAATCTTCATATAAAGATATTACAATTTGAAGCGAAATCTACATGTAAAATATGTCACAATTTCAAGCGAACCTCAAGTTAACTTCAAATCTGTTTTGTCTTTTAGAGAATCTCAATTCTGATTTCATGCAAGACTTTTATATTTCACGTGAATATGTAGTGTGATGTCACTAGTGATGTCACATGATGATGTCACTAGTGATGTCATGCTTGATTAGATCCGAACCGATCCCGAGACTCGATACAAGACGAAGACGACAGATGTGTGCACCAACAGACTCCCCCTCAGATGTTGACGAGTCTTAAGTGTCGAGTCTTCACAATCTTCAGTCTTTGTGCTTCACTCTTTCTATCAGCATCAACAGACTCCCCTTGGCAATGTGCTGGCATTCCT
Organism: Helianthus tuberosus; assembly: GCA_030545235.1. Taxonomy (NCBI): domain Eukaryota; kingdom Viridiplantae; phylum Streptophyta; class Magnoliopsida; order Asterales; family Asteraceae; genus Helianthus; species Helianthus tuberosus. Next base: position 93,705,453 of record CM060397.1, on the reverse strand, counting down.
TTAGTTCTTCAGCGTCATCTGCTTCAGGATCATTGTCTGACTTTCACAATTTTGGCTTTTCAGAATCATCACTTCTCAAACTTTAAACCTGCATAAACTCTACCTCACAATAAATTTTACAATTTACACATTTCAAACATATAAACTTTCACTAATTCAAACTCTTCTCTAAAAACCTAATCAAAATGATCTTTCACTCTGATGAACCACTTGAAGTTTTGACAAAAATAAACAGTTCTAAACACAAACTCCCCCTCAAATCATACTCATCCTGTTTAGCACTCAGAATTTTGAAAATCAGCTTTTCAATATCAGTTGTCGAAAATCTTTTTGTATTTTTCAAAATTTTATGCTAAAACACACTAAAAATCTTTTTGGATTTTTGAATAGAATGAAATGCAGTAAAAAAATATTTACAGACAATATTTTTGTGAGTTCGTGTAAGAGGATCATATCAGTTTTTGAGACCAATCACCAACACCGTTAAGCTTCATTTCATTTTAAGCTCTAAACGATTCACTTAGATTGTCAGTATACTGATCCACTTAAATTTTCACACAAAGTTCAACTGTTTCGAGATACTAGATTAATGTTTTAAGCACTTGAACTTATTCGTGTGTCCCACTACTTGAATATACTCCCGTATCCAGATCCCAATATTCAGTCTTACAGGTGAGTATACCACAGATGATATCTGTAAGGGAATAAATTATAGTACGAGGGCCGTGAGAGCTCAGGTCGATCTTTCGATACGCAGAGAGATGACGGCTTCGACTTTTGGTGTGTCCCCTTTAGAGGATCTTTTGTTTCAACAGCCATGATTAGCATTTTTCAATGTTTCATCATTTTTTAGCTGAGGGTGATGCTATGTTTCAAGCATTTGCAGAAAGTATTATCCGGGGACTAGGTCAGAAATTTCTTTCAGCAGAAGTCCCGGGATAATACCCCAGATATCACTGAGCATAAAGACCTAGTATCTCAGAATAAGGGACCTTTCAAACAAGATTTCAGGGGTTACCTATATATCCAAGTTTGTGTTAACCCACAAAACAAGCAAGTTTGAAATTTAGGTTTATATCTCGTCACAATCTACTAAATGTGCAAAAACCTACTGGCACATCCACAGTGAGATCGTTTATCACATTTTTACATTACATTTCTTTAGCATGTTGTGACAGTCCACTGATGTACTATCATTTCCTCTATATGCAACAAAAACTCATTTTTGAATTTATCATGTTTTTGGATTTTTCAAATTTTCAAATGTTTTTGGATTTTCTGAAATTTCTACTCCCCCTAAAATGCAAACACATTAAAGGAAATTTGAAAATAAACTGTACAAAAAAAATGACAACCAATATCGAATTGCTTCAATTCGCCATTCACTTGGCATAAACAATCAGAACTCCCCCTCACAACAAACTATTTTCTCATTTAGATTTCAAAACACTTAAGTTTGTTTTAATCAAAATGATTTTTCCGGAAAATAAGTTTGTTTTTACCACTTGTAGAGTTAGAGGTTTGGTTCATCACATTGTTTTTTAACCACTTGTAGAAAATCAGATACAACTTAATGTCCCTGATTTACCACTTGTACGAAAAACACAAACAAATACACAGAAAGATGCCGATTCCTGATCCACGATTACCAACTTGGGATCTCCGGCAAGTCCACAGACTTACTGTTCGTAGTATGAACCATCCCAGTCACGAACTAGGGATGGTTCAATTTTCTCCTTCTGCATCTTCTTCTCATAAAATTCTTTAACCCCTTTGACTTTTCGATCAATCATTTTACCAAAAATGTGTTTCACAGTGGGGTTAAAGGCTTTTTCAACATCAAAAACCTTGTTATCATCATAAAATTGGTTTGATATTTCAACTTTACCAATTTTCTTCTTAAAATTTTCATCCTTCAATGATGGAAAATGAACATCATCCATTGGAGGAACTGAAGTTTTCAATTTTAACTCAACCTGTGGCTCTTCTGATTTTATGGAATCAGATTCATCGCCAGAAGATAGCTCCTCTGATTTCAATCTATCAGAATCATCGCTAGAGCTACCACTAGACTTCTTAACAACCCATTTCTGGTTGTCAAGATTTCCTCTCTTCTTGTAAAATCTGTTTGAACTTTCACCAATTTCAAAAATAGAATTTTTGAATAATTTGGTTCGATCAATTGGCGGTTCAAACTTAACCACTTTTTCTTTTTGTTTACGAAAAACTCCCTGTTTTGATGATATTGCCTTAGAACAATCTCTGGCAATGTGTCCAACAGTGTTGCATTGGAAACAGGTTCTCGTATCTTTCCTTTGTCCAGCAAACTTCATCTCTTCTTGCTTTGTTGCAAGAAACTCACTATTTGACTGCCTCCAAAACTTTTTCTTTTCTTCCTCATCTCTTGATGTACCTGAAACAAATGTCATCTTTGCTTTAAAATCACGAACATATGTTTCATTTTTCTGTTTTTCTGTTGGAGTAAAACCAAGACCTTTCTTTTTGAAATTACGGTTAGGGTTTGGTTTCTTATAAAATCCAGAACCAGAACTGTAACCTTTTTTCTTGTTTAGTCTTTGTTGTACTCTTGAGGTGTATTTTTTAGGTTTATCAATAAGATTTACATCTTTTAATTCAGAAATATTGATTTCTGTTAGTTTGAAAATCTTTTTGATCATCTCAGTTTTTACACCTCTTAGTGGAAATTCCTCATCAGAATATAATTTGTCAGAATCATTCAATGTATATGCAACTTTGAATGTTTCGTCACTCAAATTAGATTTTGATAACAGGAATTCTTTGTTGTAAACCCTTTTAACTGAAAAATTTTGACTGTTGACCGTCGAACTCGAACTTTCAGAACCAAACTTTGACTCTGACTCTGACTTTGACTCTGAGTTGGACTCCAACTTTGACTCCTCAGTTTCATCTTTATCCAACACCTGATCGACGACTTTCTTAATTAACTCGGACTCATGATCAGTGTCAGATGATGTAAACACGACATCAATATTTTCTGGCAAATTGACTGACGACTCCGACTTCCACTGTAAATTTGTTGCTTTTTCGACTCTTTCCTGATTTGGATTCCTGGGCAAATATCCATTTTCTAACGGGGGTGGACATTTGTTATAACTGACTTCTTGTTTCTTACCAGAATCCTTTTTGTCAGTCTTTTTCTTTGTATTATTCTTCTTCTTGTTCTTCTTTTCTGGAGTCTTTTCTTCAGCCACTTTTTCAGCATTCTTTTCTTCAGTTACTTCATCCTCTTCAAATGCCTTCATGCCTTCAACAGTCGGATAAATCCTGTCAATGACATAAGAAGTACATGAGTAACTTTTCAACAAACGGTTTACTCTTTCAGTCTCAATTCTTTGCAACTCCAACTTTTGTTCTAGCACAGCACACTTCTCAATATAGTTGTTCACCACTTTTTGTTTTGTCATAAAAGCTCCTTGAAGTGTTTTCATCGCTGTTGCTTGTTCTTCACTAGTTAAATTGTATTGGTTCATTGCTTTGTTCAGTACATCATAAGATTCCTTCAAACTATTCAAGTTATAGATCAATGTACTGTTCTGCTTCTTCACAACTTCACAAGTGTCACACTTCACAGGAGTCTTTTTAGCATCAACATCTTCATCAACTTTAAACTTTGCAACTTCAACTTTTACTTTCCTTTTGATCACTGGAATTTCTTCGTCATCACTGCTCACTGGTGTCTTGACCTTTTTCTTCTTCACGGAAACCTCCTCATCATCACTGCTGACTGGTGTTTTGATCTTTTTCTTTTTCTTTTTAACTTTATCATCATCACTATCACTTTCAGCAAGCAGTTTCATATCAGCATCAAATTTTCTCGCCCAATACCCAGTATCATCATCACTGTCCTCTTCAACTCGGGCTACAAAAACTTTGTGAGCTGTATCTTGATTAGGAACATAATCATCCCATGTGAAATTTTCCCAACTAAATCCTTCAGGTAACTTTTCGTCGTCTTGATCTATTATCAAAACACTACCATTAACTCTCTTTAAAGAATCTTGATTCACTGCACACGCTCTCTTTCCAGAATCTTCAATCACATCCCTTCCATGTGCAGTTTGTGCTTGATGTTGATGTTGTTGAGATGGTTGCTGAGCAACTTGATGGTAGATGGCCTTTCGATAGTAATCATTGTTATTGTTAAACGGATTTTGAGCTCCACTTGCTTCGCGGTTTTTGCACTCCCTCTTGAAGTGTCCTTTTTCCCTGCAACGAAAACAAGTGACTTTAGATTTGTCAAAACCTAAAGTAGAAGTACCAGCCTCACGAAGATCATCTCTTCCAGTGATTTGCTTGAATTTCTCAGCTCTCCTCAACACGCTGGCCAAGCATCATTTTATGTCCATCAGTTCCATCTCTTCAGCATCGATCTGGTCGTAATCTTCCTTTGTCAGCATTGGATTCCCGATTCGACCTGCAACAAAACTACCATAAGATTCAAGAACAGTTCCCAATAAAGATATGTGACTCTTAGCAATTTCTGCTGAATATTCTTCATCATTTTCCAAATTCAGTACAATGTTGCACTGAAATTTCTTGCCATTCTTTGTTGTTGAAATGTTCGGGTCAAAAGACGGAAATGATGTGAAACTTGTTTTGCTGTTTGATCCTGATGATGAACTTCCAGAATCATTCTTGGCATTGTAAGCAGTTTCTATTTTTGGAGATAGATTTGTAGACTTCTCATTCACCCCTGCTTTGTAATACAACCCAATATCCTGTTCACCATCGAAATCTTTCATCCGAATAACCTTTCTCTGCTCCATCTCCTGGGCTTCAATCTTTTCGATAAACTTGCTCAGTGTCAAATCTTTAAAACCTTTCTTGTTTCTTAGCATCATGAGATAAGTACCCCATGTTTCATACGGTAACGCATCTGATAATTTTTCAATCAATTCCTCATTGTCTTTAATGATCTTCAATCGTTTCATATTCGCCAACATATTGCAGTATCTCTCAATTATTTGCTTAGTGTCCTCATTTTTCAATCTTCGAAACAAATCAAACTCTTTTTTCAGTAAAGACTTCTTGTTCTTGACCATTTCCTCACTGCCTTGAAACTTAGACCGTAAAGCTTTCCAAATTGAATATGAAGTTCCATTATGTTGCAATAGAACCAAAATATCTTCTTTCACAGCTTGTTGCAATAAACTCAGCATCATTTTCTCATCTTTGTACTTTTTTCTAGCATCAGCAGTCAGATCTTTAATCGGAACCACTTCTTCATCATCATTCATCGGTCGAACATATTTTGTCTCAACACATTCCCATGCATCTAGATAATTTGCCTGTACCCAGTTTTCAAACTTTTCTTCCCAACTCTTGTACTCCTCGATGTTCATGAGTTTCGGAGGTTTTTGCATCGTTCCCGTTTCGTTTTCCATCATCGTGTTCTGTGCCATAGTGATCGAGGAAACCGGAGTAGCGAATGCGTTGTAAAAATCTTCGTTCATGTTTTGGTTTTTCAACTAAACTGTATCACCTTGTGAAAATACCTGTCGAATACCAGCTGTTTTTGGCAAGAACTCCTCGTCCTGAGCTCTGATACCAATTGTAGGATCGGTTTGCGACCCGAACGAGTCGTTCAGAAGAGATTTAATCCGTTTCAGAGGCGGAAACTAAGAAACGGATGTCGAAACAGCTTGCGTATTCACTTTAACCCTCTTTTATATTGATATTACAACCTTTACAATCAGAAGAGAAACCGACAGCACTTCGGTACACTTGGCCAAAAACTGTTCTAACTGTTAACACACTACTCCTATATATAAGCTACATGATTTCGCTTGAACCTCCTTCAAGCGAAATCTTCATATAAAGATATTACAATTTTAAGCGAAATCTACATGTAAAATATGTCACAATTTCAAGCGAACCTCAAGTTAACTTCAAATCTGTTTTGTCTTTTAGAGAATCTCAATTCTGATTTCATGCAAGACTTTTATATTTCACGTGAATATGTAGTGTGATGTCACTAGTGATGTCACATGATGATGTCACTAGTGATGTCATGCTTGATTAGATCCGAACCGATCCCGAGACTCGATACAAGACGAAGACGACAGATGTGTGCACCAACAGTCAAATCTGGTCGACCTTTGTTTCACATCCTCAAATTTTTGTTTCTCAACATCATCAGACTTCTTTTTTTCAACATCAACAGGTTTCAGATTTGGACACTTGCGTGCAAGATAACACCTGTGCCTCCATGGCCATCAAACAAATGCCAAACTAATGAAATATTTTATTTCATACTAGGGATTTGTAAAAATATGTGTATCATTTACACATATCAACTCTTGTTCGATTTCAAACTCTAAATCGCTTTCTAGAAGGTTATACGCGCATTGATGCGTAAATATAACCAGTTTAATGCAACAAACACTCCGGAATAGTGAAATAGGCTAAACATACCTTAAATAACCTTTACATAACTTAGAAATAAGATTTGGAAGGTTTGGTATGCCAAAATCAAGTTAATTCGTCTACAGGGACTAAATATGACAAACTGCGAAAGTATGCCAATTTGAACTGTAACAGACATTCCGGAACATGACCATAAGTTGAACACACCTTAAATATCCTTTACATAGCTTAGAAATAGGCTTTGAGGGGTTCGGTGTGCTAAAATATACTTTTGGGTCATTCAGGGACTAAAAGTGTCAAAAAGCGCACAAGTTTGCACTTTTGCGCATAACTTACGTTCTTAATACATCCGGACATCCAAAAATTTATGTAAGCATGACTATATTATGCTTTAGTGTTTGGCTTAAGAAAAATCCATTCGTTGCGTCATTTGGATCGTTTTTCGCACTTATGCGCATTCCGTCGTAATTAAGCGAACATCGCGTTCGTACGACCAAACGAACCAACACCCGGCATATTTTTGAGCATGTTTCATGTCCACAATGTTTAGGCATCATTTTAGGGCCTTAAAGTTGGCTTTACGGGCCTTAGAAGTGTCGGAAATGGCCTTAAACACGTGCAGGGGCTGAAACTGTCATTTTGGAAACTTATATTCAGATCAGAAGCTCCAGGCGGCCCGCATTATACTTGCCTGATCCTGAAGCGGGCCGCGTCCGACTATCAGAACAGATTCAGTGTTTTTAACAGCATGTTCCAGCTGTTTTAACCACACCCACACATTCTCAATTGCTTAGTCAGATGATAAGGATCATTTTTAGTCACCATAAGGTTCCAACACTTGTACGGATGCGATTAAAGCACGGTTTCCATGAAACGATCCTAACGGTTCGGGTATTCCTATAAATACCCATCCACCCCCATTGCTCAAATCACTAGAATTTTGATTTGAGAAACTCTAAGTTGAAACTATTGTTTCATACCTGAGATTTTTGAATCGAAATTAGCATTCGGGGACCCTTCGTAAGTATTCTTTCGTTCTTTTATTGCTTTTCGAGTCTTTCGAGTCTGAAAGTCAAACTTTGTTTGACTTTCTGCATTGGCCAGTTTATGGTCAATGCGAAGTTCGTTTGAACTTCGCAACGTGAGTGTAATCACGTTGGTTATAGTCCCTTGGGACTATGCCTACTGATTTCCACGTTGTCTAGGGTCATAGGATAAGCGATCTAATAAATCGCTTATACCTTCGAACCCGACCCAGTTTGGTCGATCATTAGGATCCGACCAAATACATTAGGTGACCATAGTAGGTAGGGAATAACCTTCCGAGGTTATACCTTATGGTCGCTTCGTTTAAGTAGTTGTATGATAGGTAGTTTATATGCCTTAGGTAAATTACCAGAATACCCTTTTCATGTATAATTGGTAATTAAGCATATGTAACCTAAACTTTTGTCACATAACTGATTATATAACATGTTTAGGCATATAACACTTGTCATAGGACTAGTTAGACGGTTCGAACGCGTTTCACGCGCACGACGCGTTAAAGTAGCATAAGCTACCTTAATGGGTCGCGATGGGTCGAAAGCACTTAGGTTAGGTTTCATGTAGCATGTAGGCCTTGTTAAACCATATCATATGAGTTCCAATACTCATTTGGTTTACCAAGCCTCATCCTATCCGATCTCCCGATTTAAGTCCGGTTTATTTATATGGTTTTAGACTGCCGATTGATTTTCGTGCTCCCTCTAGCTTTGCTTGGTTATTGTTCAAGATCTCTAAGCATTCTCAGGTGAGTACATTATTCCCCTATTTTACTGCTTTCAATTGTTTTGGGGTGACTCATATGTGCTAAATGTTTTCGATGTTATAACGATGGTTTCAAAAACGATTAAGACGATTTATACAAAACTAATAACGATTTCAATAATGTGAACGAACTTGTTGGTTGGGTTACATAACAAATGACATTCATTAGCAATGATCAAGCCGACCAGTATTAGGTTATGGTACCATAGGATCTGACAAATCCGGTTATCATACTGCACCCGTGGTTATGTGTGGGGGTGGTGGGTAGCGACTGAATCTGTAATTATTAATTTACCCTTTGGTAAGGGTTTGTTAATGCGAAAACGAGAAGCGACGAGGTAAGCGAGTCACGAAGGTTTGAATGTTATTAGCGAGACGACCATATAAGTAGTTTCACAACCTAAAACGAATTAAACGATTTGGGTAAACGATTGGTTTTCACACGATGTTTTAACGATTTGGGTAAACGATTGGTTTTCACGCGATGTATTAACGAGTTAAACAATTTGGTTAAACGATTGGCTTCAAAGCGATATACAATTGGTTTTTGGTTAAGTTTTTAGATAACGGGACGGGTGTAATGTGATGAAAGCAATGTGGATACGCCGCTGGTACTTCCTATATATAAGTGATTTCATCATATTACATACCGTGGCGTTATTTAGTTCACTTGGGTAAACGATTTTCAAACGATGTCACACAAACGAGGTTTTCGATATGATATAAACTATACGAGTTTTTAACGAGATTTATTAACAAGTTTTATTAACAATTTATTTCTAGATATTTCACAATTTGCTTTACTAAAACAAATGTTTTTGGGTTAAGAGTCATGGCTACGAGGTTTTATAAACTATAACCCGCTTGATTTGAGTTGGTTAATTAAGTTGCAATATTATACACTTTTCAAAACAAGGTTTTTAATAAAGTATTGCAACATCTAAACTAGCCATGATTTCGACACTCATACAAAACCAATGTATTCGCCAGCATTTCTTTGCTGACCTCGTTTTCACATATGTTTCAGGTATTGTTGAATGATATCGATTGATAAGATGCATGCTCACATAGGACTGGACGAGGCTTTAGTGACTCAATAACAATGATAGACTATGTTTAAATTGTGTATTTAGATTTCCAGACGATGTAAATATTCAATGTTTAATAAAACAAAACACTTTTTGTATCCATGGTATGAAACATTAATTCTGTTACAACACTCCCCGATGTTTCCGCCACGTTTTGTATGTTCTACGTGGTCGGGGTGTGACAGAAAAGATGGTATCAGAGCCAATGGTTATAGGGAATTAGGTTATTAGTAATGCTTTGACCTAGTCTATAACCTTCTTAGGACCCTAACGCGAGTTTACTTGCGTTTAGTCATAAAACAATACCGTCAGCTATCCTTAGGCGACGACCACAACAAGAACATAAATTTTCAAAACCGCTTTGAAAACTAATCATCTGTTCTAGGATGATTGATTACTAGGTTTTGAACCCTCTGTTATATGGTTTTGAACCCCTTTGAATTTTCAAATCTCGTCAAGGTTTTGGGTTTTAAATAATGTGAACACGTGCAAACTGGAAGGGTGAATGCCTGTATTCTGGGTTTTCTGTCTAGGCAAGCACTTCGTATACATCTCATCAGACGCGAGACCAGTTGTGCTTACCTGGGAATTCTTGGGATGAGTGTTCACTTATAGGCGAGCATGTCTTCGCGATACATTATTTTTGACCCATTTACTTTGATTTGTCACCCTCTCATTTGTTTGCCTAGGTAACAAACAAATGATCACAAATTTTCATTCGTTACCATTCTGCATTGATTTTCCAATAACCTTTCACTTGTTTCTTCCTATGACTTTCATTTCCTTCTAGAATGTCTATTCCTCTCAGCACTGGTCAAACGTCCGAGCGAACAGCCAAATTTGTCCAGCAAATAGGCGAAGTGATTCAGAAGACTGTGGATTTAGGCATTGCCATGGCTCGTCTCAACAATGAAGCCTCCCGTCTCGACAATGAAGCCACTCAAGAGCCACCAAAGGAAGCAGAAGTCAAGCCAACACCAAAATCAAGGAAGCATAAGGCTTCAAGGAAACCCGCAGCGGTTACACCTAATCAAGCGGGACCTAGCCATGTGGCAAGGCCACCAGCTAGGAAACCATACAATGGAACTTCACCCTTGTGCAACAAATGTAACCTTTATCATCATGCTATGGTGAAGTGCCGCGAATGCCAAATTTGTGGACGTAAAGGTCATACAGCAAAAGTTTGTGTTGCAGCAGTACCAAATCAAGCAGGACCCATCCGGGTGGCAACACAACCTGCTAAGAAGCAATACAAGGGAACGGCACCATTATGCAACAAATGTAAGGGGCATCACCAAGCTCACTTACAGTGTCATCGGTGTGTATCATGTGGACGAGTTGGTCACTTGGCAAATGCTTGTCGATTTACCCCAAACCAAAGTGGTCCAAATCAACCCCAAGTCAACCCTACTCAAGCTCGTTTTCCGCCTGGTACTTGCTACAACTGTGGTGAGATGAGCCATTTCAGGAACAACTGCCCGAAGATAGTCAGTGCAAATCCAACCCTTGGATGAGCATTCGGCTGAACAAAGGATGTTGCTGTCTTATGCCTTTGTTTCTTTTGTTTTCGTGTATTGTGAAACAATATGTCTTGTTCATAAATAAAAGTTGTTGATCACAATTCTGATATACAATTATAATAACAAGTGTTTATGGCATTTCCCTATAATACCTGCATTAAGGAACTATGTTCCTTACAAACTACTCTTGTGATTCTCTCTTTCAAATGATCGCTCATGAGTCCCTCAAAAAATTTTAAGTACTCGTTTCATTCTAAGAAACGAAGTACATGAAATAAAGTGAAATTATGAGCAATCGGGCTTTTTACACATCTATATCTTTGAATCCTTGGTTGGATAACTAAGGGTATTTTCAAATCTCATACCCATTACGTTTTGATTTTTCAACATACACAGTACAAGTATTTCAACCCAATCTTCATGATCTCAAAACATTTCATATAGTTTGAAAACAATTTTTCTAGATACATTGTCTATGTTATTTCAAAAACATTGGCCATGTTATCAAAACCAACCTTTCTAATTTCAAAATATTTCATATAGTCTGAAGACAATATTAACACAACACATTTTCTTATCAAGTGCATGATTTCGAAAAGCATCATCCATGTCTTTCAAAAAAAAAACCTTATGCATAATTTCAAAATTCATCTCGCATGATTTTAAAACATTTTTAAATACATCTATCTAATACACCTGCTTTATGATTTCAAAAGTATTATATATAAGGTTTCAAAAACGTTAAACACATTTTTCTTAAAGGAACCCCATGCATAGTTTTCAAAAATATTTTCCTCATACATTGACTTAACCTTCAAATTCTGCTTCATATGTCGCCTTGACATATCAAGCATCTCAACTTCATAAGCATTTTACATCATGTTTTGACCTAAGCACATCCAGTGCAAGGTTTCAAAACATCTTCAACTTTTAAATTCATATGGGATTTTTTTTTCACAATTAGATCCTTGTGGATAATTGTCATACAAATCAGAGTCCTTAATTGGATTCCTTATGTACCTTAATTCGAACATTTCGGTTCCTTACAATCGAAATCGAATTTTCTTTTTGAATCTTTCTATCTTTATAGTTAGATTCTTTATAACGTTTAAAGTACTAAATGAAATCCACGTAATGGATTCCTAGTGTGCTTTAAATGCATGTACGCAATTAACAAGACAAATTAACAAACAATTTCGTGGTTATGTGACTATGTGTTTATTCATCTTATGTTTTTTTTATGCATTTTTTTGTGTTTTTGTATACTCTGGATATTCGTTATCCAAATCCTCGTAGAATCTTTCATATCTTCATATGATGGATTCGTAGCAGGATATTCAAAAGGCACTACCTTAAATCCTTAATGGGCTTCTATGTAATAGTTAAGACCCTTGGATTATATAGTACCACTCCATGATTCATAAGAGACCCTTTAGTGGTCTAGTCAAAAAGATTGATTCACAATTTGGTTAAAGAACGACATCTAGTGATGTAGCTGAACAGACTCCTTGATAGTCTATTTAGATCATTTATTGATTTAATTAAAAGGATTCTATGGCGGTCTAGTCACACTCATCACAGGATTGTTCATTTGGTTTTCCCCTACACATTATAAAATAGACTGTGTGAACTGTGCAAGGAATTGTCTGATTATGGACGCGTACATAATTATGAAATTTAGTGCACAGAAACCCAGTAAGGTTTATTATGTGTAAGAACCGATAGTGACAACAATAACAAAATGAGAACGATGTAATGGAGGTACGGTGGACGCACCAATGACGCTTCATATACTTGTATATAAGTATCCCTCTTACATTGCAAGCATAATGTTATTAAGGTTACTAGAAGTTCAAGACCCAAACCAATGTTGTTCGATCTTTTTCAACTTCATGTTTTCAAGCTCTCACAAGTTTCCTCTAAATAAATTCGGGACGAAATTTCCTAAAGTAGGGGAGACTGTAACACCTGTGCCTCCACGGCCATCAAACAAATGCCAAACCAATGAAATATTGTATTTCATACTAGGGATTTGTAAAAATATGTGTATCATTTACACATATCAACTCTTGTTCGATTTCAAACTCTAAATCGCTTTCTGGAAGGTTATACGCGCACTGATGCGTAAATATAACCAGTTTAATGCAACAAACACTCCGGAATAGTGAAATAGGCTAAACATACCTTAAATAACCTTTACATAACTTAGAAATAAGATTTGGAAGGTTTGGTATGCCAAAATCAAGTTAATTCGTCTACAGGGACTAAATATGACAAACTGCGAAAGTATGCCAATTTGAACTGTAACAGACATTCCGGAACATGACCATAAGTTGAACACACCTTAAATATCCTTTACATAGCTTAGAAATAGGCTTTGAGGGGTTCGGTGTGCTAAAATATACTTTTGGGTCATTCAGGGACTAAAAGTGTCAAAAAGCGCACAAGTTTGCACTTTTGCGCATAACTTACGTTCTTAATACATCCGGACATCCAAAAATTTATGTAAGCATGACTATATTATGCTTTAGTGTTTGGCTTAAGAAAAATCCATTCGTTGCGTCATTTGGATCGTTTTTCGCACTTATGCGCATTCCGTCGTAATTAAGCGAACATCGCGTTCGTACGACCAAACGAACCAACACCCGGCATATTTTTGAGCATGTTTCATGTCCACAATGTTTAGGCATCATTTTAGGGCCTTAAAGTTGGCTTTACGGGCCTTAGAAGTGTCGGAAATGGCCTTAAACACGTGCAGGGGCTGAAACTGTCATTTTGGAAACTTATATTCAGATCAGAAGCTCCAGGCGGCCCGCATTATACTTGCCTGATCCTGAAGCGGGCCGCGTCCGACTATCAGAACAGATTCAGTGTTTTTAACAGCATGTTCCAGCTGTTTTAACCACACCCACACATTCTCAATTGCTTAGTCAGATGATAAGGATCATTTTTAGTCACCATAAGGTTCCAACACTTGTACGGATGCGATTAAAGCACGGTTTCCATGAAACGATCCTAACGGTTCGGGTATTCCTATAAATACCCATCCACCCCCATTGCTCAAATCACTAGAATTTTGATTTGAGAAACTCTAAGTTGAAACTATTGTTTCATACCTGAGATTTTTGAATCGAAATTAGCATTCGGGGACCCTTCGTAAGTATTCTTTCGTTCTTTTATTGCTTTTCGAGTCTTTCGAGTCTGAAAGTCAAACTTTGTTTGACTTTCTGCATTGGCCAGTTTATGGTCAATGCGAAGTTCGTTTGAACTTCGCAACGTGAGTGTAATCACGTTGGTTATAGTCCCTTGGGACTATGCCTACTGATTTCCACGTTGTCTAGGGTCGTAGGGTAAGCGATCTAATAAATCGCTTATACCTTCAAACCCGACCCAGTTTGGTCGATCATTAGGATCCGACCAAATACATTAGGTGACCATAGTAGGTAGGGAATAACCTTCCGAGGTTATACCTTATGGTCGCTTCATTTAAGTAGTTGTATGATAGGTAGTTTATATGCCTTAGGTAAATTACCAGAATACCCTTTTCATGTATAATTGGTAATTAAGCATATGTAACCTAAACTTTTGTCACATAACTGATTATGTAACATGTTTAGGCATATAACACTTGTCATAGGACTAGTTAGACGGTCCGAACGCGTTTCACGCACACGACGCGTTAAAGTAGCATAAGCTACCTTAATGGGTCACGATGGGTCGAAAGCACTTAGGTTAGGTTTCATGTAGCATGTAGGCCTTGTTAAACCATATCATATGAGTTCCAATACTCATTTGGTTTACCAAGCCTCATCCTATCCGATCTCCCGATTTAAGTCCGGTTTATTTATATGGTTTTAGACTGCAGATTAATTTCCGTGCTCCCTCTAGCTTTGCTTGGTTATTGTTCAAGATCTCTAAGCATTCTCAGGCGAGTACATTATTCCCCTATTTTACTGCTTTCAATTGTTTTGGGGTGACTCATATGTGCTAAATGTTTTCGATGTTATAACGATGGTTTCAAAAACGATTAAGACGATTTATACAAAACTAATAACGATTTCAATAATGTGAACGAACTTGTTGGTTGGGTTACATAACAAATGACATTCATTAGCAATGATCAAGCCGACCAGTATTAGGTTATGGTACCATAGGATCTGACAAATCCCGTTATCATACTGCACCCGTGGTTATGTGTGGGGGTGGTGGGTAGCGACTGAATCTGTAATTATTAATTTACCCTTTGGTAAGGGTTTGTTAATGCGAAAACGAGAAGCGACGAGGTAAGCGAGTCACGAAGGTTTGAATGTTATTAGCGAGACGACCATATAAGTAGTTTCACGACCTAAAACGAATTAAACGATTTGGGTAAACGATTGGTTTTCACACGATGTTTTAACGATTTGGGTAAACGATTGGTTTTCACGCGATGTATTAACGAGTTAAACAATTTGGTTAAACGATTGGCTTCAAAGCGATATACGATTGGTTTTTGGTTAAGTTTTTAGATAACGGGACGGGTGTAATGTGATGAAAGCAATGTGGATACGCCGCTGGTACTTCCTATATATAAGTGATTTCATCATATTACATACCGTGGCGTTATTTAGTTCACTTGGGTAAACGATTTTCAAACGATGTCACACAAACGAGGTTTTCGATATGATATAAACTATACGAGTTTTTAACGAGATTTATTAACAAGTTTTATTAACAATTTATTTCTAGATGTTTCACAATTTGCTTTACTAAAACAAATGTTTTTGGGTTAAGAGTCATGGCTACGAGGTTTTATAAACTATAACCCGCTTGATTTGAGTTGGTTAATTAAGTTGCAATATTATACACTTTTCAAAACAAGGTTTTTAATAAAGTATTGCAACATCTAAACTAGCCATGATTTCGACACTCCTACAAAACCAATGTATTCGCCAGCATTTCTTTGCTGACCTCGTTTTCACATATGTTTCAGGTATTGTTGAATGATATCGATTGATAAGATGCATGCTCACATAGGACTGGACGAGGCTTTAGTGACTCAATAACAATGATAGACTATGTTTAAATTGTGTATTTAGATTTCCAGACGATGTAAATATTCAATGTTTAATAAAACGAAACACTTTTTGTATCCATGGTATGAAACATTAATTCTGTTACAACACTCCCCGATGTTTCCGCCACGTTTTGTATGTTCTACGTGGTCGGGGTGTGACAACTTTGCGTTGTTCTGAATCTGGGTGTGTGAGAATTCCAGATCTGTCTTGAATCGAACCTATTCAGATTTGATTTCCAAGTTCGATTCGAAGCAAACTTGTTTGTGTTGTACCTCCAAGTTTGTTTTGAGTCAAATCTGGTCGACCTTTGTTTCACATCCTCAGATTTTTGTTTCTCAACATCATCAGACTTCTTTTTTTCAACATCAACAGGTTTCAGATTTGGACACTTGCGTGCAAGATGTCCTGTTTGATCACATTTGAAACATGTTCTCTTGGACACATCTTTAACCTGTGGTTGTTGCTTTTTCTTTTGAGCATAGAACTCTTCATTAGACTGTCATCTAAATTGGAGTTCTTTCTCTTCTTCTGAACTTGTTCCATGAACAAAATTCATCTTTGTCTGATAATTTGGCGTTTCATTTTTATTTCGACTTTGTTTCTTCTTATAACCCAACCCAGCCTTCATGTTTTTCTTCTTGAAACCAGGTTTATTATAAGAAGTTTTGTGACCTTTTCCAGCAAACTTTGAAATTTCAGATTTTTCAATCTCAACCATCTTGAAAACTTTGTCAATCTTGTCTAAAATCACATTCTGAATCGGAAATACAATATCTAAGAATAATTTGACCGATCCAATCATGGTATAAACCAATCCTTTTGAATCGTCATTCAAATTTTTCTCAGATTTTGAGTTTTTCAGATATCCATCATGAAAATTACCTTCATTTTCATCCTGTGATTCAGATTTACCTGTTTCAACTAACTCTTCTTTCAACACACTTTCAACGACCTTACCTACCACCTCTGAATCACTAGAATCATCAGATTTGGAATAGGTTATATCAATGTTATCTGGCAATTGATCTACCATGTTGAAAGCTTTTTCGACCTTTTCATCATCATAAAACGCAAACTTTTTTGGTGGTGGAACTTGATGAAACTCTGAGCCAATGCCTTTCTTATTTTGCTCAGACTCACCATCTCCCGGTTTTATATTGAAAATACGTTCAAGCACATATGATGACATGTGATAACTTTTTAACTTGTTGTTATCCTGTTCTAAATCAACAATCTGACGTTTTAGCTTAGAAACATCCTCAATGTAAGAGTTAACAACATGTTGCTTTATTTCATACTGACGCTTTAGTTCAGTTGTTGTTTCAGAACAGTAATTCAATCTTGATTGAACAAATTTCATTTCACTTTTCACTTTTTCAAATGACTCTTTTGTAATGTGATATGCCAATTTTATTGAATCATATTCCTTTGTCATTTCTTGACAAACATTTTCTTTTTTATCACATTCTTCTATTTTTTTCAAAACATTTTCTTTCAAAACTTCATTTTCCTTTTCTAAATTTTTACATTTTTCTGAAAATTTTTCATTATTATCTTTCAAAAAAATTTCATTTTCTAACATTTCTTTGTATTTATTTTTGAAAACTTCTTCGATTTTAACAAATTCAAAATCTCTTGTTCTAAACCTTTCGTCTTTTTCAGTACAAGCACTGCACGTTTCCATGCATTTCTTGCACTGTTCAACAGTTTTTAAAATTTCAGAATTAGAAATTACCTCAGTGATTGGCACTTCGGTGTATGCTGCAGTCTCTGTCTGATCAGCATCATTCTGCTTCAGTTCAGTTTCACTCTTTTTATCTTCACCAGTACCAGCATCATCAACAACCTTCAAGATCTCATCCTTCATTTCAATCGAACTTTCAACTTTCTTTTCAGCTTCTTCAACCTGCTGTTTTTCAGTAACAGCTTCTTTCATAACAACTTTTTCTTCTACCTTCACATTTTCTACTTTCACAATTTCTACTTTAGCTTCTTCAGCAACTTTCTTCAAATTATTCACTATCTCATCAACATTCTTCTTCATTCTCTCTTCATCCCTCTTCTTCAGACTTGAAGTCATAACATCCCTAAGGAGTTTTTCAAATTTCTTCACATATGTTTTATCTTTTTCAACATTAGTATAGTATTCGACAGATCGAGGGATTACTAACAGAACATCATCAAAGATTATGTCTTTCTTGGGAACAACAAATTCACCATTTCTGTTAACGTAGCATTCTAGCTTCTTATCCCATCTCTTGTTGATCACTGCACTTTCATATTCTTCTTGCATTATATCAATTCTGTTCCAGGCAATGTTTCTTTCTCTATATGTTTTCTCACTCAGAATCTCTTCTCTGGTTTTCTCTTTGATTTCAGCTATAATATTTTCTTCTTTGTTTTCTTCTTTAATTTCAGCAACGAAAACATAATGTATGTTCTTTGATGGGTTTCTGCCATGAGCTGTACTTTGATTATCAACACGATCTTCTTATGGAAGAATCTGACCCCAATCATATCCTTCATCATCATGAATTACAGCACAAGCTCTTGACTTATCTCTGGGTTTATCTTCGATCATTTTCGGCTCTTCTTTGCTTCGGTGATAGATTGCCTTTCGGTAATAATCATCGTTGAAAGGATGTTCATTTCCACCAACTGCAGAATTGTTGCATTCTCTCTTGAAATGACCTTTTTGCTTACATTTGAAGCAGGTCACTTTGGACTTATCAAATCCAAGTTTTGTTGATGCACCGCCTAATGATTGTTTCCCAGTAATCTCCATGTATCTCTGAGCTCTTCTGATGCAACTTACTAAACACCAGCGGATGTCAATGAGTTCCATTTCTTCCGGATCAATCTGGTCGTAGTCTTCTTTGGTTAACTATGAGTTTCCAATTTTCCCAGCTACAAGACCTTCATACGATTCCAGAACAGATACAAGGAAGCTCATTTGCTGCTTAGCTGCATTGATGCTCATTGCAGGAGAATTTTTCAACTTGAGAGCAATGTTGCACAGTATCTCATCTGATTCTTCAGAACTAGTTTTTGAATAAGTTGAATGATACCCTGGATTGTAACTTGATGAACTTTTCTGTGGCTCTTTTGTCCTCTCACCACTGAATGCTGTCTTTGGTGTTTCTCCAACTTTCACTGAAGGTAAATTACCTTTGTAGTAGAGACCAACATTCTGTTGATGTGAAGAACTGCTCATCTTGTTCTGCTTTTGCAATTCAAGCTCATGACTTTCTATCTTTTCTATCAAGACATCAAGAGAAATTGTATCATATAAAGCATCATTTTTCAATATGAATACAAATGTTTGCCACTGATCAGCTTGTGGTAACGCTTCTATGATCTTATCAATTATTTCTTCTCGAGTTTTAACAATACCAAAACGATCAGGTTCAATTTTTAGATGACCAAATCTCTCTATCATTTGTCTTACTAATTCACCTTTCAAACTATCAAACAAATCAAATTCTTTCTTTAATAAAGCAATTTTATTTTTCTTGATTTGTTTACCCCCCTCAGCTTTTACCCGTAAAGCTTCCCAGACGGATTTCGATGTTTCGTAATGTTGCAATAAAGCAAACATGTCATTTCTGATTGAAGATTGAATTAAAGCAATCATTCTATGTTCAGCTGAGAATTCTCTTTTGTCTTCTGCTGATAAATTTTTCAGCGGAGTTTCTTCTCCTTTATCATTGGTCGGCCTTTTATAACAAAACTCCAAACAAAACCAGCTTTCATGAGCATAAGCTTTTGCCCAGTTGATGAACCGATCTTTCCACCAAGTGTAATCTTCAATGCTTTCAAGAGTTGGTGGTTTTGAATGTGTGCCGTAAAAGTTATCATGTTTAATGTTTTCATCGATCGCTTTTGTAATGGTTTTTGGTGTGACAGTTGAGGTTTTGGAAGACTCGGATGTAAACGCGTTATAGAACATATTGTAGAACTCTTCAGCCATGATGTGAATTTCTTGAATTACCTGGAGACAAAAACAATCAAACAAACACAATCAGTTTAAACAATGTCAAACAACTTGAAACAAACTAACACTCAGTTGACTTGAATGATATTGACGTGAAATATCCACTTTCAAACGGAATAGTGATCTTCAAACGGAATCACTTTGGTGCGAAATCACTTTGGAACGTAATACCCTTTCACACGAGATCACACTTTTAAACGAAATCCCTGAATGACAACTTCAAACGAAATCACAATTTAAAGCGAAATCAGAACTTCAAACGGAATTACACTTTGAAGCGAAATAACTGATTCCGTGTGAACCTTTCAAACGGAATTACCAATCTGGTGCGAAATACCCTCTTCACGCTGAATTAACACTGATTTCAAACGAAATTAGCAGGCTATTTCAAACAGAATTATGCTGATGTCATCTTGTTCGAACTGATTTTCAAGCGGAATTACCGATTTTATCAAGTATCAGGTTGATTTTAAGTCCAATTCTTTCAAGGCTTTGTTAAAACACTGTTTTACATGTAATATGTGAAATTCAATCCATTTTGTCCGTAAAAACTTGTGAATTTTGAAAAAGAAGGTGTAGAAGACAGAAAACTGATGAAATCAAGCTAAACTCTTCCTCCTGAGCTCTGATACCACTTGTAGGATCGTTGTGCGACCTGAATGAGTCGTTCAGAAGAGTTTTGGATCCGAATCAATGAAACGGACGCTCGATACAATTTAAATGTCTCTATTATTTATCTAACAACAATTTACAACCTGGAGACAATTCGGCAGAGCTTCGCTACTCAAGTCCGAAAGTTAATTCCGTATCAAATGACACCCTAGGCTCCTCTATATATAGTGTTGCTGATTTCGTTTGAAATGATCAAGTGTCATTTCAAACGGAATTAACATTGTTAATTTCGTTTGAAATGGCCTTTGGCTGTTTCAAGCGAAATCACTAATAAACACTTAAATCTCAGTTTCTAGCAACCCGAGCACTGGTTTATCCTATCCTATTGCATGACTTGATACAAGACGAAGTCGACAGACATAGTGCACTAACAAAATTTAGGTTTAGATAGGCTATACGCCAATCATGCCGTTTAATTAATAAAAAGCTTTTCATTTACGCTAATGAGCATAACTCCTAATCTAGACCTCAAATTGATGTGAAAATTTAGGGACATGTTTATATTTTAGTAATAAAGGTCTCTATCCTTTCACATTTTCAAAAATATCTTTTTAAGATCAAAAGGGCATAACGGTCAACAATTAGGCATATAACGGAAACATGTATATGAATCGGATAACTAATGAACCAAGTTGTATAATCACAGAGGGTTATACTAACATGAAACCTGGACCTAATAAAGCTCTAAGGCATTTCTAACTATGCCCTAATGGGTCAGAACTGAAAGTCAAAGTAAAAGTCCACTTATGCGACTTTCGATTCCGAACCGAGCTTAAACTAAAAATTTTCGGGTTGAACATGGTTAGACATGTTCTTACATTGATTACCAAGTTATATGAGTGATAAAACAGGTTGTATGGCTTCTACATTGCTAATTATGTGTTTAATTGAAAATTAGCTTTTTGTTGACTTTTTAAGATTAACTTTGACCCAACAATTGACCTACTTAGAGTGGGAATTAGAGAGTACCCTTTTAAGGGTTTATTACCCACATAATTACCCACTTATAGGTACTTTCAATTCGAGAATTGACTGGACCATTAGTGATTAATCACTAAGTCAAACCATAATTACGATGGTTTGACTTTAGGCCATTAAACTAAGTAAAACTGAATTAAGGAAGGTTAAGGAAGCTTACAATAGTCCTATGCACGACTAATAACTTCTAGAAAGTGGCCTTGAGCTCCAGGTATCTCCAAAGATGAAGTTGTGAAAGTTTCAAGTGAGGTGCTCAAATGTTTCATCAAGGAACTTCTTATATAGTGGGTTTAAATCATCAAGATCATGACAAACAAGTCTATGGGGTGATTCCTGATCATCCCAAGTGTCCCTAGGCATGCAAAACTGTTGGCCATGCTCCTAGAATTCGAATACCATGCTTATAAGTCGGTTTAACTTGCTGAACTGGCAGCTGTTAACAATTTTCTGCCCAGATCAGGCCTAGTGGCACGTGTAGGTCTCCTTAAGGGGGTCTACACGCTACACCTAGCCCCTGTGCGACCGGAAAACAACTTTCAGCATTTGCAGTTTCAGTCCCTGCTCTATATTATGTTTATTTAACTTTTGTTTATTGCATTTTGGACCCCCATAGTTAACTTTTAAGGACCTTGGGTCACAAACTAACTTCGTTAAGCTCCCGGTTGGTTACGAGGTCACCCGAATGTCTTAAATTTGCAACGTTGACGCTTTTAACCCCTCATATACGAATGTTATCATAACTTTCTCATACTTTATCGAAACCTTGTGAAAATTTTACCACTTATTCTAGTGAGTATAATTAATCGTTACAAAGCTTCGGTTTTCTAAAAGGTCACTCAGAGGTATAAATTAAACATGTTGGCACATTTAACCCCTGTAGTTTGTAATCTCTCACTTTCTCCCATAATTGGCTTCGTATGATCCATAATTCATTCGTTTAAGGGTATAAATATCGTGTAGGGATATTGAAAGGTATATTTATCCTTTGTTGACACTGTGAATCCTTTTACACACGTAGATTCTTCATTTGTCAACTTTAGTCCCTTAAAGTTAATCTTTTACGCGTTTAAAGCTTATAACACGTGTCGATATATTGTTGGACATGAATTTTCGAGGTGTTACATCCTCACCCCCTTAAAAGAAATCTCGACCTCGAGATTTGCTAAAATGCTGGAAGTACTTTTTGTTGCATAATGGACTTAACTTCTATAGCATATCTGGAGCCTCTCCAAGCTCCCAAGCTGACCTCTATAATATGTACATGTGTTGTCGCAACCCCCGATCCCTGATTCCAGGGAACGGGCGGACGCGAGCTCAGATTTTGGTGGTATCAGTTTGTTTTAATCTTGCAACGGAATTTACATCAGGACTGTAGTTAGGAAATGTTTATCAGAGTAAAACCACCATATTTGATATTAATAATAACATGGGCAAAACCCAAGTTTCTTATTACAATACATTTATAGGGACAAACCCTATTTTATTGAATTTAAAACATCGTTTATTAGGTAACTTTTATAGCCACATTTTCCCAAGCCTTCAGTGCTCTCCAGCTGGCTTTTCACTAATTGGTTGTTCACATTGTGTTACCTATAACGTGTTTTAAAAATATTTGTCAGTCGGAAATACTGGTGAGTGAATCCCAGTTTAATCAAGAAACATTTTATCCATTAAAAAAGTATTGAGAGCGATCACATTGTTTATTTCTACACAATTACTCATTCAGTATTTGGCACTCGACCGGATCAATGGCTATGGTCAAATTACCCATTGGCTAACTCGTCGTCCAATGGTAATGCACTGTCATTCAGACTTACTACTACTCGTAGTAAATTTTGTATACAAAACCCCATAATACTGGCAGTAATTGAAGAACTACAAAGACTCAATCACCGCTTAATCGCATTGTAAAACATTACAAAAAGGTTAACAAAAAGAGGATAAACTTACATTGCTATCTTAAACTTCGCGTAAGGATTTCCTGGATATAATCTATAATTTATACAAATGTACATTGATTAGTATCATAACCCTTTGAAAATATTAATGATACCCTCCCCGAGACGGCATTCCAACAACTACGTCGGGCAGAACCACGACAGTTGTTACGGAACCCTTAATCAATCGGGCAGCGTAACTATTACGAAACTGGGGTTATAATACTTAAAACGGAGCAGAACCTCGCTAATTAGGGGTATAATACCCGAGTATTATAACTTCTCTACAGAAATTGTGATTTGAAATTGAAATGTGAGCGACGAAAAACGTAAACTGATGAGTTCTATATATAGTGCTGATATTGGACTCTCAGGCGGCACGCGTAAGGTAAGGCTAAGCCTTACGCGGCCCGTGTCAACATATGGTCAACGTGTAGCTTAGCCCGATCACCAAGTAGACTCGACACGATGTCGACAAGTGTCGGCTCAGGATGTTTCCGCGTTTCATGGTCTCTCGCGGCCCGCGTCGACTAACAAAGACTCTTACGCGGCCCGCCTTAACTAAAGAAATCAGCGGGGTCAAGTCCAGTCTTGATACCGCCCGCGTGAGATATTGCGGTGGGTCTACGCGGCCCGACTCAACTCCATTTTTTTATTTTTAATTTATTTTGTAAACTATAACATATTTCGGGCTCGGTTTTCACATACGGGCGTAATATAAGACATATTGGAACATTCTAAATTATACTAGAGTGTTAGACATATTATGAGGGTGTCAGTTTTACCGAGGGTTGTTACATTCTCCCCACCTTGTTTTAGAGCTCGTCCTCGAGATCTACTGGAATAAATATGGATATTTCCTTTGCATCTCAGACTCGAGTTCCCATGTGTACTCAGGTCCTCTTTTGGAGTCCCATTTCACTTTGACTAGAACTAGTCTTTTGTGTTTGAGATTCTTGACTTTCCTGTCTTCAATTTGTAGAGGTTTTTCTACAAACTTGAGTTGTTCATTTACCTCTATATCCTTAAGAGGCACTATCAATGATTCATCAGCTAAACACTTTTTGAGATTAGATACATGAAACACATCATGTATTCCTGCCATTTCCTCTGGCAGTTGTAGCTGATAGGCTACAGGTCCTATTTTTCTAATAATCTTGAAAGGTCCAACATACCTGGGACTTAGCTTTCCTTTTTTGATGAATCTTACCACTCCTTTCCAAGGAGAGACTTTCAACAATACTTTATCTCCTACTTGAAACTCCAATGGCTTGCGTCGGTTATTGGCATAACTCTTTTGTCGATCACGTGCGGCTTTCAGTCGTTCCTTGACTTGAATAATCTTGTCAGTTGTTTCTTGTACTATCTCAGGTCCAGATAGTTGCTTTTCCCCAATTTCTGCCCAACAGACTGGGGTTCGACACTTTCGTCCATAAAGTGCTTCGAATGGTGCAGCATTGATACTTGTGTGATAACTATTATTATAAGAAAATTCTATTAAAGGTAAATGATCGTCCCAATTACCTCCAAAATCAATTACACAAGCTCTAAGCATGTCCTCCATTGTCTGAATTGTTCTTTCACTTTGTCCATCCGTTTGTGGATGATAAGCTGTGCTCAATTTTAACTTGGTTCCCATTGCCTTTTGGAAACTTGACCAAAAATGAGATGTAAAGCGACTATCTCTATCAGAAACAATTGATAAAGGAATACCATGTAAAGAAACAATTTCATTTACATACAATTTAGATAATTGTTCCATACTAATTGTTTCCTTCATTGGTAGAAAATGAGCTGACTTGGTTAGCCTATCTACAATCACCCAGATTGTATCATTTCCTTTCTTAGTTTTGGGTAATTTAGTAACAAAATCCATTGTTATTAATTCCCATTTCCAAACTGGCATTTCTAATTGCTGTAACAAACCCGAGGGTTTCTGATGTTCAGCTTTAACTTGTGAACAAGTTAAACATTTAGAAACATAGGCTGCTATGTCCTTTTTCATTCCTATCCACCAGAAATTTTTCCTTAAATCCTGGTACATTTTATCATTTCCTGGATGCATCGTATATTTAAACTTATGGGCCTCTTCTAGTATACAATGACGTAAGTTTCCTAATTTAGGTATCCACATTCTCTTTTCATGAAATCTCCAAATTCCATCTGTTCCTTTTTTTAATTCTTTCAACATACCTTTTAATTTTTCAGAATCATCATTGATTACTTATTCTTGTGCTTCTCTTATCTGATCATTTAAATCTACTTGCAGATTTAATTTAAGAGAAAGTACCATTTTTGGCTTTTCTTGATACTTTCGGCTTAAAGCATCTGCCACTACATTTGCTTTTCCTTCATGATACTGGATATCACAGTCATAGTCACTCAGAAATTCCATCCAGCGTCTTTGCCTCATATTCAACTCTTTTTGCTTGAAAACATACATTAGACTCTTATGATCAGTGAATATGGTAAACTTACTACCGTAAAGGTAATGTCTCCAAATCTTAAGAGCAAAAATTATAGCTCCTAATTCTAAATCATGGGTTGAATAATTCTCTTCATGACTCTTGAGTTGTCTAGATGCATAAGCTATAACCTTTTGTCGTTGCATCAATACACATCCATAACCTAGTTTAGAAGCATCACAATAAACTACAAAGTCTTCAGCTCCTTCTGGTAATGCTAATATGGGTGTATGAGTTAATCTTTGCTTAAGGATTCTAAATGCTTCTTCTTGTTTTGGTCCCCATTCAAACTTAACAGATTTACAGGTTAACTTAGTTAAAGGAATGGCTATTCTAGAAAAATCTTGAATAAACCTTCTATAATAACCGGCCAATCCTAAGAAACTTCTAACCTCGGTTGGTGACTCAGGGGTTTTCCATTTAGTAATTGCCTCAATTTTTGTTGGATCTACATGAATTCCTTCATGATTGACTAGGTGTCCAAGGAATTGTACTTGTTCTAACCAAAATTCGCACTTTGAAAACTTAGCATAAAGCTTTTCCTTTCTTAACCGACTTAAAAGTGCGTGCAAATGTTTTGCATGATCCTCTTTATTCTTAGAGTAAATTAGAATATCATCTATAAATACAATTATGAATTTATCCTAATATGGCTTACATATTCGGTTCATCATGTCCATAAATGCAGCTGGGGCATTGGTTAAACCAAATGGCATGACAGTAAATTCATAATGACCATACCTCGTTCTAAATGCAGTTTTAGGAATGTCCTCTTCCTGTACCTTTAATTGATGATATCCTGACCTTAAATCGATTTTAGAGAAAAATCGAGCTCCTTGCAGTTGATCAAACAGATCATCGATTCTTGGTAATGGGTACCGATTCTTAATCGTGACCTTGTTTAATTCAAGGTAATCAATACACATACGCATTGATCCGTCCTTCTTTTTAACAAACAGTATTGGCGCTCCCCATGGCGACGAGCTGGGTTGTATAAATCCCTTCTCCAACAATTCGTCTAATTGTTTCTTTAGTTCCTGCATTTCAGCGGGTGCCAAACGGTAAGGTGCTTTGGCAATCGGTGATGTTCCTGGTAGTAGGTGAATTCTGAATTCAAATTCTCTGTCGGGTGGTTGTCCTGGCAATTCTTCTGGAAAGACATCTGAAAACTGAGATACTACTGGAATATCTTTTAGTTCTTTTCCTTTAGTGTTAGTGATTATGGAAATCAAATACACTATAGAACCTTTTCTTATACAACTTGCAGTTTTCATCACAGATATGAATTTTGTGGATCTAAAGGGCTTATCTCCTTTAATTGTGATCGTTTTACCTTTTGGTGAATTTACTTGAATTAACTTTTGATCACATAAAATACTGGCTTTATTGGCTATTAACCAATCCATTCCTAAAACAATATCAAATCCTGCCAGATTCATGGGATATAGGTTTGCAATAAATTTCTGATTTAAAATTTCTATTCTTGCTCCCTGCAAGATTTCAGAAATCCTAACGGTTTCTCCATTAGTTGTCTCTACTAAGCATTCTAGTGGTAGTTTAGTTAATGACTGATTTAGAAATTTGCAAAACGATATATTAATAAAACTTTGGTTTGCACCAGAGTCAAATAATACTTTAGCAAAGACATCATTAACTAAAAACGTACCAGCTATAACATCTGGAATCATTTTGGCCTCATCTGTAGTCAGAACAAATGCTCTAACATTTTTAGTATTCTTGTTGTTTGGAGCTGGAACTAATTTTGGGCAATTCAGCTTGATATGACCTTGTTCTCCACAATTGTAACATACCCTGCTGTTAGCTTTCTTCCTGCAGTTTTCTTCCTTGTGTCCCGATATTTTGCAAAAGTTACAGTATATGGAGCATCTTCCTGAATGCTTTCTTTTGCAATTCCTACAGTAGGGTGCAGAGGTAGAACCTATATTTTTCCCACGGTTAGAATTTCCAGAACGAAATTCTTGAGTCAATTTCTGGGTTAGGTTTCTCCTTTGATCCTCTTCTCGGGTATGGACTAATTCATCAGTCAATGTATTGGCTAGTTCTACTGCTTCTTCTATGGTTTGAGGTCTAGCTGCCTTGACTACATGTCTTATTTCTCCGATTAATCCCCAGATATAACGGGAAATTAACACTGGTTCTGGTGAAGCAAGAGTTGGCACTATTCTAGTATATTCGAAGAATAACTTAGTGTATCCCTTACTATCCACACCAGTCATCCTAAGGTTTAGGAATTTGTTTGCTATCTGTTCTTTTTCAATGGGTGGGCAGAATTTCCTTTCTACCTTGTTTTTAAATTCCTCCCATTCCATATTATAAGTCCTATCACTTCCTCTTGTATGCATTCTTAAACAAATTAGAAGCAAACAATATCTTATCTTCTTCAGCACACTTACTTATCCTTAAGACTGCCTCAGTCTTCTCTATCCAGCGTAGGGTTGCAATGGCCCCTTCGTTGCCCGAGAATTCCATTGGTTTACAAGACCAGAATTCTTTATAAGAACAACCGTTAGGCTCGATTCTTCTTCTTTTGGGAATAGGCATTTGAAGTATAGGCCCATTGTTCACGCTGTTTTCTGGTTCAATTGGTTGCTTACTGCTATGTTTACTTTTATTATTCGCTTCTTGAATAGTTTGAATAATAAATGGCATGGCATCTATGATTCCTTGTGCCACTATATGTTGAACGGCACTATTATCCATTTGGTTTTCATTGTTATGGATGCTCGGATTCTCATTAAGCACGTTAATGTTACTCTGGTTATCATTATTCAGATTTCCTTGATTTCCTTCATCGGCCATCTGAATTTTAAACATTTATCCCATATTAATATCACAAGATAATAAGTAATATCACAATTCACATGACACGTAATCTAGCCAAAAACGTAGATCATTGCTACTTTTACTCTATTCATATACTATTGTGCATCCATTACACACTAGTACTGATGCGTGCGAAGTGTTATATATATTAGGTGTATATTTTAAGCCCTTTTTAACACTTATTTTTGCCAAGTTTTAAATTTATAAAACACGATATTTTACTAACACTAAACACACATATGGGCAAGTGCACCCATCGTTGAGCGTAGTATAGCGTTGGTAAGATACCGAGGTCGTCCAAGGACACAAGAGCTTTTAATACCGGTTTATCCTCAACGTCTAACCAAAACAAAAATTTAGAAAAATGTTTTAAACTAAGAAAAATAAAACTAACTAAAATGCTGAAAATAAAAATAAAAATAAAAACAGATAGACAAGATGAATCACTTGGTTCCGACTCGTATCTAGTATAACCTTTGATTATTTCCGCACTTTTGCACATAATTAAGAGATTATCTTAGTTATTGTAGTAGGCCCCTCTTTTGAAGGTGACGTTACCCTCACCCCAGTAGTTTGAGTCAGCAGGGATACAATCCTAAAGGGGTGGATTATTGGAAGATAATGAATTAAGTTATTAATGCAGTATTGTGGTAGGCCCCGCTTTTGGCGGTGATGTTACCCTCGACTAAGTAGTCTGAGTCAGCAGGGATACAGTCCTAAATAGCCGGGTTATAGTATTAATAGTAGTTAACTTATGAGGGGATCAAAGAGTTTGGACCCCCGCCATCCAATACCGTGAAGTATTGAAGGAGGTCCTACTAAATTTGACCCAGGTCCATTGCAGGACCTCTAAACGCTGAACAATGGCAAGACCTTAACCAAACCGTTCCCTTAACCCCCTACCAGGTAGCCAACATACCTCCATATAGACCGTGGAGATATGAATGGTGAAAATCTTTTATTTTATATAGACAGTAAAATAATGCCAAGACACCACGGACAAACGATAAGGAAAGATCACCTTCAACATAAGTAACTAGTTATTAAAGTCATTAATACAAAACCAAATAAAAAGTGCAAAAGATTAGAAATAAAAAGTATTACACTAGACACTTTGTCTTCACCAAGTGATGTAAGAGACTTAGGCAAACATGGCCTTGATTGTCAAGAACTCTTACGATCAATCTTGGATCCCGAGACGACGCACACACTCTATGATGGACAATGGATGATGGTGGTGGATGATGGTGTTGTGATGGTGGTGGGTGGTGGATGAAGTGTGAGAGAGGTGGTGTGCCAAGGGATGAGATGAAATGAATCCAAGCACTCCTATTTATAGGCTGAACAGAGGGCTGGGCACGCCCCCGTGTCCGCTGGACACGTCCCCGTGCCCGTCTGACACTCTCTCTCCTCATTAATTGTAATTCGCAATTACAATAAATGCGCCTGCTGTACTTTCGACACGGCCCCGTGTCCGCTGAGCACGGCCCCGTGATGGGCAATAGAAGCTTCTATAAGTTTGTCTTTTCTGCTGCTTCTTGGGCACGGCCCCGTGCTGGCTGAGCACGGGGCGTGTTCAACTTTCTGTTTTCTCTATTTTGCTTTGGAAGGTGCCGTTGAGGGTTCGGGCAGTCCACTAATGTTCCTTTTCTTGTATTTATGTTGGATTTAGCTGTCTTTTTGCTTCTTTTGCGTTTTTGAGCTCATTTAATCCTGAAAATACAAAAGGAAGACAAAAACACTCTTTTTCCAATATTAGTACTAAAAAAGGGTTAGTTTTATGCCTCATTTGATGTAATTTATATGTTGCATTTTACACACATCAAGTACTGAAATAAAAATTACAATACCAACAGAAATAGAATTACACTAATAGTAATATGCCTCCGTACACACATATTTTATTTTTATTTTATTATTATTATTATTATTACTACTACTACCATTTCCTCCATTCACACATTCACGGATATGGATTTATCCAAAAATCCATATTGCGTTCATCGTATTTCCATACGAGACGCTCTCCCACCTGACGCATTCTCTCACTGCTTTCTGAAATTTCCTCCCCAAAAGTCCTAAGTTCTTGAACGTTTTCTGCACTCATTGGGGGTGCAGGTTCTCGGACTGGGTTTGGAATCTGGGGTGCGGTTTCCTGATATGGGGGTGACAGTTCCTGAAATTGGTAAGGATCCTCTAATATCTCCCTAATATAATCATCTTGGTAATAGGGATCTAAAGGGTCCATACCTGGGTAAGCTTCTATGTTTCGCATGGGTGGATAATCCTGGATAGGGTAACGTTGCACAAAATCCCTATTGTGGTCCCACCAGGGGTCATAATTCGGGTCTAGAGGGTTTGGTGCAGGCACCCTAGGGATTTCTTCTGGGTTAAAATCGTGCATCTCCACTTGGTTTTCCTGATTTTCTGTCTCCATAGGGTGTTCTGGGTTTTGTGGTTATGGGGCTACTAGTTGTTTCAGACTTGGGTCAGCAGCAGTTGTAGCTAGGATATGGAAATTAGCTAGGCTTCTATTAAGGATATCTTGCGTATGGGCATCTGTCTCTCTCTTAATAGATGCTAAAGCCCTTTGCTGTTGCAATTTTCGCATTCTCTTCCTACGAGCAAAAGCTTTTTTTTACTGAACCATCCTCGTTTCTTATTAGGAAATGGTTCTTCAGATTGAGCTCTAAAAGCAAATATTCCGACTTCCTGATCAGCAGTATACCCAGAGAGGGCAGGCTGTGATGATGTACCTTCACTCCTAGGTGAATCAGATAACTGACGATTCATATCTGATGGTTCTTGATCACTCATACTGAAAACTAACAAAAAGTCAAATAACACATAACAAATAAATACAGTTATGCACGTATTTCCGTAATTTATTTCCTAACACAAATTATAGAATTTAAGTGTCAGCATAACACTTCTTTGGCTCAGACCAGTGGCTAGGCTATGATACCACCTTCTGTCGCAACACCCGATCCCTGATTCCCGGGAACGGGCGGACGCGAGCTCAGATTTTGGTGGTATCAGTTTGTTTTAATCTTGCAGCGGAATTTACATCAGGACCGTAGTTAGGAAATGTTTATCAGAGTAAAACCACCATATTTGATACTAATAATAACATGGGCAAAACCCAAGTTTCTTATTACAATACATTTATAGGGACAAACCCTATTTTATTGAATTTAAAACATCGTTTATTAGGTAAATTTTATAGCCACATTTTCCCAAGCCTTCAGTGCTCTCCAGCTGGCTTTTCACTAATTGGTTGTTCACATTGTGTTACCTGTAACGTGTTTTAAAAATATTTGTCAGTCGGAAATACTGGTGAGTGAATCCCAGTTTAATCAAGAAACATTTTATCCATTAAAACAGTATTGAGAGCGATCACATTGTTTATTTCTACACAATTACTCATTCAGTATTTGCCACTCGACCGGATCTATGGCTATGGTCAAATTACCCATTGGCTAACTCGTCGTCCAATGGTAATGCACTGTCATTCAGACTTAATACTACTCATAGTAAATTTTGTATACAAAACCCCATAATACTGGCAGTAATTGAAGAACTACAAAGACTCAATCACCGCTTAATCGCATTGTAAAACATTTAAGGTTTTGTAAAACATTACAAAAAGGTTAACAAAAAGAGGATAAACTTACATTGCTATCTTAAACTTCGCGTAAGGATTTCCTGGATATAATCTATAATTTATACAAATGTACATTGATTAGTATCATAACCCTTTGAAAATATTAATGATACCCTCCCCGAGACGGCATTCCAACAACTACGTCGGGCAGAACCACGACAGTTGTTACGGAACCCTAAATCAATCGGGCAGAGTAACTATTACGAAACTGGGGTTATAATACTTACAACGGAGCAGAACCTCGCTAATTAGGGGTATAATACCCAAGTATTATAACTTCTCTACAGAAATTGTGATTTGAGATTGAAATGTGAGCGACGAAAAACGTAAACTGATGAGTTCTATATATAGTGCTGATATTGGACTCTCAGGCGGCCCGCGTAAGGTAAGGCTAAGCCTTACGCGGCCCGCGTCAACATATGGTCAACGTGTAGCTTAGCCCGGTCACCAAGTAGACTCGACACGATCTCGGCACGTGTCGGCTCAGGATGTTTCCGCGTTTCATGGTCTCTCACGGCCCGCGTCGACTAACAAAGACTCTTACGCGGCCCGCCTTAACTAAAGAAATCAGCGGGGTCAAGTCCAGTCTTGATACCGCCCGCGTGAGATGTTGGGGTGGGTCTACGCGGCCCGCCTCAACTCCATTTTTTTTAATTTATTTTGTAAACTATAACATATTTCGGGCTTGGTTTTCACATACGGGCGTAATATAAGACATATTGGAACATTCTAAATTATACTAGAGTGTTAGACATATTATGAGGGTGTCAGTTTTACCGAGGGTTGTTACATGTGTCCTTTTTGAAGCTTCTTAACCTGTCGATCCTCAATCGATACAGGTTTCTTATCATATCATAAGTCCGGATATCATTATGTGATAATGCTTCTCGACTTATTAGTGAAACACATCCTTAAATCATTAGTGTGTAATGCATTGTGAGCTCCGCCAAGCTCCTTAAATAGGTTTTAGCTTATAAGCTATTTGATCTTGATACATTCGATTCCCTCGAATGACTCTATATATTCAGAGCTTAACTAGCCTGATAATTTAATAAATTGGCACACCCTTCCAGGGTGATATATTTTGTTGAACCTTATTCCTTAACAAGAACTTAGGAGGGTTGCTACTTTCATTAATCCTTGATTTTCTGCCGAATACTGGCATCTTACAGATGATTATGGATTCGTATGATCTTATTCGTTGTTTCTAGGGCAACTTTCAGATCCTGATAACTAGACTTACCAGTCTTTTGTCTAACAATAATTCTTTAACATTCCATCTATACAAGACCTCCAAAGGAGCAGCCTTGATACTTATATGACAACTATTATAGAAAAATTTATGTTAAGGTGTGATGGTTATTCCAACCACTGCTTAAAACTAATCTTAAGAAATAGCTAATCCTTACAGTTAGTAAAACAAATCGTCGATCCTGGGCGGCTGATGACGATTCTTAATTGTTGCCTAATTAGGATTGCGGTAATCAATGCATAAGCAACATGAGCCGTCTTTCTTAATTAATCATACCGATTTCTCAGAATATTGAGTTAGGCTATACGAATCCTTTATTTTAAAACTTACTTAATCAGGGTTTCGATTCCTCCAATGATGGTACTAGCCGTCTTGGAGATTTCATAATAATACAGCCTTAAATGGGATATAAATCTTAACTCTACCTGCCTCTCAGGAGGTAAACAGGGTAATCTTAGGGGAAGATAATCAAGATACAAGGAGGTTATAGAGATTTTCCAAATCTCAGGCTTCAGTTCATCCATCATTGCTTGTGTCAAATAAGTGACACATTCATGTTACAAGTCCACGAAATCCTTAATTGGAGACATTTACTTGGACAATTCCATTCTGGATATCTTCTTTGAATACCATTAGCTGACTTTAGTACCATATGACCATCGGAATATCTTTGTGGTCCCATGCATTAAACCTCCATACTGATCAGGCATGGAAGCAATCTATGGAACATATTAAGATACACCAATCCTCATATGGCGCTTTTATCATACCATCTGATATTTGCAATCGATAGAGATCAAAGAGATATCAACTATATATGCTGACGCACTTCCTCTAGAGAGAGGATACTTCTAGAATTCTACGATTGAAGGTTTCCGACGGGAACAGAAGAAATGGTTCTTATGATTTCACCTGTAAGTTTTACCTTACACTTAATATCTGGGGTTCTTACGGGAAAAATTTTCTAAAAGTTTGCTAAGCTTATGGTCTTATGAGAGACTTAGCAGCACCTGAAACCAAACGTAACTCTTAGCAATAAAAATCACAATAAAGGATTTATCTAGTTTCATTATTAATATGGACCGCCTCTAATCATTCACCAGGAGGGTTAAGCGTCTCCAATCTTAATCCTTTTAAACTTAGCGGTAAGATTTTTTTGACAAATTTTAGAGCATTCTCAGCTTTAACTGGTTATTTCTTAATCTATACAACGTGAGTAGCTGAGGTAGATCCATAATGGATTTATAATGAGCAGGCTTTGAAATCTTAATGTGCCTTCTTATTGCCAATGCAAACCACCACTAATTGTTTGCATTAAGCTTAGATTTTGGTAGATGGAATAGGGTACTATCTCAGCCATTGAATTAAAATTTGTCACATACTGTCGACAGTCTAGGACTTTTATGGTGAGAGTCAGAAAATTCTTATTCCATCTTTTTTCCATTTCGTGAAGCGGATAATAGGTTTTTCTAATAAGGTCCTTAAAACTTGGACCATCCCATATTGTATAAGAGGATCTTTCTTGTGGACTTCATTAATGTCCTCACTAATTAAGGGTATTGCCATCGAATGACTGTGATGCATACCTCACCGTGTCCTTTCCAGCATAACCGCTGATACACCTAATAGTTTCTACTTCATCCATCAATTTCCTGCAATCGATGGCCCCTTTTTACCATTGAAGTCTCTTGACTTCCAAGAGATGAAGTACTTTTTAAGTACATCCTAAAAAGGAATGGGGCTCCTTGCCATATATGCTTTTGTTGGGTTTATTCTTCGCATTTGAAGTATGAATAAAGCTCTTTTTATGAGCAGCGACATGTGTTCTAGAACAAGCAGCATTCGGCTTCTTGACCCTTTTCATGACTTTTCTCATAGCATTTCTAACAGCTGTGTTAATCACAGTTTTGGAGATTAACTCCATTAACATTGAGGTTCACATTTGATGCACCATTAACATTTGTCGCATTTCTAGCATCGCGACTTTTGTTTGTCTCTTCTGAGTTTCCATACTTATAGCTTTGGTATTAAATACCAATTTCAGCAAGTGCTTAGGCAATCCATACCCAGTGTCTCCTTGAATTGTCAAAGGCTCACCATAAGGAGTCTTGATAACTACTTGCTTCTTATCACACACAACATGGGCTTGATTTTAAGACGACCAATCCATTCCTATCACTATATCGAGTCCCTCGTATTTTAACGGAAACAATGACAGCGGATAAGAATGATTCCTAATGGATATAAAACATCCATCTAATATTGCTGAAGCAGTCTCTGACGTACTATCGGCCCATTCTACTTTATTCTTAACGCTTAGAGTTTCAACAGGCAGATTTAATAATTTACAAAATCCATTGTCTACGAAAGACTTATCTGAACCTGAATCAAATAATACTCCAGCATGAGCGTTATTGATAAAGAAAGTACCTGTTGTGACAATGTCATCCTGAATAGCCTCTTGAGCATCCATTTGAGAGCTTCCAGCTTTGGTCTTCTTAGCCTCCCCAGGCTTCTTGGTTTTACTTGGGCAATTAGTTTTGATGTGCCCTTTTTCATTGTAACCATAGCAGGTTGCGTCCTTTATGTCTTGGCACTCCAAAGTCTTGTGCCCTTCCTTATTACAAATCCCACATGGCCTAGCTTGTGACTCTAAAGTGCACTTCCCTTTAGTTGCCTTCTTTGGGTAGCGGGTCTTTATGTGCCCCTTCTCGCCACCACCATAGCATGTGGCGTCCTTCAAGTCCTTGCATTCATGGGTCTTGTGATCCATCTCTTTACAGATGACAAATCTCCTAGTCTGTTCATAGAAACATTATCCGAAGTGCTTCTTCCCGCAGGTTTTACATTTGGGTTTTGCCTCCTTTGGCTTGGACTGGTTATAGTTTGAACCGGTCTTACCCTTTTTGTAACCTTTATTTGGGGTATTATCGCACTTTCTCTTATGATCCTTTAATACATGGTCCACGGCGTTGTTTACGGCTGTATCTATCATAGCCTGTAGCTCGGTGCCCGTTAAGTTCAGTCTTGCATCATTATTCAGATCAACTGGATGATTATGAGCTTCAGATGGGTCTGCCATGGTGAAGCTTTGAAGGCTACAAACCAAGTAGTAATAATTGGTTTAATTATATGGTGAATTGTCGAATTTGATGATTAAATAGCCATGGTACAAATAAACCATATAGGCGAATAGATAGTATTAAATTTATTTGATTATGTTTTGCCTAGGTTTTTAAATAAACCATCTTTGGCATTTAAACGGAATACAATCCTTCATATCTATTAGACAGGGGACATAAGTCACGACTGTCAATGTCGTACTGACATTTTATATAGCACAAGGGCTTGTTCCAAAGGACTTTTTGATGGCACGGAGGCCTTGTCACTAGGGAAATTTTAAAACATAATCAATGATTCCTTTGGATCAGAAAATTTCATAGTTCATTGTCTTGACAAGAAGTTATGAAATAAAACTATCTTTTTCACGTATACATCTTTGCCTGAAGGTATTCATCCCAATGGATGTTTTGATGTGTACATCATGTTCGACGTTTATTAGCCATGATTCCTCTTGATCATTTACGCTAAATAAGGGGTTTGGAAAATTCCTAATATAAAGATGACAAGTGTGATTTTATCGCATCACTGTTGTCGGGAGTGTTAACATGTTTTCAGATGTTAACAAGGATCTGAATCTCTTTTTAAACAGGTTTTACCATCTTAGCTAGGTCTTTAATGACATTCAAGCTAGGTTATACCTTTTAAGATTCTTTTTAATATATATATTGGCAGAAAAGGAATGATATTTATTTTATTCAGGATTTTCATTATAATTATCCTAGATTTAATTAAAATATAACTATGGCATAAAAAGGCCAAGTCAAAAGGGCAACTTTAGATTATAAACCATGATTTTGTAGAATCAAGGTATTTAGGCTTGAACGTGGTTCATTGCCTTTTCTTGACAGGGAGTTGTAGGCTACGACTGTCTTTTGTCTTATATGACAATAAATATGGCCCGTAAGCATTACATCCCTAATGGATGCTTAATTCTTCAAAATAGGAAAGGATTTCGGGAGAATCCAGTATAAGTATGATTTGTGTGATTTTATCGAATCACATTTGCCAGGAATGTTAACATGTTTACAGATGTTAACAAGGATTTGAATCCTTTGAATAGGTTTTCCCATCTTGGCCATGTCTGAAATGACATCTAGGCTAGGTTTTACTTTTAAGATTCTTTTTTAATATTTAACGTAGAATAATCCTAAATTGAGACATTAATAAGGATCTGAATCTAATTGAGGGACTACCATCTTGGCCTTGTCTTAAGATGATACATAGGCTAGGTCTTGTCCTTTTTAGATTTTGCCATTTTATTATAATGGTAGATCTTATAAAAGGAATGATACTTTTCATTTATTTCATATATTATATTCATATATGTTGATAAAAATGAAATTTCGATAAAGCATTCCAATGATTTTAAAAGAGGTACAGAATTGCCCTGAACGGGACTTGAAAGGAATAATGTTGTCC
Source organism: Helianthus tuberosus (assembly GCA_030545235.1). Classification (NCBI taxonomy): domain Eukaryota; kingdom Viridiplantae; phylum Streptophyta; class Magnoliopsida; order Asterales; family Asteraceae; genus Helianthus; species Helianthus tuberosus. Next base: position 93,667,223 of record CM060397.1, on the reverse strand, counting down.
ACGAAGGGACTGAAAGATGAGAATGCCCTTATAAGGACTTACTAAGGAAACGAACTTTAGTAAAAGGAGTTTCTTTTTCTTTTTATTTCTGAATGCTTTCTCCTTGGTTGCACGTTTATCCTAGTCGCAGTACGAAGCTCGGCCTTTCCTAGGCTTCAAATGGGGAGAATTTCCATTATGGCTTCTTTTCTTGGCGACGAGTAAAAATATAGAACTAAAAGCAATAATTCTCTGAATAGAGATGAGAGTATTCCTATGTTAAGTCTAGACTCAGAAGGTCAAGGAATGTGCTACTGTGTCATTGAGATTAAACACAAAAGGCTAGTGTTTAATTCACTCAATGTTGGCTCTGATACCAACCTGTCACACCCCGATATTTCCACGTATTACCGGTGGGACCGATGGGGAGTATCGTGACGTAGTTGATATCATCATAGTCAAACAACACAATTTTAAATGCACAGCGGAAGCAAAAGATGAATCACATTACAAACCGAATAAATAGTAATATCAAAGTATCACAACGGACTGTAACGGATCCACAGGCGGATCCAATAAAAAGGAAACATAGTTCATCAGATTTAAAATGCATCCAAGCTTGCGAGACTCTTATTGATGCTAAGGAGAGGCCAGCCTATTTCGATTAGTACCTGCACTTAACCTTTTTGGGAAAATATGCCAGTTTAAACTGGTAAATACAATTAACTGACTCATTTTGAAAAGGTTTAGAAAAATTGATTTAAATGCACAAGGCACAAAACATTTTATAACTTGGGATAATTATTTATATATAAACTTGTAAAAGAATTACATGTTCGTTATACGTTCAGTAGCCCGGATTGACACCGGGTTAAAGATTAATAGACACACCACATGATATAGTCCCGTGGCGAGTTATTCCCGAAACCGGCGGTTATACCTTATTATTTATATATGCACTGTCGGGTGTACGCCTACACCCAATGCTTAGGTCGTGGCCATTTCGTAAAATGATGCCAAGGATATCCGGGACATGGTCATTAACCCCCCAAAGGCTTTAAGCAAACAAAACAATTTAAACGGGACATTTCAATAAATTAACCTTCATACGATCAAAAATTCAATGCCCGACCAAGCGGTATTTTATATACCGTACCCCAAGCCCGTATAGGGAAAATAAGTTAAAAGTATTTACCTGAGCAAGTATAATTCACAAACAGCAAGTGCAAATAGCTTTTACTGGGCTCCTAATCTGGAACGAAGGTTTTTAATAACCTATTAGATTCCTAACGGGTCTTAATTAAGCATAAACTTAGACCGGTTAGTTTTAAAGGAAGATACACGGTTCAAACGCACGATTAAGCAAAGACCGGAATAGAATGTGATTTAGACCCGACAAGTTTGGAGACTTGTGTAATATGGGTAAACTAAACACATTTTGGATTTTGAGACAAAAATGATAAGGTTTGACCCGTTTCGGCTAATTTATGCAAACTAGTTACATAAACCGCACCGAACGCGAATAGTGCGTTACGGGTAACCAAATGAGTCGTATACATGTTTCCTTAAGTTAATATGCCTTTAATATGTTGTGATATCAGTAGGATACCTTCCATTATGCCCAAAACGAATTTAAAACCAATTTATGCCCTGTAGGGGTATTTTGGTCATTTTAAAGGTTATAAGAGAGGTTAAATAATAATCTGAGGTCCTGGTCTGATATAATCAGTAAAATACTCAATTTAATAAGTTATATCAGTAGGGTATTACATATATGTGAAATTTATTAATTATAACCAAACTATGCACCGAAGGGACATTTTGGTAATTTCACTTAAGCTTAAAAAAGTCAAATCTGGAAATCTGAGTTAAAGACTTTTGCTTATTGTTAAAGTATTATAATTTACTTAAAATATCAGTAGGTATCAAACCTTATATGTCAAAAATAGTTTTAACTTATACTATGCGTTAAAAACGCGTAAAAAGGCGATTTTAAGCGATTTCCGGGTTTTATAATGAAAGCTGAAATTTTTATTATTCCAGAAGGCCTAAAATATTTTATTTATCATATATGATCAGTAGAAACAAGTTTGGTATCAAAATGATTTGTAAAACTCATTTTATAGGCCAAAAAGGCAAAACCGACAATAACCGAATCAAAGCTAGAACCCTATGTTATGCCCAGCCTAAAAATAAATAAAAATCTTCAAAAATCCAAAAATATTATTTTACATCAGTGGGTAAAAAGTTTGCTATTAAAATTTAGGTTTAGATAGGCTGTACGCCAATCATGCCGTTTAATTAATAAAAAGCTTTTCATTTACGCTAATGAGCATAACTCCTAATCTAGACCTCAAACTGATGTGAAAATTTAGGGACATGTTTATATTTCAGTAATAAAGGTCTCTATCCTTTCACATTTTCAAAAATATCTTTTTAAGGTCAAAAGGGCATAACGGTCAACAATTAGGCATATAACGGAATCATGTATATGAATCGGATAACTAATGAACCAAGTTGTATAATCACAGAGGGTTATACTAACATGAAACCTGGACCTAATAAATCTCTAAGGCATTTCTAACTATGCCCTAATGGGTCAGAACTGAAAGTAAAAGTAAAAGTCCACTTATGCGACTTTCGGTTCCGAACCGAGCTTAAACTGAAAATTGTCGGGTTGAACATGTTTAGACATGTTCTTACATTGATTACCAAGTTATATGAGTGATAAAACAGGTTGTATGGCTTCTACATTGCTAATTATGTGTTTAATTGAAAATTAGCTTTCTGTTGACTTTTTAAGATTAACTTTGACCCGACAATTGACCTACTTAGAGTGGGAATTAGAGAGTACCCTTTTAAGGGTTTATTACCCACTTAATTACCCACTTATAGGTACTTTCAATTCGAGAATTGACTGGACCATTAGTGATTAATCACTAAGTCAAACCTTAATTACGACGGTTTGACTTTAGGCCATTAAACTAAGTAAAACTGAATTAAGGAAGGTTAAGGAAGCTTACAATAGTCCTATGCACGACTAATGACTTCTAGAAAGTGGCCTTGAGCTCCAGGTATCTCCAAAGATGAAGTTGTGAAAGTTTCAAGTGAGGTGCTCAAATGTTTCATCAAGGAACTTCTTATATAGTGGGTTTAAATCATCAAGATCATGACAAACAAGTCTATGGGGTGATTCCTGATCATCCCAAGTGTCCCTAGGCATGCAAAACTGTTGGCCATGCTCCTAGAATTCGAATACCATGCTCATAAGTCGGTTTAACTTGCTGAACTGGCAGCTGTTAACAATTTTCTGCCCAGATCAGGCCTAGGTGGCACGCATAGGTCTCCTTAAGGGGGTCTACGCGCTACACCTAGCCCCTGTGCGACCGGAAAACAACTTTCAGCATTTGCAGTTTCAGTCCCTGGTCCATATTATGTTTATTTAACTATTGTTTATTGCATTTTGGACCCCCATAGTTAACTTTTAAGGACCTTGGGTCACAAACTAACTTCGTTAAGCTCCCGGTTGGTTACGAGGTCACCCGAATGTCTTAAATTTGCAACGTTGACGCTTTTAACCCCTCATATACGAATGTTATCATAACTTTCTCATACTTTATCGAAACCTTGTGAAATTTTTACCACTTATTCTAGTGAGTATAATTAATCGTTACAAAGCTTCGGTTTGCTAAAAGGTCACTCAGAGGTATAAATTAAACATGTTGACACATTTAACCCCTGTAGTTTGTAATCTCTCACTTTCTCCCACAATTGGCTTCGTATGATCCATAATTCATTCGTTTAAGGGTATAAATATCGTGTAGGGTTATTGAAAGGTATATTTATCCTTTGTTGACACTGTGAATCCTTTTACACACGTAGATTCTCCATTTGTCAACTTTAGTCCCTTAAAGTTAATCTTTTACGCGTTTAAAGCTCATGACACGTGGCGATATATTGTTGGACATGAATTTCGAGGTGTTACAATGTTAAAAGGAAAAAAGCAGAAAGGTTCATGTTATCTAAGAATTGGCATGAATCGTTACGTGTTGTTTGTCATTTGAGTAAGGTATATGTGCAGCTTTGAATTAAAGTTTAAACACATATTGAAAAAATAATAAACAAATTTTAATAACTTTAATATAAAAAACATATAAATTTAAACAAGTTAACTATTCAACCTGTTTAATACCGAGCTAAACTCGAACATTTACTAAACGACCAATACATGTTAAAGGCAATAATCATGTTTTTTTGGTCTTAATCCAATTAAACTCATATAGTTATCAGAAATGGAATCAAAGGTATGATTACACTTTTTTGAGTTGAAAGTTGCATCTTCTTCATCGCGTTTCTCAGTTGAAAGTGGCATTTCTTTATCGCCTGGACGTCTCAGAATGGGTGTCTGATGGGTTGGGTAACGTGTCAAATGGGGGTCATTTATCAGGCCAAAAGTTTTTTTGTTTGGAGCATTTATCCGTTTTTTGTTTGGGATATTTATTTGAACAATCGAGGTTGAATAAGTTGTTTAGTTTTGCAGAGATGATGATGATGGTGAGATGGTTTCAAAGACAAATAACTCAGGAAGAGATTGTAGAAGGCGAACTAGAAAGCATAGTGGTCGTGCCGTGTTAACAAAAACACAGGTTTGGGTTAACAAAAACACATGTTTGGTTTGAAATACCTTGGCGTAATCTGTTGGGCATGAAAGCTGGCTAGACTCTATTTTTTATGGATATTACATAACATTTATGGATTTTGTATAGTAAACTCTTAAAACATAGTGTTATTTTCAATTTGAAACATGCTACAATGTGCAATCCTCTGGACCGAGTCAACATCTGCCAGCATCAATGCTAATGCTTGGTTGTTTCACCCCCTGTTGAACCTACAACATGAACCTACAAGTGTATGGGTTTGAGACTTTGTATAATAAATAAAATCGCAATTGAATAATCAAGTTACTTACGTCGCCTATCCGCTACCGTCGCGTGTTACCTATCTGTTGCACACCGCCGCAACGCGCGGCGGGTAAAAAATCTAGTTACAGGATGGAAAAGAAATAGAGTGAAGCATACTGTTGTTATAGAACTGTAGTGTGTATGATAATTAAAAGCATATACACATTTTTTATGGTTATTATATCTCATTCTGTATAAAATTAATTTTAAGTAATTACTCTAGACGTAATCGAATAAATATGGTGTTCTTATACTATGAAAATCAGAGAAAAAAACTAGGGAACGATATACGATGACTACACATTTTACGTATAACAGAAAAAATAAAAAGAGTAAACTTCCGTTTTGCTCCCTGTGGTTTGGTCATTTTAACGGTTTTGCTCCAATAGTTTAAAAATAGGCATTTTCCTCCCTGATCTTTCGAGTTTATCGCCAGTTTGCTCCCTAATATTTCGAGTTTGTCGCCAGTTTCCTCCCTGATGGAGTTAGAGGCTGTGAGCAAAATGAAGATAAGTTAGAAAAATCAGGGAGGAAAATGGCTATTTTTAAACTATTGGAGCAAAACCGTTAAAATAACCAAACCACATGGAGCAAAATGGAAGTTTACTCATATAAAAATATATATATATATTGTGATTTTTATAAGTCTTCAGTTAAAACTGATATTTTATACTCAAATTTAAGGGTCTTAAACACACACCTCAACCTAGTCACTCCATTTGGTATATATATATATATATATATATATATATATATATATATATATATATATATATATATATATATATATATATATATATATATTGTTGGCATGGGTGTTTGAAAGCTTCCACTCAACAAAGCTGAAACAATAAGTTAAACAAAGTTACATTAGTGACTAGAAGCTGAAAGCTGGAAGCCGGAAGTTGTCGCACTGACGACCAGCAGCTGGAAGCTCATGTTACTGTACATACATCGGGTCTCGAACCTACAAGGTTAAAGTGGTGGGACTTTGCCAAAAAAATGAATAAAGTAACATTGAGACACACAACCAGACATTTTTCAAAGAGGCGAGACCACTCGTGCAAACATCACCAGAGAATAATGCTTACCACAACTAAAAAGTATGATCTCTAAAGGAGACTTCTTGGGTAAAGGGAGTCTCCTTCAGCTCAAAGATTATGTTCACTTCACTCTCTATCTCTAAAACTATTTTCTCCCACTTATGCTTAACTCTTAAGAAATCTTTACTGATTCTCATGCCGGAGTCCAAACGCGGGAGGCCACCTCTCGCGTTAAGACTAACGGTGTTCTTTGTGCGTAGATTCCGATCAATAAGCTATCTGCTGGAGTGGATCCTCGACATTCCCCCTGCCATACTCTTATTGTTATAATACATATAGATGTTGTTACATGTATATAGCTATGATATACGAGCGTTTAGTTCTTGAATACCTTTAGGTATACAAACACTTTTCTCTTGTATGACGGACATATAGTTCCCGGATCAATTAAATCTATAGATTGTTAGTTAATCGATAGCGCTTGATTAGTCAATTATAGATGTTTATATAATTTTTTTAAATTAAATTTCCATTGATTATTATGAATTATTAATTTAAAATTAAATTTCCATTGATTATTATGATTTCTTAACTAGGTTTAAAGAAGTTCGTCGCGTTGTGCCATGTGTCAAATGTAGCCTTAAAAAATGCCATGTGTGAAATGGAAGCTAGAAAAGTGTCATGCGGCACACTAGGTATGTTCTTTATTAGGATGTATAAATGATTGATTGCAAATTTCAATTCTAAATATTGTATAGTTGAAGTATATGACTAGATCTAAAACTTTGGATTTAAAGTATGAGCTGTAAAGGAGACTTCTTGGGCAGACCGTTCTGACTATAAAAGGAATTGTTGGATCATGTGGACCCCACCAAAAGAACAAATGATTGAAAGTCAAAATAGTCTACAATCAACTGATCCATAATAACAGTGCTTGAAGTCATTCTCCTCCCAATGGCAAAGGCATCAAACAACTGCTGCAACCAAAGGTCTGCTAAAAGCTAAAGTCCGCTGATTCACAAGGTCTGCCAAAGTAAACCACTGATGAAGACTAAAGTCTGCTGATAACAAAGGTCTGATCACCATATGTTGAAACAAGACAAAGTCTGATGAAGAAGGTCTGCGGAGGCTCAACGGAGGATAAGGCTCATCAGATGTTGAATCAACGGATGATGTATATCAGTGTTTCGAATGTAACAGTGTATTAGTTATAGCAGATGTTAGAGGTTGTTAGAAGTTGGTAGATGTCAATGTCTAGGTGACGTCAGCTTAGATTCCTCAGAGGTTTGCATTGTACTATAAATAGAACAGTGCGTGTACTGTTCTATTTATCACTTCATCACTAGACATTTTGTACGAGTAAATAGAGTGATCTAATGCTGAGGGGGAGTTTGTATTTCATGCATACGTGAATCATTCTAATTTCAATCATTCAATTAAAAGTATTCATGATTAATGCAAATTTCTCATTGTTTGTGAATTAAAGTTTATCTTCATTCCGCTGCATTATTTCATAATTGGTATCTTCTTATATCTTCCATCTTAAACTCTTACAAACAATTCAAACTCAGATCCTAACAAGAATTCTCCTTCAGCTCAAAGGTTATTGTAACACCTCGTAAAATCACGACCAATATAATAAAGACACGTGTCATGGACTTCAAACGTTTAATGGATTGATCTGGAGGGACTAAAATTGTCAAACAATGTAAATATGTAAGTATAAGGATCAAACGTGTCATCATGCCAAGCTCGTGCCTCTGAATGATCTCGTAAGATGTTCGTATTCTTTGATGAATAAAATTGTCAGGCATAGAAAGCCGTTTGTGCTTAAATTGAAAATTTTACAAAGCTTAAGGGTTAAACGTGTCAACATGTTAAACGTTACCTCTGAGCGACCTTTTAATGATCCCAAAGCTTTGTAATACTTCATTATGCTTCCACATACAATAAATAATGATTTCGTGGGGTTTCTACGCTCTTAAGAGACTTTTCGGGTGATCGTACAACTAACCGAGAGCTTAACGGAGTTAGTTTATGACCTAAGGCCCTTAAAAGTTAACTATAGGGGTCATAAATGCAATAAACGAAAGTTATTTTAATTAAATATGGACTAGGGACTAAAACTGCAATTAATGAAAGTTGATTTCCGGTCAAAGAGGAGCCTCGCGGCCCGCGTAGACTCCTTAAGAGTCTTACGCGGCCCGCGTGAGAAGTGCCAGCGAACAAAAATAAGGACAGCTGCATGTTCAACCTGTTACACCGCCTTTGCAAGAAATTTTTCGATACCAGGGTCTGAGCCAACAATTTTTCATGCACTAGGGACACATGGGATCATCTGGTTACTATAGATTTGCAGATGGAATGATCTTAGAGCTCTAAAAATCCTATATAAGGCCCTTTGTTTGCACTTGTTCATTTCACACTTGAAAAATCACTTCACAGCTCACTCTTTGGAGCCTCCTGGAGCTCAAGGAAGTTTTCTAAAGTTCAATACTCGTGCTAAGTACCCTAGTAAGTGTTCTTAGCTCCCTAAGTTCAAGTTTTATTAGCTTAATGACCGAAAGTCAAAGTTATCGTAATTAAGCTTTGACCTTTTGATTAATCACAAACGGTCTAGCCATTATTCGAATTGAAAGTGGCTATGAGTTGGTAATTATATAGGTAATAAACCCTTAAAAGGGCACCTACTGATTATCACTTTTACTTGGTCAATTGTCGGGTCAAACTTATTTATAAAAAGTCAACAGAATCAATTTTTTTACAAATAAATTCATAACTAACAATGCAGAGGTTATGGAACATGTTTTAACATTAAAATAACTTGGTAAATAATATAAGAACATGTCTAAGCATGTTCAACCCGACAATTATGAGTTTAGGCTCGGTTCGGAACCGAAAGTCGCAAAAGTAGACTTTTGCTTTGACTTTCAGCTCTGACCCGATTTAGCTTGTTTTAGAAATGCCTTAGGGTTCCTTTAGGATGATATTATAGGTTAGTATAACCCTCTGAGGTTATACAACTTGGTTCCATAGAAATCCTAGTTCATTGCATGTTTCCGTTAAATGCTCAAAAGTGACCATTATGCCCTTTTGATATTAAAACGAGATTTTTGAAAATGTGAGAGGACAAAAACATTTATTACTGATATTTAAGTATGTCCTAAAAGTTTGACATCAGATTATGGTCTAAAATAGGAGTTATGTGTGATATCGTAAAATGAAAGCTTTTTATTAATTAATTGGCATTTTTGGCATAAAACCCATTTAAACCCAAACTTTGAAACCAAACTTGCCATCTACTGTTAAGATATAATATTAAGGGATTTTTGGAAATTTTTGTTAACTTTTAAACTGATCATAACATAGGGTTCTTGCATTGACTCGGTAATTGACGGTTATGCCCTCTTCGCTAATAAAAAGAGTTTTACACATCCTTTACATATCAAACCTTTTGCTACTGATTTTATACATCAAATAAATTATTTTAAACAGTAAAGGCTGATCAAAATCTCAGATTTACTTAATTAACCCGAATATCGTCAAATATCGACTTTTATGCGATTTAGGCGCATAGTATGGTTTAAAACCATATTTGGCACCTAAGACTTGTTACCTACTGATGTTATGAAAAAAAATTTATACTTTTACAGTGAGTAAAAGTTTTGAACTCAGATTTCCAAATTTGACCCTTAAAGCATATGTGAAATGACCAAAATGCCCCTTCGGTGCATAGTTTGGTCATAAAAGATAAATTTCACATATGTATGATATCTTACTGATATAACTTAGTAAAATGAATATTTTTACTGCTTATTTTAGACCATAAACTCATATTACTATTTAACCTCTTTTATAAACTTTAAAATGACCAAAATACCCTTACGGGGCTTAATTTGGTTTTAAATTCGTTTTGGGCATAATGGAAGGTATCCTACTAATATCATAACATATTTTAAGCATATTAACTTGAGAAACCTGTATATGACTCATTTGGTTACCCGTTGTGCATATTCGCTTTCGGTACGGTTTATGTAACTAGTTTGCATAAAATAACCAAAACGGGTCAAACCGTATCATTTTTATTTCAAAATCCAGAATGTGTTTAGTTTACCCATATTATACAAGTATTCATACTTGTTGGGTCTAAATCACATTCTAATCCAGTCTTCACTTAATCATGCGTTTTGAACCGTAAACCCTTCATTAAAACTAACCGGTCTAAGTTTAAACTTAAGTAAGACCCGTTAGGAATCTAATAGGGTATTCAAACCTTCATTCCAGATCTAGGAGCCAAATAAAAGCTATTTGCACTTGCTGATTGTTATACGGATGAGATTAAAATAATATTTTGCTCAGGTAAATATTTTAACTTATTTTCCGTTATACGGGCTTGGGATACGGTATTATAATAATACCGCTTGGTCGTGTATGTAGTTATTTAAATCGGATTGTGATTAATACATTTACATAACCCGTTTTAATCTGTTTTGTTTGACGCAATGCCTTTGGGGGGTTAATGACCATGTCCTGGATATCCTCAGCTCATTTATTAGAAATGGCCACGGCTTAAGCACGGGGTGTAGGCATACACCTGATAGTTGCGTATGTATAAACGGTATCTCACTCTCTTGTGGGCATATACTTGTGGCATGTCTATTAATCTAATCCGGCTCTTCATACTGGTCTCGAATGGAGGACAAACATGTAAAACTGTATACAAGATTATTTTTAAATAATTGTCCCAAGTTATAAAAGAATATTTGTGCCTTGTGCATTTAAATTAATTTTCTAAAATATTTTTTCAAAAGAGTCAGTTAATTGTATTTACCAGTATAACTTACGTATTTTCAAAAGGTTAAGTGCAGGTACTAAGCGTAATGGGTTGGAACTCCTGAGATATTAAATAAAGAGTCTTGCAAGCTTTTATCACTTTAAGTCTGTTGAACAATTCCTCTTTAATTTTGATCCGCCTGTGGATCCATCTTACAATCCGTTGTGTAATATTTTATGTTACTTTAAACTCGGTTTGTATAAATTACTTTTAGACTTCCGCTATGCATTTAAACTGTGATTATTGACTATGATGATATCAACTACGTCACGATACTCCCCACCGGGCCCACCGGTAATACGTGGAAATATCGGGGTGTGACAGGTTGGTATCAGAGCCAACATTGAGTGAATTAAACACTAGCCTTTTGTGTTTAATCTCAATGACACAGTTTGCACATTCCTCGACTTCCGAGTCTAGTAAAATGACTTAGGACTAATCCTAATCTTATTATTTTTCTTTTGTTGGTTTCCTTTGTTTATTTTGGCAGGTACAAACGACAATGCTGCCACGATTCAGAGGAAGAGGTGGACGAGCCAAGGTGCCAATCACTGGTCCAAATGATCACGAGTCCGGGCCATCACACCGGCGAACTCCTTCAGCAAATTTCAGCTCAAGTCCCCAGGAAGATTGGAGGACTTATCTGGAGCCGGCAAGGCGTTCAGTCTCTCTCAACTCCTCACCATCATACCACCACTCCTTTGGGCCACAATCAGAAAATGAGCCCAACAATTCTCACCATTCCTTCATCTCGTTGCAACGGTCGGGTTCACACCATGCCTTTCAAGACCCAACCCCATACTTTCAGAGCCGGTTCAACCCGGCAAAGATGAATGAAGAACCAATGGGCCATAACCCATTGGGACCAGAAGACCATTTTCCTGAAGCCCAGGATATGGATATGGACGAGGATCTAGATCCAGAACCTGCCAAGCCGCCAACTGGGACGCCAACGCATCCCATCGAGATTTCTAACGGATCATATTTCCATGGTTCGCCATATAGAGGCCCCGACTCCTTTGCCCAATGGTGGAGTAATTATCACTGGGAGTACACACCTTCCTACAACTCATCACCACACCAACAGGTCCCCTCTGAGGACCCACATTTTGAGGCGGTCACGCCACCGCCACCGCTAGAGCAGCAGCTGCCTCCAGAACCACCGAGGCGAAGAAGATCAGGTGCACGGATATCCGTGTGAGGAGGGGATTTTCACTTCAGCACCCCTCAACACTCCAGTGGCAGCCACTACCCGCCACTATCTGAAGACCTGCAAATGGGTGGGCCTTCAAACCCAGCTCCAGAAGTCGACTCAGCTCCGGTCGCACCACCACCAATGGGTTATGATAACCCAATTCCTTCTTACGCCGGTGCAGTGGCGTATAACCCTTTTGAGCAGCCAGCTTATCCTGGTTACAACTACTACAATGCCCCTGCCGTTGACCCATACCTCGAGGCGGTCAACTACAATACTCTTCACCCTGAAGGACCTTTCGCCGCTTCATACCAATCTGGGTACCAAGCATATGGGTACAATACCCGCCACCTCTTCAACCTCCGCAGCAGCAGACGCCGCATCCGCCACTGATCCAGCCACCGCAGCAACAGAAAATCCTTCAGAGGTTGAACCAGGTGGAACGGGAGGTACAAGAGGAGCGTAGAAGCCGTCGGGGTCTGCTTAAGGGTTTGGCGAATCTGATCAAGGGGAAGAAGAAGAGGGATTTTTGAAAATTCCTATTTATTTGTGTTGTAATTTTTAATTTCAATTAAGTCCCTATGTGGACATTTATTTATGTACTTGGTCCCAGCGTGGACTTGTCTTTCTATTTCTGTCCCTGCGAGGACTTGTATTGTTGTTTTAGCCCCTGCGTGGGCAAGTTATTTATGTAAAAGTCCTGTTTAGGGCAAATATGTACTTCTCTTTAATTATTTATGGAATGTTTTAATTTAAATTTCATTTGTCATTATATGTATGAATATAATATATGAAATAAAACAAAATATCATTCCTTTTTAAATTAATCTGCCAATAAAAATTGAAAAGAAAATCTTGAAGGTATAACCTAGCCTATATGTCATTTTAGACATGGCCCAGATGGTAAAACCTTTTTAAGATTCAAATCCTTGTTAACATCTGAAAACATGTTAGCACTCCTGACAAATGTGAATCGATAAAATCACATAAGTCATCCTTATATTGGATTCTTCCAAATCCTTTTCTCCATTTAATTTAAACATCCATTAGTGATGAAGTGCCTACGGGCCATAATAATTGTCAAATAAGACAAAAGACAGTTGTAGTCTACGACTCCCTGTCAAGAAAAGGTAATGAACTATGTTCAAACCTTAAAGCCCCGATCTTACTAGCTCAAGGCTTATGAGTTAAAATGTCCTTGTGACTAGGCCTTTTGTGCCACTCTAATATCTTTAATGAGTATTAACTAGGGATAAATTGTAATAAAAAACCCTAAATGAATATGACTAAATAGAATAACCAATATTGTTTATATTTACCATGGTTAATGAATTGTCACAATGACAATGACAATACCATAACAAGACTTCTGAATAAAATAATTGTCAATTGTTTTATGTAGCAATCAAGCTACATGGCTGAGTCTGATGAGGTTAATAGTCACCCGAGGGAGAATAATGACACCACTAGAGTTAATGTGGCAGGTGCGGATTTGCAAGCAATGATTGATAATGCTATTACTCGGGCCCTTGACAGACAGTTTAAAGAATCTAGTGGTACTCGTAGTAAGACCCTATCTATAGCTCATTCAAAGCCACCATCTAAGTCGCACGCATCACACAGAGATGATTCCCATCACTCATCAAATCAAAGGAGTGTCCCGTCTAAGAAGATTGTGCTCAGTCAAGAGCCACGTGTTAAGACATGTTCTTATAAGTATTTTGTCTCCTGCAAGCCCAGGGACTTCACAGGGGAGAAAGGAGCCATTGATTGCATGACGTAGCTAGATGAGATGGATACAGTGGTTGATATTAGTGGTTATGTCGAACAGGACATTGTGAAGTTTGTTTCACTATCTTTTAAAGGCGAAGCTCTAGCTTGGTGGAGGTCCATAATCCAAGCTACAGGAAAGATCCCACTTTACAACATGTCTTAGGATCAGTTTGTTGCGTTGATCAAAGATAATTTATGTCCTCAGCATGAGGTGGAAAGGATTAAACTGACTTCTTGACCTTGGTTATGAAGAACTTGGATTGTCAGGAATACCTTACAAGTTTCAACACCATGTCTCGATTGGTTCCTTACTTGGTCACACCGGAACCAAAACGTATAGCTCGTTTTATTGGAGGTCTAGCTCCAGAAATTAAAGCAAGTGTGAAAGCATCTAGACCTACCACGTTCAGGTCAGTGGCTGATTTGTCGTTATCTCTTACTCTCGATGCGGTCAGGCAGAGATCGCTTAAGAATTCCGATGAAGGAAAAAGGAAACGTGAGGAGGAGAACTCACGCCGATCTGATAAGAAGCATAAGGGGAACTCTGATCACTAGAAGAGTTCAGGGTTTAAAAAGGATGACCGGCTGTCGGGTGAGAAACCCAAATGTAAGACCTGCCAGAAGCGTCATTTCGGGAAATGTAGACTCGAGTCAAGATCACAGTCACAGTCAAAGCCTATTGTGTGTGGGATCTGCAAGTCCAAGGAGTATAAGACATTGGATTGCAAAAAGATAAAGGACACAACCTGTTACGGTTGCAATGAGAAGGGGCACATCAAGACCAATTGCCCCAAGTATGCAAAGAAGCCTGAAGAGGCTAAGAAGACCAATGCTCGGATCTTTCAAATGAACGCTCAGGAGGCTGTGCAAAACGACAATGTGATAACAGGTACCTTTCTCATCAATGATGTTTATGCTAGAGTATTGCTTGATTCGGGTGCAGACAAGTCTTTTGTGGATAATAAATTTTGTAAGTTATTAAATCTGCCTGTTAAAACTCTAAGCATAGAGTATGAGGTAGAATTAGTTGATGGTACTATAGAGACCGCTTCAACAGTTCTAGATGGATGTTTTATATCCATTAGGAATCACTCTTTTCCGCTTTCTTTGCTTCCATTGAAATTAGCAGGTTTTGACATAGTGATAGGCATGGATTGGTTATCTCATAACCAAGCCCAAATCGTATGTGATAAGAAGCAAGTAGTGATCAAGACTCCCTATGGTGAGCCACTTACAATACAAGGAGATACCCAGTATGGGTTACCTAAGCAAGTGTCCATGCTTAAGGCATCAAGGTGTATGAAGAAAGGTTGTGTCATTTATATGGCACAGGTAACCATCGATGAGCCAAAGCCCAAGATTGAAGACATCCCTATTATTTCTGAATATCCAGAAGTATTCCCTGAAGAACTACCTGGTTTACCCCCAGTTAGGCAAGTGGAGTTCAGAATCGATATCATTCCTGGAGCTGCACCAATTGCAAGAGCACCTTATCGGTTGGCACCAACTGAGATGAAAGAATTAAGGACTCTGTTGGATGATTTATTGGCAAAGGGTTTTATTCGACCTAGCTCGTCCCCTTGGGGAGCACCGATCCTATTTGTGAAGAAGAAAGATGGATCAATGCGTTTATGCATTGATTATCGCGAGCTGAACAAGGTAACTATCAAGAACAGATGTCCGCTACCCAGAATCGATGATTTATTCGATCAGCTTCAAGGAGCAAGTTATTTCTCCAAGATTGATTTAAGATCAGGTTACCATCAACTGAAGGTCAGAGATGAAGATGTGCATAAAACTGCATTCAGAAGTCGCTATGGTCACTACGAGTTCTTGGTCATACCTTTCGGGCTCACTAATGCACCAGCAGCATTCATGGATCTCATGAATCGCGTTTGCAAGCCGTACTTGGACAAGTTTGTCATTGTCTTCATTGATGACATTCTTATTTACTCGAAGAGTCAAGCTGATCATGAAAGACATCTTCGGTGTATCCTTAAACTTCTACAGCAAGAAAATCTCTACGCCAAGTTTTCAAAATGCAGGTTTTGGCTTCGTGAAGTCCAATTTCTTGGACATGTGGTGAGCGGGCGTGGTATCCAAGTGGATCCCGCTAAGATTGAAGCAATTATGAATTGGCAAGAGCCTAAGACTCCCACAGAGATACGCAGCTTTTTGGGTCTAGCAGGTTATTATAGACGTTTCATTGAGAACTTTTCAAGAATTGATGCACCCCTAACTTCTTTGACTCGCAAGAATATAAATTTCAATTGGGGTCCCAAGCAACAAGAATCCTTTGAGATTCTTAAACAAAAGCTAAGCAATGCTCCAGTGTTGACATTGCCAGAAGGGATTGAAGAATTTGTTGTGTACTGCGACGCATCGCACACCGGTATGGGTTGTGTGCTCATGCAGAGAGGCAAGGTCATTGCCTATGCCTCACGACAATTAAAGGTGCACGAAAAGAATTACACCACCCATGATTTGGAGTTGGGTGTCGATGTATTTGCACTAAAGCTTTGGAGGCATTACCTTTATGGGACTAAGTGTGTTATCTATTCTGATCACAAGAGCCTTCAGCATCTGTTTAACCAGAAGGATCTTAACATGAGACAGCATCGATGGATGGAGACACTGAATGATTATGATTGTGAAATCCGATATCATCCGGGTAAAGCGAATGTAGTCGCCGATGCCTTGAGCAGGAAGGAAAGGGTTAAGCCTATTAGAATCAATGCCAAAAGCATTGAATTGAAGAACAGTTTGAATGAAAAATTGCTAGCCGCTCAAAAGGAAGCCGTATTAGAAGCTAACTATCCGAATGAGAAGTTAGGAGTAACTGCTGAGCAGTTATCATATGGCAAGGATGGAATCCTAAGATTGAATGGATGAATATGGGTTCCAATCTATGGAGGACTTAGGGAGGTGATTCTTCAAGAAGCCCATAGTTCCAAATATTCTGTTCATCCTGGCAGTGATAAGATGTACCAGGATTTAAAGGCAAATTATTGGTGGATAGGTTTGAAGAAATCTATAGCCACTTATGTGGCCAAATGTCTGACGTGCGCGCAAGTTAAAGCAGAGCATCAGAATCCGTCAGGTTTGCTTCAACAGCCTGAACTTCCCACATGGAAATGGGAAATGGTAACCATGGATTTTATCACTAAGTTACCAAAGACAAAGCGAGGAAATGATACTATTTGGGTTATAGTCGACAGGTTGACTAAGTCAGCCCACTTCTTGCCGATTAAAGAAACTCACAGCACGGACAAGCTAGCTCAGCTGTACGTGGATGAGATTGTATCTCTCCACGGAGTGCCAGTGTCTATTATCTATGATAGGGATACAAGATACACACATTTTTGGAAAAGCTTTCAGCAATCCTTAGGCACCCAATTAAATTTTAGCACTGCATATCATACTCAAATGGATGGGCAAAGCGAGCGTACGATTCAAACGCTTGAGGATATGTTACGAGCTTGTGTTATTGATTTAGGTGGAAGTTGGGATGATCATCTTCCGTTGATTGAATTTTCGTACAATAATAGCTATCATTCGAGTATTCAAGCAGCACCTTTCGAAGCTTTGTACGGAAGAAAGTGTAGGACGCCAGTTTGTTGGGCGGAAGTTGGAGATGTCCAACTATCAGGACCTGATATAGTCCTGGAGACGACAGATAAGATTTTTCAGATCTGCGATCGTCTCAAAGCTGCCAGGGATAGGCAGAAAAGTTATGCGGATAAAAGGCGTAAACCTCTGAAATTCGAGGTAGCCGACAGGGTATTACTCAAGGTGTCACCCTGGAAAGGGGTGATGCCTTTTGGAAAAAAGGGCAAGCTCAGCCCAAGATACATAGGACCATTTGAGATCATCGAATGTGTCGGATTTGTAGCTTACAAGTTAAATCTACCAGAAGAGCTCAGTGGAATTCATAACGTATTCCACATCTGCAACTTAAAGAAATGTCTAGCAGATGAGTCGCTAGCAATGTCGCATAAGGACGTGCAGATAGATGAGAGCTTGAAGTTCGTTGAGAAACCTTTGTCGATCGAGGATTGACAGGTTAAGAAGCTTCGAAAGAAGCATGTGACGATTGTAAAGGTAAAATGGGATGCCCGAAGAGGCCCAGAATACATGTGGGAGGTTGAATCCACAATGAAACAAAAGTACCCTCATTTATTCCAGAAAATCTCGAGGTCGGAATTTCTTTTAAGGGGGTGAGGATGTAACACCTCGTAAAATCACCACTAGTATAATAAAGACACGTGTCATGGACTTCAAACGTGTAATGGATTGATCTGGATGGACAAAAATTGTCAAACAATGTAAATATGTAAGTACAAGGATCAAACGTGTCATCATGCCAAGCTCGTGCCTCTGAGTGATCTCATAAGATGTTCGTATTCTTTGATGAATAAAATTGTCGGGCATAGAAAGCCGTTTGTGCTTAAATTGAAAATTTTACAAAGCTTAAGGGTTAAACGTGTCAACATGTTAAACGTTACCTCTGAGCGACCTTTTAATGATCCCAAAGCTTTGTAATACTTCATTATGCTTCCACATATAATAAATAATGATTTCGTCGGGTTTCTACGCTCTTAAGAGACTTTTCGGGTGATCGTACAACTAATCGGGAGCTTAACGGAGTTAGTTTATGACCCAAGGCCGTTAAAAGTTAACTATGGGGGTTATAAATGCAATAAACGAAAGTTATTTAAATTAAATATGGACCAGGGACTAAAACTGCAATTAATGAAAGTTGATTTCCGGTCAAAGAGGAGCCTCGCGGCCCGCGTAGACTCCTTAAGAGTCTTACGCGGCCCGCGTGAGAAGTGCCAGCGAACAAAAATAAGGACAGCTGCATGTTCAGCCTGTTACACCGCCTTTGCATGCAATTTTTCGATACCAGGGTCTGAGCCAACAATTTTTCATGCACTAGGGACACATGGGATCATCTGGTTACTATAGATTTGCAGATGGAATGATCTTGGAGCTCTAAAAATCCTATATAAGGCCCTTTGTTTGCACTTGTTCATTTCACACTTGAAAAATCACTTCACAGCTCACTCTTTGGAGCCTCCTGGAGCTCAAGGAAGTTTTCTAAAGTTCAATACTCGTGCTAAGTACCCTAGTAAGTGTTCTTAGCTCCCTAAGTTCAAGTTTTATTAGTTTAATGACTGAAAGTCAAAGTTATCGTAATTAAGCTTTGACTTTGTGATTAATCACAAACGGTCCAGCCATTATTCGAATTGAAAGCGGCTATGAGTTGGTAATTATATAGGTAATAAACCCTTAAAAGGGCACCTACTGATTATCACTTTTACTTGGTCAATTGTCGGGTCAAACTTATTTATAAAAAGTCAACAGAATCAATTTTTTTACAAATAAATTCATAACTAACAATGCAGAGGTTATGGAACATGTTTTAACATTAAAATAACTTGGTAAATAATATAAGAGCATGTCTAAGCATGTTCAACCCGACAATTCTGAGTTTAGGCTCAGTTCGGAACCGAAAGTCGCAAAAGTAGACTTTTGCTTTGACTTTCAGTTCTGACCCGATTTAGCTTGTTTTAGATATGCCTTAGGGTTCCTTTAGGACCATATTATAGGTTAGTATAACCCTCTGAGGTTATACAACTTGGTTCCATAGAAATCCTAGTTCATTGCATGTTTCCGTTAAATGCTCAAAATTGACCATTATGCCCTTTTGATATTAGAATGAGATTTTTGAAAATGTGAGAGGACAAAAACCTTTATTACTGATATTTAAGTATGTCCTAAAATTTTGACATCAGATTATGGTCTAAAATAGAAGTTATGCGCGATATTGTAAAATGAAAGCTTTTTATTAACACCTTTAACTTTGAAGAATTGGTCTAAATTGGATTTTAACACCTTTAACTTTGAAGAATTGGATTTTAACACCTTTAACTTTGAAGAATTGGCCGATAACACCCGCAACTAACACTTTGATCTGTGACACCCCAAACTTTTAATTTTGTTTGTCATTTCACCACTCAGTTAAAAAATGAGTAACTGAGTTAGTCTTCCATCCTACGTGGCACAGACTTGATTACGTGGACAAGATGACATGGCAAATTCTTGATTACGTGGCACTACATGTGTATAAACACCACAATGATCTTTCTAAGAGCTAAAACCTAGTTCTAATTGATAACTCAAGTCTCTGCATCAGTTAATCAACCATTCAACTATACTAAACTCGCATACTTCACTTAACTTGCATCTAAACCTACACTTAACCTAATCAACCATTCAACAAATCCAAATGACCGGTGTTTCTGTGCCGCATCTCCGCCGTTACCCCACCCTCTTCATCAACCACCCACCCTCTTCATCAACCACCCACCCTCCACAACCATCTCTGTCTCCGATTCAACCAAAATGTCGCCTCTGTACAACAACTAGGGTTTCACCATCGCCGGAACCCTTGTTAGTCGGAATAGAATGAAATTAACTCTCATCGCTGGATCTATTATGAAGCTTCATTTATGGCCGATTCCGGCGAACTGATCGCAAGGGATGGTTTGGGGCTTGGGTAGGCTGATGAAGATGACTAGGCATATTGTGATTTTAGGGTGTTTGGGAACAGGGATGGATGCAGATGTTGACCGAACTCTTGGAATGGATTGCCATGGGCGGGCCAAGAAATCGTCGCCGTAGCCACTCCAGCAACCGCCGCAGCGCCACCACCGCATTAGCCTCCTACCTTGTTCGCAGAGAGCACCATTCTTGTCACTTCGGAGGAATCGTTTATGGTTTATAAACGAAGGTGAGGATGAGATTTATGGTTTATAAACGAAGGTGAGGATGAGACTGGCCTCGACCTTCGTTTCATGTTTCTACACGGAGGTAATGGCGGTGTTGTGGGGTGGTGGGTGGCGGTTTGTGGTGACTACAGATTCGACGGAAATGGTGGTGTCGCTTGTTTTAATTGTGGCAGGGCGCTGGGTGGCGGTTTGTGGTGGTTGATCAGGTGGGGCGGTGGTAGAGAGAGAGAGATAGGGGGATGATTTATTGGTGGAAATGAAATGGTTATTCTGTACACACCCCATTGCTGCTGATCTTCTTTACACAGGAATAATGAAATGAAAGTCAATGATGGGTTATGTTATATTGTTCTATGTGGAAAAAGAATAGGCTCCATATCCACATCATCATGCCACGTGGGATAAAATTGACACGTAGGATAAAAAAACTAACTCAGTTACTCATTTTTTAACTGAGTGGTGAAATGACAAACAAAATTAAAAGTTTGGGGTGTCACAGATCAAAGTGTTAGTTGCGGGTGTTATCAGCCAATTCTTCAAAGTTTGAGGTGTTAAAATCCAATTGCCCTTTTATTAATTAATTGGCATTTTTGGCATAAAACCCATTTAAACCCCAAATTTTGACACCAAACTTGCCACCTACTGTTAAGATATAATATTTAGGGATTTTTGGAAACTTTTGTTAAATTTTAAACTGAACATAACATAGGGTTCTTGCATTGACTCGGTAATTGACGGTTATGCCCTTTTCGCTAATAAAAAGAGTTTTACACATCCTTTACATATCAAACCTTTTGCTACTGATTTTATACATCAAATAAATTATTTTAAACAGTAAAGGCTGATCAAAATCTCAGATTTACTTAATTAACCCGAATATCGTCAAATACCGACTTTTATGCGATTTAGGCGCATAGTATGGTTTAAAACCATATTTGGCACCTAAGACTTGTTACCTACTGATGTTATGAACAAATTTTTATACTTTAACAGCAAGTAAAAGTTTTGAACTCAGATTTCCAAATTTGACCCTTAAAGTATATGTGAAATGACTAAAATGCCCATTCGGTGCATAGTTTGGTCATAAAAGATAAATTTCACATATGTATGATATCTTACTGATATAACTTAGTAAAATAAATATTTTTACTGATTATTTTAGACCATAAACTCAGCATACTATTTAACCTCTTTTATAAACTTTAAAATGACCAAAATACCCTTACGGGGCTTAATTTGGTTTTAAATTCGTTTTGGCCATAATGGAAGGTATCCTACTGATATCATAACATATTTTAAGCATATTAAATTGTGAAACCTGTATATGACTCATTTGGTTACCCGTTGTGCATATTCGCGTTCGGTACGGTTTATGTAACTAGTTTGCATAAAATAACCGAAACGGGTCAAACCTTATCATTTTTATTTCAAAATCCAGAATGTGTTTAGTTTACCCATATTATACAAGTATTCGTACTTGTTGGGTCTAAATCACATTCTAATCCGGTCTTCGCTTAATCGTGCGTTTTGAACCATAAACCCTTCATTAAAACTAACTGGTCTAAGTTTAAACTATAGTAAGACCCGTTAGGAATCTAATAGGGTATTAAAACCTTCATTCCAGATCTAGGAGCCCAGTAAAAGCTATTTGCACTTGCTGATTGTTATACGGATGAGATTAAAATAATATTTTGCTCAGGTAAATACTTTTAACTTATTTTCCGTTATACGAGCTTGGGATACGGTATTATAATAATACCGCTTGGTCGGGTATGTAGTTATTTAAATCGGATTGTGATTAATACATTTACATAACCCGTTTTAATCTGTTTTATTTGATGCAATGCCTTTGGGGGGTTAATGACCATGTCCTGGATATCCTCGGCTCATTTATTAGAAATGGCCACGGCTTAAGCACGGGGTGTAGGCATACACCTGACAGTTGCGTATGTATAAACGGTATCTCACTCTCTTGTGGGCATATACTTGTGGCGTGTCTATTAATCTAATCCGGCTCTTCTAACTGGTCCCGAATGGACGACAAACATGTAAAACTGTATACAAGATTATTTTTAAATAATTGTCCCAAGTTATAAAAGAATATTTGTGCCTTGTGCATTTAAATTAATTTTCTAAAATATTTTTCAAAAGAGTCAGTTAATTGTATTTACCAGTGTAAATTGACGTATTTTCAAAAGGTTAAGTGCAGGTACTAAGCGTAATGGGCTGGAACTCCTGAGTGATTAAATAAAGAGTCTTGCAAGCTTTTATCACTTTAAGTCTGTTGAACATTTCCTCTTTAATTTTGATCCGCCTGTGGATCCATCTTACAATCTGTTGTGTAATATTTTATGTTACTTTAAACTCGGTTTGTATAAATTACTTTTAGACTTCCGTTGTGCATTTAAACTGTGATTATTGACTATGATGATATCAACTACGTCACGATACTCCCCACCAGGCCCACCGGTAATACGTGGAAATATCGGGGTGTGACAGTTATGTTCACTTCACTCTCTATCTCTAAAACTACTTTCTCCCACTTATGCTTAACTCTTAAGAGATCTTTACTGATTCTCATGTCGGAGTCCAAACGCGGGAGGCCACCTCTCGCGTTAAGACTAACGGTGTTCTTTGTGTGTAGATTCCGATCAAGAAGCTGACTGCCGGAGTGGATCCTCGACATTTCCCCTGCCATACTCTTAAACTATGTTCCCGAGTTTCATTTAACAAGGGAAGAGAAAGGAATTGAAAGGAAGAGAGTAAAAAATGTGTTCCGGAGTTTTTTTTAGGAAGGGAAGTGGTGAGAAAAGAAAGGAAACAAGGGGTGATTGATGCAAATATTCATCCTCCCTGTTTGGAGAGATTTGGTGAGAAAAGATTATTATGAATCTCAGACTTTTTTAAATTTCCTAAATTGCCCTCTAATTCATTTTAAATAAACATAGCGTACACCATTCTTTAACCTAATACATTGTTTTCTCCTCTGGCGCCAAAACCATCACTTTGCTCCTCTCCTTGCGCCAATTTTCTCCTCCATCTCGATAACCTGGTATGACTTTGAATATGCACTTATAAAGTTTATAATTTTGTTTGCCTATTGCTTTTACATTTTGAAGTTACTCACGTCATTGAAAAAGAAAGACATGCTACTCTAGTGTTAAGAATGTTATGGGCCCTTATAATGAGAATGAGTACAGATGAAATTGAATTAAAGGAATTGTAGGATTTTATTAGAAGGTTGCATAAAGTCAACGATTTTTAGGCATCCTTTTGTATTTTAATTGAAATCTGTGATCAGTTTGTTGATTATTATTATTGTTTTAGGGTTTATATTATGAATTTTATAGTTAATTGAGTAAATTATTGTTTGAACTTTGAAGGATATTGTGTTGTGTTTTTTGAGATTATAACTAAACAGAGTAATATTTTTTTACATAAAGTAGCATACTGATAAAATTTACAAAATTTAAAACATAGGCCACCCATGATGTCGAATTCCATTAGAATATTAACATTAACATGTTCATTTAATCTATTATCTTTTATGAATTAACTCTCCCTAGGAAATGATTATCTTTTATGAATTAACATTATCTTTTATAAACCCACTATGTCCTTTTCATTTGTGTTAATATCATTATGTGGATCCGGTTTGTCTTTTCCATTGTGCTAAAGAGATGTTTTTTTCTTTATTTTTAAGCGAATTTTGGCCGTTTGCTATGGATAATCAGATACTCAATACAACTCATGCTGTGAGAGCTAGACAATTGCAAGCAATTAAAATATTTTGCTTATTGGTGGTTTTTATTATACGACTTAGAATGTTTACCAAAAAACATGTTAATTTACCTACTAGAGATGAAATTTTACAAAGACGATGTGTACGAGAAGAGATGTTACACGATCTTTCAAAAAGTGGTAAATGTCGTTAACTTATCCGTATGAGTGAGAAAGCTTTTATGACATTGTGCAATATCCTAAAGCGTGATGGTGGTCTTCGACCTACTCAACGCATGTCCGTTGAAGAGCAAGTTGCAAGATTTTTGCATATTGTAGGTAATGACTTGAGAAATCGGCTTGCCTCTTGGATGTACCGTCGTTCTGGATCAACAACCAGTCGATGTCTCCATAGAGTTTTACAAGCAATTATATCGTTAGAAAGTCATTATATTCAACAACCGAAAGGTGATATTGTCCCTAAAGAAATTCAAGAAAAAAAAAGAGTTTATCCGTTTTTCAGGGACTGCATAGGGGCAATTGATGGAACACATGTTCGTGTCAAGGTACCTAACAAAGATGCCCTTAGATATCATGGTCGTAAAGGATACCCGACAATAAATGTATTGGCTGCTTGTAAATTTGATTTAAAGTTTACATATGTTTTAACTGGTTGGGAGGGTACCGCATCGGATTCAAGAATAATAAAGAATGCACTAACTAGAGATGATAAACTAGTCATTCCAACCGGTAATACCTTAATCCGAATTTACTTAGTTGTGTAATTTTTGATAATAATACTAATTACAACTTATTTATAGGTAGATTTTGTTTAGTAGATGCGGGCTTGCCTCATACGATTACACTAATGACACCATATAGAGGTGTTAGGTATCATTTGAAAGAGTACTCCGCTCATGCCCCTAAGAATTCAAAGGAATTGTTTAACCTTCGTCATGCGTCATTGCGTAACGCAATTGAAAGAGCATTTGGTGTCCTAAAAAAGAGGTTTCCTATCATTAGAAGTACAACAGAACCATTTTACTCTTGTGAAACACAATCACACATCTTTTTGGCATGTTGTATTTTACACAACTTTTTACTAGAGGAAGATCGTGACAAAGATCTCGAAGATGTGGTCTTACATGAGGTGTTGAATGGATCAGAAGAAGAAGAACGTCATAGTACAGGAGATATACGTGTGGGTAATACCAGAGCAGATCAACTAATGAATTCAATTGCTAATGAAATGTGGACTAACTATTTGACTTATCCGAATGATGAAATAGATATGTCAAAGTAGTTCTAGAATAGTACATTTTAATTTTTCTATTTGACATTGTATTGATGATTGGTGTTTGAAATTATTATCATTATTACATTTCCCATTTGTAAATTTTTAATTATTTTAACTTTGTATTATTTATTTGTGTTACCACGAAGAAAGTCATCATGATCAAACTTGAAGTTAGTGGAAATACCAGTAAGAAGGAACAATTGAAGTGGACAGAGATTATGGATAATGCCTTCATTCAAGCAATGATAACGCAACAAGATAAAGGTAATAGAATCAATGGGACATTTACTACACAAGCATACGCTAATATGATTGAAGAGCTGACTACAAAACTTCCAAGAGAGATTACTAAAATGGAGATTACTAAAAACCATTTGAGGAATCATTTAAAAACACTAAAATTACGTTTTTCTCAATGGTATGATATTTTTCAAGGAACTTCATTGAATGGGTTCTCATGGAATCCTGATACTCAACTAATTGAAGCAGAGGATGAAGTATGGAATAAGTTGATAAAGGTAAGTGTTTTTAGTTTTAAAATTCCTTAAAATATTTATGTTATCATTTATAATACTAATTATCTTTTTTTTTTTTGCTTAACAGTCAAAACCCGAGGCTGCATCATTGAAGACAAAAAAAAGTGTCAAACTACAATGAACTATTAGCGCTATTTGCAAGGGATAGGGCGTCGGTTATACATGCTGAAACTGCTAAAGAAATGAATGCTCTATTGAACAATAATGACACCATTAATATAGAAACGATTACAGATGTGGATGACTTACTAGCGACCAATGAAATAACTTTGGAGAACGAGTACAATATTGAAGACGATATTCAAGTGTTAGGTACTACGCCTCCTCCCCCTGAACAATCTTCTAATGCAAAAAAGTATAAAATTAAAAAAAGAAAACTTGAGCAAGAAGATAAAACATTTAACTCAAAGCTTATAAATTGCTTTGAGAATGTTGCTAATTGTGTTGTAGATGGCAATAAAATATTAGATAGAGTTCATCATCGTGAGTATACAGGTGAGGAAATTTATAAGGAATTGGCGCCGATGGGTTTGGAGTCCCATGAAATACCGAAGGCTTTAGATTATTTAGCGACCAATCAGGCAAAAGCAAGGACATTATTTAGTTGTCCTCCTGAAATACGAATGGATGTACTTAAAGATATGATGGGTGCGGATAAATAAACGAGTCCAAAAGATGATTAAAGGATTACTCGATTTTTTTGTTTAGTGATTTCGGACAATTAAGACATTTTAATTTCTTTTCTTGGGTACTTTATTTTTTGGTTATGTATGTCGAAGATAATTGCTAGTTGAAGGATTCATGTTATTCATTGGTTGATTAGGTTTATGTGTATGTATATGTTTTGATTTCTGATATTTACTTTCCTACCATGCCGTTGAGGACAACAGCAGGTATTGCATCAAATTTAAATTACTTTCCATGTTGTTTAGAGAAAAAGAGTAAGCTGGGACCTGCATATAGGAGATCTGCATCTACAATTTTATTAGCATAAGCATTATTTAAAATCAATGGTGGACCCAGGACTTTTTTTCATTGGGGTCCATTTTTTGTGTAAGGATTTTTCACTACCAAACATTAAAATTTTCGGGTCGGTCAACGTAGTCGGGTCCGGGGCTAGGAAATAATGTAGAAGCATTTGGTGGACATGAAACCACTAGATTATATGTTTTATTTTGATGGAAAAAAATGAACTATAAGAACAAGGCATGTAAGACTTGAACTTGGGATCTATTTGTTGGAAGACAAGGGGATTTACCACCACACCATCTTTGCTTTTAATATTATGGGGTCCAATTAATTTATTTTATGGGGTCCTTGAAAATTTTAACATACCAGTTCTACTATTTTCTAAAAAAAAACTGGGGTCCGTGGACCCTGACCACCGACCCGGACCATGTGGGTCCGCCCCTGTTTAAAATGCTTTTTCATGCCACTTTCAAAGCACTAGCTGGAACCAATATTTTTATATTGTTCATTATAGCACAGTTACATAAAGAATAATACATTATAGGGTTGAGATCCTGTACAAACAGCACATAATGTGAGAACCATAAGAACAAATCTGAACCATCCAAATTCTAGATCAACGGTTTGTGTTGATTACAATTAAAAACCTTTGAATTAATAGAGATTATTATGCAACCAGGGGTAATAAAGTAAATGTGCTATTTATGGACCCCACCAAATCTCCGAACTATCAGATTGTTCCCCCTTTTTACATGCTAAGCGTATCCAACTAGAAGTACAACTCCTCCTTCCTAATTCCTCCATCGATATCTGTGCTACTTAAATATAAAAAGAAATCAACTTCTATCAAACACACTTTATTCAATCAAAACACTCTCAACATTGTGCTCTGATTAACCGAGAAAGATGTAGGATACGAAGAGTGTGCTGATCGACAACAAAGATCGAGAAAAGCTTGAATCTGGTAAGCATTTATCTCCAACTGTTCATCTTCTTTTTTCTAGTTTTTAGGGTTTTTTTTGGGGGGGGGGGAGTTGAATGGCGCTGGCTGTTGTTGAGGGAGATGTTCACGGCCGGCGGGTGTTGAAAGGGTGCTGACTATTGTTGCCGGAGATGTTCACGGCGGCTGTTGATGGGTGCTGACTGTTCTTGGCGGAGATGTTCACGGTGGGTTTTGACGGGTGCTGTCGGAGATGTGTATGGTGGCATTGACGGGTGGGTTCGGCAGGGTGTTGTGCTATGCTTAGGTTTATTAATTCACTTCATTAGTAAAATTTAAACTATAGGTTCATGGGTCCTGAAGATATCCATGATTTTTTATACTCCTTACCATTTTTGTGCTTGTCCGTGCCATTCGCCCCCTCCCCATAAACGATTCACTTTTGCTTTACCTGCCGGTGGGAAGTCATAAGTCAGCCATTTTTGGGACCTATGTATGCAAAAACCACACGAAAAAAATTAAAACTTATAATGGTCAAATGTGTTATTTTTCGAAATCTAATGGTGCAATGAAGTTTCAGAAGGGATAGTGCTGAGATTTAGAGAGAAAAAGAGATATTGAGTCCAATTTGGCCTTCTTAATACCATAAAGGTTTGTCCGTTTGTATAGTTTTGTGTCACATAGTGAGAATACAAGAGCCCATTATGCTAACATATGGGCCAAGAACTATACAGTTTTATATACCATTAAATTTTAAGTTAATAAATGTAAATTAGTGTTAGGTAAAGTCGAAATACACCTCAACTTTGTCATCCTTTTTATAAATAGTAACGGCGGCATTGAGGGGTGGGTTCGGCAGGGTGAAGTACCAAAAAAATGTAAAGTTTTCTTTTACAACAAAGTTTCAAACAAAAAGTTGTATTGTATTGAAGTCAGTTTATTGTATTGAAGTCACTTTTGGCAATGATTTACATGTGCTATATATATCCTGTACTGCGGGTATTCCGGGAAAAAAAATAATGTAGTGCTGACTTCAATAATGTGTGCTAACTTTAGTTTATTGTATTGGGGTTATTTTGAATAAAATAGTGTATAAATCATGTTTGAATAGTGTAGTGCTGACTTCGATTTAATGTGTCGCGGATAACAGGTGCTGAACATAGAAGCCAGTTGAACCAAAAATGGATGATATTATTGATGCTTTTGCATTGGACTCAACAAAAAAGAGAAACGGGAGTCAAGAAAGGAATGTAATGATGACTAGAAGAGGTGTGCTATCATTGTATTTATATGGTTATTTTCATTATGGTATTTACCTTTTTTGTTGATTAAATTGCATTTTTAGTCTCACCGAGAACCAAAGATAAAAAGGATGACAAAGTTGAGGTGTTCAAGGTTTTATCAAAGTCCCCTAAAGGTATAAACATTGAAATCGACACTATATTTTAAAATGTTAAAAAATAAAACTGTTTTATAAGGTTTGACTTATCTTCATGCAGGTCTTAAAACACCACGCTCCAACAAAGGAAAGGGATACAAGATTGATACAATTAAAGTGCCATTTAAAAAAAGTATGAAAGAAAAAACAATGTTGAGGTTTACAAAAGGTGATAACGGCTTGTATTATTATACAATTAACATTCCTTTTGAAAGTACTAATATATGTGATATTCCTATATTAAAAAATGTAGGAAACGGTTCAGAGGGATACAAAGAAAGAGGAGTAGATCATAAATCAAATATAGGTAAGCATTTTTGTTTTTGAACACATACGGATTTATTTGGTCAACTTTAGTGTTATTTGTTGATTTCTCTTCTAACAATAAGTTATATTTTACAAGGTCGTAAAAAAATAAAGAAAAAACGTGTGCCACTCAGCCATGTCATGACTCTGACGACAACTTCGTTGACCCACGTCCGCGAAATAAAGTCGAGCATTCAACATGCGATAATGTCGATGCACCATACATAGCCCTATCGACCAATAGAATTAGAATCCGAAACAGCCCAATTCTGGTAAGCTTGAAGAGGTACCGTTAAATGTTATACTATATGCTTATAATTATTCATATGATTATTAGTAACTAATATTGGTTAATAATATGAATAATCTTATCTAGGAGTGGAAAGAAATGATTGAAAGTAAAGTCGATCAACTGGAAAAGTTCGTCAAGAAGGTGCAAAAACTAATAATTGAAGCAGAAAAAGCTTACCCACAATTTGCGGGTATAAGGGAGGCAATTGCATCTTGGGACTCAAGCTTCATTAGAGAAGTTGTGGAGCCAGAAAAAGTGTTTAAATATCAAAATCAAAAGTACACGAGAGAGGTTCCGAAAGTTGTGATCGGTAAGTCTTATTAATATGTATTGGTTCGGAATGATATTGATACTGCAAATTAGTTTTATATGTATTGTTAAAATATATTTCCATCTAATATATAATGATTGTTATGATTTTGGTTGTTAACTGTTCATTTAAATAAGATCCAAGAGTTGAAGAATGTAAGTTTGATAATGAAGACGATATTACGTGTTCATTACTGCAAGAGATAGGCGTTGCGTGTGAAAAGGCCAGTTCGGAGTCGGAGAAAAAGGGAAAGAAACTCCAAGTTCCAGCAGTGGAAGAAATGCCATCATTTGACTTAGTTCTGGCAGGTTTGTCACCGGAGAAGGATGATAAAGCATCAAAAATGGTGTTAGTTGTACATGAACCGCGTCCGCCTCATTTAAAAACAATACCTGAAGCAATGTGATCACCTTATGCACAAAAAAAAAGTGGAAATCTCAGGTGTAAGGACCAAAGTTGAAGAAAACGTTGCAAAAAAAATCTTTGCCGCTCACCTTAACAAATGGTACGTTTTAAATTTTGGTTGTCTACTCGCAAACTCCAATTTTACTATTATAAGTAAGTGTTCTCATCGTTTATTAAATGTAGGGATTACATATTCGAACCGAAGGAAAGAAAGTGGAGGTGCCCACTGCCCACGGGTATCAGTTGAAACCTTTCATCCCCAAGTTTGGCTTCACATTTCATTGTTGAATGTATGGGCATACATCCTAAACCAAGAAGAGAAATTTCGGAATAAAGTAGACCCGCCACGCCTATTTTGCTCATGTGAAATGTTGGTATGTAATTTCTATGATATATTAGTACATATTATTATGCATATAGTAGACTTACAATAAACGGCTATGTGCTATGTTACGCAATATCATGAACTAACTGTGCTGCTATCCCTAATGTGATTGATATTAGACTGCTAAAGATTTTGTGGGTCTGGGGGATGATGTAAAGGAGGCCGCACGCGCAAAAAAATTTAGCAAGTCACTGGGAGATATATTGGAAACCACAGGAAAGAATGATCTTGCTGATACGGAACTCCTTATCATACCAATGCTACATAGTAAACATTATTAAGTAATATGTTTCAACCTTAAAAAAAGATCAATACAAGTGTTGGACAATATGACGGGAGGAAGTTATGATAGTAAATCGTATGGCGGCCAACCACGAATGCTTGTAAGTGTAACTATTTTAAATTATTAAAAACAATTACTATTTTAGCACACTAATATTAATGCGTATTGAAACAGACAACTATTTTATGTCAATATTTGAGAGAAACTAAACACCCAGCTGCAGAAGACCTATTGAGCTGTGAACCAACCAGATTGGAACTTAAATGGAGAACAATAAATAATTCGAATGATTGTGGTATCTTCGCGATGAGACACATGGAATATTTCAAGGGATAAACAACGAAAAATTGGAACTGTGGGTTGCAAAAAGAATCACCAGATCAAGTATACGATTTAAATGATCTACGGTTAAAATATTTAGCCAAAATCCTATTGTCAGACCTTAACACGAACAAAGAATTTGTGTTGGATGAAGTCCGTCAATTTAAAGCGTTGGATCTAGCTTCGAGAAAAGAACACATGAAAGATGCATATAAAAGGATAAACACGGGGGTGACCGAATTCTAATTATTTAGTTAGCACTTTTTTTCGAACTCAGTGACTATGTTATTTTGGTAATACTTTTAGAACATTGCATATGGTTTTTTTGTTAGTAAGTATTTCTATGTTTAGAACAGTACATATGGCTTTTGGGTTTGTCGGTATTTTGAAGTTCTTGCATATTTTAGATGATAGTATGCGTCTTATCAATTTAAAGTTTTTTAGTTTTAAACATAGTTCATAATATTGCACAATTAGCACTTTTGGTTATGTCACACGAGACTGAATTGATGTTGGTGTTGATTTACAATTGACGTATAGGTTTGACTATGACTTTGTGGAGGATATGGAACAAATCCGTTGACTGCATTCTGTACTGACTAATGATATCTACAGATTGAAAGTTAGCCGATGTGAAGTTGGCATGAATCGGGCACGTTTTTTGAATCTGATTTGCGGGTTGAATAATCACCGGTGCTGGTGTGTAAAGGTCAACCGGGTACAGTTGGCTTACGGGTTGGGCAGGTTTACCATTACCACCGTTTTTGGCTTTTTTTCTATCGCGTTTTCCAAAACTCGTCTTTATCAGTAGCGCGACAATGGTCAGCACTTGAAATGCCATTGCCCCAAAAGAAATACTTTGACTCGTTTTTCAAGAAAACGGGCCGAATAGGGACATTCTTTTACCAACAGGGGTTCATGTTAATCAAATCACAAGTTAAAAGGAAACTTTACCACATCTTGTTGTGCTATGTCAAAACTAGCACGTTTGATAACTTATAAACATATGAATCACACCAAATTCTTACTGATATTATAAATCTTAAAGGCCAGTTCAAACAAAATACTACCAAAAAAAACGCATATTGTTGTGCTATGTCGAAAGCAGCACAATATTTACTTATAGACGTTTGAAACACACAAAAATACTTACTGAAATTAAAAATGTTAACGTCCATTAAAAACAAAACAATACGATCTAACAGTTGGTAACAATAGTCATAATGCGGAAAGAAAAGCACTGGACTGTAAAAACCATAAAAACTAAAAAATTTGATTAACTTGCTTCCGGTTTTTTATCACATTTACGCTTGTCGTGCTCGTGAGAACCACATATACCACATGTCCTTTGCTTCCTTGGTTGTTTAGTAGAAACTTGCTCAAAAGTAGACTTAATCCGTTTTTTGAAACCACACCCCTTAGTTCTA
Source organism: Helianthus tuberosus (assembly GCA_030545235.1). Lineage (NCBI taxonomy): Eukaryota > Viridiplantae > Streptophyta > Magnoliopsida > Asterales > Asteraceae > Helianthus > Helianthus tuberosus. The sequence goes on along the minus strand of CM060397.1, from coordinate 93,634,015 downwards.
ATACCAACCGGAGCTCGAACACTATCTTTATCAGGTTGCTTAAACCCAAGCAAAGTAGCAATTCTGTCCTTCTTCTGTATAGGTTGAGAAGACCCACAAATCTCATCTAGTTGAGCTATATCTCCTTTAACTTTATCTCTATACAACGCCAGCTTCTCCATGTCCTTTGACAATTTATCAACAATATACTCAGTCCCAATCATAATTTCACGTACAACTTTATTAACACCGTCCACTGTCTGATTAGCTTCGGCGTTCTCCTTAACTGACGTAACAGTCTTCCCTGGGACAACATCTCTCGTCCATCTTCTCATAACATATTTTTTTAGGAAAAGTTTCAACCTTAGACATCTTTAGCACCAAAAATATGTGCCTACATAGCACACCATATTGTTCATACCTACCACAGCTACAGTTTATTTCCATATCATCTTCTCGAAAAAGCACCCGACGAAAAAAAATATAAGAATAAATTGTCACACCCTGATATTTCCACGTATTACCGGTGGGCCCGGTGGGGAGTATCGTGACGTAGTTGATATCATCATAGTCAAACAACACAATTTTAAATGCACAGCGGAAGCAAAAGATAGATTTATTTCAACCGAATAAATTGTAATATTAAGTATCACAAAATAGTTGAAACAGATCCACAGGCGGATCAAATAAAAAGGAAACATAGTTCATCAGACTTAAATGCATCCAAGCTTGCGAAACTCTTAATGATGCTAAGGAGAGGCCAGCCTATTACGCTTAGTACCTGCACTTAACCTTTTTGGGAAAATACGCCAGTTTACATTGGTAAATACAATTAACTGACTCGTTTTGAAAACATTTATGAAAATTGATTTGAATGCACAAGGCACAAAACTTTTTATAACTTGGGATAATTATTTATATATAAACTTGTAAAAGAATTACATGTTTCTTATACGTTCAGTAGCCCTGATTGACGTCGGGTTAAAGATTAATAGACACACCACATGATATAGTCCCGCGGCGAGTTATTCCCGTAACCGGCGGTGATACCTTATTATTTATTTATGCACTGTCGGGTGTACGCCTACACCCCGTGCTTAGGTCGTGGCCATTTCGTAAAATGATGCCAAGGATATCGGGGACATGGTCATTAACCCCCCAAAGGCTTTAAGCAAACAAAACAATTTAAACGGGACATTTCAATAAATTAATCTTCATACAATTAAAAATTCAATGCCCGACCAAGCGGTATTTTATATACCGTACCCCAAGCCCGTATAGGGAAAATAAGTTAAAAGTATTTACCTGAGCTAAATATAAATTCAATCCCAGCCGTATATCAAATCAGCAAGTACAGATAGCTTTTACTGGGCTCCTAAATCTGGAACGAAGGTTTTTAATAACCTATTAGATTCCTAACGGGTCTTTAATTAAGCCTATGCTTAGACCGGTTAGTTTTAAAGGAGGATACGGTTCAAAACGCATGATTAAGTGAGAACCGGATTAGAAAGTGGTTTAGACCCGACAAGCTTGTATACTTGTGTATTAAGGGTAAACTAAACACATTCTGGATTTTGAGATAGAAATGATAAGGTTTGACCCGTTTCGGCTAATTTATGCAAACTAGTTACATAAGCCGATCCGAACGCGAAAAGTGCGTAACGGGTAACCACATGAGTCATGAACAGGTTTCCTAAGTTAATATGCCTTAAATATGTTGTGATATCAGTAGAATATCTTCCATTATGCCCAAAACGAGTTAAGACCAATTTATGCCCCGTAGGGGTATTTTGGTCAATTTAAAGGTTATAAGAGAGTTTAAATATTAATCTGAGTTTCAGGTCTGATATAATCAGTAAATATACTTAATTTAATAAGTTATAACAGTAGGATATTACATATATGTGAAATTTACCATTTATAACCAAACTATGCACCGAAGGGGCATTTTGGTAATTTCACCTAAGGTTTAAAGGTCAAATCTGGAAATCTGAGTTTAAAACTTTTGCTTATTGCTAAAGTATAATAATTTACTTAAAATATTAGTAGGTATCTAGTCTTATATATATATAATAGTTTTAATACATGCTATGCGCTTAAAACACGTAAAAAGACGGTTTTAAGCGATTTCCGGGTTTTATATGAAAAGCTGATATTTTTATTATTTCAGAAGGCTTAAAATATTTTATTTATCATATTAGATCAGTAGAAAAAGGTTTGGTGTTAAAAAGATTTGTAAAACTCATTTTATAGGCCAAAAGGGCAAAACTGACAATTACCGAATCAAAGCTAGAACCCTATGTTATGCTCAGCCTAAAAATAAATAAAAATCTTCAAAAATCCCAAAATATTATTTTATATCAGTAGGTAAAAAGTTTGGTATCAAAAATTGGGTTTAGATAGGCTTTATGCTAATTACGTCGTTTAATTAATAAAAAGCTTTTCATTTACGCTAATGAGCATAACTCCTAATCTAGACCTCAAACTGATGTCAAATTTTAGGGACAAGTTTATAAATCAGTAATGAAGATTATTGTCCTCTCACATTTTCAAAATTCTCGTTTTAAGGTCAAAGGGGCATAATAGTCAACATTTAGGCATATAACGGAAACATGCATATGAATCGGATAACTAAGGAACCAAGTTGTATAACCTCAGAGGGTTACACTAACCTATAACCTGGTCCTAAAAGAATCCTAAGGCATATCTAAACCAAGCTAAATCGGGTCAGAACTGAAAGTCAAAGCAAAAGTCAACTTTTGCGACTTTCGGTTCCGAACCGAGCCTATACTTAGAATTGTCGGGTTGAATCATGCTTAGGCATGTTCAACTAATATTTACCAAGTTATTAAGGTGAGAAAACTGATTTTATGGCTTTTATTTTAATAGTTATGAATTTTATTGAAAACTAACCCGTTTGACTTTTATTTGACCTGTTGGTGCACTACATCTGTCGACTTCGTCTTGTATCGAGTCTTAGTTTTAGATTGTTAGATTAGGGCACGTTTTACGAGAAAACTGGAGAGAATTTGTGATTTAGAGAGTAGGTCTGCTTATACGGACATAGGAGGTCCGCTTATGTGTCATGTCCGTATATGGGAACCTATTTGGTTAGGTCCGCTTATTCGTACATGTCCGTATATGGGAACCTACCTGTTCAGGTCCGCTTATACGAACATGTCCATATGTGGGGACCTACCAACTCTATAAATACCCCATAAGCGGATCTCATTTGTAACTTTTGAGAGATTCCATACCGAGGTGCTACCGGTGTGAGATTTGAATGTAAACGTTGTAATATCAATCAGAAAAGTGATTTAAGTGAAGATCTAGCTGTTTCTACGTCAGGTACTTGTTTTCCGCACCTGTATCTGATCAAATCTCCTCTGATAGACTCGTTCGGGTCAAAACACGATCCTACAAGTGGTATCAGAGCTTCAGGAGGAGGAGTTCTATAGAGATTTGCTGGATTTCATCTAAAATTCTTACTTCTACACCTTCTTTCTTCATCAGAACGAGATTTTACGGTCGGAATTCGCTCAAAATTTCACAGATTGTAGATTATTGATCATTGTCAAATCCCTGAAAGTTTGACCTTAAAATTCACACTAAAAATGGTTCAAATTAACCTCCAATTAAGGTCCGTTTTTATGAACAAGGCACAGTTCCGCTTTTGTGAACATTCAGGTTCGCTTTTTCGGACACTTTTTGAGAAGATCCGCTCCAAAGGTTCGCTTATTAGACACCTGATCCGCTCATTTGACATCATAGTTCCGCTTTTGTGTCACTCCTAAGCATCTAGGTTCGCTTTTATGTCAACCCTAGAGATCTAGGTCCGCTTTTATGACCATCGAAAACACCTAGGTCCGCTCTAAATTGCATAAAGGTCCGCTTATAAGACCTTTCAAGTTTGCTCAAGAGGTCCGCTTGTAGTTACATTTAGTTGGGGTCCGCTCTTGTAGATCCGCTAATTCGAACATCAGGAGATCCGCTTATTCGAACATCAGGAGATCCGCTTATTCTAACATCAGGAGATCCGCTCCGCTTATTCGAACATCAGGAGATCCGCTTATTCGAACATTCTGGTCCGCTCATTTGAACATTCTAGTCCACTTAAACTCAGTTCACGTGTTTAATCAGGTTTATTATCATTTGAGGCCCAATCAAAGTAAACCGCATATATGTCCATTATATCGAAGCATGTGTTGAAAGATAAAGTGTGTCGATTTTGTTCAGGAAGTGCATGTGAACAATAGAAAGTGTCAGACATTATAAAATTGTTTGATTCAAGAAGTGAATTGTGAGGTCCAATGAGATTTTAAATGTATGCTTTAAAAGTCTTCGAGTTGTCAGTATACTGAAGTCGTTGAAGTGATAAAGGTCAAATTGAAGTAATTGGGTTATATAGTGTCAGTTTAGTGGGGTGTGCATAATTTGTCGGATTAAAATTTACGGCCCAATTACAGTTTGAGGATTAAAATTCATTTAAATGTCACGGCCTATGTAGTGTGATTTTAGTTGTCAGCCCATTACACGGCCCAATCAATCACGGTTTAAGTTTGTCAGTCCATTCAAAGGTCCAGTCCACTTGAACTTTGAACCAGTTCGTTTGGAAGTCGAACAAGTTGTTTGGAAGTCCAAGTCGTGTTTTGTGAACCAGGTCGTTTGAAAAGGTCGCTTGAATTCAGTTTAGATTGCTTGAAACTGTACCAGTTTGTACGGTTTGGAGTTCACAATTGTCAAAAGTTCATCCGGTCGTTCGAAAGTCCATCAGTTCGCACGTAGTGAGTCTGGTTGTTTGAAATTGATCCGAGTCATAGCAGTTCTCACGGTTTGCCAATTTAAACCTCAGTTCGCACAGAATATTCATCAGTTCGAATGATTCAGTTCGCACAGAGTATCAGTTTGATTCAGTTGTTTTGATAAGTCTTTAAACTGATTATGTTTTTTGTTTGTTTGTCTATGTCAGGTGTTTCACGAGGTGAACTAGTTAGTTTGAAAGCTTGTTCGAGAAACATGGATTCTGAATTCTACAACGCGTTTGCTTCAACACCGACTACTCCGGGTGACATTGCTAAGAACATGAACATGGAGAATGAAACCGGAACAATGCAAAAACCCCCGAAACTTATGGGAATTGAAGATTATCACGGATGGAAGAAACGGTTTGAAAATTGGGTTCAGGCGAATCATCTAAAAGCTTGGGAGAGCATCGAAACTGAATATGAGAGGCCAAAGAATTCAGCGGGAGTTGATAAAATAATTTCAGAGTTCACGGAGCAAGAAAGAGAGAGTTACAAAGGAGAAAAGATGATGATCAATTTGTTACAACAAGCTGTTAAAGAAGATATATTTGTGTTGCTTCAACATGATGAAAACGCTTATTCTATTTGGGAAGCTCTTAAAACAAAATTCGAAGGAAGTACTGAGATGCTTCAAAGTAAAGCAGCATTGCTAAAAAAGGAGTTTGAACTATTTGCGTGTATGCCTGGTGAAACAACAAAGAGTCTTATTGAAAGATATTGTCATCTTGTACGCACCATGTCACAATTGAAGATTACAAAAACTCCAGCAGAATGGGTTGAAAAGCTTGCTGACGCGTTACCGCAAAAGGAATGGAGTACATATCTGATGATATTAAAGAATTCCGGACAGTTTAAAAGGTTATCGATTGCACAGTTTATAGAAAAGTTGGAGGCACAGGATCTGGAGCAGCAGAAAATTGCTAGAATGAATAGTTCAACTCATTAACAAGATATTAAATTGTACTATAAAGGAAATGTTCAAACTGCTGAAGCCAGTCCAAAGATACAAACTGCATTTAGTGCTGGAAATCAGTCTACACCAAGCAGTCAAGGATCAGTCAACACTAGTGGGTTCTCAACGGTAAATCCTCCAAGTGTTCAAAGTGCATCTGCTGGAAATGGGCATTCGATTCAGTGTAATGTAGCTTTACATCTTCAAAATGGTCAAAATTATTCTGAAGAAGTTGTAAAGCATCATATGGGATTATTGGTCACTGCATTAGAGTCTTATGAAGGGTTGATTGCCGGAAGAATTGGCAATCCAATGCTCACAAAAGAAGATTATGATCAGATTGATGCAGAGGAGCTGGAACTAATGGATATTAAATGGGCATTGGCGAGCGTTTTGAGGAGAGCAGAAAAGTTTAGATTGATTACAGGAAGAAATGACTTCTTGGATGCAAACCTTTCTAATCTAGGATTTGATAAATCTAAAGTTGTCTGTTTTCGTTGCAGGGAGAAAGGACACTTTAAAAGAGAATGCAAGAATCAGGAGCCGAGAGGAGCAAAGGAGTCATCTGGGAAAGATGATTATTATAGGAAAACCATTTATCAGCAAATCACTCATCAACCGCATCAACAAAAAGAAGCTCAAACGGCACATGGAAGAATGATTGAAGATGCAAACAAGAAGGCTTACTATGGCATCATGGATCAAGATGACGAGAAAGTAGCTGATGGTTTTAGCTGGGACAAATATATTCCAGCTGATCCCAATGTTAAAGCTTTTATTGCTCAGATTGTGCAAAAGCCAGAGTTGCTGAAGGAGTGGATGGATGTGATGTCAGATAATGAGGAGAGTCAAGATGGAAAATCTGTTTTCTCTGAAAACAGTTCAACAGATAACAGTGATGATGAAGAAGTTGAACAGATAAATATTGGAAAATCTCATTTATCTTCTGACAGTTTTGAATTTTATTTTGCAGATAAATTGAAGAAAATCAAAGAGAGAAAAGCTGCAAAAGAATTAAAAAAAATCAAAGTGATTGAGAAAATAGTGGAAGTTGAGAAGATTGTGGAGATAGAAAAGATAGTTGAAGTCACAAAACCCTGTCTTACTTGTTTAGAGTCTTGTAAACAATGTATAGAAAAAGATGAGAGGTTTAGTGAGTTAGAAAAGTTGAAAGAAAAGTTGTTGTTTGATGTAAAAAATTTGAAACAGTCATATGATGTATTGAATAGAACTGTGAATAGTCTGGAAAAGACTAACTCTGAAAGAGAGAAAGCTTTGAAGATGTTGAATGCAACCATGATGACAAAGCAGAAAGAGATCAACTTGTACATAGAAGAATGTGCAAAGTGGAAGAAAGAGTTGGATAGTGAAGCAACTGAAAATGAAAGAATCAGAAGATTGCTGCAAAGTTACAAAGGTTGTGATTACATAATTGATAGAATTTATCCAACGGTTGAAGGATTTGAAGCATTTCAAGGTGAAGAAACAAAGCCAAAGAAGAAAAAAGATACTGGTAAGAAACAGGGTGTCTGTTATAATAAGTGCCCGCCTCCGATTTGGGAAGGGTATTCGTCTAGAAAACCAAATGAGGAGCAATTAAAAAAGGCAGTCAATATAAAGTTGGAGTCCGAGATAACCGATGTTTTACCGGATAATATTGATGTCACATTCACAGCGTCCGACACAGATCATGAGTCAGAACTGATAAAAAGAGTGGTTGATCAGGTGTTGGATAAGGATGAGGAGTCAGAGTCAAAATCCGAGTCCGAAAGTTCGTGTCAGTCTGTCGGAAGTTCGAGTTCGTCCGAAAAGAGTTCAAAGTCGTCGGGAAAACGGGTTTACAGTAAAGAGTTTTTGTTGTCAAAATCTAATTTGAATGATGAAACATTTGAAGTTGTGTATACTTTGAATGATTCTGACAAATTATATTTTGATAAAGAGTTTCCAATAAGAGGTGTCAAAACTGATTTGATAAAAAAGGTTTTCAAACTAACAGAAATTAATATTTCTGAAATAAAAGATGAAAATCTTAATGTAAAACCTAAACCTTACACCTCAAGAGTACAACAACGTTTGAACAAGAAAAAGGGTTACAATTCTGGTTCTGGTTTTCAAAAGAAACCAAACCACAATCGTAGCTACAAAAAGAAAGGACTTGGTTTTATTCCACCTGAAAACTATAAAAATGAAAAATATGTTCGAGATTATAAATCAAAAATGACATATGTTGCAGGAACTAGCCATGAAGAAGAAGCAAAGAGCTCATTCTGGAAACAGTCAAACCATGAGTTTCTTGATGAAAAAATGAAGAATGGAGCTTATCAAAGGAAAGAAACAAGAATCTGTTTCCGATGCAATGAAGCTGGTCACATTGCATGGAACTGTCCGAAAGCGACAAATACAAAACAGGGAGTTTCTGGAAAACTAAAAGAAGTTGTTGTTGATAAAACCGAACCACTAACTGAAAAATTTAAAGTTTTCAAAAATTCAACACTTGAAGTTGGTGAATGTTCGAAGAGATTTTACAAGCGAAGTGTGAAACTTGACAGCCAAAAATGGGTTGTTAAGAAATCTGAAGTAAAATCTGGCGATGAATCTGATTCCACAAAATCAGAGGAGCCACAGTTTGATGAGAGTGATGAAAACTCAGTTCCTTCAATGGATGATGAGAATTTTCCACCATTGAGGACTGAGAATTTTAAAAGGAAAACTGGAAAGTCTGAAATCTCAAATCAGGGTTATTCTAAAAAGGATAACTTTGATGTTGAGAAAGCGTTTAATGGGAAAGTGAAGAAAATTTTCGGAAAAATGGTTGAAGGGAAAGTAAAAGGGGTAAAGGAATTTTATGCTAAAAAGAAAGCAACTTACACTCCAACTGCTTCTGAATTGAAAACACCCAAGGCTGGTCAGGCTTGGGTGGACATTTTCTTTGCTTGAAAAACCTGACTTGCCGGAGATCCCAAGTTTGTAATTGTGGATCAGGAATCGGCATCTTTCATGTTTAATTAAGTTGTCTTGAAAATGCTTGAAATTGTTAAAATTTTACAGGTTGAATGACTTCGCCGGAGCTTCCAGGTTGGTAAGTGTGAAGCAGGAATCGGCATTTTGATTGGTAAAATGGTTTGTGTAGAGGTTTTATTCCTACATATGTTTTAAATGTTGTATATTCTTACAAGTGGTAAGAGGTTTCTTAATTGCAAACAGTGAATCAAGGACATTAAGTTATACTTGATTTACTACAGTTGATAAAACTGACAAGATGATGAACCACATCCCCGTACTTAAACAAGTGGTAAACTTACAAGTGGTAAAAACAAACTCATTTTCTGGAAAAATCATTTTGATTAAAACAAACTTAAGTGTTTTGAGATCTAAATGAGAAAATGGTTTGTGATAGGGGGAGTTCTGATTGTTTATGCCAAGTGGATGGCGAATTGAAGTGATTCGATGTCAGTTGTCAAGTTTTTGTACAGTTCATGTTATGTTTCAAGTGGGTCAAGAGTCTAGTAGTTTTCAAATTTCCTAAAATGTGTTTGCATTTTAGGGGGAGTAGAAGTTTTCAGAAAATCCAAAAACATTTGAAAATATGAAAAAGACAAAAACATGATAAATTCAAAAATGAGTTTTTGTGTCAAAGAAGAGGAAATGATAGTACATCAGTAGACAGTCACAGTATGCTAAAGAAATGTAATGTTTAAATAGCGTTAAACAGTCTCACTGATGATATGCCGATAGGTTTTTACACAATTAGTAAGCTTTTTCGGGATATAAACTAAATTTCAAACTTGCTTATTTCGTGGGGAACACTACTTGGATATATAGGTAACCCCTGAAATCTCGTTTGAAAGGTCCCTCTTTCTGAGATACTAGGTCTTTATGCTCAGTGATATCTGGGGTATTATCCCGGGACTTCTGATTTTGCGGAAGCAATGGCCTAGTCCCCGGAGAATACTTTCCGTATGCTTGAAATATAGCGTCGCCCTCAGCAAATTAATGAAACAATAAAATTGATAGTCATTGCTGTTGTAATCAAAAGATCCTCTAAAGGGGACCCACCAAAAGTCGAAGCCGTCATCTCTCTGCGTATCGAAAGATCGACCTGAGCTCTCACGGCCCTCGTACTATAATTTATTCCCCTGACAGATATCATCTGTGGTATACTCACCTGTAAGACTGAATATTGGGATCTGGATACGGGAGTATATTCAAGAGGTGGGACACATGAATGAGTTTAAGTCTTTAAATCACCTAACTCATATCCTGAATTAGTTGAAATTTGTGTGAAAATTTAAGTGGATCAGTATATCGGCAATCTAAGTGAATTGTTTAATTCCTAATGTGTAACTAAGCTCAACGGTACTCGTGACTTGTCATAAACTGATATGATCCTCTTACACAAACTCACAAAAATATTATCTGTAAATATTTCTTTACTGCATTTCTTTACTTTCAAAAATCCAAAAAGATTTTGAGTGTGTTTTAGCATAAACTTTTGAAAAAGTCAAAAAGATTTTCGACAACTGATGTTGGAAAGCTGATTGTCAAAATTCCAAGTGCTAAACATGATGACATTGTTGTGAGGGGGAGTGTGTTTTAAAATGTCAAAATGTATTTTCTAAATCATCAAGTGGTTCATCATGAGTTTGTGATCTGAGGGAGAGTGATTGTTGTTGCTTATGTTAATGAGAGGGAGTCATCTGATTATATCAGAATGTTGGTGCATTTAAATTGTTAAATTTAGAAATTCATTTCTAGGTTAAGAATGTGCAGGAATAGTCAAGTTTCGATTCTGAAAATGAATTGCTGTGAAAGTCAGACAAAGATCCTGAAGCAGATGTTGCTGAAGAACAAAGGAATGCCAGCAAATCGTTAGGGGGAGTCTGAAGATTTTCAAAGTCAAGAGGAGAATATTGAAAAAGATAGAGAGAGAAAAGCCCAGAGACTGATCAAGACTAAAGAAGTGAAGACACAGCATTGTCGTGACTCGATAGTCGACTCGTCAACATCTGAGGGGGAGTCTGTTGGTGCACTACATCTGTCGACTTCGTCTTGTATCGAGTCTTAGTTTTAGATTGTTAGATTAGGGCACGTTTTACGAGAAAACTGGAGAGAATTTGTGATTTAGAGAGTAGGTCCGCTTATACGGACATAGGAGGTCCACTTATGTGTCATGTCCGTATATGGGAACCTATTTGATTAGGTCCACTTATTCGTACATGTCCGTATATGGGAACCTACCTGTTCAGGTCCGCTTATACGAACATGTCCATATGTGGGGACCTACCAACTCTATAAATACCCTATAAGCGGATCTCATTTGTAACTTTTGAGAGATTCCATACCGAGGTGCTGCCGGTGTGAGATTTGAATGTAAACATTGTAATATCAATCAGAAAAGTGATTTAAGTGAAGATCTAGCTGTTTCTACGTCAGGTACTTGTTTTCCGCACCTGTATCTGATCAAAACTCCTCTGATAGACTCGTTCGGGTCAAAACACGATCCTACATGACCCGACAATTTAACTAAGTAAACGTGGTAATTAGGAGGTGCCCTTTTGAGGGTTTAACACCTACCTAATTACGGTCATGTAGCCATGTTTGTTACGAACAATGGCTCAACCATTTAAAAGTCAAAGCGTTTATCAAAACGCTTGACTTTTCGGCTATAAACGCTAAACAATTAAACTAAGCACGAAAGGACACTTACCAAGGGTCCAAGCAAGGAGGTTTTGATCCTAAATTCTCAGGTATGAAGAGCAAGGTCTCCAACTTAGAGAATTCAGAAAACAAGTGTGAATGAGAGCAAGACCAAGAGGGGTATTTATAGGTTTTTGAGAACCGTTAGGATCGTTTCTGTAAACCGTGATTCAATCTGGACCGTACAAGTATCACCCATGGTTTTGGAAATCTATGGGTGCCCAAAATAGTCCCTAGAAAACTTAAAAACCACTTGCAACACCTGGAAACAGTTGGAACAGGCTGTAAACTGATTTTTGCAAACCTGACAGGTTCACACGGGCCGCGTAAGGTTCTATGGGAACTTACACGGGCCGCCTGAGGTTCCCAGATCAGCAACAAGTTTTCTGAAATTGCAGTTTTGGTCCATGTGAGCTTTTAAGGTCACGTTTGGCACGCTTAAGGCTTGTTAAGCTATTTACAAGGCTCTATAATGAAGCCTAATCATAGGTAACGTAAAACATGCTTGAAAACTTGTCGGATATCGGTTCGTTTGGTCGTACGGTCACGTTGTTCGTCTAGTTACGACAAAACACGAACGGACGCGAAAAACGATCCAAATTGCGCGACGAATGGAATTTTATCAAGGCAAACACTAAAATAAAATATTTTAGTGCTTACATAAATTTTTGGGTGTTCGGATATATTCAGAATGCAAGATATGCGCGAAAATGCAAACTTGTGCACTTTTTGACACTTTTAGTCCCTACATGACGTAAAAGTTTATTTTTGCGCACCAAACACCTCTAAGATTATATCTAAGCTATATAAAGAATAAATGGGGTATGTTTAACTCATGGTCATATTCCAGAAGGTCCGTTACCATACGAATCGGCATACTTTAGTAGTTTGACGCAATTAGTCCTTTAATTGCGCAAAGTAGCACGAAATGTTGTTTAATGATATCCAAGCCTTCCTTGGACCATATTGATCATTCCCAAGCATATAATTAAATATTACTACACTCTCGCTCGCTTAAATGGTCACCGAAAGGCGTATATTCAAAAGTTGACGCTTTAGGCCCCTCTATTGCGCAAACTTGCGCATCTCATCATTTAATAGCATTCAAGCCTTATCTAATCCATATTAGGCATTCTTGAAAGTATTATTAAACATCACGATGCTTCAGGTTCGCTAAAAGGTCATTCAGAGGTATAATTAAACATATTGACACTTTTAGCCCCTCTAACTTGCAAAGTTGTGCGTAACTTTACTTATAGGCATAAAAACCTTAGTCGGCCAATAATTAGCATTCCCGAGAGTATAATCAAATATCATGAAGCTCCCGGTTTGTTAAAAGGTCACTCAGAGGTAAGAATTAACATGTTGACGCTTTTAACCCTTTATTGTGCAAACTTCAAATTAATTACGCAAACGGCTACACTCGATCGTCAAGTGGCTCATTTGTGAATATAATTATCATGAGAGGTTATTTAGGAACTTATTTCAGGTATGCTAACACTTCCAGTCCTTTCATAATCAAAGTTTTCGATTTTTTTTGAAAAATTAGTCCCTTAAATTCAATGTTGGACTTTATTAGGGTTTATTACACGTGTCAATACACCATTGGACGTGATTTTACGAGGTGTTACATAAATGAACATAAAATAACTATGGATACTAGTACATTTGAAATTTAACTAACTAACCTCACGCAAGTCTGAACCTTCAACATCTAAATCCTTAATTGAAAACTTAATAAATTCATCAACTTGTTCAACGTTCATAGAGTGTGATTCTGTAACACCGAGGAGTAACTCATGCTGAAGATCATTAAATATATTCCTGGTATATATTTCATTAGCTTCTCTCTCTAAATTTAAATCCGTAACCCAATCTGGAGTTGTATTCCTTGTGTCGTGATCATTTTTCCGGTGCTTGTATCGTTGTGACTCAATTGCCGTTTCAAAATGACTGATGAATTCAACAAGGGTATGACTGCTGCTTCTAAATTGCCCAAAAAAACGATTCTCGCTCTCTGAACGAGATGTTGTTCGCATCAAACCTGACATGTTCTCGTGATGATAATAAGCAGGGATCCAATCATTCCTAATTGCATACATATCGGACAACCATTTGTTTCTAGTCAAATGAAAATCACTCATGATTTCTTTCCACTTTTCCTCAAAGTCCTCCGGCTGAATTGCATCAGTCCAAACAATGTCACAAATGCGTTGTCTAAAAGACTTATCTTTCTTCAACGTCGGCCCAACCTTTAAACCAAAAAATTACGTTAGAAAAATACAACTACATTAACATAGATCTTATTGTATCATCAAATTCTAATAAAACAAATATTTAAAGTAGAATACCATATACATTAAATAACAATTAATATCCCGTACACTTATGAATATCATTACATTTTCAGCAACCTTTTTCATGATGTGCCACATGCACAGCCGGTGTCGACTCGTAGTAAACACCTCCCGTATCGCCTTTTTCATCGTGGGGTCTTGATCAGTAACAACTACGCGTGGTTCCCGTCCATAACATTTTTAAAAGCCGATAATAACCAATTATATGACTCAGCAGTCTCCGATGCTAACAGAGCAGCACCAAAGGTAACGTTCTTGTGATGATTATCTATGCCGGTGAAAGGGACAAATACCATGTCATATCTGAAAAATGACCAACATTAATAGTGAACATCACTGCATAATATAATACAAATAGTCAAGGATATAAAAACATAAAAAAAACCTACTTACTTGAACGAAACGTGGAATCGAATGCGATAACTTCCCCAAATTGCATATAATTATGCTTCATTTCTTCGTCAGCCCAAAACAGACCACAAAGCTCACCTTTCTCATCATTGAGATACTCACATGAAAAATCAGGTAAATAACGTTTCTTGTCCATCAAACGAGAAACAACCATTTCCGCATCGTGTTTACCAATGTAAGCATTAATATCTCTCTTCAAGTTCTTATAATCAACTGCTGTGGTGCCAACTTCCTCAAAACCACCATAATGAGTTCTCATAATGTTGAATGCTTGAACAGGTCCAATATTCAACTTTGACAAGTTCTGAATAAAATCTTCTTGAACAACAGACAAATTTCTAGCAGCACTCAAAAACTGATAATCCCCCTCTTCCACAAGTGTATGATTATGCTCTTCGTAAAAAGAGTAAATCTTGTAGGTTATATCGTCCAATCTCTGAACCTTTATACTTGCAAGACAACATGTACGTATAGAAGGCCTTGTACGACATTGTTTACTTTTTACATTATCCACTTCCATATCATTGACTGTGTCAATTTTCTGAAATGTTTTCTTCCCCTCCTTAGAACACGTAAAGTACTTCAGTGTAACAATACCTTTAATCATTTTTTGCGTGTTCTTGTGAATTGTAAAACCACCCAACTTGGCATAATTCTCGTAGAACGCATAAGCTTCATCAACTGTCCTAAAGCGCATACCAACTTGTGGTCTTTTAGATATATTTACATCCGGAATATAACTAATTTTACCGGTACGTGGTGATTTCCGGACAATTCCAGATCCATATCTAGCACTTCGCTCTACATATAAAATGAAAAAATTAAATTGGATTAAACATTATACACCTAAACGTAATGGATACTAACAGCACAAGCTGATGAGTCAGCGATAAGATCATATATTTTCAAACATAAAAAATTATAAAATGCACATGTTCTATTTCTTGAAACAAAAAATCATATATTTTCAACAATTTTTTTTTGGATTTAAAATCAGCACTTTGTATTGCTGGAAAGAAAAAAAAAACAAAAATTTTCAAACATTTTTATTCAACGTAAACCAAAAACTTTAGATATGATAATAGCACATTGCGATTCGTATCAGCACATTAACATAGCACATGAAACAAAATATGAAACCAGCATTTGGCGATTCGTATCAGCACATTAACATAGCACATGAAACAAAATATGAAACCAGCGTTTGGCGATTCGTATCAGCACATTAACATAGCACATGCAAACAAAATATGAAACCAGCACATTGAGTATTCGTAAACCCAGACATTTGTATTGCTGTAAAAAATCATATAGCACAAAAAAACAACAAAAAAAGGATGAAACCAAAAATGGGTCTGAGCAGCAAATTGAGATTCGTATCAGCACATTAATATAGCACATATGGTTTTGGATAAAAATTAATGAAACCAGCCAACAAACAAAACACAAACGCATCTAGGAAGCACATACGCCGGCTATATCAGCACTTGAATAAACGTAATTTTTAGAACATGCAGATTAAATAATAACCTGGTGTAACTTCCATGGCTGATGATCCTTCCACTGAAATTCCTATGTTTGAATCCATCAAATTTACCGATCAAAACAAGATCAACACTACGCAGATAATGGGCAAGTGAAATGGGAAGTTACGTATTATTCTTTTTGGTCGTTGCCTGTGTAGATGATGATTTCTGGAAATTTTCAAATTTTGATTTGAAATAGTTCATGAATATAGGGGATAATTAAAATTTGGAATTAATTAAATACAAAAAATAGAATGATAAAGTCTAAAATACCCTTGTCTAATTTTTTTAATGAAGGACACGTGTCTAATAGTGGTTGGTTCTTATAGTTCTTACACATATTAAAGTTTGTATTTGATCCCATCTTATACATTATATACATAAAGAATGATTTGTTTTAATATTAGATGCGTTTTCTTTACATTTGAATGATCAAGTTTTTATTAAGTTTTACCTTGTGATTAACTTAAATAATGTTATGGCTGGTATTTATAATTCAAAGTGTGTTTACATAAGATTAAGATGTTTTATGTTAAAAGGGTATAATAGTAAAATTGTAACTTTCTTTTCTTTTCCTCCCAACTCGGGAACACATAAAATGTTTTATTTCCTTTCATTTCCTTTTCTTTTCATTAAACTCGGAACATGAATATAATCACATCTTTTCATTTCCGTTCCCTTATAATTCCCCTTCCTTTATCTTCTATCGTATGAAACTTGGGAACACAACATTATTGTTTTAACACATATAGATCTTGTTACATGTATATAGCTCTAGTATACGAACGTCTAGTTCTTGAATACCTTTAGGTATACAAACACTTTTCTCTTGTATGACGGACATATAGTTCCGGATCAATTAAATCAATAGATTGTTAGTTAATCGATAGCGCTTGATTAGTCAATTATAGATGTTTGTATAATTTTTTAAAATTAAATTTCCATTGATTATTATGAATTCTTATTTTAAAATTAAATTTCCATTGATTATTATGATTTCTTAATTTGGATCAGAGACATAATACATAATAAAGATTTGTTTAATAGTCTATGATTGGTTGCAAATTTCAATTTTGGATCTTATACTACCCCATCAAGAACTTGTCCTTGTCATATGGTCTCACACTCCTAACTCAATAATTTTCTTAGACTAATAATAACACACACTCGCATCTCTTCTCCTCCCTCCACTCCTCAACACAACCTTATCAATCCCTGAACCAAAAACTCAATCAACTCATAAAAAATTAATCTTTTCATGGGCTTTCTTCTTCAAATTGCTTCATGGCCAATTCCTTCACTTACTCTCACTTCATTTCGTCCTCTTTGAAGCCCCTTCTCAAATTACCCATCACTCGTTTTCACCTTCTTCTAATCTTTCTGCATACCCTCTTATAACTAGCACCCTTTTCACTCAAATCCTCCAGCATTGAAGTGGCTTTTTGTTTTTCAAGATTCTAAAACAATCCATCGATTTCAGTTAAAAACCCCAACTTTGAAGTGGGTTTTTGTTTTGCAAGTTTAATTCGCACACAATCAATCAGTTTCGATCAAAACCCTCAACATTGAAGTGGGTTTTTGATTTTCAAGATTCTCAAACAATCGATCAATTTCAATCAAAATCTCATCTTTGAAGTGGGGTTTTGTTTTACTGGATCAATTTCAATCAAAACCCTCAACATTGAAGTGGGTTTTTGATATTCAAGATTCTTAAACAATCGATCAATTTCAATAAAAATCTGAACTTTGAAGTGGGTTTCTGTTTTACTCCATCAATTTCAGTGAAAACCCTCAACATTGAAATGGGTTTTTGATTTTCAAGATTCTCGCAATCGATATAGTTCAGGATCAATCAATCTATCAATTGATATCTGAAACCCTAAGATTAAGAATTAAGTAAATGGCATCGGTGTTTTTGTACCATGTTGTTGGGGATCTGACGGTGGGGAAGCCAGAGATGGTGGAGTTTACTGAGAATGAGACGGTGGAGGCTGCGATCAGGGCGATCGGAGAATCGACTGAATGCGGGATTGCGGTTTGGAGGAGGAGATCCGTGCAAAAGGGTTTGATTGAGAACGCAGAGATGAGGCATCAGAGGTTTGTGGGGATATTGAATCCACTGGATATTGTTGCTTTTTTGGCTAGAGATGATTGTTTGAATGATCAGGAGAAAGCGATGAAGACACCGGTTTCGGAGGTGGTTGTTCCGGATAATACTTTGTTGAAGGAAGTTGATCCTGGCACAAGGTTAGGATCTTTCCTGCTTTTAACTTTGATGCAGATTAATGCTATGAACATGGCATTATAATATTAATATCAGTACTTACATTGAAAGTACTTGCACTTAAAAAAAGGTTTGTTTTCGCCTCGGGTTCTCGGTGGGAGCTATAGCTATCCCCGAGATAGAGGTAAGGTAGCTCTGCTATGAGTGGGATTATACTGGATACATGTGTGTGTTTGTTTGTTTGTTACGTTGGAAATACTTGATGTGCTAATGTGTTGTGTTGATCTTGTTGCTATTGTTATGATCATACCTTCTGCATAAGTATGAAGTAGTTGAGATGTTTAATTATATGTTAATGGTGGAAATTGGAAGTTTTTAGTTTTTGTTTGGGAGTATTGGATTTGAAATTTGAGGATCTGATTGGTTCAAAAAGATTAGGCTGTTGATGGGATAAGAGATTGATTGTTCTAGATTTTGGGATAAAAGAGTGTTCTTGATGTTGATCTGTCTCTGTTAGTTTAATCAGATTTGCTCATTTGTGTATTTGTTCCTTTTTGTTTGGATCTGTTTTAGTCTACTTGTCAAGTTCAGAGGTTGATTGTTGAACCTGTCAACAGGTCGAAAATAGATAATTATTTCAATAATGAGTAGTTGTTTTACAGTATATAATACACGTTGGTTATTATAACTTCAAACTAAGGGGCTTTTTGGCAATTTCTGAATGGTTAAGTGTTGAACCAGTAAGAGATCTAAACCATTAAGAGTCAGTATAATGCTTAACCGTTCAGAGGCAAATTTCTGACCAATACATATTAGAGGTCTTAACCATTCAGACTCAGTATAATGCTTAACCATTCGGAGGCAAATGTCTGAACCATTCAGACATCTGCTCGCGAAACAAACAGTCTGAACCATTAAGTGTTGAACCAGTAAGAGGTTTGAACCATTAAGAGCTAAACAAACAGCCCCTAAGTTGTGTAGGAGAGGAGTCAAACCCAACCCAACCCAACCTGTTTTGACTCGTACTTAAAGGAGCTTTCTTGATGGGTCCAAGTTTACACATATAAGCAAAACTTGGGTAAAGTCTAATCATAGTGATTTATAATGGAGTCATAGGAGAATCAACCGTTACACCAAGTTGTGAAGATTTTGTAATTGATTAAATTTTTTATATGAAAATTTGTATTTATGTAAATTCTTTAAAAACCAACTTAGGACATTTTAAGCACTTGAATGCACTTCAAACAACTTTTGAACGGTTTGACTTGTTTTATTTTTTCTTCTTTTTTGTAAATAATCTGTTTGACCTGTTATCAGTAAAATAACACAACCCAAATTGATCAATCACCATATATATGGTCAACATCAAGTCTGAAGTTCTATTCCTATTAAATAGAAGGCCTAAAGTTAGGGGACTCTTTGTATGGACCCAATGAATTAATTTAGCCAATTGTGGTAGATGCCACACTTTATAAGAAGTGATCACCAATTACTTTGCGTAACGGGTCGAGTTGACCCAAAACACTTGTTTAAAATCTTTACTTTTTCTACATAATTAGTTTTAAACATGATTGTAAACTTGTATTATTTTCTGAATGAACTGATGTTAGAGGTTTATGCCTTAAAAATACAATTTGGGCAACTTTCAAAACCCATATTGACCCGCTTATTTACATATTTCTTTTTTTATGCTAGATTAATAGATGCATTGGAGATAATGAAGCATGGCGTGAGGCGTCTTCTTGTTCCAAAAAGCATAGGATGGCGTGGCATGAGCAAGCGTTTCTCCATTCTCTACAATGGAAAATGGCTCAAAAACCCAGATAGTAATCCAAATATTACGGTTCCCACTATCAACCGAACTTCACCTTCAACACCGACCGCCATAATCCGTGACAAATATTGTTGTCTTTCTA
The DNA here is from genome assembly GCA_030545235.1 of Helianthus tuberosus. Classification (NCBI taxonomy): domain Eukaryota; kingdom Viridiplantae; phylum Streptophyta; class Magnoliopsida; order Asterales; family Asteraceae; genus Helianthus; species Helianthus tuberosus. The sequence goes on along the minus strand of CM060397.1, from coordinate 93,614,148 downwards.
GAGAAGATGTGATCCGTTTTTTAATCGGTTGTTTAGGAGCATTGGCTCCCGTTCCTCTATCTTCCATCTCATCTCTTGGTGCAATTAATCCTAATTATTGCTCAATTGAAGCGTTATCACCTGCAATTGAAGCTGCGCGTAAGATCCCTCGTGAACCAAGTGCATTTGCAGTTGTTGACCCGACACCTGACGGTCAACGCAAGATTATTGGAGAGATCTCAGCTTCTAAATTATGGAAATGTGATTATTTGGCTGCTGCGTGGGCGCTTGCTAATCTTTCTGCAGGTCAGTTTGTGACAGGTGTTGAAGATAATCAATCTTCAAGGAGTTTTCCTGATTTGGTGGCGGCTGGTGACGGAGATGGTGCAAATGGTGTCGGTGGAGGGCGGTTAATCAGGCAAAGGACTTTTAGTAGCAGGAGTATTGGGTTTTTTAACCACAACCCTTCAAGTCAAAGTTTTGGTGCTAATAGAAGCATGTATAGGGGTAGGAGTGTGCCTTTAACGTGTAAAACCACAAGCTCGTTGGCTGCAGTCATGGCTCAGATGTTGTCTCATCGTGCGACTCATGTTTGGGTGACTGAAACCGAGAATGATGATGTTCTGGTCGGATTGGTTGGGTATGCTGACATCTTAGCCGCTGTCACCCGGCCCCCTGCCGCCTCTCTTCCAGAGACTTCATAGAAAAAAAGTGAATCGAGAATGTACATGCTAAGCTGTTTTGAATCGTGAATTTTGGGTCTTTTTTGGTTAAATTACTGTTTTCGGGTTGGTTATGTTAAAGATTGCTTCTGTTGTGGTTTGTTTTTAAGTCACTGTGTCGTCCTTGCTTTGTTTCTGGTTGTTTCAATGAGGAGGTTGTGCATCATGTCAACCTTCTTTTAGTCTTTGTTGTCTGTTTCAGGTCATATTTGTTATAAATAAATAAATTCATGTTATATGTAATATGCAGTTCTTTATAATTTTTTTATGCATGAACTATATGGAGTTCTTTGTACATACATGAAAATGTAATAATACAATACAAAATTATGTCCAAAATTTATGTGTCAATTAACTTTCATTTGTCTTTGACGTCAACCCGAAGCCGTCGACCTAGCGTAAACTGCATGTTATCATTAATAAACACGATAATGATGCTGCCCATGGGTATTTAACGCGTTCTCATGCTTATCCGGAAACTGTCCTTAAAACAAATGCAGCTTCACAGCCCAAAATTATTTCCAGCAACAAATGTCTCATGTTCGAATCCAGCTTTTATTGGTTATTGCCTTTAACCCCCTTAGGACCCCTACCTAACGCAAGCTACATTTTACATGGTATTATTGGTTAACAGAGAATTGGTGGGGCCATAAGTATTTATTTCGGTTACGGTTTCTCAGTGTCATCCAAATAAATAATGTGCCATTTAAGATTTTGATGTATACTGCACATGAACTATATCGCCTCGAATTTACATATATGAAACCGAAATGATACAAATGCAACTTTACAGCCCAAACTGATCCTGAACAAAACCTGAATACCAAATTTGACTTGCTTTTTCTTTTAAAAGGAAACATATGACTACTGACTAGGATGAATTACAACAATATAAGCAAAACCACACACTATTGGTGCTTCTGGTCTGATGAGGATGCAGAAGAGTTTGATGTCAAAGCATGGATTGTAGATCGAGTGCTAACCAACTTCTCTCTAAGCATCATGTTGTATTCGTAGAGATTTTTAAGGTTTTTCTGGATCTCGAGAATGCTAATTTCGATACCATTCATTTCTGCCAAAACAAACATATAAATTATGAACGGGTTGATTTGGGTTGTGTTTTACACAAGACTGGTCAAATGGCCCAATAAAAGCTAAAATGGGAATGACTCAAACGGGCTGAAAGAAACAACTTCCTATTATCTTTTCCAAAGATCAATATTATTGTTGTAATAACATAGCTTTTTTTGTAATCATGATTAGAGCATCACTCCTTCTCCAAATAAAATAATTTAAAAACGGAGACAAAGGGTTGCGGGTCAACCCAACTAACCCCATTTTAATAAGAGTGACACTTTTTAGCCCAAGCCCGGTTCCCATTACCAACCTGCCCATCTTGCCACCTCTTGGTTCAGTGATTGAAGTTACCTAATGATGGCGGCAAAGGTATGTCATCAGTAGCCATGACTTGTGGATCTACATCAGATGAATTCTTAACGTTTCCATTATGTTCTTCCTGATAATTCACATCCCTTAATACCTGCAAATGAGATGAGTACACACAAGCTGAGTAACAGGTTGTTCTTAAGAAACAAAGTTATCGTCCATCGACTAAAAACAGTTCACGTGTAACCATTCATGTATCATGTTATCATGCATTGATGTATAAATACACACAAATACATGCATATATGCCTATATACATATACATATTCATATTCATTTGTGTGTGTGCATGCGTGCGTGTGTGTGTACTCATGTATGAACTGCTAACTGCTTACCTTGTCACTTGGTGTGCTAACTTTATTGTTGAAACTAATAGTATCCATTCGTATTTGTTTCTTTTGATGAAACGCTGATGATGGCCCTCCTTTAGGTACTGGAAAACAGTTGCAAGACGGCATATCCACAGAAACTCCATCGTCAAACGCTGATATCCCACGACCCCATGTAAAACTTACATACTTCCTTAACTAGTTCCAAAAATAAAGCAAATTATTCAAAATTCAAAGTGTCTTGAAATGAGTAGATGATACAAAATATCAAAAACTCATGTTACGTCCCAATTAAATAAGATAGCATACCTTATTCCACCGTTCTTGGGCTTTCCGGCGGCTTCTAATACTTCTCATCACCACATCCTCATGTCGGAATCTTTTGAACCTATATTCAAACTATAAAAAACTGATAATTAAGATCATATGAGGAATGCCTTAGTTTTGGTTTTAAAAAACACGCCTGAGGCGCGAGGTGATCTGTTTAGGGCCTTGAGGCAGCACCTCATGCACATATGGGTCAAAATTAGGGACTGTAGGAGGCTGATATGTTAAAACAACCGTAGCAACACCTTGCATACGCGAAGCTCTTGCCTCGGCTTTCGGGACCTAGATGCCTTACTTACACAAGCCATTTTCAAAAAAGGGAACCAAACAATGCTTTATTTTGGGCAAAACTGAATGCAATGGTCATATATAACCTCCTAAATAACTTTACTCACAAAAAATAAAAATTAATATAATAATATAACCTCCCTAGTCATATACTAAAAACACTAATTAATTATAATAATCCTGAATTTTTGGACAAAAAGTGTTTCGAGAGTTACCCAACATGTCTAACAATATCCAGTATGAGTTAGAATGATTTAAGTGATAAGGGCTGCTAACGTTCGTTATAATGTAATACAGACGTACTTACTTGCACCAAAAGGTAGAAAAATATGCCAATACAAACACAGTACAAGCCACCAAGATCAGCAAGAAAGCCCACTGCATTCTTCAAATAACATGATGGGTTAAATCACTATTCACTATGCTTAATTCAACATATCTATGAAGAAAAAATCTGATTACAACAAATGACTCACCAGGCCCAAGGGTGCTTTGATTGTCAACTTGCACAATATAGGATGAAAGAAAATTGACATGAAATGTGGTATTCACGAACCCGTCATTAGAACCTTGTAGCGAAGCCTGCAGCTGATTTGCGTCACTAAAAGACGAACCCGAAAGGAAATCATGAAACAGAGGTTGTATGAGTCTAAGATCATGTTTGTTTCGATATATTCTCGGAAATAAATTAAATTGCAGAATATTTGGATCTCTTCCTCTATAAGTGACAAACTTTGCACTATTTGTGCTTCCATTCTTCAAAGAACCACTTACATAACTCATATGTTTCTTGTGTTGGCGGTCTCTAGCGGTTAACATAAATTCAAAGCCGACGGCAGCGGCCGGCACGTTTGGGAGGTCAACAAACTGCCATGAAATGTATAAACTGTCGCTAAAAAGCTGGCAATCGTAACATTTAAGAGTAATGGTGGGCCCCTTTGTGGTGTTTTGGCACGAGAAATTGACGAATGTGGAGAGCGGTAAAATTCGAGAATCGATAAAAGCGGGATTTCCAGTGACTAAAGTCGCGGGTCCTTTTAGATTGGAACAACTCATGGTGGAAATGGTTGTTATGTTGAATTCCATGTCATTATGGAAGGCTGCTAAATCTGGTGCATTTGTTGCTATCACGCTGTGTATCTCAATGGTTCTCATTGATATAACTTGGTAAAGCAACCTGTGATAATAGCGTATAAAAATTTAGTAATAGGAATCAGATAATCAGCTGTAACAAAAAGCACGATAAAACAGCTTTTCTTGAGGTGGAAAATGGCTAGTCTTGTAGAGGATCAAAACAGCTGCGGGTTGAAACACACCAACTTTAATACGGTCTAAGGTTTAAAAAAACGGAAACGAGGTTCGAGGCGTTTTCCCTTCGCCTCACGAGGCGTAAGCCTCGAGGCGAACCGATGCGGAATTAAAAAATAAATATAAAAATTATATATCTTAATAAAATAATAATACTAACTAAATTCATCATCAAATTCATGAAAATCATCAAAAACACACATAAAAAAACATAAATTGCTTGAAATTGACACAAAAAGTCAAAAACATCAAAAACAAATATCAAAAACCCCTGAGGCGCAGCCTTTTTAGTGCCTCAGCCCCTCTAAGGCGCACGTACAATAGGAACCCCCTGAGGCACGCCTTAGAATCGTTTTTTGGGTGTTTCGCCTCGAGGCGCGCCTTGAGGCGCACGCCTCAACCGTATTCTCAACCGTATTACGGTCAATTAATATACCGGTTAGGTTGGGTTGACAAGTGAACACTTTTTGTACATTTTTAGAATTTGTATAGGATCTCTCCGTAATTATGACTATAAAAACAATATTATTACTATAAGAATCGAAATCTTTGAATGAAACAGTATAGGAGGTTGTATGCATTTATATATTTAATGACTCCTAGGCGACTTAAAAACTGTTTGACCTAGATCGACCGATTGGATCTTTCCACTTTAGCTAAAAAAGTTCATTTGACCCGTTGAGATAAAACACAACCCGAATCCACCCGTTCATAATGAAACGGGTCAAGATTGTCGCCTATAATTTCAACTATGTGGTTGCTATGAGTAAGACTGATATTTTTGTTCAAGTAAGTAACTGAGAAGTTAAAAGTTCAATAAATGTTGTCTATTCTGCCATAGAAATGAAGATATATATGTAATTTATCAGTCACTCACGCAGCAAACAAACCAATAAAAAGAATCCAACTTCCAATTGAGAAAGCTCCACCAAGCTCCGTCTTTCGTTTCTTGACAACCTTTTGATCATCCTACACGAATGACATGAAGAATAATGTATAAGAAACAAGTTAGACTGCTCAAGAAACATATGAGATGGAGGCCACAAATGATGAATCATCACACATAATCACATAAACTTAGCACCATATATAGAAGCTAGATATCTGTGCATAAGGTACCGGACGGATTTGTTCACCAAGAACAAAAAAAAATCATTCAAACCCCGTTTAATCAAATAGGTCAACCTGAACACGACCCGCTCATTAAACAGGTTATGTATGACAACCCAAAACCTCAATATTTTTAGGTCGTGGTTGGGGTCTTGTTAGGAATTGATACCCCTAATAAAAATGACTGTTAGACAGCCTTACCCCTACCCCGTAGGAATAGAGAGGCTGCTTCAGGGAGACCCCCGGCTCGACATAAATAAAAAGATCATTGAATAACTAAAATAATAACTTCCACATTAACTAATTTGAGAGGTTTATAAATCAAATCCGAGTCGTATTAGGCATATGTTAGTTTATAATTAATAAAGGGCTGGTCCTTAACTGATAAACTTCCCAACCTCAGCCACCCATCCCTTTCCCAGTCTCTTTCTGCAACCCCTTCCTTACCCACGATACACCAGTCAATGGGTCGGGTCTTGATCTACATCCTATCCGATCCATTTATATAACTAAACAAATCAAAAATATTAATTGCCAACCCACAAATAGCTCGACCCATTTAGGAAAATCGAAATGGCCATCAATCCATTTCAATATTAAAAATTGTCGCCACCACCACCACCACCACTAGGTTTGGGGGCATGGGTATGGTAGGATGGGGGTGGTGGGAGGGAAAGGGATGAAGAGGGTCTCTATGTGAGGTTACGAAAAAACAAAACTAAGTCGGTAGATGTCTCATGATCCAACTACATAGATTAGTTAGCATGCGACAATGGATCATATCAGCATCCATTTAGTTGGATCATGGGTCAAGTCAGATCCCTCGCCGGTTCAATTCAATGACAAATATTCAAAATCCACCCCAAGAAGTAGCATATCTTTTTTCAATCCTCTGAATTCAGCACCTTCTCAATCACAACTTATCAAAAAAACAAAAAAAAAAACTCATCCCAACAAGTAAAAAAACTCAAATCCAGCTGTTTCCATAATCAAATTCAAATTTTTTTCCAATTCAGTAGAATCTTATATAATAGTTCAATTTACCCACCGTTATTTTTGTTTTCGGTAGGATTGGCTTTGCTATTCAAAAGGGGTTGGGGTTGCGGCTCAGCTTGTTGCCCATTTACCGTAAATTTTCCGGTTCTTTAATGGAAATTTAAATCAAAACAACTTTTTTACAATCAATTTTGAGTCTCAAAAGTGAAACACACAACAAACAAAAGAAAAGATTACCAGCCAATGTCGAGTAGAAAAAGAGACATCCAATCTACTAATCCACCACCTAATCCTAAACCAATGTGTAGTCCCATCAGCCAGCTTCCCAAATCTGACAAAAAAGCAGAACAAAAGCCAAGACACAAGCAACACAGCAGTAGCTTCAAGAAACACAGCTTGAGATTGTGTAAACTTCTTGATGGTATCAAAGGCAAAGATGTTTGCAGGAATGTTTATTGAGTAGTCAACTCCAGAACCCACCTTGAACTCCTCGGCGCCGGTGCCGGAGACGGTGAACGGCGAGCAGGTGGCGTCGGTGGTGTTGTAAAAGTAGCCCGGGTTGCAGAAGCATAAGGTGGTGTTGTAGCGGAAGAAATTGGTGTTTGGACACTGCATTTTGGGGGATTAATTTGAAGGGGTTTGAGGTTTTGGAGATTATCAAAGGGGTGAAAGGGGCCAAAGAATGGAACAATTGCGTGTCTGGATGGAAGATTTGCTGAGGCGACTTTTTTTTTTTTTTTTTTTTTTGACTTGAAAAGTTCGTACAGCACAAACATATTGTCATGCTTATGATGAGTTTAACATGTTATTTTTTTTTTTTAATTCTCTGTGTTTAATTATGTAATTATTTTTTTATTATTTATGTGTAAGTAAATCATTAATTTAAGTAGTATTAAAACGTAATTTCAGCCAAAATGATAATAAGTAGAGGTTGCTATATGCGCAATGTTATTAGGATTTTGTACGAACACGGTTTATAATCTGATATGACCCGTAATAAAAAAAATGCAAATTCAAGAAGCAATATATAAGTAAATCATAATTAAAGTTAACATTATTTCATGCAAAATAATAATAGTTATACAATTAATGTGAGTAAATTACTGTTAATGGCTAATTATTTAATTATATAGTAAATATATTATATTAAGTTGATGATTTTTGATAAATTGAAATAAAATAAAAATAATCTATTTCCTTAGTGGTTTAGACACACACCTATAGCAAAAGTCATGTGTCTTCAACCCATATCAATCATGTGTCTTCAACTCATTCCTTTTGCGATTCTTTAATTTTATTATTTATTTACTTATCTATTTTTTATGATTTTTATTATCAAACTCCTATATTTATTTGAATAAATCTTTACCATATTGTTTTTATTATTTAGAATTTAGATTTTATATATTTATATAGGAATTTGAAATTTAATTTTAATGAATGAGAAACTTAACTTATAATTCAATATTTTTCTCCTTATTTAATCAGTACTTGTAAAAATAGGAATAAAATTTACAGAACATTTAGGTCTTAATAGCTAAGTAAGATGAAAATTTATTAGATATTCAAAGTGTTTTTTTATAAAAAAAAACGGATCACACGGGGAGAAGAGCAGGTTACAACAACGATGTGGTGAGTAGCGGTGTGAATCCTCACGAGGTGATGGTTAGTAGTTTTAGAGAGAGATTACTCCATACAATCTAATATAAATGAGGTGATATAATTATTTGTCTTTTAGATTATCTTTATTGTATAGATGATTTTACCATCATATACAAGAAACATGGCTACATTTAATATTAAGATAAAACAAACATCCACCACATGAATCAAATGTGCTACAAATTTACAAGCGCTAATGACTAATCTATAATTTTAAAAATTGAACAAAATTCAAATTTATTGTAAACTGCATCACTTCCCAAGAATGGCATTGAGGAAACGTGCTTAGTGTTTGAAGTTATCTTAGTAGCTAAGCAAGGGAATAAAGATTATAGACAAACCTAGAATGGGTTTATTCCCTTCATACAAATTCACTTTCATTGTGGTGATCTAGGAATCATATTTTAGCCTTTCTCATTTCAAAAGTATATATCTTTATATTCTAACTTGTATTCTTTTTCTTAGTTTAAATTACTATATATTATTATTATTTTTTTTTTACTTTACTATATATTAATAAACGAATTGAAATAAATAGTGATTTTAATATTATAATAATATATAGTTTTTTTAATACTTTTATTATTTTAATATTATAATAATAGTTATTTTCTTTTGTTTTTAACTTTAATCTTTTTTTAATATTAGAGGTTGAGATAAGCTTGGTGTCAACCAGTATCGAACCAGTACTGGTATCGAAAATACCAGTACGGTCCTGTTCGATATCAGTACATGAAGGTAAAAACCAGCGCTAATACAGAAACCGCAAAAAGTTGGTGCCGAATTGATATTGGAAATCTTTTGGTTCGGGAAATTCAGTACTGCTACCCGGTACCATTTGCTCATCCCTGATCACGGTTACCGTACGAACAAGGTATCGTACAACTTTTTTTTGTTGATTTTCTTCAACTTTTAATTTTTTTCTTTTTTTAGTTTCAGGGGTAGGGATGAGCTCGGTGCCAATCGATACAGAATCGGTACTGATACCGAAAATACCGGTTACGGTACCGATATATGAAGGTAAAAAACGGTAGTGAACCGGTACCAGAAACGCCAAAAGTCGGTACCGAATTGGTACTTAAGATCTTTCGGTTTGACAAATTTGGTACCGATACCCAGAACAATTTGCTCATCTCTGACGTTTTTTCGAGTACGCCACAAACTCAAGCGTTACAAAACTTGATGATGCGTAACCCGTTTAACATGCAACCCGTTCAAGCTTCTCAACCACCGCAACCCGTTCAAACTTCTCAACCACTAGTTCCCGATGAAGACGACATTGAAATCGTTCCCGAGACCCAACCGCTGTCACACCCCGAGATTATCAGAGCTGGCGTGACTGGACTGGTATCGTCATTGCACAGCGGAAGCAAATAGCTAAGACTTCTAGAAACTGAACGCCTGCTAAGTACTCGAATTCTCGATGGTTCTCCTATTTCAACCGTGTCTTGTCTTAGAACTGTAACCTGAAAAAGAAACATGCGAAAAAGTCAACATAAAGTTGAGCGAGTTCATAGTTTGTTTGTAAAAGATTTGAAATAAATCTTTTGAGTTGTGAAAGGTTTGAAATAAATCTTTTGAGTTGTGAAAGATTTGAAATAAATCTTTGGAAAAACCGGTTTTTGAAATAGTATTGAGAAAATGAATTTAAAAATCATTTTCTTGCCAAGTTATATGGAAACGTTGTGTTTGTAACACGTTATGTTCATAAAACCATGTATTTGTAAAGCCTTGTATTTGTAATGTTCATATAACCGTCAATGCCCACCCTGACTTTGACTCCTTACCCGCATAATCATGTGCTTTAAATTTTGTATAAAACATGGTATTTTAATTTGTATGAACAAGTAGTTTCGTAAATATATATGCCCCTGGTATGTAGCAAATAAGGAAAAAGAGATCACCAATGGTTTGCAAGGCCATTGATATGTGTGAAGTGCAAGTAGGAAGACTCAAACCTAGCAAATTTATGCGTTGGGTACAAAGTCACCCCGAGGTCCGTTCTGGATGGGCCTGGGGCTGGGCTCGCTACACCCAGATAGATCTACCGCTCCTGTCCCTCGGTCCTGCAATGAGGATTAATGATCCCAAGTTGCGCCTACCCACTCACATGATCTGTACGTTCTAACCCTCCTTACGCTAACCATACCATGTATAAAAATTTATGTAAAAATTGTAATATGTATTTTACCCCAGCCTCTAAGGCTGAATCTCCCCAGCCACTAAGGCTGATCCTCCCCAGCCACTAAGGCTGGCTCCTCATTCTCTATATATCATTACCAAACGATCCATCCCTAGTCATGAAAATCATTCATTTTGATAGTACACCTTTGTTTTGTAAAAACCGGTATGTTTAGTATAAACCTTTCGTAAATCATTTGAGTTCCTTGAAATCCCTTCGTAATATGATTTAGAAATGCTAGTGTTGCGTTTGTTAAAAACTTTGTTTGTTTTTGCAAAACGTGCATGTCTTTCCACCCCGAAAACATTTACAAAACTGTAAAACAGTAAAAAGTGGGGTTATGAACTCACTTGAATATTCTTGTGCAAAGCTAGCTAATTACGACTTCGCGATGTCGTTTCAAAGACTTGACTTGCTAGCGTGCATTCTACAATATTCCTAACACGGAATTTCTCATAAGTTTCTAAATCACGCGGTAACTAATCTACGTGTTACCGAGCTCTACCGAATCGTTAGTCGAACGATTTGACGGTAAATAGTTAACTTAATGAAAATGACTAAGTTAAATTGCCGCGAGAAGTCGTTTGAGTATGTAGGAATATTCGTATGAAAGTATTATATAATAAGCTTGTATTATATATATATTGTGTCTTGTATATATTTGCCAAAAAATATACGTATGTGCCGTCTAGGCGTATAAAATAAATATAACAGTTATATTCATTTTGTAAAAGAATCTTCGACTTGTATTGGAAAATAAATATATAACTATATTTAGTTATAAGAGGATTCGAGTTCGTTTGAAATAAATATAATAATAACTATATTTATTTTTGTTGTTGAAATAATTTCCATATCGCTGTTTTCGTATGTTTGTAAAGTGTCGTTGAAAACATTAAACGCTTGTATATAAAGTGTCTTTATATTAAAAACGTGTTTTGTTTTACGGATTTTCTTGAAAAACGGGCAGAGTTTCCTCTGTTTTTGGACGGCCCGGACAACCAAGTTGTCGTTATTTTAACAAAATTCAATCAATTCAACACATATTATATAGTTCACGTGAAATATATATCAAATCACTAAATATTTAAAACCAAGTCACTAAGTGTAAATTTGTTAGTCGGGTCAAGCTCGTTCACGTAAAAATTAAATCTATATTAAAACACGAATATTTAAACGCGTCATTAACATACCAAGTCTTCACGCCGAACCGTCGAGTGAGATGACTGAGTTGTCCGAGTCAACCGGGTAGACTCCTGTTGACTGAGTTGACCGAGTTAACTCGGTTGACCGAGTTGACTCGCTGAGTTGACTGGGTTGACTCGGTTTGACCGAGTTTGACCCGGGTTGACCCGAAACCCGCTGAAATGCTTGAACCATACTTGACCCGCACCATAATCTGAACCGAAAAGCTTAAACCATAAATCAAATCCGCGTCAAGCCTCGAGCCATGACCCGAAACTGGAACCACATACCCGAACCAAATACTCTTGAATCTGAATCTAGACCTCATACCTGAACCGAGACTCGAAGCAACTAGGTGAAGCTCGAACATGACCGAGAACCTGCACTTGAACATCATCTTCTCACCATCGGCACAACAACCTTATCATCGGACTTCCCAACGTCATCAACGGAAAACTTGGCGGTTCATGACGAAGACCGCCGGATTCGAGACAGGGACCGCCGGATAAACGAACTGACCGCCGGATAATTGAACCGACCGCCGGTTTTTCTCTCTCCCTCTCTTCGTCTCTGTTTAGCGCCACCGCACCACCACCGGACAGTGGTGGTGGTGCTCCGATTATTAATCGAAGAAGAAAAGGAGCAGGGGGGTGTGATGCTTGGTGGTTAACGGGTTGCGGGGGGAACCGAGAAGGGGGTTGTCTCGCCGAAAAGGGCCACCACCACCGTGTACGGCGGCTCCGCCGCCGCATCAGTTCGCCGGAGGGAGAGTGTGAACCGGGTGTGTGTGTGTCTGAATGTTTAGAGAGAGAGGGAAGAAGTCTCTGTGTTTTGATTTGGGTCCTTATTTGTGTGATATCGAGAGAGAGGTGTGGAAGGCAGGCAAGGTTTGATTTGGAGAAGTGTTTTGTTTCATGTCTGCACAAGAAGAATAAGAGCATTCACATCCAATCCATCAAATTATACATACATTCCACTAAAAAACAACTCCTATATCAATATATTTTCACTAAAAACAAATATTTTTTCTCTCTCCTTTCAATTAAATAATATTATCATTACATTTTTCTCTCACTTCCACTCACAACCACTTCCAAAATATATTAAAAAATTATAACGGGTGAACAGTGTCCCCCCAAATATACAGATGAACAGTAACATTTTCTCTCTCCTCTACTCACAACCACTTTTTATACCCTTTATAATATAAAAACCCCTCCTCACATAATTTGATGGTTAGGATGTGAATGCTCTAAGGGGGGGGGGGGGTATGGGTTTTATAATCATACAATTGGGTTTTAACCAATGAAATTTTCTTTTGTTCAGTGATTTAAGATCTAAAGAGATCTCATGTGTTTCAAATATTTGAGACAAAATCTCTTGCACAGATTTTATATAGATTTATAGAGATTTTCAAATCTTGTATGGATTTTATAAAGATCTTGTAGTGATTTTACAAGATTTAATATATTATGAGCAGGTTTAAGTTTGTGTGCTTTGGGCTTAGGCTCAGGGCCCACAAGCCCGATCCCATGTGTAAGTGGCCCGTAATTCCTACGAGACCCGTTGTCAAATCCTGAACTCCGTTTTAACGTCAAAAATTAAAATACACAAAAATACGGTCGGTAGACGTTGTTTGCACGCCCGTTCGTCGATCACGGTAATAATCGCGAAAAATTGTATCGTTGTCTTTAATCCGTTTTTCGATCCGGTTTCGACTGTAGTCACTAAAATTTAATTGCGAAGCTAAAATATATCGTAAAAATTTAATATTTTTCGGCGTTGTCAGTATTCTGTTCGGTTTCAATCTGTTGCCGTTTAACGTTTCACCGGTTTCTCTGTAAACCACCATTCGCGCACTGTAAAGACGGATAGACGTTCCCAGGCACTCCAAAGGCCTAATTAAGTTAACTCGCGCTGTAAACACTATTTATTATCGCGTTAATTACTTGTTAATCACGTAATTAGGTGCCGTAAATCACGGGTTGTCACATTCTCCCCCTGTTACAGGAATTTCGTCCTCGAAATTTAGACTATGTTATCTCCTCAGAATTGTGTTGTTCGCAGGTAAGTCCGAATAATAACAAAGTGAATGACGGCGTAATCGAAACAAGACTTTTTCGAATCAGGTGAATTTAATGGCATTCCTCAACAATAAGAACCCAACGGTTTAAAAAGTAGTGTGTCTCAGTAATTGATGTCAAAGGAAACGAGACGTAATGATACAGTCATCAGTGCGACTAAGTTAACAAGGATCCAACAATGAACAGGAACTTCGACCAATCGAATTCCATATGAACGTTTACAACGTGTAAATGAGTTCTAGAAGCAATAACATCCACTGGATGAACTTAGAATCAACAATCTCAAATGTACTAGTTTGCATGAAACGCTCGATCGTGATCAGCACAAGCTGTAAGTTATACCGACGCCACAAGGTGTCACATTGAATGAAACAATTCAATAATAGGGGTGATCGAACAAATATCACCTGTGTTTTGTATGAAACGTTCAATCATGATTAGCCCAAGCTACAAGTTTGTGCTGACACCACAAGGTGTCGAAATGATTCGATAATAGCGGTGATCAAACAAATTCACCGTGTTTGAAGTCAAATGAAAGCGCAATAAAGTGAATCTTGAAAGTTTGTTTTAAATGACATCATAGGATTTTCAATTGAAAATGGAACATCAATGAAACAGTGTTTTCGATCGAAGGTGAAGAAGCAATGAATGTCGCAAAGCATTCGATCGATGTTGAAAGAACCGTTATGAGGTACACCGGAATGTGAAATGAATTTGTGTACCATTGTCTTAACACACAATTGTGTTAAGACTGTTGTAATGTGATAAATCAAAGCGGATTTAATCTGAATCAATAAATAAATAATTAAATCCGTGCATAAGATACGTAAACGAGTTTAGCGCAAGGTTCAAATAAGTGAAAACACCACCACAAGGTGTCGAAATTAACAATTTAATGGAGTCGAATACCAAACAAGTTTAGCACGACTCGGAACAAATGAAGTGTTCGTTAAAAATTGATTTGAATATGATGCTCCCAATACATCATATGGTGTCTCGAATCGAATAAGTGTAATGAGCAAGTTCAACTAATTGAACTTGGTTTTAGCGCAATCCGACAATAGATATATGTATCGATAAGAAAAACTTTCGGCATGGTCACAACGAAAAACCATGTATGTATCTTGTAAAGAAATGATCGTGACACAATGACCATTAAGAGGAGTAGAGATACGAAAATCTACTCAGTAAATGTGAAATTCGAAATTTCAATAATAGAAATTTGAGGACTTTACCTGGGGTTGCATGTGATGTCCGATTGTTAGGTGACATTACCATGGAATGTCGAACATATCGTATTCGTCATTAATTAGGTAGTAGGGGGGAAATGCGGAGACAATCGTCTTCTCCCTGGCGTGACTCGTGTCGTTGCAGGATCGCGTGACAAGTTGTCGTTTCCTGATCGTTAGTTCTCCTGCTGACAGGGATCTAGCGTCGTCGTTAAATTTGTGTCATCATTCCTTCTCAAAGGCCTCGCCTCGACAGTCGTATGTGTCGTACTTCAACCTCCGTTGATGTATAGCTTAAGTTTCACGTATACCTGTGCACTAGCGTTGTGTGCCGCGTAGAAGGTGATGTACCCCGACATCCGTTGACGTAGAAATTGAGTTCCATGTATTCTCGTGCGCTAGTGTTTCGTTTTGCGTAGAATGTGATGTACTCCGACATTCGTTGACGTAATATTGAGTTCCATGTATTCTCGTGCGCTAGTGTTTCGTTATACGTAGGCTGTCTGCTCGGGAAGTCAAAATATCATAGACAACATGGATAATAATATGTGCCCGAGTTAATATTCGCGGTTCCTACGTGATGACCTTTAATAAACACACACATGCGCAAATAATCAATAATATAATCAAATAAACATCTTAGTTCACCAATAAGCAATCAAGTAATTCCCCTAGTCCCACTAGTCTATCCTCCCAGCCTCTCAGACTGAACTTCCTAGTCCCACTAGACTATCCTCCCAGCCTCTAAACTTCCTAGTCCCACTAGACTATCCTCCCAACCTTTCAGACTGAATCTCCTAGTCTCTCAGACCACCTCCCTGTTCCGAAGGTCTTAAACGCATGTTTCCTAAACTCTCAGAGTGTTGTGTACTGTATGTAATTGTTTTGTGTACCGTGTATAAAACATCATAATAGCGTATGTTTGAAAACAAAATTTTGACTGTTTGCTTTTCGGCAACGGTTGGAGACCATATTCGAGTACTAGGCGTTCTGTATGTATTCAACGTCTTAATAATCTAAGTCCCAGAGAAAAGTGAGGTTAGAGCCTAGGTATCACAACAGGAACCTAATTCGCTGTAACCTATAGCTCTGATACCAATCTGTCACACCCCGAGATTATCAGAGCTGGCTTGACTGGACTGGTATCGTCATTGCACAGCGGAAGCAAATAGCTAAGACTTCTAGAAACTGAACGCCTGCTAAGTACTCGAATTCTCGATGGTTCTCCTATTTCAACCGTGCCTTGTCTTAGAACTGTAACCTGAGAAAGAAACATGCGAAAAAGTCAACATAAAGTTGAGCGAGTTCATAGTTTGTTTGTAAAAGATTTGAAATAAATCTTTTGAGTTGTGAAAGGTTTGAAATAAATCTTTTGAGTTGTGAAAGATTTGAAATAAATCTTTGGAAAAACCGGTTTTTGAAATAGTATTGAGAAAATGAATTTAAAAATCATTTTCTTGCCAAGTTATATGGAAACGTTGTGTTTGTAACATGTTATGTTCATAAAACCATGTATTTGTAAAGCCTTGTATTTGTAATGTTCATATAACCGTCAATGCCCACCCTGACTTTGACTCCTTACCCGCATAATCATGTGCTTTAAATTTTGTATAAAACATGGTATTTTAATTTGTATGAACAAGTAGTTTCGTAAATATATATGCCCCTGGTATGTAGCAAATAAGGAAAAAGAGATCACCAATGGTTTGCAAGGCCATTGATATGTGTGAAGTGCAAGTAGGAAGACTCAAACCTAGCAAATTTATGCGTTTGGTACAAAGTCACCCCGAGGTCCGTTTTGGTTGGGCCTGGGGCTCGGCTCGCTACACCCAGATAGATCTACCGCTCCTGTCCCTCGGTCCTACAGTGAGGATTAATGATCCCAAGTTGCGCCTACCCACTCACATGATCTGTACGTTCTAACCCTCCTTACGCTAACCATACCATGTATAAAAATTTCTGTAAAAATTGTAACATGTATTTTACCCCAGCCTCTAAGGCTGAATCTCCCCAGCCACTAAGGCTGATCCTCCCCAGCCACTAAGGCTGGCTCCTCATTCTCTATATATCATTACCAAACGATCCATCCCTAGTCATGAAAATCATTCATTTTGATAGTACACCTTTGTTTTGTAAAAACCGGTATGTTTAGTATAAACCTTTCGTAAATCATTTGAGTTCCTTGAAATCCCTTCGTAATATGATTTAGAAATGCTAGTGTTGCGTTTGTTAAAAACTTTGTTTGTGTTTGCAAAACGTGCATGTCTTTCCACCCCGAAAACATTTACAAAACTGTAAAACAGTAAAAAGTGGGGTTATGAACTCACTTGAATATTCCTGTGCAAAGCTAGCTAATTACGACTTCGCGGTGTCGTTTCCAAGACTTGACTTGCTAGCGTGCATTCTACAATATTCCTAACACGGAATTTCTCATAAGTTTCTAAATCATGCGGTAACTAATCTACGTGTTACCGAGCTCTACCGAATCGTTAGTCGAACGATTTGACGGTAAATAGTTAACTTAATGAAAATGACTAAGTTAAATTGCCGCGAGAAGTCGTTTGAGTATGTAGGAATATTCGTATGAAAGTATTATATAATAAGCTTGTATTATATATATATTGCGTCTTGTATATATTTGCCAAAAAATATACGTATGTGCCGTCTAGGCGTATAAAATAAATATAACAGTTATATTCATTTTGTAAAAGAATCTTCGACTTGTATTGGAAAATAAATATATAACTATATTTAGTTATAAGAGGATTCGAGTTCGTTTGAAATAAATATAATAATAACTATATTTATTTTTGTTGTTGAAATAATTTCCATATCGCTGTTTTCGTATGTTTGTAAAGTGTCGTTGAAAACATTAAACGCTTGTATATAAAGTGTCTTTATATTAAAAACGTGTTTTGTTTTACGGATTTTCTCGAAAAATGGGCAGAGTTTCCTCTGTTTTTGGACGGTCCGGACAACCAAGTTGTCGTTATTTTAACAAAATTCAATCAATTCAACACATATTATATAGTTCACGTGAAATATATATCAAATCACTAAATATTTAAAACCAAGTCACTAAGTGTAAATTTGTTAGTCGGGTCAAGCTCGTTCACGTAAAAATTAAATCTATATTAAAACACGAATATTTAAACGCGTCATTAACTTACCAAGTCTTCACGCCGAACCGTCGAGTGAGATGACTGAGTTGACCGAGTTAACTCGGTTGACCGAGTTGACTCGCTGAGTTGACTGGGTTGACTCGGTTTGACCGAGTTTGACCCGGGTTGACCCGAAACCCGCTGAAATGCTTGAACCATACTTGACCCGCACCATAATCTGAACCGAAAAGCTTAAACCATAAATCAAATCCGCGTCAAGCCTCGAGCCATGACCCGAAACTGGAACCACATACCCGAACCAAATACTCTTGAATCTGAATCTAGACCTCATACCTGAACCGAGACTCGAAGCAACTAGGTGAAACTCGAACATGACCGAGAACCTGCACTTGAACATCATCTTCTCACCATCGGCACAACAACCTTATCATCGGACTTCCCAGCGTCATCAACGGAAAACTTGGCGGTTCATGACGAAGACCGCCGGATTCGGGACAGGGACCGCCGGATAAACGAACTGACCGCCGGATAATTGAACCGACCGCCGGTTTTTCTCTCTCCCTCTCTTCGTCTCTGTTTAGCGCCGCCGCACCACCACCGGACAGTGGTGGTGGTGCTCCGATTATTAATCGAAGAAGAAAATGAGCAGGGGGGTGTGATGCTTGGTGGTTAACGGGTTGCGGGGGGAACCGAGAAGGGGGTTGTCTCGCCGAAAAGGGCCACCACCGCCGTGTACGGCGGCTCCGCCGCCGCATCAGTTCGCCGGAGGGAGAGTGTGAACTGGGTGTGTGTGTGTCTGAATGTTTAGAGAGAGAGGGAAGAAGTCTCTGTGTTTTGATTTGGGTCCTTATTTGTGTGATATCGAGAGAGAGGTGTGGAAGGCAGGCAAGGTTTGATTTGGAGAAGTGTTTTGTTTCATGTCTGCACAAGAAGAATAGGGGGGGTATGAGTTTTATAATCATACAATTGGGTTTTAACCAATGAAATTTTCTTTTGTTCAGTGATTTAAGATCTAAAGAGATCTCATGTGTTTCAAATATTTGAGACAAAATCTCTTGCACAGATTTTATATAGATTTATAGAGATTTTCAAATCTTGTATGGATTTTATAAAGATCTTGTAGTGATTTTACAAGATTTAATATATTATGAGCAGGTTTAAGCTTGTGTGCTTTGGGCTTGGGCTCAGGGCCCACAAGCCCGATCCCATGTGTAAGTGGCCCGTAATTCCTACGAGACCCGTTGTCAAATCCTGAACTCCGTTTTAACGTCAAAAATTAAAATACACAAAAATACGGTCGGTAGACGTTGTTTGCACGCCCGTTCGTCGATCACGGTAATAATCGCGAAAAATTGTATCGTTGTCTTTAATCCGTTTTTCGATCCGGTTTCGACTGTAGTCACTAAAATTTAATTGCGAAGCTAAAATATATCGTAAAAATTTAATATTTGTCGGCGTTGTCAGTATTCTGTTCGGTTTCAATCCGTTGCCGTTTAACGTTTCACCGGTTTCTCTGTAAACCACCATTCGCGCACTGTAAAGACGGGTAGACGTTCCCAGGCACTCCAAAGGCCTAATTAAGTTAATTCGCGCTGTAAACACTATTTATTATCGCGTTAATTACTTGTTAATCACGTAATTAGGTGCCGTAAATCACGGGTTGTCACAACCGCAAACCTCCAAACGAAAAAAAAGGAAAGCAAGTTGCGGTTGACCAAAATCAACCTTCGAAACCAAAGCCAAAACAGTGGACGCCGCTCGAGGAGGAAGCCTAGCGAAGGCGTATATTAGCTCATCCACACACCCAGTTAAACGTACGTAAAGTTAACTTTAATTTTTTTTCAGTATATACTTTTTAATATTAATTTTTAAATTTTTTGTAATATATACTTTTGTTAAATATAGGTAACAACCAAACGAGCGAGTGGTTTTGGAGAGCGGTATTATCAAAGTTCCTTGTGATAATGGAACAAGGAGCATATCGAGATCTCGACTCGGTATCTTCGAAGTGGCGAAAGATGAGTACGGCCGTGAACCGGTTTTCGGAGGAATATAATAAAATATATACAAGTGGGCACCGTAGTGGGATGAGCGACGGGGATGTCTTCAAATCGGCAATGGATAAATACAAGACGAACCATAGAGTCGCTTTCCCACATATTCGGGCTTGGGAAGTTTTGCGAATGGCCCAAAAGTGGGCGCCGGTTCCGAATGAGGTTGAGATGGCAAAACGTCAAAAAACCTCGGAGACCGGTAGTTGTTGTGCCGGCGGCTCGGACACAAGATGTCAAATTAATTTAAACGACGACGCCGAGTTTGACGAAGAAGAGTACGTCGTACGGGAGGAGGAACGTCCCCCGGGCCGGGACAAATCAAAAAGGGAGGCTTCTTCAAAGAAAAAAAAAAGAAAAGGGTGGCGATTCGAAGATGGAGGCGTTTATGGCTCAATTTAAAGCTTACACGGAGGTCAAGGCCCAAAAGGCGAAGGCGAAGGAACGGGCGGTCTAAGAAAGGGTACGTGTGGCGGGAGAAAAGGCACAAGTGGCCGAAGAAAAGGTTCGGGTCGACAAAGAAAAAACGAACTCAAAGAATGGGACATATTGACGATCGATGTTGATAGTTATCCCGAACCAAAACGCTCTACTTTAATGAAAATGCAAGAGAAAATCATGAAAAAGTACGAACGTTAGGAATTTTTTTTAAGTTTATGTTTTTTTTTAACTTATGTAATGTTTTTTTAATATTAATGAATTTATTTTTCTATTTTATTTGTTAAATGTTAAAAAAAATAGATGAATTAAAAAAAAAAGTAAACTTGTGGGTAGGATCATCCTCCCATTTCCGGTGTTTTAGTGTGTTGGATCATCCTCTATAGAACTATGATGTGACGCCTACGTGACGGATCATCCTATAAAAGAGGATGGTCACCATACCGCATAGCCTAATATTGTTTTCCTTTTTCTTTCTTTCTTACATATGGCAACAAGGCACAAAGATTTCATACGTTAGCATGTGGATAGGTTCCTGACATTTATTTTTTCCGTGTGTTGTCCGATTACCCCGATCCGGCTTCAAACAAGCATCAATCCATTATCTGTCACTAGTTTGACTTTTTAATTGTAAATAAAAATGTTTTGATCAACTTGTAATATTACGATTTCGATTACATATTATGAGTATCTATAGATTTTACAACCTGATCTCACAGTCAAAACTGAAATAAAGTGGGTAATTCAGTTTGATGGCTTTTAGTATTCTTAACTTTTATAAATTATACATTTATGTATACGTTTTGTATTATGAAGTATTTAATACAAGCTAACGTAAACCAATTTCGTAGTTAAATAAACTAATAACTAGCGATCAAAAATAAAAAGTTAATGATATCATAAACATTGGATTTTTTTTAAGTTAACTTTGTTAAAACTATTACAAATTAAAACCTCTTAAAATGACATTTTATAAATGTATTATTTTATAGACCATTTTTTCTAAATATATCTATACTATATAATAAAAGAAACCTGTTTTAGGACACTTGTCATTCTCTCATTTAATTGATTAAAATTATTAATAATACTAATAATAATAATATTTAATCTAAATTAATACAAATTCTTATTATTGCAAGTTTTTTAAAATGTGTTATTTTTCTTCCTTAGCCTAATCCACCGTTTTAACTTTTAATTAATGAAAATGGTCCATGTGAGCATGAATATTATATAGGCACCATATAAATAGATTTATTCGAATGTAACAAAAAAATATAAAACCTTAATATATCAAAAATTTTATAATCAAAATAATGGATCAAGAGTCTTGTGAGCAGTGGCGGACTCAGGATTTTTGGACAATGGGGGTCCCATTTTTTCGGTGTTCAAATTTTTTGGATCGGTCGTTGTTCGGGTCGGGTCGAGAAACATAATAGAAAACAATATCATAACTAAACTACAAGTTTCATTTACTACACATTCAGCTGTTAGAATACCCATTTTTAAAGTCAAGTTTAAAAAAACACAAAAAAAATGAAAGAAACAGGTATTGAACCCGGGACCTTTTGTGTGTAAACAAGAGATTTTACCAATGCACCAGCTCACTCTCATTGTTATGGGGTCCAACTAAATTATTTTATGGGGTCCATCAAAAATTTTATATACCGTTTCTACTATTTTTTATAAAAAGATTGGGGTCCGGGGACCCCGTTCCGCTTAACGTGGGTCCACCCCTGCTTGTGAGCATGAATATTATATACACACATCATGTTGTTAGATATTTACTCGAATGTAACAGAAAATATAATAAAAACATGATATATCAAGAATTTATGATCAAAATAATGGATCAAGTGTCTTGAGAGCATCTATCTATACTATATAATAAAATAAAGATGTTTTGTGACACTTGTTATTCTCTCATTTAATTGATTAAAATTAATAATAATAATAATAATAATAATAATAATAATAATAATAATAACAATAATAATATTTAATCTAAATTAATAAAAATTCTTATTATTAATAATATTTAATCAAATCTAAAATCTAATCTAATACAAATGTTTATTATCAATAATATTTAATCAAATCTAATAAGAATTCAAATAATTAAATATGATTTTATATACCAAATAATAAAAAAAATATTTAAAAAAACTAACGGATTTTTTTATATTTAAAGTAGGATAAGATTGAATATTAATCTGAACTAACGGATTTTTTTATATTTAAAGTAGGATAAGATTGATATTAACTTTCAGATAATTAAAAAAATCCACCTAACATCATAAATGTTTCTGTTAAATTCGATTAATTAATTTGTTTAACAATCACTATTATCTTTATCATTCAGTATGGTTAACCGATTTATCATCGTACAACCTCCCACAAATTCAATCTTATGATTTTTCAATCTTATATTAACTAAATAAATAAAGATTAATATTCAATCTTATCCTACTTTAAATATAAAAAAATCCGTTAGTTTTTTTAAATATTTTTTTTATTACCTGGTATATAAAATCATATTTATTCAACCCATGTAAAGACGAGGGTTTTTAAAAATATAACTTTTTTTTATTATTTGTTAAACAATATTACATTTATTCAACTCGTGTAATACAATGGTTTTAAAGATATAATTTTTTTATTATTTGGTATATAATATTACAATTATTCAACCCGTACAATACATATGGTTCTTATAGATATAACTTATTTTATTATTTAATATATAAAATTACATTTCTTCAACCCGTGCAATAAAGAAGGCTTTTAAAAAGATAATGTTTTATTATTTGGTATATAAAATTCATTTATTCAACCCGTGTAATACACGGGGTTATAACATAGTTATTTTATAAAGAGTAAATTTCAAATTTCGTCCTTTATGTATGTCTAAAATATCAAAGTATGTCCTTTGTCTTTAATATCTTCAAGAAACATACTTAATGTTTGAAAAACCAATCAGGTTACGTCCTTTAGTCCTAATCCAGTTACTTTTCATGGTTAAAGTTGACTAAGTCAGCCCCACATAAGGGTATTTTGGTAATTTTACTATTTATTTATATAAAACAATTTACCTCACACACACTCTGTCTCTCTCTATAAAACACACATGCACTCTCTCTCTCTTGAACATCATCATCTGCCACCATCATCCTCACACCAACACCACCCCACACCACAACCTTGAAGACGACTGCAGGTTCACCGGCGAGGCGGCGACCATGGCACCACCACCCTCACTCCAGACCACACCACCCCCACACCATAACCTGGATCTCCGAAACCAAAACCGCCACACCAAAACCACAGATCTCCGATTGAAGATCTGAAACGTGTTCTCCCAGAGCAACCTCTTCACCCAACAACGTCCGCACCTCCGATTGAAGATCTGAAACGTTTCCGATTGAACATCTGAAACGTGTTCTCCGATTGAAGATCTGGAAGACGATGTTGAGTTTAGAGACATCGATATTCCTCCGGGTTTGAGGTCGGAGGCTGGTCCGGCGGGGTTGGGTTCGGTGGAGCAGGTGGTGTTGAGCGGTGGTAGGATGGAGGTTGTAGAAGAACCGAAGGTGGTTTCTATGGTCTCGCGTGGTTTCCAAACGTCTAAATCAGGTATTGCTTTCTCGATTGTTTTGTCTGAGGAGGATTCGTTGTTTCTCAAGGATATGTTGGGGGAAAATTGGGTGTTTCGTATGTTTAATGAGAAATTAGAGATCGGGAGTTCAGATTTGAAGGTCTTTTTCAAATCCGAAGCTGATTTAGGAGGGTTTGGGGTGAATATTGCTGTTTTGCTTTGTGTGGAGGGAATAGGATTGCTGGGAGCTGATTTTGATCGGATCTATGGGTTATATGGGTCTGTTAGAGAAATTCTGGCTGGTATAGTGCAGATTTGTGGTAGTAAATCTGGTTTTGGTATTAGGGAGGGTGGTTCAGAACCATGACCGTGACGGTGGAGGTCGTGATGGTGTTGGTTTGATCAGAGGTGGATGGTAGTGGGGTGGGTGGTGGCGGTGGTGGGTTGGTGGCGGTGGTGGGGTGGTGGTGGTGGCGGTGGCGGTGGCAGGTGGGTTGTGGTTGTGGGGGTAGGATAATTAGAAAGAGAGAGAGGGAGAAGATTATCTGTATATATACACATATAATTCTAAATACATACATACAGACATATATAATTCTATAATTCTAAAATTGTTTTATTTATTGTTTTTATGATTATTTATTATAATATTTAGGATAAAATGACTAAAATACCCTTATGTGGGGTTGACTTAGTCAACTTTAACCATGAAAACTAATTGTGTTAGGACTAAAGGACGTAACCTGATTGGTTTTTCAAACATTAAGTATGTTTCTTGAAGATATTAAAGACAAAGGACATACTTTGATATTTTAGACATACATAAAGGACGAAATTTGAAATTTACTCTTTTATAAATTGTTTTCTGTTTTTATTTTCTTATTAGTTTAAAAATGGACGGAATGTGAATGTGATAAGTAATCTTTTCTCTTGGTATTTTCAAGATGATTTGCAAAATTGTCTTCACTTTCAACATCTTTCAAGTATTGATTGTAAGCTGGATCATAAGCTGTTAAGATGCGCGTATACTTTGCTGCTTCAGAGCATTCACATCCATTCCATCATTTTTCACCCTAAATTACACTAAAAAAACACTATATCTTCTCTCTCCTTTTTAATTAAATAATATTTTTTATACCTTTATCATTACCTTTTCTCTCTTCTCCACTCACAACCACTTTCAAAATATATTAAAAAATTATAGAGGGTAAACAGTGTCCCCTCAAATATACAGATGAACAGTAACATTTTCTCTCTCATCCACTCACAACCACTTTTTATATTATAAAAACTCCACTCACAGATTTTAGTAGGTTGGATGTGAATACTCTCAGCATTGCGTCCTACGCTTGCAAAAGCACTGCAAATTCAGTTTCAGTGTCAGGTGGTTGTATACTTGTATATGGATAACGAGTCCAATAGAAAAAAAGGTTAACTACATCTCAAATGGGTCATAACTCATAAGTGTCCCCAAAGACTATCATTAAAGCGTGAAACCTCTAAAATAATTATATTAAAAATAGATTATTACTAAAATGATCTAATTTTTGTAATCATACAAGTTGGCGTAACCCGTGCGTTGCGGCGGGATGTTCAAAAGGCTAATATAAAATTAAGTTTTAAAATCTTATATGTTTCGGGGTAACTTACAAATTAACAACTAATTATTTACATACAAAACATTTACGCTCATAAAAATGAAATATTCACTATATTAAAAAAAAAACATAACACTTAATATGATACTCACGACACATGAAATAAAATGCGGACCAAATCCTTTATGCTCATAAGTTGGGAATTTATTTGAATACAACATGTGAAAAAACCAAATTCTAAAACAACACCACTTACGCCACAAAAACATCCACACTATCTTCTCTACAACAACAATCAACTCAATAATCATAGAAATGGAAACATGTTAATTACAAATGCACAAACAACGGATAACATAACCAATAGAATAAAAAATTGACGAACATACTGATTTATTTGAATTATTAAAATAATAACCTGGATCGAATCAGAAAATATAATACAAACAATTGCTGGGTTATACTAATTTGTTTTCTTTCATACTAATTTCTGGGTTATATTATACTATATCAAAGATTTTGTAGTCTATTATTTTCTACCTGAAATACTAATTTGTTTGGTGAGTTTCAAATTTCAAGTATTAAACTTATGTTCCTCTGTTAATGCAATCTACAATTCCTCAATAACAAACACGAATCATTTTTAATAACATACCACATGCCTGGTTCCTTCCATTTTATCCTTTGGTTCCGTTTAAAATTTGCGGAATACGTATACAATTAGCGTGCTTTTTCTATTGATTTGATCTACGATCGAATTGACGCATCCTTGATCGTTTCAATTAAGACATCTGTCGTTCTTACAATCAAACATAGAGGGTTATACACTTATACTAATCTATGGGTTATGCTATATCAAAGTTTGATATAGCAATCAAAGATTTTTGTAACATTGTTTTATAATTTTGATTGTTTTATTAGTTAACTAGGTTATAACCCCGTGTATTACATGGGTTGAGTAAATAAATTTATATACTAAATAATAAAACATTATATCTTTAAAAACTTCCTTTATTGCACGGGTTAAATAAATATAATTTGATATATTAAATAATAAAAAGTTATATATATAAGAACCATATTGTACGGGTTGAATTAATGTAATTTTATATACCAAATAAAAAAAAATTATATCTTTAAAACCACATGTATTACACGGGTTGAATAAATGTAATATTGTTTACCAAATAATAAAATAATAAATCTTTAAAAAACCTCATTTATTACACGAGTTAAATAAATGTAATTTTATATACCAAATAATAAAAAAATAGTAAATGTAATTTGTTATAGTGAAAATAAAAATATTTAATATATTAATACAAAGTTTGGTTTTCGTGATAAATAATTTGTTTTATTTAAAATGTTTTAAATTAACAATTTTCAATTTCGGATAATATTTTATTAGAAAAATTGAAGAATGGTATTCGAAATTTAAAGTAGGATAAAATTTAATATTAGCTCATTATTTATTTATTTATTTATTTATTTATTTATTTAATATAAGATAAGTTTGGAAGTGAGGCGAGAAAACCATAAAATAAATACCTACAATGAACGACATGTGTCACACATTAATGTTTTATTATATAGTATAGTATAGATAAAAATTTAGATTGATATAAATAGATTATTTTGTTGTAGCAAAATTTGTTAATGAAGTCTCAATAAATTTAACCCATTATTTAAAACTCCGTAAATGTATAAATGATAAATAATATTAGTTAGAGTAAATTACGATTTTGGCCCATGTGGTTATATCACTTTTACCCTTTGTTAGGACCGGTTTGAATCCGAACGATTGCGAACCGACTCGTGCGACGTGCGGAATCCGTGCACGATCGAGACCGAAACACACGAACAGTAATTATAACTGTGATTCTATTCAAAGATCTGAAATTGTACAATCACGTGAATCACCTTTTGCCTTTCTCTCTCTAGATTCTCTCTCTAGTTTCTCTCTCTAGAACTAGATCTCTCTAAAGTGTGAAATGGCAAAAGTGTCAAAAGTTCTAAACCTAAGCCTCTAAACTCCTATTTATAGGCCAAGGGGCTTTAATGAGATTCCTCATTATTACAGAAATGCCACCTTGCCATTTTCCTAAGTATTACAATATAATGCCTAGAATTTAACAGTTTTTGCTACGGTTTGAGATGACGGAGGCGATAGACATAAATGCACTAACAGACTCCCCCTTGGATATTGCCGCAGTCAATCTCAAACATTCAAACTCGTAGCTTCTTTTCTTTCTCTCTCTTTAGCTCGAACAGAATCCCCGTGGATCTGTCTTCAGCTTCAGCTCCTTCCTTTCGGTAGACTCTTCAGGCTCCCCCTTTCGTCAAGCTTCCGTGCTTTGGGATCGACACCTGGCTTTCCGGTTACAAGCTCCTCCAGAATAGTTCCTGGGTCCTATGCACGCTTCCCTTTGCGTTGAGCTCGTCTTCAGACTCCCCCTTAGACTCGGCTATCGGGATCGTAGTCTGGAATCTGCAATCCTCAAACATTTATAAGTAACAATGTTTTGAACATCCAGGATTGAAAACCTGGCTCTCTCAACTTTTGCTAAAATATTTTAACAATGAAAGCATTTTCGGTTTTCCAGGAATCGTATCCTGGCTCTATAAAACTTTCTAAATCAAGATCCTGGCTCTAAGATATAATAATATGAATATATCCAGGAAAACTTGATTTTCTCCCCCTATCAACAAGCTTCATGGATTTGGCAGTTTCAACGAACCGGATCGGAAACTAGCTCTTTTACAGATTTTAACAATATAAGCATCCAAATCCCTCACAGTTAATCATCCAAGTCCAAATTAATGACCTTGGAGATAACACAAACTGTTTTTGATTTTTGATTTTAAAACTTCAAGTTTCAAATTAATGAACTTGTTTTATTTTCAGAAACACAATCAGCATACTCAGATTTTGAAACTCAACATCCAGACATCGGTTGTCGAAAATAAAGCAGAATCGAAATCTTTTTGTATTTTTCTGAAAATAAAAAGCAGTAAAGAAATATGTACAAACATATTTACAGACAATATTTTTGTTTGAGTTCGCGTTAGAGGATCATATCAGTTTTTGACAAGTCACAAGTACCGTTGAGCTTAATTTCACATTAAGAATTAAACAATTCACTTAGATTGTCGATATACTGATCCACTTAAATTTTCATACAAAGTTCAACTGATTCAGGATACGAATTAGGTGAATTAAGAACTTAAACCCATTCATGTGTCCCACCTCTTGAATATACTCCCGTATCCAGAATCCCAATAATCAGTCTTACAGGTGAGTATACTACAATGATATCTGTACATAAATTAGGTATGCGAGGGCCGAGGGATCTCAGATCGATACTTCCGTATACGCAGAGAGATATCAGCTTCGACTTTACAGAATGTCCCCTTTAGAGGATCTTTTTAGCTACAACAGCAGCGACTATCAATTTTATTGTTTTATCGGCATGCTGAGGGTTTATGCTATGTTTCAAGCATTTGCAGAAAGTATTATCCAAGGACTAGGTCAGAACTTCCATTCAGCAGAAGTCCCGGAATAATACCCCAGATATCATTGAGTATAAAGACCTAGTATATCAGATTATGAGACCTTTCAAACAAGATTTCAGGGGTTACCTATATATCCAAGTAGTGTTCCCCACGAAATAAGCAAGTTTGAATTTAGGTTTATATCCCGAAAAAGTTTACTAGATGTATAAAAATCTACCGACACATCATCAGTGAGACTGTTTAACGCTATATAATCATTACATTTCTTTAGCATACTGTAACTGTCTACTGATGTACTATCATTTCCTCTTTTTACACAAAAACTCATTTTTTTGAATTTTATCATGTTTTTGGCTTTTTCAAATTTTCTAATGTTTTTGGATTTTCTGAAAATATTACTCCCCCTAAAATTCAAAACCATTTAAAGAAAATTTGACAAACCGATGTAGATAGCTTTGTCTCGCCATCCATTTTCTGCTTCGCATGCACTGATTTGCAGAAAAACTAATATAAAGTACCCCCATGATTTACAACCCATTGATTTTCGACAGTTTGAAAACCGTATTTCAATTCTTGTGAAAGTAATCATGTTTGTTCAGCCGTGAGGGTTTCGGCGTATTCAATCAGAACTCCCCCTTACAATAAACTATTTTCCCATAATGATTTCAAAACACTTAAGTTTGTTTTAATCAGAATGGTTTTTCCGGAAAAATTAGTTTGTTTACCCATCACTTGTGGGTTCGGGGTCATCTCATCACCTTGTTCTCTTTTAACCATTTTGAAAATTTAACATTATTAGGTCAAACACCACTATCACTTGTAGAAAATCAAGTACAACTTAATGTCCTTGATTAACCACTTGTAAGACGAAATATCACAGTTACCATCCTGTGAATTTCTCAAGACTGATGCCGATACCTGCTTCACACTTACCAACCTGGAAGCTCCGGCAAGTCAGGAATTCAACCAACAGATTTTGACACCCAAGCCTGACCAGCCTTAGGCGCATTTTGAGCTTTTCTCTTTTCTTCATAAAACTCTTTCACTCCTTTTTCCTTACCATCAGCCATCTTGCTAAAAATATGTTTAACATTGCTATTAAACATTTTTCCAGCATCAACACCTTTTGATTTTAGGTTTGCGGCTTGTAATGGTGGAAAATTCTCATCGTTCATTAATGGAATTGTTTCTTCTCTTTTTACCTCAACTTGTGGCTCCTCTGATTTTGTGGAATCAGATTCATTGCCCGAACTTGGCTTGTCTGACTTTGACGAGTCAGATTCATCGCCAATAACTTTCTTCTTTTTCTTCTTTTCTGTCCTCGGATTTGTATCTGAAGAATTCGATTTGCTTGACTTTGCCGTCGAGTTAATCAATTCATCAGAACTTTTATTCGAACCAACTGGTGAACCTGAAGACAAAATCTTCTCCAAATACTCTCTCGCCTTCTTCCTCTTCTTCCTCAGTCTGTCTCTTTGTCCCTGCGAAAGTTTCACTTTCTGTTCTAGAATCTTCTGTTCTTTGGGTTTGACATTGACTGGTTTCTTTATCGTTCTCTGAGATTCAACCCTTGATCTTCCCATCGATCTCTTTGGGCAATCTCTGACAATATGTCCTCTGATATGGCAATTATAGCATCTTCGTGTTTCAAAATTCCAATTCTGGCAGTTAACAACAATGTGTCCTCTAACACCACAAGAATAGCACACCCTGTTATCGTACCATTCTCTTCTTTCAGTCCAAACCTTCAGATCATAACATTGTTTGGCTTGGTTATAATCATTTCTCCTCTTTAATGCTGGATTTGTCTTTTGAGCACTGTGGTCAAACCTGCACCACTTATTACCAACATTTTGTGAGTTTTCGTTTACAACTTTTTGTGATTTTTTATCACGATTGGATGATCGAACTGATAAGCTTTTATTTTCTTTTTGAACATTTTTCGGTTTTTTATCCTTTTGTTTTTGTTCCACATTCTTCTTTACAAGTTTTTGCTTTGAGCATTCACCTTTCTCAGTAGAATGTAGAATAGTTTCTTTAAACATTTCTTTTAATTTCAAAAATGTTTTCTTTTTCTCATTATCATCAGTTTTCTCATCACAATCTTCAACTTTGACATTGTCAAAGTTTGTGACATTGTCACTTATTGAAACAAAATTGATCGGTTTTGGACAAACATATGATGCAGAAGTCACAAAACTCTTCAATTTGTTTTCAAAATCAGCAATTTTAATTCTATTACATTCGGCTTCTTTTTCAAGTCGAATAATATTCTCAAGATGAGAATTTATTGCTTCTTGTTTTTCCAAATTATTTTTACCAAAAATTGATTTTTCATTTTCTAAAATTTTTATTTGATTTTTCAAATCATTTTCTAATTTTTAAAAATTTTTGTTTTCTAATGACAAACTCTCAACATTCTTCAAAAGTTTGTCATTTTCAGATTTTAATTTTTCGCAGTTCAAGCGCAACTCCAGAATCTGTTCATCATCAGTTTTCTTCCCATCTTTCAAAGCTTTGTTTTCCAATGTCAAATTCTCCGCATCACTCAAGAATTTGGCATTGTCTGCTCCAAGTTTATCACATTTTAAGCATTTTTCATTCATCTTTTCTGTATCATCTTCTTTCTTTGTAATTACTTCTTCAAACACCTGTTGTTTTTCAGTCATCACAACTTCACATTTTGTTTGACTTGAAATCTGCTCCTCTTCAGAATCAGAATCACCATGATCAAATATTGGCATGTTCTTAGCTTCTTGATCATCATTCACTTTCAACTGATTACCAATAGCAATTTCAGGCATCTGATCCCCATCATCTCCAGTGAATTTCCTAGGCTTCAGGCACTGACAACTGCTGTCCTGTACACTCCCAGCTCCACAGTCGCAAAAAAACCTACTTGATGTAGAGTAGACAACACGATGTCCTCGATGACATACATCTGCACAAACAGAACAACAACCTTTTGAAACAGTCAGATCACATGTATAACAGAAATACCAGTGCTGTTCCATAAAATTTCTCCCACTGATTGTAAATGTACAAACTTTAGAAGCGAGGGCTTTTTCACTGTTACTATCATGATCAACCTTACTGCTTGACATCTTCAAACAACTGGAGACAAACAAACAAACACAATTAGTACAAACAATATCAAACAAATGAATCGTAAAAGAATTTGGTCTGTTCGGATGGATCAATAGTCAATCAGATGATGTCAGCCCACTCGGATGGTTGTCTTCGAACGGATGGAGATCCGGTTGATGATTAGTCCGGATGGGGAACCGGATGGTGATACGCACGGGTGGGGATCCGTGAGACTAAGGTAATACGTACGGGTGGAGGTGATACGTGCGTGCAACAATGTTGTCCGTATGAATGTCACTACACGACAAACTGTTGTCCAATCGGGTAGCTTGTTGACTTCTTTGACCTCAAAATGATACCAACTGTTATGATTTAATGAAAGATCACATGTATACTGACATGATGTCAAGACTTTAAATGATATCACATGCAACTTGACTCAAACTAATGCAATTTCAGAAATAATGGCTGACAACTATCTATCACTTCATTGGACCTCAATTCACTAGTGTTGATTCCTTTTTATCACATGTACAACCGACAATTCAATTAAATGTCATGTGCTTTGACACTGATTGTTCTGACGTGTAATGATATCCGCGTGAGTAGTGTATCCGTTCCGAGAGGTCAACAAGTCAACACGGATGGCTGTGCGTGCGGATGGGGATACGAATAATGTTATCCGCACGGGTGGTGATACGTACGGGTGATGATGTTATCCGCGCGGACAAGTTGTCCGTGCGTGTGGCAAGTCAACAAGTCAACACGTATAACTGAAAGTAGTCCGTGCGGGTGAGAATGATGCTATACGCACGGGTGAGCTATCCGTGCGTGTGAAGTTGACCTTTTGACCACAATTAATAACTGACAAACACTATTACTATCACATGCAATACTGAAAAATCAATTAAATGTCATGTGTTTATGTTACTTCACACCGATTGCACTTAATGCTTCACATGTATTGCAGACAATGTTGACTGTCAAGTTAATATTCGCTTAGGTAATATGAAGTGACACGTATTGTTATCCGCACGTAGAAGTCAACAAATAGTCAAAGCGGATATTTGTGCGTGCGGAGATGCTATCCGTGCGTACAGGTCAACAAATAGTCAACGCGGATGGTCATACGCACGGGTGGCAATCCGTGCGGTTAACATAAACAGCAACATTCCTCATTTCTTCAACTTTTTTTCGAACCACAAAAATCAAGATATCTCACGAACTGCTTCGAATTTAGATCTGAAAATTTGTACGCTTGTAGATCAGGTTCTTTCGCTCAACTTATCCAAAATTCAGCCATTTTCGACCGTAAAAACCTGTTCAAATCAACAAAAATCAGATAAAAACGTGAAGAACAAGAAAATATGAGAAATTTGACAAATCTGGATGATTTAGGCTCTGAATCTGATCAAATCTTGAACGAAATCGTGCGTTTGATCCTCGCAACCGAGCTCCTGCTCTGATACCACTTGTTAGGACCGGTTTGAATCCGAACGATTGCGAACCGACTCGTGCGACGTGCGGAATCCGTGCACGATCGAGACCGAAACACACGAACAGTAATTATAACTGTGATTCTATTCAAAGATCTGAAATTGTACAATCACGTGAATCACCTTTTGCCTTTCTCTCTCTAGATTCTCTCTCTAGTTTCTCTCTCTAGAACTAGATCTCTCTAAAGTGTGAAATGGCAAAAGTGTCAAAAGTTCTAAACCTAAGCCTCTAAACTCCTATTTATAGGCCAAGGGGCTTTAATGAGATTCCTCATTATTACAGAAATGCCACCTTGCCATTTTCCTAAGTATTACAATATAATGCCTAGAATTTAACAGTTTTTGCTACGGTTTGAGATGACGGAGGCGATAGACATAAATGCACTAACACCCTTTTAGCCTAAAAAAGAATTTTTTAACATCTGAGTCCCTAACGTCTTTTTTTTAAAACTCTTTTGGCCCCTAACACTAACCCCATCCATTAAATGTTAGGGGCCAAAAGGGTTAGAAAAAAGACGTTAGGGGCCAAAAAGATTAGAAAAAAGACGTTGGGGGCTCAGATGTTAAAAATTCTTTTTGGGCTAAAAGAGTAAAAGTAATATAACCACAGGGGCCAAAATCTTAATTTACTCTATTAGTTAAATAAATAATATTATAAATGAGAAGGAGATTAAACTAAATAATAATTATCCATAAGAAATTAAACTAAATAATATTTAGTAGAAGGATTATCTATAATTAATTAGAAAAGATTAAAGTAAAATAATACTTATCTATAAAATATGGCCTAATATAATGACAAGTGTCCCAAACATGGTTTCTTTTATTATATAGTATAGATTGATTTTTATTGGATAGATATCGATTCGGTTTATTACAGTACCAGTACGATATACGCACTCGGTATAGAAATTAACATATGTTTTACATCGATCAAAAATGATAAAAACGAACACTCGTACCAGCATCGATATTGTTCAAACGCTATCAGTCGGTTGAGAGTCACGGTAGTTGTACCGATATTCATTTATCGTCGCAGACAAAGTGGATAAAATGAAAAAAAATGAAACCGGAAAGCATAAAAATGAATACAGATTATATAGTGATACAGTGTCAGTTTATTGAAAGAGAACACAATAAAATAAAGAGTAAACTTCTGTTTTGCTCCCTGTGGTTTGGTCACTTTAACGGTTTTGCCCCAAACCTTTAAAAATAGCCATTTTACTCCTTGATGTTTCGGTTTTGTCACCAGTTTGCTCCACCGGCTTAACTCCATCCATATTTTATGTTAATTGAAAGGGTATTTTTGTAATTACAAATATGAATAAGGTTACTTTGATAGTCATTTACAACTAATTTAGTAAATTCATTTTTGTATTTATTTATACTCTCTCTCTGTCCCCTATCTCTACCTTTTCTACCCACTTCCACCACCACCTGCAGATCTCCACCTACAACCAGCATCACTGGCCGACCTCCACCCACCACCACCTTCATTTTCCGATCATCACCACTGTCGCACCATCACAACCACCATGTCGCACCATCACCTCTGTCCTTTATTACTGCTGTCAACCAAAGCTACTAGCACCGGCGGCACCAATGGTGGTGGAGGTTTTAGATCTTGCCGTCAACCAAAGCCACCATCACCACTACCATTGTTGCACCATAACCACTGCCATTGCCGCACCCTTCAAGATTTCCCAGATTTAAAAAGAAATAGGCATGAAAAACCTTGTCTGGTACATAAACTTAGTTTATCCCATGAAAATGCTGGCGCTTTGTTGACATCAGAGAACAAATCAGGTCCGTCAATTGTTATTTTTGGTAGGATTCGAATAAATCTGAGTCGCCGACGGAAATGATTGGGGGTTAGGAGAGTTTGATGTTTTTCTTCGGATCTGGTTTTCTCCATATCCAGATCTGATTATCCCTAACCCATGATGTTATAAAACGATGGTGATGATGATTATGGTGTCGGGGGTGGTTTCTTGTGGTATAAAATGATGGTGATGGTGATTATCAGGCCCAAACCCCTAATGCAGATTTGATTTTCTTCATCGTACAAACATATATCATGTTTTCCTTACCCATCTTCTCCATTAACCGATCACAAATCAACAAACGTAAGTTCTCAATAAACATACATGTGTATACTTGTGGTACAGATTATTGAACTTAGCTAGAATGTAATTTAAATTATAAGCATAATCAATGTAAATAGAATAAAACGACAGCGGTGACCGGTGATTGGTGTGGGTTCGACCGAAGAAGAGAAGAGGGGACATTGGCGGTGGTCAAAGAGGAGAGAGAGGGAGAACGTACACGGTAGCAAAGGGCGGCGACCGCTATGGTCGGGTCCGGTGACTAAACGGAGATAATGATGATGATGGTGGTGGATTGGTGGTCTGATGATGTGGTATGGATGATCGGGTGATGGAAGGAGAACAACAGTGTGATTTGGATTTAATGACAAATAAAAATGGAAAAATTACAAGTTTTGTCCTTTATCTTTATAGTACTTTACAGGAGGTGTCCTTTTTTTCAAATGTTGACAGGCGGTGTCCTTTAGTAGGTATTTTGTTACACGTCTTGTCCTTTAGCCCTAACCCAGTTAGGTTTTTTTGTTAAGTCTGGTCAAACAGGGGTAGTTTAGTCTTTCTACCTATTTATTTATAAATCTTTTTAATAAAATAAAACAAAAAGAATTTAAAAAACTAATATCTATTTAAAAAATTAAACTCTCTCTCTCTACAAACACACAGAGTTCTCTCTATTTCTCTCTCTCAGCCTTTATCTACCACCACCATCTCCCACCTCCCACCACCACAACCATCCGCCATCCTTCTCAACCATCATCCACCACCACCTCCCACCACAACCATCTGCTGTCGCCCACAATTCTATTTCTCTCTTGTCCAATCAGAGTGGTCCAGAGCAGATAAAGCATCATATCTGTATGCGAAATTTAATTCTTCATTGAATCAAGTTCAAAACAATGGAAGAACTCAACCATTTGAAAGAAATAATAGACCCCTTATGCATCAAACTTTAATTCTTCATTGAATCAAGTTCAAAATAGGATATTAGTGATATCCTATTACTGATGCATCAGAGTGTATCCATCTTCTTCAACCATGATAATGGCAGAACACAAATCATTGAATTGTTTATTTAGGACAAGTATGGCCTCTTCGCTTATCCATCACATCTACTCTAATTTTATGACATCAAAGTTAAAAAGAGAGAGGGGGGCTAACACTGCAGAGGTGGGGCTTCTGTTGAAGATCACCTGAACTTGTCATATCCTTTCACCCCACTCTCATAACATAACCACCATCAAATTTCTTCAAACCCTAGCTTTTTCAATCAAACAATTCTTGTAATTCATGGCGGAGGAGACGTTGAAGACCACGGCGCCGGCACCGACAGAGGCACCGGAAGCTCCGGCAGCGGTGGTGGAGGTTGTCGTTGTGCCGGAGTCGGAGAGAGAGAAGCATGGTGGTGGAGTTGCGTTGTGCCGGAGTCGGAGAGAGAGAGAGAAGCATGGTGGTGGAGTTGCAGATCTGAGCGATGGATGAACAACTGAAGCTGGATTTTCACGACGGTGGTGGTGGTTGGGCGGTGGTTGCACGGTGGTGGATGAACAACAAATGAGGAATTGTAGATCTGAGTTGCAGATCTAAGATATATTTTATTTATATATATATTTTTTTCTTTTACAAAATAGTCATTGAATATAAGGTATTTACATAATATACCCTAGAAAGGTGAAATTACAAGAATGCCCTCATGTGCTTTGCACATGATCAGATTTAACAAAAAAACCTAACTGGGTTAGGGCTAAAGGACAAGACGTGTAACAAAATACCTACTAAAGGACACCGCCTGTCAACATTTGAAAAAAAGGACACCGCCTGTAAAGTACTATAAAGATAAAGGACAAAACTTGTAATTTTTCCAATAAAAATTAAATAAGTATATGTACCGAAATACCCTTACTTAACTGGAATTTTTAACTGAGTTAGAGACGTGGAGCAAATTGGTAATAAAATGGAAACATTAGGGAGTAAAACGGCTATTTTTAAAGGTTTGGGGCAAAACCGTTAAAGTGACCAAACCACAGAGAGCAAAACGGAAGTTTACTCTAAAATAAATATGGGTATCGAAAGCGTTAGGTGTCAATTTATAGAACGCAAACGAACCGAATCGAACTGATGTCAACTGAACATCAGTATCTGTATCGATATTCGTTTTTAATTGTTTCTGATCGATGTAAAGTTTTCTCTTTCAATTACAATAG
Organism: Helianthus tuberosus; assembly: GCA_030545235.1. Classification (NCBI taxonomy): domain Eukaryota; kingdom Viridiplantae; phylum Streptophyta; class Magnoliopsida; order Asterales; family Asteraceae; genus Helianthus; species Helianthus tuberosus. The sequence continues at coordinate 93,576,098 of CM060397.1, read as the reverse complement.
CGAGTATCGGTATCGTAATGATCCAAACTGATATCAACCAAATTCCCGCCGCAAAGCGCGGTGGAATATCACTAGTATAGGATTAAATGGTAATAACGATATACATAAAGTAGTTATGAAATAATGTTGTCCTAACAAGTTGCAGGGCCGGCTCTATAGGCTTGGCAACCTAGGCACGGGCCTAGGGCCACCAAAAAATAAGGACCTCCAAGTTAAAAAAAAATTATATATACTATATGTATGTATTATGCCCAAATAAATACGTTTATTTCAAAACTAAACTGATTTTTCATTCAAGGAGTCCAAAATAAATATTGTTTAGCAAACAAAGGTCAAGTTTCAAAACCCATTTCGCCTTGATTTCCAACTATTACAGCACAACAACCATCGACCTAATCATCAATATTTATCGGCCTAAAGCCCCTAAATACAGCCGCAATCATCGTTCCCACTTCCCATCGCAACCTTCTTTCAATTTCTAGGCTAGCGGCTATCACGAAACGAAAAAAGTAAGGGCAATCACCCATTGCGTCGGGATTGGAGGAGAGTTTATCGGCGATTAGGGTCTCTACTTCATAGTTCGCTTAGAGTCTCCAAAAACCTAGGAACGGCCCTGACAAGTTGGTCTAGTGATTAGTCACTTGGTTTCTCTACTTGATAATCAAAATTATAAAACAATGATAATCAAACCAATAATGGAATTTGAAAGTCTATTGTTGATAAAACAATCAAAATTATAGAACAATGAAAATCAAACCAATAATGGAATTTGAAAGTCTATTGTTGATGGCGATTTGTAAAAGGTTTATCTTTGAAGGGTAAAAATAATACTGAATCCCAATATACGATTTCATGTGGCAATTAATATGTAATGGAAAAAGGGATTTGGAAATATGGAGGAAAGTGCGATTCGGAATCTGTTCATGCGTAAGGGGATTTGATTAGAGAAACTCAGAAAAGGAAAGGAAAAGGCGGCAGTTAATCATCATCATCATCATCATCATACTCAGTAAATCCCACCAATAGCAAAGCAAAGGTAGGGTCTGAGGAGGGTAAGATGTAGACAGCCTTACCTCTACCCCGTAGGAATAGAGAGGCTGCTTCCAGTGAGACCCCCGGCTCGATAGTAGTTTTGCATCAAGCCTTGGACATAAGGCACATAACACTCGGCAATCGGGACAAAGACCGATTAGTGCATGTACCCTTTTGTCTTTCAGCTATCAACGCCACCACATGATGCATGATTAACCGTCCTCCACTTTTAACGTTATTTTCACGAAATTAGTAAAATAACGTTAAAATTAGTGCACTTTTACTTTTGCCCCCCCGATGGCCCACACATATATACATTATATGCGCATACCGCAAGCGGGGCGTAAAAGGCGGCAGTTAAAATGAAAAAAAAAAGATTTGATTTAAGAAAAAGGAAAGGCAATAGAAATAAAAACGTTGTGACCATGAATTGAACTGGCGGCTTTTGTTTGTTTAACAGACGCGACACCCACCACAAAGAGGAATGCCTTCCATGCGGATGAAGGTTGGTACGTGCGGATGAATGACTAGTTCGTGCCGATGAAGCACAATTTTTCAAGCGGACCAGGGGTTCATTCGTACGGATGTAACACTCCTGCGCATGAAACTCTCTCGTCCGTTTGAAATGTCGCTGTTCACATAGTTGGTGTCCAATATGATTACGGAAATTATCTTATATCTGAAAAAATACATCTTCCGGATAACAAAGAGTGAGGAGGTTTCATTCAACAAAAATATGCTTTAAAAAATTTTCGACCCGTTTGACTCGTAAAAAATAACCATTTCTGATCTCCTCTCAGTTGTAGAAATAGAAACTTGTCATAAAACGTTATGTAATAAACACCATATACGAAAAAGATTCTCCTGCTTTGCAAGGAATTTAACCAATATGAAAACTCAGGGTCCTTTTCGAGTGCCAGTATGCAATTTACGTATAAAATTTACAAGGCAGTAATAGACTGAATATACATTATTGAGACAAGGAATTTAACCAATATGAAAACTCCAACAACATACTACCTTATAAGTGGAACTGCTCTATCTTGTTCCATTTTCGATAGGTGTTTGGTCAAACAGGGTCAAACTAATGGTGCGTAGGAGGCTTATAATTAACAATGGGGTCTTAGAAAGCTTAAACCAACCTGAACAAGGGTTATGGAACTATTAGCAGTCCAGTATATCAAACTGCCCTGCAAAAAGATTACAAAAGTTACAAACTTTTTTATATTTTTAGGAAACAATTAGGGTGTCAAATATGATTACAAAAGTTACGTTATTTTAGTATTAATCTATTTTTAAATAAATAAAATGATGTAGGAGGTTTACGAATTAAAAATACACTTTGGGTGGCTTTCAACTCATTTGATCCGTTTAATCTGTTAAGGTTTTAGCTATTTTATTTAACCTTACGCTTTTGACCCCCTCATACCAACAAAATCAATATCAATCATGAAAGATGATATTCAGCAATGCTGTTCTCACAGATTAGTAATTAAAAGTCGGTTTTAACATACAGTCCTTGATCTTTGATCAAGCTACAGAGAGCTTTAGCATGATATGATTGCTATAATGTGTTCAAAACAAGTCTTCAATTTTAGGCAAAAAAAGCATCTCAATCATAAGATATTACAAGCCAAACATTGCTATAACGTAGGCATATGCTTGATTATCATGTTAAATTTCTGTTTCACTGAGTTAAAGTGAAGCGAATATCCTGAACATTGACAAGATGCAGTGAAGCTAACAGCAGGGGGAAAATGTAGCTTGTCGCACCATGCGGCAATTCAATCAGATTTTGGAACCAAAGAGTGCCCTCCTGAAATGAAGGTGATAGAATACTGACTTCAGAAATCATCATCGATTTCCACATATCAAAGTAGATAAAACCAAAGCTTAAACCCAAAATGAACAATTATAGATCTGTTTTAGTTAAATTCTGTTTAAACAATCGAGCTACCCAAAAAATTAGATGAGGATGACAAGAGAAAGATTCTCAATCATAAGATATTACAAGCCAAAAAATTAGATGGAGATGGCAAGAGAAAGATTTTGTTTAATAGTTTTTTCATACACATTTAAAACCAGGATGATGGTCCAGCGCCATTTGTCGGACACTTGCCGTCCCTAAGATAAAACAAGGAATCTGAAAATGAAAATCAACAAAAGAGGCAGATGGGGTGTTAGAACAACAAGATACAGTAAATCTCTTCAAATTAAAACTGTTAAGTTTAACATTTTGTATGATTAACCTGAACAGACGAATAGGCTAATATCCATAAAAATGAAGGGCAACCAATTTCTTACCTTTCGTCCCGAAAGCGTTTGTACTGTTCTATCCAACTCTTTCCTGAGAAAGGTGGTGGAAATGCGAGGATGCTTAATACTAGTTATTATTATAGTGTCATCTACTAGTAATAGTAATAGTAATAATAAAGATGACCCTATAATAATAACTAGTATGAAGCACCCTCGCATTGCGGCGGAGGCGAGTCCCAATGCCACACTACTGCCAGCGACCACCAACACTGAAGTTGCGTCGCGTTAATGCGAAGAAATTATACTGAAACGTATAACATAGAATAGAATAACTAAGTCGGTCTAGGACCCGCACGTTACCATGAACCCGCATCTATTTTTTCCTGTTTAACAGGTTCATCGTACTGTACTTCTAGAGCTAACTTACATCAATACTATACTTCAAATTAACTATTCTAAACTCAATATTTAATGTCACTTTGGAACCACAGATGCACTTCAAGTAAAAACGATAGTCAACAATTTCGATTGCACGCTCCTCCTCTCCATAAGCTGAACGAAAGATTCATACATGTAGCATGTCTAATCCTGATAGTGTTACCAACTTAACACCGAAATTCAAAGCAGTTAGCAATTCGTAAACTCAAATGATCAAAAACTTAAATGCAGCTAGCAATTTGTGCATTTCACTACAACTTGCGTTTTTCTTACCAATGCACATAGGTTTAATCATCATAACGCGAATTCGTCACAAAGTTAGTACTATAACCAACAAATGTATCCCAATTTCACTTAAATAATTTAAAATGCTTAATAATTAGGGAGTCAAGTAAAGTCAAAGGTCAAAGTGCATTTACATTCATTAATCAAGTATATACAAATTAGTATAAGTTTACCAAGGCATGCCAGTAAGATCACGAACTGTATCCATAAACTGTATTTGGCAACGAATCGGAAGAATCGTGATACGACCCGATCCGCAACTAAACCACGTTCACTACAAATCGTGCATATTAATAAGGACCACGTTTCCAATTCTCACGTCTACATTTCTGCATGTTTCCATATTTTGCATGTTCTTCCCATGTTGCATGATCTCCAGAAATGGAGGAATCTTAGGTTTTCTGCATATTTAAATTCAGTGTATGTTGCATCGTAAATTAGAGAAGAAAATTGTTAGCAAAATTTAGTCTTGTTCTTTATCTTTATTTTTGGAGCCTAACCGGGTATCTATCGGGAGATTGACCATCTCGAATCGGTCTCTAACAAATCGCCTCTTCGCCACTGCCAACTGCACCACTAACCTCACCGGAAACCCCCGCAACATAATCGTAATCAAAGAACCCTGGCTCAGACAGTTGTTCACCATCAGTGGAGAAGGAGCGACAAGAAGATGATGGTAATGAGAAGTTGTTTACAAATCTACCACTGTCAGCACGCCTATAAAAGCCGGGTGTAGATAAATACCGATTGGATGTATTAGCGAAATGTTGAGATTCGATTGAAGAGGGATTGGGTGATGAAGGTGTTGGAATTTTCGTTTAACTTTTAGAAAATAATTTTAGTTAATTTGTCAAACAAACTGAACGCAGCGGAAAATATGTACACGAGGTTCAGTTCTAAACAGTTTCCACCAATGATCTCATTACAATCAAAATAGGTTAAAATAAAATAAAGAATCGTGACATCCAAGAAAGACACCTTGGTTTAATGAACGATCTCGCTAGACGATCGTTGACCACGAAATCGATTTGTTCGTTTGAAACAATTTCAAACGAAACCTTAATCTAAAGAAAATAAAGTTCAAAAAACTTTACTTACCTTTTGAATAATCGAAGAAACAAAAGAGTTTGTTTTACTAGCCAATTAAACTTCACAAGTGCTCCTTCTCTTCCCTTTCTCTCTTCGACGGCCAAGTGAACAGCAAAAATAAATATTTTTACTTTCTGTTTCTTTTGTAGCCTTTGAAAGCATACAACCTTCCACAAAACAAAAGTTCTGTATATACTTTTACTAATTAAAGTCACGAATCCCTTTTGTATTGAGAGTTACTAGTAACGTGCTCGCGCGATGTGGCGGGGCGACACTTTGGATTACGGCACTCGTTTCTGGTAGTTTTCTTATTAATATAATATTTATGATAACATTATTGTGGTGGATATATGTCATGAGTGTTACACATATGTAAAGTTTTTTTTTATAAAAATTAATAATCAAAAGACAAAAAAAAATTAAGTTTTTATAACTGTAAAGTATGTTTATTTTATTGTTTAAATTATAAAGTATAATTTTATTCTTTAAAGTTCATAACTTTTTTTAAATATCCACATATAGTACTCATCCAATAAACTTTAAATTTAAAATTTTCGTTTTTATAAAAATAAGAGTTAATTACACCGTTAGTCCCTGTATTTTATGCAAAGTAACAAGGTTAGGTACTAATAGTTTAAAGTCACACTTTAAGGTTCTAACTTTTCATTTTGTAACAATCTGAGGTATTAAGGTGCTGTTTGTTTTTTCAGAGGTAAAATGTCTGCAGTCTGCGGACCACATCTGCAGACGTCTGTAGCAGAAGAGGTGGACCAAACCTCTGCAGTCTGCAAGAAGAAGACTTTTTTATTTTTTAACTTCTACAAACTGCTGAAATAACACCAAACAACAAAATTAAGAAAAATAACATCAAAAACTGAAAATTAACATCAAAATTAAGAAAAATAACATCAAAAACTGAAAATTAACATCAAACAAACAAAAAATTAACATCGAACAATCACAAAATTAACAGGAATCACTGCTGTATCACCAATGTAACATAACAAAGTTATATAAACTCAAGAACAAAATATAAAGCAACGTCAACGAAAGATTATAAAAACGAATAGCACAGCTCATATCAAATCCATCTCCGTTCGACTGAACTCCATCCAAAAGGAACACCACCGAGCAAAAATGAACACAGACTTCAGTCGTCAGACATCCGAACTAGATCCGAATACAGACAACCCCTCTGTCCAACAAAGCTTTGCCATTAAATTAAAGCTCCACCAGCAATCAGCCCTTTTATCATTTTTACACAAATCGATGAAGGATAATGTGAACCTACCTTTTTTGAATTAAATTGCAGCTTCGGCAACAAGAAATTTGCAACTGTTGTAGTTGCCGACAACTGTGGTCTTGAACCTACCATTTTTGAGTTAATTCTCCAATCCCAACTCTAGCCACACCACATATTCGTTTTTCCAGCAATAAGAAATTTATTAAAAGGGCTTGCAAGTTGTGGAAGGTGGACAGGGGAGGTTGAAGATGGTGATACAGGTGCAAGACGACGGCGGTTTGGGGGAGGAGTGGTGGTGGTGACAGCACGATGAGGCTGTGGGAGGAGAGGTGGTGGCGGCGGTAACGTGGGAGGAGAGGTGGTTGGGGTGGTGGTGGCAGGGAAGAAGAAGGGAGGTGGAGGAGGGGTTAGGGTTCTGTGTGTTTTGTGAAGATGTTAGAAGAGTTGAGAAGATGGTAGTCCATGTCTGCACCAAAAAGTGGTCAGACAGAGCTTTTTGAATGATTTGTCTTCTAAAAAACAAACACCCTGCAGACCCCTACGTCTACGCGTGGTCTGCGTGGGGAAGACAAAAGAGGTTGTGAAGTACTTTTCTTAAAAAACAAACACCACCTAAGACTAACAAATGTTAGTTTTTTCTGTTAGGTTTGTATAAAATGACCAAAACACCCTTTTTAACATCAAGAGCTATTTATATAATTATTTGATTTAATTAAAAGGACCACTTGTGTAAAATCCAAATATATTTATGTAATTCTTTGAATCAATTGTCACATCAAATTTATTTCTGTTGACTTTAGTAAGTCAAAATTGACTTCAATGTCTTTGGTGATGTTTGGTTACTTTGTAATTATGGTGTGTCTTGCTATAATGAATAAAAATTTTCTGACGGCCGTTAAAAAAAATTCGAATTCTCGTGATCTCTACAGTGGTGGTGGTGGTTTTCAAAGTCAGCAATGTCATAGCCTTTTAAGTATTCAAAGTCGGCAATGTCTCCATCTCTCTCTTCTGTATTTCTATATAAATATGATAAATATATTTGTATTTTACACAAATGGTCCTTTTAATTAAATAAAATTACATAAATAATCCTTGATGTGATAAAAGGATGTTTTGGTCATTTTATACAAACCTAACAGAAAAAACTAATATTTGTTAGTCTTAGTACATCAGATTGTTACAAAATGAAAAGTTAGAACCTTAAAGTGTAACTTTAAACTATTAGTACCTAACCTTGTTACTTTGCATAAACCACAGGGACTAACGATGTAATTAACTCTAAAAATAAAAAAAATAGTATTTGACTCGTAAGTACGTTTTAGAGCTTTAACTTAAATTGTTAATTTTCGGTTTTTTACAGATATAAAAAATAGGATGTTAAGAGTTTATATCTTTATTAACTTTATATCATACTAAGTTTAGATTTTTAGTTCCTAACTAATCTTATCTATATGAGTCTACTTTTAACTTATAATCCCTAAAAATATGCAACACAATCTACTATGTATCTAGTCAAGTTGGTAAAAAATTATTTTGAAACACTAATATTATCTATAACAATATGTAGATTAGGCGCATTAGATCAAAAGTATTAATTACTTGTACATTAAAGCATTATCGACTTGTACCTTTTAATCTGTGCGTCGATATTGAACAAGACATCTATCGAAACGTCGACAAAAATGTGTAGGCCGTCATGCTATCTTTGGATTTTTTTAAACAGTATAGTTTATCAGATATGTCAAGAATACATAAAATAATTATAAGTTTGTTGTGGATGGGTAAATTGTAACTAACTATCTATAATTTTGTTAAAACCTTAGGAATTTAAGTGTAATAAGTTTAGGGGCTAAAAAATAAATAGTGTTTAAAAGACTAAACTACCCTCATTTTAGAGGTCTTTCTATAAATAAAGTGGGGGAAAAGTTCTTATTTTTTGGTTTCTTAAAATACCCCTCACTCATACATTATAATATAGTATAGATAAGTAAAAATTGTTTTACACATGTAAAGTTTCATTTTTTATAAAGAAAATGATAATCAAATGACAAAAAATAAAAGATAAGTTGTTATAGTTGTAAAGTAAGTTTATTTTGTTGCTTAAATGATAAAGTTTATAATTTTATTCTTTCAAGTTCATAACTTTTTTTAAATATCCACATGGTACTCATCCAATAAACTTTAAGTTTAAAATTTTTGTTTTTTTTAAATAAAAAATAGTAGTTGACTCGTAAGTACGTTTTACAACTTTAACTTTATTTGTTAAATTTCGTTTATATATATATATACTAGTACGGTGCCCGCGCGATGCGGCGGGGCGACACTTTGCATTGCGGCACTCGTTTCTAGTAGTTTTCTTATTCATATATAATATTTATGATAACACTATTGTGGTGGATATATGTCATAAGTGTTACACATATGTAAAGTTTTGTTTTTTATAAAAATTAATAATCAAAAGACAAAAAAATATTGTTTTTTTTAATAAAAATTAATAATCAAAAGACAAAAAATAAAAGATAAATTGTTATAATTGTAAAGTATGTTTACTTTATTGGTTAAATTATAAAGTATAATTTTATTTTTTAAAGTTCATAACTTTTTTTAAATATCCACATAGTACTCATCCAAAATACTTTAAGTTTAAAATATTTGTTTTTATAAAAATAAAAAATAGTATTTAAGTCGTAAGTACGTTTTAGACCTTTAACTTAAATTGTTAAATTTCGTTTTTTACAGATATAAAAAATTATATTTTTATAAAATTTCAAGAACCGTTTTTATAAAAAAAAAATAGGATGTTCAGAGTTTATATCTTTATTAACTTTATATCATACTAAGTTCAAATTTTTAGTTCCTAACTAATCTTATCTATATGACTCTACTTTTAACTTATAATCCCTAAAAATATGCAGCACAATCTACTATGTATCTAGTCAAGTTGGTAAAGAATTCTTTTGAAACTGACTAATATTATCTATAACAATATAGTTGAGCTTATTATTCCTAAAAATCTGCAACACAATTTAGTACTTATCTAGTAATGATTGTAATTTCTGGAGTATTTTATTTATATTACTTGTTACAAAATTTGTTTATAAAATAATTTTTTTTAAAACAAAATGTTTTGTTTATAAATAAAGTAAAAAAATTGTCTTACACCTGTAAAGTTTCGTTTTTAATAAAAAAAATAATAATCAGATGACAAAAAATAAAAGATGAGTTGTTCTAGTTGTAAATTAAGTTTATTTTGTTGGTTAAATGATAAAGTTTATAATTTTATTTTTTAAAGTTCATAACTTTTTTTAAATATTCACATGGTACTCATCCAATAAACTTAAAGTTTAAAATTTTTATTTTTATAAAAATAAAAAATAGTAGTTGACTCGTAAGTACGTTTTACACCTCTAACTTTAATTGTTAAATTTTGTTTTTATATATATAAAAAAATTATATTTTTATAAAATTTTAAAAATGGTTTTTATAAAAAAAATATGATGTTAAGAGTTTATATCTTGATTAACTTTATATCATAGTAATTCAGTTTTTTTAGTTTAGCTTTAAAGTTTATTACTTTATTATTTTTTAATTAAGAAATACAAATTATTAGATTAATATCCAAGAAAAACTACAATATTTTATAATTTCAGCTTGACTATATCTAACTGCAATATCTATTTATTGCAACTTTAGGATATTAACTTATATAAGTTCTGTTGACTTATAAACTTAGAATACTAACTTTATTTTGAAATTTATTAATATGGTCCTGCATTATATTGACACCAAAAATAAAGTTCAAAAATAAAATAAACTTTATTCATACGTATAGATCAAACATAACAACTGAAAATGAAAAAAAAACATAAAACACTTGATGTTTTTCATATAGACTGCATGAAATCCGTTCCGCTTCTGAATTAACACTCGAGGTATTTTTAATCGGGTTTTCTGGTTTGTGCTTGAATCGGCAGTATCTTCTAATTCCTCTTCTTTTTCATTGTCATCAGAATCGTCTAAATTAATAACCTCACTCCATTTCCATTCAGAGAGTCTCTTGAATCTCTTCCTTTGAGTCTCAAAACTTCTGATCCTTAAAAAGGACAAAATTTGAATACAAAAGTTTAAAAAAAGATTAAATTAACATTAAAACTACCTCTTCACTAAATTAATGTTGAAGATTAAACTTGTATGGACTAAACATTGCACCATAAGAAATAATATCAACACTTTTATCACAATCATCCTGCAATAAAACATACATATAATAACATAACGAACATGTTAATATGAAAGATATACGCAAAATTAATACTTAAAAACCAGCAAAATCAATACCTTAGAAGCTTGTTCAACAATTGGGTTGTTTAAATTGGCATGTTCATCATGCAACTGAATCTGAAAAATCAAACAAGTTAACATTCACATAAAAGTAAATAAAACAAAACAATTATTCACTGTTGCGATATAATAGAACTCACCTTAGAATTTTCAATCTCGCATGCTTGGTTTTTCGCAACAATTAAATTCAGATCTGGATCCATTTTTTAACTTTGTTTAGCAATAGATACAGAGATGTCCTGCTATGTATTTATAGTAGTAACTATAGAAGTGCATTAGGGTTTAATTTTAGATTTACCACCCCTTTATTTAGGAAGTTTGTTATGGTTAGTTGTAAGTTTTTATAAGATATATCTAAGTATAGATATTAGTCAGTTTTAATAAAATAAAATGTGACACATAATATCTTCATTTTACGTTACGGGAATTTTAATTCTTTTTGTTTTTGTTTTTGTTTGCATTTGTAGATTAGGCGCATTAGATCACAAGTATTAATTACTTGTACATTAAAGCATTATCGACTTTTACCTTTTAATCCGTGCATCGATAGTGAACAAGACAACTATCGAAACGTCGACAAAAATGTGTAGGTCGTCATGCTATCTTTGGATTTTTATTAAACAATATAGTTTATAAGATATGTTAAGAATTCGTAAAAAAATATAAGTTTGTTGTGGAGGGTGAATTGTAACTAATTATCTATAATTTTGTTAAAACTTCAGGGATTTAAGTGTAATAACTTTAGGGGCTAAAAAATAAATAGTGTTTAAAAGACTAAACTACCCTCATTTTAGGGGACTTTCTATAAATAAAGGGGGAAGAAGTTCTTATTTTTTGGGTATCTTAAAATACCCTTCCCTCATGCATTATAATATAGTATAGATAAAGTATAATTTTATTTTTTAAAGTTCATAACTTTTTTTAAATATCCACATAGTACTCATCCAAAAAACTTTAAGTTTAAAATGTTTGTTTTTATAAAAATAAAAAAATAGTATTTGAGTCGTAAGTACGTTTTAGACCTTTAACTTAAATTGTTAAATTTCGTTTTTTACAGATATAAAAATTTATATTTTTATAAAATTTCAAGAACCGTTTTTATAAAAAAAAAATAGGATGTTCAGAGTTTATATCTTTATTAACTTTATATCATACTAAGTTCAAATTTTTAGTTCCTAACTAATCTTATCTATATGAGTCTATTTTTAACTTATAATCCCTAAAAATATGCAGCACAATCTACTATGTATCTAGTCAAGTTGGTAAAGAATTCTTTTGAAACTGACTAATATTATGTATAACAATATAGTTGAGCTTATTATTCCTAAAAATCCGCAACACAATTTAGTATTTATCTAGTAATGATTGTAACTTCTGGAGTATTTTATTTATATTACTTGTTACAAAATTTGTTTATAAAATAATTATTTTTTTATAAAAAACAAAATGTTTTGTTTATAAATAAAGTAAAAAAATTGTCTTACACCTGTAAAGTTTCGTTTTTAAGAAAAAAAATAATAATCAGATTACAAAAAATAAAAGATGAGTTGTTCTAGTTGTAAATTAGGTTTATTTTGTTGGTTAAATGATAAAGTTTATAATTTTATTCTTTAAAGTTCATAACTTTTTTTAAATATTCACATGGTACTCATCCAATAAACTTAAAGTTTAAAATTTTTGTTTTTATAAAAATAAAAAATAGTAGTTGACTCGTAAGTACGTTTTACACCTCTAACTTTAATTGTTAAATTTTGTTTTTATATATAAAAAAAATTTATATTTTTATAAAATTTTAAAAATGGTTTTTATAAAAAAATAGGATGTTGAGATTTTATATCTTGATTAACTTTATATCATAGTAATTCAGTTTTTTAGTTTAGCTTTAAAGTTTATTACTTTATTATTTTTTAATTAAGAAATACAAATTATTAGATTAATATCCAAGTAAAACTACAATATTTTATAATTTCAACTTGACTATATGTAAATGCAATATCTATTTATTGCAACTTTAGGATATTAACTTATATAAGTTCTGTTGACTTATAAACTTAGAATACTAACTTTATTTTGAAATTTATTAATATGGTCCTGCATTATATTGACACCAAAAATAAAGTTCAAAAATAAAATAAACTTTATTCATACGTATAGATCAAACATAACAACTAAAAATGAAAAAAAAAACATAAAACACTTGATGGATTTCATATAGACTACATGAAATCCGTTCCGCTTCTGAATTAACACTCGAGGTATTTTTAATCGGGTTTTCTGGTTTGTGCTTGAATCGGCAGTATCTTCTAATTCCTCTTCTTTTTCATCGTCATCAGAATCGTCTAAATTAATAACCTCACTCCATTTCCATTCAGAGAGTCTCTTGAATCTCTTCCTTTGAGTCTCAAAACTTCAGATCCTTAAAAAGGACAAAATTTGAATACAAAAGTTAAAAAAAAAAGATTAAATAAACATTAAAACTACCTCTTCACTAAATTAATGTTGAAGATTAAACTTGTATGGACTAAACATTGCACCATAAGAAATAATATCAACACTTTTATCACAATCATCCTGCAATAAAACATACATATAATAACATAACGAACATGTTAATATGAAAGATATACGCAAAATTAATACTTAAAAACCAGCAAAATCAATACCTTAGAAGCTTGTTCAACTACTGGGTTGTTTAAATTGGCATGTTCATCATGCAACTGAATCTGAAAAATCAAACAAGTTAACATTCACATAAAAGTAAATAAAAGAAAACAATTATTCACTGCTGCGATATAATAGAACTCACCTTAGAATTTTCAATCTCGCAAGCTTGGTTTTTCGCAACAATTAAATTCAGAACTGGATCCATTTTTTAACTTTGTTTAGCAATAGATACAGATATGTCCTGCTATGTATTTATAGTAGTAACTATATAAGTGCATTAGGGTTTAATTTTAGATTTACCACCCCTTTATTTAGGAAGTTTGTTGTGGTTAGTTGTAAGTTTTTATAAGATATATCTAAGTATAGATATTAGTCAGTTTTAATAAAATAAAATGTGACACATAATATCTTCATTTTACGTTACGGGACTTTTAATTCTTTTTGTTTTTGTTTGCATTTGTAGATTAGGCGCATTAGATCACAAGTATTAATTACTTGTACATTAAAGCATTATCGACTTGTACCTTTTAATCCGTGCATCGATATTGAACAAGACAACTATCGAAACGTCGACAAAAATGTGTAGGTCGTCATGCTATCTTTGGATTTTTTTTAAACAATATAGTTTATAAGATATGTTAAGAATTCGTAAAAAAATATATGTTTGTTGTGGAGGGTGAATTGTAACTAATTATCTATAATTTTGTTAAAACCTCATAGATTTAAGTGTAATAAGTTTAGGGGCTAAAAAATAAATAGTGTTTAAAAGACCAAACTACCCTCATTTTAGGGGTCTTTCTATAAATAAAGGGGGGAAGAAGTTCTTATTTTTTGGGTATCTTAAAATACCCCTCCCTCATGCATTATAATATAGTGTATATATATATATATAAATATATATATATATATATATAATTTATATTTGTATAAAAATTTAAAAACAATTTTTGTAAAAAATAGGATGTTGAGAGTTTATATCTTTGTTAACTTTATATCATAGTAAGTTAATTTTTTTTGTTTAACTTTAAAGTTTATTACTTTATTATTTTTTAATTTACAAAATACAAATTATCAGATAATATCTAAGAATAGCTGCAGTATTTTATAATTTCAGCTTGACTATATCTAACTGCAATATCGATTTATTGCAACTTTAGGATATTAACTTATATAAGTTTAGCTGACTTGTAAATTTAGGATACTAACTTTATTTTGAACTTTATTAATATGGTTAATAACTGCATTATATTAACACCAAAAATAAAGTTCAAATACAAAATAAACTTTATTCATACGTCTAGATCAAACATAACAGCTGAAAATGAAAAAAAAACATAAAAACACCTGATAGATTTCATATTAGACAGCATGAAATCTGTTACGCTTCTGAATTGACACTCAAGGTATTTTTAATCGGGTTTTCTGGTTTGTGCTTGAATCGACAGTATCTTCTAATTCCTCTTCTTTGTCATTGTCCTCAGAATCTTCTAAATTAATAACCTCACTCCATTTCCATTCAGAGAGTCTCTTGGATCTCTTCCTTTAAGTCTCAAACTTTCGATCCTTAAAAAGGACAAAAATGAACACAGAAGTTAAAAAAAGATTAAATAAACCTTAAAATTACATCTTTACTAAATTCACATTGAAGATTAGACTTGTACGGACTAAACATTGCACCATAAGAAATAATATCAACACTTTTATCACCATTATCCCGCAATAAAACACACATTTAATAACATAATGAACATGTTAATATAAAAGATATACACAAAATAATACTTAACCAGCAAAATCAATACCTTATAAGCTTTTTCCACAAATGGGTTGTTTAAATTGGCATGTTCGTCATGCAACTTAATCTGAAAAATCAAATAAGTTAACATTCACATAAAAGTAAATAAAAGAAAAAAATTATTCACTGCTGCGATATAACAGAACTGACCTTATAATTTTCAATCTCGCATGCTTGGTTTTTCGCAACAATTGAATTCAGAACTGAGTTCATTTTTTAACTTTGTTTAGCAATAGATATAGGGGTGTCCTGCTATGTATTTATAGTAGTAACTATAGAAGTGAATTAGGGTTTAATTTTAGATTTGTCACCCCTTTATTTAGGAAGTTTGTTGTAGTTAGTTTTAAGGTTTTATAAGATATATCTAAGTACAAATATCTTCATTTTATGTTACGGTACTTTTAATTCTTTTTGTTTTTGTTTGCATAGACGGACATATCTTTGTAGATTAGGCGCATTAGATCACAAGTATTAATTACTTGTATATTAAAGCATTATCGACTTGTACCTTTTAATCCGTGCGTCGATATTGAATAAGACAACTATCGAAACGTCGACAAAAATGTGTAGGTCGTCATGCTATCTTTAAATTTTTTTTAAATAGTATAGTTTATAAGATATGTCAAGAATACGTAAAATAATTATACGTTTGTTGTGGATGGGTGAATTGTAACTAATTATCTAAAATTTTGTTAAAACCTTAGGTATTTAAGTGTAATAAGTTTAGGGGCTAAAAAATAAATAGTGTTTAAAAGACTAAATTACCCTTATTTTAGGGGTCTTTCTATAAATAAAGTGGGAGAAAAGTTCTTATTTTTTTGGTATCTTAAAATACCCCTCCCTCATGCATTATAATATAGTATAAATATGGAGCCATAAATTAAATTGATAGTTTTTAGGAGATAATAAAGAAAAGATAAAAGTAATGTAATCTAATTACAATTTCATAATTATGTTATAATTATAATAATTATCTCTCCTTTTAATTATCTAGATAATTAACAATATATATATATATATATATATATATATATATATAATTTATTATAATTAACAAATTAATTATAACATTAAATCCGGCTCTCCGTAATTATTCTAAATAATTACCCGTTTCTTTTATTACGCTTATTATTTCGTGATCCGGTGATTAACGATTAAAACACCATTAAATGTTTGTTGCCCAAAGTGTAACTCTTTGGGTCGTACCTTGACGACAACGTTGAATCTTAATCGACAATTGAACATTATATCCAACAGAAGGAATTGAAGAAGCTCGGATAGTATTTTGTGTATGACTTCGTCTTATCCGGCCACCCCATTACCCTAAAAATCTTTATTTCCCCAATTTTCGGATTCGATAAGAGGCTAGTGTCTACGAAGGTTTTTGGAGCACAAGTCAACCATTGGAGCATGGGATGAAGATCAAAGCGTTTTTGGTTTGTCAAATCTTTCGGTTTATGTTCTTAATGGTTTTTTAATCGAATCTAGATATTTTTTATGGGTTTACTAATTTTTTGACTTTGATATTTTTTGTTGCCTCTTTTGGATAAACAATTCTTTTAAAAATTTAGCGTAAGCGGGTATTTGTTTAATTGCCTCAAGTAATGGAAGATTCACTTTTACTTGTTAAATACCTTCCAAATTTCTTCTTTTTGAGGACCCCCTTTTGAAATAATATTTTTCTTACCCGGGTCGACTAAAGCCGAAGGAAATGGGATTTGACTTGACCTCACTCCATTGTCTATCATTTAACAACTCATTTAAACCAGGTTTTTCAATTATTTTTTCAAAGTTGGGTTTTTTCACAACGTTAGTGGGTGAGGACTCTTCCTCATCACTTTCCATCCCCGTAATATCCTCTACCACACCGTCAACCAAACCCGGTGACAGGTTGGTTTTATATTCCTTACTGCTTCTCAAAACGCTAACATGATTAATGGGAATATTACGAGAAGAACTATGAGAAGGATTTACCTTAGTATCGCTTGGCAATTGACCTTTGCTTTTCTTCAAATCCGCTATTTCGGTTGCAAGTTGACCCATTTGGGTAGTCAAGGATTGGATAGCTTTATCGCGAATTTTATTTTTTGTAAGCGAGCCTCATCCATTTGATTCCTCCTTTACATGTCTTGTTGTATCAATTTGAGCATATCCATGACCTCATTCCCACTCGAAGCAACTTGACCTGAAGACCCACCTTGTTCATTACCCGGTTATTGAAATTTCCCTTGAAATCCTTGATTGTTCCCGCCCCGATAAGTACCTTGGTTGTTGAATTGTTGGCGAGGAACATAATTTCCTTGAAAATTAGGATTGGCTTGATTCGCCGGATTCCCATAACGGAAATTCGGATGATTTCTTAACACGGGATGGTATGTGTTGGAATTCATGTTGAAGTTTCTATCACTCCCCCCTTGGCCTTGAATTGCATTCACCTCCTCAAATTGCTCTTGAGCTCCCAAACAATTATCACCCGCATGACCCAGTTCATTGCAATTCGCACACACATCATATATTTTATTTGAAGCTTGAACTCCACCATAATCCACGGCATGCACTTGTGATCTTGTAATAGTCGGTCTCACTCTTCTAGATGATTGGGCCTTCCTCTTTGAAGTAACCGACATTTGTTCTAAAAATGCCCAATCATCTTGCTCATAATTGGTACCAAATGTACCATTAGTAATAGACATCAAGTGCGAGCATCCTCCGAATTTAACCCTTCATGAAAAGCATTTAATAACTCCCAAAGTTCAATACCATGATGAGGACAATTTTTTATCACGATGTTGAATCTCTCAAAAGCCTCACGACACATCTCTCCTGATTGTTGTTGGAAACTTCTTAGACTACGTCTCGTGTCATTAGTCTTTTGAGCCGTAAAGAATTCCTCCAAGAACCGTTGTTGCATTTCGACCCATGCATAAATTGAAGCGGATGGCAAAGTGTAAAACCATATCTTTGCTTTGTCTTCCAAAGAAAATTGGAAAAGCACCAATTTTACATCATCCGAAGAAAAACCTTGACCTCCAGTTGTATTGCAAATGGAGTCATAAGCCTCTAAGTGAAAGTATGGTTCTTCCATAGCCAAACCCTTGTACTTTGGTAAACTTTGGAGTGAATTAGTTCAAACCTCAAATGTCCTTCCTTCATGATTTTGAGGGATCACAAACGGAGAAGGGTTATTAGTAATAACCGGTCTAAAATGAGCTTCAATACCCCGTACTACTTCCCGGTTAGGTCTTCTCGGAACACCCAATCGCGCTCTTGATTGTTGACCCGCTTGCCTTTGCATTTAAGGTGCATATGGTTGAGGTGGCTGTTGAGGAATTGGTTGTTGCATCTGCCTTTGAAATGGTTGTCTTTGTTGTGGCATTTGTTGATGCACAACTTGTGGTTGTGGTCTACCAAATCCTTGCACCGGTTCCGTTCGTTGCCTTTGTACATAGGCAAATTCACCTTGAGTTCCCATTTGCTCTCCATCCCCAATACATATCCTTCCTCATCATAACCTGCAAAATATTCTTCATATCCATCATCATTTCATCCCTTTGCGCTCCAATAGTCTGTAAAAACTAAGGTTGTTAGTATTGCAAACCCGATTGTAATGGTGGTTGAAAAGCAGGGGTAGTATGGACTATAGATGGGTTTTGGTGGAATGGAGGTGGAGGAATTTGTTGAGATGATGATTGACCAAAAGTTGGGAAAAAGTGAGCAAAAGGTGGCACAGTTGATGAAGGGTGGTAGCTAAAAGAATGCTCTGTTTGTGTGCTCATAGGAAGGGTGGTATTGGTTGGTTTCACTTCACTAGATGGTGTAGGAATTGGTGGAGGTGTGGTTGGTATTGTTTGACCAGTAGTGGGAGGTGGTGGTTCCATTGTGTTTTTCGGTGTAGTAGGAGATCCAATGATCTTGTTTTCCCGCGGTAAAACTCAATTCCGTGTAAGTGTTCGTTCAATTTCAGGATCGAAGGCTAGCGGCGATAGCTTGTGAGAGCCTCTAGTATGCATACACATGTAAGTACCTGCACACTAACACAACCAGCGTAAACCCGAAAATAACAAACAAAACTACTCAAGATAACACACGCTGCGCACTACTCCCCGGCAACTGCGCCAAAATTTGACATGAGGTCGAAGTCTCACTAAAAAATAATCCAAATACACTATATAGATAGTGGTAAATGAGTATCGAACATAGAGAGTTTGTGGAGAATGTATTATCTAAGCAGTTTGCAAATTACTAGAATTAAAACTAATATGCAGAAAAAGTAATCTCAAGTTTTGATTGTTTGGTTTGTATAACAAAAATTTAACTAAAATCACTTAACAAGTTTCGAATTCAGAAATGAGAGAATATGTTCTCCCCCGGTTTTAGGTTTCTACAAATGTTAATGTGCAAGTTTAATCTGGGATGAACTACATAGACATAGTTCGTGAATGTGTGTTTGATTGTGATAAAAGGGGACTAAGTACTTGGATTATAAAAACGCAAGGTAGTCACCCGATAACCAGTTTAGTATAGTCAACCCCGAATCCCTCCCAATAAATCCTGATTGCCTATGGCACCAAGAACTGATGGTTCAGAAAACGAAATTCAACAATATAAATAATTACGAATCAAACTTATAAACACCATAGTAACATAATCAAAATGATTAAAATACTATCCCAGAAATAACATAAACAATCACAAACATTTAGTTCGAAACCTTACTATCCGAGGGAAAACATACAAAAACTTAGCCACACATAGTTCGGTTGATCATCACTTCAATTCCGATGTTCATATGAATCAAAGATGGAAAAGCAATGATAGAAATACCCAAAATACTGACTTATCAGCCAAAATTCGCCCTCACAAAGTTCTGAAACGAAGCTAATATAAAGGATGTCCAAAAGTCACAACCACCAATACTTTAAAAAGGAGTTACAAAATCTGCACTGGGCTCCACAGTAAGCTACGGTAGCCACCGTAGCTTACGGTGGTCTTGAAGTGGCCTACACTGGATTCCTCCTGTCTTACGGTAGAATTATTCTGAGTCTGAGGCTACCGTAGCTTACGGTAGCTACCATAAGCTATGGTAGAGGCCAGATCTGCGTCCTTTGTTTCTTCATTCAGCACTCTACAACTCCACATCTAGCCAAGCTTCCTTTTTCCGTCTTTCATACCTTTTCGTGCCTGACATAACAAGAAAACCGTAGTTATCCAATCCTATGTAATAACCCACATAAACATATGATTTTCATTATAATTATACCGCTTAAGGGTTGTCCTACGGTGTGACAACTCGAACCCTTAAGTTTAGTAACGTTGAATATTATGATCTTAACTCTTTATTATCTCTCTTCTTTGCGTTAATATTTTGATTTTTGATAACTCCGTTAATCTAATCGTAGAATGACTCGGCTAGATAACGCAGAATAACTCTGTTAGTGTTGGGCCGCTAATCTTGGGCCGCACATATATTGGGCTATGTAGTCGATTGCTAAACAACCTAAAATTCGGACCAAGAACCAATCCACCCGAGCCCAACCTTGTATCCATGGGAGTGAGCGGCCAAGTTGCCTTGTAGCCCAACATAGGTAGTGACCGGCCCACCCATCCTCAATGATTTAGGTTTTTCATTTTACCTATAACTTGCATATCATGTGTACGTAACCCCTTTCATACTCCCCAATCATCACATAACAAACCCTACTTCTACACTCATTGTGCGACGGCAGTGAAACCCCCCCTTCATCGTGGTCGAAGCCTCTTCCTCATAGAATCAGCCTTCGTGTTTAGCGTATATCAATCTTCTGGTTAGTTCCGTTATGTTTATTCGATTCTTGAATCAATGTGTCTATATTTATGTGGATAAGCATGTAGTTATTCAATCCTTGATAAACATGTGGATGTTGTATAATTGATGTTGCAACAGATTATATAAAAACAGTAACATAGGGAACTTGTTGTATATCTTATTGATTGCTTGCTGATGGTCGTGTTATGTGGTCGAATGGCATGTAATTGCATATATATTGTGTTGGGTATTATCTAATGATAGCTGTGAATGGACCATACAGGAGTTGCTAGACATATTGATTTATGCTCTTATGATGAGGAATGTGATGCTATAATGGTGATTTATATGAATTAATACATTGTTAACAATCTGATTAGTGCCCTAAGACTTACATTAGAATGGTTAGTAAATCTGATAATAATCTGATGATGTGAACAAGGTATCATGTAGTTGATCCTGACATTTCTATGTTCGGACTTTATATATATGTTGGTGGTGTTTTATGCATGACAATTGGTGTGAGTAAATGATGAATCTAGGTTCGGGTAGACAAGGGTATAAGACAGGATCGAAGAGGTATGCACCAAAAATGGTAATTAGTTTCTGTTTAGACTTTGGGCCCAACAACTATTACATTAATTCGTGTTGATTGAGTCTTAGACATAACTGGGCCAACGTAAACAAATCAATTCAAATTAGAAAACGTTTGGGCCAGGGTTGTGTTAGGACCTGCACATTTTGCGGGCCGCTGGGTTGGTTGGGCTTGTTCAGCTGGGCCGCAACATGTAAACTGGGTGATTTAAGGGCGCGGGCCAGGATGAGTTGGGCCGGGTAACATCAGCGACTCATCTATCAAGTGGGCGGTTGAGATGATGGGCCGCACCCTCGGTCACAGGTGAATGGATTTGTTTATCTCGTTGGGCCGCATAAGTGTAGTGAACTTGTATTATGTGCAAATAGATTTTGTATGTGCGTATAAAGTTGTTGGAACCACTGCATGAGAAGTGATTACTCGATGACTCTATTTGAATGGATTGATTACCATGATCTCAATACATGCGTACGTTACAAGTACAGTGGATGTGTCGTATGTGATCGATGAATACGTGAATTACTTGAATATGAAAGCTGTGGTTTATATGCAAGTAGGACTGACTGTTATCGGTAACTCATTTAGGACGTACTTAATCAACTGGTAGACTCGTAGATAATCCTACCGAGCAAATCGAAGGTGAGTTCACTACTTTTGGGCATGCATCCCGGTGGTTGGGACGGTCAGTGGGAATTCCGGGGAGGGATAAGTCTTTTGGGTAAAACTGGAAAATTGGATAATAATCTCACCCTATCATTCTTAAGTCCCATATTTTGTTACCGGGGAGGTAATGGGGTATTAGTTGGTAGCGCTACTTAGGTTTGGCACCCTCACACCGTACCGGGGAGGACGGTTGTGAACTAATGACCCAGTCGGGCCCAGTGTTTTGATAGGAGCACTGGGGAACGGGCAAAACATACATCAGGAGCCGTCTTGTTCAGTATCGAGATATTATCAATATTACTTTTGCATTTATTAATGAACTGGAATAAACACTTGGTAACAAACGTTTTCATAAACTGTGAACACGCCAGCTTTGTCTGATACACTTGTTGCATGCTCGCAGGTCGTTAGGTATCTTGGATTTGGAAACTTGCTGTCTGGAGGAGCAGGAGTGGTCATGGGTCGGCTAGAGGGACTCATGTGATTATTTATTACTATTAAACATTGGTTTTGAACAATCTAACTATGATTTATTATTTGCTTCTACTGAACATGTCGGTTTACATTTGAATTCGTGATTGGTGTTTTTCATTTATATTTGATGATTTTATTTTGAAACTTGTATGGGTTCAATGTAATTAGTGGCTCATTGTTGGTATGTCACACGCCTGACAGGGATACTCCCTAGGTGGTATTTTGGGAGTGTGACAGTTTGGTATCAGAGCCACTGGTTATAGTGAACTAGGTTTTAAAAACGATTTTATAAAACCAGACTATAGCCGAACAGATCCGAAACCGACCATGACACTCAGCTCCAGACTGCAAGGTTCGTCTCTTGTTTACTATTGCACAGTATCTCTAATATTTACTATTAGACACCATCACACGTGAATACACACTTGGCACTACAGTATGAACTTATATGTTAACATCCCATGTTATGTGTGACACTCCTCGAACTTTCATGATCTATGTTGTGATGTCATTTATCTTGTTGCATGAATTCGGGGAAACCTTTTAACACAAGTTATAAGGAATTGAGACAAACATGAAAACTGGGTTATTATTATGGGTGCACACATAATAATAAGGTGGGGTGCATGTGAGTCCCAGTGAAACTTGACAAGTGTGAAAAGGGTTCCACTCTGTTATTGATATTATGTTAGAACTCCGAAACCTGTGGAGATCATAGTAATGCTTGACTCCTACTTGAACTTGCATTTTAAATCCTTCCTTTTCTTATATAGAATCATGAATGGACGTGGTGGAGGCCGCGGAGGTGGACGTGGCCATATTGCTATGACTCAAGCTGAGTTAGCCGAACTAATCAACACTCGCGTGGCTGAAGCCCTAGCGGCTTATCAGGCTGGTACGATATCTACCAAACACTCTTTATCCTTGTGTCGCATGCTTGAGTCTTACTTGTTTGTTATATGTTCTTTCGTTAATAGGTCAGCAGGTGCAACAGAATATGCACCATCCACCTGTTTGCACGTTCAAAATGTTTATGGATTGTAAGCCGCAGACCATCAGTGGGACTGAAGGGGCTGTAGGACTCCTGCGTTGGTTCGAAAAAGCGGAGTCCGTATTCGCGATGTGTAACTGTCCTGTTAGGGACAGAGTGAAGTATGCTACGGGCACACTAGAGGATGGTGCCCTGACATGGTGGAATGCCCAAGTTCAGCTGTTGGGCATCGAGGCGGCGAACGCCACTACTTGGGACAACTTTAAGGAGTTGATCAGGGAGGAGTATTGTCCTCGTGATGAGATTCAGAAACTAGAGAACGAGTACAATGATCTGAAGATGGTGGGATCTGAGATTGAGGCATACGTGAAGCGGTCGCATGAGTTGGCTGTCATGTGCCAGAATTTATCCCGACCTCCGACTCGAAGAATTGAATTGTTCATCAAGGGATTACCTCCACGATTAAAGGGTTTGGTTACTGCAGCAAACCTCAACAACTTGACTCAGATTGTCCGTTTGGCTCACAAGATCACCGATCAGGAGGTGGAGAGCGGGTCGCTACCACCGCGTGTTTCTACTGCTACTACTACTGATGCCGCTACTACAGCTACTACTCCCGCCACTGATAGCAAGCGCAAGTGGAACGATGTGGACAAGGCGTCCAATTCAGTGCAGTCACAGAAAAGGCCGGACACTGGCAGCAATCATAGTTTCAGCTAGTCGTCTTCAGTGAATCAGAATCAGGGTAACAGTTCAGGTCAGGGTACTTATGCAGGAAAGCTACCAAAGTGCAATAAGTGCAACTATCATCATCAGGGACAGTGTACTCGGATATGTCATGGGTGCAACAGAGCAGGGCACATGGCCAGGGATTGTAGGGTTTCACTCCCGAACCCGCATTAGCCGTCACAGCAGCAAGGTAGACAGCAGCCTCAGCAGAATCAGGGTAACCGTAAGGGTTGTTTTCAATGTGGAGCTGAGGGTCACATCAAGCGAGACTATCCTCAACTGAATCAGAACACTGGTGGTAATAACAATGGGAATAACAACAACTCTGGGAACAACGGGGGAAACGGTGCGCGTGGGCGCGTGTTTACTATTGGAGCTGGGGAGGCTCGGAATGATAGCAACGTAGTGACTGGTACGTTTTCAGTAAATGGTATATTTGCTTCTATTTTATTTGACTCTGGTGCCGATTGGAGTTATGTATCATTGGGATTCAGTCGTCAGATTGGGTTGAGTCCTACACCACTTGTAACTAAACATATAGTAGAGCTAGCTGAGGGAAAGTCAATTGAAGCTTCACACGTTCTTGTTGGGTGCAAACTCGACCTCATGGGTCAGGTGTTCGACATTGACCTACTCCCTATTACTCTCAGAAGCTTTGATGTGGTTATCGGCATGGACTGGTTGTCCAAGCATCAGGCGGAAATTCTCTGCAAGGAGAAAATTGTGCGTGTTCCTCTCCCTAGTGGAGAATCTCTATCGATTCAAGGTCATCGTAGTGGAGCCACGGTTAGCATTATTTCGGCAATGAAGGCTCAGAAGTGTCTGCGTAAGGGCTATCCTGCTATTTTAGCCCTTGTTACTGATTCGCAGTCTGATGAGAGAAGGATCGAGGATTTTCCAGTAGTTCGTGAGTTTCCTGATGTGTTTCCTGAAGAACTCCCTGGTTTACCTCCACACCGTCAGGTGGAATTTCAGATTGAACTTGCGCTAGGAGCAGCCCCGATTGCTCGTGCTCCTTATCGTCTTGCGCCAGGGGAGTTGCAGGAGTTGTCAAACCAACTCCAAGAGTTGTTGGATAGAGGATTTATTCGACCCAGCTCTTCGCCTTGGGGGGGCCCTGTGTTGTTTGTGAAGAAAAAGGATGGGTCCTTTCGGATGTGCATAGATTATCGCGAGCTCAACAAGGTGACGATCAAGAACTGTTATCCTTTACCACATATCGATGACCTGTTTGACCAGCTGCAAGGGTCGAGTTTTTATTCCAAGATCGACTTAAGGTCGGGTTATCATCAGGTACGATTTAGAGAGGAGGATGTTCCCAGAACGGCTTTTCGGACGCGGTATGGCCACTATGAGTTTTTGGTTATGCCGTTTGGGTTGACTAACGCACCAGCGGTCTTCATGGATCTCCTGAACCGCGTGTGCAAACCGTATCTTGACGATTTTGTTATTGTGTTCATCGATGACATCTTGATCTACTCCAAGAGCAAGGAGGACCACGAGCGATATTTGCGTCTGATATTGGAGCTCCTGAGGAAGGAGCAACTTTACGCGGAGTTTTCTAAGTGTGATTTCTGGATTCGAGAAGTACACTTTCTTGGGCATGTTGTCAACGAGATGGGGATACATGTGGATCCTGCCAAGATTGACTCTATTAGGAATTGGGCGGCACCAAAGAATCCTTCGGAGGTGCGATAATTTCTTGGTCTTGCGGGGTACTATCGTCGGTTTATTCAGGATTTCTCAAAGATTGCTCAACCTCTTACCTCCTTAACACAGAAGAACGTTGTTTACTCTTGGGGAACGAAACAGGAGGATGCTTTCCAACTCTTAAAGCAGAAACTATGCAGCGCACCGATCTTGTCTTTACCAGAGGGTACCGAAGATTTTGTGGTTTACTGTGATGCTTCAATTCAGGGTCTCGGTTGCGTGTTGATGCAACGCGAGAAGGTGATAGCTTATGCTTCTCGTCAGTTGAAGGTACACGAGAAGAACTATACGACCCACGACTTGGAGTTAGGGGCTGTGGTGTTTGCGTTGAAGATTTGGAGGCATTATCTGTACGGTACCAAATGCACTATCTACACCGACCACAGGAGCCTCCAACATATCTTTGACCAGAAGGAATTGAATATGCGGCAACGTCGTTGGATAGAGCTTCTGAACGATTATGAGTGTGCCATCAAGTATCATCTGGGGAAAGCTAATGTTGTGGCGGATGCACTTAGCCGAAAGGAGATGAAACCTAAACGTGTTCACGCTCTACAGCTTACTATTCATTCTGGGTTTCCTGCTCAGATTCGTTCCGCTCAGATCGAGGCCTTGAAGGAAGAGAATATCGAGGCCGAGTACTTGCGGGGCATGGAAAAACGAGTGGTGGTGAGATCTGGCGGCATTCATTATTTCATGGAGCGGGTATGGGTTCCTTTGTATGGTAATCTTCGAGAGCTTGTGATGGATGAAGCGCACAAGTCCCGGTATTCTGTTCACCCGGGCTCAGACAAGATGTATCAGGATCTCAGGGTTATGTATTGGTGGCCAAAGATGAAGGCTCACATTGGGACGTACGTGAGTAAGTGTTTGACTTGTGCTAAAGTCAAAGCAGAGTATCAGAAACCCTCGGGTCTACTTCAGCAGCCAGAGATACCCACGTGGAAGTGGGAGCAGATCGCCATGGATTTCGTTACAGGGTTACCAAGGACTCAGGCTGGAAATGATACTATATGGGTGATTGTTGACCGTCTCACGAAGTCAGCGCATTTTCTGGCAATCAAGGAAATATATAAGTTTTCACAGCTTGCAGCAGTTTATCTTAAGGAAGTGGTTTCTAGGCACGGGGTGCCAACTTCTATCATCTCAGATCGAGATCCGCGTTTCACTTCTGAACTATGGCAGTCTATGCATAGGTCGTTCGGTTCACATCTCGATATGAGCACTGCTTATCACCCACAGACGGATGGTCAGAGTGAGCGCACCATTCAGACGCTTGAAGACATGCTGCGGGCATGTGTGATTGATTTTGGGAAGGGATGGGAGAAACATTTGCCGTTGATAGAGTTCTCCTACAACAACAGCTACCACACTAGTATTCAGGCAGCTCCATTCGAAGCATTGTACGGGCGGAAATGTCGTTCTCCTCTCTGTTGGGCTGAGGTGGGTGACAGCCAGATCACAGGTCCCGAGCTTGTACTTGAAACTTCAGAAATGATTGTTCAGATCAGGAATCGTATGGCTGCGGCACATGATCGTCAGAAAAGCTACACTGATAAGCGTAGGAAACCGTTAGAGTTTGCTGTGGGTGATCGGGTTATGTTGAAAGTTTCACCGTGGAAGGTTGTTGTACGCTTCGGGAAGCGTGGCAAGCTTAACCCACGTTACGTTGGGCCATTTAGAATCCTAGAGCGGATCGGTAAAGTCGCTTACAAGATTGAGTTACCTGCTGAGTTGACTAATGTTCACGATGTTTTCCATGTTTCGCAATTGAAGAAATGTTTATCTGATGAAACACTAGTTGTGCCATTTCAAGAGTTGAAGATTGACGACAAGTTGCAGTTTGTCGAAGAACCTATTGAGATCATGGACCGAGAGGTCAAGGTACATAAACATAGTCGTATCCCGATTGTGAGAGTTCGTTGGAACTCAAGGCGTGGACCGGAGTTCACGTGGGAGCGCGAGGACCAGATGAAGCTTAAATACCCTCAACTTTTTCCTGATGACAAGTCTAAACCTAGTAAAGCTGGTGAATTTCGGGACGAAATTCCTCTTCAAGTTGGGGATGATGTGGCACCTGAGCAAAATCCGCAACAATCTTGATTATCACTTCACTCCTCTGTGCTTACTTATCAAATTTCGGGACGAAATTTCTTTCAAGTTGGGGATGATGTGAAAACTCGAACCCTTAAGGTTAGTAATGTTGAATATTGTGATCTTAACTCTTTATTATATCTCTTCTTTGCGTTAATATTTTGCTTTGTGATAACTCCGTTAATCTAATCGTAGAATGACTCGACTAGATAACGCAGAATAACTCTGCTAGTGTTGGGCCGCTAATCTTGGGCCGCACATATATTGGGCTATGTAGTCGATTTCTAAACAACCTAAACTTCGGACCAAGAACCAATTCACCCGAGCCCAACCTTGTATCCATGGGAGTGAGCGGCCCAGTTGCCTTGTAGCCCAACATAAGTAGTGACCGGCCCACCCATCCTCAATGATTTAGGTTTTGCATTTTACCTATAACTTGCATATCATGTGTACGTAACCCCTTTCATACTCCCCAATCATCACATAACAAACCCTACTTCTACACTCGTTGTGCAACGGCAGTGAACCCCCCCTCTTCATCGTGGTCGAAGCCTCTTCCTCATAGAATCAGCCTTCGTGTTTAGCGTATATCAATCTTCAAGTTAGTTACGTTATGTTTATTCGATTCTTGAATCAATGTGTCTATATTTATGTGGATAAGCATGTAGTTATTCAATCCTTGATAAACATGTGGATGTTGTATAATTGATGTTGCAACAGATTATATAAAAACAGTAACATAGGGAACTTGTTGTATATCTTATTGATTGCTTGCTGATGGTCGTGTTATGTGGTCGAATGGCATGTAATTTCATATATATTGTGTTGGGTATTATCTAATGATAGCTGTGAATGGACCATACAGGAGTTGCTAGACATATTGATTTATGCTCTTATGATGAGGAATGTGATGCTATAATGGTGATTTATATGAATTAATACGTTGTTAACAATCTGATTAGTGCCCTAAGACTTACATTACAATGGTTAGTAAATCTGATAATAATCTGATGATGTGAACAAGGTATCATGTAGTCGATCCTGACATTTCTATGTTCGGACTTTATATATATGTTGGTGGTGTTTTATGCATGACAATTGGTGTGAGTAAATGATGAATCTAGGTTCGGGTAGACAAGGGTATAAGACAGGATCGAAGAGGTATGCACCGAAAATGGTAATTAGTTTCTGTTTAGACTTTGGGCCCAACAACTATTACATTAATTCGTGTTGATTGAGTCTTAGACATAACTGGGCCAACGTAAACAAATCAATTCAAATTAGAAAACGTTTGGGCCAGGGTTGTGTTAGGACCTGCACATTTTGCGGGCCCCTGGGTTAGTTGGGCTTGTTCAGCTGGGCCGCAACATGTAAACGGGGTGATTTAAGGGCGCGGGCCAGGATGAGTTGGGCCGGGTAACATCAGCGACTCATCTATCAAGTGGGCGGTTGAGATGATGGGCCGCACCCTCGGTCACAGGTGAACGGATTTGTTTATCTCGTTGGGCCGCATAAATGTAGTGAACTTGTATTATGTGCAAATAGATTTTGTATGCGCGTATGAAGTTGTTGGAACCACTGCATGATAAGTGATTACTCGATGACTCTATTTGAATGGATTGATTACCATGATCTCAATACATGCGTACGTTACATGTACAGTGGATGTGTCGTATGTGATCGATGAATACGTGAATTACTTGAATATGAAAGCTGTGGTTTGTATGCAAGTAGGACTGACTGTTATCGGTAACTCATTTAGGACATACTTGATCAACTGGTAGACTCGTAGATAATCCTACCGAGCAAATCGAAGGTGAGTTTACTACTTTTGAGCATGCGTCCCGGTGGTTGGGACGGTCAGTGGGAATCCCGGGGAGGGATAAGTCTTTTGGGTAAAACTGGAAAATTGGATAATAATCTCACCCTTTCTTTCTTAAGTCCCATCTTTTGTTACCGGGGAGGTAACGGGGTATTAGTTGGTAGCGCTACTTAGGTTTCGCACCCTCACACCGTACCGGGGAGGACGGTTATGAACTAATGACCCAGTCGGGCCCAGTGTTTTGATAGGAGCACTAGGGAACGGGAAAAACATACATCAGGTGCCGTCTTGTTCAGTATCGAGATATTATCAATATTACTTTTGCATTTATTAATGAACTGGAATAAACACTTGGTAACAAACGTTTTCATAAACTGTGAACTCACCAGCTTTGTCTGATACACTTATTGCATGCTCGCAGGTCGTTAGGTATCTTGGATTTGGAAACTTGCTTTCTGGAGGAGCAGGAGTGGTCATGGGTCGGCTGGAGGGACTCATGTGATTATTTATTACTATTAAACATTGGTTTTGAACAATCTAACTATGATTTATTATTTGCTTCCGCTTAACATCCGGTTTACATTTGAATTCGTGATTGGTGTTTTTCATTTATATTTGATGATTTTATTTTGAAACTTGTATGGGTTCAATGTAATTAGTGGCTCATTGTTGGTACGTCACACGCCTGACAGGGATACTCCCTAGGTGGTATTTTGGGGGTGTGACATACGGTCCACCCGTCAGGGTCCCATATGTGGACCGATGATATCGCTTTTCCATCATCCTGTAAGATTATGTTGTGCGAAAAAAATGCACGCTTATGCAACGCCCCTAATCTTGCCTATAGTCATAGCCCGCATGCGTTGCTTAAGTATAACCCATTTTCCTCTTAGAACATCAAAAGATCGCTCCACGTCTTTTCTTGTCGACTCTTGAGCCTTCATGAATTTCTTTTCCTTTGGATCGGTCGGATATCGAAATGTTTTCACAAACGTTGACCAAGTAGGCTAGATGCTCATGTGCGTGTGTTAGTGGTGATTTTTAGTGCAACATTTGAACATGTTTATCAAGGGTTTAAATTTATAATAAACGATTTTTAGTAAGACTTAACACACACAACAGGAAAATGTACATATCGTTTTGTAGTAAAGTTTATGTAAGAACCAAGTACCGAACCCAAAGGAAACAACTTTTACTACTCAACTTTTCCATCGTTACCAAATACCAACTAGTTTAATTAATTGATTTAATTTAATTTGCAGACCATAAAATAAAAGTCAAAAAAATGTGAGTAATAATAAATGAGTGGAGAATATCATATCACATTCCATATGGGAAGAATTAGGTAGTGTTTGGTATGCAGGAATGAGAGGTGGAATGGAATGAGTGATTACGAGGGAATGAAGAAAAGTGTGTTTGGTTGGTCAATGGAATGGAAACACCCATTCCAAAAGGCATTCCATTCCCTCAAAATCATTCCTTCCACCACCCATGTTTTTTTTCCATTCCATCCCCTCTTATACCATTCATCAACAACACCACAACCCACGACCTTCGCCACAACCCACCACCACCACCCACCACCGACGCCATTGCCACCACCCGCCACCACCTCACCCCGATAGCTACCACCCACTCGCCACCGTTATCACCCACTGCTGCGACCAACCGCCAACGCCACTCGCCGCCACCCACCACCATCTTCGACGCCGCAACCAACCGCCACCTTTGTTGCCACCCACCACCAACCGCCACCTTGTCGCCACCACCGCACCGCCACTCGCCGCCACCACCACCACCCATCGCCGCCGCCGACACCCACCACTACCACCTATAACCACCCACAATCACTACCACCGACACCACCACCACTCATCGCTAATTTTATTACTCCGTTTTTCTTGCCTACCGAACAATACACAATAATAATTCATTCCATTCACATGGTAACCAAACAAGACATGGAATGGTAGTGATCCATTGCATTTCCTCGTCCATTCCATTCATTCATCCATTCCATTCCTTCGTCCATTCCATTACTCCATACCAAACAAACCCTTAATGTTAAGTTTAGCTTTGTGGTGTAGTGAACATATTAAAATACTCGGCTCCCAGCTAAGGTTATCGGTGATTTTATTAAGTTTACGAAATATATATTTGAGTATAAATTGGAAGGGCTCATGTTAAGGTTACGGGTGAGTTTTTATTAAGCTCCAAGTGATTTTTGTCACACACCGTCGGGTATTGGTGATCGATCACCTCTCATATATTGGCCTCGTAATTCGATAGGACATATTCACCAAACAAAATGTGTACAATCAATGCTACTGAGCATACCAGGAAAGTGATGTTTCTCTTCGTGTGCTTTGCACAAATACACAATGTCATGGCACGCAATGTCATGGCTTGTCGGCCTTCGTAAGAACTCGCTGTCGTAAAATTGAGTTACGACATTAAAGAAATGTTGTAGACATTCACGCGAAGTCCTTTCGGCCATACATAAATATTTATCGTACTCGTCAGGAGGATTACCGTTTGCAAGTTATTTAATGGCAGATGTGCATTTTTTATCGTCGTAAAACTTTTTTCATCCTCATGTCTAGGTCCTCTTGAAACCTCATATTTTGCTTCTATATCACCAACATTTAAAAAAAAACAGATATTTTGACAGGCGTTACCTTGCTCTAAACGTATCTTTCGGTTAATAATCTTCTATTAGAACTTGGTGACCTTTTTCGCGATCACGTTGCACAAATTGTTTTTAGATGTCGTCGTGTGTTCATGTTCTGCTTGCTTGACGAGATCCGTGAGAAATTGTAGACTATTATCGCATGAGAATATACCATTGTAATCGGGCGGTGGAATGTATAATCAAAGATCATCATCGTCCATCTGTATAAAAATAATTTTAATATAGAAAATAAATGGTGGTAGAATTTTTGTAAAAGAGGTGGTATATAAATAGAGTTTTAATTTTGAAAAAAAAATATTCCACCAGCTCTAAAGCTGTTTACAATGGTCCAATTTCAACAATCTCCATTGATAAATAACACCTGATTTTCTTACCCGAACTGTTAGCGCTGATGTACCCAATCGGGTATCTATACCCAAAAGGAGTATGTGAATACATCCTTCCCCCCCTACAATATTTAGAGTTAAATTCCATTTTGCTCCCTGTGGTTTGGTCATTTTAATTGTTTTGCCCCAATCATTTAAAAAGTGTCATATTCCTCCCTGATCTTTTCAACATATTATCATTTCACTCCATGCCTCAAACGACATCCAATCCCATTGTTAAATCCTGGTCACGTGCCCCTCACATGAGGGGCATTTCAGGCTTTTCCCATCCCAAATATATATACACACATATATATATTATCACCTCTCTCTACCATCTCTCTACCACTACCACCATTCCCACCACTCCTCCCATTCCCCCTACCACCACCACAGCCATCTTAAACGATCACCACCACAACCACTTCTTACAACCACCACTACAACCATCATCCACCAGCTACCACCTCCGGAGTTCCCTGAACAACAACCACCATCGCGATGAACGAGTTCAGAACTGTCGCCACCACCTAGCACCACCATCGGAATACCCCAAACAACCACCAGCATTGCGAAAGACGAGTTCAGATCTGTAATAACCACCACCAAAATACCCTAGATCTGCAATAGCCACCACCAAAATACCCTAGAAATGCACCAACCGACAACAACCGCCATATTAAAACCTAAACCCTAGCTGCCACTTAAACCCCCAATACCACAACCTTAACCTAACTTTTCGGCGACAACCTTCAGAGTAGTGACGGTTTTTATGGCTCCACAGGCCTGAGACCAAAGTGGTGGTGGTTCTAATGATGAGGGTATTGTGGTGGTGGCGGTTTGACGGAATTTGTAACACCCCGTGTTACGAAAGTCAAAGTCAAAGTCAAGATTGAAGTCAAAGGAAGAAAAGATTGCTAATTACGATCTATCACTCCTTACTTAACTACTGATTTGACTTTCTTGACTTGTAATCGAATCTTTTATTTTAATCACTTTAGTTGTATTATGTGGAGTATCTGTGAATAATCGATGTTATCGCATGTTTTATCGCTTATCGTATCACAATCGTATTCGCAACATGAATTATGCATTCTGGATATTGTTTTACGTGTGTGTGTGCTATTTATGTGTTAATTGTGTATGTGTACTTACTGTTTGGTGATGATTAATCGAAACGCAATCGCAACTTTATCGCAATCGCAAACGCTAAACACAAGCTAATTAGGATGATTGTATGTTAGATATAGCGAGTATCGGTTAAGTTATTTATAACTAACGTTTAAAACTATCGCATCACACGCTCGCTTAAACGCATCACAACGTTCAACACGCGAAACGAAACGCCAAAACACAACTCGTCAGAGCCACTCGATCGAATGGCCAGTCGATCGAATGGCCATCGGATTGCCATCCATCGAGGTGCTATCCGATCGAGGTGCATCCTATTCGACACTTGCACCCTTTCCCTTTTTGGCAACCTATAAATACCCACCTGTCACATCATTTGTGAAGTGACACTCTCTCACTCAACCAGCTCGCTCAAGGCCATCTTTCTCTCGATTTCTCACGATTCTTGTAAGTTTTCAACCTAAATCTTGTACTTCTATGATCTACACGCACTCCTTCATCTTTTTCACCTTTGAATCTTAACTTTTAACAGTGAAATCAACGGATTTGAGGTGTTCTAGGATGATGTCATTATGGAGTTCTTATGAACTTCAAGTTTTGGCCTCATTCCACCAAGAACAACTTAGATCTGAAAGATTTTCACATGATTAAACAATGTTTTCGCATGGATCTAAACATTTTCAAAGTTAAAAAGGATTGAAAGACACTTTTCCAACTTTCTTTCAACTCTTTTACACTCAATGCACTCAAAACCGATAGAATCGGAGCTTGTACAGACCTTCTACTCTTTCTTAGTGATGTGTTGGTTCAAGATCTGGTTTCTATCAAAGAGACAACCGATTTCGGGTTAAACAAGAACAACCGTCACGAACCAGTTAACTGGTCGAGTTTGGGTGATTCCTGTTCGATCGGGTGACTTGGGTCTGGATGGAGTTTATGTTGTTTAGTATGTTGTCAAACCGTCTCAAACAAACCGCAAAACTTTCAAAAATAATCAAGTTCAAGACAATCAGATTCGTTGGGACGGATTGCCATCCGATCGGATAGCCATCCGATCGGATTGCCATTCGATCGAACTGCTATCCGATTGGATTGCACTTTGTTCCACACTTAAACATTTTCTTCAAAACTTTCAAAGAGCTGAACGTCGAACGGATTACCGTCTGATCGGATAGCCATCCGATCGAACGACCATCCGATCAATTTACTTTTGGATCTTCAACACTTAATCATTTTCATAATTTTCAAAGATCATCAGTTTCTAACGGATTGCCATCCGATCGGATTGCTATCCGATCGAGTGACAATCCTGCTGTGAACTTGTTCTCACTAAGTGTCCTGCCAATCGGATCGCTATCTGATCGAACGACTTGAAAGGTAGAGATATTTCTCTGTTTTCAAAATGCTACAACGAAAACTTCAAAGCCATCATACACAAACACATCCTTACCAAGCGAATGTCAATCCAATCGAATGGCCATCCGATCGGGTGACCATCCGAACGGATTGACATCCGATCGAATGGCCAACCGTTCGGATTGCCGTCCGATCGGATTACCATCCGACACTTAGACACTCTTCATCGTTTTTACGCATCGTTCATCGCTTATGCTATCGTTAACTGTTCAGGCTAACCTCTCAGCGCTCCCTTCAATCCAAGAGAGTGTTTACTTGTTAAGCACGATTTGTGAGTATACTCGATCCCTTTTTGCTTTACGCACTTTTGGGTGTTACATACGTTATTTATTCAAATCACAGTCGACACACAACGCAAACACTATTTATACGCTGACCGTTATTGCATGTTACGTGCTATTCGATGAATGCTTGTATGTTATGTTAACACAGTGATTGTTGCCTGACACCTTAGCAATGATAGTACTATAGTTTAGAATCAGCACCTGTCGTGGACAGGGGTTGTTAAGGGCTTTACTTCACGTGTCCCAGTGGGGATATGTGTTGCGCATTCTACGACTCGCAGTCACGTCTGTGCATATTTCTCTGTCGATAACCTACTAGCTTTCACTTTGCTGCATGTTACATGCTGGTTAT
The DNA here is from genome assembly GCA_030545235.1 of Helianthus tuberosus. Lineage (NCBI taxonomy): Eukaryota > Viridiplantae > Streptophyta > Magnoliopsida > Asterales > Asteraceae > Helianthus > Helianthus tuberosus. The sequence goes on along the minus strand of CM060397.1, from coordinate 93,539,852 downwards.
GCGTAAACGATTTCGAACTCTATTATACTATTAAACTTGTATGCTCACCTTTACACTATGTGTATTGACCTTTATTTTAACGTATGTGACAGGTGTTTGAGATGCTAGGATGTTGCTTGCTTTCATGGAATCGAGTAGGAGAGTCTAGAAATAAAGACAATTTATTTATTTAAATTTGAGTTGTCAGAACAATGTTTTGTTTTGAGAATATAGATGTCTGTAATAATTGATTGCTTGATAGGTTATGGTATGGGACATAATATTAACTATCCGGTAATTTAGTTGTTATGGAATTTCTCTTGACAATCTATTTCGCTCAGTGCCGCGCCCCGATGTTTTCGTCATCGGTTGGGGTGTGACAGATTGGTATCAGAGCCATAACTATAGGGAATTAGGTAAGACTCGACCAAGTCCGGGTCAATGTCTTAGAAACGACCTAGTCTATAGTCTAAGTACCAACAGACCGACTTGTGCATACCTTGTAGGGGTTTGTACGAGCCTACTTGCTATTCTCGCTCGCACACGCTAAACACTATCACCTAGCCTTTCTTAAGGTTAGCACCGCACACAATTCTAAATAAGAGGGGAAAATCTGTGTCGAGATTAGGTGTGAAAACCGCAAACTCTCGATCAGATCGCCCGCTCGACGCACTATATTTCTATAAAAGCGAGAATTTGCGTTGAAACAGGAGTGAAATCCATACTTCGACGTAAATTTCCCTCTATTTCATCAAAAAAGGAATGAAGTCGTTAAGTTAGAGGTGAAACCCGAACCTCGATGACTTGTTTCGTTATCTATTTTGGTTTTACAAAACTCTCACCAAAGTCTCGACATACTTCAACGACTTGAAGTCACACTGTAACTGGAAGGATGCGTGCCGTTCGCCCAAATCGAGGCGAGAGCACAGTCCCGAAAGCCAAAGTGTGTCCCAAAAGTCCTTGTGAATAGTCGAATCACTTTGGGTAGTCGACGTCTATCAAGCCTTAGACAATCTATTCTCGATTTCAATCTCGTAATCGCTGATTTTATGTGTTTCGATTCTGAGCCCGCAACTGCTGACTCTGATATTCGTCGTTTTATGTGGATTTTATGTGTTTTATGCGATTTTACCTGTTTATGTGCTTCGATTTTTGGTGAATTATACGCTTTTCGTTTCTCGCTTTGATCGACACACACGACTCGCACTGCACATCTACCTCAAAACGTTAACAAATCGCTACTACTTGTGGATGATCGCATGCTATGTTATTGCTTATGTTATGCTAATCGCTATGCTACCCGCTTTGTACTCGCTAATCGCGCTCGCTATTCTCGAACTCGCGGACTTTGAATGATAGGTGATTATGTGCGACCAAGGTAAGTGAATACGTGCAAAATATAGTGCAGTTTCTGTGGTTTATGTGCTTCTGTGATTACGTGTTTATGTGCTTCTGTGATTATGTGCCTATGTGTTTACGTGACTACGTGATTCGACGTGTTCCTGTGCTTTATAAAGTGGCCTTTGGAGAATTCGCTTGACTATACTAAGAATTAATCGAATTGTGTCTAAGTCCTATGGCGATGTCTGTTGCAGACAATGTCGTCATTTGGATCCTTTCACTCCCGATCTGCTCGCCGCAACCATGAAGACAAGCGTATCGCTTCACTCGTCGCTAAGCAGATAGCGAAAGTCATTCCGCAGATTGTTAGTGAGCTGAATGAAAATGGCAGCAAGTCGTCTGAAGAGTCCCAAACTGATTCGCCTAAAGCTAATTTTAGCTTCAAGCAGTTCAAAGCCTGCGACCCGAAAGAATTTACCGGCGAAGATGGGCCTACGGCCATGTTCCAATGGTTTGATTCGATCGAAGTCACCCTGCACCAGAGTGGCTGTCCTGATAATCTCCGTACTCTTAATGCCACTGGCGTCTTCCAATCCTGAGCTCTAGATTGGTGGACGGCCGAGAGAAACAAGCATGGAAATGATGCAGCTTATGGGCTGATGTGGGATGAGTTGAAGGACGTTATGATGCAAGAGTACTGCCCTCCCCACGAGCGCCAAAAGCTGGAGGACGAGTTCTGGCATATCAAGCAAAAGGATGGTGACAACGCTGGTTTAACTGCCCGCTTTAAGCAGCTAAGCATAATCTGTCCAGGTCAAGTTACTACGCCCGAAATCACCATCAAGAAATACATCCATGCTCTTCCGGATTGCGTGGCCGATTTTGTTCAAGCTGCGAAGACAACAACAATTGAGGAAACCTTCTTACTCGCTGCTGAGATCAACGACAAGCGAGTCAAGTCTGGTTACTGGGATAAAGCCTCCAAGAATCTGCATCAAGCTACCGCTGTTCCAACCGCTGAAACCGCCGCCGCACCGCAGTCTTCAAAGTCCTCCCATTGCAAGAGGAAGAACAGCAACAACAATAGCAAGAATTGCGCTGTCACCGCTACCGCTCCACTCCAAGCAGTACCTGCCCCACCGCAGCCTCAACACCGCCAAGTAGCAGCACCGGTTACCCATGCACCGCCGGCCAAGCGTGCATACACTGGTCCTCACCCGGCTTGCCCTACTTGTACTTATTACCACCCAGTGGGAATCGCTTGCAGATACTGTGTACATTGCAACATGTACGGCCACTTCACCGCCAATTTCCGTACAGGTCCACGTCAAACTCCAGCTCCAGCACAAGGTTAAGCTCCTACTCAACAAGCTCTACTTCCTGCTCCTCAAGGCCAACAAGCGGCTCCTGCACCCGCGATCCATGCTAGAGCTTTCTTTCCGTGTGGTGATCCCAACCACTTCGCAAACATGTGCCCGAATCGAGTAGTGAAGCAAGAGCCACAACAGCAGTAGCCCCAACAACAGCAGCAGCAGCCAGCAGCCCGCGGACGTACTTTCAACATCAACGTCCGCCAGGCTCAAGCCGATAACAATGTGGTTACTGGTACGTTCCTTGTGAATGGTATATATGCTTCGTGTTTGTTTGATACTGGAGCCGATAACTGTTTTGTATCGTTGGAATTCGAAAAGCTCCTTAATCGTAAGCGCGCCCATCTCCCCTCGACGTTCGATGTTGAAGTTGCCACCGGAAGAACCGTCGCTGTCAATTCTGTTCTACATGATTATACTCTTGAACTCAACAATCACGTCTTCCCTATCGACCTTATTCCGATGCAGCTCGGTAGTTTTGACGTCATAGTAGGCATGGATTTTCTTCGTGAGAATCGTGCTGAAGTTATTTGTTTCGATAAGATGATTCGCTTCTTGCTCTCTAACGGTGATCAACTTTGTGTGTATGGCGAAACTTTTTCGAAAGGTCTCAAACTTATATCATGTACCCAAGCGAGTAAGTATCTCCGCAAGGAATACAGAGCTTTTTTGGCTAACATTGTAGTAGCGGAGAAGGAAAAGAAAAGAACCACAGGCGTGAACGATGTTCCCGTTGTTCGTGATTTTCCTCTTGTATTTCCCGATGATTTACCTGGTTTACCTCTGAGTCGTGATATCGACTTTCGTATCGACCTCATTCCTGGAGCCAATCCTGTTGCTAGTGCTCCTTATCGACTCGCTCCGTCTGAAATGCGTGAACTCTCGAGTCAACTCCAGGAATTACTTGACAAAGGCTTCATTCGCCCTAGCACCTCTCCTTGGGGCGCACCAGTCCTTTTCGTCAAGAAGAAGGATGGGTCGTTCCGGATGTGCATCGACTATAGGGAGTTGAATAAGCTGACTATCAAGAATCGCTATCCCCTACTCTCAGGCTATCACCATTTACGTATTCACGAGGAGGATATACCCAAAACATCTTTTCGCACTCTCTATGGCCACTATGAGTTCGTTGGTATGCCCTTTGGTTTAACCAATGCACCCGCAGTTTTTATGGATCTGATGAATCGCGTGTGTAAACCCTTTCTCGACCGCTTCGTCATCGTATTCATCGATGATATCCTGATCTATTCCAAGTCGAAAACCGAACACGCGCAGCATCTACGTTTGGTTCTCGAACTACTCCATGGGAATCGACTCTATGCCAAGTTCTCCAAGTGCGAATTTTGGCAGGAGGAGGTTCAATTCCTTGGTCACATTGTCAATAGTCAAGCTATTCACGTCGACCCCGCGAAGATCGAAGTTCTTTAGAGTTGGGTTACACCTAAGAACCCGTCTGAAGTCCGTTCTTTTCTCGGACTAGCGGGCTATTATCGCCGATTTATCGAAGGATTCTAAAAAAACGTCGTGCCGCTTACCTCTCTCACGCATAAAGACAACCCTTGTGTTTGGGGAACTGAACAAGAGACTGCCTTTCGAACTCTCAAGTATATGCTCTGCAATGCTCCCGTTCTCACTTTACCCGACGGAAACGATGACTTTATTGTCTATTGCGATGCTACGAACCTTGGTCTTGGTTGTGTTCTCATGCAACGAGACAAGGTTATCGCCTACGCGTCTCGTCAGCTCAAGATCCACGAGAAGAACTATACAACCCACGACCTCGAGCTAGACGCAGTTGTTTTTGCGTTGAAGATTTGGCGACACTACCTTTATGGTACCAAGTGTACGATGTTCACAGATCATAAGAGCCTGCAACACATCCTCAGCCAAAAAGAACTGAATATGCGCCAACGCCGATGGGTAGAACTTCTCAACGATTACGACTGTGAGATTCATTATCATCCTGGCAAAGCAAATGTCGTTGCCGACGCCCTCAGCAGACGAAGCTATTTGCATAGCGTTCGTAATATCCAAGCCCAGCATCATCTTGAAACTCTCATCCGTGACGCCCAACATGCTTGTTTCGCCGAACGCACTTTGAAGAAGGAAAGGATTCTCAACGATGGAGCCCAGCTAGTGAGTAAATCGAATGGGATATTCCACTATCTAGACCGAATTTGGATTCCCAAGCGTACCGATTTACGACAAATTCTGATGGACGAAGCCCACAAGTGTCGATATTCTATGTCACACCCCCAAAAATCCACATGCGGAGTATCACCGCTTGGAGGCGTGACTGACCAGGATCAAGCCAACAATCATATTGAACAAGCATGTAAGTAAACATAAAATCCAACACAATATAATTGGTGTCTAAAACAAAAGCATAGTTTAAGTTGCAAGCGGAAGCATAATGTCTAAAACCAAAGTATAAGTTAATAATGTTTAAGTTCATCATGAACACTCAATGTCCATGCTCCACAACGAATCTTCCCCATGCAAGCTCCTGCTAAACCTATTGACCTGCAAAGCATGTAGTAACGAGTCAACAACAATGTTGAGCGAGTTCACAGTTGGGTGTTTGTTTTAAGTTGTTTCGAAAACAGTTTCCTTTAACTGGGGGGTTACCCCATAGTTGAAAACGTGTTTTGTTTAATCCCGTTCACTCTGGCTATCTAGCCGTGGGGGCTACCCCATGTTTAATTATCTGGCTCTCCGGCTGTGGGGGCTACCCCATGTATATACTACTAGACTCGTTACCATATCGACCACTGACTTTAGTCATGTTTATGTGCCCTTAGCTATCAATGTCTATCATCATTGACGTGCCCAGATCCATTAGTTCACGCCCGTCCTCTGCGGCTCGGTGTGAGGCTTGTCAGACCTAAATAGCGCTATCTAACTAATGACTCGCTCGCCATTGGCCCGGCGATTAAGTCGATATAAAAAGGAGGGACTTCGTGATAGAGTTTTTGTCTAGTGAAGTTTAACTGTCCAAGAGGACGAGGAATTATATTCCTGAACCCGTACTGTCCTACCCAAGAAGGACGAGGAATCCATATTCCTTAACCCATTCCCAACCCCTGGGAATCCCATGCTTTGTAGAAAGTGTGAACTCACCTTAGGTTAGCTCGGCAGATAAGTAAAGGTCAATCGAGCTGCTAGGGGTCAACCACGTCCTAACATGGTTACCATACGAGTCAGGTCTAGGTTCAAGTAATGCACGTATGTTTACACAGATCTAACAATTCAAGAACACGTAATGATCATGGCATACACATAGAACATTTTAAACGATAACTGTTTAGCATACACATGAAGCCCAAACATAACTCGGCCCAACATGTTGTGCGATCAGCACAACCTTGTGCGACCCACAACATGTTGTACGATCCAACATAAGCCCGGCCCAATAACATAAGTAATCCAATAGCATACGCGGCCCAAACATAAACAGAAACCAACTTGTGCGGTCCAGTTCAGCTTGTGCGACTGGGTTCTGGGCTTTAAGGCACAACAGCCCGAGTGTTCGTGTGTGTGGCCCAAGCCTTGTGCGATTAGCACTGTCTTGTGTGATCCACAAGGTCTTGTGCGATCATGCAAGAGATATGTTGTACATAGTGCTTAATCAGTTGTACCCTATAACTTGTGCGATTTACCTTGTGCGATCAGATCAGGTCTTGTGTGACCTGATCTTGTGCGACTGAGAGGAAACTTGTGCGATCCGTTTTACTATCCGGATATTATGCTATTCGGTTACAATCATTCAACAGTTTCCAAATTTACAATTTATCAATCAACAAATCAATCAGTTTTAGATCATACACTTTTCTCAATCAAACCAAACAATCATCGTGTAATTCATATGAACCCTAACTAAACATCCGAATCATACAATCCACCTATCATACCATTCAATCGGATCTAACACTAGGATCATCACATATCATCCGAGTTCAAACACATCACATCCAATTTATTCATATTCGGTTCTAATCACCATCTTCATGTGAGCCGATTACATGAGCATCAACATTAACAGTTTACATCCCCATCAACCCTATACCATCCCATATATGCAACACCTAGTTATTAATGATTCTACAAACAGAAACCCTAACCGGATTTGATCAACATATAGCAATACACAATCATCGATCAACATAAAATCAAGTAACAACAAAACACTAAAACACTAACCGGATTAGAGATGAATAAGGGTGATCCGAATCAAAAACTTCAATGGAGAGGGTGTGTTTGCCGTCGAGTTTGAGAGAGAGGATGAGAAAGATTTAGGGTTTGCTAAACTTGTGTGAGTTGGTGGAGTATAGAATTTATACTAACACCCTAGGTACCATAAAGGAGTGGGCCGAACCCTTCATGGGTTGCCCTTGTGTTCTCGAGTGCAAACAGTGTGGCCCGAATGGGCTTGTGCGATCCCATACACACATACATTACACATAACATATAAACATAACACATACATTTAAAGCCATGCATCACACAATCACATATCGTCTAAACAAGTTACATCAATGTAAAAAGAGGTTTGAAATACGAGTTGTCACATTATCCCCAAGTTGAAAGAAATTTCGTCCCGAAATTTGGTACGTACTCACTGAGGAAGCTAGTTAAGTTTCCTGGTTTTCCTGGGGTGTCACATCCTCCCCCCGTTGATCTGGAATTTCGTCCCGAAATTCCGTAGTAGCTTCAGCCTCAGTAGTGGTTGTACTGTTTGCGAACAATTGGGGATACTTTAGTTTCATTTGATCTTCGCGTTCCCAGGTGAACTCTGGGCCACGACGGGAGTTCCAACGAACTCGAACGAGAGGTATTCTGGTACGCTTGAGAATTTTCACATCTCGGTCAGTAATCTCTACTGGTTCTTCGATAAATCGCAACTGCTCGTCGATAGTGAGCTCCTTCAAAGGAACTATGAGGGTCCCATCTGACAGACACTTCTTCAGATTCGACACGTGGAATACGTTGTGAACTGCACTGAGTTCTGTTGGTAGGTTCAGTTTATAGGCCACTTTGCCTATTTTCTCTATGATTTCAAAAGGTCCGACGTATCGTGGGTTCAGCCTGCCTCGTTTACCAAAACGAACAACACCCTTCCAGGGTGAGACTTTAAGTAGCACTCGATCCCCAACCTGGAACTCAAGTGGTTTCCTGCCCTTATCAGCGTAGCTTTTCTGACGGTCACGAGCTGCCGCCATTCGTTGTCGTATTTGAGCAATCATTTCTGTTGTGTCTACCACAAGTTCTGGGCCCGTGATCTGGTTGTCGCCAATTTCTGCCCAACAAAGAGGTGATCGGCATTTACGCCCGTACAATGCCTCAAACGGAGCGGCCTGGATGCTAGTGTGGTAGCTGTTATTATACGAAAATTCCACTAGTGGCAGATGCTTTTCCCAGCCGTTGCCAAAGTCAATCACACATGCCCTAAGCATGTCTTCAAGGGTTTGGATGGTGCGTTCAGACTGCCCATCCGTTTATGGATGATAAGTTGTGCTCATGTCTAAACGAGAGCCAAAAGACTTGTGCATTGCTTGCCACAGTTCAGAAGTAAAACGTGCATCACGATCAGAGATAATAGAGGTGGGCACCCCGTGCCTCGAGACAACTTCCTTGAGGTATACGTCTGCTAGAGTGGAGAACTTATCCGTTTCCTTCATAGCCAAGAAGTGTGCAGACTTTGTGAGTCGATCCACGATCACCCAAATGGTATCATTTCCACGTTGAGATTTAGGCAGGCCAGTAACAAAATCCATGGAAATTTGCTCCCATTTCCATTGTGGTATCTCTGGTTGTTGAAGTAGGCCTGAGGGTTTCTGGTATTCGACTTTGACTCTCGCACAAGTAAAACATTTACTAACGTAGGTTGCTATGTGAGCTTTCATGCTAGGCCACCAATACATAGTTTTCAAGTCGTGGTACATCTTATCCGAACCAGGATGTACTGAGTAACGAGACTTGTGTGCTTCATCCATCACAAGTTCGCGTAAGTTTCCATAAAGTGGGACCCAAATGCGTCCTGTTACGTAGTATGCACCGTCTTCCTTTTGTTCTAATCGTTGCCTTGAGCCGCGTAGGGCTTCATCCCTGACGTTCTCTGGTTTCAATGCCTCTACCTGAGCATCTCGTATCTGTGTAGGAAGACTAGACTGGGTGGTAAGTTGTAATGCTCGAACGCGTTTAGGTGTAGTATCCTTTCGACTGAGGGCATCGGCCACAACATTGGCTTTGCCCGGATGGTATCTGATCGAGCATTCGTAATCATTCAGTAGCTCGACCCATCGACGTTGTCGCATGTTCAACTCCTTCTGTTTGAAGATATGCTCGAGACTCCTGTGATCGGTGTAAATGGCGCACTTGGTACCGTACAGGTAATGTCTCCATATCTTAAGTGCAAAAACAACAGCTCCCAGCTCTAAATCGTGTGTAGTGTAGTTCCTTTCATGAACTTTAAGTTGGCGTGAGGCGTACGCAATAACTTTATCCCGTTGCATCAATACACAACCAAGACCCTGAATTGATGCGTCGCAGTAAACCACAAAGTCGTCTGTGCCCTCTGGCAATGAAAGAATAGGTGCGCTACAAAGTCTATCCTTTAAGTGCTGGAATGCCAATTCTTGTGTATTACCCCATCGATAAGTAACGCCCTTCTGCGTTAGTGAGGTGAGAGGTTGTGCAATCTTGGAAAAATCCTTGATGAACCTTCTGTAGTAACCTGCCAAGCCCAAGAATTGGCGAATTTCTGTTGGTGTATGGGGCGCAGGCCAGTTCTTGATCGAGTCTACCTTGGATGGATCAACATGTATCCCATCCTTGTTTACCACGTGGCCTAGGAAATGGACTTCGCGAAGCCAGAAGTCGCATTTCGAGAACTTTGCATAAAGCTGTTCAGTTCGAAGGAGTTCCAAAATAAGTCGTAGATGCTGCTCGTGTTCTTCCTGACTCTTAGAATAGATCAGGATGTCGTCGATGAAAACAATGACGAACTTATCTAGGTAGGGCTTGCACACTCTGTTCATAAGGTCCATAAAAACTGCAGGTGCGTTTGTCAGTCCGAAAGGCATGACCAAAAACTCGTAGTGTCCATAACGAGTTCTAAAGGCTATTTTAGAGACGTCCTCTTCCCGGACTCTCAGCTGGTGATATCCTGATCTCAGATCAATCTTTGAATAGAAGCTCGACCCTTGCAGCTGGTCGAATAGGTCATCAATACGTGGAAGAGGATAACGATCTTCACGGTCACCTTGTTGAGTTCACGGTAGTCGATGCACATTCTGAAGGTACTGTCTTTCTTCTTCACAAATAGCACTAGAGCTCCCCATGGCGAAGAGCTAGGACGAATAAAACCCTTATTCAAAAGCTCTTGTAGTTGCGTGGACAGTTCTTCCAATTCTGATGGAGCTAGACGATAGGGTGCTCGAGCTATGGGCGCTGCTCCAGGAGCTAGCTCGATCTGAAACTCGACTTGTCGATGAGGCGGAAGGCCAGGTAATTCCTCAGGGAATACCTCAGGAAAATCACGTACGATCGGAAAATCTTCTATCTTCTTCTCTCTCTTCGAGGTGTCCGTAACGCGAGCCAAAATAGCAGTGTGGCCCTTTCGTAAACACTTTTGGGCCTTAAGGAAAGAGATGATGCTCACAACAGCACCACTCTTGTCGCCATGAATCATAAGAGGTTCATCACCCGAGCGAGGAATACGGACAATCTTTTCGTTGCAAAGAATCTCTGCTTGGTGTTGGGATAACCAGTCCATCCCAATGACAACGTCGAAACTACCCAGAACGATAGGGAGGAGGTCGATAGAGAAAGTGTGACCAGCAAGAACAAGGTTACAACCCTTGACTACGTGTGTGACCTCTAAACTTTTACCATTAGCTAACTCTACAGTGTGCTTGGTGTTCAATAGTGTTGGGGTACACTTAAGCATTTGACTAACTTTTAAGGATACGTAGCTAGTATCGGCACCCGAATCAAATAAGACAGTAACATAAAAGTCGTCCAGTAGGAACTTACCCGTCACAACATTGGGATCATTCCTCGCTTCACCCTGGCCAATAACGAACACACGACCCCTTGCACCATTGCCTTTGTTACCCCCGTTGTTTCAATTCCCCTGGTTGTTATTATTGTTGTTGTTGTTCTGGTTCCGGTTCAGTTGGGGACAATCTCTCTTGAAGTGGCCTTCAGCTCCACACTGAAAGCACCCTTTGTTGATGCCTTGTTGCTGCTGCTGGCATTGATTTTGTGGGGCTTGTTGTTGCTGACGATTCTGGTTTGCGGGGTATAAACTTCTGCAATCCTTTGCGGCGTGGCCTGGCTTGTTGCACCGATGACAGTTACTCCGGGTGCATGGCCCGATGTGGTGTAGGTTACAGCGATTGCATTTGGGGTGAACTCCCCTGTACCCTTCTTGGCTTTGACTACCAGATGATTGTTGACTAGGGCTCTTGTAGTCGTCAGTCCTTCTCTGCTGTGAGTGAGACTGAACAGAAGTTGAACCTTTGCTTGAAGTTCCATCCCATTTACGCTTGTTGTCACAGGGATTATCAGAAGTAGTAGCACCAATACGCTTTGGTAACCTGTTCTGCTCCACCACCTGATCAGTGAGACGATGAGCCAATTGAACAACTTGCTGGATGGTGGCGAGGTTAGCTGAAGTCACATGACTTTGAATCTCTGGCACTAAACCCTTGAGGTATAGTTCGATGCGTTTGATGGGAGGATCCACCATAGTAGGACACAAAATTGCCAGCTCGTTCGATCTTTTTGTATAAGTTTCAATTTCTGACCCCGTCATCTTTAAGTTGAAGAACTCTACCTCCAGTTTGTGAATGTCATCACGATTGCAGTACTCTTCCTTAATCATTTCCTTAAAATTGTTCCATGGGGTGGCATTAGCAGCAACCAACCCCAGCATTTGGACTTGAGCGTTCCACCACGTGAGCGCTATACCCTCGAGAGTACCAGTAGCGTACTTCACCCTGCGAGCCTCAGGGCATTCACACATCTCGAAAACAGATTCGAGCTTTTCAAACCAGTGGAGGAGACCTACAGCTCCTTCGGTACCACTGAAGGTACTAGGTCGGCAGTCCATAAAGGTCTTGAAAGTGCACACAGGAGGTTGTGCAGGTTGACCTGTCGTGAGAGTAAGAAAGGACAAAGTTTAACACAAAGGTTGGTTCACAAGAGTAGGATCTAGGGATCCTAGAGTGAGTGGAGATGGTAGGGTATACCTCCTGCCTGAGCGGCTGCAAGTGCCGCAACAACTTGTTGGTTAATCAGAGCCGTCAACTGGGCTTGAGTCATGTTAACGCGTCCAGCCATGATCTTTATATCAAGGGAAACATGAGTGAGAGGGGTTCGCGAAAGTGCGATGACAGAAAAGAGTAAGCACACATGTGTTTTTAAACTATCGCTGCTACGTTTATCTAAGCATACCATAAGCAAAGTTCTATGTAATCTAGCAAGTAGGCAATAAAACATAAACCATATCACCTAGAATGTCGAGTCTTGCACGTGGAGCGAAGCGTCGTTGTGGATCGTTGAGCACTGTACAGGTTATAGTCTGGTTTTAACAAAAACTTTTTCCCTTATTAAAACCAAGTTCACTATAACCAATGGCTCTGATACCAATCTGTCACACCCCCAAAAATCCACATGCGGAGTATCACCACTTGGAGGCGTGACTGACCAGGATCAAGCCACCAATCATATTGAACAAGCATGTAAGTAAACATAAAATCCAACACAATATAATTGGTGTCCAAAACAAAAGCATAGTTTAAGTTGCAAGCGGAAGCATAATGTCTAAAACCAAAGTATAAGTTAATAATGTTTAAGTTCATCATGAACACTCAATGTCCATGCTCCACAACGACTCTTCCCCATGCAAGCTCCTACTAAACCTATTGACCTACAAAGCATGTAGTAACGAGTCAACAACAATGTTGAGCGAGTTCATAGTTGGGTGTTTGTTTTAAGTTGTTTCGAAAACAGTTTCCTTTAACTGGCATCCCTGCCGTGGGGGTTACCCCATAGTTGAAAACGTGTTTTGTTTAATCCCGTTCACTCTGGCTATCTAGCCGTGGGGGCTACCCCATGTTTAATTATCTGGCTCTCCGGCCGTGGGGGCTACCCCATGTATATACTACTAGACTCGTTACCATATCGACCACTGACTTTAGTCATGTTTACGTGCCCTTAGCTGTCAATGTCTATCATCATTGACGTGCCCAGATCCATTAGTTCACGCTCGTCCTCTGCGGCACGGTGTGAGGCTTGTCAGACCTAAATAGCGCTATCTAACTAATGACCCGTTCGCCATTGGCCCGGCGATTAAGTCGATATAAAAAGGAGGGACTTCGTGATAGAGTTTTGGTCTAGTGAAGTTTAACTGTCCAAGAGGACGAGGAATTATATTCCTGAACCCGTACTGTCCTACCCAAGAAGGACGAGGAATCCATATTCCTTAACCCATTCCCAACCCCTGGGAATCCCATGCTTTGTAGAAAGTGTGAACTCACCTTAGGTTAGCTCGGCAGATAAGTAAAGGTCAATCGAGCTGCTAGGGGTCAACCACGTCCTAACATGGTTACCATACGAGTCAGTCTAGGTTCAAGTAATACACGTATGTTTACACAGATCTAACAATTCAAGAACACGTAATGATCATGGCATACACATAGAACATTTTAAACGATAACTGTTTAGCATACACATGAAGCCCAAACATAACTCGGCCCAACATGTTGTGCGATCAGCACAACCTTGTGCGACCCACAGCATGTTGTGCGATCCAACATAAGCCCGGCCCAATAACATAAGTAATCCAATAGCATACGCGGCCCAAACATAAACAGAAACCAACTTGTGCGGTCCAGTTCAGCTTGTGCGACTGGGTTCTGGGCTTTAAGGCCCAACAGCCCGAGTGTCCGTGTGTGTGGCCCAAGCCTTGTGCGATCAGCACTGTCTTGTGCGATCCACAAGGTCTTGTGCGATCATGCAAGAGATATGTTGTACATAGTGCTTAATCAGTTGTACCCTATAACTTGTGCGATTTACCTTGTGCGATCAGATCAGGTCTTGTGTGACCTGATCTTGTGCGACCAAGAGGAAACTTGTGCGATCCGTTTTACTATCCGGATATTATGCTATTCGGTTACAATCATTCAACAGTTTCCAAATTTACAATTTATCAATCAACAAATCAATCAGTTTTAGATCATACACTTTTCTCAATCAAACCAAACAATCATCGTGTAATTCATTTGAACCCTAACTAAACATCCGAATCATACAAACCACCTATCATACCATTCAATCGGATCTAACACTAGGATCATCACTTATCATCCGAGTTCAAACACATCACATCCAATTTATTCATATTCGGTTCTAATCACCATCTTCATGTGAGCCGATTACATGAGCATCAACATTAACAGTTTACATCCCCATCAACCCTATACCATCCCATATATGCAACACCTAGTTATTAATGATTCTACAAACAGAAACCCTAACCGGATTTGATCAACATATAGCAATACACAATCATCGATCAACATAAAATCAAGTAACAACAAAACACTAAAACACTAACCGGATTAGAGATGAATAAGGGTGATCCGAATCAAAAGCTTCGATGGAGAGGATGTGTTTGCCGTCGAGTTTGAGAGAGAGGATGAGAAAGATTTAGGGTTTGCTAAACTTGTGTGAGTTGGTGGAGTATAGAATTTATACTAACACCCTAGGTACCATAATGGAGTGACCCTTCATGGGTTGCCCTTGTGTTCTCGAGTGCAAACAGTGTGGCCCGAATGGGCTTGTGCGATCCCATACACACATACATTACACATAACATATAAACATAACACATACATTTAAAGCCATGCATCACACAATCACATATCGTCTAAACAAGTTACATCAACGTAAAAAGAGGTTTGAAATACGAGTTGTCACATTCTATTCATCCCGGTGCCGATAAAATGTACCAGGACCTTCGCTACAAGTACTAGTGGCCGGGCATGAAGAAAGATATCGCTCTTTATGTTTCGAAGTGCCTGACTTGCTCGAAAGTCAAGGCCGAGCACCAAAGACCCTCTGGCTTACTCGTCCAACCCGAGATCCCTATGTGGAAATGGGAGAGTATAGCTATGGACTTCATAACGAAACTTCCGCGCACGCCATCAAGTCACGACAGCATCTGGGTTGTCGTTGAACGCTTGACTAAATCCGCTCATTTTCTGCCGATACGAGAAGACTATAAGGTAGAAAAATTAGCCCGAATCTACACCGATGAGATCATTTGTCGACATGGGATGCCTCGCGACATCATCTCTGACCGTGATGGTTGGTTTACCTCGCGTCTTTGGGAAACGTTTCAATCTGCTCTCGGTACTACGCTTAATCTAAGTACCGCTTTCCATCCCCAAACTGACGGTCAGACTGAAAGAACGATTCGTACGCTTGAAGACATGCTTCGCTCGTGTGTCATAGATTTCGGTGGTAATTGGGACGCATACTTACCTTTAGTCGAATTCTCGTATAATAACAGTTATCATTCTAGCATTCAAATGGCACCATTTGAGGCATTATATGGAAGAAGATGTCGATCGCCTATTGTATGGCACGAGATCGGAGACTCGCAGATAACCGGTCCTGAGCTGTTTCAAGAAACGACTGACAAAATCCTCCAAATTCGAGACAATCTGCTGAAAGCTCAGAGTCGTCAGAAAAGTTACGCCGATAGACGATGCAAGCCCCTTGAATTCGACGTTGGCGATCACGTACTCCTAAAGGTATCACCTTGGAAGGGTGTGATTAGATTCGGCAAGAAAGGAAAGGTCGCGCCTCGATATGTTGGACCCTTTAAGATTCTAGAAAGGATCGGCAAAGTGGCCTACAGACTCGAACTACCAGAGGAACTTAACAACGTCCACCCGACTTTCCACGTTTCGAACCTCAGAAAGTGTCTGGCCGAGCAGGATTTACAAGTTCCACTGGAGGATCTTCAAGTGGACGAAACATTAAACTTCGTGGAGAAGCCTGTCGAGATCATGGACCGAGAAACCAAGAAGCTCAGGCGCTCACGCATTCACATTGTGAAAGTTCGCTGGGAAGGCAAACGCGGCGCAGAGTTCACTTGGGAACTCGAAAGCGACATGAAGGCGAAGTACCTGCAGTTGTTTGTTACGACCAAAGCCTAATTTCGGGACGAAATTCCCTTAACTAGGGGAGGCTGTAACACCCTGTCACACCCCGACCACGTATAACATACAAAACGTGGCGGAAAACGTCGGGGAGTGTTGTAACAGAATTATTGTTTCACAACCATGGCATACAAAGTTATATTTTATTTATTAAACAAGAGTGTTACATTGTCTCAAACAGGAATCAAAGAGTTCATGACATAATTAAACTAGTCTATCTTCAGTTTTATTCTCTAAGGCACAGGTCCGCCCTAGTGTCACGATCATCATCCTACGCAAAAGCTCCTGAAAACACATGTGAAAATAGGTACGTCAGCATAAAAATGCATGTGAGATACATAGGATTTGTGAAAATAGGATTCATGACTTATAAGTTTAGGAAAAGTTGTTTAACAAAAGTCAGTCATGAACCTTGTAAGTTGTTTTGTTTTGTAAATCATTCAAAAAGCAATGATATATATATAAATAAGAGAATAATGTAAGGTTAAATGAATAACCAAGAAAAATGAGTTTGTATAGGATAAGTTGTTTTGTAAATCAATGTCTTGTGAAAATAAGTTGTTTATGTAAAACGTAATATGTCAAATATTGAAATGATTTAAGTAACGCTACAACATGTAATGTCATACAAACACTTATATATAGGAAGTACCAGCGGCGTATCCACCATGCTTGTATCATATTACACACGCCTCGTTACTCAAATCACTTACTCAAACCAACCACCAATGTAAATTGTTTATGTGTAAATGAATTGTCATGTGTTAATGTGTAAACCATATCGGAATGTCTATGTCCAATGTAAACCACCTAAATGTGTATATCAATGTCAAAATGTTTATGTTTAATGTAGATCATGTAATGTGTACCCAAAAATATCATGTATGGTAAGTGAAATATATCAACTAAACCATATGTAAAATGCACAAAACAAGGTATTGAAGTAAAACATGGTTTAAATCAAAGTTATGTTTTGTGGAACAAATGCATGCTAGACTGATACAAACATTTATGCGGTATTGTGAAAATGCATACATCCAAGCCTTGAGACTGTGGCGATAAACCCTTAAACAAATTAAAGGTTTATCTAAGTTATGTGTATCGAATTCAGTCATTCCTTCCAATCCAAACAAACCCAGGATTTCAGGAACGGGAGTTGTCAATTCCTATGGTACCACTACCTACTAACGAACGGCGTAGCTAATGTTAATGAATGTATTGTTCCATGTTAAACAAACCAAATGTTATACCAAAATGAAAGCATGTGATGTAAACAATTGTACTAAGTATGCACACAATGGGCATATATAGCATGAAATGTAATGTAAAACAATGTACTAAGTATGCACACAATGGGCATATATAGCATGAAATGTAATGTAAAACAATGTACTAAGTACGCACACAATGGGCATACATAGCATGAAATGTAATGTAAAACAATGTACTAAGTAGGCACACAATGGGCATATATAGCATGAAATGTAATGTAAAACAATGTATTAAGTACGCACACAATGGGCATACATAGCATGAAATGTAATGTAAAACAATGTACTAAGTACGCACACAATGGGCATACATAGCATGAAATGTAATGTAATCATGTACTATAATGTACTAACGAACATAGCAGGCATATGATATGAAAGCATGAAAAGCATGAAAGTAACAAGTAGGCACATGTGTTTCACCCCAAAATGTGACAACCCTCACTAAACCAGGTATCCGTACGACTTAATTAATAATTAATTACTGCTTAATTACTGTGCTTGTTTGAAATTACTGATGAACTGCTACTTGATTTATGATACATGCATATACCTGCATCATACTTTACTTACCGTCACTACATTATTTACACGCTGAACCTTAGTGACAAACATGATGCACAAAAAGCACAGTAGCACTATAACGGATAACCTATTGAACATGCTGATAAAGCCAACATCAGGCAGACACTGCCTCTAAGGCCTGTATGAGCCAGAAATATTTTGCTACACTAGTGGTGAGTGTAGGGATACAAGGGTTGTAGAACTGTGTCTCTAGGAATAAGTTACAATGACTGGATGTGCCTAAAACGTACTTTAAGTACAAAAATTCAGCACTTTACATAATAATTCAGCTTTTGGCTAACTAATAAAGTGCCAAAACATGAGAAAAATATTACTTGACACTTTCCAAAGTGTCAGAATTGAGTTGTGTCACTAAAAAGGATATAACGACACTTTAAAGCTTTGTTAAGCGCTTTAACGGATTACTATCCAACCAAACAACCGGACTATACCCGGAACATGAAAATATTGTCATTTTCATTTACTTGTCTTTTTCTGAGCCAGTTAGGGTCCCTGAATACCCTAACACCCGTCATAACACACTACGCACTACTAACCAGGTTAAGCACTTAACTAACTTACTTAACCTAACTAATATCCAACTAATTAGTTGAAAATGGACTAGAACCCCCCCCCCCCCTCACTAACCGTCCCCAACTAGAGGGGACACACTTTGTACAAAATTTGATTATTAAATTCTTTTATGTCTAATATCCTTGTGACACAAAAACCTTTGGACTTTAGCCCTAAGCTTTGTCTATAAATAACTAGAGATTACACATGAGATCATTCATTACATTTCACAACTCAAACACACCCTTCTCTCTCTCTCTCAAGGCTTCGGCCGAACACCCCCTTGTACATCCATCATATTTTCGGCTTCCATCATCACATTTCAAGCTCATATAAGTGTCAAGGATCCCGCATAAGGAGTCTTGGTGCAAACGGAAGGCGCAGGACCTCACTCTCTTGCTTTTATCCACCCTATTTGCGTCTAGATTCTTCCCTAGCCTCGAGCTAGTGGTATGTTGCTTAAATCACCTTCTTGAACTATTTTAAAGTGGTTAATATGATTTGTAACGGTTAAAACTCATAAACATACAAGATGACACACAAAAGTCTACTTAAAATGCTATAAATGTTGGTTAAAAGCTCATATGTTGTGTAAATCTTGTAGTATTTGATTTGTGTGAGTTTTTGGACCCGATCTATGTTGTGGTAGCTCGGATCATCATTTAACCCGGGTTGGTCATGACCATGGATCATGACATAAGGTTGTTTTGGAAGTAACAAGGGTTAAAGGATGAAACTCTACCACACACGAATCATGAACTTGTGTAAAAGCGATTTTGCTTGTGAAATAATGTTTAAAACTAGTAGATCTACGGATCTACAAGTGGTATTTTCAAAGGACCAAGTGTCAAGAGAAAACATACTTTAAAGACGGATCTTACACTAACACGAATGGTTTTTAGAACACACAAGTGTGTAAACACTTGTGTAACACAAAGTTTCGACAAAATAACTATTTTTGGAAAAGATGACGAGAAGTTGTAAAGATGGAATTTCTTTAAACACGAGGTTTTTACAAAATCGGATTGTTTTATATAAAGATCCACTAAAAGTAATGGGATTTACTTCATAGTTTGGATAAATCACAAGTTCATGAAATTTATGCGATTTATATACATATTTTGACTAGTTTGTGGTTTGAACATTGTTTTGATTGAATAAGAAGATTGTTGGTTTGATTTATAAAAGAAAATGATACGCTTGAAAGCGTGGCCACCTCCAGTTACAGAGGAAACTCTGGCGAAATTTTTCTAAAAACCTAACACTTAGAATTATTTTCACTATAAGTGTTAGAGATACTTGTCGACTTGCTTTCAACTATGAATTTCGCCACGACTTTATTTACAAAATATCGGAGGTGGGATTTCACAAAATAAAACGTGATACATAAATATATTTAGTATATATTTTTCACAACATCACTTGTATAAGTGTTTATGATTATTTTGTGAACTACGTAAATATTATTTTTAGAGTAAAAATAATATTACTAAGTATTATTTTGGGAAAATCACATGTATTAAAATACAATATTTTTGGGAAGAATATTTATATTTTGGAGTTAGGAATAAAACATATTAAGTGAGACTTAATAGTGTAATCCGAATTATACGAACACACATGTATTAAATCCCCCATCCTTGGGAAGGAAAATGACTACCAAGTATATACAGAATGTAAACACGAAATAGTTGCCTAACTATTTCCCAAAAACTTAAACCATAAAGCTAAGGCACGGCCGTCAGTCTAATAGAGTTAGTACGTGTAGGTCGTCATACAGCTGATTGATTTGGAGGCATACTTGGGAGAGACGCACCACTGTGAGTTCATGTCCCCCTTTTCTCTTAACTGTTTTCAGTTTTCTAAACTACGGGGGTGAAATACATGTTACTTTGATTACAAGTACTTTATACATGGTATGGTTAGCGTAAGGAGGTTTACTACTTAGATCATGTGAGTGGGTAGGCAGAAACTGGAGGCCATTAATCCTCATTGTAGGACCGAGGGACGTAAGCGGTAGATCTATCTGGGTGTAGCGAGCCCAGCCCCAGGCCCAACCAGAACGGACCTTGGGGTGACTTTGTACCCAACGCTAAATCTGCTAGGTTTGAGTCTTCCTACTTGCACTTCACACATATCAATGGCCTTGCAAACCATTGGTGATCTCTTTTTCCTTATTTGCTACATACCAGGATTTTTATACATACAAGGTTTATTTACTCACTTACACATGAACTCGCTCAACATTATTGTTGATTTTTCAACTTACATGTATTTCAGGGAATTAAAGATCTGGCGCGGTATGTTATGTTTTCCCGCTGCATATGGGTTCCGAGGTCATCCGGGTTTGGGGAATGTGACTCTTTCCTGGACAAGTCACAGTCCTTAAACTGTGTTTATGTCATGTTGATGTTTGTGTTTGTTAAACAATGTCGTTAGGATGTGTTTTCGTTAAGACAATGTTATTGTATTTGGTTTTTAAAACTTAATCGAATGGATGATCTTGCATGGTTTTATTTCATATAGCTTTGTTATGGTTAAGCTATGGTATTAAGAAGTCACACCAAATTAACCACACTTCCGCAAAGCCAGGGTGTGACAGCTTGGTATCAGAGCTCTGATCATAGCGAACTAGGATTCTTTCTCGAGTCTAGACTATGATCACTAGGGCTCTCACGAAAACATTTTTACTGCATACCACTTAAGTCCAGATCCAAAACTTTTTACAAACAAATGTTGAGCACATTTTATTTATTGTTTTTAGGCTCAGTCTTGAAGGCTGAGGCTCGGTCTTGGAGGCCGAGGCTCGATCTGAGAGATCGAGGTAGTTGGCTAGTGGGACTAGGAGAATTGGCTAGTGGGACTAGGAGAATTGGCTAGTGGGACTAGGAAGAGCAGTCTGGGAGGCTGGGAGGCTAGTGGGACTAGGAGAATTATTTGAATGCTTACTTGGTGACTTATGTGATTATTTGATTATATGATTGACTGTTTGTGCATGTTTGTGTTTATGTGACAGACACCATGGACACCTCTGGCACAGGTGACTCAGACACCACAAGACCTAGACCTATAGTATCAGATGACCTAGAGCCTTCAGAGCACGAGGTCCACACCTCCGACGTTACTAGCACGGACGAGGACGACTTTCAGCCCTTTGCTTTACCTGATGGTGCCGATGAGCTCGCTGATGGCCCTTTGGCCGGGGACCTGCCGTTAGTGGAGATCCCTGCTCCCATACCCTTAGCTGTTTATCCTGCTTACGATTTGCTTCTCGACGCCGACGATGATGACGACGTCGATCTGTTTGATGACGAGCCCTTAGAGGATGAGGTTCAGGGCGAGGCCCTTCTTCCTGCTGGAGATCTTTTGTTGATCGCAGATGCTCCCGCTGAGGAGTCACCTGCTCACTCTCCGGTCCCAGACTCTTTCGAGTCTGTGGCCTCCGCACCTTCACACACCCAGAGTGCGCATCACTTCTCACATGGATCAGATCCCGACCAGGCATCCTCTGTTGCCCCTAGAGTTTATACCCATGGATCAGCCTATGGAGGATCCAGTCGACCCAGTTGACCCAGTTGATCCCATCGACCCTGAGTTTGATTTTGAGATGGCCTTTGATGAGCCCGAGCAGCCACTGGACCCTGCTCCTGACCCAGTGCTTGAGCATGACCCAGTTCATGCTGACGCACCTGTTATTGAGCCTGTCATTGCTGACCCACCTATTGATGATCACCCAGTAGATGCCCCGTTGTTGGAGGGCGATCATGTTATTGCTGCTGATCATGTTGATCCCCCACTTATTGTTGATGCACCAGTTGACCCTCTTGTTGCACCTCACCATGATCCTATGCCAGTTCGGTTCGACCGTGCACTTTTTGAGGCACAGGTGGACCCACGAGATGAGCACGCCCAGTGTGGGTGGATTCCTGCTGATGAGGAGGTTCCACTTATTCCCCCTCAGATCACTGATACCCGTCAAATTGATACCTCTTTTTCATTTCCTCGGTTTACACCTCCAGCACGACCTGGAGAAGGTTCTTCGGCTCACCCTTTTGGACATGTACCGGTATCTATCCCTGCTATACCACCGTCTGCTACTTTTCCCCCTGTTTCTCCATTTCATGTGGCACCTTTTGATCCAGCCAGCGAGCCGTTTCTCTGGACGTCACCTTCTGTTATGCCACCGACTGACCCCTACCATTCTTTCCACATGGGGTACACCATTGAGGACGTTTTGATGTCTTTTGTCGCCCAGCACGAGGCACACACGCAGCGCATTCAGGAGCTTGAGAGAGCCCAGCCGCCGCCGTGTCAGTGCCAGGGTCAGACCCACTCTCCTTTGCAGCACTCTCGATCTGTACCACCAGACTATGCTGCACGCCTTTTTGCCCTAGAGCAGCAGATTGCTTCTTTCTTGCGTACCCAGAGAGCCATGGAGGAGGACTGGCTCCATTTGCGCCGTTTGTTCTACACTCACTTTCCCCCTCCTCCACCGCCATCCGTGTAGAGCTCCTCAGTACCGTATGGGTAGACGTTGGTGAGAAGACGGCGAATGCTTTTGACTGCACAGCATTTTTGGAGACTACATTTTGATTCTGACTTTTGTTGACATGTATTTGATGTATTGACACTGATTTGATATAGTTTTTGGACTAGGGTGATGTAGCCCTTAGTCGACTGATGTTGTATGACACTGTACTTGTACGCTTACTATGTGGTCTCAATATATGGCAATCGCAGTATTCTCATCATATTTGATGCTTGATTTGGTTATTTATATTCTATGACATGGGATGTTGTGTGATTGATATGATTATAACATGAGATGTTATGCACTATTACTATCGTTATATACATACGCTATATTATGACCTGACTTATGTATTATAACATGGGATCTTTACTATGGCCTGACCGACGTAAACACATCTTTTAGAAGATGCCGCCGAGACGTGAGACACGCATGCCTACCAATGAGGCAGAACTCCAGCAAATTATCGCTGCTGCCATCGCACAATACGCCGCCTCTCAAGGAGGGACTAGTGGAAGCAACTCTGGCAACACTGGCAACAACAACAACCTGCCTCATGGGTGCACCTACAAGCAGTTTCTAGACTGCAAACCGGTCAACTTTGATGGCACAGGAGGTGCTGTCGCCTTTGTTCGTTGGGCCGAGAAAACCGAATCTGTTTTTCGCATGAGCAAATGCGCACTAGATCAGCAAGTCACCTATATCTCAGGGCTATTCTTGGATGGAGCCCTCTCTTGGTGGAATTTGCAAGTACAGACACTTGGTGAAGCTGCTGCCTACGCGCTAACCTGGACCGAACTGAAGGAACTTATGCGCAAAAAGTACTGCTCTCGCGCGGAAATCCAAAGAATGGAAACCGAGTTCTGGCATTTGAAAATGGACGGTCCAAAGATCGCAGAATACGTTCAAAGGTTCCATGACTTATCGCATGTGGTACCCTACATGGTCACTCCGGAGTTCAAGCGGATTGAACATTTCATTTGGGGATTAGCTCCTCAAATCATAAGCATGGTGACCTCATCCAAGCCAGCGACCATTACTGAGGCGATTGATTTGAGCGTGGCTCTCACTGAGGAGGCTATCCGCCTACACAAGTTTGATGAGATCAAGACGAAGAAGGAAGAGACTCACATCGAGTCATCAGGAGGTAACAAACGAAAGTTCTCGAACTTCAAGCAGGGCGCCAGTGTGGTTGTTAAGAAAGGAGAACCAAGCACGCCAGCTCAGAGTACAGCTGGTAGTGGAAAGAAAGGAAAGGGATATATGGGCACCCAGCCCAAGTGCAACACCTGCCAACGTCACCACTCTGGCCGATGCGGGCCAAAAGTATGTGAAGCTTGTGGAAAGACTGGTCACTTGAAGGATTCTTGTTGGGCTAGTGCTGGCCGGGGAGGCCAAGGAGGATTTGGGAATAGAAATAACAACCGGAGTGGGAATGGAAATCGCCCACAAGGAAACAATGGAGGAAACGGGAATCGAGGCAACAATGTGAATCAAGCTGGTAATGCGAACCAAAACAATAACCAAGCTGGGAATGGAGGTGGAAACGGGCAAAGACTTGGATGCTTTAACTGTGGTGATATCAGGCACTTTAAGAGGAACTGCCCAGAGTTGAACCAAGCCCGTGGAAGAGTGTTCCATATTGAAGCAAGGGAAGCGCGCCAGGATCCCAATGTTGTCACTGGTACGTTCCCTGTAAATCAACGCTATGCATCCGTTTTATTTGATACTGGTGCCGATTATAGCTTCGTGTCGTTAGAGTTTAAGAATATGCTTGGTTTAGCCGCTAATAAGTTAGATATCCCCTACTCAATCGAATTGGCTAATGGGAAGTTAGTAGAAGCCAATGAGGTGATCAGTGGTTGTGTGATCGAATTAGGAGAGCGTGAGTTTGCTTTGGATCTACTACCAGTCCAGCTGGGGAGCTTTGACGTGGTGGTAGGAATGGATTGGCTATCAAGTAACAAGGCTGAGATAGTTTGTCATGAAAAGGTCGTTCGTATCCCCACCGAAGATGGCGAAACAATTGTGGTTCACGGGGAGAAGCGTGATACGCCGTTAAGAATTATCAGCTGCCTGAAAGCGCGAAGGTGTTTGCAGAAGGGATGTGTTGCCTTCCTGGCACACATTGTGGATAAGAAGGCTGCTGAACCGAGAATAGAAGGCATCCCTGTCGTGAGGGAATATCCAGAAGTCTTCCCAGAGGACTTACCTGGACTGCCACCTCAGAGACAAGTAGAGTTCCGCATTGACTTAGTTCCAGGCACCGCGCCTGTGGCTAAGGCACCTTATAGACTTGCCCCGTCTGAGATGCAAGAATTGTCGACACAACTTCAAGAGTTGTTAGACAAGGGATTTATCCGACCAAGCTTCTCGCCTTGGGGAGCTCCGGTCCTGTTTGTCAAAAAGAAGGACGGTAGTTTTCGGATGTGCATAGACTACCGGGAGCTGAACAAGCTGACGATCAAGAATAGATACCCTCTGCCAAGAATTGATGATCTGTTTGATCAACTGCAAGGTTCAAGCTTTTGTTCAAAGATCGACTTGCGATCTGGATACCATCAGTTAAGGATACAAGAGGAGAGTATCCCGAAGACAGCCTTCAGAACTCGTTATGGACACTACGAGTTCCTTGTTATGCCGTTTGGTTTGACAAACGCACCTGCAGTCTTTATGGACTTGATGAATAGAGTTTGCAAGCCGTACTTGGACAAGTTCGTGATTGTGTTTATCGATGATATCTTGATTTATTCAAGAACAAAGGCTGAGCACGAGCAGCATCTAAGAGCTATTTTGGAGCTGCTGAAGAAGGAACAGTTGTATGCCAAGTTCTCTAAGTGCGAGTTTTGGCTACGTGAAGTCCAATTTCTTGGACACGTGGTGAATGGAGATGGAATCCATGTGGATCCAACCAAGATCGAAGCGATTAAGAATTGGGAAACGCCAAAGACGCCAACCGAGATTCGACAATTCTTGGGTTTGGCTGGCTACTATCGAAGGTTCATTGAGGATTTTTCAAAAATCGCTCAACCTTTGACGCTCCTCACGCAGAAAGATAAAAAGTTTGATTGGGGAATCAAACAGGGAGAAGCGTTCCAGATATTGAAGGATAAGCTCTGCAATGCACCAATCTTAGCACTACCGGAAGGTACAGATGATTTCGTGGTATACTGTGACGCCTCACGTCGAGGATTGGGTTGTGTGTTGATGCAACGCCAAAAGGTTATTGCTTACGCATCACGTCAACTGAAAGTGCACGAAAAGAACTATACCACACATGATTTGGAACTTGGCGCAGTGGTTTTTGCATTAAAGATCTGGAGACACTACCTTTATGGTACGAAATGTACAATCTTCACAGATCACAAGAGCCTACAGCACATATTCAATCAGAAGGAGCTGAATATGAGGCAAAGACGTTGGGTTGAGTTGTTGAACGATTACGACTGCGAGATAAAGTATCATCCAGGGAAGGCGAATGTGGTCTGATGCGTGCGAAGTGTTACTTATTTTAGGTGTGTATTTTAAGCCCTTTTTAACACTTATTTTAGCCAAGTTTTAAATTTATAAAACACGATATTTCACTAACACTAAACACACATATGGGCAAGTGCACCCATCGTTGAGTGTAGTATAGCGTTGGTAAGATACCGAGGTCGTCCAAGGACACAAGAGCTTTTAGTACTGGTTTATCCTCAACGTCTAACCAAAATAAAAGTTTAGAAAAATGTTTTAAACTAAGAAAATTAAAAACTAACTAAAATGCTGAAAATAAAAATAAAAATAAAAACAGATAGACAAGATGAATCACTTGGTTCCGACTCGTATCTAGTATAACCTTTGATTATTTCTGCACTTTTGCACATAATTAAGAGATTATCTTAGTTATTGTAGTAGGCCCCTCTTTTGAAGGTGACGTTACCCTCACCCCAGTAGTTTGAGTCAGCAGGGATACAATCCTAAAGGGGTGGATTATTGGAAGATAATGAATTAAGTTATTAATGCAGTATTGTGGTAGGCCCCGCTTTTGGCGGTGACGTTACCCTCGGCTAAGTAGTCTGAGTCAGCAGGGATACAGTCCTAAATAGCCGGGTTATAGTATTAATAGTAGTTAACTTATGAGGGGATCAAAGAGTTTGGACCCCCGCCATCCAATACCGTGAAGTATTGAAGGAGATCCTACTAAATTTGACCCAGGTCCATTGCAGGACCTCTAAACGCTGAACAATGGCAAGACCTTTACCAAACCGTTCCCTTAACCCCCTACCAGGTAGCCAACATACCTCCATATAGACCGTGGAGATATGAATGGTGAAAATCCTTTATTTTATATAGACAGTAAAATAATGCCAAGACACCACGGACAAACGATAAGGAAAGATCACCTTCAACATAAGTAACTAGTTATTAAAGTCATTAATACAAAACCAAATAAAAAGTGCAAAAGATTAGAAATAAAAAGTATTATACTAGACACTTTGTCTTCACCAAGTGATGTAAGAGACTTAGGCAAACATGGCCTTGATTGTCAAGAACTCTTACGATCAATCTTGGATCCCGAGACGACTCACACACTCTATGATGGACAATGGATGATGGTGGTGGATGATGGTGTTGTGATGGTGGTGGGTGGTGGATGAAGTGTGAGAGAGGTGGTGTGCCAAGGGATGGTTTGAGCTTGAGCCAAGCACTCCTATTTATAGCCTGGACACGGCCCCGTGTCCACCCTTTTCTCTTTCTTCATTAATACAGTTTGTCTTTATTAGCTCCACACGCCCCCGTGTCCGCTGGGCACGCCCCCGTGTCCGTCTGACACTCTCTCTCTTCATTAATTGTAATTCGCAATTACAATTAATGCGCCTGCTGTACTTTCGCCACGCCCCCGTGTCCGCTGGGCACGGCCCCGTGGTGGGCAGTAGAAGCTTCTAAAGGTTTGTCTTTTGTGCCAGGGCTGACCATTCTGGACACGGCCTCGTCCTGAGCTGGGCACGCCCCGTGTCGAGATGGGCACGCCCCGTGTCGGGCTGGGCACAGCCCCATGCTCAGCTTTCTTCTTGTTTTTGCTTTGGGAGTTGTTGTCGATGGGGGTCGGGCATGCCACGTTTGTTCCTTTTCTTATATTTATGTTAGATTTTGATGTCTTTTTGCTTCTTTTATTAATTTGAGCTCATTTAATCCTGAAAATACAAAAGGAAGACAAAAGTACACTTTTTCCAACATTAGTACTAAAAAAGGGTTAGTTTTATGCCATAGTTGATGAATTTTATATGTTGCATTTTGAACACATCATGGTCGCCGATGCCCTAAGTCGAAAGGAGAGGATCAAGCCCATAAGGGTTAGGGCTTTAGAAATGATTATCCGAACCGATCTTTCCTTGCACATTCGTGCCGCGCAGAAAGAAGCTCTCAAGGAAGGAAACCTTGAAGAAGAATATCTCCGTGGGATGGAGAAGCTACTGGTACCAAACGAGGAAGGAACGTTATGTTTTGAGAAAAGGATTTGGGTTCCTCTGTTTGGTGGTTTAAGGAAGGTTATATTTGATGAAGCTCACAAATCGTGGTACTCTATCCATCCAGGAGCGGATAAGATGTACCAAGATCTCAAGGATTATTATTGGTGGCCTAGGATGAAAGGCGATGTTGCTATTTATGTGAGCAAATGTCTAACGTGCGCTAAGGTTAAAGCCGAATACCAGAAGCCTTCAGGACTTCTGCAACAACCATAGATTCCCAAGTGGAAATGGGAACAAATCTCCATGGACTTTATTACAAAGTTGCCAAGAACGCCAAGAGGCCATGACACTATTTGGGTAATAGTGGATCGATTAACGAAGTCAGCACACTTCTTACCTATCAGAGAGAAGGATAATACGAGCAAGTTGGCTGAAATTTACATGAGAGAGATCGTCGCACGCCATGGAGTACCTCTCTCAATCATCTCTGATAGAGACGGAAGGTTTGTGTCAAGGATATGGCAATCCTTCCAAGAAGCCTTTGGCTCACAATTGAATCTGAGCACTACGTTTCATCCGCAGACCGACAGTCAAAGCGAGCGAACAATTCAGACTTTGGAAGACATGCTGAGAGCGTGTGTTATGGATTTGGGCGGTAGCTGGGACAAGCATTTGCCTTTGGTCGAATTTTCCTACAACAACAGCTACCACACCAGTATTGGTGTCGCGCCATTTGAAGCCCTTTACGGACGCAAGTGCCGATCACCCCTATGCTGGGCTGACGCAGGTGATAGGCAGCTTGCTGGTCCCGAAATCGTCCAAGAGACGACAGATAAGATTGCGCAGATTCTGAAACGCATCGAAGCAGCTCGCCACAGACAGAAAGCCTATGCAGATCTAAACCGGAAACACGTGGAATTTCAAGTGGGAGAAATGGTGTTATTGAAAGTTTCACCCTGGAAGGGTGTGGCACGCTTCGGAAAGCGTGGGAAGTTAAATCCGCGCTACATTGGTCCTTTCAGAATTTTGGAAAGAATAGGACTAGTAGCATACAAGCTGGACTTACCTGCTGAACTCCATTTAGTTCACGATACATTTCATGTATCCAACCTGAAGAAAAGTCCAACTCAAGATGACATTGCCATTCCCATCGACGAGATTCATGTTGACGACACGCTCCATTTCGTTGAAGAACCAGTTGAGGTTACGGATTGGAAGGTAAACAAGACCCGCCGGAGCAGTGTCAAACTCGTCAAAGTTCGTTGGAATGCCAGACATGGTCCTGAATACACCTGGGAACGTGAGGACCGGATGAAAGAGAAATACCCCCACTTATTTCCTAAGAACCCTGCATCTACAAGCAGAACTTAAAATTTCGGGACGAATTTTTTCTAACGGGGGGAGAATGTGACAACCCTCACTAAACCAGGTATCCGTACGACTTAATTAATAATTAATTACTGTGCTTGTTTGAAATTACTGATGAACTGCTACTTGATTTCTGATACATGCATATACCTGCATCATACTTTACTTACCGTCACTACATTATTTACACGCTGAACCTTAGTGACAAACATGATGCACAAAAAGCACAGTAGCACTATAACGGATAACCTATTGAACATGCTGATAAAGCCAACATCAGGCAGACACTGCCTCTAAGGCCTGTATGAGCCAGAAATATTTTGCTACACTAGTGGTGAGTGTAGGGATACAAGGGTTGTAGAACTGTGTCTCTAGGAATAAGTTACAATGACTGGATGTGCCTAAAACGTACTTTAAGTACAAAAATTCAGCACTTTACATAATAATTCAGCTTTTGGCTAACTAATAAAGTGCCAAAACATGAGAAAAATATTACTTGACACTTTCCAAAGTGTCAGAATTGAGTTGTGTCACTAAAAAGGATATAACGACACTTTAAAGCTTTGTTAAGCGCTTTAACGGATTACTATCCAACCAAAAAACCGGACTATACCCGGAACATGAAAATATTGTCATTTTCATTTACTTGTCTTTTTCTGAGCCAGTTAGGGTCCCTGAATACCCTAACACCCGTCATAACACACTACGCACTACTAACCAGGTTAAGCACTTAACTAACTTACTTAACCTAACTAATATCCAACTAATTAGTTGAAAATGGACTAGAACCCCCCCCCCCCCCCCTCACTAACCGTCCCCAACTAGAGGGGACACACTTTGTACAAAATTTGATTATTAAATTCTTTTATGTCTAATATCCTTGTGACACAAAAACCTTTGGACTTTAGCCCTAAGCTTTGTCTATAAATAACTAGAGATTACACATGAGATCATTCATTACATTTCACAACTCAAACACACCCTTCTCTCTCTCAAGGCTTCGGCCGAACACCCCCTTGTACATCCATCATATTTTCGGCTTCCATCATTACATTTCAAGCTCATATAAGTGTCAAGGATCCCGCATAAGGAGTCTTGGTGCAAACGGAAGGCGCAGGACCTCACTCTCTTGCTTTTATCCACCCTATTTGCGTCTAGATTCTTCCCTAGCCTCGAGCTAGTGGTATGTTGCTTAAATCACCTTCTTGAACTATTTTAAAGTGGTTAATATGATTTGTAACGGTTAAAACTCGTAAACATACAAGATGACACACAAAAGTCTACTTAAAATGCTATAAATGTTGGTTAAAAGCTCATATGTTGTGTAAATCTTGTAGTATTTGATTTGTGTGAGTTTTTGGACCCGATCTATGTTGTGGTAGCTCGGATCATCATTTAACCCGGGTTGGTCATGACCATGGATCATGACATAAGGTTGTTTTGGAAGTAACAAGGGTTAAAGGATGAAACTCTACCACACACGAATCATGAACTTGTGTAAAAGCGATTTTGCTTGTGAAATAGTGTTTAAAACTAGTAGATCTACGGATCTACAAGTGGTATTTTCAAAGGACCAAGTGTCAAGAGAAAACATACTTTAAAGACGGATCTTACACTAACACGAATGGTTTTTAGAACACACAAGTGTGTAAACACTTGTGTAACACAAAGTTTCGACAAAATAACTATTTTTGGAAAAGATGACGAGAAGTTGTAAAGATGGAATTTCTTTAAACACGAGGTTTTTACAAAATCGGATTGTTTTATATAAAGATCCACTAAAAGTAATGGGATTTACTTCATAGTTTGGATAAATCACAAGTTCATGAAATTTATGCGATTTATATACATATTTTGACTAGTTTGTGGTTTGAACATTGTTTTGATTGAATAAGAAGATTGTTGGTTTGATTTATAAAAGAAAATGATACGCTTGAAAGCGTGGCCACCTCCAGTTACAGAGGAAACTCTGGCGAAATTTTTCTAAAAACCTAACACTTAGAATTATTTTCACTATAAGTGTTAGAGATACTTGTCGACTTGCTTTCAACTATGAATTTCGCCACGACTTTATTTACAAAATATCGGAGGTGGGATTTCACAAAATAAAACGTGATACATAAATATATTTAGTATATATTTTTCACAACATCACTTGTATAAGTGTTTATGATTATTTTGTGAACTACGTAAATATTATTTTTAGAGTAAAAATAATATTACTAAGTATTATTTTGGGAAAATCACATGTATTAAAATACAATATTTTTGGGAAGAATATTTATATTTTGGAGTTAGGAATAAAACATATTAAGTGAGACTTAATAGTGTAATCCGAATTATACGAACACACATGTATTAAATCCCCCATCCTTGGGAAGGAAAATGACTACCAAGTATATACAGAATGTAAACACGAAATAGTTGCCTAACTATTTCCCAAAAACTTAAACCATAAAGCTAAGGCACGGCCGTCAGTCTAATAGAGTTAGTACGTGTAGGTCGTCATACAGCTGATTGATTTGGAGGCATACTTGGGAGAGACGCACCACTGTGAGTTCATGTCCCCCTTTTCTCTTAACTGTTTTCAGTTTTCTAAACTACGGGGGTGAAATACATGTTACTTTGATTACAAGTACTTTATACATGGTATGGTTAGCGTAAGGAGGTTTACTACTTAGATCATGTGAGTGGGTAGGCAGAAACTGGAGGCCATTAATCCTCATTGTAGGACCGAGGGACGTAAGCGGTAGATCTATCTGGGTGTAGCGAGCCCAGCCCCAGGCCCAACCAGAACGGACCTTGGGGTGACTTTGTACCCAACGCTAAATCTGCTAGGTTTGAGTCTTCCTACTTGCACTTCACACATATCAATGGCCTTGCAAACCATTGGTGATCTCTTTTTCCTTATTTGCTACATACCAGGATTTTTATACATACAAGGTTTATTTACTCACTTACACATGAACTCGCTCAACATTATTGTTGATTTTTCAACTTACATGTATTTCAGGGAATTAAAGATCTGGCGCGGTATGTTATGTTTTCCCGCTGCATATGGGTTCCGAGGTCATCCGGGTTTGGGGAATGTGACTATTTCCTGGACAAGTCACAGTCCTTAAACTGTGTTTATGTCATGTTGATGTTTGTGTTTGTTAAACAATGTCGTTAGGATGTGTTTTCGTTAAGACAATGTTATTGTATTTGGTTTTTAAAACTTAATCGAATGGATGATCTTGCATGGTTTTATTTCATATAGCTTTGTTATGGTTAAGCTATGGTATTAAGAAGTCACACCAAATTAACCACGCTTCCGCAAAGCCAGGGTGTGACACAAAATGTTTGGAAAACAGTAAAAGAGGGGTCTATGTACTCACTTGAGATTGCTCAGAAGTCCTAAGATAACCACCAAGCAATGCTAGAGATCTCGGAATCAAACGGCACCTAATATAGGTAACTATGTTAATAAACCGGACCTAGATCGGAAGATCGGATAGAATGAGGGCTCGTAAACCAAATGAGTATGGGAACTCATGTAGTATGGTTTAACAAAGCCTACATACTAAATGAAACCTAGCCTAAGTGCTTACGACCCGTTTAGGAAGTTTATGCTACTTTAACGCGTCGTTCGCGTAAAACGCGTTCGGACCGCCTAACTAGTCCTATGACAAGTAACATATGCCTTAACATGTCTAATATTGTTGTCAAATCAGTTTAGATGTCAAAAGTTATGTTACATATGTTTAAAATGAATTTTGGCATCAAAGGGGTATTTTGGTAATTTACCTAAGGCATATAAACTACCTATCATACAACTACTTAAACGTCGTGACCATAAGGTATAACCTCGGAAGGTTATTCCCTATATACTATGGTCACCTAATGTGTTTGGTCGGCTCCTAATGATCGACCAAATGGGTCGGGTTCGAAGGTATAAGCGATTTATCAGATCGCTTACCCTTACGACCCTAGACAACGTGGTAATCAGTAGGCATAGTCCCAAGGGACTATAACCATCGTGATTACAATCACGTTGCGAAGTTCAAACGAACTTCGCATTGACCATAAACTGGTCAATGCAGAAAGTCAAACAAAGTTTGACTTTCAGACTCGAAAAGCAATAAAAGAACGAAGGAACACTTACGAAGGGTCCTCGAATGCTAATCTAGATCAAAATAGCTCAGGTATGAAACAAAGGTTTCAACTTAGAGCACATAAGATCAGATTATTGTGAGGAAAAGTGAAGGGTGGAGGTGGGTATTTATAGTTTTCGGTTCACCGTTAGGATCATTTCTTGGAGAAGAGGGAATGATCACATCCCTACACTTGTTGGAAAGTTATGGTAGCTGATTTTGGCCACCATAAGAGATTAACATGTGGCACTTGACCTTTGGAGGGTGTTAGGGGATGTTAACTTGTGTTTAAAATGGCTTTTGCTGATCAGAAGGGGCCTAGCGTGACGCTAGGGGGGCTAGGTGTCACGCTAGGGTCCCCCTGATCAGCAAACACTTTCAAATGTTCACCTTTCAGTCCCCGTTGCGTATTAAGGCCATTTCCGACATGTTTAAGGCTCGTTAAATCATTTTCAAGGATCCACAAGGATGCCTAATGTCACACCCCAACCAATGGCGGAAACATCGGGATGAGACGAAGTGTGAAGATTGCTAGAGACATCATAACGCTATTTGTGACAATATTTAAATAATTCCCATTTCATTTCATAACTTCAAATTGTCAACGTTACATAATCTCAAATAACAACAAGTTCAAAAGGAATACGAACAACATAATCAAAATTGATACAACATATTAAACCTAGACGTCTATATGTGTATCTAGGCATCAATGCTACTTCTTTTCATATCATCGACATCATCAACCTGTAACATGTTTAAAATACAATTCAATGCAAAAGCAAAGGCGAGTATACAAGTTTAAGCATATGTATAAGCATAAAAATGTTTAAAACGAATCCACATGGCAACTTTGTTAATACAAGATCTAACATGGCATGCAATATTTCTAGCCAAACCAATGTTTACGCAAGAAGTTTAATACATTCAACATGACCCGAGTATAAAGGGGGCGGTGCGTTACTCCTATAGCGCTATACATGTCAAATGGAGGCTCGTGAAAGCTAATGACTAAAACATATTACATAAGTATCACCCACGTAAGCATCAAGTAGTATAGCATAGTATTCATGTATAAGGATTGTTTTGTGTATTGCAAAAGAATGAGTTTAAGTGTAGTTTAATAGTTAAACATGTTACACCCCAAAAGTGGTAAAGTAAAAAGGGGAAATACGAGTATACTCACGGTTTTGCAAGTCTTGAACTTGAGAATCCGAGAGTGTGTTGGTGGTGGGATTAGCTAAGTTGGAGCACCTTGTCCTTCTACACAAAGGGACAAAGTGTATGAGTTTGGCGCTTAACGGAAGATTCGGAGTTTAACATAGCATAAAAAGGAAATAAAGTATGTTACGGAAAATAATCATCTTTTTAACTTAGTAACCCTTGTATGACACTATGTAACCACTAGGGTTATAATGTTTTCATGGGTAGTACGCCCATTAGAATCATACTTGGTGTTCTAGGTCTTTAGATGATATTCTACTTACTTTAACATATAAACACTAGTTTAATATTAAAGGTTCGAATGAGTGTATATACGTATTTAGGTTAAGTATATTATTAGGTCCAATGATTCAAGTAGGAGGTAGAGGATTAAATCCCCATTTAGGCACCTCAAGTTTATCATATTAGTCATGTATGGGGTAGGAAGAACAAGCTTCCATTTAGGAACCCCTTGTATGTTCACCACTACACTTGATGTAAAAACAACCAAGGAGGGTCATGAACTAGGGTACATACGATAACATAACAAGCTATACTAAGAGAAATCATCAAACCATGCGAGGATTTTATGTTGGAACAACCCAAGTGGTTCCATAATCACTCTTCATCAAAGCATAAGCTTGAACATGATTTGTGGGTCAAAAACCCTTATCAAAACAGAATTATTTAAGGTTTTAACCTCTGATTTATAGTGTCTCAACCATGTTTTTAAGCTTAACCAACCATAAAAGAGGTTGTAAGCATTAGGACATTGGTGTGAGATGTGTTAGACACAAGTTGGATGAAGTTTAAACAAGTTTGTAAGAACATAAATCAAGACAGAAGGTTTTGGATCATTTCAGGGGATTTCCAGGTCTGATTTCTCCAAGGAGAAGTCAAGGAATCATACCCTATGATTATCCAAGCAATTAGGAAGAAGAATCAAGTGATTTCATTAAGAAATGAGCAAGTTATGCTCACTTTTGTGCAAGGTTATGAATCTGCCCGAAAATGCAACTTTGCTACTGATTTGAGAGAGTATTTGGAGTAATTTGAGAGTGTTGAAAGTGTAGAAAGGTGAGGAGAAGGGTTGTATTTATAATGGTGAAGTTTGGTGTTGATTGGTGGTGTTTAAGGTGGACATAAGGTGATTGGGGAGTAAAAGGATTGTGGGATTCGTGCATTTTTCGCGTCTGATTGAAGCTGGCACGAATACAGGCCTAAAGCGGCCCGCATTGTATATCCCTTAAGTCAAAGCGGGCCGCCCGGGGGTGGCTCACCAGACATGAAGTTTCCAAAAATGACATTTTAGTCCCTGAAGTTGTCTAGTTGATGCTTTAAGGACTTTTAAGGGCCATTTTTGTCATATAAGCATATTTTAAGGTAAGTTCAAGTACGAGAAGTATAAACCAAGTATAATTAAGTGTAAAGTAACACCATCAAGTGTCGTTTATGTTCAAAGCACGTATTTTGCATAAGTTTCATATATTTACAAGTTTAGCACATAGTTTCCAAGAATTGCGAATAAGTATCCATTGTTCCACGAAATTGGATGTTTGGGCACGTATAGAGTGTGTGTAACATGTAATTAACAAAATACGAGTTTCATTCATGATCCAAGTCTCGGATTTTACAACGGTTTACAAGGAAAGAACGATTACAAGAATACAAAGTTTCCAAAAATAGAAATACGAACAAAACTTTCTATAAATGGAAAGTACAAAAGAGCCGGGCGTTACAGTCTCCCCTCCTTTTGGGAATTTCGTCCCGAAATTGAAGAAGACTTAGGAAACAGGT
This sequence comes from Helianthus tuberosus, assembly GCA_030545235.1. NCBI lineage: Eukaryota > Viridiplantae > Streptophyta > Magnoliopsida > Asterales > Asteraceae > Helianthus > Helianthus tuberosus. Next base: position 93,503,034 of record CM060397.1, on the reverse strand, counting down.
GTGGATACTTTTCCTTCATGTGACTCTTGAGTTCCCAAGTGTATTCAGCGCCACGTTTACCTTCCCATCGAATCTTGACGATAGGAATTTTGCTGCGCCTCAATAACTTGACCTTTTGATCCACGACTTCGACGGGTTTCTCCACAAAATGCAAAGTGTCGTTTATCTGGAGGTCTTCGAGGGGAACTTGAAGTCTTTCCTCAGCGTGACACTTCTTTAGATTGGAAACATGGAAGACAGGATGTACATTGTTAAGCTCCTCAGGCAGATCCAGTCTATACGCAACCGTGCCAGTCCTTTCAAGAACCTTGAAAGGACCCACGTAGCGTGGTGCGAGCTTTCCCCTCCTACCAAATCGAACTACGCCTCTCCAAGGGGATACCTTGAGAAGTACTAAGTCTCCTGCCTCGAATTCCATGTGTTTGCAATTTTTGTCAGCGTAAACCTTTTGTCGTTCCCTGGCTTTTAGTAAGTTGTCTCGAACCTGTAAAATCTTGTCCGTTGCTTCTTGTATAAGCTCGGGACCAGAGAGTTGAGAGTCTCCAACCTCATGCCAACCACTAGGCGAACGGCACTTGCGACCATACAATGCTTCGAAAGGTGCCATTTTAATACACGAGTGATAACTGTTATTGTACGAGAATTCGACCAAGGGCAAGTGTCTATCCCAGTTACCACCAAAATCTAATACGCATGAACGAAGCATATCCTCTAAGGTTTGGATAGTACGCTTGGTTTGACCGTCTGTTTGAGGATGGAAAGCGGTGCTAAGGTTAAGAGCAGTACCCATAGCAGATTGAAAGGTTTGCCAAAGACGAGACGTAAAACGAGCATCACGGTCGGAAATGATGTCTAAGGGAGTACCGTGACGACAAATGATTTCATCCGTGTAGATTCGGGCCAATTTCTCGACCTTGTAATCTTCACGAATGGGAAGAAAGTGGGCAGATTTGGTCAATCGATCTATGATCACCCAAATACTATCGTAACCAGAAGAAGTACGGGGGAGCTTGGTGATAAAATCCATGGCAATGTTCTCCCACTTCCACATAGGAATTATTGGCTGTTCAAGTAAGCCAGAGGGGCGTTGATGTTCAGCTTTTACCCTTGAGCACGTGAGGCATTTTGCAACGTATGAGGCGATATCTCTCTTCATCCCAGGCCACCAATAGGATGTACGCATATCGTGGTACATCTTGTCAGCTCCAGGGTGAACAGAATACCTTGTTTTGTGTGCCTCATTCATGAGAAAGTCTCGAAGGTTTTCGCGATTTGGGATCCAGACACGATTGAGATAGTATAAGATACCATCGGATTTAGACACGAGTTCATGTTCCTTAGCGCCATGTACCTCTGCCGCGAAGTTTCCTTCGTTAATGGAGGCATATTGAGCTTTACGTATGCGGCATTGAAGATCGTTAACCATTTGATGACAGCGAATACCCATTACATGAGTTTTACGACTAAGGGCGTCGGCTACTACGTTCGCCTTGCCTGGATGGTATTTGATTTCACAATCGTAGTCGTTTAACAATTCTACCCAACGGCGTTGACGCATGTTCAGTTCTTTTTGATCGAAGATGTGTTGTAGGCTCCTATGGTCGGTGAAGACCACACACTTAGTACCATAAAGGTAGTGTCGCCAAATCTTCAACGCAAAAACCACTGCGCCAAGTTCAAGGTCGTGAGTAGTGTAGTTCTTCTCATGTATTTTGAGTTGCCTTGACGCGTAAGCGATGACTTTGTCTCGTTGCATAAGCACACAACCTAGACCGAGGCGGGAGGCATCGCAATATACGACAAAGTCGTCGTTCCCATCAGGAAGTGTGAGGATAGGAGCGTTGCAAAGCATGTCCTTGAGCGTTTGAAAAGACTCCTCTTGTTTGGAACCCCAAACAAAAGGTTCCCCTTTTTGAGTCAAGGAGGTTAAGGGGACGGCGATTTTCGAAAAGTTGGAGATGAAGCGACGATAGTAACCAGCAAGACCAAGAAACGAACGAATTTCAGATGGAGATGTAGGTGTGACCCAATTTTTCACAGCTTCGATTTTAGCGGGGTTGACGTGTATACCAAGTTCGTTGACAGTATGACCAAGGAATTGAACCTCTTTTAGCCATAATTCACATTTGGAGAATTTGGCGTACAGACGTTCAGCACGAAGAAGTTCGAGAATAAGACGCAAGTGTTGTTTGTGCTCTTCTTGTGTCTTGGAATAGATGAGAATATCGTCAATGAAAACGATCACGAAACGGTCCAAATACGCTTTGCACACGCGGTTCATCAAGTCCATGAACACCGCAGGCGCGTTGGTCAAACCAAAGGGCATGACCACGAATTCGTAGTGACCATAACGTGTACGGAAGGCGGTTTTAGGCACATCTTCTTCAAGGACTCGAAGTTGGTGATACCCAGAACGAAGATCGATTTTTGAAAAGCAGGTTGCGCCTTGCAACTGGTCGAAGAGGTCGTCGATACGTGGAAGAGGGTATCGGTTTTTGATGGTAAGCTTGTTGAGCTCACGATAGTCAATGCACATTCGGAATGACCCATCTTTCTTTTTGACGAACAGAACGGGAGCGCCCCAAGGAGAAGTACTAGGGCGTATAAAGCCTTTATCAAGAAGCTCTTGAAGTTGACTTGAGAGCTCTTGCATCTCAGAGGGTGCTAAACGATAAGGAGATTTAGCGACAGGCGTTGCGCCAGGCACTAAATCGATTCGAAAGTCGACAGGACGAGCAGGGGGCGGACCAGGAAGGTCATCGGGAAAAACATCAGGGAAGTCGCGTACAACGGGAACATCGCTTATGCTTGGGCCTTTGTCCCTCTTTTCCACAATGTGGGCGAGAAAGGCGAAGGTACCCTTGCGTAAGCATTTGTTTGCCTTGGTACACGACATAAGCTTAAGGCCTTGAGAAGGCTTTTCACCATAGACGTGTAGAGAGTCACCGTTTGGAAGAGGTAAGCGAATAAACTTCTCAGAACAGACAACTTCAGCACGAACTCGCCTAAGCCAGTCCATGCCTACTATGACGTCGAAACTACCCATTTGCATAGGTATGAGATCGATTGAAAACGTATGATCGTTAAGGATCAAAGAACAATTGGAGAGGACGGAATCAACAGCGACGGTTTTGCCATTAGCGACTTCGACGGCGAAAGATTGTGGTAACTTAGAGCGTTTACACTTGAGCAAAGACTCGAATTCTAACGACACAAAACTTTTATCGGCACCGGTATCAAATAGGCATGAAGCATAAACATGGTTAACAAGAAACGTACCAGTGATGACATCGTTCGCATTCTGCGCCTGAGCAGTAGTGAGGAGAAAAGCTCGTCCTCTAGCGGGTGGTAGGGCCTGTTGCTGCTGCTGTTGTTGTGGCTGAGGTTGTTGTTGGGGTTGTTGCTGAGGTTGTTGTTGTCGAGGCTGCTGTGGTTGGTATCGTTGAGGACAGGCATTGGCGAGATGATTGGGATCGCCACACTTGAAACACGATCGCATAGGAGCGACCTGATCTGCTGGCATGCGGCAGTATGGCGCTGTATGCCCATTTCGGCCACACCTGTCGCATTTTCGACACTGGGCGTTTGGAGGGTGATGATATTGACATTTACCACACTTAGGCAGCGTCCCAACGTAAACCTTGCGTGGAGTCCCATCGTTGGTAGAAGCAGGTACGGTTTGTAGGGGTTGTGGGTTTGGCGGAGTGACAACCGCATAATTTTGGCTTGAAGCCTTCCGCTTCTTGCCCTGGTTTTTCTTGGATGATTGGGAGGGTAAGGGTTCATCGGCAGTGGTGTCAATGGTAGCTTGGCGTGCACTCTTCGTTGAAACCTTGTCAAAGGTTCCATGAAGAACACAGTTGTTGTTAAGTTCAGTGGCTATACGAAAAGCATCTTCAAGGGTTTGGGGGTTGGCAGAGGCAAGGTGGTTTGTCAGGGAAGGTGCAACACAACGAACGAATTTGGCTATAGACTTGGGGACGGTCTCCACTTGTCCAGGGCAGAGGACACTGAGTTGTTTGAAGCGCGTAATCAGGCCATCCATGTCACCCCCTTTCTGAGTGAGGTTCCAAAATTCGTTCTCCAACTTTTGGAGTTCGTGGGGAGGACAGAAGTGGTCCTTCATAAGTTGTTTGAATTCGCCCCAAGGCATAGCATGTGCAACCTCGTTGCCCCTCTTGTTGCGTTCTGTTGTCCACCATTCGAGTGCCTTTTCACGGAACACCCCAGTTGCGTTCAAGGTTCTTAGTTCATCAGGGCAGCCACTTTGCAGGAAGGTAAGCTCGATTGCATCGATCCAGTTCATCATGGCGGTAGCGCCATTTTTGCCAGTAAACTCCAAGGGTTTACAAGCCATGAATTGCTTAAACTGGAAGGCTGATTTGGGTTTGTCTGCCTTTGAGTCGACAGAGCCATGTGGCGAATCGGTGTTTGTTTGAATCTTGCTAACAACATCGGGTAGGACCTTAGCAAATTGTTTGGCCATGAATCTCATGCAATCCTTTTGTGACATGGTTTTGGAAGTCGAACCCTTCTTTGACTTGGTTCTCTTTGACACACCGTTGGACGACATCTAAAGATAGAGAGAGAAGGAAAGGGTGAGACTTGGTCAAAATTTTAAAACAAGGTTTTTGCATGTAAAAACAAGTAAGTGTTCATGTATCATGTAAAGTTCACATAGAGCATAAGTTTCCAACATGTATTCAACAAGTATAACACATAGGATTGCTTAAGGGTATATAAATTTAGTTTGTTCACGAGGATTATTATTGTTTTTGGTTGCGATGACGTGCGAAGCGAGTTTAAAAGTTTGAAATGAAGAAAGTTCAAGTATGAAATTACACATAAATTGAGATACATAAAAGAGAGGCTCAATAAAACGTTGGATTGTTTCGGGTAGAGAAACGTCGACTGTTCCAAAGTGGGTCGAAAGTCCTTTCGAATTAGAGAAAACATGCTTTGACCTATAGGTAAGATACTCTCGTCGAGAAGCGATTAACAGTATCTTACCCTTCCAGTTACTACACGTCTCTAATCGATCAAACAATCGGGACTTTGGCGAGATCGAAAATCGAGGAGTGGGACTTAATCGACAAGGTGCGGGTTTCACCCCTAACTTGAAGATTTCATACCCTAAATGTGGTTGGTACTTGTCGGGTCAAAATAAAATTTCAACACTTTGACAAGGGTCCACTAGAGTTGAAAAGGAAATTACCATTAAGTTGTGGATTTCACTCCTAGCTTAATGGTGAAATTTCGTGCAAAAATAGATCAAGGTAGAATGAGAGTCGTTTACCAAATTGTGGGTTTCACGCCTATTTTGGTAAAGTCGTCTCATTTGTGTTACAAGAGTATACAAATAATCAAAAGTGTCTTTGTGTTAGCCTTAGGAAAGGCATGTAAATTTAACAACAAGAAGTGTAGCTAGGAAGCATGAAAGGTAGAATGCATAAGTTTTAAACAACAAATAAGAGACAAAGTTCCTAAAACTATAGACTAGGGCAAAAGCATGGCAATTTTCCTAATTCCCTATAGTTATGGCTCTGATACCAATCTGTCACACCCCAACCAATGGCGGAAACATCGGGATGAGACGAAGTGTGAAGATTGCTAGAGACATCATAACGCTATTTGTGACAATATTTAAATAATTCCCATTTCATTTCATAACTTCAAATTGTCAACGTTACATAATCTCAAATAACAACAAGTTCAAAAGGAATACGAACAACATAATCAAAATTGATACAACATATTAAACCTAGACGTCTATATGTGTATCTAGGCATCAATGCTACTTCTTTTCATATCATCGACATCATCAACCTGTAACATGTTTAAAATACAATTCAATGCAAAAGCAAAGGCGAGTATACAAGTTTAAGCATATGTATAAGCATAAAAATGTTTAAAACGAATCCACATGGCAACTTTGTTAATACAAGATCTAACATGGCATGCAATATTTCTAGCCAAACCAATGTTTACGCAAGAAGTTTAATACATTCAACATGACCCGAGTATAAAGGGGGCGGTGCGTTACTCCTATAGCGCTATACATGTCAAATGGAGGCTCGTGAAAGCTAATGACTAAAACATATTACATAAGTATCACCCACGTAAGCATCAAGTAGTATAGCATAGTATTCATGTATAAGGATTGTTTTGTGTATTGCAAAAGAATGAGTTTAAGTGTAGTTTAATAGTTAAACATGTTACACCCCAAAAGTGGTAAAGTAAAAAGGGGAAATACGAGTATACTCACGGTTTTGCAAGTCTTGAACTTGAGAATCCGAGAGTGTGTTGGTGGTGGGATTAGCTAAGTTGGAGCACCTTGTCCTTCTACACAAAGGGACAAAGTGTATGAGTTTGGCGCTTAACGGAAGATTCGGAGTTTAACATAGCATAAAAAGGAAATAAAGTATGTTACGGAAAATAATCATCTTTTTAACTTAGTAACCCTTGTATGACACTATGTAACCACTAGGGTTATAATGTTTTCATGGGTAGTACGCCCATTAGAATCATACTTGGTGTTCTAGGTCTTTAGATGATATTCTACTTACTTTAACATATAAACACTAGTTTAATATTAAAGGTTCGAATGAGTGTATATACGTATTTAGGTTAAGTATATTATTAGGTCCAATGATTCAAGTAGGAGGTAGAGGATTAAATCCCCATTTAGGCACCTCAAGTTTATCATATTAGTCATGTATGGGGTAGGAAGAACAAGCTTCCATTTAGGAACCCCTTGTATGTTCACCACTACACTTGATGTAAAAACAACCAAGGAGGGTCATGAACTAGGGTACATACGATAACATAACAAGCTATACTAAGAGAAATCATCAAACCATGCGAGGATTTTATGTTGGAACAACCCAAGTGGTTCCATAATCACTCTTCATCAAAGCATAAGCTTGAACATGATTTGTGGGTCAAAAACCCTTATCAAAACAGAATTATTTAAGGTTTTAACCTCTGATTTATAGTGTCTCAACCATGTTTTTAAGCTTAACCAACCATAAAAGAGGTTGTAAGCATTAGGACATTGGTGTGAGATGTGTTAGACACAAGTTGGATGAAGTTTAAACAAGTTTGTAAGAACATAAATCAAGACAGAAGGTTTTGGATCATTTCAGGGGATTTCCAGGTCTGATTTCTCCAAGGAGAAGTCAAGGAATCATACCCTATGATTATCCAAGCAATTAGGAAGAAGAATCAAGTGATTTCATTAAGAAATGAGCAAGTTATGCTCACTTTTGTGCAAGGTTATGAATCTGCCCGAAAATGCAACTTTGCTACTGATTTGAGAGAGTATTTGGAGTAATTTGAGAGTGTTGAAAGTGTAGAAAGGTGAGGAGAAGGGTTGTATTTATAATGGTGAAGTTTGGTGTTGATTGGTGGTGTTTAAGGTGGACATAAGGTGATTGGGGAGTAAAAGGATTGTGGGATTCGTGCATTTTTCGCGTCTGATTGAAGATGGCACGAATACAGGCCTAAAGCGGCCCGCATTGTATATCCCTTAAGTCAAAGCGGGCCGCCCGGGGGTGGCTCACCAGACATGAAGTTTCCAAAAATGACATTTTAGTCCCTGAAGTTGTCTAGTTGATGCTTTAAGGACTTTTAAGGGCCATTTTTGTCATATAAGCATATTTTAAGGTAAGTTCAAGTACGAGAAGTATAAACCAAGTATAATTAAGTGTAAAGTAACACCATCAAGTGTCGTTTATGTTCAAAGCACGTATTTTGCATAAGTTTCATGTATTTACAAGTTTAGCACATAGTTCCAAGAATTGCGAATAAGTATCCATTGTTCCACGAAATTGGATGTTTGGGCACGTATAGAGTGTGTGTAACATGTAATTAACAAAATACGAGTTTCATTCATGATCCAAGTCTCGGATTTTACAACGGTTTACAAGGAAAGAACGATTACAAGAATACAAAGTTTCCAAAAATAGAAATACGAACAAAACTTTCTATAAATGGAAAGTACAAAAGAGCCGGGCGTTACACCTAAACATTGTGGACATGAAACATGCTCAAGAATATGCCGGATGTCAGTTCGTTTGGTCGTACGATCGCGATGTTCGCTTAATTACGACGGAATGCGCATAAGCGCGAAAAACGATCTAAATTGCGTGACGAATGGATTTCTCTTATGCCAAACACTAAAATAAAATATTTTAGTGCTTACATAAATTTTTGGATGTCCGGATGTATTCAGAACGTAAGTTATGCGCGAAAGTGCAAACTTGTGCACTTTTTGACGCTTTTAGTCCCTGAATGACCCAAAAGTTTATTTTAGCACACCGAACCCATCAAAGCCTATTTCTAAGATATATAAAGGATATTTAAGGTGTGTCAAACTTATGGTCATGTTCCGGAATGTTCGTTACAGTTCAAATTGGCATACTTTCACAGTTTGTCAAGTTTAGTCCTTGTAAGCGAATTAACTTGTTTTTGCCATACCAAAGCCTTCAAAACTTATTTCTAAGTTATGTAAAGGTTATTTAAGGTATGTTAAGTGTATGTTGATGTTCCGGAGTATTTGTCACATTAAACTAAGTATGTTTACGCACCAGTTTGCGTATAACTCTCCAGAAAGTGATATAGAGTTTGAAATTACAAAAAAGTCAAAACATGAAAAATGTAAAACACAACCAAACAAACATTGGGATCAAATAACATTTTCTTATTGATAATAAAACTGTTCACAATGATAACAAGCACAGATGTTACACACCCCGTGTTACGAAAGTCAAAATCAAAGTCAAGATTGAAGTCAAAAGAAGAAAAGATTGCTAATTGCTATCTGTCACTCCTTGCTTAACTACTGATTTGACTTTCTTGACTTGTAATCGAATCTTTTATTTTAATCACTTTAGTTGTATTATGTGGAGTATCTGTGAATAATCGATGTTATCGCATGTTTTATCGCTTTATCGCTTATCGCATCGCAATCGCATTCGCAACACGAATTATGCGTTCTGGATATTGTTTTACGTGTGTGTGTGCTATTTATGTGTTACTTATGCATGTGTACTTACTGTTTGGTGATGATTAATCGAAACGCAATCGCAACTCTATCGCAATCGCAATCGAATCGCAAACGCTAAACGCAAGCTAGTTAGGATGATTGTATGTTAGATATAGCGAGTATCGGTTAAGTTATTTGTAATTAACGTTTAACACTATCGCATCGCAACGCTCAACACTCGAAATGAAACACCAAAACACAACTCGTCGGAGCCACTCGATCGAGGTGCTATCCGATCGAGGTGCATCCTATTCGACACTTGCACCCTTTCCCTTTTTGGCAACCTATAAATACCCACCTGTCACATCATTTGTGATTTGACAGCTCTCTCACCCGACCAGCTCACTCAAGGCCTTCTTTCTCTCGATTTCTCGCGATTCTTGTAAGTTTTCAACCTAAATCTTGTACTTCTATGATCTACACGCACTCCTTCATCTTTTTCACCTTTGAATATTAACTTTTAACCGTGAAATCAACGGTTTTGAGGTGTTCTAGGATGATGTCATCATGGAGTTCTTATGAACTTCAAGTTTTGGCCTCATTCCACCAAGAACAACTTAGATCTGAAAGATTTCCACATGATTAAACAATGTTTTCGCATGGATCTAAACATTTTCAAAGTTAAAAAGGATTGAAAGACACTTTTCCAACTTTCTTTCAACTCTTTTACACTCAATGCACTCAAAACCGATAGAATTGGAGCTTGTACAGACCTTCTACTCTTTCTTAGTGATGTGTTGGTTCAAGATATGGTTTCTATCAAAGAGATAACCGATTTCGGGTTAAACAAGAACAACCGTCACGAACCAGTTAACTGGTCGAGTTTGGGTGATTCCTGTTCGATCGGGTGACTTGGGTCTGGATGGAGTTTCTGTTGTTTAGTACGTTGTCAAACCGTCTCGAACAAACCGTAAAACTTTCAAAAATAATCAAGTTCAAGGCAATCAGATTCGTTGGGACGGATTGTCGTCTGATCGGATAGCCATCCGATCGAATTGCCATCCGATCGAACTGCTATCCCATTGGATTGCACTTGGTTCCACACTTAAACATTTTCTTCAAACTTTCAAAGAGCTGAACGTCAAACGGATTACCGTCCGATCAGATAGCCATCCGATCGAACGACCATCTGATCAATTGACTTTTGGATCTTCAACACTTAATCATTTTCATGATTTTCAAAGATCATCAGTTACTAACGGACTGCCATCCGATCGGATTGCTATCCGATCGAGTGACAATCCTGCTGTGAACTTGTTCTCACTAACTTGTTCTTCAAAATGCTACAACGAAAACTTCAAAGCCATCATACACAAACACATCCTTACCAAGCGAATGTCAATCCAATCGAATGGCCATCCGATCGGGTGACCATCCGAACGGATTGACATCCGATCGAATGGCCAACTGATCGGATTGCTATCCGATCGGATTACCATCCGACACTTAGACACTCTTCACCGTTTTTACGCGTCGTTCATCGCTTATGCTATCGTTAACTGTTCAGGCTAACCTCTCAGCGCTCCCTTCAATCCAAGAGAGTGTTTACTTGTTAAGCACGATCTGTGAGTATACTCGATCCCTTTTTGCTTTACGCACTTTTGGGTGTTACATACGTTACTTATTCAAATCACAATCGACACACAACGCAAACACTATTTATACGTCGACCGTTATTGCATGTTACGTGTTATTCGGTGAATGCTTGTATGTTATGTTAACACATTGATTGTTGCCTGACACCTTAGCAATGATAGTACTATAGTTTAGACTCAGCACCTGTCGTGGACAGGGGTTGTTAAGGGCTTTACTTCTCGTGTCCCAGTGGGGATATGTGTTGAGCATTCTACAACTCGTAGTCACGTCTGTGCATATTTCTCTGTCGATAACTTACTAGCTTTGACTTTGCTACATGTTACATGCTGGTTATGCGTAAACGATTTCGAACTCTATTATACTATTAAACTTGTATGCTCACCTTTACACTATGTGTATTGACCTATATTTTAACGTATGTGACAGGTGTTTGAGATGCTAGGATGTTGCTTGCTTTCATGGAATCGAGTAGGAGAGTCTAGAAACAAAGACAATTTATTTATTAAATATGAGTTGTCGGAACAATGTTTTGTTTTGAGAATATCGATGTCTGTAATAATTGATTGCTTGATAGGTTATGGTATGGGACATAATATTAAGTATCCGGTAATTTAGTTGTTATGGAATTTCTCTTGACAATCTGTTTCGCTCAGTGCCACGCCCCGATGTTTCCGTCATCGGTTGGGGTGTGACAGAATTACCGTGGTGGTTTGCCGAAAGTGGTGGTGACCAAAATCAGTGAAGAAGATGTTGGGTTTATAGAGAGAGAGGGGGGGGGGGGGGATGGTAAAGGTGAATGGTGATGGTGGTTGTGGTTGTTTACACTTACAGCAAAGAGAGGGAGATTTAATCATTTGAATTAATAAATTTGTTACGTATAAATTAAATCCTTATCTATAAAATTACTAAAACCCCCTTTTGATTGTACGTAAAAATACTAAAGTACCCTTACTTTTAACTGAGTTAGAATTAAGGAGTAAACTGACAAAATGAAAAGATTAAGGAGAAAAATGATATTTTTTAAATAATTTAAACAAACCATTAAAATAACTAAACCAGCAAAACAGAAGTTATCTGGTTTCAGCAAAACAGAAGTTAAACAGACACCCCGCCTAACATGGGATTTCATCCACTATTTCTTAATAAAATAAATGTCAATTTAGTGACTTTATGGGTAGTCTTTTAAAAATTATTTGAAAGTAAAGCCAGGTGCTTTTAGATATCTTAGTGAGGGCGACAAAACATTAAAATTCACAACGCTAAGGAACACTTACAACACTCGTATTGACTTTTAACACGACATACGAATCCAACACTTGCTGTCTTTGTGTAATGTGTGGCCATAAAGCCCTCCATACATCTTCCACGTTATATCCTCTCCCCTCTCTCGCTATATATTATATCCATATCTATACATATATCCCGTCAGATCCAACCTCCTAAAGTCCGCTCTCTCTTTTACCGCTTTATATTTTTAAGACCAAAATAATAATACTTAACCACTAAGCTATCTGACACCTACATATACAAACACACCAGTTTCCATAACAAAATATATTATGAGAAGTCGGTCGTGGAACATGGATCAAGAAAATAACAAGTTTGTGGAGGATTTCTTTGGGTCGATACCAGAAGGGTTTGTAGCCAAGGCTTTGTCGTTGACCAGCCCTGGAGATGCGTGCAGGTTGTCGTTGGTGTGTTCGGTTTTTAGGTCGGCCGCCGAATGGGACGCCGTGTGGGAGACTTTCTTGCCGCCGGATTATCATAAGATTGTAACGCAGGACGAGAACGCCGGTTGTTCGTCCTTCGGTTCGAAGAAGGACCTGTATCTTCGGCTTTGTGATCACCCTCTCATCATTGATGGTGGCAATAAGGTTGGTTGTTAGCTTCTTAATGTTTTTTTGGTTTGAATTATATTCTCAACCCATATTTTCAACTCCCACTGCAACACACGGGTTCTCCCCCTAAATTATTATATTTAATTATTTTGAACATATATATGGTTAAAAAGTCAAAACCAGGTTTGGTTGGTTGGGTTGACTCATAATACTACATATACACTTTTTTTTTTGAACGGCACTACATATACACAAAACGTTGGGGCAGACTTTATGATCAATTTGTGTCAGTGGGCGGACCTACACACAGTTTTGGGGACGGCGAATCCCAAAAAAAAATTAGTATATATTTTAGGAAAAAAAACCTAATCGCACCTTTAAGATATGATTGAACGACTCATATCCGCACCTCTAGCAAATAATTCCGTCCCGTCATCGTATATCAAACATGAAAAAATAACACCATTGTTGAATTTGACAGAGCTTCTCACTGGACAAACGGACTGGTAAGAAATGTTATATGTTGGCCGCAAGAGATTTATCGATAGTTTGGGGAGATACACCACGGTATTGGAGATGGATTTCATTACCCGAATCGCGGTAAGCTTTCAGTCTCTCATTCTTATTCGTAATCTAGTGCATAGTCGAAAGTCGATTCAACAATTAAGTTAACATTTTGGTTCGGAATTGTAGGTTTACCGAGGTGGCAGAGCTCATAAGTGTTTGCTGGTTTGAAGTGCATGGCAGGATCAGTACTTCAATGCTATCGCCAAACACTGTTTACGTAGCGTTTATCGTGTTCAAATCGACTTCAGAAACTCACGGGTTCGAGTACCAACCAGCAGAGGTTTCGATTGGGATAAGTGGGCTGGAGAGCCAGACCCAGACCGTGTTTCTTGAACCCGAAGGTGAGCCGAGAAGGTGGTATCCAGTAGTGCCTAGAAGGCGAATGGGAATGTACCATAGAGGTGGTGTCGCCTATCCAAATCTGAACCAGAACCAGAACCAGAATGTTATCGCGCCATTGAACCAGAGCGCGAATGGCAACGGGCCGAGGCAAAGGGAAGATGGATGGATGGAGATTGAGCTCGGTGAGTATTTGATCAAGGGAGGGGAGGAAGGTGAATTGGAAATGAGTATGACAGAAGTGAAAGGAGGAAATTGGAAGGGTGGGCTTGTGATTCAAGGGATTGAGATTAGGCCTAAGCCTTGTAAAACTTGAGTCCTCTCTTGTTCTTTTTCCTTTTTTTTTTTTTTTTTTTTTTGAAATTTGGTGGAAAATTAATTTCAATTAAGTTTGATTCAGTTGGTTAGGATTGCAGAGTAGAGACTTCAAAATTGTCTTATTAATTTTCATTGTATTTAGATATCACTTTGTATGTTCATGCATCAATAATAAGAATCTTTTCAAAGTGAACCGAAGTTGGTATCATAGCCAAAAAAAAATTAAAAAACTCGTGTTTTCAAATAAAGAACTCGCATTTTGAAAGTTATCAAATCTAGCATGTTAATAGTCAAAATAGCATGAGGTATGATTAACATGATAGTAAAAGTTCAAAATTTATTGTGAATAATACAATAACAACGGATCAAAATGTCTCTATACATCAAAATAACAAATACTAAAGAAAAAGAAATACCTATCAAGCTTAGGGGTGGGGTGGTCATCACTCACAACATCCAACATCCGATCAAGTTCCGTCATATCATCAACCATTATTCCATCACGTCATCGCTAGTGATGGAATTCCATCACTCACAACTTTTTTTAATTTTATTTTTAAATTAGAAATTAACAATAAAACACTAAAATTATAAATTTCATTAAAATTAAAACATACTAGATCAATTAAACATACTAGAAATATTTTAGACTACAATTTAAAAAAAAATAATAAAGAAACTCTACTCCTCGTCCGAATCAGGAAACTCCAAACCTAAAGAACCTACTAGTTTGATTAAATTGTATCTCAACCGAAAGTGAGTTTCTTCATCACGCAAGTCTTGTTAGATATTTTCTAGAACGTGAACTTGTATAGGAGGATCCGGCACCCAATCCGGAGATATTGACGTCCGTCTTCTTTGATTAGCATATTGTATAATATGATACATGCATATACTATGCTATATATTGATTTCTTGTTCATCGCACGAACCGGTCGGCTTAGTATGCCCCATCTACCCTTTAAAACACCAAAAGCCCTATCAACATCTTTTCTTGCCGATTCTTGCAACTTTTTGAACACGATTTCTTTAGCCTCAACAGGAAATGAAGGAGCTTTCACAAAAATAGACCATGATGTGTAGATATCATCCACAAGAAGAAAGTCTCGTCTGTAATATCGTCCGTTAACATAAAATGGACAGAAGGGTCTGGTACCATCCGTTACGGTTTGGAACAACGGCGACGTGTGCAAAACATTGTTGTCGTTGTTTGAACCTGGAACACCAAAATATGAATGCCAAAACCATAAATCATTCGACGTTTACGTAAAAACGTGAGATGTCGTGTCTCCAACAATCTTTAAAAATAATTCTTTTGGTAAACGAAACCGATCTCTAAACGTTTCGACATTGTAGACCGGATTCTCCACAAAATAATCGTTCTTTAACACTTCGTTGGCATGTATACGATCACGATCTACCATCTTCTTCTTTGGGCGGGATTCAAGTTCGTTATACACCGACACAAAATATTAAGCGTCTCATTGTCAGAAGACGACTGGGTATCGCTATCGTTGTCCATCGGAAACGTCGAATCCGTAGGAAAATCCATTTGAGAAATATGTAGAATGTCTGATATGTGTTTGTGTTTTAGTGTGGGTAAAATTGTTAAAAATTGTGAAGTATATATAAATGGTTTAAAGGTTTTTTTTTATTAAACATTACCGTTCAAAAACGGTCAAATAAAAGCCAACGGTCACAATTCATACAAAGTTAGGCAAAAAAATTAATCTTGCATGAACTACAAAGTTAGCAGTAAATATTGATGTCTTTGGGATTTTTTTTAACAATTTTGATCAAGTATATGATGGTTTATTTGAGGCTCACATGTTATTTGTAATTAATGCAGGAGGTTAGTGTGTGTTAAATATGCTTTATTAAATAAAAGTAATTTAGGAGTGTTATTTATCCACTAAAATAATTTAGGAGGCTGTGAATTAAAAGTACACGTCAAGCAACTTGCAAATAGGGTGTAAATGAGCCAAGCCTTGCGTGAGCTACTAAAGACTGACTCACACCAAAAGCGCGAATCAAGCTGAGCTTGAACGAGCTCGGGCCAAGCTCAAGCTTGAATTGGAACTTGTTTAATTATTTTGTGTACTTTCATAATTTTTGTATCGGTTGATCTTTAGGTGAAGTAGTTACCATTCACAAAGCTAGCGAGTTGGAAACAAGGCTGACCAGTTCATCAAAGTTGAACCAACTAGCCATTTTGTACTTCACGGCTACATGGTGAACTCGGTAACCCAGGCGATCAAATGGCTACCTATGGTCAACTTGGTAACCCGGGCGATTAACAAGAACCTTTCCTCAAAGTCCTATCAAGTTTTTTCAAACTTTGCTAAATCCCTTGGTGTAACCGTATTAACTTGTACATCATGTTTTAAATGTGGTGTATTTGTTTGTATGACAAATCTTTTGTTTTTTGTAAGTTTAATTATTTTAGAAATATTCCAATACGGTAATCTACCTTACGGGTATAGCAGATAGTAAGTGTTGCGGGTTTGTGATATGTTCACACCCTCGTACTATCGACTCCGCCGCAATGCACGCGTCTCCCACTAGTATTATATAGTATAAATTTTAGAGTTAATCTTTTACCACTTCAACATAAATTGTTGTGGATACGTTAGTTTAGTTAAGAAGATTTAAGCACAAATTTCTCATTTGTTATTACTGTTTTACACCTAAGCCACAAATCATAATTCTTTCCAATCTTGTCATTGTGAAAGAAACCATCAAACAAGCCTAATTCAAGACTTGGAGAATCAACATTGCAACAAAAAGAACTCGGAGCAAGCCACAACTGCCACCACCTAACTTTGATGAACAAACCAAGCATACACAACTTGTAAATATGTACCATACATAAACACATTAACAAGGGTAAAATCTTGAAAAAAACACTTTTCAGACTAAAACACATAGGAGCCTGTAATTCAACCTCAAAATCTCTTAATCAAAGTTTCAAAACCTTAATTTGGTTTTCAAGATAATCCTTAATTAAGATTTAACTGTACACAACACAACCATACCTAACTACCTACAAGTTCTTCATATAGTTACTAGTACACCCCCCTGCACCTAACTCCTAACACTATGATCATCTGATATCGTTTCTTCAGAAGATGCATCGCTGTTGATAACAATCACTTCATCTGCTTTACTAATTGGACGCGCTGCAACCGCTTGCACGAGAGGTTCGGCCCAATGGGTTGCACCAGATGTTGGCTGTAACACGGGTCCTCTTCTATCTATCATCCCCATGGTTCTATTGGGGCCACAAAAGGGTTGGTTAATCCACTGCATCAAGCCAGAATGACCCGTGTAGGAAACCGCAGGAACCCCAGCCTGTTCAACGGGTCTTGAAGGAGGGAAGCTAACCGCTTCCCGAAGCCAATGGGGTAAGTTTAAGTTCCCCTTGGGACCATTGACCGGAAACGGGTCAACGGTTGACCTTCCTCTAAATCCAAGAGAGAGTTGGGGTTCATCAAGTATAGGATTGTGTTGCTTGGTGGGCTTAAGCGGTTTCATGTGAAAAGACGGTTTTGTCCTCAACAAATTTGACTGCTCTTCCTCCCACCGCTCGGCTAACTCACGTGGTGATCTCCATGATGAAAAGTGCAGCCGCGGATCCCTTAAAATGGCATCCCAACTGCCCATTCCGTGTCTTCTTACACCAATCCAAAGAAAGTCAAGTTCCTCCTCCGACCATACATTTGAGTGGTCAAAACCGTCTGATAAAAATCCCTGTTTAACACTCACAGCCCTTGCTTTACTTAAAATGTTGTCAAGCATCATCTTGTGTCTCATTAAGGATACCGAGTCAGACGGATATTGTACCCCACTCATGTCTTCAAAGTTGGCACTGTTTCTAGATTCAATTGGCAGAAAGGGTGTTGAGCTCCTGAAGTGTAGCGGTTTCCTGTTGGATGCCGAATGCATGACAGACGTTTCTTTTGATGGCAAAATACTGTCTTCTGGAAAAAGCTGCAAGAATTAATAGCCATATATCATGTACTTGCCCCAAATTTATACCATGAAACCTTTATTATTCTATCTTTTTTGCCCATTGGCAATCATTTCAAGAGTAGGAAAAAATTCACCCGTTAAGCGTTTCAATAAAAAGACATTACTGACACTGATTTTGGTAGACACTCTTTAAAAGCACTTATTAGGACAGTGAAATAACACTATAATAGTGATAGTAATGATAACCTGATGAATCAAGTGGCCATATTCAAAATCTACATACCTGAAGAAAGTTCTTTTTTGATGGTTGACTTTGACCAATGGAGGCCGATGAGAGGTCTGGGCCCAACATGTGGCTGCTACTAGAGAGTCTTGGAGGAGCACGAGATAACGAAGCCTCCCCAATTCTGTCATCAAGCAACTCCAGTACCCTGCTTCTAGAAGGGAACTCATGCAAAACCGCGGAATGACTTCTGCTAGTAGAATCCGTTGATTCTCGATGATTTTCTGATACATTATTGTGAAGTTGTACGTTAGAGCTAGACTCCAGTGTTAAGTTGCAGTCCACCAAACCACTTGATTCTGACAAATTATAACTATAAAGAGTGAGAAATAATGCCTGCTTCTATAGTAAGCAAAAAGTCTCAACTACATTTGACAATTACGAATGGGTCCTCTAATGAGATTTAAAATAAGGATAGGATAAAGGAAACAGTCAAAGTTGTATTTTAAACATGGTTTTAGAAGGCCTAAGGCGCCCGATCGCATCGCTTTGCACCATTTTAAGCATTTTCCCTGTCACCTCCCTCCATGCTTTTTAAAACCAAGATTCTAAATGCATAGGACCCCCTAATTTGTTTTATTTAAAAGATTTAGGTTATGGATGAGATACTATAAATTTTGTAACCATATTCCAAAACACCAAACTTTTTATCACCAAAATAACATATTAGGAACTCTTGGACAAGAAATGAGCAATTTAACACCTAAACTTGCACTTGCAAAGATTTAAACCCACGCCACTTTTGTGAGGGGCAAACATCATACCATACCACTAGACCACTAGGTCGGTCATGTGGTAAAAGTCAATCCACTTATCAATTCAGATCTGATTAGAATAAATTCCACAGAGAGATTTCAATGCTGCCTCTTCTTTAGTTCTCTTTGGAATGAAATAAGACGTACGCTTTAACATTAAAATTAAACCAATTACACTTTGTCTTTACCATAAAATCTAACATGATCATCGAAATTTTTGCAATTGGAAAGAATTATTGGGATTGTAAAGCTTGGTGGTTCAGTCTTTTTGACATCGAAGTAGGCATTCATGGTCCAGTTCGAACGGTTTGATGAAAATTCTGGCATGAATCGCTAAGTACGGCTTCATATCAAACCGGTCGGGTCGGTGGGCCCAGACAAAACAGTTCAGTTTGGCGGTTTGAACCGATTTTTTTATAATTTGAAAATCATTAGTTTGCATAAAAATTTTACAATTTTTACACATACGCATCATTTCATATTCCAAAAATGAGAAAAAGTAATAATTAATGAAGGTAAACAGTCGGTCCTAAGTTCCAAACCGTGAATCGAACCATTAAACCCGGTTTCTCAAACTGTTAACCGAACTGTAAAGAAATCTAAAATCAGTTGAAATGGACGTGTTGCTTCAGTTTGGGCTTTCAGTAGGTTTCGACAGTTTATGAACACCCCTACCTCAAAGTTTTATTAGAAATATATATGTAGATATATTTATGTATAAGCTAGATAGTGTGACATGTATAAGTATTATTATTTTAGCCTAAGTATTAGCGGTTATCTTTGATAATCGGTGCTATGTATATATTCACATTACTGTACAAACTGAAGATTATCAATTCAATTCATGAACACATTATTCTCTCATTCATTCAAGAAACCCTAGATATTTCAACAAAGTGGTATCAGAGCCATATATCGATCAAAACTTTCAAAATACGAACATCAGATTCTTCTTTCAAAACCCTAGATAACTCTTTATCTCACCGAAAACAAGATGAATCAAGGCAACGGGAATTCAAACCCAGATTCCAAAACTCACTGGACAAAATTACTATCACTGGCATATTCAAATGAAAGTTTTACTAGAATCACAGGAACTATGGAATGTAGTGGAAGATGGATATCAAGATCTGGGATTAAATCCTTCAGAAGATGCAGTGGCAGCACACAGGGAATCCGTCAAGAAAGACAAGAGAGCATTGCATATTATCTTCCAATCAGTCAATGAAACAGTATTCGAGCGAGTCGCTATGGCAAAAACTTCAAAGGATGCCTGGAATACCCTGCACAAATCATACAGAGGAGAAAATCGGGTAAAAACTGTGAAACTACAAACTCTTAGAGTTAGATGTGAATCGATGCTTTAAAAATGAGAGAAGGAGAATCTGTTGAAGATTATTTCAATAGAAAAACGTTTATTGTCAATCAATTAAGAATGAATGAAGAAAAGATTAGTGAACAACGAATTGTGGAGAAAATTCTCCGAAGTTTGACTCGTAATTTCGAGTTTGTGGTCATCGCTGTTGAAGAAACAAAGAATCTGGAAGATATGTCTGCTGAAGAATTAATGGGAATACTCCAGTCCCATTAATTACGAATGAAACTGTATGATGATGTTCCAATGGAACATGCCTTTCAAGTACAAAATACAAACCAAGATGGTTTTAGGCAAACGAGAGGAGATACAGGAGGGAAAGGACGTGGCAGAAGTAAAGGAAGATACATGAGTTCCATACGTTGTTTTAACTGTTAAAGACTTGGGCACACAGCCATGTTGTGTCCGAAAAAGGAAGAAAAACATGAAAAATCTGATAGTGTGTTAATTCACAGGGAAGATGAAGGAGAAGAACAACATGATGACACCATGTTTATGATCTTCAACATGGAAGAGGCAGTCAAAGAGGACTGTTGGTATTTGGACAGTGGATGCAGCAATCACATGACGGGAAACAAAGGTATGTTTGTCAAGTTAGATGAATCTCTCAAAAAGAAGTGAGAACAGGTGATGACAAAAGACTTGAAGTTTTGGGATGTGGAGACGTAATGATCTCGATAAGGGGACGAAACAAAAGGGTACAAAATGTTTTTTATGTAAATGGTTTGAAGCACAACTTATTAAGTGTAGGTCAATTATTACAAAAGGGATATAAGATCAAGTTTCAAAAGGAAAGGTGTATTATCAAAGATGCAAACAACAAGATTGTAGGTGTTATTAAGATGACAAATAACAAGATGTTTCCTCTCAATCCCGAGAATGACCTAACACTTGCTTCTATCATGTGGCACGAGCGTTTCGGTCATGTAAACATGGATACTTTAGTAGATATGGGAAATAAAGAATCAGTTCTTGGCTTACCAAAGATTACAAATGATGTCAATGTGTGTGAAGGATGCATATCTGGCAAACATGCTCGAAAACCATTTCCAAAGAAGTCAGCATGGCAAGCAGCGAAGCCCCTACAACTTGTCCACTCGGACATTTGTGGACCCATGAGAACAGAATCCATTGGTGGGTGTATGTATTTTATTATAACCTCCATTGATGATTATTCCAGAAAAACATGGGTGTTTTTCCTCAAGCTTAAGTCCGAAGCACTGAATTATTTTAAACAATTTAGAGCACTTGCTGAAAAACAATCCGATCATAGCTAAAAACTTTAAGAACGGATCGTGGAGGAGAGTATTGTAGCAAGTTATTTCAAGATTATTTAAAGTCAAATGGCATACATCATCAACTTACAAATAGTTACTCTCCTCAGCAAAACGGAGTAGCCTAGCGAAAAAACAGAACTCTAATGGAACTTAGTAGAAGCATGATGAATGCGAGAAAACTGCCAAACTGTTATTGGGCCGAAGCTGTTGCCTACACTACATATATTCTGAATCGTACGATAACGAAGACAAGACCAAATGCAACTCCATATGAAGCCTGGAATGGAAGAAAACCAAATGTTGAACATTTCAAAACATTTGGATGTTTAGCATTTGTACATGTTCCCAAACAACATCGGAGCAAACTGGATGATAAAACTGAAAAGGCAGTGTTTGTAGGATATAGTGAAAACACAAAGGGATATAAGTTATACAATCCTCTCACGAATAAAATTTTAGTCAGCAGAGATGTAATTTTTGACGAAAGCAAAGGATGGTTAAACGAACCTGATATCTCCACTATTCCGTTCGTAATGACAGACGAGAACCAAATGAGCAAAGCCTCACGAAACAAAACAGCAGACTCTTCAAACAGCAGAGTTACCGAAGATCCAGATCCAGTTTCCAACCATGAAAGTCATGAAACAATGATGGGTGAACCAGGTCCAAGTACAAGTCAATCAGATGTGTATGATGACGATACCTCCTCCACATCTTCTGAAAATGAAGTTATCAGAACGAGAAGTATTAACAGTGTTTATGCAGACACAAGAGCACTCACTGAGGAAGAAATTTCACAAAAGTATGATGAAAATCAGTCACTAAACTTTGTTCTCTATACAAATTCAGATCCAACCACATATGAGGAAGCTAGTAAAGACACAAGATGGAAGGAAGCTATGAATAGAGAGATGGAATCTATACATAAGAATCAAACATGGGAGTTAGTAAATCCTCCTAAACATCATAAGCCGATAGGAGTGAAGTGGATCTACAAAACGAAATACGATGAACATGGAAATGTTGACAAGTATAAAGCGAGACCGGTGGTGAAAGGATATAATCAAAAACACGGCATAGATTATCAAGAGGTATTTGCTCCTGTAATCAGATTCGAGACTGTTAGATTAGTATTAGCTCTTGCCGCAAATGATTGGTATCTCCATCAAATGGACGTAAAAACAGCATTCCTTAACGGAAATTTAGAGGAGCAGGTGTATGTGGAACGACCTAAAGGGTATATTAAGCTAGGAGAAGAGAAAAAGGTATGTCTTCTTAAACGAGCACTATATGGACTTAAACAAGCACCAAGAGTGTGGTATAGTCGAATACAGAATTATTTTGGGTACAATGGATTCAAAAAATGTACGTATGAACATACGCTCTTTATTAAGAATACCAAGGAAGGGAAACTGGTAATTTGCTTATATGTGGATGATTTAATTATAGCCAGCAACTCAATGACTTTGATCAATGAATTTAAAGACATGATGAAGGAGGAATTTGAAATGACTGACATGGGAAAGTTACATTACTTTCTCGGTATGGAAGTTTCATATGAAGATGGAAACATAACTTTGTCTCAAAAGAAGTATATGCGAAGCTTGTTAGAAAAATATAGGATGTCTCAATGCAAATCTGTTTCTATTCTTATGGAATACAGCCTAAAACTATCAAAAGAGGACCCAGAAGTATTTGTCGATGAAGGAGTTTACAGAAGTTTAGTTGGAAGCCTTATGTACTTAACGAACACAAGACCAGATATCATGTTTGCGGTCAGCAAAATAAGTAGGTTCATGGAATGTCCGAAAAGGAGTCATTGGGAAGCTGGAAAACAGATACTCAAATACATTAAGGGAACTATAAATCAAGGAATTACATATTCAAAGGGTGGAAAAGGAAAACTCTGTTGGTTTCAGCGATAATGATTATGCAGGAAGTGTGGACGACAGCAAGAGTACATCAGGATACATATTTCAACTGGGATCTAGACCTATTTCATGGCAATCAAAGAAGCAAAAGGTGGTGGCATTATCTTCTACGGAAGCAGAATACATGGCCTTATCTCTAACAGGCTGTCAAGCCGTCTGGATCAAGGGAATACTTGAAGAACTTCAAGGAAAAATAGAATATCCAATACCGATATTTTGTGATAACAAGTCAACTATATGTTTGGCTAAAGACCCTGTCTATCATGGAAAGAGTAAACATATTCGAGTCAAATATCACTTCATCCGGGATCTCATCAAAAAAGGAGACGTGGAAGTAATCTTCTGTGCTACGAAGGATCAGGCAGCTGACATTATGACGAAGGCCCTGCAGCACAAGGATTTCTCAAGACTAAAGACTCAACTCAACATGACTATAATCTAGCTTACGGGGGGGGGGGTATTAGAAATATATATGTAGATATATTTATGTATAAGCTAGATAGTGTGACATGTATAAGTATTATTATTTTAGCCTAAGTATTAGCAGTTATCTTTGATAATCGGTGCTATGTATATATTCACATTACTGTACAAACTGAAGATCATCAATTCAATTCATGAACACATTATTCTCTCATTCATTCAAGAAACCCTAGATATTTCAACAAGTTTCAATTCTTACCACTTCTTTTTTGCAATAAAAAACGTTCTTCGCATTGTACAATGTTTTTCAATATGGCAACACAAACATGTCGGGCAGGAGGGTAAAAAGTCAAAAGGAGTAACTTTTAAGTACAAATCGAATCATGTTGGGCCAACCCGCAAATACAACTGTTATCCTTTTCTTTGAATTTTATTGATAAATTAGCTAACTATGATATGAAAGGACCATATTAGATGTAAGCTTTAAAAAAAAGAATTGAAGAGGCTTCTATACATTTAAGTACACTTTGGACGACTTATTTACTCTTTTAACCCATTTGACACATCTCCTATTTAGTTAAACCCTTTAGCACTCATTTATAAGTATTGCATCCATGTCTTTGTTTATAATTTAAGCAAAAACACTAACCAGGTGGAGGCTTTGACAAATCAAAAGAAGCTAGTGAGACTTCCTCTCGTTTCTTGTGAACGGTAACTTTAGCACTTTCTGCATCATCACTTAATAAGATCTGCGGTGCGTCTGCTACAAAAACAAATTGACCCGTTTATAATGATGCAGTATCTTTAAATATAACAGTTTAAGATGTAGATATTTGAATACATGTTTAACCCATTTTGACCTGCTATCACTCAAATACATCAGGAAATGACCCGTTTCCATATGAGCGGGTCGAAATTGTGAATTCTTACCTGATGATTCAGCTATTAGCGGGATGTCCTTTAAAATGCAGCTTCCAGTGGTCAACTCTCCATTGGTTGACTTCTCACTGCTAAAGTCAGCTAAAACAAAAATGAGAACATGGTGTGACAAAGGTAAGGTACAACAAGAATGTACATTCAAGTTAACGAATACACACATTTCAATTTTAGGTGCAGAAAGTGAATCAACATCACAGATTTCAACATCTTCAATGGTCTTCTGCCATGAAAAAGTGTACACAACAATTAGTTATCCTTCTCTTAAAACAGGTTTATATATATAACAGCAATAAAAAAAACTTAGTGGATTACAAGTTTAGGTGAAATGGGTGCATACCTTTTCTTGACTAGCAGTGCAATATCTAGGATTGGAATCGTTTCCTGTTAAATCTGTCGAAATATCTACAAGACAACCATTATCCATCGTAGAAATACTTGTTTTAGCCGCCACTAAATCATATTTCTCCACAGCAGTTGACTTTCCTTGCACAGTTTTTTTCTGTCTTGTTCTGCGACTGAATGTTATCAACGGGAAACCTGGTTTTTTAACTTCCATTGTGTCTTCACATGAATTTCCGACTTTTTCTAAGGTCGATAATCTGTCTTGCTGTTTGACACATCTTGAACATAGCTTTTTCACATCAAGATCCTTTAATGGGCAGCAAAACTTGTGTTAACAGCACAAAATTATGAGACCATAAAGAAGACATGATATACTGAAATATATTTACAAACTTTCGAAAGTAAAACTTACTTCACTGGAAGGAAGCTGGCCTTTAACATCATAAGAACAATCACAAACTTCACACTTTTGTAATGCATTGCTGTCACCATTATGTATAGCACACAGATTCAGTGTCTGCACAGCAATCAGTTAGGAAAGAACCAAGTAAAAAGAATATGGTCAGAAGGAATACATAGTTAACTTGATTATACAAGTATCACTAACATAATTAAATCACTTATCACTTATATATACTACATATATATACATGTATTGTGTGTGTATTCATATATATTTAAACGGTATTCTTACCACAAGAATCAAAACTCTTAATAAACTAAACCAGAAAGTCTTCATCTTTTTTTATGGCTGGAGTGCAAAATTTCAAGTTCACTGGGTTAAATCCCATTGCTACCATAAAAAATTTCTTTGTTATTAGTTTGTTCAAAAACAATATCAACTTTCTGGATGAGGGAGTTGATTAGTCATTTGTGAATATTAATATATATTAGTTGTATGAAATCAAGACTTTTATGATTATTTTGTTTAGCCGATAGAGCTTAACCACTAACTGAACCACAGATTAACTGCAAACCGACGTTAGCTGCTGAAATGAGGTTAGTTTAAGCTCCGGATTTCTTATCAAACCGTATATGGGGTCAGGTTTGAGGTTTGTTGAAGATTAAGCAATTAGGTCTCGTTCGTTTATTTGTTATTCAACTCTTTTTGTTTCGTTGTAGTTGAATGGATTAAACTGGAAGGATTCAACAAAGGTGTGTGTCCCAGCAAGAATAGAAGATATCATATATGAACACACTCTTTGTTATGTTGTCTACTCTATGGGTAACAAAATATACCATTTGTCGATTATCCATGTGACTACACGATTTTAGTGCTCTTATAGTTGTTCTCCTCTTTCGCTTGTACTAGGAAAGCCATTAATCCTAGAGAAGTACTAAGACCATACACTATAACATCTTTGTATGTATACTTCTGCGATACAATCACCCTTGTGAACTTTCTTGATTGTTTGTTTTATGTTTCGTTGTTTACTGTTTGCATCAGCACATGATATTTCCAGAAATTGGGTTACAATTTTACACATTTTCTCTTCTAGAAGAAATATCTGCACTTAATGGTTCAGACCTCTTACTGGTTCAGCACTTAATGGTTCAGACTGTTTGTTTTGCGAGCAGATGTCTGAATGGTTCAGACAATTGCCTCTGAATGGTTAAGACCTATAATCTGAATTGGTCAGACATTTGCCTCTGAACGGTTAAGCATTATATTGGCTCCTAATGGTTCAGACCTCTTACTGGTTCAGCACTTAACCATTCAGAAGTTGCCATTGCCAAACAGCCCCTAATTGGATTTTGCATTATTCTTGTAGGCACACTAATCACAACTAAGAAAAATTCAGTTTCCAAGAAACCAAGGCACATAGAGAGAGAATGATTTAAGATCATGTAACCGCAATAACAATTAGGCACATAATTTATTTCGCAAGCTGGTCCTCATCAGGCAATTCTCAGGAATATCGATACGGCTTGACTATATAATCAATAACTTGACTTTGAAACAGCAATTACCTCAGGATCTTTTCGCTCAGATTCATGTGTTGAAACTTCTTCTTTATTAACTGGTGCTTTCAGGACCTCTAAAGTTTGACATCCATGATTTTGATCAGGGAACTCATTTTCAAACCCTAAACCGGGTCTTGAAGAGAGCCTCTTCCTCTTGTATGTTAACACAACTTTACTACCAATCATTGACGCTTTCAGGAGTTGATATTTTAGAAGGCTATCAAGACGCTTAATATGCTAAATATATTAAATTCATGAAGCATACATCTCATGAAAGCTTCAGGCCAACATCACTGCAAGAAATATGTACCTAAAAATAGAAGGAGATGAGTAAACCGATACGATGGAAGTGCAGTACATGTCAATTTCTTGTACGTTAACTTAGCATAAATATATGAAAACACTAGATCAGCTGTTTCTAACCAAACGAGAAGCCGAAAATAACATTTAGTCATGGCTACGAGTTACAAATTTATTTGATTAATTTCACTAAAATCCTACATCAGCCGCATATTAGCTAATCATCATCATCATCATCATCATCATCATCATCATCATCATACTCAGTAAATCCCACCAATAGCAAAGCTAAGGTAGGGTCTGAGGAGGGTAAGATGTAGACAGCCTTACCTCTACCCCGTAGGAATAGAGAGACTGCTTCCAGTGAGACCCCTGGCTCGATACCACTAACTGGAGCCGAGGGTCCCAGACCCTACCAATAGCTATTGTTATAAGTGGGATTTTACCGGGTGCGTTTGTTCGTTCGTTGTCCAAACCTAACTACTGTTAGATTAAATATTATTTATTTAGTATTTAATCTTGTAGCCTATATAATCATTTGTATTATATTAGATCAAAATATATTAATAACCTATTATAATTAGTTGGTAATTGTTGATGGACCATATTACCCTTATTAACTAATTAGGTTTCCTCTTGGGTGTATAAATAAGGGGCTTATTAGAGAGTTAAAGGGTTACATACTTTACATAATCACAACCCTCATTAACATCATAATTCGTGACTCTCTCCTTCAACCGAAACCTTACCCTAATTCGGTTTTCATCACCATCATTACTTTACACCCTAAGGAGGAACCGAATCAACTTGACAAGCATGTCGAACTCAATGGCTGGATCTTTGACTGGATTCTCCTCTGCTTTGAATGCCATAACAGGTATGTTATTCATGTTTTCCATTTAGTTTAAACAGAACTGATCAACAACTACACCATTTCTAAGTTGAGAGTTACAGGTCATAAGGAACGGTGATGGTAATCAACGCCTCCGGTCGGTCTAATACAAAAAAAATAAAAGTCTACTTATTTTGGGCAATGAAGCATTTTTCACCAATTTGGGAAAAATGAAAAAGTTTACCCTAAATACTTTCACCCACCCTTTTTCAACCTTTATCTTATGCATGATTTGTAGCTATCACACATGCTACAAAACCTAGTCCTCTTCTCAAACTTACCATGAACCAGTCTCCCCCATGTTTTACAAACCATTTCCTCACTTACCCACTACAGAAAAAACCAACTTTTCACAGTATCCTTGAACACAACTAAACCATTGATAATAAACAAGTAAATCATTTCTTTTACAACAAAAACACATATTTATCCCCTAAAAAGCAAGTCAAGAAAAGGGGTAACCAAAAGCACAAGAAACTTGAGCAAAAACCCTTATTTCTCCCAATCCAAAAATTACATACATGATATATATTTTTTTGCACTCAACATCAAAAATCATTCTATTTAAAAAAAAAAAACACTTAAATTCTTTCACAAAACACTTAAAAATCTATGTCAAACTGATAGCAAACTAACAAAAACAGAGTTAGCTCTAATTCTCATCCTCCTCACCATACAAATTTAAAACAATAATGCTAACAAAATTCACAAAAACTACAAACAATCAACATCTCATATGCATTTAGAAAGCATAACAAAAGTACATAACAATTAAACAAACAAAAAAGTCAAAACTCACCATTATTTATCCAAGTTGAGCATGAAAGTAACGTACGGAAACAAATTGAAGATAAACACATTAAAACTTGAGTGTTTTCAAACTGTGTGTGTTGTGTATGTGTGTTTTCTTTTGGTGCGAGTGTGTGTGTGTGTGTGTTTTTTCTCTCACACCACAACTTTTTTTTTTTGTGTGGGGATGGGAAGGAAGGGGCCCACTGACGAATTGAATTCCAATGTATTTTCTGTTCGTGGTGGTGGCACGTGACATTGTACGCGTGTAAAAGTGGCGCGTGTGGGGTACGTAGAAGGAGAATGCGTGGGGTGTGGATAATGACTGTGGGAAGAAGCAGAGTATTGTCATTTATGGTCAAAAGCAATCGGTAACAGCTATTCGCATTTATTTAACTTTTGTTGGATTTCCTGAATCTAATTGTTTTTAACATTCTTTTTTGAGTAAATTACAAGTTCTGTCCTTTATGTTTGTCCCAAATTTCAGGCGCTGTCCTTTACCTTTAAAATTGACGAGTTTTGTCCTTAACGTTTCAAAATCCTACAAGTTATGTCCTTTAGGCCAAACCTAGTTAGATTTTTTGGTTAAATATGGTCATGTGCCTTGCACATGAGGGTAATCTTGTCATTTCATTAACCAGGGGCTATTGTGCATATAACACATGTCTAAGGATTGATGTGTACAAAAATTAAAAACATTAAAATAAAACAATTTGTCAACCCTGTTACCTTCCCTCTGCATCATTGTCTTCCCCAATTCTCATCCAAATCAACCTAAACCCTAATTTCACAAACTTTTTTTCTCAATTGAGTATCCCCTTAAATTCCCCACGGTCTTCCAATGATTTCTCCCTAAAACCCTCTTCAATTTTAACCCAAATTACTCACGATGATGTCTAGAGATGATTTGGAACGTCGAGGAAGATCAAAAGACAGTAACCCACCGGAGAATTATGCTTCTTATTCGCGTACGGAAACTCAGTGGACTTCGTGGTTGAGTTCGGTGTTTGTGGTGGTTAATATTGTTGTTTTGTGGTGATTATGCACCTCAATGATTGCCTAAAGCATCCTACCGACTTAACTGAAAAGACCAGCCATCGAAAATACCCTATACTAGCGGCATTCAACAGCAACATATGGACCCGGTCGGTGGTGTAGCTGATTACAGTTGCAACGGTTTCCCGGTCAAGATGTTGACCACTTTTTGGCACTTCAGTTGCAACATCAACAACAGCAACAACGATTGGATGTTGGCGAAAACAGAGGGTGAACCAACACCATCCAGATTCAACTCCACCACCACATTGGTTTCATTGGTAACCCTCTTCACCGACCCAATCCGATCTCTAATTGAAAATTCACAGAATCAATCAAGTCAAACAACAAGGGGGTTCATACTAGTGTCCATGGTAGTAGAATCAAGGGCCCTCATAAACACTCCGATTAGGGCAAGAGGGATCAAATACTCTTATCTGTAGACACAAAATCATCAGTTGGTCACCAGAATGTTCTCCTCACGAGTTCTTGGGGTTGAAGAAGTAGGTGTGGCAGTTCGAATCTTGGTTAACAGTGTGACTGGTTGCGTCGTTGAATAACAATTTTGGGGATTCCTTCATGGTGACCGAATCGGATGAAAACGAAGATGTTGAATCAGTTGCGTTGGTTGTTGAATCCAGCCAGATTGGTAAAGAAATGAAAGAATGTCGTTGGATGAATGTAACTGAATGATGAAGAGAGATAGAGAAGGACTGATTGTGGCGGTGGTAAAGACTGATTATGGCGGTGGTAAAGAAAGAGAGAGGGAGAGTTTCAGTGAGAGAAGAAAGAGAGAGTTTATATTTTATATTGTTTACACGATAGCCCCTTAATATAACTTGTTTTACACAATAGTCCCTGGAGATATAAAATGACAAGAATGCCCTCATGTGCAAGGCACATGACCATATTTAACCAAAAATCTAACTGAGTTAGGGTTAAAGGACATAACGTGCAGGATTTTGAAACATTAAGGACAAAACTCGTCAATTTTAAAGGTAAAGGACAACGCCTGAAATTTGGGACAAACATAAAGGACAAAACTTGTAATTTACTCTTCTTTTTTTTTTATTTTGGAGACTATTTTTGTAAAACCTTATGTTTTAGGTAGATGTGAGATTCTATAAATTTCGAAAGAAATATCTGAAATTCTCTTCCAAAATTTAATGCCAAATATGGAGACATTTTCTACAACTTTTACGATTATTATACATTATACAACTTTATTATTTTTTGTTCCAAAAATCCATTTGAGTTATTGAATTTTTGAATCTAACTCAAAAATCAAAATTAGAAATGGTTTTTATTATAATGGGGTGGTGATCCATTGACAAAGACAAAGTCTTTAAACACATGAGTTTGGAAGGGGTTCATTGGGTTCAAATTTCACAGACGACATGAATTAAAAAGAAATTTGTCGTTCAAAACAAAAAATAGGTTCTTTATTCAAAAATATGTCATGAAAACGCAATATATATGATATAATATCCATGGCATTATAGCCTAGTGGCATCTTTGTAGTGGGATAAGGATTATAACCATTAGATCATGTGTTCAATTCCCACAAGGCGGTTTTTCCCAAATTTATTGGATTTTCTCCTGAATTGGTGTATAGGCATTATTGCCTAGTGGAGATGGATATGATCGAGTGGTTTCGCTAGTGGCACGATGATATTCTAGTGGTCCGCCAGTGATCCAAATTTGTCGTTAAAAAAAATTTAAACAAGAGAACAATAGTGCTTCATATGGTGTAGAGAACTAAAATTAACAATATATCATCCAATCATATTCAATCAACATCACCAAAGGTAACAAGCAAGAGGTTTCGAGCTAGAGCACAAGTATTAGACTCATGTAGAGAATAAGATGTTAGATATTTTAGTGTTATCGGAATTAACTTGGTGACTAAAGTGAATTATTACACATATTAAGCAAGTTAGTAAGTGTGTGAGTGCACAATTGTTTGAGCTGTTATAATTCAAAGTGTTCGGCGAAGCTCGTAAACAAAGGGGATTCCAAGGGGGCAACACCCCCTTGGCAGGGGTCTGGGGGCAGCGCCTTTGGTGGCAGGATCCAAGGGGCATTGCTTTATTAAAACTGCATTAGATTTTTTTATGGAAATTCCAGGCTCCCTTTTTTTGAAGCAATTTGAAACTAAATGGATAACTACCTGATGGCAATTGGACCCTATCCCAGAAAAAACCTCGTAATCAGTTTTTGTTTCATATGAATTTCCCACACACATATACTGGAGTTCTAATTCTCAGTCTGAGTTGTATCCGATTGAATTATTCGGAAGAACCACCAAAATAATTTGATCTGAAAGTGAAATTACGCCTTTCAGATCATCCATTGTTTACTAAATTCCCTAATGTAAGATACCTACAAGTATCTGGTTGAAACCATGGGCCACATTGCACCAGGATTTCTCTCTATGGGTCAATTGTTAGAGAAAATTGATGTTTTCTATTTCGTGAATTTGTTATTAGAATTAATAACAGAAATTACAACTTTCGTGTTTAGGAAAGCAGTTAACCATAAAAGCGCGGTGCTTGAATTATTAGTAAGTTTATTTTCGATCATTAGTCAACCACTTCAACTTTTGTTTTATTATTTATCTCATGTTACAAATTTTTAGTTTAGTTGTTTATATTTCAAATTTCAGTAATATATATTTCAATTTAAAGTTTGAGCTTTTGTATTGTTTTTTACATCAAATTAGCCACAAACCATTTGAACCAAAATGATTGAAGATAGTTTCTACACATCCAATGATTAACATACATGTTTAGATCGAACGAACAACACACCAAATCTGTAACGATTGTAAAGTATTAATTGAATGGCTTCCGAGACGACGGAGAGAGCTTGCCATTTATACCTCTGATTATCATTAGAGGCCATATGATGGATATCAACAAATTTTGGCCTGAAATCAACAATTTTAAAGTGAACCCTAGGAAAAAAGGGGCATGGCTATTGAAAGAAAGTAGGGAGGCAATTTAACGTAGCCATGGCGATTGAAAGAGGATTAGGGTTTAGGGTGAGCGTTTGCAAGGGTGATAAAAATAAAAAGGAGGATATGTATGTGGGCGGGAAAAGCTAAGGTCAAATTGGCGAAGAGAGTAACACGTGGCAGGATAGATTTTCATTTATTAGGGTAGTAAGAAGTAAGATAAGATTATTACTAGTCCTAGATCAATTACATTAAGACCATTCATAGTGGTACATTGTTTGCCAAACCACGAGGGGACCACCCCCCCTCCTAGTGGTTGTCACATTTTGGGCTTGGTTCGTGAAGCACGAAATGAGAAGTTTGATTTTTACAAAAACTAGCCAATGGCCGGTGATGTAAGCCATTATTATGATTATTATTATTATTATTTAATTCCAAACCACATACCTTACCTCTACACTTTTTCACCAAGTGGTTTGATTATGATGATGTGGACGCAACGTGTTGAAAAAGATCAAACCACATACCTCACCACTACACTTTTTCACTAAGTGGTTTGATTAAGATGACACGGTGGACACCACATGTTGAAAAAGATCAAACCACATACCTCGCCACTACACATGAACATAAATTGTGTTTAGTCAGCTCGATTATCATAGTTGGGTCCTTTTATGCAAACTAGGTTGTACAACCCGCACGCGTTGCGGCGCGCTAAACTGTGTTATATAATAACGGCAATCAATGTGTTAAACTGTGTTATATGAGAACGACACTCAACCGACACCGTAAACTGTGTTATATGATAACGACAATCAACCGACACCGGCATTCATATTAAATCATGATTTAGTATCGGCACTCACATTCATGACGTGAGATAAAAATATATATCTAATAAAATACCAAGATTTGTACGGTTGTTTTTGCTCGACAGATTCTTGTCTTAAGTAAAGTTGTTTCCACTGCTTTGCATAAATAAATGATTTAAATGAAATATTACCAATAGTCTTTACATCAAGTATGGTTCTTCAGGACAAACTTTGTTGCAACTTGTTAATAGTGCAGAATGTGTTTGTCTAAAACATATTATCTTATTAGCCAATATCAAGTAACACTACTGATGTAGTAGGAATATATCCAGCCATCTTAATCAGTTTATTGATTTATTCAATATTTGTATATATAATGTGTTCAAGCATCTGTAGAAAACCATCTCTTTTATATTCATTTCATCAATATCAAGTAACACTGGCTAACAACATAACCATTAGGCTGGGCAGGTTGGAAACCAAGATTTTGACTTCTAGAATTTTTTCCACCTGTGCTCCACAGCGGGTTTAATCGGCCTTTAATACAAAGGCAACAACCACCACGAACGTCATCTCACAATGACAATGCCGGATATCATGCTTTGAAGCGTCAAACTCAATCAAAAAAGATGTACGTTAAGCGAAAAAGGGAAACTACAAACCCATTCGGCTCATATTAAAAGTTATATCATTGTTGTCACAAAGCGAAATAGGCTCAGTGCCGTTGCGGCTGCAACCGGATTACCACGCCAAGTAGCAAGCTAACATCATCGCCGGAAAACACTTCAAATCCACAATAAATCGACACACACAGTCTATGCTTTTCACCACCAACATAAAAAGCATGGCATTTCATAACTATTGTCAATACCACAATCACTAAGATAAAAAAACCGCCTTTTCATCAAAACCTTCACAAAAGCCAATACACCATTGGAACTTCAAAGAAGCAAAAGCCAGTAAAAAAACTAACCACAAATTTACCAAATATCCTTTTCAAGTGTAACAACTAACAACCATATCATTCAAAATTGCAGAAGCAAAAACTACAAACAAATTGATTTAAAAAACACATCAAACTATATAAATCGACTTAGATTCGAAAAGATCATCATCGTCGTTGAACCCGCTCAGTGCCGCTATGGCAAGCCAACATCATTGTCTGGTTTGAAAATCGTCGCAGCTAAAGAGGTCTCAAGAAGCAATGATCATCCAAATAGGTCAGTCAGAAACAAACCAAGAACAAAAACATTGTTCATGTCCCAATCGTCGAGAGAGATGAGAGAGAAAGAGTGGTGGTCGTACGGAGGCTAAAAACCCCACATAAAACAGAAAATATGAAGGTTATCGAGGTGGTGGCGAGACGGTGGTGACCCTCCAGTTACCGCCCCTCACCCTCTTATCTCCCTTTTTTTCCTTTCTCTCTCTCCTTAGGCAAAAACCCCCAAAAAAGAGAGACACCACAGCGACGTCGTTACCATTGTGGTGGTTTAACGGTGGTAACAGGTGACCTCCGGCCACCCCCCTCTCTCTTCTCTCTCCCTTTTTCCCTTTCTCTCTCTTCAAGTGCGCGCTCTCTCTCTCTCTCTCTCTCTCTTGTTAGGCATAAAAAAAAACCCATTAACAAAAACACCACTGCGGCGTGACCGCGGTGGTGGTATCACGTTGATTGAGATACAGTGGCGACATGGTGGTGGAGAAACAGTGGTGACCCTCCGGTCACCGCCACACCCTCTTCTTTCCCGTGTTTTCTCTCCTCTCGCTCTCTCTCCTGAGATGGTTATAAAGGGGTAAGGGCCAGATGGTACACGCGTCTAAAGGGTGGGATGACCACCCAAACACATCAATCAGAGCAAGCCAGATTTAAAACACTGTTCATTCCCATTGCTTTATTAATAGATAATTAAAACACTGTTCGTTCCCATTGCTTTATTAATAGAGTAGTCTAAGTCCCCGTGTAATACACGGGTGGCTAAACAACAAAAAAATTATACTTTAATACGTAAATACTTTATTACAGGTTTGTTCGAATATTAAGATAAATAATATCTTATAAAAATTAATTAACGATTACATTTCATATTAATTATCATGTATACGTCTATAAATAATTTTTTGAAATGAAAGAAATGTTGTATTAAATCTATAAAAAAAAATTGGATCTAAATCACAAACCCGCTTTTCCCACTTTTATATAAAAGTAGTTAACTCTTACCTAATAAAAAATGTCCTTTGAATGCACATAACAAAAAAACAGTAAAACATGTGAGTTGCCAGTTTACTTACACCTGTATTTACAAAAAAAAAAGTAAACACTTACCTTGGAATGAAACTGGCAATCATCCTCCTTTACTACAAATGGCTCACCGGTTGTTGAAAACCGTCCCTCTTTTCCTTAATCACCACAATGGTATGGCTAACAATCACCACCGCCCACAACCACTAACAACTCATCTGCCACCAGATTTTCGCACTCAAACCACCTGCTACACTCATGCCTCTCTATAAAACAACAATTAAAAAAACACATAACTCCAATACTTTTCCAAATATATGTACTAGTTCATTTACCATAAAAGTTTAACTTTGTCTCAATCTTAGCATACCAGTAATAACAAAAACTCTATGTCCAATTAGTTATTTGCTTTCCTTGTCTTCGGTATTAATAGTCTGCACCCAAAATTCGACACCAATTTAATTATGAAAGCAAAGCAAAGTAAAGATAAGTAGCAAAACAAAAAAAAACTATATTAGGTAGGTATGGTGGTCATTTCCCTGATAACGCTAAAAAACTATTACACTCCTTGTGAGAATTAGGAAATCCAAAACGCAAATCGTTACAGTCTTAAATGGAACTCGTTTAGATAAGTTTGGTTCTCCTCGATTTGATATTTTAATCTTCCGGTCTTGGTACTCTCTGGTTCTGTCCCGATGAGCACCCGCAACAATCAGTAGAAGTCAATCTGGTGAGCCAAAATGCCACCTACACATAACAGTTTACAAAATTAAAAAATTATTCAAATAACATTAATACATAAAGGTCAGCTGGAAAAATTAGAAACAATCCAGTCAAGTGGAACAAAAAAATGAAGAATTAACTATGTTATTTGGTGTTGCTCTATTGTCACCGCTACCGAAAAGCTCAGTCACCAAAAAAATAAGTTTTTTTTGTCTAATTACCTTATAATAAAGTCTTTTAGGCTTTTGAATGCATTTTTTAGCAGCTTAACCATCTGACTGGTTATACCAAGACTTGAACAAAGATGCCTCTAATGATTTTAGATTTGTAAAAACATAATGCTTAGCAACTTTACCAAAATATAGCAAAAACTAAAATTTAAATTGAAAAAAAAAAGCGAACAAAAGCAAACTTACCATAAAATCACCAGCAAGGATAATGCCCATATGTACTGACTGGCCCATTTCAAGCTCTTACTATATATTGCATCCCGATCAGATGTGATTGCTTTCAAGTAGTTACAAAATGCTGCAAAAAGTACTCATACACCTTTGTTTTGCAATCATGATTAGCATAATATATATATTTCATGACAAATAAAATAAAATGAATGAAAATGGTTTGTTGGCTGGACTTGGTCTGGGAATAAAGGTAATTTACTCTTAAAAGAAAGATGTTTACTCTGCATCACCAAACCCAATTTGACCCATTATCCCCCACCCACCCATTTTGCCACATTTATAAAACAGGGTATCGGTAGTTACCCATTTTGCCACATTCATTATAGTTATTTTTCTTAATTATCTTAAAAAGTGTTACTCACGTTTACCAGAAACCCCGATTACACCCAATCCGATAAAACACGAGAACTAAAAACGCGAATCTTCAATGGTTCAGTTATCGGGTTAAACCTAAACCCCAAAAAACCCGAGAAACCGACCATCGGATCCAACTCTATAGTGTTGTCTCTTTAAAACCAGAGACAATAAAGCTGGTGGTGCCTGGAGTTATAAGAAGATGTTAGTAATTAGTAGGTATAGTATCAGGCAATACCTCGAACATTTGGCGTGCGAACTTAGAAACAAACATAGATATAGAAATCTTACCCTGTAAATGAACCACTTAATAAACATATCAAGATAAATGATGACCAAGTTCTAAATACATCTGGAATAAACGTCCACCATAAACCATATGGTGTCAAGTTCTAAAAAAGCTACTTAATGAGAAAACGTGAATCTATAAGAAGTTTTAATTCAACTGTGTAATCTCAAAACTTTCACTATATGCATATCACGGTTTCAGCAAATTCATATGTGCATAACGCGCGCGACGTGAGCAGATCCAAAAAATAAACAAATTACCCGAACCGGAGGAAGGCCAATCTCGAGCTCTCTCACCTCTATCATCGCACCACTCACGATCTCCTTGATATCCACCTCCACCTGGAATTGACTTCAAGACTAATAGCTAAGCTAACCGATTTCCAAGCGCCACTTCAAGATTTCTGCTGATTGATGTGACGTAGGAAGATCACGATCTATTCATTTTAAATCATCAATCACATTCTTGTAATATCTTGGTCATATTAATTCATCAATTTATATCAATCAATTAACTCAAAGTTATAGGATCTGGGATATTCTTTAATCTATTACACAAATTCCAACAAAATATTAAGGCATTCTAACATGCAACTCTTAGGTCTTAAGCTTACTGGCATTGCAACTTTATCCTCAACTCACTACGGCTTATAATTAGGTGGGTCCCAATAACTTAGATTAGCTTCTATATTTCTCCTGTCATACATTCAATTCAAAATAAGAATCTAAGCATATCATGTTTAAAAACCAATGTAATAACTTAACATACGCAATAACCCCACGCCTTTCAACTTCCAACTTCCAACTCTGTTCTCTATATTCAAAAAATACATGTTTAATTGGTTTTTAAGAATAGTAATATAAATATTCTGGTACAATTACCAAATAATACAAATCATAGTTCTATATATTAATAATATATATATATATATGTAAATATGCCCGTCTTTGTATTAACTCATTTATGCTCTATGTACTTGACCTACATTGATAATATAGCTTTTGTAATCATATTTAATACAGTAATAACTAATAGCATCCAAAAAAATGCTGGCAAGTCAGCCCAATCTAACCCAACCTGGCCCTTTTCTGTCTTACAAAAAGTTGCCAGCTTAGAGTCAGTGACCATTACCCATCCCACCCATTTTGGTAACTCAAGAACAGATAAAATACAATATATCATAACTCACCTGCACTGAACTAAGATTCTTATCAGCGAACTGATTCTTTAGGAGAGGTTGGCAAAGCATATCTTTACCAGGAAACACTATCAAACTCATACACTTCATTGAATGCCTCAACGATTCATCAAGTTTCTTGAAGCGAACCACTTTAGTCCATGTTTTGTAAAGTTCAGGGGTTGCAAGAACATAGCAGAAAATCAAAATGAACCTGATGGAGCAAGAACAGAGCAGAAAATGAAACACTAATCCAAAATAAACCTTAACATCTCCATTCATCAATAACATTCAATTTCGTAAAAAGTTCCCAACTTTATCCCAAATTTTCAAGTTGTAAAGTTGATTACAATCATTATCTTCTTACTATATATTTAGAAGATTTTATACATTAGAATACATTACGAAACCAATATAAACCTTTAATGTTATTAGTTAGATTTATATCTATAAAAAGTGTCAAAAACCTATTTGTTAGATTTCTATCTATATCCATAATCAAACAGACATTGTTTACAAACAAAGAACGGGTTCCATTTTGACCAATACCTTTTCTAAACGGCCTAAGTTGACTCAAACCCATTATGACCCGACACTCTGGTTCTTTCTTCTCCAATCTTCCCTATGCATTTGGTTTCTGAATGACCAAATAGTCGAGTACCTATACAAAACATATTCAACAAAATTCATAGTAGAACAGAGCTGAGAAGTGAATTTGCATGTAAATATGTTCATCTTGTTCCATCTAAGGGATTACATGTACCCTAATATAATATCAACTGACCAAATTTCACCAAGAAAGCACAAATCAATTCATATTTCATAATACAGTGGACAGTAAAATGATTACAAAATAACCAATAGTTTATCTACCATTTTCTTTTTAGCACGTTCCAAGATGTCTTCCTCAACACTTTTGCAGGTCACGAACCTATAAATATTTACGACTTCTTGTTGTCCAATCCTGTGAGATCTGCACAATGCCTAACAAAAGTCATGAAATTAGTATGTAGTGATTATAAATAGAGATAGATATCATACACTCCCAAACCTGCAGATCATTCTGAGGATTCCAATCTGATTAAAAAATGATGACAATATCTGGTGTGCAAGATTGATACCTAAACCACCAGCTCGAGTGGAAAGAAGAAAACAAAAATCATAAAACAAACATCATAACACACAAAAATCCACAATATATAATTATCATTTATAAACTCGACTACAACCGTACCTTTGGATCATTATCAGTTGACAGATTTCTTATGAAGAATACTAAAACTCAGTCACACTTGTTAGCGGATCAGTGAGGCATTACATCAAAGTATCAAACATCATGTATCTAGTTATAACCAATCATGTGTGACTCACAACATTTACCAAATACAAAAATTAACTGGTATCATGAATAATGGATATGGTGGTTACCTTAATAGCCAGGCGAGACACGTTAGAAAGACATACTCTGTTGCTGGTGCATTCTGCATACGCACAAACTGTCTGCAAGTGTACATGTTATATAATTATATTAGTAGAAAAAAAGGCAATTGGAAAACATAAGAATCATAAAACAAAGAGAATTTTAACAACTGCTCCACTTGATCATACGTAGCATTTCATCAAACACCTAGAAGACATCACATCAAATACAAAAATTAAAAAATAAACATATAATCTCATATTTTGTGTATCTTGAATTAGAAATTAACAAATAAATTATCAAATTGAACAAAAATATCCAATCAGAATTTCCCTTTCCTACAGATAACCCAGAATCGTACAAAAATATCCAATCGTTCTTGTCTCCTGAAACCACACAAATTGAACAAAAAAAAATTGGTAAGTGCTTAAATCAACAAAAATCAAAACCCTAACCCTAGTTTTTGCAATCAAATAAGAAGCAAGAGAGATGAACTCACGGGACTAATCCAACCCACTCCTGAGGAATCCGTATTTATGCTTGAATCAACAAAAAAAAAATACAATTTGTATTTTCTTCAACAAAAAATTAGTGTGTCTGATGAACAATTTTACATCAGAAACCCTAAAATTAGTGTGTCTGATAAACATACCTGTTGAAATCAACTGTATATGGTACGATCAAAGAGTTTGAAACACAGATTGAAAGAAACGATCGATGATTGTAAGTCTGAAACGCTGATTGAAAGAAACCATGACTAAGAAACAGATGAATAACATACCACTTTTAGATAGAATGAAGAAAAGGAACCAATCTATCTTTAATAGATTAAGAATGGAAACGCTTCCATATTTTCGCAAAAGATCTTCCGGTAATTGATGAATTATTCAACTTTCCATATATAATTCAAGAAGCGTTTGAAAGAAGAATGAAGGAATTGTGAGGCGGTAAGGAGAATTGATTGAGAATTGAGAGAATGAGGTAAATGGCGCCTAAATCACAATTATCTGGCCAAAGACCATTGCCACATCATCGTCAAATGGTCAACATTATTTTGCTTTAGTATAAGAGATAGATAATAGATAATTGCAAAATCATAACCAAACTAAATATTTTGATTAAATCAAAACTTATTATAAATTTTCCCAAGGTATTTTTACTCACCTCTAAATATCCTAACCATTTTGATTTTGTAGATCTAATTTTTTTCTTTAGTGACAAGTTTGTAATTATCTTTTGTAACTTACATGTATTTTAATAGACACAAGGGTATATTGTATTTTAAGTAAATTGCCACAATTGTCCCTGAGGTTTAGGTCCGTTTGTCAGTTTCATCCAAAATGACTTTTTTGTGGCAAATAGCCCTTCACCTTTGGCATTTTTTTGTCATTTTCATCCAAACCACTAACTTAGTTTACTTTTTCTGTTAAGTTGAAGGATATTTGGATGAAACTGACAAATATAAAACCTCAGGGACGATTTTGGCAATTTACTTAAATTATTTTTAATTTCTTTTATTTAATTACTTTTGTCACATATATATAAAATAGAATATACATGCAGTTCTTATAAAAAAATGAAAGTGCAATTGTCTAATATTAGTATTGTATTATGAAATTTGTCCATGAAATGATACATATGCACATGTGCATGGATACTTGTATTACACACTTTTTTTTATGATAAAAAAACTAGAGTTAAATGCCATTTTAGTCCCTGTGGTTTGGGCCATTTTGCCAGTTTAGTCCAAAGGTTTCATTTTTA
This sequence comes from Helianthus tuberosus, assembly GCA_030545235.1. NCBI lineage: Eukaryota > Viridiplantae > Streptophyta > Magnoliopsida > Asterales > Asteraceae > Helianthus > Helianthus tuberosus. The sequence continues at coordinate 93,460,860 of CM060397.1, read as the reverse complement.
ACCTGTGGGTCCAAAAAGGTTTCACAGTTGCCATTTTAGTCCACTGGGTTAACTTCATCCATTTTTTCTGTTAACGAGAAGGCCAATTTGGTCATTTTGTATGTAATTCTGTTAACTAAAAGGGCAATTCAGCCAAATAAAATGACCGAATTGGCCTTCTCGTTAACAGAAAAAATGGATGAAGTTAACCTAGTGGACTAAAATGGCAACTGTGAAACCTTTTTGGACCCACAGGTTAAAAATGAAACCTTTGGACTAAACTGGCAAAATGGCCCAAACCACAGGGACTAAAATGGCATTTAACTCAAAAAACTAAAAATAAATAAGGGAAAAAAGTCAAAGAATTTTAAAAAATTGAAATATATGTTTTAATATCATTAAACTATAATATATAATTACATACTAGTAGCAAGACCCGTGCAAACAAGGGTGGTTTTTAGAAAACCATGCATACCACATTTTATTAGTCAATGAAGGATCATACAGTTTTTAAGGTTGAACAAATTTACTGACAGTAGACACAAAATGAGATGGTAACAAAATTTGTTATCTATAATAGATAACTATAAACTTAGATTAACGTATTAATATACTCAAAATCCTAAAATTAGGAATTGACCAATCAAAGTTAATTACTATTCACTCAAAGTTGCTAATTGTGTTATAGATAATATAAAAAACAATAGTCATGCAAATCTAAAAACAATTAAAGAATGTTATCCACGAGCCGAGCTCAAGCTCGAAAGTCGAAACTTACATATAAAGCTCGAAATATTAAACTTGAACCCGAACTCTATCTATAGAGAAAACCCTAAATGCACAAAGAATAATTTCACTTGTATATTAATAGTTACAACAACTATCATAAACCTATATAGAAAAAGTGTGATAAAAGAGAAAAATATTTATAGCAATATAAAAGGTAAGTAAATTAATATGAAGATGAAGTATCATAAGAAAACAAAGCATAAAATAGTAATCATGTTTTGTAAATAATACAAGTATACAACTGGAACAAATAATATATACATAAAACTTAAAATATCATCTTAGAGGGCATCTAGTCAAATGGGTCGAAACAATCGGTTAAAAAAAAACTATCTCATACACTGTTTTATTCATCATCATCATACTCGGTAAATCCCACAAATAGCAAATCTAAGGTAGGGTCTGAGGAGGGTAAGATGTAGACAACCTTACATCTACCCCGTAGGAATAGAGAGACTACTTCCAGTGAGACCCTCGGCTAGATAGAAGTTTTGCATCATGCCTTGGACATAAGGCACATAACACTAAAGCAATCGGGACAAAAGCTGATTTAGTGCATGTACCCTCTTGTCTTTCGGCTATCAACGCCACCACATGATGCATGATTAACCGTCCCTCGCTTTTTAACGTTATTTTCACGAAATCAGTAAAATAACGTTAAAATTAGTGCACTTTAACTTTTTCCCCCATAGGGTCCACACATATATACATTATATGCGCACACCTCAACCGGAGCGTTCATACACTGTTTTATTAAAAGTATTAAAATTATCATTGTAATTATATTCTGTTTTAAACCATAACTAATAAATAATAACTAATGATTAACAATCCATATAAAATTTAGAAAAACATAAAAAGGACTGTGCAGAACAATCAAACTTGACCCAACCCATTCAACCTTTACCAAAAATGGTAGTGTCAATCTGAACCCGTTTTGGACCATCATTCAACCTGCACATCTTGACACAACCCATTCAACCTATGCTAAAAATGATCATTTTAACTCGAACTCCACTTTAACCTTATTATCCAACCTACCAATCTTGACCCAATTCATTCAGCCTATATTATAAAGAATAGTTTTAACATGAACCGTTTTGGCCCATTATCCATCTTGACCACCACATTCAACCTATATCATTTTAACCCAAACCCGTTTTGACCCATTACCCAATATGTTGACTTTCCACCTCGAACAAAAGCAGCATCAAAAGGAGACCTGGATCCAATCGGCTAAACTTCAGGTGGTGTTGAGGGTGACTGAACTATGCCCAATTGTCTTCACAACCCTTTTACTGGACATTGCAATCCTTAAACTTTCAGCCTTTTCCCATCTGTCAGAAGCAGCATATATATTTGACATAAGCACATAACAAGAACTATCACAAGAATCTTGCAATTTAATTCTTTCAAGCACGCAGTTAGCCATGATCAAGTCAGAGTGAACTCTGCATGCTCCAAGGAGAGCCCCCCATATCGTGTCATTTGGTCTCATCGGCATCTTTGTTACTATTCGATACGCTTCTACTAATCTCCCTGCCCTTCCTAAAAGGTCAATTAAACAACTGTAATGCTTGACATTTGCCGATAAACCATATTTTGCCATCTTTTTGAAAGTTGTTAATCCATCTTCAACAAACCCTGCATGTGCACAAGCAGATAAAACCGAGAGAAAAGTGATTTCATTCGAATTCACACTAGACTTCTCCATTTTATTAAAGAACTCCAAAGCTTCCCGACAATAGCCATGGATGGAAAAGCCTGAGATCATAGCATTCCAACATGAATCATTCCTTTCGATTTCTGACCCATTGTCAAATATTAATCGTGCACTGGTCAAATCGCCACATTTTGCATACATGTCAACTAAACCATTCAGAATGAACTGATTAACCTTGATTCTTTTCTGAATAATCATGCTATGAAGTTCTTTACCTGTTTCTAACAAACCCAATTGAGCACAAGCAGATAAAGCACTCACAAACGAGACCTCATCCGGTTCAAACCCATCTGATTGTGTTCTCGCAAAAGCATCTAGAGCTTCCTTACAAAGACCATTTTGACAATAACCCGAAATCAGAGAGTTCCAATTCACCAAATTCTTAACCTTGATCCTATCAAAAATGGCTTTGCCTTCTTCCATATCCCCTTTCTTAAAATACCCCGAAACCATCGATGACCAAACATAAAAGCTCTGTCCGGGCATAACCTCGAACATATCCTTAGCAGCCTTCATCTGCCCGTTACTCGCGTACCCATCAACCATAACACTCCAAGTAACCACATTTTTCAAAGACAAAGGAACCTGGTCAAAAAGACACCTAGCCATCTTAGTATCTCCTACTTTAGCAAACCCTGCAATCATTTCAATCCACGAAACCGCTGTCCGATCAGACATCTTTTCAAACAAGCATAACGCGGTCTCTGTTGCTCTGTCCCTCATATACGCACTTATAACCGCATTCCATGTGACAACATTCTTCACAGGCATTTCATCGAACACCTTGCGGGCATTAATCACATCACAACATTTACCATACATGCTAACTGTTGATGTCCCCACCACTACATCAGAAGCCACTCCAGCTTTGATTGATTCACAATGCACAACCTTTCCGTAATGAATCATGGAAAGAGAAGCACAGGCTTTAAGGATCAATGGGGCAATGGTGAGCATGCATAGCGAGTTACGGCGAATTTGGGTGTAAAGTAGAAGTGCTTCTTTGGGTGTGCCATTAGAGATGTGATATCGAATAGCAGCAGAATACGAGTTTGATGAGGGGATTGGTTGATTGACCATAGATGGTTTTGGTAGTGATTGTTTGAAGGTTGATTTTCAGCCGTTAATTTTCAAAATCATATTTTGTCAAAGAGAAAAATGCCCGGACAGTGCCTGTGGTTTGCTTCATTTTTACCTACAGTCTCTACATTTCTAAAAGGGAAAATTACCAAAATAGCCAAGAATTTCTTTGACTTACCAAAATGGCCATTTGATGCCTCCTTAGAGCAGGGCATCACGGATTCAAATGTGCGGGATGCCTCTTTCAAGACCCCTTATGCGTCTTTAAATATGGAAGTGACACGTGTCTCAATGATTAGGTAGACTCCTCCAATGCCTCAGCAGACTCTTCCAATGCCTCAGGCAGACCCTTCCAAATATTTTAAGAAAATACTTTAAAATATTTAAAAAAATACTAAAAATATTTTTCCGGCGAGTTGCAGGGTTCCGCCATTTTTTCCGGCGAGTTGCAGGTTTCCGCCTCCATTTCCTGTGTCTCTTTCAGTCCTATTCCCTGTTAATAAACCCACATATCTTTAAACAATCTTCAGGGATAAAGACTCATCTTTCTCACTCAACTTAGAGACACAGGGAGAGAAACGAATGAGGCGGAGATGGAGGGTGGCCGGTCGACCGACTACGACGGTGGCACGACGGATCTCCACCCCAAAATCCCAACCGCCGTCATGGTTGCCGGAAAAACGATCTGAAATAGAGCCCCCTAGTTGCAGGTGTCGGAGACGAAGCTGGAGGCGTCTGAGACGAAGCTGGAGGCGTCTGCAACTCGCCGGAGACGAAGCCGGAGGCGTCTGCAACTCGCCGGAGACGAAGCCGGAGGCGTCTGCAACTCGCCGGAGATGACTGCAACTTTCAGACGCATCCCGTGCACTTCCCAGACGCATCCCGGCACTTCCCAGACGCATCCCGGCACTTCCAGACGCATCCTGGCACTTCCCAGACGCATCCCGACACTTCCAGACGCATCCCGGCACTTCCAGACGCATCCCGGCACTTCCCAGACGCATCCCGCACATCTGAAAATTAAAGACACATAAACTACCTCGGGATCTGTGATGCGCTGTTCCAAGAGGGCATGAGGTATCAGGTCACTTTTGCCACGTGTCAACTCACCATTGGCGGACGCATCAAATGTGGGATGCCCTGCTCCAAGGAGGCATCAAATGGCCATTTTGGTAAGTCAAACGAAATGGGTATTTTTCTTTCTAAAATTATAGCTATAGTCCTCAACTTTTGCAAATTCGTTCTTGGATAGTCCCTGAAGCGGATGGAAATATAATTTATGTGGACCCAGAACCCACTTCATCTTCCCCATTTTTCACTACTATCTCCACCTTCCACCACTACCAACCACCGTCATCCCTCCTTTCTTTTATTCCTAACTAAATTCAATCAAAACACAAAATGCTGACCCCTCCAACCCCACCCAACGGCCTCTTCGTCTGTGGGTATTGTTGTCAAAAACTTTGTGGGTATTGTTGTTTAGGCCAAGAAAACCTTGAGTTGGTCCAAAATAATCGAAATTTGTTGTTGGGTATTCACCAATTGATTGTAAAACGAAATGGGTATTTTTCTTTCTGACAATTTAAGAAGAATCTGCTCTCTTCTTGATGAAAGATAGGTAAAATTTATTTGGTGGATATTATTTTCGTTGTGCAGAGACATACATGATCTTTATAGGAAGCAGATACCAAAGTATTTTTTTGAAAACTTGACAAGTATGATTTTTAAAAAGATTGGTCAAAGTACAAAGAGGAAATGGAAAAAAGAAGCACATCTAATGGCGGTCACTTTGAAATTGTTTTGTCTTATTTGTTCTGGAACGTCGCCCTACAAAACAGAGTGAATTGCAGATACACTCCTTTGACTATTATTGCTTGAATCATATTCGAAATGGCCATTGGTGGGGTTGAAGGGGTTAGTCTTTTGTGAATTGATTGAATGGTTTTTTTTAGGAATAAAAGAAAGGAGTGGATGACAGTGGTGAGTGGTGGTGAAAGGTGAAGATGGTGGTGGTAATGAAGAGTGGGGAAGATGAAGTGGGTGGGCTCGGGTGGGTTGTGGTCTCACATAAATTATATTTCTTTTTGACTTTTTTGGTATAAATTTGGCAGTAAGGATATATTGGTCATTTCACACCCACTTAACACCAAAAATTAACCTCCATCTGATCCAGGAACTATCCGAGAAAGAATGTACAAAAGTTGAGGACTATAGCTAAAATTTTAGAAATGTAGGGACTATAGGTGAAAATGGAGCAAACCACATGGACTATCCGGGCATTTTTCTCTTTGTCAAATGAAGATGCTTCGGTAGTCGTTAACTCTATAGTTTGGATAACTGAAGAAAACAGTGAAACATGAGTAATCGGTGGTTCCAGAAACAAGCGAGATGGGAGGTAGCGGTGTGCAAAATTACCACTATCCAAAAATCCGATCTGAAATATCCTATATCCGAAAATTCGGATATCCGAATTTTCGGATTCGAATTCGAATAATGATTTTAAAAATTTTCGAATATTCGAAAAATATCTGATATATCCGAAATATCCTAAAACTTATATTGGGATATCCGAAACTATCCGAAATATCCGGTTCCGAATATAAAAAAACAATACAAAATAAAAATTAAATAAAAAAATTGGATATTCAGATATCCGATTCACTATCTGATCACGAGTAATCACACCTTTAAAAAAAGAGTTAATTGCCATAAGCGATGATGAACATTTATACAAAGCATGATGATCAGATTTTTTTGGTTTGAATATAATATATAAATGGAAATAAATAATCAGATATACATTTTTATATAACATATAAAATGATAAAGCCAAAAGACCAAAATACCCCTATTTATAAATGTAAAATTTCAAACATACCTCTCATTAAACGGTGTTTTTTTTAAACTAAGTTAGTCATTTAGATGAAAATAACAAAAAATACCAGACGTAAAGGGTAAAATGATACAAAAAGATCATTTTAGACGAAAATAACAAACGTTCCCAAACTCGATGGACGATTTTGTCCATCTATATATGATAAAAAAGAAACAGAATGAACAGTGGATTTATTATTAAATTAATATTATAATTAGATTATTAAATTAATATTAGAATTAGATTTGAATTCTTTAAAATTAGTAACATGATTAAGAGATGAGCAAATGGTATCGGGTATAGGTACCAGTCTCAAATTTACCAAACCGGTGTATTTTTGGTACCAGTTCCGCACAGGTATTCACCGGTTTTTACCCTCAAATACCGGTGCCGTACCAATACCGACCTGTACCGAACCGTGCCATACTAGGTATATTCGGTACCGGTATCCACTTTTGGGGATTTCGGTACCAGTATTTTCGGTACCGGTTGGTAACGAGCTCATCAAATCCTGTAGCAACGCAGCAATGCAAGTAACTGCACCGTTTAGATTACCTTTCATACACACAGTAAGTAAACTGTATTTCGTTTGAATGAGGTTTTATATACACAATAACTTATTTTGCTTTCTTTTTTGTCTTTTTCTGTAATGAATGAATTGTAGCATGTAAAATTAACTTGGATATTTAGAATCAGTGGCGGAGCTAGACCTTAAAACCAGGGGTATCCCAAAAAAAATACGGTGTATTCATACAATAATAAAAAACGATAATAAGTACAATAATAAAAAAAATAATACCTAATAGATTTGCCATCTTCTTTTTCTCATAGCTTGAAATCGTTCCATCACGTCGTCGTCTTTTACTTTATCAAAAGTTTCTTTTTCGATCGCACAAACCAAAGCATTGTTCAAATGAATCAATGAATCAATGAAACTTGGATACCTTGAATCAATGAAACTTGGATACCTTGAAATTTTACATTATCAATATTCAAGAGTTTCTTTTTCGTCGTCTTTTCCCTTTCTTGTTTTACTACTTAACAGAGGTATTCTCCTCTTGTGGAATGTACCCCTTTCCAATGAATCAATGAAACTTGGATACCTTGAAATTTTACATTATCAATATTCAAGAATTTCAAGGAATTAAGGGCCAAGAAGCCGAAAACTCACAACGAAACGCAGGGACGAATCTGATATCAACGAAACGCAGGTTCGAGTTCAAGGCTTCAGGGACGAATCGGGACGATGTTTCTGACCTGTTGAATCGTTGATGATGGGAATCGCAGGGAAGAGGACGCTCAACTCAATTGCCGACGTTTGGTTTCTCAGTTTCTATATTTTTTTTTCAATTGCCGCCCAGAGTCCCACACCATCACATGATAACTGGGCCTGTTTCAATTAAAATTGATTTGGGTTTGGGCTGTTGAATGGTTGATGATGGACTCAGGCTGGTTTATCATATCATTTTGCAATCTTAATAATCTCCAACTTTTCGATTTACAGAATGATTATACTTCAAAATTTAACTTTTAAACTTTATAAAAAGAATTAGATTTTACTAAAAAAAAGTATCATATTTTTTGGTTAGGGGTATCCTCGTATTTTTTTAGGGGTATCCTTTATATAAAATCGAAAAAAAAAAACAAAAAATCAACACTGCGAACACGACTTTGAGCCGTAGCCCGTGCTACGACTGGTTCTTAGCTGTCTCCGCCCCTGTTTAGAATATTGATGAGCAAATCGTATCAAATCCTGTAAACGAACCGGTATCGTATCGGTACCAAATTTACTATACCAAATCATTTTCAGTACCAATTTGGTACCCACCTGTCACACCCCGAATTTCCACGTGTCACCGGTGGGCCCGGTGGGGGAGTATCGTGACGTGGTTGGCAACATAATAGTCAAGCAACACAATATTTAAATGCACAGCGGAAGCAAAGTATAGATTCATTTCAACCAAACAATATTGTAATATTAAGTATCACAAGTAGTCGAATATAAATCCACAGGTAGATCAAAATAAAAAGGAAACAATGTTCAACAGTCTATGACATCCAAGCTTGCGAGACTTATTGTGGATGCTAGGAGAAAAGCCAGCCTATTACGCGTAGTACCTGCACTTAACCTTTTTGAGAAAATACGTCAGTTTACACTGGTAAATACAATCAACCGACTCATTTTGAAAAGAGTTTAAGAAAATGCATTTAAGGCACAAGGCACAAATAATATTTTTATAACTTGGGATAATTATTTGAATATAATACTCGTAAAAGATTTACATGTTTCTTATGTGTTCAGTAGCCCGGTTCGTGCCGGGTTAAAGATCAATGGACACACCACATTATGTAAGTGAGACACTGACAGGTGTACGCCTACACCTGTGTGCTAAGGTCGTGGCCATTTCGTAAAATGATGCCAGGGATATCCGGGACATGGTCATTAACCCCCCAAAGGCTTTAAGCAACAAAACAATTTAAACGGTCATCTCGATAATACTTAACCCCCAAAACGATTAAGGTCGAAATGCCCGACCAAGCGGTATTTTATATACCGTACCCCAAGCCCGTATAAGGGAAAATAAGTTAAAAGTATTTACCTGAGCAAGTATAAATCAAATCAGCGAGTGCAAGTATCTTTTACCGGTTCCCCTAATCTGGAACGAAGGTTTATAATAACCTATTAGAATCCTAACGGGTCTTTGATTAAGCTTAAGCTTAGACCGGTTAGTTTTAAAGATACGGTTCGTACGCACGATTAAGCGAAGACCGGATAGAATGTGATTTAGACCTGACAAGTTTGAAGACTTGCTTAATATGGGTATATTACACACATTCTGGATTTTGAGAATAAACCGATAAGGTTTGACCCGTTTCGGCTAATTTATGTAAACTAGTTACATAAACCGAACCGAACGCGTATGAAGCGTAACGGTTAATCCATAAGAGTCCTAAACAGGTTTCCTAAGTTAAAATGCCTTAAATATGTTGTGATATCAGTATGATACCTTCCATTATGCCCAAAACGAGTTTAATCTCAAATTAAGCCCCGTAGGGGTATTTTGGTCATTTTAAAGATTATAAAAGGGATTAGTTTATCTTCTGTGATCCGGGTCTGATTAAATCAGTAAAATAATTTATTTTAACAGGTTATAACATTTGGTGATAAGTCTTATAAGTCAAAATAGTTTTAAACCCAAACTATGCGTATAATACGCGTATAAAGCCGTTTTAAGCGACGTACGGTTTAAAATAGGATTCTGAATTTTCTGATCAGTTAAACAGGTTCAAAACACTACATTTATTATTTAAAATCAGTAGCAATTGGATTGGCATCAAAAGGATTTGTAAAACTCATTTTATGGCCAAAAAGGGCATATTCGGTATTTACCGAATTAAGGCACTAATCCTAGCTTATGATCAGTTTAAAAATAATTAAAAATCTTCAAAATTCCCAAAATATTATATTACATCAGTGGGTAAAAGGTTTGGTGTCAAAAATTGGGTTTAGATAGGCTTTACGCTAATGACGCCGTTTAATTACTAAGAAACGTTATAATTACGTCATTAAGCATAACTCCTAATCTAGACCTCCAACTGATGTGAAAATTTAGGAACATGTTTAAATATCAGTAACTAAGATTATTGTACTTTCATATCTTCAAAAATCTCGTTTTATGATCATAAGGGCAATATGGTCAACATTTGGCAATTTAACGGAAACATCGGACAATCGAGGTTTCAAGTGGTATAAACGCAGAGGGTTATACACACATGTAACTAGGACCTAATGGAACTTTAAGGCATGTCTAAACCTATCAAAACCGGGTCAGAATCGAGGTCAAAGCAAAAGTCAAACTTTTGCGTCTTTCGGTTCCGAATCGGTTCAAAACAGAAAGTTGTCGAATCAAACTAGCTTAGACAAGTTTTTATACTTATTACCAAGTTATATGAATGATAAAACAGGTTACACGCCATCTATAATGCTAATTACACGATTAATGATTCTGTTGACTTTTTCGGAAAACGTTTGACTCGACAAACGACATAGTTAGGATTAGAATCAGTAGGTGCCCTTTTAAGGGTTAATTGCCCACATAATTACCAACTTATAACAACTTTCATTTCGACAAAACCCTGGACCGTTTGTGTTTTATCGCTAAGTCAAACCGTAGTTACGACGGTTTGACTTCTAGGCTATAAACTAAGCATAACTTAATTTAGAAGGGTCAAGGGTACTTACACGTGTCTAATGGATGATTAGGAAGCTTGAGAATGATCCTTATGCTCCAGAAGTTGATCAGATGATGAATGGAAGAATGTTTGCAACTTATGAACTTTATATAGTGGATGAAATGATTTGTAAACAATGACAATTCACTCTACCAATGTTCATTGATCATCAACATGTGTCCTAGGGGCTATAAATCATGTAGGGGCACTGACAAATGCAGATAAGATCAACATAAGTCGGTTAGCAGCCCAAAACAGCCATCTGTCCATCTTTCTGTCGCTGGGCAACGCTTGCGCACCGTAAGGGTTTAAGCCTTGCGGTGCGCAAGACTTCTTACGGACCGTAAGGTCCATAGTGTTGCGGTGCGCAAGCTTGACATCAGGCTGCCCATTTTTGCAAATTTGGTTCCTGGTCCTTCCAAACATCGCTTTCGCACTATTCTTTGCATTCTAAGCCCTTATAATTTATATTTAGGGGCTTTAATACTTATACCACTTTTGTCAAGTCCCCGGGTAACTTTGTGATCACCCGGAAAGCCCTAAATTTCAACGTTGACAATTCTAACCCTTGCACACGAATTTTATCATAACTTTCTCATACGTTAACGAAACTTTGTGAAATTTTTATGGTGCATTCTCGTGAGCATAATTTATCGTTACAAGGCTTCGGGTTTGTTAAAAGGTCACTTAGAGGTATAACTTAACATGTTGACACATTTAACCCCTGTAGTTTATAATCTCCCACATTCTTTCACAATTCGCTTCGTATGATCCATGATCCATTCGTTTAAGGTTATAAACATCATGTAGGGTTATTGTAAAGTATATTTATTCATTGTTGACACTTTGAACCCTTATATTTACATAGTTTCATTGTTTGTCAACTTCAGTCCTTTTAGAACATTATTTCACACGTTCAAACATTATGACACGTGTTAACACATTATAGGACGTGAATTTTCGAGGTGTTACACCACCTTTTGGCGTTTTCAGAATCGTTACTTTCGGTTCGACACCGGTCTAGCACCATACCTGTATTTATTGATTTTTACCTTCAAATACCATACCGTATTGTACCGAGCATTTTCGATGCCGGTACCTAATTTCGATGATTTTCTGGATCGGTACTTTCACTGCCGTTACCGGTACCGAGCTCATCCATATTTTAACGTGTTAGCACCGTAATAACTGAACTGAAAACAACCGAATTTCCAACGTATAGGACGTGTGAGTCCTATTATTATATATTAGGTTATTTAAAATCGTTTTTTTATGACGGGGTGACTATCCTTACCATGTCATTTTATTTATGTTTTGATATTCGGTATCTGTTTGCCGTTGCTGACACGCCTTTTGTAGTCATTGGGTCCCGCCGCAACGCGCGGACGGAAAATAACTAGTTAACTCAAAAGGTAAAAAAGATAGCCGTAGTGGGCAAGTCATTCCCCTTTCCAACACCTGTCTTTCAATTTCAACCATATTCCTTTCTTCCTTCGTTCACCGCTAACCAAACCCCCCCCTCCCTCCCTCTTTTCTTTCAACTTCTAACTCACGCCACTCCAACTCGTAATCGCCATGAATTCAAACCCTAACAGTGGCGATCATCAGAACTCATCTCCTATTCTCACTTCAGGTTCCGATGTTGAGATTACCTCTGCAGACGAACCACAACATCATTCCGGCCTATCTTCAGGTTATTCTTCTTATTATTATTGTTATTCATGATACATATATATATACACGTTAACTGTGATTATTATTCTTATGATTATGTACCGAATTGTTACTTTTGAACTGATTAAAAGTTAGGGCAAATCCATACATGACATGATCAATCAACTCAACTGCTTAACATTACTTGTAGTTAACTAACTTATGTGCATTGTTTTCGTAACCCGATTTGCATTGAAATGGCCGCCTTACTGGTAGGACCACTTGGATTGGATTATTATCCAAACTGGATGATGTCATAAACATATAAATTTAAAATAAAATATAGAGTTAAATTCCATTTTAGGCCTGTGGTTTGGGTCATTTTGCCAGTTTAGTTCAAAGGTTTCATTTTTCTCCGGTGGGTCCAAAAAGGTTTCACCGTTGTCATTTTAGTCCACTAGGTTAACTTTATCCATTTTTTTCTGTTAACCAGAAGGGCAATTCGGTCATTTTATATGTAATTCTGTTAACTAGAAAGGCAATTTGGCCATATAAAATGACCGAATCGCCCTTCTCGTTAACAGAAATAATGGATGAAGTTGACCCAGTGGACTAAAATGGCAACAGTGAAACCTTTTTGGACCCACAGGAGAAAAATGAAACCTTTGAACTAAACTGTCAAAATGGCCCAAACCACAGGGACTAAAATGACATTTAACTCTAAAATTTAACAATACGTTATTTTTTTATGTGAATTTGAAATATTAATAAAGTATGAAGCCTTAAATATAGAATTTAAAGTAAAAATATCTTAGTAAATGGTATTATGGAAGGGCGAAAAAGAAAATTGAAATCCGGTACTACCAGCCAGTCCGCCGGTTTGTTTAAACATTGGTTCCTGATGCCAGTCCGGTCCAATTCTAAAAACATTGGTTATATGTCATATCAAGAAATTTGTCAAAGTAATTTTGTTCTATCTGTTAACTTATCAATTGACAGCTTCCAAATGATATGTACTCAGAGTCTGTTGATATAAGTTTTCAAAATGTGAAGCCTGAGAGAAATAAAGAGTACAAAATCCATGGCTTACTGGGAGCTAAGTTTTTTGACACGAAAGTTCCTGCCAGAAAGAAGGTTTTCACTTCTCTTTAGTCACATCTGATTTTCTATATGTTGTGGCCTCTTCCTTAAATTATTAAATTATATAATTTAGCTAGATCAAAAGTCTATTGTTATATCATACCATCTCGTATTGTTCGATATATTGTAATGATGATATTGTTTTCATGATCATATATAACGCATTGGTATTTTATATATACATTTAAGAAACAAACAAGAAGGTGTTTGTGGGTCAACACAATCTGACCTGTCCCATATCGAGCAGACTAAAAATGGCCCGCTTCAACTTGTTTTGATGTATTATCTTGCCTTGTCTAATAGTAGTGATGCATGCAATTTCTGCAGCTTAAGTGGTTGAATCGGCTAGCTAGTGTTCAAACTGACGGTACAGTGCAATTTGAAATTCCCGATGAAGTTAAGCCACAAAACTTGGATTTTGGTACTAAAGTTGATACCACTGGAGCTAGCGAAGACCATGATTTTGATGCAACAACTATTCCAGAATTCCCACCGTTACAAATTGTTATGCTTATAGTTGGAACACGAGGAGATGTGCAACCATTTGTTGCCATCGGAAAACGTTTACAGGTTATATGTATACTTTTTTAAAACTGAAACCTCATGTTTCATGTTTATCAGCATTTGAGAAATGTTTTAAATTTGTATTGTCGTTTTCAGGAGTATGGTCATAGGGTGAGATTAGCAACTCACTCGAATTTCAAAGAGTTTGTCAAGGCTTCTGGGCTGGAGTTTTTCGCTCTAGGCGGTGATCCTAAAGTCCTTGCTGGCTGTAAGGACCCACACACCTGTGTTTATAAGGGCCGTTTGGATTTGTGTTTTAGTTCTGATTATTGCTATATGTAGGTAGCAATACTCAGTTATTAGTGTTTGGATCCACCGTTTCTGCCTTGTGATTATTTAGGGGTATTATAATCAGTTTTGTACCACCCTAACAAAAATGATTACGTAAGAGTATTGCAAAGTGACTTATTTACCCCTTCATTTAACTAATTTTGTGAGATTTTTCTTCCCATTGCACAAAGTTATCCTTTGTGTTCGTAAAATATCATTTTTGGTCTTATTAGGCGTGATTTATTAATATAATCAGAATCGGAATTTGTCAGATGCATACCATCTAATTCACCACTTAATACAGCTTCAAACAGCTAAAGAAATCCTTTTACCACTCGTCCTATTATAGTTGATTATATGATTCTAACTATCCAATATCACATAACTACTTTCAATACAAGCATCCAAACGCTGTGTTTATTACTTGTAATGATGAGGTAACTTGTATCTATATGTATCTGTTTGTGTAGATATGGTGAAGAACAAAGGGTTTTTGCCATCAGAACCTTCAGAAATACATATTCAGCGAAGTCAAATAAAGGATATTGTATTTTCTTTGCTTCCTGCTTGCACTAATGCTGATCCGGATACACATGTCCCGTTCAATGTAGATGCTATAATTGCTAACCCACCTGCATATGGTAGGACCCTTGTTTGTTATAACTTTTAACTCGTTTAGTTACCGCTTTAAATTTGAAGTTCCTGATTTGTTGATCTCTAGTGTGCCTAAAACAGTATGACCTTAAGCATACGGGTTGATAGAAGTGTATTTTGTTTTGCTCATTATACGAGACACGATGCTTAAAGTAATTTATTTCGGTAAATTGCAGAAAGGAACCTTGATGTATACGCTACACTGGCGTGCAATAGAAACTCTAAATTTTTTTAAATGTAATCCTTTTTTATTCAGTAAAATTTCAATCTATTGACATGGATTTATACTTGCTCAGGTCATACTCATGTTGCAGAGGCACTTAAAGTTCCACTACACATCTTTTTTACTATGCCATGGACGTATGTATCCTCTATAGCTTCTTTTCGTTTTATGCGTGCACCACTTTTACTAATGTTTGCTCTATGCTTGTTCAGGCCTACAAGTGAATTCCCGCATCCTCTTTCACGGGTTAGGCAACCTGTTGCAAATAGAGTAAGTATCTTTATTGTTCCAGTTTCAACTATATACTTATTATCAGTATATTGTTGACACCATCCTCGCGACTTGTTGCAGCTGTCGTATCAGATAGTTGATGCATTAATTTGGATGGGGATGCGAGATATAATTAACGAGTTTAGAAAGAAAAGGCTGAAGCTAAGACCCGTGACATATTTAAGTAATTCAAATAATTCTCCCCATGATTTGCCGTATGGATATATTTGGAGTCCACATCTTGTCCCCAAACCAAAAGGTCCGTTTAAATTTATACGTTAACCAACAGGTTATAGGTGATGTATGACGTAGATATTGCTACAAAAAATATTTTTACTATCCTCTTATAAGCTTTTGAAGTAAACGATGCGGGTCTGTTCGTTTATGCACTTGGTTAAGGGGTGACAGTTTCGACCCATTTACTTATGAATGGACCGATTGGGGTTATGTTTTATCCCTAACAATGGGTGTTATAAAAAGAAGTAGCTTAAATGATAACGGTTCAAACAGGTTTGATGTCACCTGAAGTGTATTTTTAATGCATCAAACCTCCAAAATCATTTGATGAAACCTCTTGATATTGATGTTAGCGGACCACATAGTTCTTAAAAAACCATAGAATGTAGAAAAAAAACACAAAAATGGTTTCAGTAAAGCCTATGCATTCTTATGGTATATACTAATGTTCTGTAATCTTGATTTATTATAGATTGGGGTCCGCAAATTGATGTGGTAGGTTTCTGTTTCTTAGACCTTGCATCAAGTTATGTACCTCCAGATTCACTAGTGGAATGGCTTCAAAAGGGTGAAAAGCCCATCTACATTGGATTTGGTAGCCTTGTGAGTTATTTTCCTTTTTGATAATGGCATATCCTGTAAATAGTGCAACCATGGAGAAGCAGTTTTCTCCATGCCGAACTCGAAACAACACACATTGACTTGTCAACTCTGAAATTTCATTCTTTAAAACTGTGAATCTTTTAAAGTAAGCAAGAAATGACCAAATATAGTATACAACAAAGGGGAGCTGTTAAATGTAAAGCTAAAATTATAGTCCACATATAACAAAATGACCCGTTTCTACACGTACTAACTTATTCTGATTGATGAGTCAGCCTGTTCAAGACCCAGACGGAATGACAGAGATAATAGTTAAAGCCTTGGAAAGTACTAAACAGCGGGGTATCATTAACAAAGGCTGGGGTGGCTTGGGAAACCGTAAGATGTTAATATTTTTTTTTTTATTTTCTACACGCCATATGCTTTAATCTCCAAGTGTATTGATTATTTTATATTACAGTGGCAAAGTCAAAAGATTTTGTCTACTTGCTGGATAGTGTTCCACATGATTGGCTATTTCTGCAGTGCTCTGCTGTGGTAATACATGTTTACTCAACGTATAAGTTTTACTGTTAACAAATACATGCATTATTTAATAATCTATATCTGTGAAGACTGAATAGAAACCATTTCAGAGGTTGTATGGACTTGTGGTGATGTTCAACCAATTTGACCCGTTTCCCTTTTAGAAAATATTTTATTTGACCGGTTTAATACAACCTAAATTGATCCAGTCTTAAATAAATGGATCGAAATTGCCACGTCCAACGGAAACTAGTGTTTTCTCAAACAGCAATGATAACTTTCAAAACAAGAGCATGTAAAGGCTTTTTTATGTTCAAAAAAGTAAAGATGCAACTTCAATCTCATGACAAATGTACAAAACTAAAGTAATATGTAATTTGAACTAAAGATCAACAGACTTCTGCTTTCAATTGGAGACCACTTTTACTAGCAACTAAAGCACTTCATTTCTCACTTTTGCAGGTTCATCATGGTGGTGCTGGAACAACTGCTGCTGGTCTTAAAGCTGCGGTAAACTTTGCTGTCTAGTGACTTATAAGCACTTCTTTTATTTCTGGGCCTATTACTGGATTTGTTTGTATTATCTTTTTCAATATTTGGGATTCAGTTTTTCAATGATCTTGAACAAATTTCAGTGTCCGACGACTGTTGTTCCTTTCTTTGGGGACCAACCATTTTGGGGGAGGCAAGTGCATGCTAGGGGAGTGGGCCCCCCTCCGATTCCGGTTGAGGAGTTCTCACTAAAGAAATTGATTTCTGCAATACACTTCATGTTACAACCAGAAGTAAGTTCATATAACTTCAACGTGTTAGATATGATTACATAACTATAGTATTACAATAATGATTTGAAATTTTTATAAAGAAATTTAGAAAGTTCTATGCCTTTGAATTATACTTGGGATTTCCATATGTGTGACCCACTAGGCCCCATTTGACCCGTTAGATAAAACATAACCCAAATCATTCAATTGTATGTAAACGGGTCAAAATCAATCATGGCATTTAAACTGAAGAAAACGTAACAGTCGTATAAATGAAACAAGTAATGTAGTAGCCGTAATTATGATGACTTTTCATATGCCTGACCCGCTAGAGTCTAGACCCCATTTGACCCGTTAGAGTGGAAGCATAACCCAAATCATTTCATTGTATATAAACGGGTCAAGATTAATCATGGGATTAAACTCAACAAATCGTTGTAGTTGTTTAAATGAAACAGTTAATGTAATATACGTATATTTAGATCGACTTTCCCATTTGACCCGCTAGACCAGTTGTTTAAATGAAACAGTTAATGTAATATACGTATATTTAGATCGACTTTCCCATTTGACCCGCTAGACCGTTTGACCAGTTAGAGATAAACCATAACCCAAATCATTCCATTATATATAAATGGGTCAACATTAGTAATGGTATTCAAACTCAAGGAGTCGTAATCATATATGTGAAACAATCAATGTAATCTTGGTGATGCAGGTGAAAATAAGTGCCACCGAATTGGCAAATGCCTTGGCTGATGAAGATGGCGTTAAAGGTGCAGTGGATGCCTTCGATAAGCATTTTGGTCGCTGGAAAGCCAAAACCGAGGCTGCTAAGCTGGCTCGACCACCCACCCACTTTTCAATGAGACGGTGTCTGGGCTGCACTTGATATTCAGGTCTCATTCCTTATGTGAAAAGTGTTCATACCAAACTTTACTAACATGTAAATTTTCTTCCTCTTTTTATGTCAAGTGTTTCTTGTTTTTCGATACGCTTGTTAAAAGAGTTAAGAGACGGGTTTGTCCTTTTTTTGTAACATTTTGTTCGTTTAGGGAATTAAACATACTTGAAGAGAATTTGATGCACTCTCAGTCAAAGATCAGAATTTCAAAATGTTATGAAACATATGGTGTGTTTGGTTCGCATGATTCAATGAACTTAGAACTGAATTTCAATTCTTAACGTGTTTCTTTTGTAGAACTCATGCCATCATTAACATATTTAGTTACATTTCTCTTGAATTAGCAATTACACATTTGTATCTTGATGCTTGTCTCCAGGCAGGGATTGAAATCGAACCCGAACTCGATGGGTAAACCCAAAACATTTGGGACATGTATCTAGATATGGGGTTAAAAAAAATTTGCGGGTATGGTACTAGGTGATACCTGACCCGATTAACCGAAATCATATACTCGTTTACCCGAACTACATACCCAAAACATATACCAGAAAAAAATTATTTACCTCTACCAAAGTCTAGTAACGGTTCATTCTATTCGTTTCATTATGTGAAAAAAGTTTTTATTTTTATTTTTATAAAATATGTATTTGATAATACTATTTATATATTTTTTATTTATTAAGTATGAGTTTATATCATCATCAAAATTTACATGATTCAAATATTTCAAACTTTTTATAGGGCTGATAATATGTACGTAATTTATCATATTTTAATAAACTGGGACAATTGCATATTTCCCCTTAAAAAACTGCTTAATTGCGTACTTACCCAACTTAAAATTAAAATTGCATATATCCCTTCCTTAACTAATAAAATAGCAAATTTACCCATTTTGATTTATTTCATTAAAAACAAGTTATATAATGACTTTTTACCCTTATTTTTACTAAAACTTAAAAAAATACATATTTATTCATTTTTACTAGTTTTTGTAGATTTGTACTAGTTTAGCGGTTTATTTCAGTGTTTAAGTTTTAGTAAAACTATAAAAAATGAATAAATATGTATTTTTTTTAAAGAATTGTTAAAAATCCACAAAGACTAGTAAAAATGAATAAATTTGTATTTTTTTAAGTTTTACTAAAAATAAGGGTAAAAAGTTATTATATAACTTGTTTAATAAAATAAATCAAAATGAGTAAATCTGTAATTATATTAGGTAAGGAAAGGGGATATATATGCAATTTTAATAGTTAAGGAAGGGGATATTTGCAATTTTAATTTTAAGTTGGGTAAATACGCAATTAAGCAGTTTTTTAAGGGGAAATATGTAATTATCCCTAAAATTAATTGAAGAAATTGACATGTGTGTTGCATTTTAAGAGAGTCATGCAAATCCTAAAATTAGGAATTGACCACTCAAAGTTAATTACTATTCACTCAAAGTTGCTAATTGTGTTATAGATAATATAAAAAACAATAGTCATGCAAATCTAAAAACAATTAAAGAATGTTATCCACGAGCCGAGCTCAAGCTCGAAATTCGAAACTTACATATAAAGCTCGAAATATTAAACTTGGACCCGAACTCTATCTATAGAGAAAACCCTACATGCACAGAACAATTTCACTTGTATATTAATAGTTACAACAACTATCATAAACCTATATAGAAAAAGTGTGATAAAAGAGAAAAATATTTATAGCAATATAAAAGGTAAGTAAATTAATATGAAGATGAAGTATCATAAGAAAACAAAGCATAAAATAGTAATCATGTTTTGTAAATAATACAAGTATACAACTGGAACAAATAATATATACATAAAACTTAAAATATCATCTTAGAGGGCATCTAGTCAAATGGGTCGAAACAATCAGTTAAAAAAAAAACTATCTCATATTCTCATACACTGTTTTATTCATCATCATCATACTCGATAAATCCCACCAATAGCAAATCTAAGGTAGGGTCTGAGGAGGGTAAGATGTAGACAACCTTACATCTACCCCGTAGGAATAGAGATACTTCTAGTGAGACCCTCGGCTAGATAGAAGTTTTGCATCATGCCTTGGACATAAAGACACATAACACTAAAGCAATCGGGACAAAAGCTGATTTAGTGCATGTACCCTCTTGTCTTTCGGCTATCAACGCCACCACATGATGCATGATTAACCGCCCCTCGCTTTTTAACGTTATTTTCACGAAATCAGTAAAATAACGTTAAAATTAGTGCACTTTAACTTTTTCCTCCATAGGGTCCACACATATATACATTATATGCGCACACCTCAACCGGGGCGTTCATACACTGTTTTATTAAAAGTATTAAAATTATCATTGTAATTATATTCTGTTTTAAAGCATAACTAATAAATAATAACTAATGATTAACAATCCATATAAAATTTAGAAAAACATAAAAAGGACTGTGCAGAACAATCAAACTTGACCCAACCCATTCAACCTTTACCAAAAATGGTAGTGTCAATCTGAACCCGTTTTGGACCATCATTCAACCTGCACATCTTGACACAACCCATTCAACCTATGCTAAAAATGATCATTTTAACTCGAACTCCACTTTAACCTTATTATCCAACCTACCAATCTTGACCCAATTCATTCAGCCTATATTATAAAGAATAGTTTTAACATGAACCGTTTTGGCCCATTATCCATCTTGACCACCACATTCAACCTATATCATTTTAACCCGAACCCGTTTTGACCCATTACCCAATATGTTGACTTTCCACCTCGAACAAAAGCAGCATCAAAAGGAGACCCGGATCCAATCGGCTAAACTTCAGGTGGTGTTGAGGGTGACTGAACTATGCCCGATTGTCTTCACAACCCTTTTACTGGACATTGCAATCCTTAAACTTTCAGCCTTTTCCCATCTGTCAGAAGCAGCATATATATTTGACATAAGCACATAACAAGAACTATCACAAGAATCTTGCAGTTTAATTCTTTCAAGCACGCGGTTAGCCATGATCAAGTCAGAGTGAACTCTGCATGCTCCAAGGAGAGCCCCCCATATCGTGTCATTTGGTCTCATCGGCATCTTTGTTACTATTCGATACGCTTCTACTAACCTCCCTGCCCTTCCTAAAAGGTCAATTAAACAACCGTAATGCTTGACATTAGCCGATAAACCGTATTTCGCTAGCTTTTTGAAAGTTGTTAATCCATCTTCAACAAACCCTGCATGTGCACAAGCAGATAAAACCGAGAGAAAAGTGATTTCATTCGGATTCACACTAGACTTCTCCATTTTATTAAAGAACTCCAAAGCTTCCCGACAATAGCCATGGATGGAAAAGCCTGAGATCATAGCATTCCAACATGAATCATTCCTTTCGATTTCTGGCCCATTGTCAAATATTAATCGTGCACTGGTCAAATCGCCACATTTTGCATACATGTCAACTAAACCATTCAGAATGAACTGATTAACCTTGATTCTTTTCTGAATAATCATGCTATGAAGTTCTTTACCTGTTTCTAACAAACCCAATTGAGCACAAGCAGATAAAGCACTCGCAAACGAGACCTCATCCGGTTCAAACCCATCTGATTGCGTTTTCGCAAAAGCATCTAGAGCTTCCTTACAAAGACCATTTTGACAATAACCCGAAATCAAAGAGTTCCAATTCACCAAATTCCGAACCTTGATCCTATCAAAAATGGCTTTGCCTTCTTCCACATCCCCTTTCTTAAAATACCCTGAAACCATCGACGACCAAACATAAAAGCTCCGTCCGGGCATAACCTCGAACATATCCTTAGCAGCCTTCATCTGCCCGTTACTTGCGTACCCATCAACCATAACACTCCAAGTAACCACATTTTTCAAAGACAAAGGAACCTGGTCAAAAAGACACCTAGCCATCTCAGTAGCTCCTACTTTAGCATACCCTGCAATCATTTCAATCCACGAAACCGCTGTCCGATCAGACATCTTTTCAAACAAGCATAACGCGGTCTCTGTTGCTCCGTCCCTCATATACGCACTTATAACCGCATTCCATGTGACAACATTCTTCACAGGCATTTCATCGAACACCTTGCGGGCATTAATCACATCACAGCATTTACCATACATGCTAACTGTTGATGTCCCCACCACTACATCAGAAGCCACTCCAGCTTTGATTGATTCACAATGCACAGCCTTTCCGTAATGAATCATGGAAAGAGAAGCACAGGCTTTAAGGATCAATGGGGCAATGGTGAGCATGCATAGCGGGTTACGGCGAATTTGGGTGTAAAGTAGAAGTGCTTCTTTGGGTGTGCCATTAGAGATGTGATATCGAATAGCAGCAGAATACGAGTTTGATGAGGGGATTGGTTGATTGATCATAGATGGTACAGTGCAATTTGAAATTCCCGATGAAGTTAAGCCACAAAACTTGGATTTTGGTACTAAAGTTGATACCACTGGAGCTAGCGAAGACCATGATTTTGATGCAACAACTATTCCAGAATTCCCACCGTTACAAATTGTTATGCTTATAGTTGGAACACGAGGAGATGTGCAACCATTTGTTGCCATCGGAAAACGTTTACAGGTTATATGTATACTTTTTTAAAACTGAAACCTCATGTTTCATGTTTATCAGCATTTGAGAAATGTTTTAAATTTGTATTGTCGTTTTCAGGAGTATGGTCATAGGGTGAGATTAGCAACTCACTCGAATTTCAAAGAGTTTGTCAAGGCTTCTGGGCTGGAGTTTTTCGCTCTAGGCGGTGATCCTAAAGTCCTTGCTGGCTGTAAGGACCCACACACCTGTGTTTATAAGGGCCGTTTGGATTTGTGTTTTAGTTCTGATTATTGCTATATGTAGGTAGCAATACTCAGTTATTAGTGTTTGGATCCACCGTTTCTGCCTTGTGATTATTTAGGGGTATTATAATCAGTTTTGTACCACCCTAACAAAAATGATTACGTAAGAGTATTGCAAAGTGACTTATTTACCCCTTCATTTAACTAATTTTGTGAGATTTTTCTTCCCATTGCACAAAGTTATCCTTTGTGTTCGTAAAATATCATTTTTGGTCTTATTAGGCGTGATTTATTAATATAATCAGAATCGGAATTTGTCAGATGCATACCATCTAATTCACCACTTAAAAGTGCTCATGATCTGCATTAAAAGTGCTCTCCTTGTTGGTTATCGTTGATAATTGAGGTCTATTTCTCTTAGTCAAATAACCTACTAGCAGACAAGTAGTTAAGTAGATGACGAGAACATATGAGAAACCTACCACAAGGACATTGTGTAAATAATCTTTTCATTTAACCAAGAGTAAATTGCCACCCGTCGAAACGGTACGGGTCCGAACCGTCTCGCGTCGAAACGGTTCGGCTAGAAACGGTTCGGGTCAAAACGGTTCGGTTCGATACGGTACGGGTTCGAAACGGTTCGCGTCGAAACGGTTCGGTTTGATACGGTACGGGTTCAAAACGGTTCGCGTCAAAACGGTTCGGTTCGATACGGTACGGGTCGAAACGGTTCGGTTCGAAACGGTACGGGTCGAAACGGTTCGTGCCGAAACATTTAATGATTTTTGGATTTTTTTTTTAGAATTTTTTTGATTTTTTTGAATTTTTATGATTTTTTAGAATTTTTTTTGATTTTTTAGATTTTTTTGAATTTTTTAGAATTTTTATGATTTTTTAGATTTTTTTTTATTTTTAGATTTTTTTGAATTTTTTGGAATTTTTTTGATTTTTTGGAATTTTTTTGATTTTTTGGAATTGGATCAAAATGACAACTGAAAACATTTTTTAAGGAAATCCTCAAAATACCCCTGGTTACAGATGGGGTTTATGGATGGAGTTAGGCAAAATGATCAAAATGGCAACAAAATGTAAAAGTCAGGGACCCAGATGCAAAAAAAAAAAACTATTTGGACTAAACTGTCAAATTTGGACAAAACTCAGGGACTAAAATGGCAATTTACTCTTCTAAAAAATGTATTAGCAACCCTAATCTTTTAAACCATTCCACAACACCCAAGTATAAAAAAAACAAAAAGTCTAAACACTTAAAAAATTTACCTTGCCCCATTATACAAATCCTCTTTTTATATACCTTTTACATTGTATAAATTTGTTCAAATAGTTAACATTTGTATAAAATCTGTTCTAATTAACTTAAAACGTTCAAAGTGTTAAGAAATAATTACAATGTGTGTCTTAAAGGTTAATGTTCCACTTATAGCATTTGTATGTTAAAAAAGTTATATTTTTTGTTACAAAAAACTTAAGTTTTTTTCATTTGAATGCTCACTGCAAGCTTAACATTTTTTAAAAGTTACAAATAAATATTATATGTTATACTAAGCTTTATGCCACTAGACTAAGCAGTCAAATATTCCAACTATACTAATAAAAATGCACACCTTTGTTAACAGATTCATAAATATAGCAAATTTAAAAGTAAGCCCCATAAAACATTATCTCTGTCATTGCAATCCAACATACTAGCTAAGAAAGTATAACTACCAACTAAAAAAAGGCAAAGAAATGCTTACATAAACATGGATAAGTCCATCCTTCGATTAAAAAACCGATGCCACCAGTAGAGCGCACCATAACCATGCTGAATTTTCCATATAACTTCTGAAATTAAACACAACTCTTAAAAAAACTATTTAAATATATTATAAAATCACTGATGTTATAATACAAACCAAATAATAGATGATAAATTACCTTGAAAATTTTAGAACTCTCTACATGTTCGAAAAGGTCGTTTTTCTCCTTAAATACGTGAGTTTAGTTCCTCCAGTATTGCTAAATTTGCCTCGACTGGCCGGTGGTAGATCTATGGGATTGGATTATGGCGACGATAGGTATAGGATGAGAAGATGACGATTTGATTTCCGATGAGGTGTCTGGGGTTCTGAATAGGCGGAGGCTATGAGGTTTTGTTGGCTTAGGGCAAAGTATATGAGATTCCTTATAAGAAAAGGGGTGCATAATTTCTTAGGGTTTCTCTACCACACCTAACTTATATATAGCAGCACCAAGCCCATATAGCAGCCCAACTTATTTGTGTGTATATATGAATTATGAGCCCACTTGACCATAAATATATAATATAAACAATACGTAACACTGCCCAACTCATTTCTACTATTGATAATAAAAACAATGTCAAATCCTTCTAGTGAACCAGTTTACTCTAAAATAAATAAAGGTTAATATATAAAGGTGTAAATCACACACTTTACTCTAAAATAAATATTAGAAATACTTAAATAATTTATATTTTAATAGCTGCTAGCATATTTGGAAAATTGAAGATTTTCCTCTCTTCTCAAATTATTGGTTTTAATATTTCATTCATACTTTACATGATTATAAGTGATCTTGGTTTTTTACTTGGGTTTTTTAGTATTATTTTATAATATATGTATTTTTTTGTTTTTATGTTAGTTCCATAAACGCGGTTATGGCCGTGATTCCGTATACGCTAAAATTGTTTGAGATTATTGCAAGACTTCCTGCGAAGGTTGTTTTTGGGATAGATTTAGAAGTATTAAGTAACATGAGGTTGCCTCGGTCGACGATGCGAAAAATACACCAACTTTGACAAATGGGCACCATGCATCAAGTGAACAAGTCGAAAAGAGATCGCATTTGAGGTTAAAGAGGACGATCCAAAAGCCAAAAAAATTGAGTCAGTAAACCATGTTTGAATGTTATTACACTTTAGCCCAGTGTTGCCTACCGTTTACTTTTGCATTACAATGACACCATTTCATGTTTTATCACTCTATTACTTTTATTTTATATTGTTTTGTGGTTGTACACTGTTCAGGTTCGTTTTCCTTTTATAAATTAAAAATGGTGTTTTTGTTTATAATGTTGTTTAGACTTGTGTCCACTTAATGTGGGTGTTTGGGATTGCTTATTTTGAGCTCCTTTTAAGTTTTTGACTTCTTAAAAGTTAATAGGTCATTTTTGTAGTGTTTGGATGATGTGTTTTGAGAATAAGTTTTAGTGGTTTGAAAAGAAGAAAAGGAAAAGTTAGATGGTTGCAACCTTTTCAAAAAAGGATATTGAAAAGAAGAAAAGGAGAAGCGTTCCCGAACACCCTCAATATACATTATCTTTGTTTGTTACGTTGTTAGCGTAAGCCGTCCAACGGGCGGGTATTAAACTAGTTTATGTGGACCCAGGCCAGAACCCACTTCATCTTCCCCATTTTTCCCTACTATCTCCACCTTCCACCACTACCAACCACCGTCATCCCTCCTTTCTTTTATTCCTAACTAAATTCAATCAAAACACAAAATGCTGACCCCTCCAACCCCACCCAACGGCCTCTTCGTCTGTGGGTATTGTTGTTTAGGCCAAGAAAACCTTGAGTTGGTCCAAAATAATCGAAATTTGTTGTTGGGTATTCACCAATTGATTGTAAAACGAAATGGGTATTTTTCTTTCTGACAATTTAAGAAGAATCTGCTCTCTTCTTGATGAAAGATAGGTAAAATTTATTTGGTGGATATTATTTTCGTTGTGCAGAGACATACATGATCTTTATAGGAAGCAGATACCAAAGTATTTTTTTTGAAAACTTGACAAGTTTGATTTTTAAAAAGATTGGTCAAAGTACAAAGAGGAAATGGAAAAAAGAAGCACATCTAATGGCGGTCACTTTGAAATTGTTTTGTCTTATTTGTTCTGGAACGTCGCCCTACAAAACAGAGTGAATTGCAGATACACTCCTTTGACTATTATTGCTTGAATCATATTCGAAATGGCCATTGGTGGGGTTGAAGGGGTTATTCTTTTGTGAATTGATTGAATGGTTTTTTTTAGGAATAAAAGAAAGGAGTGGATGACAGTGGTTAGTGGTGGTGAAAGGTGGAGATGGTGGTGGTAATGAAGAGTGGGGAAGATGAAGTGGGTGGGCTCGGGTGGGTTGTGGTCTCACATAAATTATATTTCTTTTTGACTTTTTTGGTATAAATTTGACAATAAGGATATATTGGTTATTTCACACCCACTTAACACCAAAAATTAACCTCCATCTGATTCAGGAACTATCCGAGAAAGAATGTACAAAAGTTGAGGACTATAGCTGTAATTTTAGAAATGTAGGGACTATAGGTGAAAATGGAGCAAACCACATGGACTATCCGGGCATTTTTCTCTTTGTCAAATGAAGATGCTTCGGTAGTCGTTAACTCTATAGTTTGGATAACTGAAGAAAACAGTGAAACATGAGTAATTGGTGGTTCCAGAAACAAGCGAGATGGGAGGTAGCGGTGTGCAAAATTACCACTATCCAAAAATCCGATCTGAAATATCCTATATCCGAAAATTCGGATATCCGAATTTTCGGATTCGAATTCGAATAATGATTTTAAAAATTTTCGAATATTCGAAAAATATCTGATATATCTGAAATATCCTAAAACTTATATTGGGATATCCGAAACTATCCGAAATATCCGGTTCCGAATATAAAAAAATAATACAAAATAAAAATTAAATAAAAAAATTGGATATTCGGATATCCGATTCACTATCTGATCACGAGTAATCACACCTTTAAAAAAAGAGTTAATTGCCATAAGCGATGATACACATTTATACAAAGCATGATGATCAGATTTTTTTGGTTTGAATATAATATATAAATGGAAATAAATAATCAGATATACATTTTTATATAACATATAAAATGATAAAGCCAAAAGACCAAAATACCCCTATTTATAAATGTAAAATTTCAAACATACCTCTCATTAAACGGTGTTTTTTTAAACTAAGTTAGTCATTTAGATAAAAATAACAAAAAATACCAGA
The DNA here is from genome assembly GCA_030545235.1 of Helianthus tuberosus. Lineage (NCBI taxonomy): Eukaryota > Viridiplantae > Streptophyta > Magnoliopsida > Asterales > Asteraceae > Helianthus > Helianthus tuberosus. Next base: position 93,432,529 of record CM060397.1, on the reverse strand, counting down.
CGTAAAGGGTAAAATGATACAAAAAGATCATTTTAGACGAAAATAACAAACGTTCCCAAACACGATGGACGATTTTGTCCATTTATATATGATAAAAAAGAAACAGAATGAACAGTGGATTTATTATTAAATTAATATTATAATTAGATTATTAAATTAATATTAGAATTAGATTAGAATTCTTTAAAATTAGTAACATGATTAAGAGATGAGCAAATGGTATCGGGTATAGGTACCAGTCTCAAATTTACCAAACCGGTGTATTTTTGGTACCAGTTCCGCACAGGTATTCACCGGTTTTTACCCTCAAATACCGGTGCCGTACCAATACCGACCTGTACCGAACCGTGCCATACTAGGTATATTCGGTACCGGTATCCACTTTTGGGGATTTCGGTACCAGTATTTTCGGTACCGGTTGGTAACGAGCTCATCAAATCCTGTAGCAACGCAGCAATGCAAGTAACTGCACCGTTTAGATTACCTTTCATACACACAGTAAGTAAACTGTATTTCGTTTGAATGAGGTTTTATATACACAATAACTTATTTTGCTTTCTTTTTTGTCTTTTTCTGTAATGAATGAATTGTAGCATGTAAAATTAACTTGGATATTTAGAATCAGTGGCGGAGCTAGACCTTAAAACCAGGGGTATCCCAAAAAAAATACGGTGTATTCATACAATAATAAAAAACGATAATAAGTACAATAATAAAAAAATAATACCTAATAGATTTGCCATCTTCTTTTTCTCATAGCTTGAAATCGTTCCATCACGTCGTCGTCTTTTACTTTATCAAAAGTTTCTTTTTCGATCGCACAAACCAAAGCATTGTTCAAATGAATCAATGAATCAATGAAACTTGGATACCTTGAATCAATGAAACTTGGATACCTTGAAATTTTACATTATCAATATTCAAGAGTTTCTTTTTCGTCGTCTTTTCCCTTTCTTGTTTTACTACTTAACAGAGGTATTCTCCTCTTGTGGAATGTACCCCTTTCCAATGAATCAATGAAACTTGGATACCTTGAAATTTTACATTATCAATATTCAAGAATTTCAAGGAATTAAGGGCCAAGAAGCCGAAAACTCACAACGAAACGCAGGGACGAATCTGATATCAACGAAACGCAGGTTCGAGTTCAAGGCTTCAGGGACGAATCGGGACGATGTTTCTGACCTGTTGAATCGTTGATGATGGGAATCGCAGGGAAGAGGACGCTCAACTCAATTGCCGACGTTTGGTTTCTCAGTTTCTATATTTTTTTTTCAATTGCCGCCCAGAGTCCCACACCATCACATGATAACTGGGCCTGTTTCAATTAAAATTGATTTGGGTTTGGGCTGTTGAATGGTTGATGATGGACTCAGGCTGGTTTATCATATCATTTTGCAATCTTAATAATCTCCAACTTTTCGATTTACAGAATGATTATACTTCAAAATTTAACTTTTAAACTTTATAAAAAGAATTAGATTTTACTAAAAAAAAGTATCATATTTTTTGGTTAGGGGTATCCTCGTATTTTTTTAGGGGTATCCTTTATATAAAATCGAAAAAAAAAAACAAAAAATCAACACTGCGAACACGACTTTGAGCCGTAGCCCGTGCTACGACTGGTTCTTAGCTGTCTCCGCCCCTGTTTAGAATATTGATGAGCAAATCGTATCAAATCCTGTAAACGAACCGGTATCGTATCGGTACCAAATTTACTATACCAAATCATTTTCAGTACCAATTTGGTACCCACCTGTCACACCCCGAATTTCCACGTGTCACCGGTGGGCCCGGTGGGGGAGTATCGTGACGTGGTTGGCAACATAATAGTCAAGCAACACAATATTTAAATGCACAGCGGAAGCAAAGTATAGATTCATTTCAACCAAACAATATTGTAATATTAAGTATCACAAGTAGTCGAATATAAATCCACAGGTAGATCAAAATAAAAAGGAAACAATGTTCAACAGTCTATGACATCCAAGCTTGCGAGACTTATTGTGGATGCTAGGAGAAAAGCCAGCCTATTACGCGTAGTACCTGCACTTAACCTTTTTGAGAAAATACGTCAGTTTACACTGGTAAATACAATCAACCGACTCATTTTGAAAAGAGTTTAAGAAAATGCATTTAAGGCACAAGGCACAAATAATATTTTTATAACTTGGGATAATTATTTGAATATAATACTCGTAAAAGATTTACATGTTTCTTATGTGTTCAGTAGCCCGGTTCGTGCCGGGTTAAAGATCAATGGACACACCACATTATGTAAGTGAGACACTGACAGGTGTACGCCTACACCTGTGTGCTAAGGTCGTGGCCATTTCGTAAAATGATGCCAGGGATATCCGGGACATGGTCATTAACCCCCCAAAGGCTTTAAGCAACAAAACAATTTAAACGGTCATCTCGATAATACTTAACCCCCAAAACGATTAAGGTCGAAATGCCCGACCAAGCGGTATTTTATATACCGTACCCCAAGCCCGTATAAGGGAAAATAAGTTAAAAGTATTTACCTGAGCAAGTATAAATCAAATCAGCGAGTGCAAGTATCTTTTACCGGTTCCCCTAATCTGGAACGAAGGTTTATAATAACCTATTAGAATCCTAACGGGTCTTTGATTAAGCTTAAGCTTAGACCGGTTAGTTTTAAAGATACGGTTCGTACGCACGATTAAGCGAAGACCGGATAGAATGTGATTTAGACCTGACAAGTTTGAAGACTTGCTTAATATGGGTATATTACACACATTCTGGATTTTGAGAATAAACCGATAAGGTTTGACCCGTTTCGGCTAATTTATGTAAACTAGTTACATAAACCGAACCGAACGCGTATGAAGCGTAACGGTTAATCCATAAGAGTCCTAAACAGGTTTCCTAAGTTAAAATGCCTTAAATATGTTGTGATATCAGTATGATACCTTCCATTATGCCCAAAACGAGTTTAATCTCAAATTAAGCCCCGTAGGGGTATTTTGGTCATTTTAAAGATTATAAAAGGGATTAGTTTATCTTCTGTGATCCGGGTCTGATTAAATCAGTAAAATAATTTATTTTAACAGGTTATAACATTTGGTGATAAGTCTTATAAGTCAAAATAGTTTTAAACCCAAACTATGCGTATAATACGCGTATAAAGCCGTTTTAAGCGACGTACGGTTTAAAATAGGATTCTGAATTTTCTGATCAGTTAAACAGGTTCAAAACACTACATTTATTATTTAAAATCAGTAGCAATTGGATTGGCATCAAAAGGATTTGTAAAACTCATTTTATGGCCAAAAAGGGCATATTCGGTATTTACCGAATTAAGGCACTAATCCTAGCTTATGATCAGTTTAAAAATAATTAAAAATCTTCAAAATTCCCAAAATATTATATTACATCAGTGGGTAAAAGGTTTGGTGTCAAAAATTGGGTTTAGATAGGCTTTACGCTAATGACGCCGTTTAATTACTAAGAAACGTTATAATTACGTCATTAAGCATAACTCCTAATCTAGACCTCCAACTGATGTGAAAATTTAGGAACATGTTTAAATATCAGTAACTAAGATTATTGTACTTTCATATCTTCAAAAATCTCGTTTTATGATCATAAGGGCAATATGGTCAACATTTGGCAATTTAACGGAAACATCGGACAATCGAGGTTTCAAGTGGTATAAACGCAGAGGGTTATACACACATGTAACTAGGCCCTAATGGAACTTTAAGGCATGTCTAAACCTATCAAAACCGGGTCAGAATCGAGGTCAAAGCAAAAGTCAAACTTTTGCGTCTTTCGGTTCCGAATCGGTTCAAAACAGAAAGTTGTCGAATCAAACTAGCTTAGACAAGTTTTTATACTTATTACCAAGTTATATGAATGATAAAACAGGTTACACGCCATCTATAATGCTAATTACACGATTAATGATTCTGTTGACTTTTTCGGAAAACGTTTGACTCGACAAACGACATAGTTAGGATTAGAATCAGTAGGTGCCCTTTTAAGGGTTAATTGCCCACATAATTACCAACTTATAACAACTTTCATTTCGACAAAACCCTGGACCGTTTGTGTTTTATCGCTAAGTCAAACCGTAGTTACGACGGTTTGACTTCTAGGCTATAAACTAAGCATAACTTAATTTAGAAGGGTCAAGGGTACTTACACGTGTCTAATGGATGATTAGGAAGCTTGAGAATGATCCTTATGCTCCAGAAGTTGATCAGATGATGAATGGAAGAATGTTTGCAACTTATGAACTTTATATAGTGGATGAAATGATTTGTAAACAATGACAATTCACTCTACCAATGTTCATTGATCATCAACATGTGTCCTAGGGGCTATAAATCATGTAGGGGCACTGACAAATGCAGATAAGATCAACATAAGTCGGTTAGCAGCCCAAAACAGCCATCTGTCCATCTTTCTGTCGCTGGGCAACGCTTGCGCACCGTAAGGGTTTAAGCCTTGCGGTGCGCAAGACTTCTTACGGACCGTAAGGTCCATAGTGTTGCGGTGCGCAAGCTTGACATCAGGCTGCCCATTTTTGCAAATTTGGTTCCTGGTCCTTCCAAACATCGCTTTCGCACTATTCTTTGCATTCTAAGCCCTTATAATTTATATTTAGGGGCTTTAATACTTATACCACTTTTGTCAAGTCCCCGGGTAACTTTGTGATCACCCGGAAAGCCCTAAATTTCAACGTTGACAATTCTAACCCTTGCACACGAATTTTATCATAACTTTCTCATACGTTAACGAAACTTTGTGAAATTTTTATGGTGCATTCTCGTGAGCATAATTTATCGTTACAAGGCTTCGGGTTTGTTAAAAGGTCACTTAGAGGTATAACTTAACATGTTGACACATTTAACCCCTGTAGTTTATAATCTCCCACATTCTTTCACAATTCGCTTCGTATGATCCATGATCCATTCGTTTAAGGTTATAAACATCATGTAGGGTTATTGTAAAGTATATTTATTCATTGTTGACACTTTGAACCCTTATATTTACATAGTTTCATTGTTTGTCAACTTCAGTCCTTTTAGAACATTATTTCACACGTTCAAACATTATGACACGTGTTAACACATTATAGGACGTGAATTTTCGAGGTGTTACACCACCTTTTGGCGTTTTCAGAATCGTTACTTTCGGTTCGACACCGGTCTAGCACCATACCTGTATTTATTGATTTTTACCTTCAAATACCATACCGTATTGTACCGAGCATTTTCGATGCCGGTACCTAATTTCGATGATTTTCTGGATCGGTACTTTCACTGCCGTTACCGGTACCGAGCTCATCCATATTTTAACGTGTTAGCACCGTAATAACTGAACTGAAAACAACCGAATTTCCAACGTATAGGACGTGTGAGTCCTATTATTATATATTAGGTTATTTAAAATCGTTTTTTTATGACGGGGTGACTATCCTTACCATGTCATTTTATTTATGTTTTGATATTCGGTATCTGTTTGCCGTTGCTGACACGCCTTTTGTAGTCATTGGGTCCCGCCGCAACGCGCGGACGGAAAATAACTAGTTAACTCAAAAGGTAAAAAAGATAGCCGTAGTGGGCAAGTCATTCCCCTTTCCAACACCTGTCTTTCAATTTCAACCATATTCCTTTCTTCCTTCGTTCACCGCTAACCAAACCCCCCCCTCCCTCCCTCTTTTCTTTCAACTTCTAACTCACGCCACTCCAACTCGTAATCGCCATGAATTCAAACCCTAACAGTGGCGATCATCAGAACTCATCTCCTATTCTCACTTCAGGTTCCGATGTTGAGATTACCTCTGCAGACGAACCACAACATCATTCCGGCCTATCTTCAGGTTATTCTTCTTATTATTATTGTTATTCATGATACATATATATATACACGTTAACTGTGATTATTATTCTTATGATTATGTACCGAATTGTTACTTTTGAACTGATTAAAAGTTAGGGCAAATCCATACATGACATGATCAATCAACTCAACTGCTTAACATTACTTGTAGTTAACTAACTTATGTGCATTGTTTTCGTAACCCGATTTGCATTGAAATGGCCGCCTTACTGGTAGGACCACTTGGATTGGATTATTATCCAAACTGGATGATGTCATAAACATATAAATTTAAAATAAAATATAGAGTTAAATTCCATTTTAGGCCTGTGGTTTGGGTCATTTTGCCAGTTTAGTTCAAAGGTTTCATTTTTCTCCGGTGGGTCCAAAAAGGTTTCACCGTTGTCATTTTAGTCCACTAGGTTAACTTTATCCATTTTTTTCTGTTAACCAGAAGGGCAATTCGGTCATTTTATATGTAATTCTGTTAACTAGAAAGGCAATTTGGCCATATAAAATGACCGAATCGCCCTTCTCGTTAACAGAAATAATGGATGAAGTTGACCCAGTGGACTAAAATGGCAACAGTGAAACCTTTTTGGACCCACAGGAGAAAAATGAAACCTTTGAACTAAACTGTCAAAATGGCCCAAACCACAGGGACTAAAATGACATTTAACTCTAAAATTTAACAATACGTTATTTTTTTATGTGAATTTGAAATATTAATAAAGTATGAAGCCTTAAATATAGAATTTAAAGTAAAAATATCTTAGTAAATGGTATTATGGAAGGGCGAAAAAGAAAATTGAAATCCGGTACTACCAGCCAGTCCGCCGGTTTGTTTAAACATTGGTTCCTGATGCCAGTCCGGTCCAATTCTAAAAACATTGGTTATATGTCATATCAAGAAATTTGTCAAAGTAATTTTGTTCTATCTGTTAACTTATCAATTGACAGCTTCCAAATGATATGTACTCAGAGTCTGTTGATATAAGTTTTCAAAATGTGAAGCCTGAGAGAAATAAAGAGTACAAAATCCATGGCTTACTGGGAGCTAAGTTTTTTGACACGAAAGTTCCTGCCAGAAAGAAGGTTTTCACTTCTCTTTAGTCACATCTGATTTTCTATATGTTGTGGCCTCTTCCTTAAATTATTAAATTATATAATTTAGCTAGATCAAAAGTCTATTGTTATATCATACCATCTCGTATTGTTCGATATATTGTAATGATGATATTGTTTTCATGATCATATATAACGCATTGGTATTTTATATATACATTTAAGAAACAAACAAGAAGGTGTTTGTGGGTCAACACAATCTGACCTGTCCCATATCGAGCAGACTAAAAATGGCCCGCTTCAACTTGTTTTGATGTATTATCTTGCCTTGTCTAATAGTAGTGATGCATGCAATTTCTGCAGCTTAAGTGGTTGAATCGGCTAGCTAGTGTTCAAACTGACGGTACAGTGCAATTTGAAATTCCCGATGAAGTTAAGCCACAAAACTTGGATTTTGGTACTAAAGTTGATACCACTGGAGCTAGCGAAGACCATGATTTTGATGCAACAACTATTCCAGAATTCCCACCGTTACAAATTGTTATGCTTATAGTTGGAACACGAGGAGATGTGCAACCATTTGTTGCCATCGGAAAACGTTTACAGGTTATATGTATACTTTTTTAAAACTGAAACCTCATGTTTCATGTTTATCAGCATTTGAGAAATGTTTTAAATTTGTATTGTCGTTTTCAGGAGTATGGTCATAGGGTGAGATTAGCAACTCACTCGAATTTCAAAGAGTTTGTCAAGGCTTCTGGGCTGGAGTTTTTCGCTCTAGGCGGTGATCCTAAAGTCCTTGCTGGCTGTAAGGACCCACACACCTGTGTTTATAAGGGCCGTTTGGATTTGTGTTTTAGTTCTGATTATTGCTATATGTAGGTAGCAATACTCAGTTATTAGTGTTTGGATCCACCGTTTCTGCCTTGTGATTATTTAGGGGTATTATAATCAGTTTTGTACCACCCTAACAAAAATGATTACGTAAGAGTATTGCAAAGTGACTTATTTACCCCTTCATTTAACTAATTTTGTGAGATTTTTCTTCCCATTGCACAAAGTTATCCTTTGTGTTCGTAAAATATCATTTTTGGTCTTATTAGGCGTGATTTATTAATATAATCAGAATCGGAATTTGTCAGATGCATACCATCTAATTCACCACTTAATACAGCTTCAAACAGCTAAAGAAATCCTTTTACCACTCGTCCTATTATAGTTGATTATATGATTCTAACTATCCAATATCACATAACTACTTTCAATACAAGCATCCAAACGCTGTGTTTATTACTTGTAATGATGAGGTAACTTGTATCTATATGTATCTGTTTGTGTAGATATGGTGAAGAACAAAGGGTTTTTGCCATCAGAACCTTCAGAAATACCTATTCAGCGAAGTCAAATAAAGGATATTGTATTTTCTTTGCTTCCTGCTTGCACTAATGCTGATCCGGATACACATGTCCCGTTCAATGTAGATGCTATAATTGCTAACCCACCTGCATATGGTAGGACCCTTGTTTGTTATAACTTTTAACTCGTTTAGTTACCGCTTTAAATTTGAAGTTCCTGATTTGTTGATCTCTAGTGTGCCTAAAACAGTATGACCTTAAGCATACGGGTTGATAGAAGTGTATTTTGTTTTGCTCATTATACGAGACACGATGCTTAAAGTAATTTATTTGGGTAAATTGCAGAAAGGAACCTTGATGTATACGCTACACTGGCGTGCAATAGAAACTCTAAATTTTTTTAAATGTAATCCTTTTTTATTCAGTAAAATTTCAATCTATTGACATGGATTTATACTTGCTCAGGTCATACTCATGTTGCAGAGGCACTTAAAGTTCCACTACACATCTTTTTTACTATGCCATGGACGTATGTATCCTCTATAGCTTCTTTTCGTTTTATGCGTGCACCACTTTTACTAATGTTTGCTCTATGCTTGTTCAGGCCTACAAGTGAATTCCCGCATCCTCTTTCACGGGTTAGGCAACCTGTTGCAAATAGAGTAAGTATCTTTATTGTTCCAGTTTCAACTATATACTTATTATCAGTATATTGTTGACACCATCCTCGCGACTTGTTGCAGCTGTCGTATCAGATAGTTGATGCATTAATTTGGATGGGGATGCGAGATATAATTAACGAGTTTAGAAAGAAAAGGCTGAAGCTAAGACCCGTGACATATTTAAGTAATTCAAATAATTCTCCCCATGATTTGCCGTATGGATATATTTGGAGTCCACATCTTGTCCCCAAACCAAAAGGTCCGTTTAAATTTATACGTTAACCAACAGGTTATAGGTGATGTATGACGTAGATATTGCTACAAAAAATATTTTTACTATCCTCTTATAAGCTTTTGAAGTAAACGATGCGGGTCTGTTCGTTTATGCACTTGGTTAAGGGGTGACAGTTTCGACCCATTTACTTATGAATGGACCGATTGGGGTTATGTTTTATCCCTAACAATGGGTGTTATAAAAAGAAGTAGCTTAAATGATAACGGTTCAAACAGGTTTGATGTCACCTGAAGTGTATTTTTAATGCATCAAACCTCCAAAATCATTTGATGAAACCTCTTGATATTGATGTTAGCGGACCACATAGTTCTTAAAAAACCATAGAATGTAGAAAAAAAACACAAAAATGGTTTCAGTAAAGCCTATGCATTCTTATGGTATATACTAATGTTCTGTAATCTTGATTTATTATAGATTGGGGTCCGCAAATTGATGTGGTAGGTTTCTGTTTCTTAGACCTTGCATCAAGTTATGTACCTCCAGATTCACTAGTGGAATGGCTTCAAAAGGGTGAAAAGCCCATCTACATTGGATTTGGTAGCCTTGTGAGTTATTTTCCTTTTTGATAATGGCATATCCTGTAAATAGTGCAACCATGGAGAAGCAGTTTTCTCCATGCCGAACTCGAAACAACACACATTGACTTGTCAACTCTGAAATTTCATTCTTTAAAACTGTGAATCTTTTAAAGTAAGCAAGAAATGACCAAATATAGTATACAACAAAGGGGAGCTGTTAAATGTAAAGCTAAAATTATAGTCCACATATAACAAAATGACCCGTTTCTACACGTACTAACTTATTCTGATTGATGAGTCAGCCTGTTCAAGACCCAGACGGAATGACAGAGATAATAGTTAAAGCCTTGGAAAGTACTAAACAGCGGGGTATCATTAACAAAGGCTGGGGTGGCTTGGGAAACCGTAAGATGTTAATATTTTTTTTTTTATTTTCTACACGCCATATGCTTTAATCTCCAAGTGTATTGATTATTTTATATTACAGTGGCAAAGTCAAAAGATTTTGTCTACTTGCTGGATAGTGTTCCACATGATTGGCTATTTCTGCAGTGCTCTGCTGTGGTAATACATGTTTACTCAACGTATAAGTTTTACTGTTAACAAATACATGCATTATTTAATAATCTATATCTGTGAAGACTGAATAGAAACCATTTCAGAGGTTGTATGGACTTGTGGTGATGTTCAACCAATTTGACCCGTTTCCCTTTTAGAAAATATTTTATTTGACCGGTTTAATACAACCTAAATTGATCCAGTCTTAAATAAATGGATCGAAATTGCCACGTCCAACGGAAACTAGTGTTTTCTCAAACAGCAATGATAACTTTCAAAACAAGAGCATGTAAAGGCTTTTTTATGTTCAAAAAAGTAAAGATGCAACTTCAATCTCATGACAAATGTACAAAACTAAAGTAATATGTAATTTGAACTAAAGATCAACAGACTTCTGCTTTCAATTGGAGACCACTTTTACTAGCAACTAAAGCACTTCATTTCTCACTTTTGCAGGTTCATCATGGTGGTGCTGGAACAACTGCTGCTGGTCTTAAAGCTGCGGTAAACTTTGCTGTCTAGTGACTTATAAGCACTTCTTTTATTTCTGGGCCTATTACTGGATTTGTTTGTATTATCTTTTTCAATATTTGGGATTCAGTTTTTCAATGATCTTGAACAAATTTCAGTGTCCGACGACTGTTGTTCCTTTCTTTGGGGACCAACCATTTTGGGGGAGGCAAGTGCATGCTAGGGGAGTGGGCCCCCCTCCGATTCCGGTTGAGGAGTTCTCACTAAAGAAATTGATTTCTGCAATACACTTCATGTTACAACCAGAAGTAAGTTCATATAACTTCAACGTGTTAGATATGATTACATAACTATAGTATTACAATAATGATTTGAAATTTTTATAAAGAAATTTAGAAAGTTCTATGCCTTTGAATTATACTTGGGATTTCCATATGTGTGACCCACTAGGCCCCATTTGACCCGTTAGATAAAACATAACCCAAATCATTCAATTGTATGTAAACGGGTCAAAATCAATCATGGCATTTAAACTGAAGAAAACGTAACAGTCGTATAAATGAAACAAGTAATGTAGTAGCCGTAATTATGATGACTTTTCATATGCCTGACCCGCTAGAGTCTAGACCCCATTTGACCCGTTAGAGTGGAAGCATAACCCAAATCATTTCATTGTATATAAACGGGTCAAGATTAATCATGGGATTAAACTCAACAAATCGTTGTAGTTGTTTAAATGAAACAGTTAATGTAATATACGTATATTTAGATCGACTTTCCCATTTGACCCGCTAGACCAGTTGTTTAAATGAAACAGTTAATGTAATATACGTATATTTAGATCGACTTTCCCATTTGACCCGCTAGACCGTTTGACCAGTTAGAGATAAACCATAACCCAAATCATTCCATTATATATAAATGGGTCAACATTAGTAATGGTATTCAAACTCAAGGAGTCGTAATCATATATGTGAAACAATCAATGTAATCTTGGTGATGCAGGTGAAAATAAGTGCCACCGAATTGGCAAATGCCTTGGCTGATGAAGATGGCGTTAAAGGTGCAGTGGATGCCTTCGATAAGCATTTTGGTCGCTGGAAAGCCAAAACCGAGGCTGCTAAGCTGGCTCGACCACCCACCCACTTTTCAATGAGACGGTGTCTGGGCTGCACTTGATATTCAGGTCTCATTCCTTATGTGAAAAGTGTTCATACCAAACTTTACTAACATGTAAATTTTCTTCCTCTTTTTATGTCAAGTGTTTCTTGTTTTTCGATACGCTTGTTAAAAGAGTTAAGAGACGGGTTTGTCCTTTTTTTGTAACATTTTGTTCGTTTAGGGAATTAAACATACTTGAAGAGAATTTGATGCACTCTCAGTCAAAGATCAGAATTTCAAAATGTTATGAAACATATGGTGTGTTTGGTTCGCATGATTCAATGAACTTAGAACTGAATTTCAATTCTTAACGTGTTTCTTTTGTAGAACTCATGCCATCATTAACATATTTAGTTACATTTCTCTTGAATTAGCAATTACACATTTGTATCTTGATGCTTGTCTCCAGGCAGGGATTGAAATCGAACCCGAACTCGATGGGTAAACCCAAAACATTTGGGACATGTATCTAGATATGGGGTTAAAAAAAATTTGCGGGTATGGTACTAGGTGATACCTGACCCGATTAACCGAAATCATATACTCGTTTACCCGAACTACATACCCAAAACATATACCAGAAAAAAATTATTTACCTCTACCAAAGTCTAGTAACGGTTCATTCTATTCGTTTCATTATGTGAAAAAAGTTTTTATTTTTATTTTTATAAAATATGTATTTGATAATACTATTTATATATTTTTTATTTATTAAGTATGAGTTTATATCATCATCAAAATTTACATGATTCAAATATTTCAAACTTTTTATAGGGCTGATAATATGTACGTAATTTATCATATTTTAATAAACTGGGACAATTGCATATTTCCCCTTAAAAAACTGCTTAATTGCGTACTTACCCAACTTAAAATTAAAATTGCATATATCCCTTCCTTAACTAATAAAATAGCAAATTTACCCATTTTGATTTATTTCATTAAAAACAAGTTATATAATGACTTTTTACCCTTATTTTTACTAAAACTTAAAAAAATACATATTTATTCATTTTTACTAGTTTTTGTAGATTTGTACTAGTTTAGCGGTTTATTTCAGTGTTTAAGTTTTAGTAAAACTATAAAAAATGAATAAATATGTATTTTTTTTAAAGAATTGTTAAAAATCCACAAAGACTAGTAAAAATGAATAAATTTGTATTTTTTTAAGTTTTACTAAAAATAAGGGTAAAAAGTTATTATATAACTTGTTTAATAAAATAAATCAAAATGAGTAAATCTGTAATTATATTAGGTAAGGAAAGGGGATATATATGCAATTTTAATAGTTAAGGAAGGGGATATTTGCAATTTTAATTTTAAGTTGGGTAAATACGCAATTAAGCAGTTTTTTAAGGGGAAATATGTAATTATCCCTAAAATTAATTGAAGAAATTGACATGTGTGTTGCATTTTAAGAGAGTCATGCAAATCCTAAAATTAGGAATTGACCACTCAAAGTTAATTACTATTCACTCAAAGTTGCTAATTGTGTTATAGATAATATAAAAAACAATAGTCATGCAAATCTAAAAACAATTAAAGAATGTTATCCACGAGCCGAGCTCAAGCTCGAAATTCGAAACTTACATATAAAGCTCGAAATATTAAACTTGGACCCGAACTCTATCTATAGAGAAAACCCTACATGCACAGAACAATTTCACTTGTATATTAATAGTTACAACAACTATCATAAACCTATATAGAAAAAGTGTGATAAAAGAGAAAAATATTTATAGCAATATAAAAGGTAAGTAAATTAATATGAAGATGAAGTATCATAAGAAAACAAAGCATAAAATAGTAATCATGTTTTGTAAATAATACAAGTATACAACTGGAACAAATAATATATACATAAAACTTAAAATATCATCTTAGAGGGCATCTAGTCAAATGGGTCGAAACAATCAGTTAAAAAAAAAAACTATCTCATATTCTCATACACTGTTTTATTCATCATCATCATACTCGATAAATCCCACCAATAGCAAATCTAAGGTAGGGTCTGAGGAGGGTAAGATGTAGACAACCTTACATCTACCCCGTAGGAATAGAGATACTTCTAGTGAGACCCTCGGCTAGATAGAAGTTTTGCATCATGCCTTGGACATAAAGACACATAACACTAAAGCAATCGGGACAAAAGCTGATTTAGTGCATGTACCCTCTTGTCTTTCGGCTATCAACGCCACCACATGATGCATGATTAACCGCCCCTCGCTTTTTAACGTTATTTTCACGAAATCAGTAAAATAACGTTAAAATTAGTGCACTTTAACTTTTTCCTCCATAGGGTCCACACATATATACATTATATGCGCACACCTCAACCGGGGCGTTCATACACTGTTTTATTAAAAGTATTAAAATTATCATTGTAATTATATTCTGTTTTAAAGCATAACTAATAAATAATAACTAATGATTAACAATCCATATAAAATTTAGAAAAACATAAAAAGGACTGTGCAGAACAATCAAACTTGACCCAACCCATTCAACCTTTACCAAAAATGGTAGTGTCAATCTGAACCCGTTTTGGACCATCATTCAACCTGCACATCTTGACACAACCCATTCAACCTATGCTAAAAATGATCATTTTAACTCGAACTCCACTTTAACCTTATTATCCAACCTACCAATCTTGACCCAATTCATTCAGCCTATATTATAAAGAATAGTTTTAACATGAACCGTTTTGGCCCATTATCCATCTTGACCACCACATTCAACCTATATCATTTTAACCCGAACCCGTTTTGACCCATTACCCAATATGTTGACTTTCCACCTCGAACAAAAGCAGCATCAAAAGGAGACCCGGATCCAATCGGCTAAACTTCAGGTGGTGTTGAGGGTGACTGAACTATGCCCGATTGTCTTCACAACCCTTTTACTGGACATTGCAATCCTTAAACTTTCAGCCTTTTCCCATCTGTCAGAAGCAGCATATATATTTGACATAAGCACATAACAAGAACTATCACAAGAATCTTGCAGTTTAATTCTTTCAAGCACGCGGTTAGCCATGATCAAGTCAGAGTGAACTCTGCATGCTCCAAGGAGAGCCCCCCATATCGTGTCATTTGGTCTCATCGGCATCTTTGTTACTATTCGATACGCTTCTACTAACCTCCCTGCCCTTCCTAAAAGGTCAATTAAACAACCGTAATGCTTGACATTAGCCGATAAACCGTATTTCGCTAGCTTTTTGAAAGTTGTTAATCCATCTTCAACAAACCCTGCATGTGCACAAGCAGATAAAACCGAGAGAAAAGTGATTTCATTCGGATTCACACTAGACTTCTCCATTTTATTAAAGAACTCCAAAGCTTCCCGACAATAGCCATGGATGGAAAAGCCTGAGATCATAGCATTCCAACATGAATCATTCCTTTCGATTTCTGGCCCATTGTCAAATATTAATCGTGCACTGGTCAAATCGCCACATTTTGCATACATGTCAACTAAACCATTCAGAATGAACTGATTAACCTTGATTCTTTTCTGAATAATCATGCTATGAAGTTCTTTACCTGTTTCTAACAAACCCAATTGAGCACAAGCAGATAAAGCACTCGCAAACGAGACCTCATCCGGTTCAAACCCATCTGATTGCGTTTTCGCAAAAGCATCTAGAGCTTCCTTACAAAGACCATTTTGACAATAACCCGAAATCAAAGAGTTCCAATTCACCAAATTCCGAACCTTGATCCTATCAAAAATGGCTTTGCCTTCTTCCACATCCCCTTTCTTAAAATACCCTGAAACCATCGACGACCAAACATAAAAGCTCCGTCCGGGCATAACCTCGAACATATCCTTAGCAGCCTTCATCTGCCCGTTACTTGCGTACCCATCAACCATAACACTCCAAGTAACCACATTTTTCAAAGACAAAGGAACCTGGTCAAAAAGACACCTAGCCATCTCAGTAGCTCCTACTTTAGCATACCCTGCAATCATTTCAATCCACGAAACCGCTGTCCGATCAGACATCTTTTCAAACAAGCATAACGCGGTCTCTGTTGCTCCGTCCCTCATATACGCACTTATAACCGCATTCCATGTGACAACATTCTTCACAGGCATTTCATCGAACACCTTGCGGGCATTAATCACATCACAGCATTTACCATACATGCTAACTGTTGATGTCCCCACCACTACATCAGAAGCCACTCCAGCTTTGATTGATTCACAATGCACAGCCTTTCCGTAATGAATCATGGAAAGAGAAGCACAGGCTTTAAGGATCAATGGGGCAATGGTGAGCATGCATAGCGGGTTACGGCGAATTTGGGTGTAAAGTAGAAGTGCTTCTTTGGGTGTGCCATTAGAGATGTGATATCGAATAGCAGCAGAATACGAGTTTGATGAGGGGATTGGTTGATTGATCATAGATGGTACAGTGCAATTTGAAATTCCCGATGAAGTTAAGCCACAAAACTTGGATTTTGGTACTAAAGTTGATACCACTGGAGCTAGCGAAGACCATGATTTTGATGCAACAACTATTCCAGAATTCCCACCGTTACAAATTGTTATGCTTATAGTTGGAACACGAGGAGATGTGCAACCATTTGTTGCCATCGGAAAACGTTTACAGGTTATATGTATACTTTTTTAAAACTGAAACCTCATGTTTCATGTTTATCAGCATTTGAGAAATGTTTTAAATTTGTATTGTCGTTTTCAGGAGTATGGTCATAGGGTGAGATTAGCAACTCACTCGAATTTCAAAGAGTTTGTCAAGGCTTCTGGGCTGGAGTTTTTCGCTCTAGGCGGTGATCCTAAAGTCCTTGCTGGCTGTAAGGACCCACACACCTGTGTTTATAAGGGCCGTTTGGATTTGTGTTTTAGTTCTGATTATTGCTATATGTAGGTAGCAATACTCAGTTATTAGTGTTTGGATCCACCGTTTCTGCCTTGTGATTATTTAGGGGTATTATAATCAGTTTTGTACCACCCTAACAAAAATGATTACGTAAGAGTATTGCAAAGTGACTTATTTACCCCTTCATTTAACTAATTTTGTGAGATTTTTCTTCCCATTGCACAAAGTTATCCTTTGTGTTCGTAAAATATCATTTTTGGTCTTATTAGGCGTGATTTATTAATATAATCAGAATCGGAATTTGTCAGATGCATACCATCTAATTCACCACTTAAAAGTGCTCATGATCTGCATTAAAAGTGCTCTCCTTGTTGGTTATCGTTGATAATTGAGGTCTATTTCTCTTAGTCAAATAACCTACTAGCAGACAAGTAGTTAAGTAGATGACGAGAACATATGAGAAACCTACCACAAGGACATTGTGTAAATAATCTTTTCATTTAACCAAGAGTAAATTGCCACCCGTCGAAACGGTACGGGTCCGAACCGTCTCGCGTCGAAACGGTTCGGCTAGAAACGGTTCGGGTCAAAACGGTTCGGTTCGATACGGTACGGGTTCGAAACGGTTCGCGTCGAAACGGTTCGGTTTGATACGGTACGGGTTCAAAACGGTTCGCGTCAAAACGGTTCGGTTCGATACGGTACGGGTCGAAACGGTTCGGTTCGAAACGGTACGGGTCGAAACGGTTCGTGCCGAAACATTTAATGATTTTTGGATTTTTTTTTTAGAATTTTTTTGATTTTTTTGAATTTTTATGATTTTTTAGAATTTTTTTTGATTTTTTAGATTTTTTTGAATTTTTTAGAATTTTTATGATTTTTTAGATTTTTTTTTATTTTTAGATTTTTTTGAATTTTTTGGAATTTTTTTGATTTTTTGGAATTGGATCAAAATGACAACTGAAAACATTTTTTAAGGAAATCCTCAAAATACCCCTGGTTACAGATGGGGTTTATGGATGGAGTTAGGCAAAATGATCAAAATGGCAACAAAATGTAAAAGTCAGGGACCCAGATGCAAAAAAAAAAAACTATTTGGACTAAACTGTCAAATTTGGACAAAACTCAGGGACTAAAATGGCAATTTACTCTTCTAAAAAATGTATTAGCAACCCTAATCTTTTAAACCATTCCATAACACCCAAGTATAAAAAAAACAAAAAGTCTAAACACTTAAAAAATTTACCTTGCCCCATTATACAAATCCTCTTTTTATATACCTTTTACATTGTATAAATTTGTTCAAATAGTTAACATTTGTATAAAATCTGTTCTAATTAACTTAAAACGTTCAAAGTGTTAAGAAATAATTACAATGTGTGTCTTAAAGGTTAATGTTCCACTTATAGCATTTGTATGTTAAAAAAGTTATATTTTTTGTTACAAAAAACTTAAGTTTTTTTCATTTGAATGCTCACTGCAAGCTTAACATTTTTTAAAAGTTACAAATAAATATTATATGTTATACTAAGCTTTATGCCACTAGACTAAGCAGTCAAATATTCCAACTATACTAATAAAAATGCACACCTTTGTTAACAGATTCATAAATATAGCAAATTTAAAAGTAAGCCCCATAAAACATTATCTCTGTCATTGCAATCCAACATACTAGCTAAGAAAGTATAACTACCAACTAAAAAAAGGCAAAGAAATGCTTACATAAACATGGATAAGTCCATCCTTCGATTAAAAAACCGATGCCACCAGTAGAGCGCACCATAACCATGCTGAATTTTCCATATAACTTCTGAAATTAAACACAACTCTTAAAAAAACTATTTAAATATATTATAAAATCACTGATGTTATAATACAAACCAAATAATAGATGATAAATTACCTTGAAAATTTTAGAACTCTCTACATGTTCGAAAAGGTCGTTTTTCTCCTTAAATACGTGAGTTTAGTTCCTCCAGTATTGCTAAATTTGCCTCGACTGGCCGGTGGTAGATCTATGGGATTGGATTATGGCGACGATAGGTATAGGATGAGAAGATGACGATTTGATTTCCGATGAGGTGTCTGGGGTTCTGAATAGGCGGAGGCTATGAGGTTTTGTTGGCTTAGGGCAAAGTATATGAGATTCCTTATAAGAAAAGGGGCGCATAATTTCTTAGGGTTTCTCTACCACACCTAACTTATATATAGCAGCACCAAGCCCATATAGCAGCCCAACTTATTTGTGTGTATATATGAATTATGAGCCCACTTGACCATAAATATATAATATAAACAATACGTAACACTGCCCAACTCATTTCTACTATTGATAATAAAAACAATGTCAAATCCTTCTAGTGAACCAGTTTACTCTAAAATAAATAAAGGTTAATATATAAAGGTGTAAATCACACACTTTACTCTAAAATAAATATTAGAAATACTTAAATAATTTATATTTTAATAGCTGCTAGCATATTTGGAAAATTGAAGATTTTCCTCTCTTCTCAAATTATTGGTTTTAATATTTCATTCATACTTTACATGATTATAAGTGATCTTGGTTTTTTACTTGGGTTTTTTAGTATTATTTTATAATATATGTATTTTTTTGTTTTTATGTTAGTTCCATAAACGCGGTTATGGCCGTGATTCCGTATACGCTAAAATTGTTTGAGATTATTGCAAGACTTCCTGCGAAGGTTGTTTTTGGGATAGATTTAGAAGTATTAAGTAACATGAGGTTGCCTCGGTCGACGATGCGAAAAATACACCAACTTTGACAAATGGGCACCATGCATCAAGTGAACAAGTCGAAAAGAGATCGCATTTGAGGTTAAAGAGGACGATCCAAAAGCCAAAAAAATTGAGTCAGTAAACCATGTTTGAATGTTATTACACTTTAGCCCAGTGTTGCCTACCGTTTACTTTTGCATTACAATGACACCATTTCATGTTTTATCACTCTATTACTTTTATTTTATATTGTTTTGTGGTTGTACACTGTTCAGGTTCGTTTTCCTTTTATAAATTAAAAATGGTGTTTTTGTTTATAATGTTGTTTAGACTTGTGTCCACTTAATGTGGGTGTTTGGGATTGCTTATTTTGAGCTCCTTTTAAGTTTTTGACTTCTTAAAAGTTAATAGGTCATTTTTGTAGTGTTTGGATGATGTGTTTTGAGAATAAGTTTTAGTGGTTTGAAAAGAAGAAAAGGAAAAGTTAGATGGTTGCAACCTTTTCAAAAAAGGATATTGAAAAGAAGAAAAGGAGAAGCGTTCCCGAACACCCTCAATATACATTATCTTTGTTTGTTACGTTGTTAGCGTAAGCCGTCCAACGGGCGGGTATTAAACTAGTTTATGTGGACCCAGGCCAGAACCCACTTCATCTTCCCCATTTTTCCCTACTATCTCCACCTTCCACCACTACCAACCACCGTCATCCCTCCTTTCTTTTATTCCTAACTAAATTCAATCAAAACACAAAATGCTGACCCCTCCAACCCCACCCAACGGCCTCTTCGTCTGTGGGTATTGTTGTTTAGGCCAAGAAAACCTTGAGTTGGTCCAAAATAATCGAAATTTGTTGTTGGGTATTCACCAATTGATTGTAAAACGAAATGGGTATTTTTCTTTCTGACAATTTAAGAAGAATCTGCTCTCTTCTTGATGAAAGATAGGTAAAATTTATTTGGTGGATATTATTTTCGTTGTGCAGAGACATACATGATCTTTATAGGAAGCAGATACCAAAGTATTTTTTTTGAAAACTTGACAAGTTTGATTTTTAAAAAGATTGGTCAAAGTACAAAGAGGAAATGGAAAAAAGAAGCACATCTAATGGCGGTCACTTTGAAATTGTTTTGTCTTATTTGTTCTGGAACGTCGCCCTACAAAACAGAGTGAATTGCAGATACACTCCTTTGACTATTATTGCTTGAATCATATTCGAAATGGCCATTGGTGGGGTTGAAGGGGTTATTCTTTTGTGAATTGATTGAATGGTTTTTTTTAGGAATAAAAGAAAGGAGTGGATGACAGTGGTTAGTGGTGGTGAAAGGTGGAGATGGTGGTGGTAATGAAGAGTGGGGAAGATGAAGTGGGTGGGCTCGGGTGGGTTGTGGTCTCACATAAATTATATTTCTTTTTGACTTTTTTGGTATAAATTTGACAATAAGGATATATTGGTTATTTCACACCCACTTAACACCAAAAATTAACCTCCATCTGATTCAGGAACTATCCGAGAAAGAATGTACAAAAGTTGAGGACTATAGCTGTAATTTTAGAAATGTAGGGACTATAGGTGAAAATGGAGCAAACCACATGGACTATCCGGGCATTTTTCTCTTTGTCAAATGAAGATGCTTCGGTAGTCGTTAACTCTATAGTTTGGATAACTGAAGAAAACAGTGAAACATGAGTAATTGGTGGTTCCAGAAACAAGCGAGATGGGAGGTAGCGGTGTGCAAAATTACCACTATCCAAAAATCCGATCTGAAATATCCTATATCCGAAAATTCGGATATCCGAATTTTCGGATTCGAATTCGAATAATGATTTTAAAAATTTTCGAATATTCGAAAAATATCTGATATATCTGAAATATCCTAAAACTTATATTGGGATATCCGAAACTATCCGAAATATCCGGTTCCGAATATAAAAAAATAATACAAAATAAAAATTAAATAAAAAAATTGGATATTCGGATATCCGATTCACTATCTGATCACGAGTAATCACACCTTTAAAAAAAGAGTTAATTGCCATAAGCGATGATACACATTTATACAAAGCATGATGATCAGATTTTTTTGGTTTGAATATAATATATAAATGGAAATAAATAATCAGATATACATTTTTATATAACATATAAAATGATAAAGCCAAAAGACCAAAATACCCCTATTTATAAATGTAAAATTTCAAACATACCTCTCATTAAACGGTGTTTTTTTAAACTAAGTTAGTCATTTAGATAAAAATAACAAAAAATACCAGACGTAAAGGGTAAAATGATACAAAAAGATCATTTTAGACGAAAATAACAAACGTTCCCAAACACGATGGACGATTTTGTCCATTTATATATGATAAAAAAGAAACAGAATGAATAGTGGATTTATTATTAAATTAATATTATAATTAGATTATTAAATTAATATTAGAATTAGATTAGAATTCTTTAAAATTAGTAACATGATTAAGAGATGAGCAAATGGTATCGGGTATAGGTACCAGTCTCAAATTTACCAAACCGGTGTATTTTTGGTACCAGTTCCGCACAGGTATTCACCGGTTTTTACCCTCAAATACCGGTGCCGTACCAATACCGACCTGTACCGAACCGTGCCATACTAGGTATATTCGGTACCGGTATCCACTTTTGGGGATTTCGGTACCAGTATTTTCGGTACCGGTTGGTAACGAGCTCATCAAATCCTGTAGCAACGCAGCAATGCAAGTAACTGCACCGTTTAGATTACCTTTCATACACACAGTAAGTAAACTGTATTTCGTTTGAATGAGGTTTTATATACACAATAACTTATTTTGCTTTCTTTTTTGTCTTTTTCTGTAATGAATGAATTGTAGCATGTAAAATTAACTTGGATATTTAGAATCAGTGGCGGAGCTAGACCTTAAAACCAGGGGTATCCCAAAAAAAATACGGTGTATTCATACAATAATAAAAAACGATAATAAGTACAATAATAAAAAAATAATACCTAATAGATTTGCCATCTTCTTTTTCTCATAGCTTGAAATCGTTCCATCACGTCGTCGTCTTTTACTTTATCAAAAGTTTCTTTTTCGATCGCACAAACCAAAGCATTGTTCAAATGAATCAATGAATCAATGAAACTTGGATACCTTGAATCAATGAAACTTGGATACCTTGAAATTTTACATTATCAATATTCAAGAGTTTCTTTTTCGTCGTCTTTTCCCTTTCTTGTTTTACTACTTAACAGAGGTATTCTCCTCTTGTGGAATGTACCCCTTTCCAATGAATCAATGAAACTTGGATACCTTGAAATTTTACATTATCAATATTCAAGAATTTCAAGGAATTAAGGGCCAAGAAGCCGAAAACTCACAACGAAACGCAGGGACGAATCTGATATCAACGAAACGCAGGTTCGAGTTCAAGGCTTCAGGGACGAATCGGGACGATGTTTCTGACCTGTTGAATCGTTGATGATGGGAATCGCAGGGAAGAGGACGCTCAACTCAATTGCCGACGTTTGGTTTCTCAGTTTCTATATTTTTTTTTCAATTGCCGCCCAGAGTCCCACACCATCACATGATAACTGGGCCTGTTTCAATTAAAATTGATTTGGGTTTGGGCTGTTGAATGGTTGATGATGGACTCAGGCTGGTTTATCATATCATTTTGCAATCTTAATAATCTCCAACTTTTCGATTTACAGAATGATTATACTTCAAAATTTAACTTTTAAACTTTATAAAAAGAATTAGATTTTACTAAAAAAAAGTATCATATTTTTTGGTTAGGGGTATCCTCGTATTTTTTTAGGGGTATCCTTTATATAAAATCGAAAAAAAAAAACAAAAAATCAACACTGCGAACACGACTTTGAGCCGTAGCCCGTGCTACGACTGGTTCTTAGCTGTCTCCGCCCCTGTTTAGAATATTGATGAGCAAATCGTATCAAATCCTGTAAACGAACCGGTATCGTATCGGTACCAAATTTACTATACCAAATCATTTTCAGTACCAATTTGGTACCCACCTGTCACACCCCGAATTTCCACGTGTCACCGGTGGGCCCGGTGGGGGAGTATCGTGACGTGGTTGGCAACATAATAGTCAAGCAACACAATATTTAAATGCACAGCGGAAGCAAAGTATAGATTCATTTCAACCAAACAATATTGTAATATTAAGTATCACAAGTAGTCGAATATAAATCCACAGGTAGATCAAAATAAAAAGGAAACAATGTTCAACAGTCTATGACATCCAAGCTTGCGAGACTTATTGTGGATGCTAGGAGAAAAGCCAGCCTATTACGCGTAGTACCTGCACTTAACCTTTTTGAGAAAATACGTCAGTTTACACTGGTAAATACAATCAACCGACTCATTTTGAAAAGAGTTTAAGAAAATGCATTTAAGGCACAAGGCACAAATAATATTTTTATAACTTGGGATAATTATTTGAATATAATACTCGTAAAAGATTTACATGTTTCTTATGTGTTCAGTAGCCCGGTTCGTGCCGGGTTAAAGATCAATGGACACACCACATTATGTAAGTGAGACACTGACAGGTGTACGCCTACACCTGTGTGCTAAGGTCGTGGCCATTTCGTAAAATGATGCCAGGGATATCCGGGACATGGTCATTAACCCCCCAAAGGCTTTAAGCAACAAAACAATTTAAACGGTCATCTCGATAATACTTAACCCCCAAAACGATTAAGGTCGAAATGCCCGACCAAGCGGTATTTTATATACCGTACCCCAAGCCCGTATAAGGGAAAATAAGTTAAAAGTATTTACCTGAGCAAGTATAAATCAAATCAGCGAGTGCAAGTATCTTTTACCGGTTCCCCTAATCTGGAACGAAGGTTTATAATAACCTATTAGAATCCTAACGGGTCTTTGATTAAGCTTAAGCTTAGACCGGTTAGTTTTAAAGATACGGTTCGTACGCACGATTAAGCGAAGACCGGATAGAATGTGATTTAGACCTGACAAGTTTGAAGACTTGCTTAATATGGGTATATTACACACATTCTGGATTTTGAGAATAAACCGATAAGGTTTGACCCGTTTCGGCTAATTTATGTAAACTAGTTACATAAACCGAACCGAACGCGTATGAAGCGTAACGGTTAATCCATAAGAGTCCTAAACAGGTTTCCTAAGTTAAAATGCCTTAAATATGTTGTGATATCAGTATGATACCTTCCATTATGCCCAAAACGAGTTTAATCTCAAATTAAGCCCCGTAGGGGTATTTTGGTCATTTTAAAGATTATAAAAGGGATTAGTTTATCTTCTGTGATCCGGGTCTGATTAAATCAGTAAAATAATTTATTTTAACAGGTTATAACATTTGGTGATAAGTCTTATAAGTCAAAATAGTTTTAAACCCAAACTATGCGTATAATACGCGTATAAAGCCGTTTTAAGCGACGTACGGTTTAAAATAGGATTCTGAATTTTCTGATCAGTTAAACAGGTTCAAAACACTACATTTATTATTTAAAATCAGTAGCAATTGGATTGGCATCAAAAGGATTTGTAAAACTCATTTTATGGCCAAAAAGGGCATATTCGGTATTTACCGAATTAAGGCACTAATCCTAGCTTATGATCAGTTTAAAAATAATTAAAAATCTTCAAAATTCCCAAAATATTATATTACATCAGTGGGTAAAAGGTTTGGTGTCAAAAATTGGGTTTAGATAGGCTTTACGCTAATGACGCCGTTTAATTACTAAGAAACGTTATAATTACGTCATTAAGCATAACTCCTAATCTAGACCTCCAACTGATGTGAAAATTTAGGAACATGTTTAAATATCAGTAACTAAGATTATTGTACTTTCATATCTTCAAAAATCTCGTTTTATGATCATAAGGGCAATATGGTCAACATTTGGCAATTTAACGGAAACATCGGACAATCGAGGTTTCAAGTGGTATAAACGCAGAGGGTTATACACACATGTAACTAGGCCCTAATGGAACTTTAAGGCATGTCTAAACCTATCAAAACCGGGTCAGAATCGAGGTCAAAGCAAAAGTCAAACTTTTGCGTCTTTCGGTTCCGAATCGGTTCAAAACAGAAAGTTGTCGAATCAAACTAGCTTAGACAAGTTTTTATACTTATTACCAAGTTATATGAATGATAAAACAGGTTACACGCCATCTATAATGCTAATTACACGATTAATGATTCTGTTGACTTTTTCGGAAAACGTTTGACTCGACAAACGACATAGTTAGGATTAGAATCAGTAGGTGCCCTTTTAAGGGTTAATTGCCCACATAATTACCAACTTATAACAACTTTCATTTCGACAAAACCCTGGACCGTTTGTGTTTTATCGCTAAGTCAAACCGTAGTTACGACGGTTTGACTTCTAGGCTATAAACTAAGCATAACTTAATTTAGAAGGGTCAAGGGTACTTACACGTGTCTAATGGATGATTAGGAAGCTTGAGAATGATCCTTATGCTCCAGAAGTTGATCAGATGATGAATGGAAGAATGTTTGCAACTTATGAACTTTATATAGTGGATGAAATGATTTGTAAACAATGACAATTCACTCTACCAATGTTCATTGATCATCAACATGTGTCCTAGGGGCTATAAATCATGTAGGGGCACTGACAAATGCAGATAAGATCAACATAAGTCGGTTAGCAGCCCAAAACAGCCATCTGTCCATCTTTCTGTCGCTGGGCAACGCTTGCGCACCGTAAGGGTTTAAGTCTTGCGGTGCGCAAGACTTCTTACGGACCGTAAGGTCCATAGTGTTGCGGTGCGCAAGCTTGACATCAGGCTGCCCATTTTTGCAAATTTGGTTCCTGGTCCTTCCAAACATCGCTTTCGCACTATTCTTTGCATTCTAAGCCCTTATAATTTATATTTAGGGGCTTTAATACTTATACCACTTTTGTCAAGTCCCCGGGTAACTTTGTGATCACCCGGAAAGCCCTAAATTTCAACGTTGACAATTCTAACCCTTGCACACGAATTTTATCATAACTTTCTCATACGTTAACGAAACTTTGTGAAATTTTTATGGTGCATTCTCGTGAGCATAATTTATCGTTACAAGGCTTCGGGTTTGTTAAAAGGTCACTTAGAGGTATAACTTAACATGTTGACACATTTAACCCCTGTAGTTTATAATCTCCCACATTCTTTCACAATTCGCTTCGTATGATCCATGATCCATTCGTTTAAGGTTATAAACATCATGTAGGGTTATTGTAAAGTATATTTATTCATTGTTGACACTTTGAACCCTTATATTTACATAGTTTCATTGTTTGTCAACTTCAGTCCTTTTAGAACATTATTTCACACGTTCAAACATTATGACACGTGTTAACACATTATAGGACGTGAATTTTCGAGGTGTTACACCACCTTTTGGCGTTTTCAGAATCGTTACTTTCGGTTCGACACCGGTCTAGCACCATACCTGTATTTATTGATTTTTACCTTCAAATACCATACCGTATTGTACCGAGCATTTTCGATGCCGGTACCTAATTTCGATGATTTTCTGGATCGGTACTTTCACTGCCGTTACCGGTACCGAGCTCATCCATATTTTAACGTGTTAGCACCGTAATAACTGAACTGAAAACAACCGAATTTCCAACGTATAGGACGTGTGAGTCCTATTATTATATATTAGGTTATTTAAAATCGTTTTTTTATGACGGGGTGACTATCCTTACCATGTCATTTTATTTATGTTTTGATATTCGGTATCTGTTTGCCGTTGCTGACACGCCTTTTGTAGTCATTGGGTCCCGCCGCAACGCGCGGACGGAAAATAACTAGTTAACTCAAAAGGTAAAAAAGATAGCCGTAGTGGGCAAGTCATTCCCCTTTCCAACACCTGTCTTTCAATTTCAACCATATTCCTTTCTTCCTTCGTTCACCGCTAACCAAACCCCCCCCTCCCTCCCTCTTTTCTTTCAACTTCTAACTCACGCCACTCCAACTCGTAATCGCCATGAATTCAAACCCTAACAGTGGCGATCATCAGAACTCATCTCCTATTCTCACTTCAGGTTCCGATGTTGAGATTACCTCTGCAGACGAACCACAACATCATTCCGGCCTATCTTCAGGTTATTCTTCTTATTATTATTGTTATTCATGATACATATATATATACACGTTAACTGTGATTATTATTCTTATGATTATGTACCGAATTGTTACTTTTGAACTGATTAAAAGTTAGGGCAAATCCATACATGACATGATCAATCAACTCAACTGCTTAACATTACTTGTAGTTAACTAACTTATGTGCATTGTTTTCGTAACCCGATTTGCATTGAAATGGCCGCCTTACTGGTAGGACCACTTGGATTGGATTATTATCCAAACTGGATGATGTCATAAACATATAAATTTAAAATAAAATATAGAGTTAAATTCCATTTTAGGCCTGTGGTTTGGGTCATTTTGCCAGTTTAGTTCAAAGGTTTCATTTTTCTCCGGTGGGTCCAAAAAGGTTTCACCGTTGTCATTTTAGTCCACTAGGTTAACTTTATCCATTTTTTTCTGTTAACCAGAAGGGCAATTCGGTCATTTTATATGTAATTCTGTTAACTAGAAAGGCAATTTGGCCATATAAAATGACCGAATCGCCCTTCTCGTTAACAGAAATAATGGATGAAGTTGACCCAGTGGACTAAAATGGCAACAGTGAAACCTTTTTGGACCCACAGGAGAAAAATGAAACCTTTGAACTAAACTGTCAAAATGGCCCAAACCACAGGGACTAAAATGACATTTAACTCTAAAATTTAACAATACGTTATTTTTTTATGTGAATTTGAAATATTAATAAAGTATGAAGCCTTAAATATAGAATTTAAAGTAAAAATATCTTAGTAAATGGTATTATGGAAGGGCGAAAAAGAAAATTGAAATCCGGTACTACCAGCCAGTCCGCCGGTTTGTTTAAACATTGGTTCCTGATGCCAGTCCGGTCCAATTCTAAAAACATTGGTTATATGTCATATCAAGAAATTTGTCAAAGTAATTTTGTTCTATCTGTTAACTTATCAATTGACAGCTTCCAAATGATATGTACTCAGAGTCTGTTGATATAAGTTTTCAAAATGTGAAGCCTGAGAGAAATAAAGAGTACAAAATCCATGGCTTACTGGGAGCTAAGTTTTTTGACACGAAAGTTCCTGCCAGAAAGAAGGTTTTGACTTCTCTTTAGTCACATCTGATTTTCTATATGTTGTGGCCTCTTCCTTAAATTATTAAATTATATAATTTAGCTAGATCAAAAGTCTATTGTTATATCATACCATCTCGTATTGTTCGATATATTGTAATGATGATATTGTTTTCATGATCATATATAACGCATTGGTATTTTATATATACATTTAAGAAACAAACAAGAAGGTGTTTGTGGGTCAACACAATCTGACCTGTCCCATATCGAGCAGACTAAAAATGGCCCGCTTCAACTTGTTTTGATGTATTATCTTGCCTTGTCTAATAGTAGTGATGCATGCAATTTCTGCAGCTTAAGTGGTTGAATCGGCTAGCTAGTGTTCAAACTGACGGTACAGTGCAATTTGAAATTCCCGATGAAGTTAAGCCACAAAACTTGGATTTTGGTACTAAAGTTGATACCACTGGAGCTAGCGAAGACCATGATTTTGATGCAACAACTATTCCAGAATTCCCACCGTTACAAATTGTTATGCTTATAGTTGGAACACGAGGAGATGTGCAACCATTTGTTGCCATCGGAAAACGTTTACAGGTTATATGTATACTTTTTTAAAACTGAAACCTCATGTTTCATGTTTATCAGCATTTGAGAAATGTTTTAAATTTGTATTGTCGTTTTCAGGAGTATGGTCATAGGGTGAGATTAGCAACTCACTCGAATTTCAAAGAGTTTGTCAAGGCTTCTGGGCTGGAGTTTTTCGCTCTAGGCGGTGATCCTAAAGTCCTTGCTGGCTGTAAGGACCCACACACCTGTGTTTATAAGGGCCGTTTGGATTTGTGTTTTAGTTCTGATTATTGCTATATGTAGGTAGCAATACTCAGTTATTAGTGTTTGGATCCACCGTTTCTGCCTTGTGATTATTTAGGGGTATTATAATCAGTTTTGTACCACCCTAACAAAAATGATTACGTAAGAGTATTGCAAAGTGACTTATTTACCCCTTCATTTAACTAATTTTGTGAGATTTTTCTTCCCATTGCACAAAGTTATCCTTTGTGTTCGTAAAATATCATTTTTGGTCTTATTAGGCGTGATTTATTAATATAATCAGAATCGGAATTTGTCAGATGCATACCATCTAATTCACCACTTAATACAGCTTCAAACAGCTAAAGAAATCCTTTTACCACTCGTCCTATTATAGTTGATTATATGATTCTAACTATCCAATATCACATAACTACTTTCAATACAAGCATCCAAACGCTGTGTTTATTACTTGTAATGATGAGGTAACTTGTATCTATATGTATCTGTTTGTGTAGATATGGTGAAGAACAAAGGGTTTTTGCCATCAGAACCTTCAGAAATACATATTCAGCGAAGTCAAATAAAGGATATTGTATTTTCTTTGCTTCCTGCTTGCACTAATGCTGATCCGGATACACATGTCCCGTTCAATGTAGATGCTATAATTGCTAACCCACCTGCATATGGTAGGACCCTTGTTTGTTATAACTTTTAACTCGTTTAGTTACCGCTTTAAATTTGAAGTTCCTGATTTGTTGATCTCTAGTGTGCCTAAAACAGTATGACCTTAAGCATACGAGTTGATAGAAGTGTATTTTGTTTTGCTCATTATACGAGACACGATGCTTAAAGTAATTTATTTGGGTAAATTGCAGAAAGGAACCTTGATGTATACGCTACACTGGCGTGCAATAGAAACTCTAAATTTTTTTAAATGTAATCCTTTTTTATTCAGTAAAATTTCAATCTATTGACATGGATTTATACTTGCTCAGGTCATACTCATGTTGCAGAGGCACTTAAAGTTCCACTACACATCTTTTTTACTATGCCATGGACGTATGTATCCTCTATAGCTTCTTTTCGTTTTATGCGTGCACCACTTTTACTAATGTTTGCTCTATGCTTGTTCAGGCCTACAAGTGAATTCCCGCATCCTCTTTCACGGGTTAGGCAACCTGTTGCAAATAGAGTAAGTATCTTTATTGTTCCAGTTTCAACTATATACTTATTATCAGTATATTGTTGACACCATCCTCGCGACTTGTTGCAGCTGTCGTATCAGATAGTTGATGCATTAATTTGGATGGGGATGCGAGATATAATTAACGAGTTTAGAAAGAAAAGGCTGAAGCTAAGACCCGTGACATATTTAAGTAATTCAAATAATTCTCCCCATGATTTGCCGTATGGATATATTTGGAGTCCACATCTTGTCCCCAAACCAAAAGGTCCGTTTAAATTTATACGTTAACCAACAGGTTATAGGTGATGTATGACGTAGATATTGCTACAAAAAATATTTTTACTATCCTCTTATAAGCTTTTGAAGTAAACGATGCGGGTCTGTTCGTTTATGCACTTGGTTAAGGGGTGACAGTTTCGACCCATTTACTTATGAATGGACCGATTGGGGTTATGTTTTATCCCTAACAATGGGTGTTATAAAAAGAAGTAGCTTAAATGATAACGGTTCAAACAGGTTTGATGTCACCTGAAGTGTATTTTTAATGCATCAAACCTCCAAAATCATTTGATGAAACCTCTTGATATTGATGTTAGCGGACCACATAGTTCTTAAAAAACCATAGAATGTAGAAAAAAAACACAAAAATGGTTTCAGTAAAGCCTATGCATTCTTATGGTATATACTAATGTTCTGTAATCTTGATTTATTATAGATTGGGGTCCGCAAATTGATGTGGTAGGTTTCTGTTTCTTAGACCTTGCATCAAGTTATGTACCTCCAGATTCACTAGTGGAATGGCTTCAAAAGGGTGAAAAGCCCATCTACATTGGATTTGGTAGCCTTGTGAGTTATTTTCCTTTTTGATAATGGCATATCCTGTAAATAGTGCAACCATGGAGAAGCAGTTTTCTCCATGCCGAACTCGAAACAACACACATTGACTTGTCAACTCTGAAATTTCATTCTTTAAAACTGTGAATCTTTTAAAGTAAGCAAGAAATGACCAAATATAGTATACAACAAAGGGGAGCTGTTAAATGTAAAGCTAAAATTATAGTCCACATATAACAAAATGACCCGTTTCTACACGTACTAACTTATTCTGATTGATGAGTCAGCCTGTTCAAGACCCAGACGGAATGACAGAGATAATAGTTAAAGCCTTGGAAAGTACTAAACAGCGGGGTATCATTAACAAAGGCTGGGGTGGCTTGGGAAACCGTAAGATGTTAATATTTTTTTTTTTATTTTCTACACGCCATATGCTTTAATCTCCAAGTGTATTGATTATTTTATATTACAGTGGCAAAGTCAAAAGATTTTGTCTACTTGCTGGATAGTGTTCCACATGATTGGCTATTTCTGCAGTGCTCTGCTGTGGTAATACATGTTTACTCAACGTATAAGTTTTACTGTTAACAAATACATGCATTATTTAATAATCTATATCTGTGAAGACTGAATAGAAACCATTTCAGAGGTTGTATGGACTTGTGGTGATGTTCAACCAATTTGACCCGTTTCCCTTTTAGAAAATATTTTATTTGACCGGTTTAATACAACCTAAATTGATCCAGTCTTAAATAAATGGATCGAAATTGCCACGTCCAACGGAAACTAGTGTTTTCTCAAACAGCAATGATAACTTTCAAAACAAGAGCATGTAAAGGCTTTTTTATGTTCAAAAAAGTAAAGATGCAACTTCAATCTCATGACAAATGTACAAAACTAAAGTAATATGTAATTTGAACTAAAGATCAACAGACTTCTGCTTTCAATTGGAGACCACTTTTACTAGCAACTAAAGCACTTCATTTCTCACTTTTGCAGGTTCATCATGGTGGTGCTGGAACAACTGCTGCTGGTCTTAAAGCTGCGGTAAACTTTGCTGTCTAGTGACTTATAAGCACTTCTTTTATTTCTGGGCCTATTACTGGATTTGTTTGTATTATCTTTTTCAATATTTGGGATTCAGTTTTTCAATGATCTTGAACAAATTTCAGTGTCCGACGACTGTTGTTCCTTTCTTTGGGGACCAACCATTTTGGGGGAGGCAAGTGCATGCTAGGGGAGTGGGCCCCCCTCCGATTCCGGTTGAGGAGTTCTCACTAAAGAAATTGATTTCTGCAATACACTTCATGTTACAACCAGAAGTAAGTTCATATAACTTCAACGTGTTAGATATGATTACATAACTATAGTATTACAATAATGATTTGAAATTTTTATAAAGAAATTTAGAAAGTTCTATGCCTTTGAATTATACTTGGGATTTCCATATGTGTGAGTGTGACCCACTAGGCCCCATTTGACCCGTTAGATAAAACATAACCCAAATCATTCAATTGTATGTAAACGGGTCAAAATCAATCATGGCATTTAAACTGAAGAAAACGTTACAGTCGTATAAATGAAACAAGTAATGTAGTAGCCGTAATTATGATGACTTTTCATATGCCTGACCCGCTAGAGTCTAGACCCCATTTAACCCGTTAGAGTGGAAGCATAACCCAAATCATTTCATTGTATATAAACGGGTCAAGATTAATCATGGGATTAAACTCAACAAATCGTTGTAGTTGTTTAAATGAAACAGTTAATGTAATATACGTATATTTAGATCGACTTTCCCATTTGACCCGCTAGACCAGTTGTTTAAATGAAACAGTTAATGTAATATACGTATATTTAGATCGACTTTCCCATTTGACCCGCTAGACCGTTTGACCAGTTAGAGATAAACCATAACCCAAATCATTCCATTATATATAAATGGGTCAACATTAGTAATGGTATTCAAACTCAAGGAGTCGTAATCATATATGTGAAACAATCAATGTAATCTTGGTGATGCAGGTGAAAATAAGTGCCACCGAATTGGCAAATGCCTTGGCTGATGAAGATGGCGTTAAAGGTGCAGTGGATGCCTTCCATAAGCATTTTGGTCGCTGGAAAGCCAAAACCGAGGCTGCTAAGCTGGCTCGACCACCCACCCACTTTTCAATGAGACGGTGTCTGGGCTGCACTTGATATTCAGGTCTCATTCCTTATGTGAAAAGTGTTCATACCAAACTTTACTAACATGTAAATTTTCTTCCTCTTTTTATGTCAAGTGTTTCTTGTTTTTCGATACGCTTGTTAAAAGAGTTAAGAGACGGGTTTGTCCTTTTTTTGTAACATTTTGTTCGTTTAGGGAATTAAACATACTTGAAGAGAATTTGATGCACTCTCAGTCAAAGATCAGAATTTCAAAATGTTATGAAACATATGGTGTGTTTGGTTCGCATGATTCAATGAACTTAGAACTGAATTTCAATTCTTAACGTGTTTCTTTTGTAGAACTCATGCCATCATTAACATATTTAGTTACATTTCTCTTGAATTAGCAATTACACATTTGTATCTTGATGCTTGTCTCCAGGCAGGGATTGAAATCGAACCCGAACTCGATGGGTAAACCCAAAACATTTGGGACATGTATCTAGATATGGGGTTAAAAAAAATTTGCGGGTATGGTACTAGGTGATACCTGACCCGATTAACCGAAATCATATACTCGTTTACCCGAACTACATACCCAAAACATATACCAGAAAAAAATTATTTACCTCTACCAAAGTCTAGTAACGGTTCATTCTATTCGTTTCATTATGTGAAAAAAGTTTTTATTTTTATAAAATATGTATTTGATAATACTATTTATATATTTTTTTATTTATGAAGTATGAGTTTATATCATCATCAAAATTTACATGATTCAAATATTTCAAACTTTTTATAGGGCTGATAATATGTACGTAATTTATCATATTTTAATAAATTGGGACAATTGCATATTTCCCCTTAAAAAACTGCTTAATTGCGTACTTACCCAACTTAAAATTAAAATTGCATATATCCCCTTCCTTAACTAATAAAATAGCAAATTTACCCATTTTGATTTATTTCATTAAAAACAAGTTATATAATGACTTTTTACCCTTATTTTTACTAAAACTTAAAAAAATACATATTTATTCATTTTTACAAGTTTTTGTAGATTTTTACTAGTTTAGCGGTTTATTTCAGTGTTTAAGTTTTAGTAAAACTAGTAAAAATGAATAAATATGTATTTTTTTTAAAGAATTGTGAAAAATCCACAAAGACTAGTAAAAATGAATAAATTTGTATTTTTTTAAGTTTTAGTAAAAATAAGGGTAAAAAGTCATTATATAACTTGTTTAATAAAATAAATCAAAATGAGTAAATCTATAATTATATTAGGTAAGGAAAGGGGATATATGCAATTTTAATAGTTAAGGAAGGGGATATTTGCAATTTTAATTTTAAGTTGGGTAAATACGCAATTAAGCAGTTTTTTAAGAGGAAATATGTAATTATCCCTAAAATTAATTGAAGAAATTGACATGTGTGCTGCATTTTAAGAGAGAAAGTCAATAAATATAGAATTCCGTTCATGCTTTTGTTACGGTACTATTTAGTGTAGGGACTTTAGTGTAATTCTTGTATAGTGTGAGGTGTTATTTGTAATAGTCTAATTGTACAAAAGGGACAATCAGAATGAGAATGAGATATCGATGACTTGAGAGTTTACTCCTTCTTCTCTGTGTTTCTTTCTTCTATTTATCGATTATACGTAACAATGGTATCAGAGCAATCTTTCCTCTCGACCGTGAGTTAAGGTTAGGGTAACAAGAGTGTTCTACTGCATCAATCGAATTAGGGTTCAACAATCAGATGTGGGTGACTTCGAATTAGGGCAACAATCGAGTGTTTTGAAGAATTTTTGCAAGCAACAACCAACAACAACAATCGGTTAACCAGACAATCGGCTTTGGAGTTCGCATTTGAATTTTTGCAAGAATCAATTGGGGGTTTCAAATTCAGCAGCAAATCAACATGGAATTCGCGAAGGAGTAGATTATGGCTTGTACACAAGAAGGTACTGTCCAAGATTACTATGATTCATTCCTGTTCTTGTTCAATCAGGTTAGAAATTGTGAAGAATTGACCGATTTCTATGCTATCTACCTGTTTATATGTGGTTCAAAACCAAGAATTAGGAGCATCTTTGTGAAATGGCATCAATATAGTTGTTTTAAAGTGGAATATATCATAACTTTGGCTTTGAAAATAGATATCAATAATCTGAATGATTCTTTCTCTCCATTCGACCCCGAATCTTCTTTTTACACGGAAGGATTAGAGTTCAATTTTAAGAAAAGTCTTTGGGAATTAATGGAAGGAAATGAATGTTTTGAGAATGGAAAAATTCAAGAAGTTGATATTGTTCAAGAAAAGATTGAAAATGGAGTAATTGATGAGTCTATTATGTGTGTTCAAGAACTCGGTGATAATGAGCTTTTAAGAAATGATTTTGCTAAGGATTTACATGGTAGTGAGTCTTTAAATCAAGATTTGAGTATTCAAGCACTGACTAATGGTAATGATTCAAGTGTAAATGGAAAAGATGATAAAGATAATCAGGTTCCTATGATCCTTTCTAATGACACACTGGAAGATGATCAACATGAGGGTGGTACTTCAAAACAATATAAGAGTGGCGAAACTGTAATGGCTGATCCGAAAATAATGAAGAAGAAGAAGTTAGTTTCCTTGTTTTTACATGATGTACCAGTCATAAATAAAGAAAAAAATAGAGTTGAAGTCAAAGGCAGCTTGTGGAAGGAAACAATATAATCTCATGTCAGACCATCAGTTAAAATTTGGTGAATATGTTGGAATTTTGGGTTCAAAAACAGAATTTAGTTCAGGGCACAAGAAGAAACAATCAACATGGATAGATACCGGTTGGGTATGTCACATGAAATGTAAAAATGACACCATATCAAGCATAATAGGAGTTGGTATAGTCAAAATTGGCAGAAGCACAATGAATGAGTCAAGTTTCATATGGGAGCCACTCTTCGTCACTAAGTTTCCAGGGGCTGAAGTGTCAACAGGTAGTATCAATCTTATTACTGCACTTATAGTTGAAGTACATCAGTCAAGAGGTGAGAACTTCATGCGAATCATTGTTCGTTTGATAAGAGAAATTCATGGTGGGGCCACGTTTGTATTCTGGAGTGTTTTTGGTGCACTGACTTTAGTAAAAGTATTAGCTTCACGGAAAAGGAAGAAACGAGTAAATTGGATAGATACGGGTTGGGTTTATAATCCAGAATGTAAAGGTGGTGAAGATCTAATTGACATCCCAAATAATCTGATACAACTTGATTACAAAGGTAAACTAAAACGGGTTTGATAATTAAACCACGTTAATAATAATGAAAGGGTAAAATACCGTTAGTGGTAAAATTAACCCGGTGAATATTTGGATTTAAACAAATAATCATAATATTAGTTAAAAGGAGAATAAATGCTTTGAGAAAACAAAGTTTATAAGAAGCCCGAGTTAACAGGATTTAAAAAAATAATAATAAAATGAGTTATAACTCCCCAAACCTACTAAGTTAACTATGAAAAATTAACCTAGTTAGTAATGTGTAATTAAGTGATAAACTATGAGTTAAAGCTTCATTTGATCAAAATAAAACATGAGGGACTAATATGGCCAAGTGGTCAAACTTGTTTTATTAAAAACTAAAGATAAAACACAACACACACACACACACACACACACACACTAAGTGTGTGTGTATGTGCGTGCGCGCGCGCGTGGAACGATCAGGAGCAAGAAGCAAAGGAAGAACCCTAGTTCTTCCATGAAGCATCAAATTGAAAGGGAATTTGAAGCCCAAATTCGGGTTTGAATGCATATGAACGATCACCTAGTCATGGGGATCATAAGGTATGTCATAAAACCTAGATTGGTTAAAGTTGAAATTTGCGAAAAGTAGGTTACTTGTAAATAGATTGTTGGATTATGATCCAAAGTTGAAATTGAATGTTTATGTATGTTTAATTTCGTTAGTTATGATGAAATTATGAAGAATTTGATGTAATGTTACTTGTAAGTGATTAACAAGTAAACTAGGAAGTGGGTTTTGACTAAATAGTGAAGATGATGATATACATGTGCTTAAAATCATCAAAATTGATAGTTGAAGCGAGATACTTGAACAATTTATAGGTTCGAGTTAATGCTCACACATGACTTAAAATCAGTTTTGAATGTTATGATGAAATTTGGTAATTATGTTCATGTAAATAGGTGTATGAAATCATGTTATCTACTATTTGATATGTAGAACTTGATTATATTAGGTGTTCGGATGAATGCTAGTGATATGATGAAACGGGTTTCACTTATAGATGAGAACCCTTAGTTCTTGAAAAATGAATGAATAAGTTAGCCTTGATAATCGCTTGAACTAGTTGAAGTGTTCGAAATAAAATGAACTTGGTTAAACGATTAGTTAAGATGGTGGCCTAAGAATAGTGCTTACCGGGTAAATGGCGGAATGCCAACATGAGTTTGTTAAACTTAGTTATTCAATCTCATATGTTATAAGGCAGTTTGACTTTTAAAAAGTCAAACCAACCTATGATAGAGTCCGGTAACAAAAGTAGTATAAAAATTCATAAGGCGTAAAGTTATGATCTAGAATGACTAACCTAACCACCTTGTGAATATTATATGATAGTTTGACACTTGACAAGCTAGGTGGAGGCTTGGGAAAGAAGCGGGTCAAACGGATGAGTACGTGGAAAAAAAGCATAATCGGATGCAAGGTAAGTAAAGCTCACGCCCCTTTTTATTTACAAAAATACTACTTGTGAGTATTGATTATGAGTTATAATAAATAGTTGAAATATGATGTTCCGGCACGATATAATGCGAGTCGAAACAAGTGAGAATGGTAAGAAACCATAAATTATGGTAAAAAGGGTAAAAATGGCAAACTTGTCGGGTGATGACGATCAAATAAAGAATTTTTGAAACATTACGTTATGGTGTGAACCGTGACGGGTAAAGTGGTTAAATAGTAATCCGGATACGAGTTGACGGATAGATAAGAAGATTTGAAAAGACACCACATGGCGTAAGTCATAACGGGTCAAACAAATTTAAGAAACGTCTTTTATGTAATAAGAACTCACGGTGTAAACCGGAATAGGTTAAAGGGGCGAGATGGTATCTAAATACCATCTTATAATGATAAATGGTCATTTAGACTAAACAGGTCAAATGGTGTTGTTAACGCCATTTGACAATAATAACTGATGATCGCTTGTTGAGTTTTGTGATCACAGGGGAGTAATATATGGTTCGTGTTGCTATTAATTGGTAACTAATAGTGAAAGGTATTTTAAACGGGTCAATGCTAGGACTCGAGCCAGGTACGTGTAAGTAAAACTGTAGCTAAATAAAAGATTTTGGTCAAATAAATTATTGAAAGTCCTTCGTCGTAAAAGAAGGGCTAAAGTTGACCAAAACTCCCTTGATCGATAAATCAAGCAAACGACCCTTATGGGTTGTTTAGAAATAAGCATTTCGGTTAAGTAAATCATTAGGATAAGTATAAAAACAAAAGGCATGATCCTTGCGAGTCAAATGCCTTAAAATGTGTCTTGTCGTAAAAAGACAAACCGAAGAATAAAACTCGGAATAAATGGTATACCCCATAAAATACACCACAATAATAGTTGTGGTGGAAGACCATTTGATAAGTAATGTGAAAACATGATGCTAGAAATGAATGAGCGTGGTTTATGCTTAAAAGCGCTTAAATACCCTTAACGGGTCAAGATAAGCGTATAAGCATAAACGGGTTAATGATGCATAAAAACCCGTGATTTGAACCTTTTATGATAGGAAACATTTAAAACATGATGTCCATGATAATTTAGGTGTAACAAACAAGTTGGTTTGATAAAAGTATGAACAGGTCAAAAGCTTTGTCAAAAGAAGTTTAATAATTAAAATTATGCCGAGGGCTTAAAATCTAGAAAATTGTTAATCCGGATGTTGGATTTTAACTCCATGTGATGGAGAATTGAATTATGATCACATAGGAAGAAACGGATCGTAAAACGGACTAATAATGAGTAAGTTATGGCTGTTTTCGTAAAAACTAGAATTGCTGGAAAATGCAGGTTTCAAAACGAAACCTGCTGGAAAAGTGTACTCCTCGCGCCACGCGACGGAGGAGACACAAACTAGCACGACACGCGACAGGTTGTCGCTCCCCGTGAGAGCCGGGATGGACTCGGTCGCGCCCCGTGAGGGACGTTGTTACTGGAAAAATTTTGTTTCTTGTTCGTTTTGATATCCGGACTTGATTTAAACACGTTATAAGCTCGTATGACTAATCATTTCATGGTTTATGAAATGTAGGAATATCTTGGGATGCCGGATGACGATCAAACTCAATGAAGAACCGAACACGATTAAGATACAAGCTTCTGCACATTGTTACGTCGTCATTTTGAACGACGAACTCATACATATTATGCTGTATTGTTTTTAAATCCGAAAATGTTTTAATAAACCCGTATTTTCATAAGTATGTGTAATCGTAAATACACATTTTTAGTCAAAATTTATACGAAAACCATTAAATATTAGTAAGGGTCTTACAAGTTGGTAATTAGAGCTCAAGGTTAATGAGTAAATGTGTTCGGTTCGAGACTTGATCGCAAATCCGGTAAGTATATTTATATTAATGGTTTGGCATGATTAAAGTGTCGTGAACAACACATAGGGTTATCGTGTAATACACGTTACCCAAATTAAATGATAGATATAGTTGACGAAATTACGTGTGTTGACACGGATAGTAGAAATCCTTGTATTATAATACATGCATTTATTGATATTGACGTTACTAATCCTTGTAAACATTTTAGTTGAAAGACACTCGCTCTGAAGATGGCGAGAGTTTAACAAATAACGGATATAACGGAGGAACGGTCCGAATTATGACAAGCAGAGCATGCTCACCAAGGACCTAAATCGCGTAACAATCGCGAATAAGGTTAATAGCAAGGAAAGCCCGTTAGGGCAAGCATTATCAGGTGCACGTTTTAAATTTATTGCACGAATAGTAATATGCAACAAATACGTAGAGACTGACTGTTGAATACGTAGGATAAAACTTGGAAAACCTGAATAGGATACCTTTCCAGGATGATGCCAACAAAAAATTAAGTAGAAATATGAGTTATTCACGATAGTAAATAACAAAACAATAACAGAATTAGTTTATGTGGAAACTTGGACGGAATTAATTATCCAAGTAGGTACTCTCAATACAAATACTATCGAGAATAGTAACGATCACATTAACAAATGTGATTGTAAAATAATTAGATAAAAAGAAAACATTTTATATGTTCGAGTGCAAAACGAGTAAAACTAATGATTGTGGTTAGGCAATTAAATAAAGTTTTACTGAATGAAATCAAAGATATGAAAATAAATAGAGGTGTTACTTACATGGGGCGTGACGTGAAAATTATAAAAAGGTCATGTGTACCATGTATTGATCGCTTACTCTGGCCAAGTAAGTAGTGAACAAATGATACCATGAACTTCTTATAATGGACGCATTTACATCCGATGTAGTAAGGATGGGGTGAATGGGACGAATTAAAAAGGTACCCAAAACGGATCAAATAAGTAAAATATTTGATAACGCAAGCTGGGTAATGAAAGCGTATTACATTAGAATAACGAGCCCGAGGGAAGGGACAAGAATCAAAGTAAATGAAAATACAAACTGACTAACGAGAATGCTAAGGCATAGGGGATAAAGTTTGACTGTCATAAGTGATGAAATTCACACGGACAAGTCAAACGGATTGAATAAAGAATAAAGGACTTGGTTGAATAAAAGCGATGGATTTCGCTAAGACGACCAAATAAATTAAAACGAAGTCTAAATGCATACCGGAATGGTTGCTTTGATGATGTCTTCAGTAAAAATACCCGATAGATGGATAGGATTTTGAGAATATGCATAAACCAAGAGACGGGAACGCGGATTAGAAAGTCAAAAGACTCGGATTATGAGTTATGACTAAAAGAATAATAAAATTTTGTAAACAAAATTTTGATAGTGATGTTCAACTATTTCGAGGTTGAACGAATTAAATAAAGAATAAAGTTTGACTGTCATAAGTGATGGATTTCACACGAATATGTCAAATGGGCCAAATAAAGTATAAATACTTGATAGTGCAAGTAAGCGCAAACCGAATAATGGAAGCGCGAATTATTAATGAACCTATGTGATGGGTCGTAAAAGAATATAGAAAGGAAGACGCAAACCAGTGAAATAGGAGTGTTAAAAACATTAAGATAAAGAACCCGGGTAACGGGTTGAAAGGAAATAGAGGTGTAAACCGAATAACGGTAAATAGAGAACAAACTGACGCGTAAATGACGTAAGAAGTCATATAGTCGGAGGAATAGTCCAAAAGAAAACAAATGTAGCCTTACACTACGGTCAAAGTCGGTAGAATCCAAAAATGAAAATAAATGATGTTTAATTATAAAAAGGGGTGAAAACCTAAAGAAATAGCCTACGAGGCTAAGTGAAAGAACATATGGGTCACTTGGGTAAAGCGTGGAAACTGGTTATGATTCCCCACGTAAAATAATAACGGAAAGGAATAAATCCTTAGACGTAGATTCCTTGATATGAGTAAATGATGTAAGACTAAGAGAAAACGTTAAACTAAAAATTCAGGTTTTAGTCAAAAGCAACGTTTTAACAAACATAAGTAGTATGAGGTGGTTTAGGAAATCATAAACACACATAAGGCCGGAGATGGCAATAT
This sequence comes from Helianthus tuberosus, assembly GCA_030545235.1. NCBI lineage: Eukaryota > Viridiplantae > Streptophyta > Magnoliopsida > Asterales > Asteraceae > Helianthus > Helianthus tuberosus. The sequence continues at coordinate 93,390,054 of CM060397.1, read as the reverse complement.
GGTATACCCGAATGACGGGGTATGAAGTGACGGTGACTAATCAGTCAAGCCGGTAAAACCATTCAAAATCAAGATAGTGTTATGACTTATACAAAGCGCTTGTCAATATAAGATTAGCGTGGAGTAAACATGTTGACGGACTAATACGACCGAGTGGTCAAATGACAAATCGGTCAAATAGGCGACAAAGATAAGAAATACAAGGTGAAAACTATGGTCCGTAAGGACTTATACTTAAGAGACGCGCACGTCAATACGAAAGATAACTGTTGACCGAAGTGAATGAATGCCTTGAAAACGAAACTAAGTTTGTTCGGTCTAAACCAAGGAACCACGTAAAGAAGGTTTCGGGGACGAAACCTCTTTAAAGGGGATAGACTTGTAACACCCCGAAAACGGGTTTAGTAATTAAACCACGTTAATAATAATGAACGGGTAAAATACCGTTAGTGGTAAAATTAACCCGGTGAATATTAGGATTTAAACAGATAATCCTAATATTAATTAAATGGAGAATAAATGCTTTGAGAAAACAAAGTCTATAAGAAGCCCGAGTTAACAGGACTTAAAAAATAATAATTATAAAACGGGTATAACTCCCAAAACCCACTAAGTTAACTAGGAAAAATTAATCTAGTTAGTAATGTGTAATAAAGAGATAAACTATGAGTTAAAGCTTCATTTGATCAAAATAAAACATGAGGGACTAATATGGCCAAGTGGGCAAACTTGTTTTATTAAAAACTAAAGATAAAACACAACACACACACTAAGTGTGTGTATGTGCGCGTGGAACGATCAGGAGCAAGAAGCAAAGGAAGAACCCTAGTTCTTCCATGAAGCATCAAATTGAAAGGGAATTTGAAGCCCAAATTCGGGTTTGAATGCATATAAACAATCACCTAGTCATGGGGATCATAAGGTAAGTCATAAAACCTAGATTGGTTAAAGTTGAAATTTGAGACAAGTAGGTTACTTGTAAATAGATTGTTGGATTATGATCCAAAGTTGAAATTGAATGTTTATGTATGTTTAATTTCGTTAGTTATGATGAAATTTTGAAGAATTTGATGTAATGTTACTTGTAAGTGATTAACAAGTAAACTAGGAAGTGAGTTTTGACTAAATAGTGAAGATGATGATATACATGTGCTTAAAATCATCATAATTGATAGTTGAAGCGAGATACTTGAACAATATATAGGTTTGAGTGAATGCTCATACATGACTTGAAATGGGATTTGAATGTTATGATGAAATTTGGTAATTATGTTCATGTAAATAGGTGTATGAAATCCTGTTATCTACTATTTGATATGTAGAACTTGATTATATTAGGTGTTCGGATGAATGCTAGTGATATGATGAAACGGGTTTCACTTATAGATGAGAACCCTTAGTTCTTGCGAAATGAATGAATAAGTTAGCCTTGATAATCGCTTAAACTAGTTGAAGTGTTTGAAATAAAATGAACTTTGTTAAAAGATTAGTTAAGATGGTGGCCTAAGAATAGTGCTTACCGGGTAAATGGCGGAATGCCAACATGAGTTGTTATACTTAGTTATTCAATCTCATATGTTATAAGGCAGTTTGACTTTTAAAAAGTCAAACCGACCTACGATAGAGTCCGGTAAAAAAAGTAGTATAAAGATTCATAAGGCGTAAAGGTTATGATCTAGAATGACTAACCTAACCACCTTGTGAATATTATATGATAGTTTGACACTTGACAAGCTAGGTGGAGGCTTGGGAAAGAAGTGGGTCAAACGGATCGAGTACGCGAAAAAAGAGCATAATCGGATGCAAGGTAAGTAAAGCTTACGCCCCTTTTTATTTACAAAAATACTACTTGTAAGTTTTAATTATGAGTTACAATAAATAATTGAAATATGATGTTCCGACACGATATAATGCGAGTCGGAACAAGAGAGAATGGTAAGAAACCATAAATTATGGTAAAAAGGGTAAAAATGGTAAACTAGTCGGGTGATGACGATCAAATAAAGAATTTTTGAAACAGTACTTTATGGTGTGAACCGTGATGGGTAAAGTGGTTAAATAGTAATCCGGACACGACTTGACGGATATATAAAAAGATTTGAAAAGACACCACATGGCGTAAGTCATAACGGGTCAAACAAATTTAAGAAACGTCTTTTATGTAATAAGAACTCATGGTGTAAACCGAAATAGGTTCAAGGGGAGAGATGGTATCTAAATACCATCTTATAATGATAAATGGTCATTTAGACTAAACGGGTCAAATGGTGTTGTTAACGCCATTTGACAATAATAACTGATGATCGCTTGTTGAGTTTTGTGATCACACGGGAGTAATATATGGTTCATGTTGCTATTAATTGGTAATTAATAGTGAAAGGTATTTTAAACGGGTCAATGCTAGGACTCAAGCCAGGTACGTGTCAGTAAAACTATAGTTAAATAAAAGATTTTGGTCAAATAAATTATTGAAAGTCCTTCGTCGTAAAAGAAGGGCTAAAGTTGACCAAAACGCCCTTGATCGATAAATCAAGCAAACGACCCTTACAGTTTGTTTAGAAATAAGCATTTTGGTCAAGTAAATCATTAGGATAAGTATAAAAACGAAAGGCATGATCCTTGCGAGTCAAATGCCTTAAAATGTGTCTTGTCGTAAAAAGACAAACCGAGGAATATAACTCGGAATAAATGGTATACCACATAAAATCCACCACAATAATAGTTTTGGTGGAAGACCATTTGATAAGTAATGTGAAAACATGATGCTAGAAATGAATGAGCGTGGTTTATGCTTAAAAGCGCTTAAATACCCTTAACGGGTCAAAATAAGCGTATAAGTGTAAACGGGTTAATGATGCATAAAAACACGTGATTTGAACCTTGTGTGATAGGAAACATTTAAAACATGATGTCCATGAGAATTTAGGTGTAACAAACAAGTTGGTTTGATAAAGTATGAACGGGTCAAAAGCTTTGTCAAAAGAAGTTTAATAATTAAAATTATGCCGAGGGCTTAAAGTCTAGAAAATTTTTAATCCGGATGTCGGATTTTAAATCCATATGATGGAGAATCGAATTACGATCACGTAGGAGGAAACAGATTGTAAAACAGACCAATAATGAGTAAGTTATGGTTGTTTTCGTAAAAACTAGAATTGCTGGAAAATGCAGGTTTCAAAACGAAACCTGCTGGAAAAGTGTACTCCTCGCGCCACGCGACGGAGGAGACACAAACTGGCGCAACATGCGACACGTTGTCGCGCCCCGCGAGAGCCAGGAAGGACTCGGTCGCGTCCCGCTAGGGACCTTGTTACTGGCAAAATTTTGTTTCTTGTTCGTTTTGATATCCGGACTTGATTTAAACACGTTATAAGCTCGTATGACTAATCATTTCATGGTTTATGAAACGTAAGAATATCTTGGGATGCCGAATGACAATCAAAATCAATGAAGAACCGAACGCGATCAAGATACAAGCTTCCGCACATTGCTACGTCGTCATTTTGAACGACGCACTCATACATATTATGTTGTATTGTTTTTAAATCCGAAAATGTTTTAATAAACTCGTATTTTCATAAGTATGTGTAATCGTAAATACACATTTTTAGTCGAAATTTATACGAAAACCGTTAAATATTAGTAAGGGTCTTACATGTTGTTATCAAAACTTATAACGCATTGTTAATTTGGGTTATGTCCATTGCGTTTTTATAAGAACCTATAACACAATGTATGACACAATGAAGATGGTGTTATATTCGGGTTTTCTATACATTGTGCTATTGGTTTTGATTTTGTGTTTTTCAAGCGAGTAAACTTCCATTCTGGTCCTTGAGGTTTGGTCACTTTTGCCCCTAGTCCTAAATTCAAACCTTTTAAATCCGAGTCCATGTGGTTTCACTTTTATTGCTATTTTGGTCCAAAAATGAAATCAGCTGATATTTGTCTAATAAAATCATGTTATTTTGTGCTTTTCCATAGGGGCAAAATGATCAATATAATTTTATTATAACACATTATTAATTAAATTAAATAACTCTTTGACTTTGACCCCATAAAAGCAGACTTATCATCTTCATCTTCCCCCCCAAACCCAAACCCAATCCCTAATCCATCATCTTCTCCAAACCTCATTCTCCTGCAACCATGCTGATCGACAATGGTGGTATGCACATGTGGAGCCCCAACCCAACTGAGAACATCCTGGACAACACAAAACCCAGGTTGTTGATTTCATTGCTGCAATAAACCATCAAGCTGTGGATTCGTTGCTTGGGCTGAGCCGCCGAAGATTCAGAACCCTGCTGTGATGATTCCTGCACTGTTGGTCACCATCAAGCGGCATGAAGAGAATGCAAGACAGATGGGAAATAGGAACATGAAACTTGAAGAAGAAGCAAAAAAATTGGCTCAGGAGAAGAAGATGCTAAAACTTATCTTAGGTTTCAGTTTGTTCTTGTTCATGCTCTACTATGTTAGGTCTGCTTAGGATGTGGCTTTTGTAAGTTTGCTCTATATTATCGACTATGACTTACAAATATGGTCTTTTGTAAGCTTGTAATGGAATGTATGGGGCTTTTGTAATGGAATGACTAACTTATTGACCAATACATGTTTAGTGCAAATGAGCTGCAAATATGGTCACCTAATGTTCAAACAATGTGCTAATACCAAAACATGTACAATGTGGTAATGACCAAAACATAACTGCTGGATGCTTATGACCAAAACAGAAGTGCAATCCAAAAATGTCCAAAACACATGTGCAAATGACCAAAACAGAAGTGCAATATGCAAATATCCAAAACACATGTGCAAATGACTAAAACAGAAGTGCAATCTACAAATGTCCAAAACACATTTGCAAATGATCGTTAACATTAACAATACCAAACAACCATTAACATTAATAACCAAAATAGAAGTACAATACCAAACAACCAAAAGTTACAGTTTAACATCCAAAATAGAAGTACTAAACAGTTTGACATGATTGTATCAAAACAATTTGACACAAACTGTAAACATCACAGTTTGGGACAAACTGCAAAAATGTCAACTGCAGTCAAAAGATATACTTGCTGAACTTCTTGATGCAACAACCTAAGCTTGTGCCCCTTCTTGTGTTTGTTCCCCTTCCTGTGCTTGTGACCCAGCCTGTGCTTGTACCCCATTCCTCTTGTTTTTTTTTTCCACAACTCCTCTTGTTATGCCCCACAATCTTACAGATCCGACATGTCACAGAGTTTCCCTTCCTTGGAAACTTACCAGTTGCAGAGATGTTGTTGCTTACCTTTTCAACAACCATTGCATCCTTTAACTTCTTTTTTTCATTTGAAGATGCAAGCTTACCCTCTGCAACCTCCTGTATAGACTTGCTCCTTCTCTTCTTCGGCATCCCAATTTGGACATGATACTTTGGAGGGATCAAAATTGTTGGGCATGCAGATTTAGGGCACAAGTCACTGCCATTCACTGGTTCAACATTATGTTTGTAAACTTCTTTCCAAGTCTCTATCCAATACACTGGATGCACCCATTTTTTAGGAACTCCATCTCCTTTTCCATGCAATCCCATGTTCCAGATACATGCCACTGCATGTCTACATGGGATGCCTGTCAGATCCCATCTTCTACAGGAGCATGTTCTTTCATCCAATATCATAACTCTTTTTTCTTGGTGATCATTAAAGTGTGTGCTCAACTGAAACTTTGTTCCTCCAGTCCAAATGACAGTGTATTATGCAGTCTCAGTCTTGACAGTTTGTAACACAGCAGTTGCAGCTGGTGTTAATGGTCCTTTACACCTGTCAATCAACTTATTCACCACAACAATCTTCTTCATAAGATACTCTCTGATATACTCAAGGCAAGTTATGACAGGCTTGTCCCTACCTTGTATCAATTGCCTATTGAATACCGCACGAATGTTATTTAGCAATATATCACACCTAGCCCTCCCTGTATATGTTCAATTAATTAACAAGGTTAAAACAAGTCAAATAAAAATAAGTAAACTGGTAAGTTCAATGCTAAATTACATACCTATGAAGTAGGCCCTTGACCAGTGTTTGCTTGGAATTTATTTCAGCCAATCATGTAGTCCTTTGTCCTTATCAAGAACTGCCTTAATAGCCTTTTCAAACTGTGGAACTATTGTTACAGATGCATAGTTCCACAACAGGTTTTTGTATTCATCACCACTCCATTTTGGTTTCATATTTTCGTGTATATGTATGAGTCAATATCTATGCTCAGAACTTGGATACACTTTCAATATTGCAGGTATTAATCCCTAACATCAGAGTTACAAAATTGGTTAATAGTTTAATAACAAAATGCAAACATAACAGGTAAATTATTGAACAATATTTATGTCACACCCTGGCTTTTGCGGAAGCGTGGGTTAATTTGGTGTGACTTCTTAATACCATAGCAACAATTATAACAATGCTATATGATAAAACCGAAGATATTCATCCATTAATTAAGTCTTAGAAAATACCATACATACTTGTCTTAAAAACGTTGTTACCAAAATAAATTACAAACCATGAAAATGTTTAACCGAGTTCCTAAGACTCCACAAAGACTTAAAATAAACGAGGTTTGGAGACGTGTGACCCGTCCAGGAAAGGGTTACACCTCCCAAACCCTACAACCCTGGATGACATCTTGATTTAGTACGCAGCTTGACATATGTGCAGACACTTGCCAGATCCGATCAATTCCCTGAAATACATGTAGTTTGAAAAATCAACAAAAGTTGAGCGAGTTCATGTGTATGTCTGTGAGTATAAACCGTTAAAATATGTCTGTATGAATGTCCCTGGTATGTAGCAATAAGGAAACAGAGATCACCAATGGGTTGCAAAGCAACTGGTATGTGTGAAGTGATGCAGGAAAACTCAAACCTAGCGGAGTTGCACCGGGCTTCCGGCTGTAAGACACAGTCACCACTATGGGCCGCCCCGGCCTCATGGGTGTGGGCTCGCTACACCCAAATAGATCTATCACTCATGTCCCTCGGTCCTACGATGAGGATTAATGGCCTTAAGTATCCGCCTACCCACTCACATGATCTAAGTAGTATGCCCTCCTTAAGCTAACCATACCATGTATAAAAATGTCCGTAATAATTGTAACATGTATTTCACCCCTGAAGTTGTAAAACTGAAAACAGTTAAGAGAAAAGGGGGACATGAACTCACTGTAGTGCGTCTCCTGTGCTCGTACTCAAACCTTGTCAGCTACACGATAACCTACACCGTACTAATGTCTATTAGACGAACGGGCCATGCCTTGCTTTTGTATTTACGGTTTGAGTTACATTACTTTTACATTATTCCAAGTTATAACTTATTGTTAAAATAATAATAATTATTTTAACTTACATTATATTTTTAGGTCTTGAAATAATAGTTAGACAACTATTTCGTATTCATACTTCTCAAGTATTTTATGTGCCTATTTCCTTCCCAAGGATGGAGGTATTTTATACATGTATTTTTGTGATTTAAAGTCTTGACATTATGTGCTCTTAAGTCCCACTTTAGAAAGTATATGATAACTTAGTTGTCAAAAATAATGTGTTTCCAAGAAAATAAACATTGTCCCAAAATTTATCTATTCTCCAAATATACTAAGAAAATATATTATAACTTCTCAAAATAATATATTTTCTACTTGTTCAAAAAAAATATGTTATACTTCGTGATAAATCACATTTTTCGTTATCCATCAAGAATATACATGTGACGGTATTTTGTTAAGTTATATTAGTTTTCTCTAAGTAATATAACTAGTTCCCAAATCATGCAATTATTCACACAAGCGTTTTAGTATAAAATATATATTCTAAATATATATTTGTCCGTTTTTATTTACGAAAACCCACCTCCGACACTTTGAAATTTTGTAACAAAACTTATGGCGAAGTTCATTTTGAAAGACAATGTTTAAAACATATTCGCAAAAATTCTTTAGAAAATAATTTCTAAGTGTTGGAATTTTTAGGAAATTTCGCCAGAGTTTCCTTTGTAAATGGAGGCGTCCATGCTAATAAGCATATCATTTTCTTTTCAAAATAATCACAATAATCATCAACAATTACCTTTTAAACAACTTTACATCACCGAGAGCAAAAACTATATGCGTTACATATTAATCATGAACTTGATATATTCCGAAAACACGTAGTAACTTGGTAATGCGTTTAGTGGTCTTAGTTACCTTTCAAAGTCTATTCACTTCTTTAAAAATCATTTTCTTAAAAGAGTTAAGTGTTTACAACTAGTAAACAATTTTTACAAAAATTAATCTTTCGAACTCTTCTTGTAAATAAAGTGTTTTTACACTTATTTCATTTCCAGAAATGGTGTAAGTGTATGTAATAGTCATGATCTTCCAAAAATCGATTCTTGAACTTGGTTTATTTAGAAAAGTCTTTTGCAAAACTCGGATCTACATGATCGTCAACTTACTTTGTTCACTTATATTTCAAGAAATTCATTTTTATCAAGTTCATATATAACTAGAAGGTGATTGTTTCATGTATCACATAATCACCTTCTAATCTTGTTAAATCATGTTTCTAAACATCATTTAACAAGTTCCATATGGTGATTAACATCACATAACCAAGAATCAATAAGAAATTAACAACATATTCATAACAACATCCTACTAACAACATTTCATTCCTAACACTCCTACAAGCTCTTTCAAGAGCTGTATCAACATCTGAGTCAGTTAAACTTTCGAAACCATCTATATCAATCTGGTCATTGTTTTCATCTACATCAATATCTTGTTCATGTTCTTCACTAATGTCAACATCTACTACAACCTTATATTCATTCATATCTACACTATAATCTTCCACTATATTATCTTTATCAAATATGTAGTCTGGATCTTCATCATCCTCATCCTCTTCTGACCCACCTTATCAGTTCTATCTTTCCTACTCTTAGCCTTTACGCTTTTCCTAGCTGTAGACTTTACACATTTGCTAGGGGTGGTCTGTACACCTTCTGCCTTTTCACCTTCATTTGCACTACCTTCACAAGATCCTTCATAACTACCATCAACACTATCACATTCACTATCTTCATCCTGCTGATCACTATCCTCATAACTTTCATCATCAGTCAGGTCTACATATCCAGGTTCTTTTTCAACATCCTTTTTAGAAAACCTGCTAACATTTTGAATATACACATCTAGCACTTTGTTTGTTTCAACATAGCTAAGCAGTCTAATGATATCACTGTCAGTGCCTAGAGGCCTTAAACCTACCATTCAATCTTCCACTGGAACCCTAAAATGGTAAACCACAACATCCTCTTCTGAATAACCTAATGCTAACACCATATCATTCATAACTATCAATGAAAATAGATCAGAATTCACATTATTAACATAGTCTACCTAACCCCCGCCGCATTCAAACTCAATTTCATCAGTGAAATCACCACCATGGTGAACTTTTAGGGTGAATTTCTGCCTTTTCACCTTCACTTGCACTACCTTCACAAGATCCTTCATAACTACCATCAACACTATCACATTCACTATCTTCATCCTGCTGATCACTATCCTCATAACTTCCATCATCAGTCAGGTCTACATATTCAGGTTCTTTTTCAACATCCTTTTTAGAAAACCTGCTAACATTTTGAATATACACATCTAGCACTTTGTTTGTTTCAACATAGCTAAGCAGTCTAATGATATCACTGTCAGTGCCTAGAGGCCTTAAACCTACCATTAAATCTTCCTGGTGGAACCCTAAAATGGTAAACCACAACATCCTCTTTTGAATAACCTAATGCTAACAACATATCATTCATAACTATCAATGAAAATAGATCAGAATTCACATTATCAACATAGTCTACCTAACCCCCGCCGCATTCAAACTCAATTTCATCAGTGAAATCACCAATATGGTGAACTTTTAGGGTGAATAATTCAGGGTGATTAGCTGTAGAATAAGAAAAAAAATATTCATTCAACATTCTCTTGACGATTTTTGAAAAAATGGCGAAAACATTCCAAGTTATCAATCAGAAATACGTACCGTATTTTACATCAGGATCAAAAGTGAAGCCTTTTTTCGAACAAAGCAGCTGAAATCCTCGTAATCGTCAATTGGAGAAGATAATCGTTGGCAAAGATGATCGTAGAACAGAGGGTTTGGGAGGGTTTGGAGAAATGATTTTTGGGGAATATGATAATATCTGAGTTTTTATGAGGTCAAGGTCAAAGGGTTACTTAATTTAATTAATTTAATTAATAATGTGTTATAATAAAATTATATTGACCATTTTTCCCCTGAGGAAAATGACAAAATAACAGGATTTTATTAGAAAAATATAAGTTGATTTCATTTTTGGACCAAAATGGCATTAAAAGTGAAACCACAGGGACCTAGATTTAAAAGGTTTGAGTTTTGGACTAAAGTGGCAAAAGTGACCAAACCTCAGGGACCAAAATGGCAGTTTACTCTTTTCAAGCGGATGAGTTTTCTATACTTTGTGTTATAGGTTCTGGTCATTATGTTTAGTCTGCTATCCATTGTGTTTTAATCTGCTGTCCATTATGATTTTGTTTTGTTGTCCATTGTGTTTTAATTTGTTGTCCATTGTGTTTTAGTCTACTGTCCATTGTGTCTTTTATCTGCCATCATCATTCTTGGTGTTTTTAGTATACTTTCTATTGCATTTTTAGTTTGATACTCATTGTGTTTTATGTTATGTCCTATATCTGTTGTCATCGATTGTGTTTTTAGTCTACTTTCCATTGTGTTTTTAGTTTGGTACTTATTTTGTTTTACGTTATGTCCATTATGTAATATTCAATTGGTTTTTTTTTGTTTTTTTTTCGAAAAATATAACAATAGGGTACTCGTATTAAAGATCATAAGACACTCGATTTTATGGTATATATTTTTTTAAAAACAAACGTTGTATAAAAAAGTTACGACATTTAATTTTTTTTTTTTGGGGGGGGGGGGGGGATTCCATGTGCATATTCTTTTTTTCTCTTACACAAAATTACACCTCCCACTTGATTCCTCTTTAGACACTTGTCACCCAATGGTTGTTGTAACACCTCAGAATTTTATATCGAATCGTATGTCAACATGTGTCCAATCAACTCTCAAATATGCCACAATGTTGGACGAGAGGGGCTAATTGTGTAAAATAGTGGAGGATTGGATGTGGAGGGACTAAAATGTCGACATGCCAATTTTTGGCCTCTGAGTGACCCTTACGGACCGCAAGGCCTAAAGCCTTACGGGCCGTAAGGTGAATATTTCATTGTAACTGGCAATACCTTATGGACCGCAAGACCTTGGGTCTTACGGACCGTAAGGATTTTAAAACTGTATGCGCGAATAAGGCTTACGGACCGTAAGCCTTAAACCTTTACGGTCTGTAACACCTCGCAAAATTATGTCCAATATAATAAAGACACGTGTAATGAATTGATTTCGAGGGACTAAAGTTGACAAACAAAGAAAGTATGTGTATAGAAGGATCCAAAGTGTCAACATTTGAAAACTATGCCTTTCGACAACCCTACACGATGTTTATACTCTTAAACAAATAAATTGTGAAACGTATAAAGCCGTTTGTGAAAGAAAGTGAAAGTTTACAAGACACGAGGGTTAAACGTGTCAACATGTTAAATCAAATACCTCTGAGTGACCTTTAAACGAACCCAGGGCTTTGTAATGATTGATTATACTCTCAAGAACAAGTGACGAAAAATTCACGAGGTTTCGATATCGTTTGATATTAAATACGTTAACTTTCGTAAATAAAGGATTAAAAGTGTCAACGTGGTGAAACTAGTGTTTTCGGTTATCGTTTATCGAAACCGGACCTAACAATGTTTGATTATATCCTAAAGATCATCCAAGTATAAACTTTTAGGGTTAATTGTGCTTAAAATGAAAGTTGCAAGGAATTAGAAGGTTCAGGGGCCAAACTTGTCAAGTTTTAAACTTGTTGGCTGGACACGTGTAGCGTCGCGCCGCGCGACCCCGGACCACATCTGCCGTCGCGCCACGCGACGGCCTGTCTTTCACAGCCAGCATGCACAGGTGCAGGTTCTGCACCTCTCTTTTTCAATTCAGCCTTACACTCACAATATTTCGAAACTAGGGACTGTTTGCTGGTTTCAAAAACCATTTGGGACACATGTTAACATCTAGGAACATCACAAAACACCTGGACTGATCAGAGGATGCCTTGAAGTAGTATAAATAGAGGTTTTTGGGGCAGCATTCTCACTTGCACTTCACATTTTCCTACTCTCACAATTTCTAAGCTTTCAAACACTTCTCTGGAGCATCCTGGTTATCTAGGAAGCTTTCTCAAGTCTAATCTTCGTGCTAAGGACCATTGTAAGTGTTCTTAGCTGCTACAGTTAAGGTTTTATTAGCTTAATGACCGAAAGTCAAAGATATCGTAATTAAACTTTGACTTGGTGATTAATCACTAACGGTCCAGCCATTATTCAAAATGAAAGTGGCTATGTGTTGGTAATTAAGTAGGTGATAAACCCATAAAAGGGCATCTTCTAATTACCACGTTATCTCAGTCAATTGTCGGGTCAAACTACTTAACAGAAAAGTCAAACGAGTCAGTTTTTACAAAATAACCCATAACTGATAATGTAGAAGTTATAAAATACATTTTATCACTTAAACAACTTGGTAAATAATATAAGAACATGTTTAGGCATGTTCAACCCGACAATTCTGAGTATTAGGCTCGGTTCGCAACCGAAAGTCGCAAAAGTAGACTTTTGCTTTGACTTTCAATTCTGACCCGAATTAGCTTAGTTTAGATATGCCTTAGGGTTCCTTTGTGACCATGTTACATGTTAGTATAACCCTCTGAGGTTATACATCATGCTCCCTTAGAAATCTTAGTACATTGCAATTTCCGTTATTTGCTTAAAAGTTGACACTTATGCCCTTATTTATAAAAAAACGAGATTTTTGAAAATGTTAGAGGACAAAAAGTTTTATTACTGATATATAAGTATGTCCTAAAAATATGACATTAGTTTATGGTCTAAAATAAAAGTTATGCAAGATATCGTAAAACAAAAACTTTTTGTTAATTAAATTGCATTTTTTTCTATAAATCATATTTAAACCCAATTTTTGGCACCAAAATTGCTACCCACTGTTATGATATAATATTTAGGGATTTTTGGAAATTTTTGTCAAATTTTATACTGACCATAGCATAGAGTTCTAGCATAAATTCGGTAATTGACGATAATGCCCTTTTTGTTAATAAAATGAGTTTAACATATGATTTGCATACCCAACCTTTTCCTACTGATATCCTATGTTGAATAAAATATTTTAAGCATTAGAGACTGATCAAAACTTCAGAATTTTATAAACACATTGAATACCGCCAATTACCTACTTTTACGCTAATTTGGCGTATAGTATGGTTTAAAACCATATTTAACGCCTAAGATTTGTTAACTACTGATTTTATAAATAATTTTTTATACTTTAACAGTAAGTATAAGTCTTGAACTCAGATTTCCAAATTTAACCTTAAAAGCATATGTGAAATGACCAAAATGCCCCTACGGTGCATAGTTTGGCCATAAATGATTAAACACACATATGTATGATATCTTACTGATATAACAACATAAAATAAATATTTTTACAGAATGTTTTAGACCAGAACCTCTGTTTATGTTTAAACCTCTTTTATAAACTTTAAAATGACCAAAATACCCTTTCGGGACTTAAATTGGTCTTAAATACAATTGGGGCATAATTGTTGATATCCTACTGATATCACAACATATTTTAAGCATAATAACTATTGGAACTTATATATGACTCATCCGGTTACCCGTTATGTATATACGCGTTCAATACGGTTTATGTAACTAGTTTGCATAAATTAGCCGAAACGGGTCAAACCTTATCATTTTTACTTCAAAATCTAGAATGTGTTTAGTTTACCCATTATATACAAGTCTTCATACTTGTCGGGTCTAAATCACATTCCAATCCGGTCACCGCTTAATCTTGCGTTTCGTACCGTAAACTTTCCTTTAAAACTATCCGGTCAAAGTTACAACTTAAATAAGACCCGTTAGGAATCTAATAGGTTATTAAAACCTTCATTCCAGATTAGGAACCCAGTAAAAGCTCTCTGCACTTGCTGATTAGAATATAAGACTGAGAATAAATTACATTTAGCTCAGATAAATACTTTTAACTTATTTTCCCTTATACGGGCTTGGGATACGGTAAATTATTACCGCTTGGTCGGGTATTGAATATTTAATCGATTAGTGGTTAAATCATTGAGAGAACCCGTTTTAATCTATCTTGTTTGATACAAAGCATTTGGGGGTTAATATGACCGTGTCCTGGATATCCTCGGCTCATTCATTTGAAATGGCCACGACTTAAGCACGGGGTGTAGGCATACACCTGACAGTTGCGTATGTAAAACGGTATCTCACTCGTGAGGAAACTTCTTGTGGGCTTATACTAGTGGTGTGTCTATTAATCTTGACCCGACTCTTCTAACCCGGGCCCTGAACGTACGACAAACATATAAATCTGTATACAAGATTATTTTAAATAATTGTCCCAAGTTATAAAAGAATATTTGTGCCTTGTGCATTTAAATCAATTTTCTTAAATGTTTTCAAACGAGTCAGTTAATTGTATTTACCAGTGTAAACTGACGTATTTTTCAAAAAGATTAAGTGCAGGTACTACACGAAATGGGCTGGAAGCTCCTGAGTATTAGTTAAAGAGTCTTGCAAGCTCTTAATACTTTAAGTCTGTTGAACAATATTTACTTTCTGTTTTAGATCCGCATGTGGATCCATTATCGACCGTTTGTATAATATTTTGTTATACTTTTCAAATTCGGTTTGTATTATTATTTTAGACTTCCGCTGTACATTAAACTGTGATTAATCGTCTATGATGATATCAACTACGTCACGATACTCCCCACCCGACCCATCGGTAATACGTGGAAATATCGGGGTGTGACAGGTTGGTATCAGAGCCAACATTGAGTGAATTAAACACTAGCCTTTTTGTGTTTAATCTCAATGACACAGTTGCACACTCCTTGACTTTCGAGTCTAGGCAAAGGACTTAGGATTAATCCTAATCTTAATTGGTTTATATCTTTTTGTTGTTTCTTTTGTTTTGACAGGATCACAAGTAAATATGCCACCAAGAGTGAGAGGCCGAGGAGGAAGAGGAAAAGCTCCAATTACTGCCAGGAACGACCACGAAGCCGAACCATCTCACCGGCGTACACCATCCGCATCATTCGGATCAAGTCCTCACGAAGACTGGAGGACATACCTCGAGCCTGCGAGACGCTCTGTCTCGCTCAGCTCCTCACCATCCTATCACCATTCCTTTGGGCCGCAACAGGAGGACAAGCCCAACGACTCTCACCACTCTTACATTCCTCTACAACGATCGGGTTTACACCACTCCTTCCAGAACCCGACCCTTATTTTCAAAGCTGGTTCAAGCCGATGAACCAGATAGAAGAACCAGAGGGTCAAAACCCTTTGGGACCGGCGGATCACTTTCCGGAGTACCAGAACATGGATATGGACGAAGATCCAGATCCTGAGATGCCGCCAGCTGGGACGTCCACGCATCCCATTGAGATATCTAGCGGATCATCCTTCTATGGTTCGCCTTACAGGGCCCTGATATCTGGGCCGAAAGATGGGCTTCATACAAGTGGGAGTATACTCCCCCTCACCGCAACTCACCACCACACCAACAGGTCCCTTCTGAGGACCCGCATTTTCAGGCAGTCACGCCACCGCCACCGCCAGCGCCTGAGCAGCCACTGCCTCCAGAACCACCGAGGCGAAGAAGAGGTGCATGGATGTTCGTGCGTGGGGATTTTCACTTCAGCACCCCCAACATTCCAGCAACAGCAACTACCCGTCGCTTTATGAAGACCCGCAAATGGGTGGGCCTTCAAATGCAGTTTCTGAAGTCGACTCTGCACCAGTCGCACCAGCACCACCCATGGGTTATGAAAACCCAATTCCATCTTACCCAGGTGCAGATGGGTACAACCCGTTTGAGCAGCAAGCTTATTCGGGTTATAACTACAACAATGCCCCTGCCGTTGACCCGTACATCGAGGCAGTAAACTACAATGCTCTCTACCCTGGACCCTTTCCAGCTACGTACCCAACTGGGTACCCTGCATATGGGTATCATTACCCACCACCTCCTCAACCTCAGCAGCAGCAGCCGCCGCAGCCACCACAAATTCAACCACTGCAGCAGCAAGAAATCCTCCAGAGGTTGCACGAGGTGGAACAAAGGGTAGACGAAGAGCGTAGGAGCCGCCGCGGTCTACTAAAGGGTTTGGCACACCTCATTAAGGGGAAGAAGAAGAGGGATTATTAGAAATCCTTATTTATTATATTGTTATTTTATTTCAATTAAGTCCCTGCGTGGACATTTTATTTATGTATTTAGTGCCTGCGTAGACTTGTCTTTCTTATTTCAGTCCCTGCGTGGACAAGTTATTTATTTTATGTCCCGTTTAGGGCAACTATTGTACTTTTTGAGACAATTTATGGAATGTTTCATTTTAAAATTTCATTTGTCATTATATATATGCATGTACTATATAGAACAAATCAAAATACCATTCCAATTTTCAATTGATATGCCATTCTATATTAAAAGAAAATCTTAAAGGTATAACCTAGTCTATATGTCATTTTAGACATGGCCATGATGGTAAAACCTTTTTAAGATAATAAATCCTTGTTAACACCTGAGAACGTGTTAGCACTCTTGGCAAATGTGATTCGATAAAGTCACACCAGTCATCCTTATATTGGATTTTTCCAATTCCTTACCTAACCTAATGAATTACACATCCTTTAGTGATGAAGTGCCTACGGGCCATATTTATTGTCCAATAAGACAAATGATAGTGTAGTCTATGACGTCCTGTCAAGAAAAGGTGATGAACTATGTTCAAACCTTAATGCCTCGATCCTATAAAATCATGACTTATAAATTAAAACTGTCCTAGTGACTAGGCCTTTTGTGTGCCACCTTAATATCCATAATAGTTTAAAACTAGGATTATTTATAACAAAAATTTAAATAAATTAAATTACCAAATTAACCAATATGGTTTATAATTACCATGGTTAATGAATCATCAGAAATGATGATTCCATAATAAACCTCTGAACAAACTATTGTCAATTGTTTTATAGCAATCAAGCTTCAGCATGTCTGAATCTGAAGAGGTTAACAGTCATCCAAGGGAGAGAAATGATACCACCAGAATAAATGTAGCTGGTGCAGATCTTCAAGCATTAATAGACAATGCTGTTACTAGAGCTATTAACAGACAGTTCAATGAACCAAGTAATACTTGCACAAAGACTCAATCTATGGCTCATAGTAATCCCCCTTCTAAAACACATGAGTCAAATAAGGACAACTCTCGTCACTCGTCTAATCAGAAGAGTCTCCCGTTGATGTGTGCAAAATGCAACAAATAAATTACATCAATTGTGGCATAAAACTAACCCTTTTTAGTACTAATGTTGGAAAAAGTGTGTTTTTGTCTTCCTTTTTTATTTTCAGGATTAAATGAGCTCAAATTAACAAAAGAAGCAAAAAGGCAGCTAAATCTAACATAAATACAAGAAAAGGAACAAAAGTGGCATGCCCGACCTCCCCGAAAGCATCTTCCCAAGCAAAACAAGAGAACAGAAGGCTGAACACGCCCCGTGCTCAGTGAACACGGGGGCGTGCCCAAGTGTCAGCATAAAAGACAAAGTTGTAGAAGCTTCCATCGCCCACCACGGGGCCGTGCTCAGCGGACACGGGGCCGTGGTCAACTATAAGATTCGCAGAATCCAGGCAAATCTTGATAGTACAGATATGCTTCTACACACGGGGTCATGCCCAGCGGACACGGGGCCGTGGTCAACTAATGCAGACAAAAGCAATTAATGAAGACATAGAAGAGGATGGACATGGGGCCGTGCCCAACGGACACGGGGCCGTGCCCGAGCTTCTGTTCAGCCTATAAATAGGAGTGCTTGGCTCAAGCTCAAACCATCCCTTGGCACACCACCTCTCTCACACTTCACCCACCACCCACCACCACCATAACACCATCATCCACCACCATCATCCATTGTCCATCATAGAGTGTGTGAGTCATCTCGGGATCCAAGATTGATCGTAAGAGTTCTTGACAATCAAGGCCATGTTTGCCTAAGTCTCTTACATCACTTGGTGAAGACAAAGTGTCTGGTGTAATAGTTTTATTTTTAATCTTTTCGCACTTTTTACTTGGTTATGTATTAATGACTTTAATAACTAGTTTCTTATGTTGAAGGTGATTTTTCCTTATCGTTTGTCCATGGTGTCTTGGCATTATTTTACTGTCTATATAAAATAAAAGATTTTCACCATTCATATCTCCACGGTCTATATGGAGGTATGTTGGCTACCTGGTCGGGGGTTAATGGAACGGTTTGGTAAGAGTCTTGCCTTGTTCAGTGTATAGATCCTGCAGGGACCTGGGTCAAATTTAGTAGGACCTCCTTCAATACTTAACGGTATTGGATGGCGGGGGTCCAAACTCTTTGACCCCCTCATATGTAAGCTACTATTAATACAATAACCCGGCTATTTAGGACTGTATCCCTGCTGACTCAGACTACTTAGCCGAGGGTAACGTCGCCTTCAAAAGAGGGGCCTACCATAATATGCATTAATAACTTAATTAATTATCTTTCAATAATCCGACCCTTTAGGATTGTATCCTTGCTGACTCAAACTACTGGGTTGAGGGTAACGTCGCCTTCAAAAGAGGGGCCTACTACAATAACTAAGATAATCTCTTAAAAAGTGCAAAAGTGCGGAAATAATCAAAGGTTACACTATACACGACTCGGAACCAAGTGATTCATCTTGTCTATCTGTTTTATTTTTATTTTCAGCATTTTAGTTAGTTTTTATTTTTTCTAGTTTAAAACCTTTTTCTAACTTTTTCATTTGATTAGACGTTGAGGATAAACCGGTACTAAAAGCTCTTGTGTCCTTAGACGACCTCAGTATCTTACCAACACTATACTATGCTCACGATGGGTGCACTTGCCCATATGTGTGTTTAGTGTTAGTAAATATCGTGTTTTATAAATTTAAAACTTGGCTAAAAAAGTGTAAAAGGGCTTAAAATATACTTAAACTTATATATACACTTCACACGCATCAAGTTTTTGGCGCCGTTGCCGGGGACACAAGGATTTTAAGAAAGTTAGGAATCAGCGGCCTAATCGTTTTTATCATTTTTCTATTTTTTTTAGGATTTTTCTTAGTTTTTCAGCTTCTGCAAAACTCAGCACTGGCCGTGCCTGCTGAACACGCCCCGTGCCCAATCATTGGAACTGGCACTCCTGTTATAAGTCAGACAGTAAGCTGAACACGGGGCCGTGCCCACTCAACACGCCCCCGTGCCCAAGATTCAGTTACTGAAAACAGAACCGTAAGATCCCGACGGTTGGTAATTTCTGACACAAACATGAGTGATACTGATAATTTTTACTTTCGACACTCTTATGGTACGTGGTGTCAAATATGTGGTGGTTCCCACAAGGAATTAGAATGTTATTTTCTAAATTATAAGCCCCACTATATAGACCCATCGTTTTCCTGTATCCTTAAGAGGGGCGAAAGTAAAAATAATCCCTATCTCTCCCTCGAATGCTCTCAGCCGGATTTTCTAGGAGAAATGCTTCTTGACGAACTATTTCAATTAGAAGATCTAATTCTTAATTGGTTAAAAGAACTTAGGATAGATTTCAATAATTTATCTCAAGACGATAACCAAGAAGAAGTGTTGGGATCGCATTCAAACAACTTCGTTGTTCCCAACGATACTTCTAACTCTAGTGAGGACTTGAGCGATAGTCGTCCCTGTGTCGATTGTGCCGTGAAGGACTCCCCATCGACTTCGTTCGATGCATACATAGACCTGAGCGATTCGACATACACCTTCTTTAACAAGAGCCCGGAAAAGGGTTGGACTTGTCCACCTACATATAGCATAGGAATCACCCTCACCGACAACCTCTTGCGTTCTCGTCTTAATCTAGAACAATTAAGGTATCTTAGGCACTTTGGGGTTGTTCCATCCAGTAAGGAACCACCCGATCCGGAAAAAGTTCCTTGAAAATAGACAAAACTTCATAAACAGCCTTTCAACACGGGGCCGTGCCCAGGTCAACACGCCCCCGTGTCCACCGAAAGATTCCCTTCTGACTTTTTGTCAGAATACGGACAAAACGTGTCAGGATCTTGCCTGCACACGGGGCCGTGTCCAGCCGACACGGGGCCGTGTCCAGCATGCTGTCGTTTTCTATAAATGCAGCCAAGAATCCTGCACATTTGGACCATCCAGGGACAGATATTTGAAAGGATTTTCTCACCTACCATCCTAGGTATGTTCTAAAAGAAGGTTCTAACAAACATCTTGTCCTTTCCTCTTTTATCCATTTCCTTCTTCTTCATCTTCCTTGCAACAACACATCCATTAAAGCTAAATTCAAAGCTTTATGGTGATGTTTGTTAAGTTTTTGTTCAAAGAATCTTGTTAAAAATAAGTTGCACAACATGGTTTTAAATTATTTCTGCTAAAAAACGCTTCATAAGCTGGAAAAATAATTTGAAACTCCGAGATTCCTTGTTCTAAAACACTGCAGAAAGCTGAACACGGGGCCGTGCTCATTGAGCACGGGGCCGTGTCCGTCGTACTGTTTCATTAAAAGTGAACTATTTTTGGTTTGTTTTCGTAGAATTTCTAGCCAAAACAGCGGAACCTCTTCTGCGCACTCCAGAAACAGTCGAAGGGAAAAAAGGTCATCAATTGAAGCAACTCTCGTACAATACGTAATGGCGTTACGTGAAGCTCTTGACGAGATGACTTCGGTAGAGGAGGTCCTAATAGACCGTATAAATTATCTTACGGTAGGGCTGGAAAATAGTTTTCAAGAAATTAACCTCTTGCACCAGAGGTTAAACATTCTTGTAACACCTCCCATGGAACCAATCCTCCCTCAAGAGGATTGGAACCTAGCACTTGGAATCCACAATCCAACTGGGTGGGATGACATTCCAGCGGAGCCTCCCCTTGAAGATCTACAAGAAGTCCCGGTGGAAGTTGTACCTCCTCAAACTAACGCTAATGAACCCGCCTTCCTTCTCCCAAGGGAGATCGAAGAATGGCTCGCCGACGTATGAGGAGCCCTTGCCCAAGGAAAAGAATTTTTCATGCCACATCTAACCAAGAGAATTATCTTTTTGGAAATTTTGCTAGTAAAATAAAGTGTAGGCGAGAACTTCTTGATTTCTTGTGTTTCTTTGACCTACTTATCTAGAATTTCATTTTTAGGATTCTCTATGACTTAATGAATGATGGTTTTAGTTAATTTGGTGTTTGGATGGTGTTGAAATGAATAAAATACACTCTGGATGGCAGGGAAACTTGAACCAGCACCCCATGCAGAAAAAACGGGGCCATCCGACAAAATTTCTTCATTACAGTAAGTTCAGCACGGGCCGTGTCCGCCCAACACGGCCCCATGCTGCACAGTCTGCAGAATTGCCCAGTTCAGGTAAGCTGGACACGGGCCGTGTTTACCCAACACGCCCCCGTGTCCAGGCTTCTGTTTCTTTTTTTCAATTTTGTTACTGGCACTTGAAGACGGGGCCGTGCCCGGACACCACGGGGCCGTGTCCAGCGCCCAGTAACATAAAATTTTTGCTTTTTCACACCTTTTTACACATTCAATCAACCTAAAAACTTATTTTTGAGACACATTGAGGACAATGTGTAATTTAAGTGTGGGGGGGATGCTAAAACCTTGAATCTTGCAAGTCCTAAATACAAGCCTTACACAAAACTCTATTGGAACCGCTAATCACCCCCAAATTTTTTTTCAAAAATTTTCATTTTTTTTACTTGTCTAGGTTTAACTTGGGAATTTCAAATTCTAAAAATGTTATATTTTTACAAAATTTACAACCGATAGCGTCGTGATAAAAAGAACCAACATAAGAAAATTATGAAAAGGCATGGCAAACTTAGTTAAAATTTGATTATATATACTTGATCGCATAAAAACCCATTCCCACAAAAGTGAGTTTTGAGCCTTTATTGAGCATACAAATACATATCATTAAACTAAATGCTCATTTTTCGTTTCTTGTGTGAATAGCCGCTTGGTTCTTACGACTCTAGAACTTGCCACGACGATGCATTCTCGGTCCTTAGCAACTTAAACCCGAGTAAGTAAATGATGAAGGCATTAGGACTAACCCTTTTTATTTCTACACCATTATTTTTCTTTTTTTTTACCACCTACCCAAAATCCCCCTAGTTAACCCCTTTGAGCCTAAACCTTTTCATTTCTTAACCCAAACCAAACACCCTTTCACCCACCAAAACCTTTTTATTTTTAACCCTTTGTTTTAGTGACAAGCTCGGTTTTTCGTATGACTTTCAAAAAAAAATGTGTTGATGATGAAGCAAAAGAAATAAACAAGCAAGTTCAAAAAAAAAATAACTTTGTTTGAATTATGGCTTCATCAAAATAAAAACTGCAAAAATAAAAAGTCTTACGAAAACCGATGTTTTTTACGCTTTTCGCCCTTTTCTACTAACCACTAACCCAACCACTACATTTAACCCAAGCCTAACCCTTCACCCAAAAGTCCTCTTGATATTTACAAAGGTATATAGTTAAAAAGGAGGAGGATTGATTGCTTGGCAAACTTATGGTAGGAGAAAGTTCCATGCCGCTCTCGAGTGATTCACTAAAATACACCTTCGGCCGAGTGTTGAGTGATCCCCCGTGAGGTATGTGAACTTGTATATAAATGGAATTTTAAAGAAGCATGTTATGCCCTAATAAGTAATTTTTCTTATGAAAAGTTTTAATAAATCATGACGAATAGGATTGTAAATAAATAAAAATAAAACTTAGTAAAGAATCTTGGAAATCCCGACACTCTATGACAAGCCCAAAAACCTTCTCTTCTACCCATTCCATTTGGGAGTGTAAAGCCACATTATAAAGAGTTTTGCTTGAGGACAAGAAAAGATTCAAGTGTGGGGGTATTTGATGTGTGCAAAATGCAACATATAAATTACATCAATTGTGGCATAAAACTAACCCTTTTTTAGTACTAATGTTGGAAAAAGTGTGTTTTTGTCTTCCTTTTGTATTTTCAGGATTAAATGAGCTTAAATTAACAAAAGAAGCAAAAAGGCAGCTAAATCTAACATAAATACAAGAAAAGGAACAAAAGTGGCATGCCCGACCTCCCCGAAAGCATCTTCCCAAGCAAAACAAGAGAACAGAAGGCTGAACACGCCCCGTGCTCAGTGAACATGGGGGCGTGCCCAAGTGTCAGCATAAAAGACAAAGTTGTAGAAGCTTCCATCGCCCACCACGGGGTCGTGCTCAGCGGACACGGGGCCGTGGTCAACTATAAGATTCGCAGAATCTAGGCAAATCTTGATAGTACAGATATGCTTCTGCACACGGGGTCGTGCCCAGCGGACACGGGGCCGTGGTCAACTAATGCAGACAAAAGAAATTAATGAAGACAGAGAAGAGGATGGACACGGGGTCGTGCCCAACGGACACGGGGCCGTGCCCGAGCTTCTGTTCAGCCTATAAATAGGAGTGCTTGGCTCAAGCTCAAACCATCCCTTGGCACACCACCTCTCTCACACTTCACCCACCACCCACCACCACCATAACACCATCATCCACCACCATCATCCATTGTCCATCATAGAGTGTGTGAGTCGTCTCGGGATCCAAGATTGATCGTAAGAGTTCTTGACAATCAAGGCCATGTTTGCCTAAGTCTCTTACATCACTTGGTGAAGACAAAGTGTCTGGTGTAATACGTTTTATTTTTAATCTTTTCGCACTTTTTAGTTGGTTATGTATTAATGACTTTAATAACTAGTTTCTTATGTTGAAGGTGAGTCTTCCTTATCATTTATCCGTGGTGTCTTGGCATTATTTTACTGTCTATATAAAATAAAAGATTTTCACCATTCATATCTCCACGGTCTATATGGAGGTATGTTGGCTACCTGGTCGGGGGTTAAGGGAACGGTTTGGTAAGAGTCTTGCCTTGTTCAGTGTATAGATCCTGCAAGGACCTGGGTCAAATTTAGTAGGACCTCCTTCAATACTTAACGGTATTGGATGGCGGGGGTCCAAACTCTTTGACCCCCTCATATGTAAGCTACTATTAATACAATAACCCGGCTATTTAGGACTGTATCCCTGCTGACTCAGACTACTTAGCCGAGGGTAACGTCGCCTTCAAAAGAGGGGCCTACCATAATATGCATTAATAACTTAATTAATTATCTTTCAATAAGCCGACCCTTTAGGATTGTATCCTTGCTGACTCAAACTACTGGGTTGAGGGTAACGTCGCCTTCAAAAGAGGGGCCTACTACAATAACTAAGATAATCTCTTAAAAAGTGCAAAAGTGCGGAAATAATCAAAGGTTACACTATACACGAGTCGGAACCAAGTGATTCATCTTGTCTATCTGTTTTATTTTTATTTTTATTTTCAGCATTTTAGTTAGTTTTATTTTTTCTAGTTTAAAACCTTTTTCTAACTTTTTGATTTGATTAGACGTTGAGGATAAACCGGTACTAAAAGCTCTTGTGTCCTTGGACGACCTCGGTATCTTACCAACACTATAATACGCTCACGATGGGTGCACTTGCCCATATGTGTGTTTAGTGTTAGTAAATATCGTGTTTTATAAATTTAAAACTTGGCTAAAAAAGTGTAAAAGGGCTTAAAATATACTTAAACTTATAAATACACTTCACACGCATCACCCGTCTAAACAAATTGTGCTTAATCAGGAGCCACGTGTCAAGACTTCCTCTAACAAATACTTCGTCTCTTGCAAGCCAAGGGACTTTACAGGAGAAAAATGAGCCATTGATTGTATGACATGGCTCGATGAGATGTATACTGTGGTTGAAATCAGTGGTTGTGCAGAACAGGATATTGTAAAGTTTGTTTCACAATCATTTAAAGGTGAAGCTTTGGCTTGGTGGATGATGTGTGCAAAATGAAACATATAAATTACATCAAATGTGGCATTAAACTAACCCTTTTTTAGTACTCACGTTGGAAAAAGTGTGTTTTTGTCTTTCTTTTGTATTTTCAGGATTAAATGAGCTCAAATGAACAAAAGAAGCAAAAAGACAGCTAAATCTAACATAAATACAAGAAAAGGGATAAACGTGGCATGCCCGATCCCTCGACAGCATCTTCCCAAGCAAAACAAGAGAACAGAAGGCTGAACACGCCCCGTGCTCAATGAGCACGGGGGCGTGCCCAAGTGTTTGCAGAAAAGACAAAGCCGTAGAAGCTTCTATCACCCATCACGGGGGCGTGCCCAGTGGACATGGGGTCGTGGTCAACTCTAAGATTCGCAGAATCTGAGGAAATCTTGATAGTACAGATACGCTTCTTCACACGGGGTCGTGCCCAGCGGACACGGGGGCGTGGTCAACTAATGCAGACAAGCTGCAATTAATGAAGAAAGAGAAGAGGGTGGACACGGGGTCGTGCCTAATGGACACGGGGCCGTGTCCGGGCTTCTGTGCAGGCTATAAATAGGGGTGCTTGGCTCATTTGCAAACCATCCCTTGGCAAACCACCTCTCTCACACTTCACCCACACTCCACCACCACCACCACAACACCATCATTCACCACCATCATCCATCATCCATCATAGAGTGTGTGAGTAGTCTCGGGATCCAAGATTGATCGTAAGAGTTCTTGACAATCAAAGGCCATGTTTGCCTAAGTCTCTTACATCACTTGGTGAAGACAAGTATCTAGTGTAATACTTTTTATTTCTAATCTTTTCGCACTTTTTATTTGGTTATGTATTAATGACTTTAATAACTAGTTTCTTATGTTGAAGGTGAGTCTTCCTTATCGTTTGTCCGTGGTGTCTTGGCATTATTTTACTGTCTATATAAAATAAAAGATTTTCACCATTCATATCTCCACGGTCTATATGGAGGTATGTTGGCTACCTGGTCGGGGGTTAAGGGAACGGTTTGGTAAGAGTCTTGCCTTGTTCAGTGTATAGATCCTGCAAGGACCTGGGTCAACTTTAGTAGGACCTCCTTCAGTACCCACTGGTATTGGATGGTGGGGGTCCGAACTCCTTGACCCCCTCATATGTAAGCTACTATTAATACTTTAACCCGGCTACTTAGGACTGTATCCCTGCTGACTCAAACTACTTAACCGAGGGTAACGTCACCTTCAGAAGAGGGGCCTACTACAATAACTAAGATAATCTCTTAAAAAGTGCAAAAGTGGGGAAATAATCAAAGGTTACACTAAACACGAGTCGGATCCAAGTGATTCATCTTGTCTATCTGTTTTTATTTTTATTTTATTTTTCAGCATTTTAGTTAGTTTTATTTTTCTAGTTTAAAACCTTTTTCTAAACTTTTGATTTGATTAGACGTTGAGGATAAACCGGTATTAAAAGCTCTTGTGTCCTTGGACGACCTCGGTATCTTACCAACACTATACTACGCTCACGATGGGTGCACTTGCCCATATGTGTGTTTAGTGTTAGTAAATATCGTGTTTTATAAATTTAAAATTTGGCTAAAAAGTGTTAAAGGGCTTAAAATATACATTAAAAATATACGACACTTCACACGCATCAAGTTTTTGGAGCCGTTGCCGGGGACAGAAGGATTTTAAGAAAGCTTAAAATCGACGGCCTAATCAGTTTTTCAAAACCTTTTTAAAACGCGCACATTTTTCTGCATTTTAGTTAGATTTTGCTTTTACAGTAGCCTGAACACGGAGCTGTGCTCACTGAACACGCCCCGTGCTCAACGAAATCAGTAACTTTAATTAAAATGCCCAGATACAGATTCTGTACACGGGGTCGCGCTCACTGAACACGGGGCCGTGTCCGGCCTCTGTTTCCGTTTTTATTTTTGTTTTCTGGTCTCGAGACTTTGTTGTGGTCTGCTGAGTGATTCTCATGGATCAATACTCAGGAGGTTACAACTACACCTATGAGGAGGATGATTATAGGGAAGACTATTGCACTAATTGTGGTAACTCGCACTCAGTTCAATATTGTGACTTATTTCAACCATCCACTTCATACACCTACTATGAGGAGCCCAGGTACGAGCCATCAACTTCATACACATCCTATGAAGACCCAAGGTACGAACCTCCTCCCTCATACTGATATTTTGAAGAACCAAGGTATGAGCCTTCATACTCATACTTTGAGGAACCAAGATATGAGCCACCACCTTCATATGCTTATTATGAGGAACCATGGCGTGAACAACCCACCTCATATGAGTATTATGAAGAACAAAATTACGACCCATATCCATTATATACTTACAATGAAGGACAATGGTGTGAACCATCTACTTCCTATGAGTATTATGAGGAACAAAGGATCGAACAACCGGATTCAAGCTTTGAGGATCCCGATCCTTACTCTATCACCGACATAGCCGATAGGATAATAGAAAAAATTAAAACTATCGAACGTTACATATTAGAATCTCGCGCAAGGGAAGATGAGTCCCGCGCAAGAGAAGAATTAAATAAAAAAAAGATAGTTGAAAATTTAAAAATGGAAGAACAAATAAGTGAAAAACTGACACATGAGTTAAACAACGAAAAAGGTGAGTCCGATAACGTTAAAATTCAAGAAGAGTCTAATTTTGAAGAAATTAATCTCTTGTCACCTTCTTTCGAAAATCATTGTTTAGTTCCCACTCATGCTAAGTTTTTAAAAGAGTTAAACACTAACACTAAAATTGACGAAACGGTAAGCGTTAAGTTAACTAATGATCAAACTTCGCTAATAAAAGAAGATCCATTTGAAATTAACATTACACCGGTTCCATGTTTTTTTCAAAATTCATTTATTAGTAATATCACATTCGATAAAGATCTTTGTGTTAACATAATGCCTAACTACATTTTCGAAAAATTAAGTATTGGTGATTTTTCTCCACTTCAAATACCCATTTTTCTATCTAATCGGAAAGTAATAAAATCAATCGGTGTAGTTGAGGATGTCTTGGTTCAAACAAATCAAATGGTAATCCCAACCGACTTTGTCATCCTTGATGACGCTCCTCTAGTGTTGGGACGACCTTTTGTAAAAACCCACGAAGCTTTGAAAAACCGGAAGCACAACAATCTATCTATTCAATTAGGGGCATTTAAAAAGAGTGTCGATCTTGAGCGTTCAATGAAATATCCATTCGGCAATAATGACCCCCTAATTGAAGATGAAGATGAAGATGAACCACCCGATACAAAAGAAGAAATTGACCACTTTGTTGAAGAAGAGGTCGCCATAGAACAAACTTTTGTAGTTCTTGATCGAAATGAGGAACCGAATAAGGAGTCTCCTAAAGACCCACCTCTTGAGCTCAAAGAACTTCCAAAAGGTTTGGAATATGCTTTTCTAGACAAAGATGGTAAATCACCTGTAATTATTTCATCTAAATTAACTAGCTTAGAAAAAGAAAAATTAATTACACTTTTGAAAAAAAACACAAAAATGCGATCGCTTGGAAGCTTGTAGATATTAAAGGTATGAGTCCTTCCATGTGCACGCACAAAATTTTAATGAACGATGACTACAAATCGGTAATACAACCACAACGTAGAGTAAATCCAAATGTCCAAGAATTGGTTAAAAACGAAGTCATCAAATTACTTGACACCGGACTTATTTATCCTATCTCCGATAGTCCTTGGGTAAGTCCCGTCCAAGTAGTTCCAAAGAAAGGAGGTATGACGGTAATAACTAACGAAAAGAATGAATTAATTCCAACGAGAACCGTCACAGGATGGAGAGTATGTATAGATTATCGTCAATTAAATGAAGCAACAAGGAAGGATCACTTTCCTTTACCCTTCATTGATAAAATGTTAGAAAGATTATCCGGTCATAAATTTTATTGTTTCTTGGATGGTTTTTCAGGTTACTTTCAAATCCCGATAGCACCCGAAGACCAAGAAAAGACAACTTTCACTTGTCCCTATGGAACTTTTGCTTATCGACGCATGCCCTTTGGTCTATGTAATGCCCCCGCAACCTTTCAATGTTGCATGGTGGCCATCTT
The DNA here is from genome assembly GCA_030545235.1 of Helianthus tuberosus. Classification (NCBI taxonomy): domain Eukaryota; kingdom Viridiplantae; phylum Streptophyta; class Magnoliopsida; order Asterales; family Asteraceae; genus Helianthus; species Helianthus tuberosus. Next base: position 93,360,730 of record CM060397.1, on the reverse strand, counting down.
CCATGACATGATAGAAAAGACAATGGAAGTCTTCATGGACGACTTTTCTATCGTTGGAGATTTATACGACCAATGCCTCGATAACCTTGAACGAATGCTATCCCGATGTGAGGAAACCAACCTCGCCCTTAATTGGGAAAAATGCCATTTCATGGTAACAGAGGGAATAGTACTCGGTCATAAAATCTCAAGGGAAGGAATGGAGGTTGATCGAGCAAAGATAGACACTATTTCTCGATTACCACCCCCATCCTCCGTTAGAGCTATCAGAAGTTTCTTAGGACATGCCGGATTCTATAGGCGGTTTATCAAAGACTTTTCTAAAATCTCAAGGCCTCTAACAAAATTACTTGAAAAAGATGCCCCTTTCATCTTTGACAAGGATTGCAATCAAGCATTTCTAGCGCTCAAGGAAATGCTAGTCAATGCACCTATCATGATAGCGCCTGATTGGAAATTACCTTTCGAAATCATGTGTGACGCAAGTGACTTTGCAGTTGGAGCAGTCTTAGGACAAAGAAAAGAAAAGCATTTTCACCCAATTTATTATGCTAGTAAAACACTTAACGATGCACAAGAAAATTACACAACAACTGAAAAAGAATTACTAGCTGTGGTATTTGCTTTTGATAAATTTCGTTCTTACCTTGTTCTTTCTAAAACAATAGTCTATACAGATCATGCAGCCATTCGATATCTCTTCAAGAAACAGGATGCTAAACCGTGTTTGATTCAGTGGATTCTACTCCTCCAAGAATTTGATATTGAAATCAAAGAAAAAAGAGGAGCAGAAAACACCGCAGGAGATCATCTTTCGCGCCTAGAAAACCCAGCTTTGGAGGCAACCAGGGATGAACAAATCAATGAAAAATTTCCAACAGAGTCCTTGGAAATGGTGGAATACAGAGAAGAACCATGGTACGCTGACTATGCTAACTACTTAGCTAGCGGTATAGTCGCCAAAGGATGGCCACATCATCAAAGAAAAAAAATTCTTTGCAGATGTGAAGCATTATTTTTGGGAAGATCCTTATCTTTTCAAATTGTGTGCCGATCAACTCATCCGACGATGCGTACATGGTAGTGAAGCAAGAAGAATTCTCCGCCATTGTCATGAAGGTCCATACGGAGGACATCATGGTGCCGCTAGTACCGCACGAAAGGTATTTGATTCAGGATTTTATTGGCCAACCATTTACAAAGACGCCCAAAGTCTTGTCAAGACATGTGATGCTTGCCAAAGAACAGGTAATATTTCTTCCAAAAACGAAATGCCACAAAATGGCATTCTTGTTTGTGAAATTTTTGATGTGTGGGGACTCGACTTTATGGGACCTTTCCCACCGTCAAAAGGAAACAAATATATACTCGTAGCAGTCGATTACTTGTCTAAATGGGCCGAGGCCGAGGCACTTCCAACAAATGATGGAAGAGTCATGGTAAGATTTCTGAAAAGATTATTCTCTCGTTTTGGAACACCAAAAGCTTTAATAAGTGATAGAGGTACCCATTTTTGTAATCATCAACTTGAAAAAATATTAACAAGGTATGGGGTCTATCATCGGGTCTCAACGGCATATCACCCTCAAACAAACGGACAAGCCGAAGTGACTAATAGAGGTTTAAAACGAATACTTGAAAAGACCGTAGGGTTAAATAAAAAAGAATGGGCCGATAAATTAGATGATGCTTTATGGGGTTTTCGAACTGCTTATAAAACAACAATAGGTACAACCCCATATAAGCTCGTCTATGGAAAAAGCTGTCATTTGCCAGTAGAAATTGCACACAAGGCCTATTGGGCAATTAAAAATGTAAACTTAGATTTAGAATTTGCCGGTAAAAACCGATTTTGTCAATTAAATGAATTAGACGAACTTAGGAATTATGCATACTCTAACTCCGAAATTTATAAGGAAAGAATGAAAAATTTGCATGATAAACATATTAAACCTAATGAATTTCGAGTAGGGGATCAAGTTCTATTGTTTAATTCACGACTGCGGCTATTTCCTGGTAAATTAAAGTCTAGGTGGTCAGGACCTTTTTCCATCACCCATATTTTCCCACACGGTGCAGTAGAAATTAAATCTCGAAACGGAAATCCATTCAAAGTCAATGGCCAACGGCTGAAGCTCTATCAAGGATTCATTGAGGATGAGGAGGAGGAGATCTCATTTCAAACGATCGAAGAATGAAAGCATCAACATCATATCTGGTAAGTTTCAAGCAAGCAGGGTGACATCTAAATCGGTAAGTCTTCTAACCAAGTTTTCAGGAAACAGGGCACTCACACGAGCACTTTAATAAAAAATTCAAAACTCGCCCGAACACGGGGCCGTGTCCGCACAACTGTCGGGATAAAACCCCTTTTTCCAAACAGTTTCTTCATTTCCATACGCCCCGTTTCGCCGAAACTCTCTGGTTCAGGCGATTTTTCTGCAAGATTCCGACGTCTCCTCTACTTCTAACAACATCAAGGTATGATTCTATCATCTTTAGTAGTTAGATTAAGCATTTGCATGTAGTTAAAACACTAAAAATTTGGGGAAAAATCTAGGGTTCTTGAACTTCATCCGGATCGAACCTCAAATTTTTGCTTAGATCTGTTAGCATTAGTTTAGATACATGTTATAGGAAGTAAATCAATTTGTATTGTTCGTAGATTTTCCCGATTTCTCACAAAAACCCCAAACCCTTGTTTTTGAACCGAAAAAGATAAAATTGAAGGGGTAAACGGTTTGTTTTGGGAAAAACGGCATTTGGGGTTTCATTGTCGGGGAAAATCGCCCCTACTGGACCAAAAATTTTCAAGTTTTCAGGACCAGGTCGAAAAATGGGATTTTTGGTAAACAGACGTCTGGACACGGGGGCGTGTCCAGCCAAACTCAGACCAACATGGGGCTTGTCCGCTCGGGGCCGTGTTCAGCCGACTGTTTTCAGTTTTCTCCGAAAATTTCACTGTTTCATGCTAATTGTTTGGTGTTTCCTTTTAGATGTCCAAGAAATTCACGCGGTTCAATGCAAATGAGTTGGATGCTAAAGCAAGATACGATGTGCTTCGAACCAGGCCAGAGGAATACCCATGAACAGTATGCATGGATCTTCTAGGAGCAGTGAACCAGCTTGACCGATTCAATAACCTAGTAACCGGCCCGCTGAGAGCCTCTCTGTGCACTCGACTTCGTTAAGTCCATGAATATAACCTGGAATTCTACAGCACATTTTCTTTCAAAACAAGAGCCGATCCATTCGATAATGATGGGGTAGAATTCCGGTGTGGAGGAACTAAGTACTCAATTTCTATAGCACAGTTTGGGTCGATAGTTGGGTTGTATGCGGAGGAAGATGCGGGTGATGAACAAAACACCGGCGGTCTCCGCGAGATCAAGGAGAGTGACCGCCAAGCTGCATGGGCACAAATAGGAGAAGGCCACTACAATCCGAGCAGCACTAAGAGCACTAAGTTGAGGGACCCTCTTTACCATTACATCCATAGGGTCCTCACTTACTCTCTTAGTCAGAGGCACGATAGCAGCGGTGTTGTAGGTTTAAGGGATCTACTAGTCCTCTATTGCATCCACACCCGCACCAACCTTGATGTTCCATACCTCCTGCTCCGATACATGCATTGGAACCAGCTTGCTACTCCCCCAACTCCTATCTTCTTTGGGGGATGGATCTACCGTCTCTTCAAGCATTTCGTGAACATGCCCAGGTCTTTCGAAAAGAGCCCATGGTCGGGAAGAGTGGACATGACCATCTGTAGATCCATGAACCTGATTTATGAAGCAGAAGACGGGACGGTCAGCTTCCAAAGAGTCCAGGGGCATGCATGGAACCCGCAAGAGGCACTCGTCTTACATGCTCCACACTTCCAACCTCCTCCTCAGTACCATTACCAGCCCCAGGGTGATCCGGGCCAGTCCTCCTCTCAAGGAGGCGGTTTTCCTAACTTCCAAAGTTTACATGATTTATTGCAGGAAAACCTCATGTGCACCAGGAACACCTACAATATGGCCAGCAACACGTACACCCGGGTCGGAGGGATAGAGCGAAACATATCCGACATACAGGATGACATTGGGAACATCCGGGAGTACATGGCGGGGCACAGAGGAGACGATGATGATGAAGACGAGGACATGGATTAGGCGGGAGGAGTGGAGGTAGCGGTTCATGGTTGGAGGTCCACAGGTTAACCCCTTATTCTCATAAACAATTTCCGGCCTGCGTGCCATGTGTTGAACAATTTACTTTCCTCTAACACTTTTTACTTTTCTGCATTTTCTTTATTTTAACTTTGTGGTATGGATGTTTGAACAATGGTAATTTAGGATGCTTGCTATGGTTTGGTGTAGTGTTTATTGATAAAACAGGTACATATTAGGCTTAGAGCACTAAACATTAGTGCTACTGAAGCCGGGACAGGAAAACCAAAGCCAAAAACCTGTTTTTCACCTTTGCAGATTGTCCACACGGGGTCGTGTCCAACCAACACGCCCCCGTGCCCATTGCCCCAGACATGCTGTTTGTCAAAATTCTGCAGATTTTTACCAGACAAGGGGTCATGCTCAGCCGACACGCCACCGTGTCCACCTTCTGTAAGTCCTTGTTACTGGCAATCTGACCACGGGGTCGTGTTCATCCGACACGGGGCCGTGTCCAGATGGCCAGTAACATACATTTTTGCTTTTTCACATCTTTTTACACATTGAATCAACCTAAAAACTTATTTTTGGGACACATTGAGGACAATGTGTAATTTAAGTGTGGGGGGGATGTTAAAACCTTGAATTTTGCAAGTCCTAATTACAAGCCTTACACAAAACTCTATTGGAACCGCTAAACACCCCAAATTTTTTTCACTTTTTTTCAAAAATTTTCATTTTTTTACTTGTCTAGGTTTAAATTGGGAATTACAAGTTCTAAAAAGGTTTTATTTTTACAAATTTACAACCGATAGCGTCGTGATAAAAAGAACCAACATAAGAAAATTATGAAACGACATGACAAATCTAGTTAAAATTTGATTATATATACTTGATCACATAAAAAACCATTCCCACAAAAAGTGAGTTTTGAGCCTTTATTGAGCATACAAATACACATCTTTAAACTAAATGCTCATTTTTCGTTTCTTGTGTGAATAGCTGCTTGGTTCTTACGACTCTAGAACTTGCCACGACGATACATTCCCGGTCCTTACCAACTTAAACCCGAGTAAGTAAATGATGGAGGCATTAGGGCTAACCCTTTTTATTTCTACACCATTATTTTTTTTTACCACCTACCCAAAATCCCCCTAGTTAACCCATTTGAGCCTAAACCTTTTCATTTCTTGACATAAAACAAACACCCTTTTTACCCACCAAAACCCTTTTTCATTTTAAACCCTTTATTTTAGTAACAAAGCTCGGTTTTTCTTATGACTTTCGTATGTTGAAAAAAAAATGATGATGAAGCCAAAAGAAATAAACAAACAAGTTTATCAAGAAGAACTTTGTTTGAAGAATTGCTTCATCAAATAAAAAGTTACAAAAATAAAAAGTCTTACGAAAACCGACGCTTTTTACGCCTTTCGCCCTTTTCTACTAACCACTAACCCAACCACCTACCTTTAACCCAAGCCTAACCCTTTCCCCCAAGTCCTCTTGATATTTACAAAGGTATATAGTTAAAAAGGAGGAGGATTGATTGCTTGGCAAGCTTATGGTAGAAGTAAGTTCTATGCCACTCTCGAGAGTTTTCACAAAAATACACCTTCGGCCGAGTGTTGAGTGATCCCCCCTGAGGTATGTGAACTTGTATATAAATGGAATTTTAAAAAGGCATGTTATGCCATAATAAGTAATTTATCTTATGTAATTTTTAAATAAATCATGACGAATAGGATTGTAAATAACTAAAAATAAAACTTAATAAAGAATCTTGGAAAATCCCGACACTCTATGACAAGCCCAAAACCTTCTCTTCTACCCATTCCATTTGGGAGTGTAAAGCCACATTATAAAGAGTTTTGCTTGAGGACAAGCAAAGATTCAAGTGTGGGGGTATTTGATGTGTGCAAAATGCAACATATAAATTACATCAAATGTGGCATTAAACTAACCCTTTTTTAGTACTAATGTTGGAAAAAAGTGTTTTTTTGTCTTCCTTTTGTATTTTCAGGATTAAATGAGCTCAAATGAACAAAAGAAGCAAAAAGGCAGCTAAATCTAACATAAATACAAGAAAAGGGATAAACGTGGCATGCCCGACCCCTCGACAGCATCTTCCCAAGCAAAACAAGAGAACAGAAGGCTGAACACGCCCCGTGCTCAATGAGCACGGGGGCGTGCCCAAGTGTTTGCAGAAAAGACAAAGCTGTAGAAGCTTCTATCACCCACCACGGGGGCGTGCCCAGCGGACACGGGGCCGGGTCAACTCTAAGATTCGCAGAATCTGAGGAAATCTTGATAGTACAGATACGCTTCTGCACACGGGGTCATGCCCAGCGGACACGGGGGCGTGGTCAACTAATGCAGACAAACTGCAATTAATGAAGAAAGAGAAGAGGGTGGACACGGGGCCGTGTCCGGGCTTCTGTGCAGGCTATAAATAGGGGTGCTTGGCTCATTTGCAAACCATCCCTTGGCAAACCACCTCTCTCACACTTCACCCACACTCCACCACCACCACAACACCATCATCCACCACCATCATCCATCATCCATCATAGAGTGTGTGAGTAGTCTCGGGATCCAAGATTGATCGTAAGAGTTCTTGACAATCAAAGGCCATGTTTGCCTAAGTCTCTTACATCACTTGGTGAAGACAAGTGTCTAGTGTAATACTTTTTATTTCTAATCTTTTCGTACTTTTTATTTGGTTATGTATTAATGACTTTAATAACTAGTTTCTTATGTTGAAGGTGAGTCTTCCTTATCGTTTATCCGTGGTGTCTTGGCATTATTTTAATGTCTATATAAAATAAAAGATTTTCACCATTCATATCTCCACGGTCTATATGGAGGTATGTTGGCTACCTGGTCGGGGGTTAAGGGAACGGTTTGGTAAGAGTATTGCCTTGTTCAGTGTATAGATCCTGCAAGGACCTGGGTCAACTTTAGTAGGACCTCCTTCAATACCCACTGGTATTGGATGGCGGGGGTCCGAACTCCTTGACCCCCTCATATGTAAACTACTATTAATACTTTAACCCGACTACTTAGGACTGTATCCCTGCTGACTCAGACTACTTAGCCGAGGGTAACGTCACCTCTAGAAGAGGGGCCTACCACAATATGCATTAATAACTTAATTAATTATCTTTCAATAATCCAACCCTTTAGTATTGTATCCTTGCTGACTCAAACTACTGGGTTGAGGGTAACGTCACCTTCAGAAGAGAGGCCTACTACAATAACTAAGATAATCTCTTAAAAAGTGCAAAAGTGCGGAAATAATCAAAGGTTACACTAAACACGAGTCGGATCCAAGTGATTCATCTTGTCTATCTGTTTTTATTTTTATTTTATTTTTCAGCATTTTAGTTAGTTTTATTTTTCTAGTTTAAAACCTTTTTCTAAACTTTTGATTTGATTAGACGTTGAGGATAAACCGGTACTAAAAGCTCTTGTGTCCTTGGACGACCTCGGTATCTTACCAACACTATACTACGCTCACGATGGGTGCACTTGCCCATATGTGTGTTTAGTGTTAGTAAATATCGTGTTTTATAAATTTAAAACTTGGCTAAAAAGTGTTAAAGGGCTTAAAATATACATTAAAAATATACGACACTTCACACGCATCAGTGGAGGTCATTAATCCAAGCCACAGGGAAGATCCCATTGTATAACTTGTCTTGGGATCAAGGAAAACTTCTGTCCTCAGCATGAGGTAGAGAAAATCGAGACTGACTACTTGACTCTGGTCATGAAGAATTTGGACTGTCAGGCGTATGTTACAAGCTTCAATACCATGTCCCGATTGGTTCCTTATTTGGTCACCCCGGAACCAAAACGTATAGCACGTTTTATAGGAGACCTAGCTCCAGAAATCAAGGGAAATGTGAAAGCATCCATACCTACCACATACAGGTCAGTAGTGGATCTATCTCTATCTCTCACACTCGATGCAGTCAGAAACAAGTCTGTCAAAGCTTCTGTTGAAGGAAAGCGAAAGCGGGAGGATGAGAGTTCTCATCGCTCCGATAAGAAACGAAAGGGGAACTCTGAGCATAAGAAGGGTTCTGGGTTTAGAAAGGATACCCAGCAGACAGGGGAGAAGCCCAAGTGTAAAGTCTACAAGAAACACCATTTTGGAAAATGCAGATTCGAATCGCAGTCGCAATTGCATTCACATCCTAAAGTTTGTGGGATCTGCAAGTCCAAAGAGCATAGAACTTTGGATTGCAAGAAAATGAAGGATGCAACATGTTATGGTTGCAACGAGAAGGGGCACATAAAGACTAACTGCCCGAAAAATCCAAAGAAGCCTGAGGAGGCTAAAAAGACCAATGCTCGAGTCTTCCAGATGAATGCTCAGGAGGCAGTTCAGAATGATAATGTTATAACAGGTACATTCCTCATCAATGATGTATATGCTAGAGTTTTATTTGATTCTGGTGCAGATAAGTCTTTTGTAGACAATAAATTTTGTAAACTGTTAAATCTGCCTGTTAAAACTCTAAATATAAAATACGAGGTAGAATTGGCCGATGGTACCATAGAGACAACTTCGACAATCTTAGATGGATGTTTTATATCCATTAGGAATCACTCTTTTCCACTGTCTTTGCTTCCGTTGAAATTGGCAGGATTCGATATAGTTATAGGCATGGATTGGTTATCTCGCAACCAAGCCTAAATTGCATGCGACAAGAAGCAAGTTATCATTAAGACCCCTTATGGTGAGCCACTTACAATTCAAGGAGATACACAGTATGGATTGCCTAAACAAGTATCTATGCTTAAGGCATCGAAGTATTTGAAGAAAGGTTTTGTCATTTACATGGCACAGGTGACCGTTGATGAGCCAAAGCCCAAGATCGAAGATATTCCTGTTATTTCTGATTATCCAGATGTTTTCCCCGAGGAATTACCTGGTTTACCTCCCGACAGGCAAGTGGAATTCAGGATTGATATCATTCCAGGAGCAACACCAGTAGCACGAGCTCCTTACCGTTTGGCACCGACTGAAATGAAAGAATTAAGGACTCAGTTGGATGAATTGTTGGAAAAGGGTTTTATTCGACCTAGCTCGTCCCCTTGGGGAGCGCCGATTCTATTTGTGAAAAAGAAGGATGGATCAATGCGTCTATGCATTGATTATCATGAGTTGAAAAAAGTTACAATCAAGAACCGATATCCATTACCCAGGATTGACGATCTATTCAATCAGCTTCAAGGGGCAAGTTACTTTTCAAAGATCGATTTGAGGTCGGGTTATCATCAGTTGAAGGTCAGAACCAAAGATGTGCACAAGACCACATTCAGAACACGATATGGCCACTACGAGTTCTTGGTGATGCCTTTCGGGCTTACTAATGCACCTGCAGCATTCATGGATCTCATGAATTGCGTTTGCAAGCCGTATCTAGACAAGTTTGTCATTGTTTTCATTGATGACATACTTATTTACTCAAAGAGTCAAGCCGATCATGAAAAACATCTCCGGTGTATCCTTAAACTTCTGCAACAAGAAAAGCTTTACGTAAAGTTCTCTAAATGTGAATTCTGGTTCCGAGAAGTCCAATTTCTTGGACATGTGGTAAGTGAGCGTGGTATCCAGGTGGATCCCGCTAAGATTGAAGCGATTATGAATTGGCAAGCACCAAAAACACCTACAGAGATTCGTAGCTTTTTGGGTCTAGCAGGTTACTACAGACGTTTCATTGAAAACTTTTCTAGAATTGCTACACCTCTAACTTCGTTAACTCGCAAGAATGTCAAGTTTGACTGGGGTCCTGTTGGACCCAGTATGGCCTTAACAACTTCTTTTCACGTAATATGGCAAGTGATTTCAGTAGATGTGAAAAAGATGTGCGGAAATGGAAATCAGACTTTCAGAAACAAGACCTACAGAATTATCAAGTTTATATCACTTTGAAACAAAATGGTTTACAAGGTGATTGTAAGATTATTATCTAATACAAATGAATCTTGAATTATGTGGGTGAGAGGGAAATGGAGTTTTGATGTATGTGTGAATGATAAGCTTCAAACTCAATTGTCTTCTGCTGGTTGGGCGTTCTATTGCATGAATAAACAATAGTTTATTCATGCAATAAGTCCTGCAAAAAGTGGCCAATTAACATATTCATTGAATCCAACGTTCAAGTTGCCTTTTTCATCATGATATCCAATAATGTCAACTTGCTTCGATAATTGTGGCAGGATAGAGCTGATTTCAGACAAGTGGGGTATTTCATCAGAATTTCTGATAAACCACTTCATCAGAAATTCTGGTGAACAAATCATCAGAAAAATCCTGATGATCAGAATCGTCAGAAACTGATGATATTTCATCAGATCCATCAGAAATGACCTTCTCTGATATTCCAATTCAGCTCTTGATCAACTTGTGTTTCTTTGAAGTAGATGCTGTGCATTTCAGTTGTCCTATCTGATCTTCTTTTTCTTGTTGTGATCTTCAGGACTGTGATCTCTTCATAGATCCAGTTGATTGTGATTTTCTTCAATACTTACAAATAAAGTTTCCTAACAGTTTCCCCCTAAGTATTGTAAGAAAATGAACTATCTCTATCTAACATAAACAACTTTCTTGAAAGAAAAAATTTAAAAACAACTAAGTTCAGAAACATAGAACATAGTCAAACCAACCATAAATCAGACAAAAATAAAATATAGTTCAAAAACAAAAATTTAATCTCATCAATTCATTAATTGATCTTCACTCCACTTCTGTATTTGTCTCCTGGTTTCAGCCTTTTCTTGTGATCAATTGCCTTTTGAGTTTCTTTGTACATTTCTTAGTACCATCCTCTTGATTCCATCCAGTTTTCAATGCCTTCTTCAATTGTTTTTCTCAGTTGTTCATTGTTCTTTCCCTTCTTTTTGAGCTGCTCTTGTTTCTCATTCATGCAGTTCCTTATGTATTTAAGAGTTTGATTAGAATACCTGCATATTTCACTGATTCTGAACAGAGCTTTCTCATTATTTGCATCTTTGAAGACTACACACATTTCTGGTTTGTCAAAGATTGCTCCAGTTCTCACAAGTTTAGAAGGGATTTCAGCTGGAATTGAAGTGTTGGGAGGAGGTATTAGCACCTTGTTGCTGTACTCAAAATTGATACATAGATCAAAGTCTGCCGGTGCAGCCCTTTTGTATAACTTTGCTCCTGCACTTTTGAGACTGTCAAGGGCTCTTCTGACCACAACTGAATTACCTTTCTCTTCATCAATGATATTCTTCATTTTGACTATTCCCATTAGGTGAATATCATCAGCCAGATTTGCATCAGTAACCTTTTGTTCACTGTTATCTTTTCTGATCAGGGTATACTTGTTTTGTGCTTCATAACCTAAGATACCTCCTCCAGTGGTCAAAGTATCAATTCTTTCAATAGATACTATTGGATTGGTCATGTGTTTGTGCAAAATTACCCAACCTCCATTGTTTCTGTTTTCAACAATACCTTTACTCAATGGAGAGAGTGGTCTCTTTGGGTTGTCTTCTAGACCTTTCCAGTAGTAATGCTTTAGATGTTCTTCAGGGTACATAATTGTGTGTAAATCACCTTTTAGCACATCCATTTCTCTGATGTTCCCCTCCGAATCTTCTATCATTTCTTTTCTTGGCCTTTTTGATGAAGTCACTTCATGTTCCATTCTTCTCTTCTCTTTTATGTCCATCTTTATGCTGAACTCTGTTTCTCCTGTGATGGTTGTAGAAGATGTCTGAACTTGAACATGTTCTTTCTGCTGGACCCTTGATATTTCTGGCTTTGGGACGTTTGGTGGAGGACCCATGAGTAACTTTTGTTTATCTGGAGGTGGACCTATGGTCTGCTTCTGTTTTTGAGCTGTTGAAGTTTTTGTTTGTTTGATTTGATCTTGTTGAATGGTTTCTGGTTGTTGTTGAGGAGTTTTTGATCTTTTTGCTTGTCTTTCTTGTGGAATTGGGGCTTTCAGTTCATGAAGATCAACTTTTGCTAATCTAGCAACATTATACTGCAATCTTTCTACTAACAAATGAACATTAGTGAGAATTTGAGTATTTGTTTCTTCTTGTTTCTTCATTTTCTGAAACTCCTGGTTTTCTTGATTTTTTTGTGCAGTCAATTCCATCAACAGCTTCTTAAAAGCCTCAGCCATGCTGCTGTTGTTGGCTCTGAGGAACTGTATTTCTTCAAGAATCTTCCCTGAACTTGAGCTTTCTCCTGCAGTTGCAACCTCAGCCATCTTTTTCTTGATATCATGTAGTTCCTTGAGAGCCTTCTCTAATTCTGATGAGCTCCCTCTGTTTTCTGATGACTTTTGCAGTTTGTTGAGAGCTGCAGCATTGTCTTCTGTTTGCTTCTGCACAGCTTTAACGGTTTCTGATAAAACCTTGATATCTGACTTTTGATTTATGATTTCTTCCAGTATCAGATCAAGTTTTCCTTCTGTGGTTGTTTTCACAGTAGCAGTTGTGTCTTCAAGTTCCTTGTGAAGTTGTTTAGGGGACATAGATTGATGTCCTTGGGAAATAGGAGAAACAACAGATGTTCCCCTTTTAACACCAGCAGAAAAAACATTTTCTGCTGTTCTGAGGTTAAGAGGATTGGAAGATTCCAAATTCTCTGTATCCTCACCAGAAAATTGAAACACATTCAAGTTCTGGTTTTCCTCATATCCTTGAACCTTTTCAGGTTCTCCATGAGTTGTTGAGAAACTCTTAGTTTTCTCATCCAGGTTTCCTTGATCAATGGACTGATCTCCACCTGTTGCCACCACATTTTCCTCCTCAATATCTGATTCAGAAAATGGGTCATTGGTTTTACTCACATTTTATTTTGCAGAAATGGTGCCTCTATGTAAAATTTCATATTTTCCTTGAATTGATTCATCAGAATCACTCTCAGAGAAATGAAATATGTTTAGTTTGGAGTGTTGTGCACCTATTTCTCCCATATGTGAGATTTCAGCATGATGTTCTTCTGCCACAGGACTCATATTCACATCTTCATCAGCTGGATGAGGATCAGATTCACCCTGTTGTTCCATTCTTGGTGTGCTTGACTCTTGTGCATCATGCTCCATGGGGGACACATTTTTAAAAACTTCTTTGTTTTCTGGCCTTTTGTTCAACATCTTCAGATATTCTGCTCTGTATGGTGAATCTTCTGGTATCAGATTCATCATTCCTTCTGATAGAGCAGGCACATCATAATCTGACTTCCAAGATCCTATGGCAGTCCAAGTTCTCATAATTTCTGTTCTCCAGATATTTTCTGATGCTGGAATTTCTAGGTTCCTTTCAGAAAAAGCATCAGAAATTATGATTGACAGAAATCTGGGAAAGGGTAGATGTGAATCTATCTTTCCAGTGTTAGTCAGAATTGATCTTCTGATCAGAGTAAATATTTCTGTTCCAAAATCAATGTTCAACCCACTAATGAGACTGAACATGATTGTTAGAATATTCTTATTTATCTGATCTGTACCTCCAATCTTTGAAGATAGACACTTGTTCAGAATTTCCATTAGAACTTGCCAGAAGGCAGGTAGCTTGTTTCTCTTGAATTCATTGATTTTGAAATCTTTGTCTTGTAGCCCATTACAGTATCAAGTTGTGAGAACATATCTTCTTTTACTGGTGCTTCTTCATAGCTTTGGTTTAAGGGTAGTTCCAAACATTCCCTTATTTTCTCCGGTGAGATTGTAATAAAGATATTTCCCCACACATGTGCTGTTAGCTCGAGTTGATTTGAGACTTTGAGAGTTTTTACAACTTGTTGTATGAGTTCTTCTGGTACCTCTCTGGTCTTTGTGAGGGCTTGAGCTATAGGGCATCTGGTCAGAAATTCAATGAGAATTTGACACTTCATATCATACTCTTCAATGGTATCATTCATTGCTTCATTGTTGCTCTTTAATGGAAGAAATTCAGCTTCAGTGATGAAGGGAACAGAGTGTTCAATTGGTGGTATGTTGATGTTGATAGCTGCCATTGAGAATTTGGGTTTTTGTTTCAGAAAAGGGTTTTAGGGTTTTGAATTTGAAGGTTGAAGATGGAAGTCTCTGTTTTTGAATGAGGTATTTATAGTGTATACAGACAGAGATTTTTGAGTGTTTATCATGGGTTGTTTGTATTCAAGGTAGTTAATGACACCTTAATGATGTTTTAATCCTTTAATGAAACAACCGTTTTTGAAAAACCTTTGGTTTATCTCTAATTTAATGTAAATCCTTTAAAGAGACTTAGAGATTCCAATGATTTTGTGGATAAACACTAATGTCCAACTTGCACCTTTTCTCCATGTGGGACCCCTTTTGTTTCAAAAAGGTCCAATAGAAACCTTTTCTGAGTTTGTGTGTCTTCCCAGATTTTCCTTTTGATGATATATATCAGAAAATTTTGAATAAAACTTTTGAGAGTTGTATTTTCTTCATATATCATCAGAATTCATTTGATTCATTTACAGAGGATGAATTATCAGATTTTTTTTGGAGATGAGAGGGAATAAGTAGAGTTCAGAGATTTTTACTTACATTGCAGTTCTGCAGTTCTGAACTCCACACCTTTGTTCTGATATACAGGAAGTATTTTTCATATAGCTTGTTCCAGTCCTCAGAAAAAAATATATTTTGAAAGAAACTTATTTCAAAAATTTAGATGGTCATAAGTTTCTTTAAATCTGATTAAAAGGCAATGTTTTTCCTGATGATTTGTCAAACTTCCCGGCTTTCAAGAGATTTTTCTGATAAAAATTTGATTTTCTGATTTATTGTCAGATTTTCTGGTTACTTTGAAAATTTTCTGGTGAATGAACAGATTCGTGTGGCTTGTTGAGTTTTCTAAATAAATACCAGATTTTCTGGTTGATTATCATATTTTCTGAGTTTCACTAAATCCTGTCAGATCCCATTTGAATTTCACTAGATTTTCCTTGTTTTTATCAGACATGTTGTGTTAGTTCCCCCTAGATCTATTAACACATTTTTTTTTAAAATGAATGAAAAGAAATTAAAGCAAACCTGATATATATAAACAAACAAAAAAAATATAAAACACACAGCAAAGAAAAACAAACAACAACTACTCCTCCTCCAACACGTTGTACATTCACTTCACATATAACCAAAGACTGGTTATTCGACCGGTGTGATTCGTTGATGGCACCAGGGTGGCTTCACTTATCTTTTCTTGAAGTACCAGCTCTGCCCTTGGATAGGAGCTTCTCACTCCTCCGAAGTCCAGCTGACTGGTGATCACCTTGGTTACGAATCGAGGGTAGATCAGAAAAGGTTGACGGTCGTGGACGTTTGCTACTAGGTCTCTCATGAGAAACTTAGCATAGTTGTAAGGTTTTTCCTGTACAACAGCATGAACCACTTCCATCATCCTATGGGACAGCTCGTTGAAGTGTCCAATCTTCTTGGAGAAGCAGACACTTAGCTGTGTTACCAAAAACTAGAAAGGTGGTATAAACCCATATTTGCTAACAGCCCTTGACGAGTTGTTTGTATGATAGCCCATTCCAGTCAAGGTCTGTTGCACATCTGCCTTATCCAGGAATTTGATTTCTTGACCATTACCCAGTCTGAGGACATTTCTGATTGTTTCCTCTTTTAGGGTAATTCTGACCCCCATAACCTCACTCTCAATCCACATGGAAGTACCACTGAAAATGATTTCAGAGTTCTACCAGAACTCTTGAAGAAGTTTTGGATAAATGGTGACATGTGATCATACAGCAAAGCCCAAAGGACTTTGCATGATCATATTGTACACAAACCTGCAGTCCTCCCATGCAGGTCCTTCCAAGTTGGATCTTAATCTAAGATTATGAAGTCTGTGAAATGGGAGAGGGAATTGAGTTGCTTTCATCAATTTTGGGCGACCCATTTTAAGATAAGAAAAATTCTGTCGAAGGGCTTTTGAAGAGATGATTTTGGTGTGAAGTAAGTTCTTTTCAGGTTTTTAATATTTATAGATGAAAGTGATAGTTCCCTATAAATGATATTAACAGCCAACCTTTTTTTTTATTTTCATCTCTTCAATTAAGACGATATCTGTTGCAGTGAATGTGACAGTCTACTAAGCCCCATGTGTGAGTAAGCATTTAATGACTAGGCGGCTACTTTCATAGCTCCTAATCATTTTAGTGCCTACGTGTCACTTAAGTTTCTTATGAAAAAATGACGTTGTATGCATTGGCAGAAAAAAAATGAAATTCAATAATCTGCAAAAAAAATTTGAGACAATTGATTTTCCCAGCAATATAGAATTTTATCTTTATGCATGTTACTTTTCCCCCATTTTGTTTTTTTTTAAAGAGAAAAAAAAATACAAAAACAAATAATACACATACATGAATATATACAATGTGTGGGATATGCATGAAGATGGAAGATTATGATGATTACAAATTATTCTGATGTTTCAACCTGGTTTCTGATTTTATATCAGAACTTCTGGTGACTTCACCAGATATTCTGATATTTCCTCAGATTTTCTGATAAATCATCATTTATTGAAGATTCATCAGATTTTCTGATGTTCCATAAGATTGATGGATTGATTTGTCAGAAACCAGTTGATTTGTTCTTTGATTATTAGAACTTTGATGATCATCAATTTGGTTTTCAATTTGTGTCCTTGTCTTTTCTGAAAAATCTTCATCATTTAGATTAATCATGCCAAGTTTGCTGATCAAAAAATTGTGTCTCTTTTCATCAAGAGGCTTTGTAAAGATATCAGCAATTTGGTTTTCAGTTGGAACAAAATACATTTCTATGTTACCTTTCTCCACATGATCTTTTATGAAGTGATATCTGACATCTATGTGTTTGGTTCTTGAGTGATGAACTGGATTTTCTGTTATTGCAATAGCACTCTTTGAGTCACATAGAATTGGTATTCTTGTCAGAGTTACTCCATAATCTTTTAGTTGAGTTTGCATCCACAACACTTGTGAACAGCAACTTGCTGCTGCTACATATTCTGATTCTGCTGTTGATGTGGCAACACAGTTTTGTTTCTTGCTTGCCCAACATACCAATTTTTCTCCCAAGAGTTGACAGGCACCAGAAGTGTTTTTCCTGTTAATTTTACACCCTGCATAATCTGCATCTGTGTATGCAATTAATTCAAGGTTTGTATCCTTAGGATACCAGAGACCAAGTTCTGATGTGACTTTAAGATATTTGAAAACCCTTTTTACAGCTTTTAGATGGGATTCTTTAGGATCACATTGATATCTGGCCAGAAAGCATGTTGCAAACATAATATCTGGTCTGCTTGCAGTTAAATATAGCAGTGATCCTATCATCCCTCTATAGGTTTTAATATCTACACTTATTCCATCCTTATCAGAATCTAACTTGTTCCCTGTTGCCATGGGAGTTTTTGAAACAGAGCAGTTTTCAAGTGAGTATTTTTGTAGAATTGTTTTCACATATTTTGATTGACTCAAAAATATTCCATCAATTCTTTGTTTAACTTGTAACCCTAAGAAAAAGGTTAACTCACCCATCATACTCATTTCAAAGTGGCTGGTCATCAATTTTTGAAATTTGTTACAAAATTTTTCATTTGTTGATCCAAATATAATGTCATCAACATATATTTGGACCAACAAAGTATGACCTTTGTGTGTTTTGAGGAAAAGTGTGGTGTCAATAGTTCCTTTGGTAAACCCAGAATTGAGTAATAAGTTTGATAAAGTTTCATACCAGGCTCTAGGAGCTTGCTTCAACCCATACAAGGCTTTGTTTAATCTGTAAACATGATTTTGAAATTTTGGATCAACAAAGCCTTCTGGTTGCTACATATAAACTTCTTCCTCAATTTTACCATTCAGAAAAGCTGATTTTACATCCATTTGATAAACTTTGAAATCCTTGGATGCAGCATAAGCAAGAAAATTTCTTACAGCTTCTAATCTAGCTACTGGTGCAAAAGTTTCGTTATAATCAATACCTTCTTGTTGACAGTAACCCTTGACCACTAACCTTGCTTTGTTCCTTGTGATTATGCCATTCTCATCAGATTTATTCCTGAATACCCATTTTGAGCCTATGACAGATTTGTCTTTTGGCTTGGGTACCAGATCCCATACCTTGCTCCTTCCAAATTGAACTAGCTCTTCTTGCATAGCTTGAATCCAGTCTGGGTCACTTAGAGCTTCTTTGACAGATTTGGGTTCTACCTTGCTTAAGAACCCAGAAAATGCACACTCATGTGCAGTTGCAGATCTTGTTCTGACACCATCTGCAGGATTGCCAATGATGTCAGAATGAACATGTCCTTAGATCCATCTTAACTTGTTGTGAAAAGTTGTTGGTTCTGATGGATTTGAAGTTTCCCCCTGAACATGTGCTTCATTTGTGTGTAAGATATCAGAATTCTGAGGTTCTGATGTACTACACCTTTGTTCTGCAGAGTTAGTACACGAAGAATCTTTTGATTTGTTTTTGAAAGAATTATCATGTTCTAGGAAATCTTCATTTATCATTTCAAAGAGATGTTCATACTTTTCTTGTTTGTCAGAAAAATTTATTTCTTTCATGTATTCATCAGAAACCTAACATACAGACTTTCTCTGATTGTCATTGTGTTGAGAATAAAAATTCTATATGCTTTTGATGACAAAGAGTAACCAAGAAAAATACCTTTTCCTGCTTTTCTGTCAAATTTTTCAAGGCTTTCAAAATCATTGAAAACAAAACATCTACAACCAAATGTATGCAAAAAATTTATACTTGGAATTCTTCCATTGATAATGTTGTAAGGTGTTTTGTTGTGCCTTTTGTTGATTATGGTTCTGTTTTGGGTAAAACATGCATTTGCTATAGCTTCTGCCCAAAAGTGAGTGGGCAGCTTAGCATAGGCAAGCATGGTTCTGGCAGCTTCTACCAAGGTCCTATTTCTTCTTTCAACCACCCCATTCTGTTGGGGTGTTCTGGGAGCAGAAAAATCATGAGAAATTCCTTTACTTACAAGGAAATTCTCAATTTTTGAATTCTTAAACTCTGTTCCATTGTCTGATCTGATTCCTTCTGACTGTTAGTTTTAACAGATTTTTAATTTTCTTGATAAAATTAATGATCAGATCAGGAGTTTCACTTTTCTTTCTTAAAAATTCTACCCATGTGTACCTGGAAAAGTCATCTACTATTACTAGTATGT
Source organism: Helianthus tuberosus (assembly GCA_030545235.1). NCBI lineage: Eukaryota > Viridiplantae > Streptophyta > Magnoliopsida > Asterales > Asteraceae > Helianthus > Helianthus tuberosus. The sequence continues at coordinate 93,341,384 of CM060397.1, read as the reverse complement.
ATTTCTTTCCAGAAAAACTTTCTGTACTTATGGGTCCACACAAATCCATGTGTAAAAGTTCCAAATTTTGTGAAATAGAAGACTCAGAAATTGATTTATGTGAGCTTCTCTTGGATTTACCCATCTCACATGCTTCACAAATTTTATCCTTCTTTGAGGATATCAAAGGTAATCCTTTTACCAGACCTTTGCTTGCTAGTTTGCTTAGGTTTTTGAAATTTAAGTGGGCTAGCCTTTTGTGCCATAACCAACTACTACCTTTGTTGATTTTTGAAAATAAACATAGTCTTGGATGTTCACTTTCTTCTTTGAAATCAAAATAGTAAATTGATTTTCTTATTCTTTTCCCACTTAGATAGATTTTATTATCATCTATATCTATTAACAAGCATTTTTCTGGTAAAAAGGTTACCTGAAAACCTTTGTCACAGAATTGACCACAACTCAGCAAATTATACTTTAAGCCTTCAACATAGGCTACTTTCTCTATGGTCAAACATCCATACCATATGCATCCATATCCCATAATCCTCCCTTTCACTCCATTTCCAAAATTTACCATTCTACCCAGCTTTGAAACAAAGTTGCTGAGTAAGCTCCTGCCCTCAGTCATGTGCTTGGAGCTTCCTGAGTCGCAGTACCAGATCTGCTGCACATGATGGTCCTGAAATGGAATGATTAGAGGGTTTTTGGTACCCAGGCATGCTTGGGTACTGTTTCTGATGGAATTTTAATCAGTTTATTTTTTCTTCTTGGTTTTGCATCAGAAATTCTGTTATACGCTGAGCCATAAACAAATTTTACATTTTTCTTTTTGAAGATGCTGTTGTACAAGCTTCAGTATGTCAACACACATACAAGATTTATCAGAATTTTCTGATATTTTTTCTTGTGATGGAATGAGTGGATAATTTTGAAAAGATGAGTGAACTGCTTCTGGAGTCTTTACAGATTCTTGACTGCATTCACTTATGTTTGTTTTGAAGTTTGGTTTTTCAAAAGAGTATTCAGAACAGGTTGTCTTGCAAGATTCAGATTCAGATTCTGATGAAAATTTATCAGAAATCTGATGAGTTGCTTTTACAAAGACAGCGGATTTACTTCCTCTTGAGTTTTTATATCCTAAACCCTCTCCTTTGTTCTTAGGTATGGACTCAATGAAATTTATGAATTCTTTGGCTTGTTGAAAACCTCTTACATTGATTTCTTTATCATTGATTTTCTTGTAAAGATATTTTCTTTCATTTTCATAAAACTCAATTTTAGCTCTTTGATCTAAACTTTCCTCTATAAGTAGTTGGTTTTCAAGAATGATTTTATTCAAGGTCCTTTGCAAGTCATCAGATTTTCTAATATCTGATTGATGTTTTTCTTGCAGATTTAGAAAATCTGACATGAGCTTGTTTAGCTTGTGTTCAAGATCAAGATTGTCTAAATTTACCTTTTGTTCTGAAGTTTCTGGTAGACCTTCAGAAAGTGCCATGAGGCAGAAATTTGCCAATTCTTCTTCTTCATCATCAGAAGAATCATCAGATAACCATGTATTTGTTCCTGCAATTAAGCTGACTTGTTGCTGCTTCTTTGTTTCTTCAAGCTTTTTCTCATAGTAAGCAACATCATTGAGCTTTTTGGTCTTGCATTCTGATGCATAGTGACCTCTCTGCTTGCACTTGTAACACACAACTTCAGCCTTCCCTTTATCCTTAGATCTAACTTCCTCTTTAGATCTCCCATCCATCCTTCCTCTGTCACTTCTCTGGTATCTCTGGCTTCCTCCCCTCAACCTCTGCTCAAATGTTTTGGTGAGCAGTGCTATTGCTTCAGCAAAAGCTGAAAAGTCTGATGATGTATCAGAAATTTCAAGATTTTGGCTGTTTGATGGTTGTGGATCATTGGTAGTTGTTGATCTTTGTGAGTTTGAGATAAGAGCTAAAGATCCCCCTCTTTGAATGGTTTCTTCAAATATTTCTTCCTCTCTGGGAATCAAGATGTTGTATAAGTCATGGAGACTCATGTTTCCTAGTTCTAAGGTTGAGGACAAAGTCATGGTTAGACTTCTCCATTCTCTAGGAAGGGCATCAAGAAATTTTATGTTTCTTTCATCATTTGACTTAGTTATTCCAAATTTCTTTAGCTCGTTTAAAAGTTTTGTGAATCTTAGATATGTATCATTTAACCTTTCATTTGGCAAACTTTTAAACCTTTCATAAGATGAGACATTGTTTGTTCTCTTGTTTCTTCTCATCCTTTCTCCCCCTCCACAAAGATTTTCCAACTGATCCCATATTTCCTTGGCTGATGCACATGCATCAACTTGTGAAAATATGTCATTGGGGATGGCCATTATTAAAAGTGACTTTGCCCTTTCATCCCCAGCCACCTTTTCCTTGTCTTCCTCACTCCAAAGTATTTCACTTTTGGGAGCTTGGGAGGCAGGGATAGCAGGTGATTGGTCAGTTGCTGGAATAGCTGGTATTACAATCATTGGTATATGTGGACCCCTTTCAATGGATTGAAACAGAGCTCGGTCATGACCATTAAGGAAATTGACCATCCTGATTTTCCATTGGGGGTATTCCTCTCTGACCAGAGTCGGAGGTTTGGAAATAAAACCAATGTTAAAAGCATTATTCCAGGATTGAAAGCTGGCCATATTTAGAGAAAAGAAGATGAGCGATTGATCGTTTGAAAATAATTTATTCAATCTGCTCTGATACCAATTGTTGGACCCAGTATGGCCTTAACAACTTCTTTTCACGTAATATGGCAAGTGATTTCAGTAGATATGAAAAAGATGTGCAGAAATGGAAATCAGACTTTCAGAAACAAGACCTACAGAATTATCAAGTTTATATCACTTTGAAACAAAATGGTTTACAAGGTGATTGTAAGATTATTATCTAATACAAATGAATCTTGAATTCTGTGGGTGAGAGGGAAATGGAGTTTTGATGTATGTGTGAATGATAAGCTTCAAACTCAATTGTCTTCTGCTGGTTGGGCGTTCTATTTATAGAAGGCTGGGTGCATGAATAAACAATAGTTTATTCATGTAATAAGTCCTGCAAAAAAAATGGCCAATTGACATATTCATTGAATCCAACGTTCAAGTTGCCTTTTTCATCATGATATCCAATAATGTCAACTTGCTTCGGTAATTGTGGCAGGATAGAGCTGATTTCAGACAAGTGGGGTATTTCATCAGAATTTCTGATAAACCACTTCATCAAAAATTCTGGTGAACAAATCATCAGAAAAATCTTGATGATCAGAATCGTCAGAAACTGATGATATTTCATCAGAAATATCATCAGATCCATCAGAAATGACCTTCTCTGATAATCCAATTCAGCTCTTGATCAACTTGTGTTTCTTTGAAGTAGATGATGTGCATTTCAGTTGTCCTATCTGATCTTCTTTTTCTTGTTGTGATCTTCAGGACTGTGATCTCTTCATAGATCCAGTTGATTGTGATTTTCTTCAATACTTACAAATAAAGTTTCCTAACAGGTCCCAAGCAACAAGAATCTTTTGAGATCCTCAAGCAGAAATTAAGCAATGCTCCTGTGTTGACATTTCCAGAAGGGATTGAAGAGTTTGTTGTGTACTGTGACGCATCGCACACCGGTATGGGTTGTGTGCTCATGCAGAGAGGCAAGGTCATTGCCTATGCTTCACGACAATTAAAAGTGCACGAAAAGAATTACACCACCCATGATTTGGAATTGGGTGCCGTTGTATTTGCACTAAAGCTTTGGAGGCACTATCTATATGGAACCAAGTGTGTGATCTATTCTGATCATAAGAGCCTTCAACATCTGTTTAATCAGAAGGATCTTAACATGAGGCAACGCCGATGGATGGAAACGCTAAACGATTACGATTGTGAAATCCGATATCATCCAGGCAAAGCGAATGTTGTCGCTGATTCCTTAAGCAGAAAGGAAAGGGTTAAACCAATAAGGATTAACGCTAAAAGCATCGAGTTAAGAAACAGCTTGAATGAAAGGTTGTTAGCTGCTCAGAAGGATGCTATTTTAGAATCTAACTTCCCGAATGAGAAGTTAGGCGTAACTGCTGATCAATTATCATATGGAAAGGATGGAATCCTTAGATTAAATGGTCGAATCTGGGTTCCAATCCATGGAGGGCTTAGAGATGTGATTCTTCAAGAAGCTCATAGTTCAAAATATTCAGTCCATCCAGGCAGTGATAAGATGTACCAGGATTTAAAGGCAAATTGTTGGTGGATAGGTTTGAAGAAATCTATAGCCACTTATGTGGCTAAATGTCTGACGTGCACACAAGTTAAGGCTGAACATCAAAGGCCGTCAGGTTTGCTACAACAGCCTGAACTTCCCACTTGGATGTGGGAAATGGTAACTATGGATTTTATTACTAAGTTACCAAGGACGAAATGTGGGAATGATACGATATGGGTTATAGTCGACAGACTGACCAAGTCATCTCACTTCTTGCCTATTAAAGAAACACACAACTTCGATAAGCTAGCTCAGTTGTACATGGATAAGATAGTATATCTCCACGGAGTGCCAGTATCTATTATCTCTGATAGGGATACAAGATACACATCTCATTTTTGGAAGAGCTTTCAGCAATCTCTAGGTACTCGTTTAAATTTCAGCACTACATATCATCCTCAGACGAATGGGCAAAGCGAGCGTACGATTCAAACACTTGAGGATATGCTCAGGGCTTGTGTTATTGACTTGGGTGGAAGTTGGGATGACCATCTTCCATTGATTAAATTTTCATATAATAATAGCTATCATTCGAGCATCCAAGCCGCACCTTTTGAGGCTTTGTATGGAAGAAAATGTAGAACGCCAGTTTGTTGGGCGGAAGTTGGAGAAACCCAACTGTCAGGACCTGATATAGTCCTCGAGACGACGGATAAGATTGTTCAAATCCGTGATCATCTCAAAGCTGCCAGGGATAGACAGAAAAGCTACGCGGATAAAAGGCGTAAACATCTAAAATTCGAGGTAGGTGATAAAGTACTACTCAAGGTGTCACCCTGGAAAGGGGTGATGCGTTTTGGCAAAAAGGGAAAGCTGAGCCCAAGATATATCGGACCATTTGAGATCATCGAATGCGTCGGAACTGTAGCATACAAGCTGAATCTACCTGAAGAGCTTAGTGGGATACACAATGTATTCCACATATGCAATTTAAAGAAATGTCTAGCCGATGAATCGCTAGCAATGTCGCATAAGGACGTGCAGATTGACGAGAGCTTGAAGTTCGTTGAAAAACCTTTTTCGATCGAGGATCGACAGGTTAAGAAGCTTCGAAGAAAGCATGTGCCAATTGTAAAAGTAAAATGGGATGCCCGTATATGTCTAGAGTATACGTGTGAAGTTGAATCTACGATGAAACAGAAATACCCTCATTTATTTCAGTAAATCTCGAGGTCGACATTTCTTTTAAGGGGGTGAGGATGTAACACCTCGCAAAATTATGTCCAATATAATAAAGACACATATCATGAACTCTACACGTGTAATGAATTGATTTCGAGGGACTAAAGTTGACAAACAAAGAAAGTATATGTATAGAAGGATCCAAAGTGTCAACATTTGAAAACTAGGCCTTTCGACAACCCTACACGATGTTTATACTCTTAAACGAATAAATTGTGAAACGTATAAAGCCGTTTGTGAAAGAAAGTGAAAGTTTACAAGACACGAGGGTTAAACGTGTCAACATGTTAAATTAATACCTCTGAGTGACCTTTTAACGAACCCAGGGCTTTGTAACAATTGATTATACTCTCAAGAACAAGTGACGAAAAATTCACGAGGTTTTGATATCGTTTGATATTAAATACGTTAACTTTCGTAAATAAACGATTAAAAGTGTCAACGTGGTGAAACTAGTGTTTTCGGTTATCGTTTATCGAAATCAGACCTAACAATGTTTGATTATATCCTAAAGATCATCCAAGTATAAACTTTTAGGGTTAATTGTGCTTAAAATGAAAGTTGCAAGGAATTAGAAGGTTCAGGGGCCAAACTTGTCAAGTTTTAAACTTGTTGGCTGGACACGTGTAGCGTCGCGTCGCGCGACCCCGGACCACATCTGCTGTCGCGCCACGCGACGGCCTTTCTTTCACAGCCAGCATGCACAGGTGCAGGTTCTGCACCTCTCTTTTTCAATTCAGCCTTACACTCACAATATTTCGAAACTAGGGACTATTTGCTGGTTTCAAAAACCATTTGGGACACATGTTAACATCTAGGAACATCACAAAACACCTAGACTGATCAGAGGATGCCTTGAAGTAGTATAAATAGAGGTTTTTGGGGCAGCATTCTCACTTGCACTTCACATTTTCCTACTCTCACAATTTCTAACACTTCTCTGGAGCATCCTGGTTATCTAGGAAGCTTTCTCAAGTCTAATCTTCGTGCTAAGGACCATTGTAAGTGTTCTTAGCTGTTATAGTTAAGGTTTTATTAGCTTAATGACTGAAAGTCAAAGATATCGTAATTAAACTTTGACTTGGTGATTAATCACTAACGGTCCAGCCATTATTCGAATTGAAAGTGGCTATGTGTTGGTAATTAAGTAGGTGATAAACCCTTAAAAGGGCATCTTATAATTACCACGTTATCTCAGTCAATTGTCGGGTCAAACTACTTAACAGAAAAGTCAAACGAGTCAGTTTTTACAAAATAACCCATAACTGATAATGTAGAAGTTATAAAATACATTTTATCACTTAAACAACTTGGTAAATAATATAAGAAAATGTTTAGGCATGTTCAACCCGACAATTCTGAGTATTAGGCTCGGTTCGCAACCGAAAGTCGCAAAAGTAAACTTTTGCTTTGACTTTCAATTCTGACCCGAATTAGCTTAGTTTAGATATGCCTTAGGGTTCCTTTGTGACCATGTTACATGTTAGTATAACCCTCTGAGGTTTTACATCATGGTCCCTTAGAAATCATAGTACATTGCAATTTCCGTTATTTGCTTAAAAGTTGACACTTATGCCCTTATTTATAAAAAAACGAGATTTTTGAAAATGTGAGAGGACAAAAAGTTTTATTACTGATATATAAGTATGTCCTAAAAATATGACATCAGTTTCTGGTCTAAAATAAAAGTTATGCAAGATATCGTAAAACAAAAACTTTTTGTTAATTTAAATTGCATTTTTGGTATAAATCATATTTAAACCCAATTTTTGGCACCAAAATTGCTACCCACTGTTATGATATAATATTTAGGGATTTTTGGAAATTTTTGTCAAATTTTATACTGACCATAGTATAGAGTTCTAGCATAAATTTGGTAATTGACGATAATGCCCTTTTTGTTAATAAAATGAGTTTAACATATGATTTGAATACCCAACCTTTTCCTACTGATATCATATGTTAAATAAAATATTTTAAGCATTAGAGACTGATCAAAACTTCAGGATTTTATAAACACATTGAATACCGTCAATTACCGACTTTTACGCTAATTTGGCGCATAATATGGTTTAAAACCATATTTAACGCCTAAGACTTGTTACCTACTGATTTCATAAATAAATTTTTATACTTTAACAGTAAGTATAATTCTTGAACTCAGATTTCCAAATTTAACCTTAAAAGCATACGTGAAATGACCAAAATGCCCCTACGGTGCATAGTTTGGCCATAAATGATTAAACACACATATGTATGATATCTTACTGATATAACAACATAAAATAAATATTTTTAAAGAATTTTTTAGACCAGAACCTCAGTTTATGTTTAAACCTCTTTTATAAACTTTAAAATGACCAAAATACCCTTTCAGGACTTAAATTGGTCTTAAATACAATTGGGGCATAATTGTTGATATCCTACTGATCTCACAACATATTTTAAGCATAATAACTATTGGAACTTGTATATGACTCATCCGGTTACCCGTTATGCATATACGCGTTCGGTGTGGTTTATGTAACTAGTTTGCATAAATTAGCCGAAACGGGTCAAACCTTATCATTTTTACTTCAAAATCCAGAATGTGTTTAGTTTACCCATTATATACAAGTATTCATACTTGTCAGGTATAAATCACATTCCAATCCGGTCACCGCTTAATCTTGCGTTTCGTACCGTAAACTTTCCTTTAAAACTAACCGGTCAAAGTTACAACTTAAATAAGACCCGTTAGGAATCTAATAGGTTATTAAAACCTTCATTCCAGATTAGGAGCCCAGTAAAAGCTCCCTGCACTTGCTGATTAGAATATACGACTGAGAATAAATTACATTTAGCTCAGGTAAATACTTTTAACTTATTTTTCCCTTATACGGGCTTGGGATACGGTAAATTATTACCGCTTGGTCGGGTATTGAATATTTAATCGATTAGTGGTTAAATCATTGAGAGAATCTGTTTTAATCTGTCTTGTTTAATATAAAGCATTTGGGGGTTAATATGACCGTGTCCTGGATATCCTCGGCTCATTCATTTGAAATTGCCATGACTTAAGCACGGGGTGTAGGCATACACCTGACAGTTGCGTATGTAAAACGGTATCTCACTCGTGAGAAAACTTCTTGTGGGCTTATACTAGTGGTGTGTCTATTAATCTTGACCCGACTCTTCTAACCCGGGCCCTGAATGTCACACCCCAACCGATGGCGGAATCATCGGGGCATGGCACTGAGCGAAACAGATTGTCCATGAGTATCCATAACAACTATTCATTACCAGATAATTAAACGTCATGTCCCATACCACAACATATCCAAATAAAAACAGTTATTACAAATAATTGTCTCAAAAATAGATATTGTTTCGACGAATCAGATTTATGCGTGACATAACTAGACCCCTAGCTTGATTCACCAATGCACAGCAATTCCTATCATCTTAAGCGCCTGCCACATATGTTAAAATAAGGTCAATACACATAGTGTAAAGGTGAGCATACAAGTTTCATAGTAATAGTAGAGTTTGAAATCGTTTACGCATAACCGGCATGTAACATGTATAGTGCGAAGCTAGTAAGTTATCGACAATGAAATATGCACAGACTAGACTGTGAGTTGTGGAATGCGCAACACATATCACCACTGTGACACGTGAAGAGGTAACCTTAACAACCCCCGTCCACGACAGGTGCTGAGTCAAAACAAATAGTACTATCGTTGCTAAGGCGTCAGGCAATAATCATTGTGTTAACATAACATACAAGCATTCATCGAGTGCCACGTATCATGCAGTAATGGTCAGCGTATAAATAGTATTTGCGTTGTGTGATCGATGTGATTTAGAATAAGTAACGTATGTAACACCCAAAAGTGCATAAAGCAAAAAGGGATCGAGTATACTCACAGCGATGGTAATGGATTGAAGGGAGCGCTAGAGTGATTAGCCTGAATAGTTAACAATAGCATAAGCGAAGAGTGGTGCGTAAAATGGTGAAAAGTACCAAGTGTCAATTGGTAATCCGATCGGATGGCCATTCGTTTGGTAAGGATGTGTTTTTGTATGATGGCTTTGAAGTTTTCGTTGTAGCATTTTGAAAATAGAGAAGTATCTCTACCCTTCAGGTCGGTCGGTCGAATGGTCGTTCGATCGGATAGCGATCCGATTGGTAGGACACATAGCGAGAACAAGTTCACAGCAGGGTTGTCACTCGATCGGATGGCAATCCGTTAGTTACGGATGATCTTTGAAAATTATAAAAATGATTAAGTGTCGAGGTTCCAAATGTCACATGGTCGGATGGTTGTTCGATCGGATGGCTATCCGATCAGACAGTAATCCGTTCGACGTTCAGGACCTTAAAAGTTTGAATGAAAGGTTTGGGTGTGGAACCAAGTGCAAGCCGATCGGATGGTTGTTCGATCAGATTGCAATCCGATCGGACGACAATCCGATCGGACGGCAATCCGTCCCAACGGCCTGATCGTCTTGGCACTTGATTGTTTTGCAGTTTTGATCGAGACGGTATGTTAACGTATTAAACCACAGAAACGCCATCTTGACCCAAGTGATCCGATCAAACAGGAATCACCCTAGTCCGATCAGTTAACTGTTCGAGACGGCGGCTCATGCTTAACCCGAGATCAATTATCCCTTGGATAGAATTCAGATCTTGTACCAACACATCACTAAGAAAGAGTAGAAGGTCGGAACGAGCTCCGATTCTATCGGTTTTGAGTGTATTGAGTGTAAAAGAGTTGAAAGAAAGTTGGAAAACCATCTTTCAATCCTTTCAACCATGAATATGTGTAGATCTATGCGAAAACATTGTTTAATCTTGTGGAAATCCTTCGGATCTAAGTTGTTCTTGGTGGAATGAAGCCAAACCTTGAAGTTCACAAGAACTCCATGATGGCGTCACCCTATAGCACCTCAAATCCGGTGATTTCACGGTTAAAAGTTAAGATTCAAAGGTGAAAAAGATGAAGGAGTGCGTGTAGATCATAGAAGTACAAGATTTAGGTTGAAAACTTACAAGAATCGTGAGAAATCGAGAGAAAAGTGAGCTTGAGTGCGGCTGGTCGAGTGAGGAGCTGTCACATCACAAATGATGTGACAGGAGGGTATTTATAGGGTTTCCAAAAGAGGAAAGTGTCAAAGTGTCGGATCGGTCACCGATCGGATGGCAATCCGATCGGATGGCAACTCGATCGGATGGCAATCCGATCGGATGGCCACTCGATCGGTTGGCCACTCGATCCAGGTGTCTGGTGTGATGAGTTTTGTCGTTTCGATTCGCGTGTTAAGCGTTGCGTTGCGTTGCGATGCGATTTGAGTGAGCGACACGATAGTATTACCCATTGGTTACACAAATAACCTAACTACTATATCTAACATACAATCACTATAAATACTTGCGTTTAGCGTTTGCGATTAGATTGCGATGCGATAGAATTGCGATTGCGATTAACACCTCAACATAAATATAACATGCACAAGTAACACATAAATAGCACACACACGTAAAATAATATCCAGAACACATAATTCGAGTTGCGAATGCGATAGCGATTAGCGATAAGTTGATTAGCGATTAATATACGATTAAAACTCGATTATTAATAGATACTCCACATAATAAAACTAAAGCGATTAAATAACATAATTCGATTACAAGTCAAAAGTACGATTTGCTAGTCAAGCAAGGAGTGTCGGATCGCAATTAGCAATCTTTTCTTCCGTTGACTTTGACTTTGACTTGTACTTTGACTTTCCAAAAAGCGGGTTGTTACACTGAACGTACGACAAACATATAAATCTGTATACAAGATTATTTTAAATAATTGTCCCAAGTTATAAAAGAATATTTGTGCCTTGTGCATTTAGATCAATTTTCTTAAATGTTTTCAAAAGAGTCAGTTAATTGTATTTACCAGTGTAAACTGACGTATTTTTCAAAAAGATTAAGTGCAGGTACTACACGAAATGGGCTGGAAGCTCCTGAGTATTAGTTAAAGAGTCTTGCAAGCTCTTAATAATTTAAGTCTGTTGAACAATATTTACTTTCTATTTTAGATCCGCCTGTGGATCCATTATTGACCGTTTGTATAATATTTTGTTATACTTTTCAAATTCAGTTTGTATTATTATTTTAGACTTCCGCTGTGCATTAAACTGTGATTAATCGTCTATGATGATATCAACTACGTCACGATACTCCCCACCGGGCCCATCGGTAATATGTGGAAATATCGGGGTGTGACACGGTCCGTAAGGCATGGTACTGGCAGATTTTTGTTTACTGCTCAAGGCAGCCTGCACACTTAACACCTATCTCGCATTTTGCCTCCATTTTTCAGCTCATTACACCTCACAAAATACCTAGGATCATCTAAGAACACATACTAACACTTATCTTGATCCTACATCACTCATTCAAGTATAAATAGGAGTGTTCATGCACCATTTTTCTTTGCTCATTTCACTCTTTTCTCCCTACTCACTCATTCCTGGAGATTGATTCTCTTTAGAGGCCTCCAACTGAGTTCTTGTTCCTCCTAGAACACTTGTAAGTGTTCTTTCATAGTTCATTTCTTTTGTGGGCTAAGTTATTAGCCGAAAGTCAAGCAAATTGACTTTTGCTTTAACTTTCGGTTATGACCATTATGGTCCAGCCATTTTTCGAATTGAACATGGCTATGTGATCGTAATAAGGTAGGTGATAATCCCCTTTGAGGGCACCTCCTGAAGATCACGTTAAGTTGGTCAAAGACGGGTCAAAGTTATTTTAAAATGAAAGTCAAAACGCAGTTTTATGAAAAATGTATAAAACAAACTTATAAATTTCTAAACACATATTTTTGACATTATATAAGTTGGTATAACATGTAAGAACATGTTTAAGCATGTTCAACCCGTCATTTCCAGTTTATAGTTCGGTTTGCAACCAAAAGTTAAGCAGTTTGACTTCTACTTTGACTTTCGATTCTGACCCGATTAGCTAAGTTACCTACTGAATTGAAGTTGCATTGTGATCATATTTATGTATGGAATAACCCTCTGAGGTTATACCATTTGATCATAATCAGTTGTCGGGTTTTTATACAAGTTCATACATTATGCCTTAAAAATACCGAAAATGACCTTTTTGAGCATAAAATGGTTTTAAACCATAAGGCACATATAATATGTAATACCTACTGATGTGGTAACATAATAAAGATGTTTTGGCATAATGAACTTAATATTGACTCATCCGATCACCCGATACCGCCTATGTAAGCATAGTTGTTGGTGCATATTTCGTACGCCTGCCACTGTGCGAATAGTTAGATAGACCGTGTGTTGAATATTGTATAGAATAGGAGAAAGTTGGACACGGTATTGTAACTGTCAAAGTCCATCTGGACGGATGACCATCCGGACGGATGACAATCTGGACGGATGGACATAGTGTCATCCGAATGGGTGTAGGTGGTTGTCTATAAATAGGGACTTGGGGTTCCCATTTGGATAAGCTTTTGGTCCCAGAGTGGAAATGTTGTCCAACTGGTCTCATGGTGCTGTAACTTGTCAAGATATGAATAGAGACCAGAATGTAAGTGACTGCTAGGTGTCGTATCTATCTTCTACTCATTTCTTAGCAATAATAACGAACCGAACACGTCGTATCGGGACCGAGGCTCCCTCAAACTCGCCGGTTCCTGGATTAGCAGTGGTATCAGAGCCACGGTACTGATTTAATCGATCTAACAGTCGGTTAAATCACCCAAAGCTCATTAATTTTGGGTTAAACGGGAGTTTTGACGTTAAAACAGATAAAATCATCAAAATAAAGGTCGATTCACAGATGGAATTTAGAATTCAAGACATCATTCTATTTAGAATTGATTCGCTCACAATCCTGTGAAGTTTCATCATGAAATTCACACAAATAAAGATTCTGGATCGAAAAACGTGATTTGGAGTGTTCTTGTGTGACAACCCTCATAATTCCTTGTATCCGTACGATTTATTAATGATAATTAAAGTGCTTGACGACTGTGCTGAATCACTTAACTGCTTTCTGATTACTGTGTTATACTTACACGTGCTTGTTAACATACTAGTCTTGTGCTGAAAATTTACTAAATAATCATGTGTGCTTTCCTAAGTGTTGAGAATTGAAAATGTTACAAAAATATATATATAGGACACCAAATGGAATAACTTAGCACGTTAACGAACCGGTATCAAACCGAACAACCGGACATTACCCGGAACACCAAAATAATGCTAGAAGCATTGTTTTTATTTTTCTAAGCTAGTTAGGGTCCCCGAACACCCTAACACACTATATATTTCATAACACATCATAAACCACTAACGATTTCATTTATTCCTAACTAGATTAGTAACTAACCTTTACAACCCAACCAAGCACCCCCCCCCCCCTCAAAACCGGTTACAAAGGTGGAGACCCACCCTTTATTATTTGGATTAGTTTATTATGTATGTATTGTACTAAGGGAACACTTTAACTAATGGACCATGGTTTGTTGGAAGACTTCTATTTAAACCACAAGTCCATCACCATTCATCATCCTCTAACTCAAACAACACACTCACTCTCTCCTCTCTTCTTGATCTCGGCCGCCCCCTAGTTGCACCACCACCATCATCACTTGATCAATTTCAACCATTCTAAGAGCATCCAAAGGTGTAAGAGATCATACAACGAAGCTCGGTGTGTTCGGAAGTTGAAGGACCACTCTCATCTTCTTTTATCCACCACTTTTCTTCACTTGAACTCTCCTAGCTTTGAGCTAGTGGTAAGTCTCTTAGATCTACTCATTTTACATCCTATGAAGGTGGTTAAAGTATGAATCATAATGGTAAATGTGAAGAACATCAAGAACACTAAAGAACATAAATTTAAACTTAAACATAAGCTTTAAATATGAAGAAATAATGTTGTTTAAGTGTTAGAAATAAATGTTGATTATTGTTGGTTTGTAGAAATGATGTTGGTCATCATGTAATCTTGCTAGATCATGATTAAAAACATAATCTAGCAAGATGAGAGGATGAACATGTTAGAGGTTATGGATCATCCTCACAAAAAAAAGTCATGAACTTAAAGAAATATGATGTTTTCTTGTAAAATAATGAACAAGTAAGTTTAAAGTCTTATAAATCTAAATGTTTCAAGTATGATTTACCAAGAAACCAAGTTAAAAATACAAGTTTACTAAATCTTGGTTCTCACATAAATAAACATCATTTTTGGTGATTAACAAAGTAAAGAAACACATGTATAACAAGAAAAATACATAAAGAAATATTTTTAGAAAATATGAACATAAGTTGTAAAGAATCATATTCTTTGAAAATGGAGTTTTTAAAGAAGCAATCACACTTTAAAGGGGTACAAGACTTACTAAATACACTAGTAAGTTACTACACATTTTTATAAACTTTCAAAGTTCATGATGTAGAAATTAATGCTCGTTTCTAACAAAACTATTAAGTAAAGATTGTATATTATTGATTGGTGATTGTTGAATGATTTTTTTTTACAAAAGAAAATGATATGCTTATAAGCATGGACACCTCCATTTACAAAGGAAACTCTGGCGAAATTTTCTAAAAATCCGACACTTAGAAAATATTCTTCTAACAAGTGTTTACGAATATATTTTTAACTTTGCCAAAGGTTTTGTTACAAAATACAAAGTATCGGAGTTTGACTTTTACAAGTAAAATGGATAAATATATATTTTATATTAGAACACTTGTGTGGATACTTGTGTATTTTGTGTGATGATTATATTACTTAGGGTAAAGTAACGTAACTTAACGATATAACTTGATATTTGAATTGTGTGGTATGTGATAGAAGTAACGAGTAGATAAACCGTATGTAGGATACGTGTTATGCATGCATGAGAAATTGATTGTTATCTGTACTTTATTAGGACGTGCTTGATTTCTGATTATTAGAGTAACTAATCTAACCGAGCAAACCAAGGTGAGTTCACACACTTTCTAAGGCATGGGATTCCCGGTGGTTGGGAATGGGTTAAAAGAATTAAAACGGAACCTACATATCCTCCTTGGGTAGGATATGTACCGCCATCCTCCATAGGTAGGATGCTAATATTAATCCTGCGTATTCTCCTTGGGTAGAATACGTACGTTCGTCCTCCTTGGGTAAGACAACAACCTTAAAACTTACTAGATAAAACTCTATCATTAAGTCCCTCATTTTATATCGACTTAATCGCCGAGGCCAATGGCGAGCGGGTCATTAGTTAATAGCGCTATTAGGTTTAACAAACCTCACACCGTGCCGTTCGGACGGGCGTGTACTAATGGACTATGGCAAACTGTCAATGATGATAGACATTGACGTAGGGCACAACTATTGTTCGTCAGTTGTCGATATCATACGGTCTAGTGGTTCACATGGGGAAGCCCCCACTAATTTTGGATATGGTTTGGGTAATAAAGAAGGAACTGGTTAATCATACTTTCAACTATGGGGTAACCCCCACGGCAATTAAGCCAACGAAAGACAAACCACGTTTTCGGAAACAACTTAAAACTAAACAACCAATTGTGAACTCACTCAACTTTGTTGTTGACTCGTTGTTACATGCCTTACAGGTCGTTAGATGCTTGGAGCTTGCACAAGGAGAAAGTCGTTGTGGAATATGGGTTGTTATATCCCGTGCTAAACATTTAATCCTTATTGTAACAACCCTCATTAAAAACTATTATTTCTTATGATTTATTGTTTAATAGGAAACCCTAATTGAGAAACCCAAGTGATTCTGCATAAACCCTAAGATTTTCAGAAGAATCAGAATCAGGATTAGGGCCCCTAAAACTCAGGGGGGGGTATTTTCTATTGATGATTATCCATTTAAATTCGTTGTCAGAATAGAATTTATCAATTTTGTTGACTCAGCAGGCCTAGTCTCACACGTAGCTACCCTATAAGAATGAGGTGTCCCTTACGGACCGTAAGGGAATATTTGTTATGGTCCGTAAGCTGTTCAAAATTGGTGTATAAATACAGAACATTGGCACTCGATTTCTGGCTCTGAAACGTCGTAGAAATTCCAATTCTACGCTGAGTTATAGTCGAAATACTACAATTAACACACACGATCACTAATTGATGCTACGATACAGGGTATTAATTCGATCACTATTACGATTCATTTTCCGATCGATCAATGTACTCAATGGATGTTTAAGTGCTGCCCACATTAGGGTGATGCTTTGGCATTACTCGTTAATTCGATGGATGTTTAAGCATAGCACTTTGTCATTCGTTGTGATGGTTGATCTCGTGAGTTATCGTAAAAGCTGTATTAAGTTACTTACCTAGTTTCGTGTGCAAATTAGGTTATTAAGCTTATCAGTAGGCTAAACTCTACCTCATACCAAAGTAGATGCTTATAATCAGAAGAGTTAGAATCAGGAAGCTTGTTAAATCAATGTGAGTTCACATTCTCTACAAGGCTCGGCCATCCTCCGTGGGTAGGATGCCAGTATTAAAATCATACGAATTCTCCAGAGTGCAGAATACGTACGTTCTCAGTGTGTAGAACGAACAAAACAAAACTTTGGGATGGATAATCCTACGGGCTAGTAAGCCAGTGAACAGAGCCGTGAATTCACTCAACTTTGTTGTTGACTCGTTGTTACATGTCTTGCAGGTCGTTAGATCCCTAGCTTAAGGAGCTTGCACAAGAAGACGTGGTCGTTGTGGGAAAACATTTCAATTAATATCAAATTATGTTTTGTGCTTCCGCTGTAAACTCAAACTATGTTTTGACACCAATTGTATTGTGTTGGATTTTATAAAAATTACTTACATGCTTTGTTCAATATGATTGGTGGCTATGATCCTGGGCATGTCACGCCTCCAAGGCGGGGTGGGGTTTTTGGAGGGTGTGACACTTATGAACTTATTAAACCTACGTTTTGGACTTTAAACTTATGGACTATGGAACTTATGATTTGGACTTACGTTTTATGCTTCCGCTGTTAACTTAAGGTTGGTTACTGTCTTATGGTCACCAATTGTATTGTGGTTGGTTTTACTTACTTAATTACGTTGTTCAATATAATTGGTGGCTCGATCCTGGTCATGTCACGCCTCCAAGCGGTGATACTCCGCATAGTGGATTTTGGGGGTGTGACAGATTGGTATCAGAGCCATTGGTTATAGTGAACTTGGTTTTAAAAAGGGAAAAGCTTTTTGACAAAACCAGACTGTAACCTGTACAGTGCTCAACGATCCACAACGACGCTTCGCTCCACGTGCAAGACTCAACATCCAAGGTGATATGGTTTATGTTATATTACCTACTTGTTAAGTTACATGGTACATTATTCATGGTATGCATTAGTTAATGTGATAACTGCTATTTGAACCTTGTGTGCTTACTCTCTTCTGTCACTCCACACTTATGCTCTTTACGACACCTTTCTTACGTGTGTTCCTTCGATGTGAAGATCATGAGTGAACGTCTCGACATGACCCAGGGTCAGCTGACGACCTTGATTAACGAACGGATTGCTAAAGCCTTAGCAACCCAATCAGGGAGTCAACCCATGCACACCCAATCACGCATAGGCACTTTCAAGGCGTTCTTGGGATGCAAACCTCCCACTTTCGACGGCACTGGAGGAGCAATCGACCTTCTACACTGGATCCGAAGAATCGAATATACATTCGAAGAAAGTGAAAGCCCTGCCAGCAAATGAGTAAAGTACGCTACTAGCATGTTGCAGGGGAAAGCGTATTCTTGGTGGAACGCACAAGTTCAGATGCTCGGGTTGGCAGACGCGAATGCCACCCTCTGGAGCGACTTCAAGGATTGGATTAAGGAAGAATTCTGCCACCTGGACGACATTCTGGAACTTGAAATAGAGTATTATGGTTTGAAGATGGAAGGATCAGAGATTGAGGCGTACACAAAGAGGTCCAACGACTTGGCTGCCTTATGTCCTAACATGTCACAACCCATATCTAGACGAATCAAGCTATACCTCCGAGGCTTAGTCCCGGAAATCCAAGGGTCTGTAATTGCGGCCAACCTTCCCACAATCCAGCAAGTCATTCGTTTGGCGCACCAACTCACCGATCAGGCGGTGGAAGAGAGCAAGTTGCCCAAGCGTAACTCTTCCAATGCAAATGCTCTTATTAGTAACAAGTATATTTGGGGTGATCACCAAGGTGAGGGTCCTAGCTCTATACAACAGGAACCGCACAGGAAACTCGGGCTGAACTACCAAAATCAGGGGGGATACCTAGGGAATAAACCAAGATGCCGCAAGTGCCAACGGCACCACAGCGGGTCATGTGCGGGATCGTGTTGTCATCGGTGCAAGAAGATGGGACATATGGCTAGAGACTGCAGGAGCCCATATCCTGCAAACCGGAACTAGCAGCAGCAGCAGGGTAGCAAGAAGGGGTGTTTTCGATGTGGTGCTGAAAACCACTTCAAGAGGAACTGTCCGCAGATGAGACAGGATCGTGACAACAGTGGTAACCAGGGCAACAGGAACAATAACAGAGACAACAAGGATAACCGCCGGACTGGTGAGCATGAGTTCCTGAATGGACAAAAGGAAGAAAGAAACAACCCCAACGTTGTGGCAGGTAAGTTCCTACCAGACAATTCCTTTGTTTCTATTTTAGTTGATTCGGGTGCCGATGTTAGATATGTGTTCCTAAGAGTTAGTCAGGTGCTTAAGCGTACCCCATTACCCTTAAAACACCAAACATGTTGTAGAACTAGCTAATGGTGAAAGTCTTTAAGCCACACACATAGTTAAAGGTTGTAACCTCGTCTTAGCTGGTCAGACCTTCTCTATTGATCTTATTCCTATCGTACTTGGTAGTTTCGACGACGTTATTGGGATGCATTGGCTATCTCATCAGCAAGCGGAGATTATTTGCAAGGAGAAAATCGTCCGCATCCCTCGTTCTGGTAAAGAACCCCTTGTGATTCATGGCGATAAGAGTGGTGCTGTCGTAGGCATTATCTCTTTCCTTAAGGCCCAGAAGTGTTTGCGAAAGGGCCACATTGCCATTCTAGCACTCGTTACTGACACATCAACGGAAGAGAAGAGAATTGAAGACATTCCTATTGTGCGCGATTTTCCTGAGGTATTTCCTGAGGAATTACCTGGTCTTCCGCCTCATCGTCAAGTTGAGTTTCAAATCGAGCTAGCTCCTGGAGCAGCGCCCATAGCTTGAGCACCTTATCGTCTAGCTCCATCAGAACTTGAAGAACTGTCCACACAACTACAAGAACTCTTGGAAAAGGGTTTCATACGCCCTAGCTCTTCGCCTTGGGGAGCTCCAGTGTTAGTCGTGAAGAAGAAAGACGGTACTTTCAGAATGTGTATTGACTATCACGAACTTAACAAGGTGACCGTGAAGAATCGTTATCCCCTCCCACGTATTGACGACTTGTTCGACCAGTTGCAAGGGTCGAGTTTCTATTCCAAAATTGATTTGAGATCGGGATACCATCAGCTGAGAGTCTGACATGAGGACGTCTCCAAAACAGCATTCAGAACTCGTTACGGCCATTACGAGTTTCTGGTCATGCCTTTCGGGTTGACAAACGCACATGCGGTCTTCATGGATCTCATGAACCGAGTATGCAAACCTTAACTGGATAAGTTCGTTATTGTTTTCATCGACGACATCCTGATCTATTCTAAGAGTCAGGAGGAACACGAGCAGCATCTACGACTTATGCTGGAACTTCTTCGAGCAGAACAACTGTATGCTAAATTTTCGAAATGTGACTTCTGGCTTCGCGAAGTCCACTTTCTAGGCCACGTAGTAAACGAGGATGGGATTCATGTGAATCCATCCAAGGTAGACTCGATCAAGAACTGGCCTGCACCCCGTACACCAACAGAAATCCACCAATTCTTGGGTTTGGCGGGCTACTACAGAAGATTCATCAAGGATTTCTCTAAGATTGCGCAACCTCTCACTTCACTGACTCAGAAGGGTGTCACCTATCGTTGGGGTGATGCGCAGGAGTTTGCATTTCAGCACTTAAAGGATAGATTTTGTAGCACGCCTATCCTCTCATTGCCTGAAGGCACAGATGATTTTGTGGTTTATTGCGACGCTTCCATCCAAGGACTTGGTTGCGTGTTGATGCAACGTGACAAGGTCATTGCCTACGCATCGCGCCAACTTAAGGTTCACGAAAGGAACTACACTACACACGACTTGGAATTGGGAGCAGTTGCTTTTGCCCTTAAGATATGGAGACATTACCTGTACGGTACCAAGTGCACCATTTACACCGATCACAGGAGTCTCGAGCATATCTTCAAGCAAAAAGAATTAAACATGCGACAATGCCGATGGGTCGAGCTCTTAAACGATTATGAATGTGCGATCAAGTATCATCCGGGCAAAGCCAATGTTGTGGCCGACGCCCTCAGTCGAAAGGATACTATACCTAAGCGTGTACGTGCGTTACAGCTTACCATTCACTCTAACATTCCCGCTCAAATTCGTGATGCTCAGGTCGAAGCATTGAAAGCAGAAAACGTCAGGGCTGAGTCCCTACGAGGATCAAGGAAACGGTTAGTACAAAAGGAAGACGGCGCCTACTATATAAACGGGCGCATCTGGGTTCCGCTTTATGGAAACTTACGCGAGCTTGTGATGGATGAAGCACATAAGTCTCGTTATTCGGTACATCCTGGTTCGGATAAGATGTACCATGACCTAAAGACTACATACTGGTGGCCTAGCATGAAAGCCCACATAGCAACCTACGTCAGTAAATGCTTGACTTGTGCTAGGGTCAAGGTCGAGTACCAGAAACCATCAGGCCTACTTCAACAACCAGAGATACCTAAATGGAAATGGGAGCAAATTTCCATGGATTTCGTTACTGGCCTGCCTAGATCTCAATGCGGAAATGATACCATTTGGGTGATCGTGGATCGACTGACCAAGTCTGCACATTTTCTGGCCATCAAGGAAACGGATAAGTTTTCTACCCTAGCAGACATCTATCTAAAGGAAGTAGTATCAAGGCACGGAGTGCCAACCTCCATCATTTCCGATCGTGACTCACGCTTTACATCTGAGTTGTGGCAAGCTATGCACAAGTCCTTTGGCTCTCGATTAGATATGAGCACGGCATATCATCCACAGACGGATGGGCAATCTGAACGCACCATCCAAACCCTTGAAGACATGCTTAGGGCATGCATAATCGATTTTGGTAATGGCTGGGAAAAACACCTCCCGTTAGTGGAGTTTTCGTATAACAACAGTTACCACACCAGCATCCAGGCCGCTCTGTTCGAGGAATTATACGGGCGGAAGTGCCGATTATATTACTTAGGGTAAAGTAACGTAACTTAAATATATAAATACAAAGTATCAGAGGTTGACTTTTACAAGTAAAATGGATAAATATATATTTTATATTAGAACACTTGTGTGGATACTTGTCTATTTTGTGTGATGATTATATTACTTAGGGTAAAGTAACGTAACTTAACGATATAACTTGATATTTGAATTGTGTGGTATGTGATAGAAGTAACGAGTAGATAAACCGTACGTAGGATACGTGTTATGCATGCATGAGAAATTGATTGTTATCTGTACTTTATTAGGATGTGCTTGATTTCTGATTATTAGAGTAACTAATCTAACCGAGCAAACCAAGGTGAGTTCACACACTTTCTAAGGCATGGGATTCCCGGTGGTTGGGAATGGGTTAAAAGAATTAAAACGGAACCTACATATCCTCCTTGGGTAGGATATGTACCGCCATCCTCCATAGGTAGGATGCTAATATTAATCCTGCGTATTCTCCTTGGGTAGAATACGTACGTTCGTCCTCCTTGGGTAGGACAACAACCTTAAAACTTACTAGACAAAACTCTATCATTAAGTCCCTCATTTTATATCGACTTAATCGCCGAGGCCAATGGCGAGCGGGTCATTAGTTAATAGCGCTATTAGGTTTAACAAACCTCACACCATGTCGTTCGGACGGGCGTGTACTAATGGACTATGGCAAACTGTCAATGATGATAGACATTGACGTAGGGCACAACTATTGTTCGTTAGTTTTCGATATCATACGGTCTAGTGGTTCACATGGGGAAGCCCCCACTAATTTTGGATATGGTTTGGGTAATAAAGAAGGAACTGGTTAATCATACGTTCAACTATGGGGTAACCCCCACGGAAATTAAGCCAACGAAAGACAAACCACGTTTTCGGAAACAACTTAAAACTAAACAACCAATCGTGAACTCACTCAACTTTGTTGTTGACTCGTTGTTACATGCCTTACAGGTCGTTAGATGCTTGGAGCTTGCACAAGGAGAAAGTCGTTGTGGAATATGGGTTGTTATATCCCGTGCTAAACATTTAATCCTTATGAACTTATTAAACCTACGTTTTGGACTTTAAACTTATGGACTATGGAACTTATGATTTGGACTTACGTTTTATGCTTCCGCTGTTAACTTAAGGTTGGTTACTGTCTTATGGTCACCAATTGTATTGTGGTTGGTTTTACTTACTTAATTACGTTGTTCAATATAATTGGTGGCTCGATCCTGGTCATGTCACGCCTCCAAGCGGTGATACTCCGCATAGTGGATTTTGGGGGTGTGACAGATTGGTATCAGAGCCATTGGTTATAGTGAACTTGGTTTTAAAAAGGGAAAAGCTTTTTGACAAAACCAGACTGTAACCTGTACAGTGCTCAACGATCCACAACGACGCTTCGCTCCACGTGCAAGACTCAACATCCAAGGTGATATGGTTTATGTTATATTACCTACTTGTTAAGTTACATGGTACATTATTCATGGTATGCATTAGTTAATGTGATAACTGCTATTTGAACCTTGTGTGCTTACTCTCTTCTGTCACTCCACACTTATGCGCTTTACGACACCTTTCTTACGTGTGTTCCTTCGATGTGAAGATCATGAGTGAACGTCTCGACATGACCCAGGGTCAGCTGACGACCTTGATTAACGAACGGATTGCTAAAGCCTTAGCAACCCAATCAGGGAGTCAACCCATGCACACCCAATCACGCATAGGCACTTTCAAGGCGTTCTTGGGATGCAAACCTCCCACTTTCGACGGCACTGGAGGAGCAATCGACCTTCTACACTGGATCCGAAGAATCGAATATACATTCGAAGAAAGTGAAAGCCCTGCCAGCAAATGAGTAAAGTACGCTACTGGCATGTTGCAGGGGAAAGCGTATTCTTGGTGGAACGCACAAGTTCAGATGCTCGGGTTGGCAGACGCGAATGCCACCCTCTGGAGCGACTTCAAGGATTGGATTAAGGAAGAATTCTGCCACCTGGACGACATTCTGGAACTTGAAATAGAGTATTATGGTTTGAAGATGGAAGGATCAGAGATTGAGGCGTACACAAAGAGGTCCAACGACTTGGCTGCCTTATGTCCTAACATGTCACAACCCATATCTAGACGAATCAAGCTATACCTCCGAGGCTTAGTCCCGGAAATCCAAGGGTCTGTAATTGCGGCCAACCTTCCCACAATCCAGCAAGTCATTCGTTTGGCGCACCAACTCACCGATCAGGCGGTGGAAGAGAGCAAGTTGCCCAAGCGTAACTCTTCCAATGCAAATGCTCTTATTAGTAACAAGTATATTTGGGGTGATCACCAAGGTGAGGGTCCTAGCTCTATACAACAGGAACCGCACAGGAAACTCGGGCTGAACTACCAAAATCAGGGGGGATACCTAGGGAATAAACCAAGATGCCGCAAGTGCCAACGGCACCACAGCGGGTCATGTGCGGGATCGTGTTGTCATCGGTGCAAGAAGATGGGACATATGGCTAGAGACTGCAGGAGCCCATATCCTGCAAACCGGAACTAGCAGCAGCAGCAGGGTAGCAAGAAGGGGTGTTTTCGATGTGGTGCTGAAAACCACTTCAAGAGGAACTGTCCGCAGATGAGACAGGATCGTGACAACAGTGGTAACCAGGGCAACAGGAACAATAACAGAGACAACAAGGATAACCGCCGGACTGGTGAGCATGAGTTCCTGAATGGACAAAAGGAAGAAAGAAACAACCCCAACGTTGTGGCAGGTAAGTTCCTACCAGACAATTCCTTTGTTTCTATTTTAGTTGATTCGGGTGCCGATGTTAGATATGTGTTCCTAAGAGTTAGTCAGGTGCTTAAGCGTACCCCATTACCCTTAAAACACCAAACATGTTGTAGAACTAGCTAATGGTGAAAGTCTTTAAGCCACACACATAGTTAAAGGTTGTAACCTCGTCTTAGCTGGTCAGACCTTCTCTATTGATCTTATTCCTATCGTACTTGGTAGTTTCGACGACGTTATTGGGATGCATTGGCTATCTCATCAGCAAGCGGAGATTATTTGCAAGGAGAAAATCGTCCGCATCCCTCGTTCTGGTAAAGAACCCCTTGTGATTCATGGCGATAAGAGTGGTGCTGTCGTAGGCATTATCTCTTTCCTTAAGGCCCAGAAGTGTTTGCGAAAGGGCCACATTGCCATTCTAGCACTCGTTACTGACACATCAACGGAAGAGAAGAGAATTGAAGACATTCCTATTGTGCGCGATTTTCCTGAGGTATTTCCTGAGGAATTACCTGGTCTTCCGCCTCATCGTCAAGTTGAGTTTCAAATCGAGCTAGCTCCTGGAGCAGCGCCCATAGCTTGAGCACCTTATCGTCTAGCTCCATCAGAACTTGAAGAACTGTCCACACAACTACAAGAACTCTTGGAAAAGGGTTTCATACGCCCTAGCTCTTCGCCTTGGGGAGCTCCAGTGTTAGTCGTGAAGAAGAAAGACGGTACTTTCAGAATGTGTATTGACTATCACGAACTTAACAAGGTGACCGTGAAGAATCGTTATCCCCTCCCACGTATTGACGACTTGTTCGACCAGTTGCAAGGGTCGAGTTTCTATTCCAAAATTGATTTGAGATCGGGATACCATCAGCTGAGAGTCTGAGATGAGGACGTCTCCAAAACAGCATTCAGAACTCGTTACGGCCATTACGAGTTTCTGGTCATGCCTTTCGGGTTGACAAACGCACATGCGGTCTTCATGGATCTCATGAACCGAGTATGCAAACCTTAACTGGATAAGTTCGTTATTGTTTTCATCGACGACATCCTGATCTATTCTAAGAGTCAGGAGGAACACGAGCAGCATCTACGACTTATGCTGGAACTTCTTCGAGCAGAACAACTGTATGCTAAATTTTCGAAATGTGACTTCTGGCTTCGCGAAGTCCACTTTCTAGGCCACGTAGTAAACGAGGATGGGATTCATGTGAATCCATCCAAGGTAGACTCGATCAAGAACTGGCCTGCACCCCGTACACCAACAGAAATCCACCAATTCTTGGGTTTGGCGGGCTACTACAGAAGATTCATCAAGGATTTCTCTAAGATTGCGCAACCTCTCACTTCACTGACTCAGAAGGGTGTCACCTATCGTTGGGGTGATGCGCAGGAGTTTGCATTTCAGCACTTAAAGGATAGATTTTGTAGCACGCCTATCCTCTCATTGCCTGAAGGCACATATGATTTTGTGGTTTATTGCGACGCTTCCATCCAAGGACTTGGTTGCGTGTTGATGCAACGTGACAAGGTCATTGCCTACGCATCGCGCCAACTTAAGGTTCACGAAAGGAACTACACTACACACGACTTGGAATTGGGAGCAGTTGCTTTTGCCCTTAAGATATGGAGACATTACCTGTACGGTACCAAGTGCACCATTTACACCGATCACAGGAGTCTCGAGCATATCTTCAAGCAAAAAGAATTAAACATGCGACAATGCCGATGGGTCGAGCTCTTAAACGATTACGAATGTGCGATCAAGTATCATCCGGGCAAAGCCAATGTTGTGGCCGACGCCCTCAGTCGAAAGGATACTATACCTAAGCGTGTACGTGCGTTACAGCTTACCATTCACTCTAACATTCCCGCTCAAATTCGTGATGCTCAGGTCGAAGCATTGAAAGCAGAAAACGTCAGGGCTGAGTCCCTACGAGGATCAAGGAAACGGTTAGTACAAAATGAAGACGGCGCCTACTATATAAACGGGCGCATCTGGGTTCCGCTTTATGGAAACTTACGCGAGCTTGTGATGGATGAAGCACATAAGTCTCGTTATTCGGTACATCCTGGTTCGGATAAGATGTACCATGACCTAAAGACTACATACTGGTGGCCTAGCATGAAAGCCCACATAGCAACCTACGTCAGTAAATGCTTGACTTGTGCTAGGGTCAAGGTCGAGTACCAGAAACCATCAGGCCTACTTCAACAACCAGAGATACCTAAATGGAAATGGGAGCAAATTTCCATGGATTTCGTTACTGGCCTGCCTAGATCTCAATGCGGAAATGATACCATTTGGGTGATCGTGGATCGACTGACCAAGTCTGCACATTTTCTGGCCATCAAGGAAACGGATAAGTTTTCTACCCTAGCAGACATCTATCTAAAGGAAGTAGTATCAATGCACGGAGTGCCAACCTCCATCATTTCCGATCGTGACTCACGCTTTACATCTGAGTTGTGGCAAGCTATGCACAAGTCCTTTGGCTCTCGATTAGATATGAGCACGGCATATCATCCACAGACGGATGGGCAATCTGAACGCACCATCCAAACCCTTGAAGACATGCTTAGGGCATGCATAATCGATTTTGGTAATGGCTGGGAAAAACACCTCCCGTTAGTGGAGTTTTCGTATAACAACAGTTACCACACCAGCATCCAGGCCGCTCTGTTCGAGGAATTATACGGGCGGAAGTGCCGATTATATTACTTAGGGTAAAGTAACGTAACTTAAATATATAAATACAAAGTATCAGAGGTTGACTTTTACAAGTAAAATGGATAAATATATATTTTATATTAGAACACTTGTGTGGATACTTGTCTATTTTGTGTGATGATTATATTACTTAGGGTAAAGTAACGTAACTTAACGATATAACTTGATATTTGAATTGTGTGGTATGTGATAGAAGTAACGAGTAGATAAACCGTACGTAGGATACGTGTTATGCATGCATGAGAAATTGATTGTTATCTGTACTTTATTAGGATGTGCTTGATTTCTGATTATTAGAGTAACTAATCTAACCGAGCAAACCAAGGTGAGTTCACACACTTTCTAAGGCATGGGATTCCCGGTGGTTGGGAATGGGTTAAAAGAATTAAAACGGAACCTACATATCCTCCTTGGGTAGGATATGTACCGCCATCCTCCATAGGTAGGATGCTAATATTAATCCTGTGTATTCTCCTTGGGTAGAATACGTACGTTCGTCCTCCTTGGGTAGGACAACAACCTTAAAACTTACTAGACAAAACTCTATCATTAAGTCCCTCATTTTATATCGACTTAATCGCCGAGGCCAATGGCGAGCGGGTCATTAGTTAATAGCGCTATTAGGTTTAACAAACCTCACACCATGTCGTTCGGACGGGCGTGTACTAATGGACTATGGCAAACTGTCAATGATGATAGACATTGACGTAGGGCACAACTATTGTTCGTTAGTTTTCGATATCATACGGTCTAGTGGTTCACATGGGGAAGCCCCCACTAATTTTGGATATGGTTTGGGTAATAAAGAAGGAACTGGTTAATCATACTTTCAACTATGGGGTAACCCCCACGGAAATTAAGCCAACGAAAGACAAACCACGTTTTCGGAAACAACTTAAAACTAAACAACCAATCGTGAACTCACTCAACTTTGTTGTTGACTCGTTGTTACATGCCTTACAGGTCATTAGATGCTTGGAGCTTGCACAAGGAGAAAGTCGTTGTGGAATATGGGTTGTTATATCCCGTGCTAAACATTTAATCCTTATGAACTTATTAAACCTACGTTTTGGACTTTAAACTTATGGACTATGGAACTTATGATTTGGACTTACGTTTTATGCTTCCGCTGTTAACTTAAAGTTGGTTACTGTCTTATGGTCACCAATTGTATTGTGGTTGGTTTTACTTACTTAATTACATTGTTCAATATGATTGGTGGCTCGATCCTGGTCATGTCACGCCTCCAAGTGGTGATACTCCGCATGGTGGATTTTGGGGGTGTGACATCTTGAACTGTTAGAACATATCTGATCGGATGACCATCTGACCCATGTCATTATCTTGTGTTTGAATGATCAGTTGGTTTTCACTCGAATGATCATTCGATCGGATGACCATCCGATCCACAAACACAAGTTTATCCCTTTTGTCATTCGGTCGAATGACCATCCGGACAAGAAGACCCATCCGATCGGATGACCATCCGACAACATGCCATTCGAGCAGATGATCAAATGCCTAAAAAAGGCATTTTTTGATCGCAACGACGAGGAGAGTCTCCAGAAAAAAATTGGTGATTGAAAATTTTTTCGGGTTTTTAACGACCAAGCTGGGTTGTTCGGGGACACCGTCTGGGGCTTCAGTGAACATATTTGATGATGCGATCACAGATTGTGGAAATTAGTGGGGTAGTCATGATACTGGTGCAGAATGTTTATCTTCCAGGTTATCTGACTATTTATGGGCCAAAATGTAAAATCCGCAACGATGAAAAACTGACGTTTTGAGGAAAATTGTCATATTTTCGGCATTGTCGAGTTTTTCACAGTTTGAGGGGGAATTCAGTGATAGAGACGTCAGAATTTGCAAAAATGAGGGGGAATAAAAATTTCAATGTCATATGTTGAAATTCCGGCATATTTGAAATTCGGGACACTACAACAGTGTTCGGGTGGTTTCGACTTCAGATTGTCAGGGGGAATGTGAATCTGATCGTGGGTGAAAGCTTCCGTGATCAAGATTATCCGAGGAGATGAATCTGATTGTGGACGAATGCTTTGGAGATTGGATTACATTACCAAGATGATTTGTTTTCCGATGAAGATTTGCTGATTGTGGAGAATACCGTTTACACGGATCTGTCATTCTTACGGTGCGTTAACGTTGATCACGGTAAACGGGATATCAGATATTCAAGGGGAATCACGGAGTTGAAGTTAATCAGTGGGGTATTTGAAGTTTCTATCAATTGCCGGTTGAGTTTTTGTACATTCTTATATCGAGCAGGCGGAATGCATCGTGGTGCTAAATTGTCATATCAAAAACTGAGCTCGGATGCGATTAAAGCTGAAACAGAGGATGCTGCATTGATTAGTCTCAAATTGGTGATTGTTCATGAAGTTGCAGTTTAGCAAATCAGAGGAGAGTCGTGAACTGTGCAAAATACCTGAAGATTAATTTCAGGGGGAATTAGTGCTCTATACTGTCAAAAGCAAACCCGAATCATCAATCGAGGGGGAATCTATTGTCAGATTTCAAGATGCATGATTGAAGTTGGAGAAAAGTTGAAGATTACAGAATATTCAAACACGGCTCAAGGTTTTCAAAGTGTTAGAGATGATTCGACAGTGACAGCCCAGGGGGAATCTGTTGGTGCATATTTCGTACGTCTGCCACTGTGCGAATAGTTAGATAGACCGTGTGTTGAATATTGTATAGAATAGGAGAAAGTTGGACACGGTATTGTAATTGTCAAAGTCCATCCGGACGGATGACAATCTGGACGGATGGACATAGTGTCATCCTGATGGGTGTAGGTGGTTGTCTATAAATAGGGACTTGGGGTTCCCATTTGGACAAGTTTTTGGTCCCAGAGGGGAAATGCTGTCCAACTGGTCTCATGGTGTTGTAACTTGTCAAGATATGAATACAGACCAGATTGTAAGTGACTGCTCGGTGTCGTATCTATCTTCTACTCTTTTCTTAGTAATAATAACGAACCGAACACGTCGTATCGGGACCGAGGCTCCATCAAACTCGCTGGTTCCTGGATTAGCAATAGTTGACTTATGTAACTTAGTTTATGTAAGTTAACTGAATTGGGTTAAACTCCTTCAATTTCATTCATAATCAGAATGTATTATTGTTTGCCCTATATTATACAAGTCATAGTACTTGTAAGGGTTTAGACCACATTATATCCGGT
Source organism: Helianthus tuberosus (assembly GCA_030545235.1). NCBI lineage: Eukaryota > Viridiplantae > Streptophyta > Magnoliopsida > Asterales > Asteraceae > Helianthus > Helianthus tuberosus. Next base: position 93,310,838 of record CM060397.1, on the reverse strand, counting down.
TACCGCTTAATCTAGCGAACCGTACCGTTTTCTTTATATTAGTTAACCGGTCCAAGTCTATGACTTGAATAGGACACGTTAACATTCTAATTGGTTATTATACATAAGGGCGTCCAGTAAATTGCAACCATACTTGTTATTTTGTTTGAATGGCTGTGCTTATATTGTCTTTGGATTATAAAGACTTCAGCCAGGTAAATACTCTTAACTTATTTCACTATACGGGCTTCGGATACGGTAAATTATTACCACTTGTTTGGGTATGGGATCAATGACGGATTGTTATGCTTTTTTTCATTTTCAGTAAATGTAATTTTACGTAACCGGTTTGCCTATTTTTTGAAGTACTTTTTATGAATGTAAAATACTCTTGTTATTTATTTTAAAAAGTAAATTATTTATTTAGTTTATATAGAAGATGAAGTGAAAAAATAAAGATTTAGGGTTTTATTTATACAGACATTTTAGGGGAAGGTAAAATGACTAATTTAGACATCATGTGCTTCCCATGTGACCAAGAAATTAACCTGAGTTGGGGTTTGGTTAGATTTAGGGGCCAAAACGGTTAGTTATACAGACCATAGGGGCAGATCTGTTAAAAATTCTTATTTTGGGCCAATATAGTAAAACTGATATAACCACAGGGGCAAAAAACGTAATTTAGTCTTTATTTAATAAAAAATTTGTTTGGTTTGGGTTGTTTTTTTAAACATTACTCACTCTTAAATTACACCAAATTAATTCTAATCTAAATAGTGGCGAAGCTTGAGATTTCCGACCTGGGGGGGGGGGGGGGGGGGGTCACCGGACCTAAAAATTTATGTAAAACCAGAGGGTCGAAAACGTATATACCAAAAAATTCCTATACAAAAACTACATACTCTCCACTACTGAGCGAAAAGTTCGGGGGGTCGGCCGCCCCCTCCCGCCCTACTTAAGTTGCGCCCATGAATCTAATCCTTGCTTGGGATTGAACCCACACTCCCACTAAGAGGCAAGAGCCTCTACCAACGTCCAAGTTGGTTAGGTACTTGGGTTGCTAATGTGTGAAAAATGGGTTTAGTTGGGTTGTGTAGGGGTTTAAACAGTTCATGTTGTTTAAGAATGTCTTACCTATTTTGTTTAGGATTTACCTTTTTCATTTAGGATTTCAAGAGTCTAGCATCGTAGAACCATCAATATGATTGAAAACATCAATACAGATGCAACGGGGTTTAAACAGTTCATGTTGTGCATCACATTTGACTTCTTTAAGATCCAACACCAATGGGATGTAGATTTTATATGTCAGAAGGCTTGGTGAGAGTAAAGCATCACCATCTTTCAGAGTAAAAATGAAAAAAAAAAAAAAAAAAAAAGACCTCCAAAGAAGTCACAATAACTCTCTTTTAATTCCAATGAGATACATGTACCTTTGACACCCTAAAACCTAATGGCCTACTATGCTATTAGATTGATAAACATAAACAACACCAAGAGGCAACAGCAGTGTATAAAAGCTTTTATTACACACAAGTCCACATAAAATGGAATTTGGATAATTGTGAAGCAAAGTAAAAATCAAGTACAACAGATTAAACATCAAAGTAAAACTACATATTTCCAGTTCCTTGATTACCTTTCAGTGATCCAATGACCGGACCGCCTTCCAGAGCTTCACCCATTCGACCATGGCCTCGGCAGCACTGACAAAAACCGCATGTGTCGATCCCAGCCGTTCCTTCACCGCAGCAGCAATCTCCACCACACAATCCTCAGCCGTCACTGATGACGGAGACAGCCTTAATGTCTCAAAAAACGGCACTGCATCCTCCATCAGCTTCACTCCTTCCCATTCTTTCTTTAAACTGTCAATAGCACTTCCTTTTTCATTCCTCCAAACATATGGGATTCCACTTTTCACACCCAGTTTCAAGTGATCGCAAATTGTTTTCACGACAAGCCCGCACCATACATCCTCCATCGTTTCCCACCTCACTTTCCCTTCCTTCACCAGCTTCAAAGAAGGTAACATAGCAGGACCCACCAGTTCTCGGTCAAACGCTATGTTGACTCCGCTCATCGGCATCATGGACTTCAGTGGTACTGTCAAAACAGCATCAACATACCTTATATTTCTCATATCTGGTTTGAGCGCTTGTGTTGGTGCATCATAGTCTGCAAAATTAAGCCAAAGACCACACGAAAGAGCACACGGGACCCCGCTACGTAAGCTAAACGGGTACCCACGAACGAAGTCGGATCCCTTTTGATACGGGTCATAGAGTGTGTTGAAAAAGAAAGGAGTTGCGGGTGTTTTAAGGTTGTTAAGATGATAGGCGACTATATCTACTAAATCACCATCTTTGGTTTTGGCTGGGCTGCAGTCATCATCGATTGATATTATGTACTTTTTATTAGATACAAGATAGCCAAAGTAGCGAGATGAGTATCCAGAAAACAAAGAAGCTTTAGAAGATCCGACCACTTTGACTATGTCTGACTCGGTGTAAACACGAACATCAAATCCTTCTGGAATTTTGACTTCTTTAACATCAGGATCTTTCACAACTATCAAATGAAATCGAGAAAATATCGGTCTCCATTCTTCCATGAAAGACGTTAGATCAGAGCGGAAAGCACCAATCACAATATCTACTTCATTGTCATTTACACTCGCTGGAGACATATTATAACTCAGAAGAAAGTCAAACTGTGTCCACCTTTAGAACTTTTCCGAGCACCCTGGCATAAAAAAACTCAATGTTTTAGAAAAAGTCAAAACTTGTATAACTGAATCGGTTGAGCATGACTTACTAGTGGGAAGGACGGGTGTTAAAACAAGCTGAATATTAAGTGCTTGAATCATAGAAAGAATTTCCTCCTTTTCAGTGGCCACAAAAAGTTTCAAGATCCTTGGGGTTAATTTTCCAGCTTTTAAGGTTCTCTGTGAAATATAAACTTTGAGAGTAACTACTTTGAAAGTTTGAATGATTACAGTAGATTCTCAACTCACATCTTTTCTAATTTATTGCAAAAACACAACAATGATGGTACGGAAACATGAATAGCTAGCAGGATGACCGTGAAATTTGAACCACATTAAGATACAACAATATCAAAGAACTAGATTTCTTTCATATGTGGGCTTAAAACTAGAAACATCATCCAAAAGTAGAATATTATAAACATAGATGCTAAGATTTGGTTCTTCTAACTGAAGCTACTTCTCCTATTATGTTGATCAATATAATTTGAACATAAAGTTTGTTTGCTGGAAAAAAAGGGTTATTGGATTTTATCACCCCCAACCATTGGCTATTGGCCGCTGCCACCCCCAACTATCACTTTGACGCCCGTCACCCCCAACTTAACACTTAGTGTGTTCTATCACCACATCGTTAATTGGTCACTAACTTTTGATCCTGTTACTATACTTTTGGGGGTGTCATAGGGATCTTACGAAGGTTTTAGGGATCTTAGGACACCCCAAATGTATAATAACAGGATCAAAAGTTAGTAATCAGTTAACGGCGTGGTGACAGAACACATTAAGTTGGGAGTGGCAGGCGTCAAAGTGATAGTTGGGGGTGACAGCGGCCAATAGCCAATAGTTAGGGGTGATAAAATCCAATAACCTAAAAAAAACAACCTTGAAAACAAATGAAAAGAAACTCTACTACATCTGGCCCATAAAGACAGTCAATTGTATGTGTAAACTTCCATGAGCAAGATGTTTTTGTTAAAAACATATATTCCTCATTTGAGTGTATTATCTTGAAAAAACTTGATCCAGAACCATTGTGCCAAGAAACAAGTCATTATAATCACAATAACTACTTAAACTACATATGAGCATTCATAGCACACTTATGAAGAGGATATCAATTTTTGCCCAAACGTTTAGTGTAAAATACTACTTCTGCCATTTCACTAGAATTATCTATTGAACCATCTACCTCATGTTCCCAATCATCTTTTACCACTCTTCTTATAGCAAAAATGAATGTTATCCAACACACTTTCCCTGAATGACTCTTGACAACAAAAGGTTTTTTAAACAAGATACAGATAAAGTCAACCTTTTATAAGAAGTCGGTCCAAGGCAAAATGTAGTTGGAAATGACCAAAATACACTTTACTTGAAAGTCTAGAAACAAAATAAACATTTTTTTCACCTCTTCGAAAGCCTCGTACATAAACTTTTTTTCCCATTTTCGCTATGCTCTATCCAATTAAGCTACGCATGCCTCATTATAACCAGATCAAGGCCACTACATTTTTTTATTTTAAAAAGAGAGATGATGGATCATGAATCATAACTGATATACTGATCTTATATTGTCACTGATTGTCAATTACTTACGATGGCAAAACATACAAACAGAGTTAATTCATTTTCCAATACAGATCAGCATATAAACTTTGCTATTTGATTGAACTCTCCACGATACGATTAAACATAACCAACCTAATATCTATCACAACTTAGATTAGTTCAGGGAGGGCGGGGCACCCATGCGGGTTCGTACCCGCGCGGTAACAGCAACGCCACCCCCCTAGGGTTCCACGGGTTGTTAACCTTTGCCGGACGGGTAGTGTGTGAGGAGGTGGGGTCCAGTTTTAAATAGTGTGTGGAGTAAAAGGGTGGGGTCCATGGTTCTAGGGTACTTTTGGGGTAGGCGCCGCCGCCAGTGTTTTTGGTGGTTCGTACTTGGGTGTAGAATTGAGTTAGCATTGGCCAGAGCTAGGGTAGTGCCCTTGGGTGCCCTTTCCCACCCTCGTAGTAAGTCCTATACACTGCTGCATACAAAAACCATAAGCTGTAAACTTAGGGTTCTGAATCACACAACTAGATTGACCTGTAACACAAATTACCCAAAATCACTAAAAAAAACACCAATCCAACTATTAGGGTTTTCTTCACCTTATGACCAACAAAACTGGTTTCTTCCTGATTTCCTCAACTAATTCCACCATAAAGTCAACATACACAAGATCAAAAACAACAACACTACTAGCACAGATTCCAACAACCTAACAATTCAATTCATCATATAATATAAGGTATTGTTTTGTTCGAACTAAAAGGAGAAAAAAAAACGGATAATCAAGTGAGTGAGAGAGCAAAAAAGTAGGAAAAATGAAATGAGAGAGAGAGAGAGAGAGTACCAGAAAAAGATCGATGAGGATGTGTTCGGGGAGAAATGAAAGATCGTGGGAGATATTATGGAAATTAATAAGGGTTGCGTCTATTGCCAGGGAAAGGAGGGAAGGGGGATTGCTCATTCTTCTCCTACAATTTCTCTTGCTTTTGCTCTTGATCCAATGTTTATTTTTAAATTAATTCTTTCTTGCATCCCAAGATTTTAATCTTCCTACGCGTTAATTTTAGTCAACAACTTATTCATACAACTAGTATTTAACCACCACGCGCTACAACCCTTCTTGGGGTGATAATATGTACATTTGTACTTCGCTTACGTCGAAACTCGACATAGTAACTGGAAGAGGATACCTAAATCCGTTACCGTTAGCAACCAAAAGGGAAAACTAAGGCCATGTTTGGATGGGCTTATTTTACCTCTATATGACTTATTGACTTTTTAGAAAAGGAGTTTTTTGTGAAATGGTGTTTGGCTAATAAGGTGAAAAAAAGTTTTTTAAGCATTGAAAAGAAGATATGAAAAAGTCATTTGTTTGTAACTTTTCCAAAAAGAAGATAAGAAGGTTAAAAAATCAATAAGGAGAAATAGAAAAGCTCATCCAAACATGTCCTAAAATTATAAAATGGTAATACAACCAAAACGATATGAAAATTTACACGTTAAATTTTACTTTTATGGTTGTTTTTGTATTTTTTTTATGGTTTTCTATACTTTTTTGGATCTAAACATACCCTTACTGCATAAAACATGCATCGATATCCTTTTGAGTATTTGGGTTCTTTTCTTTCTATTGTTATAGGGGTGCAGTATCCGAATGAATTGGACCAACAAAGACGGAATTTCAATATCATAACAATTTGAACCTATATCTATTGAATTCCCACAACCAAAACGATATGAAAATTTACACGTTAAATTTTACTTTTATGGTTGTTTTTGTATTTTTTTTATGGTTTTCTATACTTTTTTGGATCTAAACATACCCCTTACTGCATAAAACATGCATCGATATCCTTTTGAGTATTTGGGTTCTTTTCTTTCTATTGTTATAGGGGTGCACTATCCGAATGAATTGGACCAACAACGACGGAATTTCAATATCATAACAATTTGAACCTATATCTATTGAATTCCCACAACCAAGCATTGAGAAATCTCACTAACTAATTACAATTACAACATACTTACAAAGTTCTATAATGTGTTCTAAAAATAAAATAACTCACAATATAAAAAGTTATAAGCACTAAATAAAACGACTCTATGCTTATTTAGCTTAAGTACTTAACTACTTTGTAGTTAATTTTATCCTCTTTTATCGGTTTTATATGTACTTAACTACTTCGTAGTTAATTTTTTTCTCTTTTAATCATTTTTATATAATCTTAATAATAAGCAACTTAGGTGTCACAATGTTCAAAATTCTTTTCCGCTTCTTTAATTTCACACATTTATATTCTATTTCTTGATTTTTAAAAAGTTACTTATATGTAATTTCAATCATGTATTATCTCACGATTTCGTTTTATAATTTATATTTTTTAAATATGTCCTTTATTCAACTTGTATAATATATGGGTTTTTAATCAAATATAATATATGTAATAATAAATAATAAAATAAAAACCGAATTGGTTGAACTTTGTTTGTAAGAGATGAGATGAGTGTTCGGACCACTACTTTCATAGAAGCTTTGCTAAAGCCTTTCGTTGCACCATACTCCTTGTGGTATATTGGTATTCAAGGTTCTCTTGAGATCAAGATGTCACAAGTTCGAGACATGGTATTGGGTTCCATGCAAAACGATTACTAAAAATTAAGGTATTCTAAAATACCTCTTTTTATATTTGAAACTAAATTTAAACACGCCATTTTTATTATTTGAATCCGTTTTAACTCAAAAGATTACGTGAGAACTAAATAAAATAATTTATAAATTACTTTTAAGATTACGTTTTCTGTTGCTTCTCAAATTTTTTCTACATGTAAAGTCAATTCAAGAACAACTTAACTAGGTAGTTTAAGAGTTGAATCGAGCTAAGGCACAGTTAGCTTGACACAAAACACTATTTTCTGTAACTCGTTCTATTGCAGTTGATTATCTTGTTATAATTTAGTATGATATAATCACATCCAAACAATCATTTAGTCGATATGATATAAAAAAAAAAGTTAACTACTATTTTAGTCCCTATGGTTTGGGCTATTTTGCCAGTTTAATCCAAAGGTTTAAAACGTTGTCATTTTAGTCCAAATAGTTTCAAGCGTTGCCATTTTAGTTCACTGGGTTAACTCCGTCCATTTTTTATGTTAGCCAGAAGGGTAATTCGATCCTTTTCTATGGTCGAATTGCCCTTCTAGTTAGCAAAATTACATATGAAATGACCGAAATGCCATTCTAGTTAACAGAATAAATGGATGAAGTTAACCTAGTGGACTAAAATGAAAATGTTTAAAACTATTTGGACTAAAATGACAACGTTTCAAACTTTTCGACTAAACTGGCAAAATGACGCAAACCACAGAGACTTAAATGGCATTTAACTCTAAAAAATAGACTACTTGTTAATGGTGTTTTCATTGATTTTCTCTTTATCCCTTACCAAGATTTTGATAATTTAATATGGACATAATTTATATAATTGGCCAAAAAGGGTCACTATCAGAATATTGTTTATCTCACCGTCTACTTGTTGTCGATGCTACCACCACCAACACCAGTGCCGCCACCTCCACCGCCGGAAGCAACGCAGCCACCTCCATCATTGGCCATCGGCACCACCCGCCATGGGTGCCAACTTTATCCGTCACTACTGACCGTTACAAAATTTGTATAGCGGGTAAACAAATTTTGTTAAAAAAAAATTCTGAAACGACCATTTTGTTAAGAACTCATTTCGACCCAAACCAAACTAAATATTGTTTAAAACCCATCCGTTTCAATCCATACTCATTTTGCCCAACCTATTTGACCGGAACCATTCTAGCCCGTTAGCCTGACCCAAACGTTTTGCCAAGCTTATCTAAAATCAACAACTTTGAAACTACCAAGAATTATGTACTACTATTGTATTGTGCTTTAATCCGGAATAAAAGAAATAGGCAGTCATTACAAGCGCTACAAAACTTTGAAACTACCAAGAATTATGTACTACTATTGTATTGTGCTTTAATCCGGAATAAAAGAAATAGGCAGTCATTACAAGCGCTACAAAATTAAATACATGTAGCGCGTTAATGTAATCTCCAAGGGATGCATTGAAGATTAGAACACGATCCACTCCATGTACGTGTGCAGTCTCCTCCCACACTATCACAACATTTGCATATCATTCCCAACGTATCGAAAGCCCTTGCATATCCTACAAATCATGTCAATTCGAAAGTTAGTTTAATAGACATGACAAACTACACATGTCAGACTCGTTTACAATAGTCAATGCGGGATCTTCGTATGTTTTTGTATCATTTATACAAATTTTGAAAAAAAAAAAAAACAAATGATATATGATTAATATAAGCTTCAAATTTAAAAATGCTTAGATGAAATATATAATAATGACATATTTTTATACACAAGTGACATTAGTAGAACATTAGAATAGTTACGATGACCTCCATTACATTATCATATAGTTAATTCACTAAACTAATATTAAATAGTACAACTTGTTGCTCATATTGAATTGGCATGACTACAAAACTATACCTTGTAATAATAATATCTTATTTTTACAAATCATTTACAAGATTGTAAGCATCTTAATGAGTTTTTAACTTGTTCGTTCCACATATTTGAGATTCGGGTAGACCAAGTTATAGAAACACCTATAATTGAACTACGGTTTGGCTAAATATATATCACCATTTTTTTTGTCTGTTAGTGTCAATAATGAGAATAGAGTTAACTTTCGTTTTGCTCTCGGTGGTTTGGTCATTTTAATGTTTTTGCTCAAATAGTTTAAAAATAGTTATTTTCCTCCCTGATCTTTCGAGTTCGTCGCCAGTTTGCTCTCTAGCTCTAACTCAGTTAAAACATTCCATTAAAAGTAGGGGTATTTTAGTAGTTTACTCACTCGCTCTTAGTTAAAACGTTTAGTTAAAAGTCATGGTCGGCAGGTGATAGTTGCAGGTGGTGGTGGATGGTTGTGGATGGTGGTGGCTGGTAGAAAGAGTGGTTGGAAAGATGGGGATCAGAAAATAATTACTTGTATACATGTAAATAAACAAGTTATAGGTTTATTTAAGTGAAAAGACTTACATGCCCTTGCTTTTATCTATAAAATTTCCAAAATACCGCTCTAGTTAATGGATTTTTTGGATGGAGTTAAAGACGGGGAGCAAAATGACAATAAGTTAAAAAAATCAGGGAGGAAAATGTCTATTTTTAAACTATTAGGGCAAAACCGTTAAAATAACCAAATCACAGAGAGCAAAATAGAAGTTAACTCATGAGAATATAAGCGATTTGACAACTTAAAAGGGCCATGACGAGCAAAAATAAAAAGGATAATATACGTCTAACACAACCCTTAAATTAGCGACTGTAGAAAAAAAGAAAAATGATTTGGAGTGGGTAGTACTTACTTGAGGTAGATACAAGGGAAAGTGGTCGTGCTTGTGCAAATATGATCGTCTGATGATTAGATTCGAACCTAAAACCGGTCACCAAAACAAACACCAAGAAGATCAAAGCTGGCTTAACGGACAGTCTCATGCTATCGTGATCTTTAGAAACAAATTAATAAACTGATAAACTACTACCGTACTGGCTGCTGTGAACGGTTTCAGGGTTGGTATATAAACAGCAAAGGCTTGATGATTGAATAGGTTGTCGGTTAGTTAAATTGACCTACAAAAAGTCGACTTAGTTACGTAAAAATATTAAAATAATAATTGAAAGCGATATAAATATAATTAAAAAATGAAAATCTAGAAGGGATTGGTGGCTTCTAGAGTGAATCCATGTTTCTTACGTTTCTTTTTGTTTGTTTTCAAAGGATGCTTCGTATTTTTGTTTCTGTGGGACCGTCAATGTTATGGATGAGGAATTTGTCTCAATATAAAAGTGGTTATGTTATACAACTGTTGTTTTATATTTCATAAAAACTATGTGCATCTAGAAGTAAGCATCCTTTATTTTTTGTATTGAGAACATAGATAGCAAAACGCGTTTTTAATCGAAGGAATGAAGGTTATCTGTTTGATACACAAGTAAGAGTGTGGTTTTTAAATCGTGTAAAACAGTTAGAGACTATTTGACAACTTTTGAATGGTTAACTGTTGAACCAGTAAAAGGTCTGAACCATTAAGTGCTGAACCAGTAAAATGTCTAAACTATTAAGAACCAATAATGCTTAACCGTTCAGAGTAGGGCTGGCAAATCGTGTCTTAGCCGGTTTAACAGGTATCTGATAACGCGAACAACAAAAAATTTAAACATGAATACGACTCGTTTAATTACTTTATATCCAATGTCTTTAAGACAGATGTATATCTTATGCACCTAGAAGGAGAAATAATGGATCATAACTTTCAAATTTTGATTATTTTAAAAAACGTAAAAAGTCACATTGTGTACTTTTCTGTTATCGTGTCTTAGCAGGTTACCTACAGGTTACCTATTGCCAGCCCTAGTTCAGAGGCAAATGTCTAACCAATTCAGATTAGTGGTCTTAACCATTCAGACTCAGTATAATGCTTAACCATTTCAGACATCTGCTCTTGAAACAAACAATCTAGACCATTAGATGCTGAACCAGTAAGAGTTCTGAACTATTAAAAGACTCATTAAGAGCTAAACGTACGGTCAGTACTCTAGTAAAAATCCAAAGAGTGTACATTTATATTTTTTGGACCAACTGAACACGATCGTACCAACCAATCAAACTATGACCCATTCAAAACCAAATATGGCCCAAGTAAACATGTTACCAACAATATATGACACCCGTTACAAGCAGACATGATCCACTACAAAAAAAAAAAAAAAAAAAAGTAAATTGTCATTTTAGTCCCTGAGTTTTGTTCAAATTTGCTATTTTAGTCCAAATAGTTTTTTTCACCTCTGGGTCCCTGACTTTTCCCTTTTGTTACCATTTGGATCACATACCCTAACTCCATCCAAAAATCTCATTTTTAACAAGGGGCATTTTGAGGATTTTCAATTTAAATCTTGTCAATTGTCATTTTGATCTAATTCTTAAAAAAAACAAAAAAATAGAAATATAATTATAATATAAATAGTGTTTAACACTTTTTTTGTTTTTATATAAATAAACAATATAAATCTGATCATAAAATCTCTCACCCCCTTCTCTCTCTCTAACCTCACCACCGTCACCTCAACCACACCACCACCATCACCTCCATCACACCACCACCATCACGTCCACCTCCGGCCACCACTGTTTTCATCTCGGTAACCGTCACAGTCACCAAACACCATCATTGCCTCACCTAGATCTCACCATAATTCTCTAGTCCACCAAATCTGACACCACAACCATTTGAAAAAACCCATATTGTCAAGTCATTTGCAATGGTTGCCGGAAAAATAAAACAAAGTGGTCAGATCTTTACCGTCACTCTCATTTTTTTTCTTGAAACCCTAACGCCGTTGTCGGTTCACGGTCAACCTTCATCTCCATCGCTAGCTCGAATCGTCATTGTTTCATCTGCCACTCTAGTTGATTCTCGTCGGATTTTCGCCGGAAAACCTTGCCGTCGTCTCTATTGTGAACCAAAAGATTTGTTTGGTGTGAAATGTGTTTTGTGATTTTCGGGGTTTAATGGAATTTTATATCAGAAACATGGTGAGGGGTTTTGGAGGGTTACATCATGATTTTGGGTGTGAAATGTGTTTTGTGATTTTGGGGGTTTAATGGATTTTGTGATTTTGTCGTTGTAGGTCATCGGATTTGGGGGTTGTAGGTCATCGGAGATTGTGGCGGTGATGATGGTGGTGGGTGGGGTGGTAGCTGATGTTGGTGATTACTAATGTATGTGTGTTAGAGATGTATACGTGTATATATGATTGTATTATATATAATAAAATAATAATCATTATTAATATTATATATATATTTTTTTTATTTTTTTTTTTGTTTTTTATAAGAATTGGATCAAAATGGCAATTGAAAAGATTTAAAGTGAAAATCCCCAAAATGTCCCTGGTTGAAAAAGAGGTTTTTGGATGGAGTTAGGGTATGTGATCAAAATGGCAACAAAAGGGAAAAGTCAGGGACCCAGAGGCGTAAAGAAAACAATTTGGACTAAAATAGCAAATATGGACAAACCTTAGGGACTAAAATCACAATTTATTCAAAAAAAAATTTGAGACCCTTAGGAACCCAAAAAAGACATTTGAGGGAAAAAATGAAAGTCATTTATTATATATACTAGGTTATCACCCGGGTGCTACCCGGGTTGGAGAAAACTATTACAATAAATTTCAAGTGTATAAATAAAATAAAATACAAAGTCTCATATTACATAAATTAGTGATACAGTGGATATACAATTTAAAGATAGTCGAGTCTCTTTGAAGATGCATATCCTTCGAGTTACCAAAACCTTTCCCTTAGTAAATTACCTTATACATTGAAGCATGCTTTCGGCAACCGAAACCTTTCTCATGGAAGCCATGGCAGCAATACGTCCAGCATCTCATTTCGTAAACATGTCATATTTACTAAATTTTTCTATACCGCTACACCTCTATATAGATCATTGGAGAGCAAAAAAATGTTAACTACATGCATATTTTAAAACTTTGTTTGATCATGTGATTAAATGGAGTACTACAAGGGTATCTTACACGCCATCACCAAATTGTTCATTAATAATTTCCTTAACGCTTTCACCAAATTGCAACCTTCATAGTTTCAAAAAGTGTTAGCCAATTAACTCGTAAAGGATGATTTGATCATTAAATTGGTATCATATCGATTAAAATTGTGAATCATTTGCAACTGATTTTCCACTATCATCACATACTATCATTAATTAAGTGCGAAAAACAACAAAAAATAGATTACTGAACTTCGAAAAAACAAATTAGGGTTGAATTATATAACCTGTATTATATAACTGAGGGTGAATTTCGATGAAACTACCTACAACAAAAACTGTCATATGAATCTATTTAAAAAGAAATTTATAATTAGGATTTTTTTTTCAAGGATAAAATCATAAAATAAGACTCATTTGTGTTAATAACATTTATAAATGACACTTTCAGAAAGAAACTAACTTTAAAAAAAGGTTTGTATCATAAAGTCGAATAAAACCAAAAATACCTCTAAACCCGGATAAACAAAAAATAAGACTCAGCTGTATGCAAAAAAAGTACTTACATGCTCATTGGAAACACCTCCAAACCCATATAAAACCAAAAATAACATGAGGTTTGACCTTTTTTCCCTGTAAAACACCAGAAATAGATATGCATTATATATCAGAATAGATATGCATTATATATCAATACAATGAAAATTAAAAAAAAAATTATCTCATTCAAGCTAACAAAAAAGATGTACCAAGATCCTTCATGTACCACTTGAAAAAGATAAGATCCCTCATGGAGTCCTAAGGATTTAACCTCTTCAATAGGCTCGGAACATGGTGCAGCTGCTGAGTCAATACCAACTCTCTCTATTGTAATCAAACCCTAAATCCAAAAGTTACAACTCATAATAAATTAAACAATCATATTAGGATATTGATGAACAATTGTATTTCACTTTTGCTCTCTATTCAGTTTTGTAAACTTCGGTTCTTATTAGTGGGTAATGGGTTAACTAAAAAAATACATTTTTATTAGGCAGGAAAAACTAACTGAGGTTTGGCGTTTGTTCATGCCATTCTTGCAACTGCTAGATAGGACATGTTTAGAATACAAAGTCCTACGTTGAAAACCGTATAGCAAGTAACCAAGTAAGTTTTAATCAATAAATAAAAAGAAGAAATAAAAAAAAACTATCTTCCTAATTACCTTCCAGCTCCAACAACATTTTTTTAGTTAGCAACGTCTGATAATGGCATGCCTTATGCTCTAAGGTTCCAAGTAATCCAACGAATGCAACACCAGCTAATCGCCATGAATGTGTTACGTTTCAGAGCTTCACCTAACGGCATTAAGGAGGAAACTATTATCAGAAGGAATCACTTGTCTAACTAATCCAACACCTTCCATCTTCTACTATATGAACCTGAAACCATCAATATTGTGCAAGTTAAATGGTTAAATAAAAAAAATTAAATATCAACATAATAAAGACATCACAGTCTCTCTTATTAAACTGATAAAACTAATGTGTCACCTTCTGTTGAATTTCCATATGCTTGATCCGTTGTGACCCTTAATGAGAAAAGGAATAAAAATGATATTGTAATAAATACAAAAAATATTGATTTACCTGTTCGTAAGCTTTTATTCAGGTAAAAATTTGTAGTATTTTACCTTATGGTGGCATACACTTGAATGTAACCAATGTGAGAATAGAACTTCATTCAAGCATTTTATCGAGCAACTTGTGTGCAACCTAATAACATCAGATTCAACATATAAAATGCGTACTCCATGTGCTCAAATGCAATAAACCAACCATAGATTACCGAATTCACACAATGAAAGATTACCTAAATAGATGTTGCAAGCACTTGGTGACAAATTATAGGTTTTGAATAATCAAAAACACTAATATTCATCCGAGGCAATGGTAATAGTTGATAACTGACGCTTGACCGTTTGAGTATGCTCTGCACCCATCCTAGCATTTTGCATACAAGAAAATGTAGCAATTTCATAAACTGTCTCAAACCAATTTCTGTTCTACATATAATTATCATAATATCTCTCTGATGTACAAAGAGCGATGGATTTTCCTTCAAACAGTAAAAAAAATCACATAAAAAAGTTCTAAATTCTTGCATGCATGACAAAAAGCAGGTATACCTGTCCAGAATCAGCCGCCTTTGAAAGAATCATGTAATCGACAAACGAATGTGATGTTTGTACAACATTAAGAGCACGAGCCATTGCTCTACCCGTCTACATAAACGATTAAGCAAATATCTATCAACTCAAATTTATTATAAAAATAATATAACACTACAAAATATAAAATATAAATAAGTAATAAACTCACTTTCTCAGCGAAACCAATAGCGCTTTCCTTATGAAATCGTAAAGAGGCTGCTACAGAAGCATACCTCCATGAAATTGTGAAATCGTGTGAAAAGCATGAGTGTCCCCAAAGATATATGACTCCTATAACATAAAATGTAATATTAAAAAAAACGAAACAAAAAAGGTCAACATGATTTTGAGATTTTGTATTGGTTAAAGATCTTACCGGGATCGATCAAAATGTACATTTGGATAACGAACCACCACCGGTTGAACAGGATAACGAACCACCACTATTGTTACACCACTCAACATCGTCACGCCATCCTCATCATCGTCGTCGGCACAATCTCCGGGTCAATTTCTTTGCCATCTACAACTTCAATCTCCTCTACCAAAACAAAATAAGGAAAAAAAAACATTGACAAGAAGTAATTTACAGCTTCAAAAACCCCAAAACTTAACTTTCTCTTGGTGTTAACCCAAAATTGACCTTTTCAAAGTCTCTAAACTTTTTTCCATTTACAAGCTGATGAAAACCACTTATAGTTTGACTTCCCGCATTCTTTACCTTGACAAAATGACTCACTTCTGAACTTGCTGACACGCTAAACTGGAGGAATGCCTCATTTCAGCAGCCTACACAACCATTATTTTACATACAGACATGATACAGCTAAGTTAGCATAATACAATATATATTATTGTCAAGTCAAAAAGGGTATACGAGAAGCATCATTAGTACTGATTCTCACCTCTGATAAATCTGAATCAGAGTCCCACAAAAACCCGTTCTCGCTTCCAGTATCAAGATCTTTGGTTTCTGGTTTGGATCGCGATATGAGGTACGAGACGTATTTATCTGCAATAATATGACAAGAAGCATACGTTATAGATACAATTTCCTAACACAATTTTATTTTCTATAGAAGAGTGTTATTATTAAAGATTCTGACCAGCTAAGCTTTGAAGGGCGTTCTCCGCAGCCTGCTCTTGAGCATCTTTTCGGGTTTTACCCAGCCCGACACCTACTTTCTCGCCTGTGAATAAAACCTGCATTATTAAGCGATTAAACATAGACCACTAAAGGCTAGAAATAACTTCTAAAAACTATCTCCTATTTTTTATTTCAGCATCATGAATATAATAATTATGCATCGACATCAGCAGGATCAGAGCTTTTCGAAGCTGCTGCTGCTAGTGACGGTGAAAATTTGTTCAACATTTTCGAAGAAACTGATTCATAGATACATATCATGATAAAAGTCAGCACTTTTGATGATTCTAAGTAAAATCTGTATGCAAGTAATACAATTTACGATAAAAATTGGACCTTGATAGGTTGCGTGTTTTCGGTTGTGTGGAACCTTTCCAACTTCAAGAATCTTTGCTAGTTCATTCCCGGATTCTGAAGCGCGATCGAATTGGATTTGAATTTCCTTTACAACTTCAGAATCGCTATGAAACCCATGAAGCGGTTTTTCACCTCTACGATTCAAACGCACTTTCATAGGATTCAAACGGGTTCAAAAATCCTGTTTAAAAAAACCCTAAAATCTTCAACTTCATTACAATAAAAAAAAAACTAACATAATCAACAATGAGATTGAAGTTGATTGAAGGAATCATACCAGTGATTGAAAGGAATCATACCTATAATCAAAATCGGTTATCAAAAAGTGAAATCAACATAGATACAACCCCTATTAACTAAACAGATTTGGGTACCTGATTATTGAATCATTTGATGAGAATACGATTGATCCAGAAGAGCGAGATGAAGGAGGCTAGGGTTTAGAAAGAAGCATCCTTTGAATTTTTTGTGTATATTATGAACAAAAGATCTATTATATACGGATCCATTTTTTTAATGGGCGGGTCGGAATCAAGATATTCGGATGCCGCGATACCCGAATTAAAAAGGTGGAATTTTTTGGAGCCAAAACCAATTTCAAGAAGCCCTATGGTGATGCCACCTCATTTTCCAAGCCCTCATAACATGACACATAAGCCCTTATTTATCATGTTTATATATATATATAGATTACTAACTATCATAAAGAGACCAGCCAAATTGTAACTATCTTGTATTCAAATCAAATGCACCACCTTCAAGCCAGTCACTTTGAACACTACTACCCATATCTCCATTATCCTTCTCTTCATCATTCAAAAAATCTTCTCACGCTTCTTTTTCATCTTGTTGAACATTATTATTCTCCCACTGATTCATCATCTCATCTGGGTTGACTTCGGGTTCTTGGTCAACCACTTCATGAGCTCCCATTGCACTAGCCCTTATTGGTCCCCTAGCCATCATCGCAGCATGAGCCTGTGACTCGGCTCGAGCCATAGCCGCCATGTGCACACTAGCGGCTCCCGCCTTTTGTCTTGTTTCCATTTCGACCCTCGCTTCAAACAATGCGCGCCTTTCTTCTTGTAGGAGAGCCTGTTCAACAAATAACCTTTCTTCTGATCTGAACTCCCCAATGGCTCGTTTTCGGGTAATGATATTGAAGGCAAGAACTTGTTTTTCAAAAGTTGAAGTAAATTCGGTTAATTTGTTACCAATGTTGAGATCCCATTGTTGCGAGCGCGATAACGCTTGGCCTGTGGTGTCCGAACCAAGGATTCTATCATCTTCCTCAGCTTCATAATCTGCTACCACATGGTAAGGTAGCAGCCTATAGAAACAAAAAACACAAACATGAATGAATATAGTGTACGTGATTAGAAGCTACATAAATCATTTCAAATACATATCATATCTTGCAGCTAGTGTTGTAAACGAATCGAACGAACACGAACAAGGCCATGTTCGTGTTCGTTCGTTAAGGAAATTAACATGTTCGTGAACTGTTCACGAACGCATACCGAAAGTAAGTTTGTGTTCGTGCTCGTTCGTTAAGCAAATTCAGTTGTTCACGAAGAGTTCGTGAACACTGGTCTCGAACACAAACGAATGAAAACAAATAAAAACGAACGCAAACGAACATTTAACTTGAAAATAAAACATAAAAACATTGTTATCCTTAAACATTTGATATAAGTAGTTAAATACAACCATCAAATGATAAATCAAAACACAAGAAGTCTACTACACTACCAAACGATGAATCAAGTTTAACTAACTTAGACATAATTATCCCCAAAAATGTCTTAGAATGTCCAAATTTTAGCTAACTTAGAAAAACACCAAAAATGTTTTCAATATGTTTAGATAGAAGGTTTATTATTTATTGTTTTTTTTAATATAAACAAATGAACATGAACGAACGTAACCGAACAAATTACCGAATGTTCACGAACATAGTTGAACGAACGAGACCTGTGTTCGTGTTCGTTCGCTAAGCTAACCGAACGAAAGTTTTTGTTCGTGTCCGTTCGTTAAGCTAATCGAACGAACATAAACGAACTTCCCGCCGAACGGTTCACGAACTATTCGCTGAACGTTCGGTTCGTTTACAGCCCTACTTGCAGCTATATCAATAAATAATTTACTAAAACGATCCAGGTCAACCAGTACGAAAGTAACCTGTTTTGACATCTCGTATGATCTGTTTATTGTGGCAAATAAAGTTACAAATCCGAATGACCCAAATGTACCATTAGCTCAAAGCATAGTTGTTAATGGCGAATAGCGATGAATAGCGGGTGGCTATTTTATAAATAGCGATACACTAGAACAAAAAAAATTAATATTTTTATATCTATATTATATCAAAATACCCTGGTATATATGCTATTTTACATTTATATTTGACAAAAAGCTAAAATCCAGCTATTTTATAGTTATATTTAGTTGCTATTTATATTAAAAAAACAAAAAAATAACTAAATTGTCGCTATCTATCTCTATAACCCTGATAGCAAGCCTAGACCTATACGCTATGTAGCGCGCTATAGCGATCATTACACTTAGACAACTATGGCTCAAAGCAACCTAGGTCTAAACATTTTTGTGGTTTGCATATAACAGAACCTTTAACATGAAAGGTTCTAACATCTAAAAAGCTAAGCGGTCAGTGTGGATTTCTCCTCACTACTTGTTTTGTTTTGGTTGTGAATATATAGAATCACCGGAGTAACCCTTTACCCAAAACAATGAGAAAAAGATGGTAGGTTAAGAATGTCAGGTGGGTAACTAGTCAAAAATGAATATTTGTTTGATACGCCCGCGTTTATCAAGTGAAACAATATCAACAAAGCATGAGGCGATAAGTCACCAGAGGCAACGTGCAACGCAGGAGGCGCATGTTTAGCAAAAACACTTGTAGGTTGTAAAACACAAAACAAGAGAAGTTTATGTGTTAACATATGCTAAACACTCACATACAACATGGCATAAATGAAAGAATGATGGTGTAACAGTTTAATAAACTAATCAGAGCTGGACCTACTGTAAGTATAATAAAACAATAGTCTACTTACTAAGTGCTGATCTATCTATCTATCTTTTATCATCTTGACACAAACAAATAAAGTGAATCCTCAATTGTGACCATTCTAATATGCTGTTACATTCAAACAGCCATAAAGTGAAAAAAGAGTTAAATGTGATTTGATCCCTGTCGTTTGGGTCATTTTGCCAGTTTAGTACAAAGGTTTCATTTTTTTTTTCGCATGTGGGTCCAAAAAGGTTTCACCGTTACCATTTTAGTCCTTTGGGTTAACTTCATCCATTTTTTCTGTTAACGAGATGGGCAATTCGGTCATTTTATACGTAATTCTGTTAACCAAAGGGTAACTCGGCCATATAAAATGTCCGAATTGCCCTTCTCGTTAACAGAAAAAATAGATGAAGTTAAACTAGTGGACTAAAATGGAACGGTGAAACCTTTTTGGACCTTACATGGGAAAAATGAAACATTTAGAATAAACTGCCAAAATGGCCCAAACCCCACACATAGACTAAAATGGCATTTAACTCGTGAAAAAATGTATGATATTTGTTTGAGTCCCACAGCAAAAATGTTGATGATTGTGATAAAACTTATGAAACTGGCTGAATGTTTCCATAGGCGAGGGGAAATTGTACCTCTCACAAGCATCTTCAAGAGAAGAGAAGGGGCGCTTGAAATCGGGATGGCAGACACGCCAAGCGTCTTCATACGCCATTTGCAATTCAGCTGCTGTAAAATTCAAGAGTTAGGAGGGTTTAGACCCACCGCCTTCTTCTTCTTTCTTTTCATTTAGTTGTCAGCGATTAATTTCTGGCGATTCTTCAGAGGGACTCTTCCACCTCCGATTAAACCTCGCTCTCATCTATTATCTATTATGTATATTAAAACAATACATTTTACTGCCACTTGGCATTTGCTTAAACCTATAATTGCCACATGGCAATCTAATACCACACAAGCTTTCCCTTTGAGCGCCAAAATTCTGCAACCCGTTTTCCTCTCTTCTATTTCCTTTCTCTTCATCATCATATATCATTTTATCAATCAACAACTAATCACATCAATCTTCCATATTTTTACAAAAACTATATTTCCATATATAAAATGTCTTCTCCAATCTATCACCAGTTTTCCATTCCAAACCCTAATTTTCTACTGCTACACGTTTGATTTTTCCAACCAACTATTGTTCTTTAATCATATTCTTCCACCTAAACCCTAAATCGCATCCCTCATTGACAATCAGATTCGTGAAGCACAGATGATTAACGAATCAGAGGTTGGGGTCCCAGATTTCCAGATTGCCTTTTGGTGCTTTTCTGTTGTCCAAGTGCTGCGTTCGGTGTTTAAATAGGAAGGAAACAAGTATGTTACAATTTTGGTTTGGTTTGGAAAATAAAGGGTAATTAGAGATTACGGTTCTAGGGTTTCAATTAACTAGCGTTAAAGGTTAGTCAAATCTCACTCTAAAAGATTTTGAAGTTTTTGTTGCTTCTGTTCCAGGTTTTGGAAAGTTGACATTGTTGTCGACTGTGTGACCGTGGTAAAGGGCAATGGCGAAGAGGTAGGCTTCGATGGGTGAGGCTGTGATTTCGTAAGTTTCTTGCTAATTAACGTTACATACAGTTGGATTTGTGGTTTGTTTGATTTGAATTGATAGATATGTGTTTGTTTTTGCGGTCATCCTAATAAAAATGCAGAGCTGGAATCAAATTAATTGTTTGTTAAAATTGCAAATGCTTATGATGTATCCAATTGAACTTCTGTATTGATATATCTGCAATATTTTGCTTTTTGCTTGTAGCAGTGGCCTTTTATGGCTATTATATTGTTGCATAACTTTGGATTTCCCACAAATTCTGTTGATATGTTACATGACATTTTTCAAAGTTTGTTACAAAGAAGTCTCATTTTCTTTCTTTCTTTTTTTCCTTACAATTTTAAATGGCTATTGCTTTGATTTCAAGGTGAGCAACGGTTCCTTTGTTTGAGGTAGAAACCTTTCTGCTCATATTTATTTGATGGGTTATTGTTCTATAGTGTAAGAATTTCTTTGCTAACTAATTTATTTTTATTTCAATATGGACTCACCATAACAGTGCATTTCTATAACAGTACAGTTAGCTTGGGTAATTGGGTTGAGTCAGCACTTTGGTTTTGTCACACCGATATACGCTCTCACAAAACACTCCGAGAACCCTAGCAAAAACAAGTTTCGTCTTAGGGGATAGGTGCTAGAAGGAAGCGTTGCGCATCCTGCATCGTCCCATGAGATTGAATTATTGATTTTTGATTTGATTTGATTACGGATATATTGGTTAGGTATGAAGGATATATGCCTGATTTGTTTGGATAAGGTCATTCTATTGTGGTTAAAGGTTTTGTGAAGCCAATTACGGAGAGATTAGGAGTGAGGTGACCGAAAAGAGTATTGTCAGGTAAGGCGAGGAGTACCAAAATCGCCAAATATTTATTGGCATGATTATATGACATGGAATATGTGATAACTGCAATCCTCTTTATTGTTTTATTTAGGTACTTTCTGTCATGTCTGAGAACATGGATTAATTATGAAGGTACATGATGGCTACCAGTTCTTCGTTGTCGGGTCTATACATGTTATTGTGTTTTTAAGTAGCAGATAATCGATTGTTTGATTTACTTTAATGTGATTTTATTTATGTAATACATAATGGATGGCGGACAATGGACTCAAGCTAGCAGGAACGGTTACAACCTTCGAGACGGTGTTTTGGTACTCAACTCATATTACTTACATTTATAATTTGTAATATTTGTATAGAACCCGTAATCGCTTATTTCAACATCTGTCATCTTACTTGGTATATGGTTTGATTCGAAACTCAACAAACTTTAGATGCCTTACCTTATTTTTAGTTTAATTTTTTAAAGTTAGATTGAATCTAACTTCGTTTGATACATTACGTACCCGCGGGAAGAGAGATGGATTTCCTTACTTGAACTTTTATTTCTTTCAAATGATTATTTCAACAATTTTAAGTTATATATTTGTGTGTTAAGCCACCCGCGAAACTCGCGGGGTCTTAGGCTAGTATATAATAAATGAAAGTTATTTGGGCCACGTGTCACTTGATTAGGGCATCCTCAGTTCTCTTTTCCCGCCCAACAGTGCCATCCCCTTTTCCTTATATAACCTCTCTTCTCACTTCAGATCTTTGTTTACAAACGCCTAGGGTTCTTTCTCTCTCTATATTCAGGCGATTCAAATTCAAATTTCACAAACCTTAATCTTCTTCCAGACGCCACCATAAAATCATCTTTTGTTCATCGATTACTTCATCAAAAGGTTTGTTCTTCTTTTTTTTAGTTGAAATAGTTTCATGATTTCCTGTTATTTATACTAATCCTTTGTGTTTTGTGTCTTTTCATGTAACCATTGTTAGGGTTTCGTTCGAGAGTTAGATCAAGAGACGTGTCGCCGGCTAATGGTTCTCCATAATCATGGTATGTGTTTTTGTTTTTTATTTTTACTTAAGTTTTGTTATCTGAGTTGTTACTAAATGATTATTTTCAATGATCTGTTGCAGATGATAATGATGATGATTGTTCTACTGTCCTTTCCAGTATCATTGTTCCAACATCGTTTAAAGTATGTGTTTTTTGCTACTCCGATTTCCAAATTTTGAGTTTTTAATTATCAAGTGATATACTCTAATTGTCGCTTTATATTTCAGTCTAATCACATTTGTTTGAAATTCATACAATATGTTGCGGGTTATTATAGGTTTGTAATCAAAGAAGTTTAAAGTTTAATTAAACACAAAGAAAGATTATTAAATTTACAGTTAAAATAATTTTTTCTTATGAGTAAATGATGATTATAATTGACTTGTGCAGCAGATGATGATGACTTGTCCAAGAAAGGATCTGCTACTGTTGTAAGATAAGATTTTATCTTACCAGAGCAATGGTCTTTCCTGCCTTTTTTGTATTAAAAGAAGCATAAAGTTTGGTTTAAACCACAGTTCTTTATAAACAAAGTTAAGGATTAAGTATATGAGGACAGGGCTACTCTTCAGCAGCTGAAGAAGTGTTTTCATGTACTGCATCTTGGTCTGTTCACTAGAGATCAGCTTTCTATAAATCCTGATGTTAATGCATTGAGTCCTTCCATGGAGTTCATGTCGATTGTTGGAGATATACAATGATTGACTTTATGTACCTAGAGTTTGATTAACCAAAGGAAAACGACTGTTTAGTATCAGCAGTGGTTCGGCATCTACAACGGATTTAAATTTAGTATTTAATTATCAGTGGTTCTTATGTAACTTTAGTATTTAATTATCAGTGTTTCTTATGAGGTGTTTATATGTAACAGTATTTATCACAACTCATTATTTGTTTGATCTGTATTATAAATACAACAGTTGTTTGATTTTTATACTATTAAATAAAAATGTAGTACACTTGGATGTTAAATAAGTTCCTCATTATGATTATTTGGATATAATGTTTTTGAAATTCGTCTTTTTTTTTTACAAAGAGATGTTTATGGGCAAACCTCTATTTATCGTCAAACATTTGTTTAACAGGAAATATGTTTTTATGTTCAAACATCTGTTTAAGGTCAAATATCTGTTTATCTCCAAACAACTGATATTGAAGGTGAAATATTTGTTTAAGGTCAAAGATATTTAAAATAGTAAAAAATGATAGTTTTCATTAATCCTTAAAAGTCTGTTGGAACCACTGTTTTGGTTCAAACATCTGATTGTTAAAGTCTAGTCTGTTGGAACCACTGTTTTGGTTCAAACATCTGATTGTTAAAGTCTGTTGGAACCACTGTTTTGGTTCAAACTTCTGATTGTTAAATGTTATCCACTGCTGAGAGACAACCTCCGTTTCTTTATACTGAGAGACAACCTCCGTTTCCACTGATCGGAAAAAATAGCCACTGGTCACTTTTACATTTTTTACATCCACTTATATGGACCATCAGCGGTTTCCCTAAAAAATAGTAACTGCTCACATTTTTATTATTGATGTTAATTAGTAATAGATTGAAATTATTAAATGAAAACTAGAATTGCAATCAAATTACCATTTTACCTGATCTTTACATTCCAATGACATAAGAGTTCCACCAAAATTATTTTCATGATAAAATTTAAAGTTAAATTAAAAAATAAAAAATAATCTTGATGACTATGTGTTCCAAATCAAATCAGTAATTAATGCTGATTTCTTGAGCTTTGGACATTTGATTAAGCAAATTTTGAATTTCAAATTGACGGTTATTATATCTTGATTAAAGTTTAAATAAAATTTAAAAAAGTCATGATGACATTTGTTTTCAAATCAAGTCAGTAGTTATTGATAATATCAGTAATTTTGAAATTCAAAATATTCAAAATGGTAATTTAAAATTTTCGTTCTCTCTTTTTTTTCCTACTTTGCATATCATTTCTAATATTTAATTACTTTAATAAAGCAACATATAAGAATATACACTACTTACGTTTGAAATTAAATCTGAAATTTATGACGTACAACAACAGTGGATAACTACAACAGTGGTTCAGCATCAACTTTAGTTTTTCTATTGTTTATTTGTTTATGTTAGCAATGTTTATATGTAACAGTGTTTTCCGCATCAATGTTGTAAAGACTGATAGGTTGTTAGATGTCATCACCTCAGTGTTTTATATGTGACCATTTTTATGGCATCAGTGTTTATATTTAATTTATATTTAACAGTGTTTAGGACTGTTGTTTATACGTAACTCTATTTATCACATCAATTCAGTGGTTTGATCTGTACTATTAATTGAACAGTTGTTTCATCTTTATACTAATAAAATTCATATACACTTTGATTAATAGTAAGCTCCTCATGTTGATTGTTTGGGTATAGTATTACAATCAAATTATCAAATGAAAACTAGAATTTCAATCAACTTACCATTGTACCTAATCTTTACATTCCAATTACCTACAAGAGTTCCACCAACATTATTTTCATGAAAAAATTTAAATTTAAAATAAAAAATAAAAAAAATTCTTGATGACTGTTTGTTTCAAATCAAATCAGTAATTAATGCTGATTTCTTGAGCTTTGGACATTTGATTAAGCAAATTTTGAATTTCAAATTGACGGTTATTATATCTTGATTAAAGTTAAAATAGAATTTAAAAAACTCATTATGGCATTTGCTTTCAAATCAAGTCAGTAGTTACTGATAATGTCAGTAATTTTGAAATTTAAAATTTGCAAAATGGTAATTTAAAATTTTGGTTCTCTCTCTCTCTTTTTTTTTTCTACTTTGCATGTCCTTTCTAATATTTAATTACTTTGCATACCTTTGAAATTAAATCTGAAATTTATGACGTCCAACAACAGTGTCAAACTACAATAGTGGTTTAGCATCAACGTTTGTTTATTTGTTTATGTTAACAGTGTTTATATGTAACAGTGTTTTCCGCATCAATTTTTTTATAAACTGTTAGGTTGTTAGATGTCATCACCTCAGTATTTTATATGTAACCATTTTTATGGCATCAGTGTTTATATGTAACAGTGTTTCGGAACAGTTGTTTTTACTTTGTAACAGTGTTTCGGAACAGTCCTCACTTCAGTGGTTTGATCTGTACTATTAATTGAACAGTTGTTTCATGTTTATACTAATAAAATTCCTATACACTTTGATGTAACAGTATTTATCACATCATTTCAAATTGATGGTTATTATTTGTCACACCCCAACCGATGGCGGAATCATCGAGGCGCGGCACTAGGCGAATCAGATTGCTCAAGAGAATCCATAACAACTATATTGCGATAATATTTAATACATTCGTTATCCCATACTAACAAATAATACAATCACATAAGTTATCACAGATTTATTGTCCTCTCGAACAATGCAAATCCGACAACCTAGATTTTAGTTGAGTTTCTAGACTTCCTAGCTTGATTTGATAAAGTCTGCGATCTAACCTGCAACATACGTTAAAATATTTGTCAATACAAAAGTATTGGCGAGTATACAGGTTTGATAAGTATAGCATAATAGATTAAAAGTGTTGCGAATTTCCACATGCATAAACGTAATACACGACATACATACTCACAAAAATGATACTACCAACTAAGTCCTCGATGCTCGAATGTACGATGGCATAACTAGACCCCGTCGGGCGCAATAGTACTATACTAGTCGTGGTGGGACGTCGCGAGTATGAGCCCTAGCACATATGCAACTAGCATCACGTATATCTATGCATAACAGTTATTCGCAAGTGATAATTCGATTGATTGAATAGTTCGATTGATAAGTTCGATTTGTTAGAAACGTATGTTACACCCAAAAGTTCGATTAAAAAGGGTTCAAGTATACTCACAGTGCGTATTTAGCGGAAATACAACTTGTTTGAGTCGGTTGCGAGTATGTCTGTTTTGATCCTTGAAGAATAGAGTAAACGATATACGGTTAAGCGAGATTAGCCTTGAAAAGTTACCCATTAGTCGAATGGTTCTCATCCGTGCGGATTGACATGTTATCCGTCCGGATGACAAGTCACCCGTCCGGATGACATGTTATCCGTCCGGATAACAGGTGATCCGTGCGGATGGTGTGTCATCCGTGCGGTTAATGGGTCGTCCGTGCGTATAAGTGGTCATCCGTGCGGATGAGTGGTGCGTGCGGGTTGACATGTCATCCGTGCGGACTGACATGTCATCCGTGCGGACATGTGTCATCCGTGCGGACTTACATGTCATCCGTGCGGACAAGGGTCATCCGTGCGGACTGACATGTCTGTTTCGCACTCTGAACACTGTTTCCGAGTGTTTAACGGAAGGAATGCGTTCGTTTTTACTAGGGTAGTGTAGTTTCGCACTACACTTGAAGTTCCGTCAATTCCGACTCGTTCTAACGGCCGGGAATCACCCCGTTCCATCAGATCTGGCCGTTCGTGATGGTTCTTCATGGTTAACCCGAAATCGTACGGATTTAGGTGAGATTTGTCATTAAAACATGTGGAAATCACCCGGATCTGAGTCGTTTATAGTGAAGTGAGACCCCAACTTGAAGTTCACAAGAACTCTTGGTGACATCACCTCCAAACGCCTCAAATCCGTAGATTTCACGGCTAGAATCTGAGTTTTAAAAGATAGAATGATGTAGAATCGAGTGTAGATTGTAGAAGTACAAGTTTTTAGGTTGAAATCTTACCGGGATCGCGAGGAAATCGAGAGAAAAGGGTCTTGGAGCGTGTTTGGTCGAGCAGGAGCTGTCACATCACTGTTCAAGTGATGTGACATGGTATTTATAGGCCACAGAGGAGAAGAAAGAGTTCTGGCCCGGATAGCCCATCCGTGCGGATGGCCCATCCGTGCGGATGGCCCATCCGTGCGGATGGCCCATGCGTGCGGATGGCCCATCCGTGCGTATGCCCATCCGTCCGGATGGCCCATCCGTCCGGATAGCTATCCTGACGCGTTGGACTTCTCCGTTTTGATCGTTTTGATAGATTTCGAGGTACGTACTTTCCATAATTAATTCATATTATCATTACATTGTTATTATATATACATATATATCACTAGGGGTCGTATTTACGTATCCATAATCCAAAGTTTCGATAATTAACCATCGGTTTCCGATTCGAGTATGCGATTATTAGCGACGTTTCACGGCCATCAATGAGGGTTGTATAGGTCCTTTCTTGATGTCACCGTGAACGTTATTTCGTGTAGTGCCACAAAGACTGTCGGGGTACCGTTTACTCGTATTGTCATCATCGTCATGATGACTGGAGCTACAGTACTCACCCGAGAGTTCTTGTTAGCGTTAATTGTTTACGTTCGACACATCACGGCCACTGAGGAGGGTAGAATAGGTCCTCACTCAATGCCTCCGTGAGTGTTAGTGTGATAATAGTGTAGTATAGTGATATTGTATTTCGAAAATATGCGATTATCCTTCGAATAGCGATATATGCGATATAGTTACATTATGATCCGAATCTCTGGTGCTAGGCGTAACGAGTGTACGAGTAGTAACAACGCACAAAAGTGCGGGTTGTTACAGTCTCCCCTACTTTAGGAAATTTCGTCCCGAAATTAATCCAATAGGTAGACTTCTAAGAGTTGATATTGTATAAGTAGCGATACAACGAGTGATTTAACCGAGAGTTGACAAACAAGAGCGTTTCGAATAAGAGAGATCGATTGCGATAGCGGGAAAGTGATGTAAAGACGAAAGTATTAATCCCACGAGTTGGCATTTCAAAGTACCTTGTCTTGTGTAGAATTCCGTTAGTTCGATGCGATTGTAATTTGAAAGGTTTCTCATGACGTAGAGTTAACTGAATTGATCGTCAACCAACGTTACAAGAAGCGTTCGTTTTAGATATTAAGAAGGGGTTTAGGATGAAAATCTTTGAAAATTTTCCTTTTAACGTGCGGTCAACAGAGTCGATGTTAACCGATTGTTGCAAGGAAGTTTAAGTTTCTAACATTTTAAGGAATTCGAAGATGAAAACAAGGGTTACGAAAACTCTCCTCTAACATGGGTTCAAGCCGAACTCGATGTCGAACCAATTTCTTAAGAAGGATTTTATTTTGACGTTGTAAAAGTTTTAGGGAAAAACTGGGCTTTATGAAGCT
The DNA here is from genome assembly GCA_030545235.1 of Helianthus tuberosus. NCBI lineage: Eukaryota > Viridiplantae > Streptophyta > Magnoliopsida > Asterales > Asteraceae > Helianthus > Helianthus tuberosus. The sequence goes on along the minus strand of CM060397.1, from coordinate 93,281,504 downwards.
TTTCTTGGACATGGAGTTAAGCTGATTCGATGTTAACTCCACGTCGTGAGAGAATTTTTCACTTGCCCACCGGTTTTTAAATCAAAATTTTATAAAGAGCCGTTTTAATTAGTACAAAACGGTAGTTAATTACCGAGCCCCACTTGGCACTTTTCCACGAAAGTTTGTTAATATGTTTAAAACACTTATATATAGGAAGTACCAACGGCGTATTCACCATGCTTTGCCCATATTACTTCCGTTTCGTGAGGCAGTGTCAGGTGTGCCGATATGACACGGATAGAATTTGCGTTTACTCGGCCCAATCGTTAGAAAGCCGGACCGAGCATAAGATAGAATCGAATAGGTTAATCCGGAGAGTTGATAAGCGAGAAGCGAATAGCGTGTTTTCGATTAGATTACACATTAAACCCACATGGCACGTTTCCACGAGAGTTTGCTAACATGGCGAAACACCATGCTTAACCAGGTTAGTTTTGCCTCGTGAAGCGGTGTCATGTGTACTAATACCACATAGACTGTATTGAACACCAAGCGAGCGATAAGCGGTACGCGAATAAGCGGTATACTATACACGATATGCGATAAGCGATTAGATGATTAAGCAGATCACATAACACCATACTAGTAACGACGGCGACGATAAACGAATTACGAGAAGCGGTAGTTGTTGCGTGCGAGCGATGAAGGTATGCGGTTCGATTTTGATTGATTAACACCACAAAGTTTGACTAACATTAGACCCCACATGGCCTTTTTCCACGAAAGGTCGCTGATAGGGCTAAAACATCATGCCTTAACCATATGAGTTTCATCTCGTGAAGCGAGGTCATGCGTGCTAACTTAACACAAATATCACAGATAACGAGATATTGATACACAGTAAACGATGTAGGCTCACGTGATAAGCGATAGAAGTTGCGAGATACATATGATAAGCGAGTGCGATTAGTCGAGTTCGAGTCTTGTTTCGAATAAGCTTAACATTACGTTATGACGCATCACGGTTATCGAGGAGGGTAGAATAGGTCCTCACCCGACAACACGGTGAGCGTTAATGTGCTTGATGAGATTGATTGCTACAGACTTACGACCAGTCTTGCGTTGATGCAATTGTCCTGCGAAGTAGACTCCCCGGAGTCCATCGATGAGGCGATTGCACTGTGTTTGCAGACTTACGACAAGTCTCACGATGATACAGTTTGTTACGCCTTGCGATTGAGTGTAATGTGTTGAAAATAATCACAATAGTATATAGGTCTAATAACGTTCAACTCCACGTGGCACTTTCTTCACGGAACTTCGGTACTATGGTAAAGCACACCTTGCCCGACCCCTACTACTTTCATCCCGTGTTTTGGTGTCACCTTTTGTCAAAGCGCTATGGCACCTTTGAATTCACTACGATCTCCGTGCACTGACCCAAGTAATCCCGTGTGCACCCGCGATTAATCGTTCCTTGCACGTTTATCGTACCTCGTTCTAAAAGCGCAGTGAGGGTAAAACACATTATTCCGTGATATAGTATGTGTGTGAATCTAGTCTAAGTGCGACGATTAGAGAGTGAAAGAGAATACGAAAACGAGAGTTAATGTTACGCATAGTGGCAACATCGAGTAATAGAGTAGGTTCGAAACTTAGAAATTAACGTCGAAAATCGTATCATTACAACTTTATCCTACGCTTGCTAGATGGTTGATGCGGAAGACTCTTGCTGGAGCTGTTGTTGTTGTACTCAAGTTCACGGTTCGATGCGGCAATTGCGGGTGAAGTGACCGTAACGGTTGCAGTTATTGCAATAGCGACAGTCAGCCCCAACTGGATGATGATAGGTACACGAGTAACACTGAGGATGAGCTCCAGTGTAGGCTCGTTTTGGAAACATCGGAACGGTTTGAAGAGGTTCCGGTTGTTGATGAGCTCGGGCTTGAAGTCTTTCGTTTGCGGCTGGGTTCGTTGAAGTCTTGCGAAGAGATGTCGTCGTTGGAGGAGTCGTCTGAAGACTCGCTTGCAGGGTCTTTGGTTGATTTGTCGGAAGATCCGTCGGCTGATTTGTCAGGAGAACCGGCAGCAGATCCGTCCGAAGAATCGTTAACAGATCCGTCAGAAGAATCGTTAGTAGATCCGTCAGAAGAATCGTTAGCTGATTCGTTAGAAGAATCGCCAGCAGATTTGTCAGAAGATTCGTCAGTAGATTCATCAGAAGATTCGTCAACATGTTCGCCTGAAGGATTACTGGCGATTGCTTGATGAGCTTGCTTGACAGGATTCTTAGAGAAAAATCCTTCCACGAGTCGTTTGTTGTTGATTTCTGCGGCTAGGCGGTAGGTTTCTTCGATAGTAGCAGGTCTTGCAGCTTCGACAAAATCGCCCACACTCTCAGGCAAGCCGCGAATATACTTCGAAATGGCTTTTTCTGAAGTGTTGACTTGGCTCGGACAGATTATGCTAAGCTGTTTGAACCTTGCGGTGTAGCCAGCATTGTCACCTTCGGTTTGCTTGATTTTCCAGAATTCGTCTTCTAGTTTCTGAATTTCGTGAGGAGGACAGTACTCTTTCTTCATGAGCTCTTTCAGCTCATCCCAAGAGAGAGCGTAAACTGCGGAGATCCCACGTTTGTTTCGTTCGGTGGTCCACCGGTCGAGTGCTCGTGATTAAAATACTCCGGTAGCGCAAGTAGTACGGAAACTATCGGGACACCCGCTTTGACGAAGGGTAACTTCGATAGAATCGAACCACTGGAGTAGTTGAGTCGCACCTCCTTCACCCGTGAACTCCATCGGGTCACAGGCTTTGAAGTGCTTGTAGAGAAAAGTAGGTTGCGACTCTTCTGTCTTAACGTCTTCCGAAGTTCGAGAGTTGATAAGAGAGTGAACTCGTGTGGCAATCTGAGGAATGACTTTGACCACTTCCTTGGTCACAAGTGAAGCAATCCTCTTTTCGCTCCTTCGTTTGGCTCGTCTCTTTGCTATCATTCTCGAAGTAGAGTTGTTGGAAGGCATCTAGACAGAAGGAGACTTGGAGTGAGATTCGATCATAATGATTTTTGAGTTTGCGTTGCGATTTGAGCGCGTTCAAATCTTGGTGCGATAGTATAGTAGTAATACGAGTCACATAGGAGACATGAAATTCCTAAGTTCTCATGCAATGACTTGTTGTTTATATGTATATGTGTATATATATATATATATATATATATATATATATATAGGGAGGGGCTCATGCGAGAACCACCCTTATTGTAAGAACCGCGAGAACCAATGTGAACACAACCTAAAATAGCTAAAAAAAACCTAAAAAAACCTAACCCCCACCCCCCTCCCCCAAAAACCTAAACCCCCCACCCCCCCCCCCCCCCCAAAAAAACCTAAACCCCCCCCCCCCCAAGCTAAAAAAAACCTAACCCACCCCCCCCCCCCAAAAAAAAAACCTAAACCCCCCTCCCCCACCCCCCAAAAACCTAACCCCCCCACCCCCCCCCCCCAAGCTAAAATGCTAAAAACTAAACCCCCAAAAAACCTAAAAAAATCTAAAAAAAATAAAAAAAAATAAAAAAAAAATCCAAATTTTTTTTTTTTGATTTTTTTAATATTTTTTAGGTTAAAATCGCTACTTTTCGAAGCCAAAAAAAAAATTAAAATTTTTTTTTTTTTTTTTTGGGTTCGAAAAGTAGCGATTTTAACCTAAAAAATATTAAAAAAATCAAAAAAAAAAATTTTTGTGTGATTTTTAGCTATTTTTAGGCATTTTTGGTGTGTTCACATTGGTTCTCGCGGTTCTCACAATAAGAGGTGGTTCTCGCATGATCTTCTCCCTATATATATATATATATATATATTTGTATAGATGTAACTTGTAATCATACACATTCAGGTCGATTTAGAATATGCGAGGTCACGTTGAAGTGAGAAAACGATAGCGAAGGCGATAGATTATGCATTAGTTTCGTTGCGAACATTCGGGTTTCGTTTTAGATTGCAGTGGCTGTGCGATTTGTGCGTTTATAAAGTAGGGAGTGGAAAACGTTAAATCGAGAAATCGATAAAGCGTAAAGTTTCAAAACGTAAATAAGTTCCGATCATTTGTAAAATTGGCGGGTCGTATGAGAGAGTGCCTTGGATGTTTAGGCGTTGACTACCCAAGGTAACCCAACTATATCTAATAAGTTCGAGCCTGCGCGTTGACCTAGAGGACTTCATGCTTCCACTGGGATGCAGCTCATGGCATTCGTCTTCCTAGTCATCGCGTGGCTCGAGTTATCGTGATAGTCGAGTCCTTGGTGAGAGCTTTTGAAAACCAGTTTATAGAGAGTGGAACGACTTATTAAGGTACGGGTTTCACCCCTGTCTTAACAGTTTCGTTCCTAATTGTGGTTATGCTCTCGAATAAATTCGTGAGTTCCACTAGATTTCGAAATGGAGGCTTCCGTCGAGGTGTGGATGTCACTCCTAACTCGATGAAAGGCTCTCGTGCTAGAAAAATGCGCTGAGTGAGCAATCCTATCGAGAGTTCTTGGTTTTCACACCTGATCTCAACTGGATCGCTCGGTTTTGTTATGCGAGTATTTTCGAAAACGTGTGTATTGTGTCGGCCTTAGGAAAGGCTAAGTAGTATTTCAGCCTTAGGAAAGGCTTCTTCGTGTGAAGTTGTGGTACGGGATATTCACACAAAGTTGTAGCTTTTAGCGATTCCGATCGAGAGTATCAAGTAAGCCCAATACAAACCCCACCGGGTTTGTATGAGTCAGCCTGTTGGTACTTAGACTATAGACTAGGTCAATCTCTAAGATGTCGACCCGGACTAGGTCGAGTCTGACCTAATTCCCTATAGTTATGGCTCTGATACCAATCTGTCACACCCCAACCGATGGCGGAATCATCGGGGCGCGGCACTAGGCGAATCAGATTGCTCAAGAGAATCCATAACAACTATATTGCGATAATATTTAATACATTCGTTATCCCATACTAACAAATAATACAATCACATAAGTTATCACAGATTTATTGTCCTCTCGAACAATGCAAATCCGACAACCTAGATTTTAGTTGAGTTTCTAGACTTCCTAGCTTGATTTGATAAAGTCTGCGATCTAACCTGCAACATACGTTAAAATATTTGTCAATACAAAAGTATTGGCGAGTATACAGGTTTGATAAGTATAGCATAATAGATTAAAAGTGCTGCGAATTTCCACATGCATAAACGTAATACACGACATACATACTCACAAAAATGATACTACCAACTAAGTCCTCGATGCTCGAATGTACGATGGCATAACTAGACCCCGTCGGGCGCAATAGTACTATACTAGTCGTGGTGGGACGTCGCGAGTATGAGCCCTAGCACATATGCAACTAGCATCACGTATATCTATGCATAACAGTTATTCGCAAGTGATAATTCGATTGATTGAATAGTTCGATTGATAAGTTCGATTTGTTAGAAACGTATGTTACACCCAAAAGTTCGATTAAAAAGGGTTCAAGTATACTCACAGTGCGTATTTAGCGGAAATACAACTTGTTTGAGTCGGTTGCGAGTATGTCTATTTTGATCCTTGAAGAATAGAGTAAACGATATACGGTTAAGCGAGATTAGCCTTGAAAAGTTACCCATTAGTCGAATGGTTCTCATCCGTGCGGATTGACTTGTTATCCGTCCGGATGACAAGTCACCCGTCCGGATGACATGTTATCCGTCCGGATAACAGGTGATCCGTGCGGATGGTGTGTCATCCGTGCGGTTAATGGGTCGTTCGTGCGTATAAGTGGTCATCCGTGCAGATGAGTGGTGGTACGTGCGGATGAGTGGTGCGTGCGGGTTGACATGTCATCCGTGCGGACTGACATGTCATCCGTGCGGACAAGGGTCATCCGTGCGGACTGACATGTCTGTTTCGCACTCTGAACACTGTTTCCGAGTGTTTAACGGAAGGAATGCGTTCGTTTTTACTAGGGTAGTGTAGTTTCGCACTACACTTGAAGTTCCGTCAATTCCGACTCGTTCTAACGGCCGGGAATCACCCCGTTCCATCAGATCTGGCCGTTCGTGATGGTTCTTCATGGTTAACCCGAAATCGTACGGATTTAGGTGAGATTTGTCATTAAAACATGTGGAAATCACCCGGATCTGAGTCGTTTATAGTGAAGTGAGACCCCAACTTGAAGTTCACAAGAACTCTTGGTGACATCACCTCCAAACGCCTCAAATCCGTAGATTTCACGGCTAGAATCTGAGTTTTAAAAGATAGAATGATGTAGAATCGAGTGTAGATTGTAGAAGTACAAGTTTTTAGGTTGAAATCTTACCGTGATCGCGAGGAAATCGAGAGAAAAGGGTCTTGGAGCGTGTTTGGTCGAGCAGGAGCTGTCACATCACTGTTCAAGTGATGTGACACGGTATTTATAGGCCACAGAGGAGAAGAAAGAGTTCTGGCCCGGATAGCCCATCCGTGCGAATGGCCCATGCGTGCGGATGGCCCATCCGTCCGGATGGCCCATCCGTCCGGATAGCTATCCTGACGCGTTGGACTTCTCCGTTTTGATCGTTTTGATAGATTTCGAGGTACGTACTTTCCATAATTAATTCATATTATCATTACATTGTTATTATATATACATATATATCACTAGGGGTCGTATTTACGTATCCATAATCCAAAGTTTCGATAATTAACCATCGGTTTCCGATTCGAGTATGCGATTATTAGCGACGTTTCACGGCCATCAATGAGGGTTGTATAGGTCCTTTCTTGATGTCACCGTGAACGTTATTTCGTGTAGTGCCACAAAGACTGTCGGGGTACCGTTTACTCGTATTGTCATCATCGTCATGACGACTGGAGCTACAGTACTCACCCGAGAGTTCTTGTTAGCGTTAATTGTTTACGTTCGACACATCACGGCCACTGAGGAAGGTAGAATAGGTCCTCACTCAATGCCTCCGTGAGTGTTAGTGTGATAATAGTGTAGTATAGTGATATTGTATTTCGAAAATATGCGATTATCCCTCGAATAGCGATATATGCGATATAGTTACATTATGATCCGAATCTCTGGTGCTAGGCGTAACGAGTGTACGAGTAGTAACAACGCACAAAAGTGCGGGTTGTTACATTATTTCTTAATTAAATTTAAAATAAAATATAGAAAAGTCATTATGACAATTGCTTTGAAATCAAGTCAGTAATTTTGAAATGATAAATATACAAAATGGTAATTTAAAATTGACGTTCTTTCTCTTTTTTTTTTCTTTCTATTTTGCATATCATTTCTAATATTTTATTATTTTAATAAAGCAGCATATAGGGATATACACTCCCTACCTTTGAAATTACATTTGCCACTGCATTCAGTTAAAATTTTTATTGGATAATCGGTAACCTTGAATTCCAACCTTGATATTTTTTTTAAGAACATCCATGCTTATTTTATTATTAGCATATTACGTTTAGCAATACTTATTATTTACAAGATTCTTTTTTTTTATGTATAGTCTTCAAATGGAGGTTTCAATGGTTACCATGCTTAACGATCTTAATACATTCTCAAACAACTATTCGATTAGAGTTAAGATTGTTAGCATTTCGAAGAAGATGATGAATGATAACAAAAATGAAATATATCGTCTTGATATGATCTTCATGGATGAGATGGTACCGTATATAGTTGTCTTATCATTTTTTTGGACATATGAATATCCATGTTAGTATAACACCTTTTTTATTTAATCGGATGTTTCATATTCTTAGGGAACTATGATACAAGCCAGCTGTTTGCATAAAATGCTTGGAAAATTCAAAGACTTCCTTCAGTTGGATGAATGTCTTCTTATCACCAAACATTCTCTTGCTACTAATAAGTCCTCTGCTAAGTATACCAAGAGAAATGACAAAATATCACTTTATTTCTATACTTCTGTTGAGAAATGCTTTGACTGGTCTGGACCGAAATACCGTTTTAATTTCGTTAACCTCAAGGATGTTGTTAAAAATAAAATTGAAGTAAATACAGTTATTGGTATGTAAATCACTACCTGATATATATCTATTGTTTTGTCTTATTGTTTTTTTTATTGTTATCACTTCTTAATGATGTTTTCTTTTAACAATATATTTTTGTTTATAGATTGGATTGGTTATGTGGATGTATGTTTCAATCTAGAGGATACGTCAAAGAAGGATGAGAGCAAGGGCAAGAGACTTAATCTTAGACTTGAAGATCTTGAGTGCGTTCTTTTTATTAAGTTGTTGCATTTTGACGTTTAAAGCATTATAAGGTTGCTTGATGTTATTATGTTTTATGTTAATATTTTTAGAGGCCAAAAGTGTCCGGTTACTTTGTGGGATTGTTTTGCTATTGACATGTTTGCTTACATGAATGATAAGAAAAGAGAGAAATATGTTGTTATCCTTTGTCATTTTGGTATGGTCAACCTTTACAAAGGTACAATTTAAACTTAATTAGTTTATTTTTTTTATCTTTAGTAATTCAAACGTTGTATTTATTTATATATTTTAAATTTGACAGTATTTATATTGATCTACATTTGTTTTTATTTTTAAATTCAGGCAAGCGTGGAGTTGCAAATGGGTTTGAGCTGAGCAGACTTTTTATTGACACTGACATTGAAGAGATTTCCTCTTTTAGGAAGAGGTATAGTTAGTAATATGCATATAAACATTGAATATTATTATTTTGTACTTACATTTAATTTTTACGTTTTAATTTGATCGCATGAATCTGTTTAGGTATGTAGAGAAAATTTCAACTTCATCTTCATCAAATGAGCATGTTGGTTCAAATGTTATCTCAAGTGTTGAAGATGAGTTTCTTAGTAACCCTGATTTCATGCTTATTGGTTTCCTTGGAACGATATCAACGGTGTGTATTTTCTTGTAAGTACTCTACATGCTGAGTTTTTTTATACTCTTTTCTAAGTGTTATTATTTTTGTTTGATATTGATAGACAAAGAAGGTTTTGATTCTTGCCACAATCACAGCTATATGCACTGATAAACTTTGGTATTACAATGGTTGTAACCACTGTAAGTCAGGTGTGGAGGAAAGATTTGTAACGAAAGAAAATGCGGATGGTTCATTTGATGTTGATCATGCAAAATCGTTGGTTTGTACAAATGATAAATGTGGAGGAGTCGACATCTATTCTATTCCGCGGTTTGAGATTACAGTTTTTTATTTCCTTATACTAAATACTAATATGAACGGTTCATATTAGTAATACTAATGTTTTCATTTGTTTTTAACTTTGATAGGTTCAAGATACCTATTAGGGTGCAAGACTCTTCCGGTACTGTGTCTTTGACACTGTTTGATTTCGAAGCTTACAAGATTCTTAACAAATCTGCAAAAGAGTTACTTTCAATCCAAGATCAGGTAACAAATACATGCATTCAGTTGTTTGGCCATGTAGTTAATATAACTTAAAATTAATTTTTATAAAATTCTATGTTCTCAATTATGGAATCATTCTGCTTATTGTAATTTATATTAATTTTGATAAAATCATAGGTTGTTAATTCTGGAGACATACCGAACCCATATCCTGAGATCTTTGACACATTGATTGGAAAGAGGTATGCTTTCATCATAAGTGTTAAAGACTATAACATTGAGCATCAGGTTGAAAACTATGGTATTTCAATGGCCACTAACGATGATGAGATCCTTGTTGCGCTTTCCGCCAAATTCACTCTTAACCAGGTTTAAATCTTCATTATGTGAATCTTTTAATTTTATAGTTATATCTTTTTGAAATAGATTTATACCATTGTGTGTATTTTATGTTATTGTGTATTATGTACTTAAAGCATGAGCAGTCCGAATCGTTGGATGTTCCAGATTCCTGCAGTTTGTCTACTCCTGTTGACCTTATGAAGGTAATATGAGAATTTGTTTATTTGTACTAAATTTTTTGAAACGTTAGTACTTATTGTCTTTTTATATCAGGATGAGATGTCATGCTGTGGTGACAATGTTACCCCTTTATCCCAACCACTGGTAGGCACTAAGAATCCCTCTTCAGATGAAACAAAACGTAATATTCTTGAAGTGTTCGATGTGGATGATGCATTAGGTTGCTCCTCGACAAAGCGCCGCATCAGTGATGAACTGTGTCAGGATGAAGATGCTGGTGTTTCGACGCTTTTGATTCCAAAGATTGAAAAATTGTTTTTTCAGTATTTTCAGATACATTTACGTGTTGATTTCATATGTTGTTGCCATGTTGAACTTATGGTTTTCGTTTTGTTGCTTTTGGGTGTTTGGTGGGTTATGTTTTGGACTCATTGTGTGGTTTTGAATTCCTGAAAACTTATCTGCTTATTATACTGTTATGTTCTAATATTATAATGACTATGATCTTTCTTTGCATATTATTATCTATATTGTTAAATAAATATTGAGATGTCAAAGAATTCACGTTCATCTTCTACGGCAGCTAATTCATCTCAACGAAATTTACATAGTAAGTGAAATTATAACTTCTTAACTCATGTATCAGTTGTTAAGTAGCATCACTTAATCCTTAACTCATGTATCAGTTGTTAAGTAGCATCGCTTAATCCTTAATCACGATTCTCTATCCACTGACTACTACATCAGCAGTTGTTAACCATTAGTAGTTCACTATCAGTTGTTAAGTACCCTTAGTGTTTTAATCACTAGCAGTGCTTACAGGTTTTTCATCAGCTGTTTCACTTAACAGTAGTTTCACATAACAGTAGTTTCGCTTAACAATAGTTTCACTTAATAGTATTTTGCTTTATTCATTTTAAATTCATGTTAAATTCATTATTACAATTAAAGCCAACATAAATGCACACTTGCATTATGTTAAACATACATAACGGACACAAAACGTCATACCTAGAAACATAGAAGGATATCCAACTTGGTAGACTTGACAGAACTTACAGACTCGAAAACAAAAGATTGTAACATACAACGAGTTTTCAAATTTCTTTATAATGAAAACTCAAGGAGTGAATGGTGCACTTCGGAATGTAGCTGATAACCCCCTTTTTGGTGTAGCTCTTCGATTTTCCTTGAAATTCCCAAGCTTGGTATTTCATATCTGCCACTAGGGTTATATTCATTCATATGCACCAAACAGCTTATGTTTTAGCAATTGATCGTTCTGATCAATCACTTCCTTATGTGCATCGCACTAACTTCTAGGAGGTTGTCAAGTATTCTCGCCAATGTTTTCGTAGTTGGTGTTTTGCGTATCTTTACATCCGCAGCCATTCTGTACAATAAAAATATCCATAGTAAGACGGCTGATACAGTACTTTCATAATGCATATAAGTATACATATATGATGAACCCAAGATGAGGAACCCAAAACACAGTTGATCTGAAATGAAGAAAACACATTCAAATGACCAATACGATAAACCCAAAACATATAGTCTTTAACCAACTTTATATGAGAAACAAAACAACAACCATACCCAAATTTCAACAAGAACAGCAGAGACTTAAGAAACTCAGAATTCAACATTAACAGCAGATACTTAAGAAACCTGTCCCTGTTTTAATCGATTGTATATTTTAAACATTTCAAACAAACTATAACACAAAAACAATCTTAGATTAACGCCAAAAACCAAAAAAACCAGTATTAATAAACAGATAAAACCAAAAACATCACAAACAAACCTTTATAATAACCAAAACCCAAACCTCTGTTTTGATACCCGAGCCAAAAACCCACAATAATCAAACAATATTTCCCACAATAATCAAACAATATTTTCACACAAAAGCTGTTACTTTCATACAGTGGTGAAAATGAGATATCATCAAACATCAACTTACATAGGGTTACACAAGCATCTAACAAGAACAGAGGGTAAACCATAGTGTCGATCATGTTTTAGGTATGTGATTTTACCTTGGATTGTTATAACAACAAATGGTTGGTGAGGAGATTCAATGAAGATGAAGATGATGATTGGTGTTCGGAGTAGAGATTTTCAGATATTTTTGAGAAGTGTGATCGGTCTTTAGGGAATTTTAGGGATTATTAAAGGATATTTCACAATTGTCAAACAGTCAACATAGGGAAGTGTGAGGGAGGGACTCAAACTGTTATGAATTTATAAGATCAAGGGCTCAAAAAACCAAAAAATGAATTTAGGGGCTCAAGTTGATGTTTCACACATATCACAGGGACGCAAATTGCATTTTTCTCTAAACATAAATATTACTTTTTTTCAACATATTTTATAAGTTTTGGGGTGATATCAGCAGATGTTAACCACTGCTCTTCCTTAACACTTAATCCTTAATCCCTGCTTCTGTATCTACTGTTTACTGCAGCAGCAGTTGTTAAAAATCTATAGTTCACTATTATTGGTTAAGTACCATCAGTGTTTTAATCACTAGCAGTGCTTAAAAGTTTTCCATCAGCTGTTTGACTTAACTGTAGTTTGCGTTATTAATTCTAAATTCATGGCTTCAAATTACTTTTCTTGGTAAACGAGTTATAGAAGCTCAAGTTATATCTGGTAGGAACATTGGCACGAGAGTTTTTATTCTAAGGATTAATATGATCCCGTTTGACAAAAAAATACCTTTTCAATTTCAACAAAGACAATTTCCTTTATCAGTTTGTTTTGCTATGACAATTAACAAGTGTCAAGGACAAACGTTATCAAAGGTTGGTCTTTATTTGAAAGATCCTGTCTTCACTCATGGTCAGTTGTATGTTGCATTATCAAGGGTCAAGACCAGAGAAGGTGTTAAAATACTAATATTCGACGCTGTTGGAAAACCAACAAATAAGTAATGTTGTTTACAAAGAAGTTTTTACTAGGTTGTAATCATTGTGAGCAATGTTAAAACCCTGTTTGACCGAAGTCAAGCTACTTATGTTAAAAGCTAATTATAATAGATAAAACACTGTTTGAGGAATGTTAAAACGCTGTTTGACCAAAGTCTGTTTGACCAAAGTCAAACTACTTTTTTTAAAAGCACAACCGTCAGTATTTCTTCATCATCATTACACATCAAACATCTATCATCTCTTCTTTCAAAAATCACTTCTCCCCAGTCAATTTCTAGGGTTTCAATTTTCTTTTCCTCCATCTTCTACACTTCAATCACCTGAGGTTTTATTATTTTTTCTTCAGCAACTGGTATGTACATTCCTATTGATGAACTTTATATTGTTTAATCTATGTTAATTTAAATCCTATCTTGCTACTAATACGATTTTAAATGTTTATTGCTATACATTCAAGAAGGGTTTACTTATGTGTTTGAATTATCTGTTGGGAACATGTTAAAATAATTATTATTTGTAGAAAATTTTTAACTCATACTCTGTTTCTATTAGAAAACTCATCATGACAATTGCTTTCAAATCAGATCAGCAAACTACTGCCCATAGCCAAGAAAGTATAACTTAGCAGATATTTCCTTTGGCAAACATATACCATAGCAGTGGTTTTGAAATTGCCGGTAATTTCAAATTCAAAATGCCTTGGGATATATACTTTGCAATTAATGCACGTTAAGCAATCACTTCTGTCTTATGCTAAAGGCGTCTTATAGGTAAATGAATAGGTTAATTGTAATTATAATAACGTGTTTAATTTTATATTTTTCCCGTGTAAATGCATTAAAAGCCTAATAAGTGTCGCATGATATTCTTTCGTCTGACGATGTATTTAGTCATAGCCTTCTTCATTGGGTATATAAAATAGATTTGGCAGAGGTTTTGATCATTACCATTTTCATCTATCTACTCAATCATCTTCAAAAATTTTGTTGACGAGATTTTCACAAGGCTCTTTGCAGGATGGAAAAATTTGGGTTTCAAGTGATTGTTGACGAGATTTTCACAAGGCTTTCTGCAGAAGATATTTGCCGTTTCAAGTGTCTTTCCAAGAATTTTTATAGGGAATTGTCAAGTCATGCATTTCAGATGATGCATGCTCTCCGAAGTGGAGATTCAGTACAAAAGAAACTATTATCCTTTAAAGACACGTCAATTGTCATTGACAACGTAGTTGGTGGTAAGTTGGATGTTGTTAGTAGTAAAACCTTAAGTTTTCCTAACAATGTCCACTCTAGCTTCTTACATATTATATCTTCATTTAATGGGTTGTTGTTAGTTTCCAATGAAGGGATTTGCTGTCAGTTGATTCTTTGGAATCCAACTATCAGGCAGTATAAGGTTTTGTGTGATGACTACTTTAATTACAATCATCATCGAAACTCTGATACCGGTGGAATTTATTTTGATCAGTTCAATGATCTCAAAGTGCTGAACATCAGATGTTACCGTAATGTAACTGCTGCTCGTGTTTACTCACGACGTCGTGAATCATGGACAACAATAAATTTCAGTATCGTAAACAATTATAGTTCAAGTCGTTATTCATGGTCTACAGGAGTTTATGCTGATAAAACCATATATTTTATGGTTTCAAATTATTGGTCTCCACTAGGTGAGAGGAACATCGTTTGTTTTGATGTTGTTAGTGAGACTTTCAGAATGCTTCACTTTCCTGAGAGTATTGTAGTCAATCCTTGCCAAGGGCATTTTTTGACCATTGCAAAGAGGTTGCATTTGATTGTTATTGGAAAGTCTGCTGAGCTAACTGCTGATTTGCTCAGATATGAAGAAGAAGGCGGGAAGAAGATGTTTGTTTTCAATAATCCTCGTGTAGTTGATTACGTAGATGCACGCCGAAGTACTAATATAATTGAAGACAACAAGTGGTTGATAACAAGCATCTTGGGGGATATGATTGAAGTTGATCTCACCAACGAACTTCTGAAATACCTCCAACATGTTGACAACTACAATGGTCCGAAAGGAGCTTTACTTATCGAAACTACTGTTTCACCAATAGATTAGGAATTAGGATCCTGTATTTTATTGAATGCTATTATCTGTTTTGACAATTGTATCTTTTATATAATTAGTTGTGTTAAAATTATTAATAATGTTTGTTATTAAAATTAAGTAAATGAATATCGATGTTTGAGAGTGTAAATTCTTGTAATATTGGCAAAGGTCGGTTTAAATGATCAAAGCTTTGTTATTGAGAACATGTGTTTCAAAATTAAACAGTGGTTGATACATCTGTTGAATTGGGTCAACAGATGGATGAACTTTGTATGCTGTTTAACACTTGTACTTTTTATAAATATTTAGGTTTGAGAGTGTAAAAGCTTGTAATATTGGCAAATGTATGTTTAAATGATCAAAACTCTGTTATTGGGAACAGATGTTTGAAAATAAAACAGTGGTTGATAAATCTGTTGACTTTGGTCAACAGATTGATGCCCACAGATGTTTGGAACTACTGTTCAGAAAACTGTGGTCGAAACCGCTGTTTGGTTAAAATGGTGGTTTAAAACCATTGTTGGGTTAAAACTGTTTGGTCTTTTAAGGCTTAAACTGTTTTGCCTTAAACAGATGTTAACAAGTTAAACATCTGTTAAGGCTTAAACAGATGTTTGGCCTTTTGTATCAGATGTTTCGACTTAAACAGTTGTTTGATCTTAAACACATGTTTGACCTTAAACAGATGTTTTGCCTTAAACAGATGTTCTTATTCTATATCAGATATTTGGACTTAAACAGATGTTTGACCTTAAACAGATGTTTGGCCATAAACAGATGTTTGGCCTTAAACCAAACATCTGTTTAAGCTCAACATTTGTTTGACTATTTGTCAATATCTTATTGACTTTTGGTTAACATCTGTTTCAAATTTGGTCAACATCTTATTTTGTAAAAGAGGTACAAAAACAAAGATTTTTTTGAAAATCCCAAATCACCCTATCATGTAAGTGCATTGATGTAAAAGTGGAAATTATATTATTCATATGGTCCTGTTGTGGTTTTGTTTGTCCTCTAATATGAGTTCATGATCTAATCCAGTGATTTGAAGTCATTGTTGTTGAATTGAATGAGATGGTTGATGTAATGTGGTCGTATTACAAACAAATAGTAATTAATTAATCTAAATAACTTTCCCGAGCCCGGGAAGCAATCCCGGGTAAAAACCTAGTTTTTCCCATAAACAAAAAACCTACTTTATTATTTTTATTAAAAAAATGTAACCATTTTGAAAAAATTATAAAAATGATTACTTTTTTTTTAGTTAAATACCTGGTTGGTTCCTATGGTTTGTAAATATTGCAGACTTGATCCCAGTGGTTTTACTAATTACAGAGTTGGTCCCAGTGGTTGTAAATTTTGCACTCGGGTGATCCTTATCACTAACTCATGTTAATTTTCTCAATTAAATGTATATGAAATGACTAAATTACCCCTGAACAATAATAAAAAAAATTAAAAAACAAAGATGACCCAAACTCATCTTCTTCCTCACCTCTCTCTCTAAAACCCACCATCTTCATGCTTTCATCCCCCCAACCCCCCTCTCTCTAAAACCAACCTCTACCTGCTTTCAGGGGGTGTTTGGGTTACCCTTAAATATCGGTATCGAACCGTACCGAACCGGGTATATTCGGTACCGGTACCTACTTTTGAGGATTTTCGGTACCGGTTCTTTCGGTACCGAACAGTACCGAGCTCATCCCTATTGATAACATAGGGGTCTAATCCGATAACATAGATAGCAAAACGCGTTTTTAATTGAAGGAATGAAGGGTATCTGTTTGATACACAAGTAAGAGTGTGGTTTTTAAATCGTAGGCTGTTTGACAACTTCTAAATGGTTAAGTGTTAAAGCAGTAAAATGTCTGAACCAGTAAGTGCTGAACCAGTATAATGCTTAACCGTTCAGAGGCAAGTGTCTGACCAATTCAGATTAGAGGTCTTAATCATTCAGACTCAGTATAATGCTTAACAATTTCAGACATCTGCTCGTGAAACAAACAGTCTGGACCAGTGGCGGAACTAGCACATTAACTAAGGGGTATCCCAAATTTTTTTTTTACCATGCAATCACACAATATAAAAAACGGCAATAAATAAATAAAGTAAAACAAATAGTTAACTAATTAGGTCATAATTTCAATCATTATTATTAAATAATTTGGGCAATTGGGCCACTCCTTCAATTGGGCTCCTTTATTCTACAAGTTTTGGTTGGTTAAGGGTATCCTTGTATTATTTTAGGAGTATCCTTAGTATAAAACCGAAAAAAAATACACTACGAATACGCATTTGAGCTGTAGCCCGTGCTACGGCTGCTAAAGCATTAGGTCCGCCCATGGTCTGGATCATTAGATGCTAAACCAATAAGAGGTCTGAACCATTAAAAAACTCAGCTAAACAAACAACCCCGTACTCTAGTAAAAATCCAAAGGGTGTACATTTATATTTTCTGGACCAACAGAACACGATCGTACTAACCAATCACACTATGACACATTCGAAACCAAATATGACCCAATTAAACATGTTACCAATAATATATGACACCCGTTACAAGCAGACATGATCCACTACAAAAAAAATTGAGACCCTTAGGAACCCAAAAAAGACATTTGAGGAAAAAATGAAAGAATGTCTTTTATTATATTACTATCATAAAGAGACCAGCCAAATTGTAACTATCTTGTGTTCAAATCAAATGCACCACCTTCAAGCCAGTCACTTTGAACACTACTACCCATATCTCCATTATCCTTCTCTTCATCATTCAAAAAATCTTCACACGCTTCTTTTTCATCTTGTTGACCATTATTATTCTCCCACCGATTCATCATCTCATCTGGGTTGACTTCGAGTTCTTGGTCAACCACTTCATGAGCTCCCATTGCACTAGCCCTTATTGGTCCCCTAGCCATCATCGCAGCATGAGCCTATGACTCGGCTCGAGCCATAGCCGCCATGTGCACACTGGCGGCTCCCGCCTTTTGTCTTGTTTCCATTTCGACCCTCGCTTCAAACAATGCGCGCCTTTCTTCTTGTAGGAGAGCCTGTTCAACAAATAACCTTTCTTCTGATCTGAACTCCCCAATGGCTCGTTTTCGGGTAATGATATTGAAGGCAAGAACTTGTTTTTCAAAAGTTGAAGTAAATTCGGTTAATTTGTTACCAATGTTGAGATCCCATTGTTGCGAGCGCGATAACGCTTGGCCTGTGGTGTCCGAATCAAGGAGTCTATCATTTTCCTCAGCTTCATAATCTGCTACCACATGGTAAGGTAGCAGCCTATAGAGACAAAAAAACACAAACATGAATGAATATAGTGTACGTGATTAGAAGCTACATAAATCATTTCAAATACATGTCATATCTTGCAGCTATATCAATAAATAATTAACCAAAACGATACACGTCAACCAAGGGCTTAGCTTTGTGGGGGCGGCCGACCCCCCGAACTTTTCGCTCAGTAGTGGAGAGTATGTAGTTTTCGTATAGAATTTTTTTGGGTATATACGTTTTTGACCCCCAGGTTTTATAGAAATTTTTGGTATATACGTTTTCGACCCCCCCGGTCGAAAATCTCAAGCTTCGCCACTGAAGTCAACCAGTACGAAAGTAACCTGTTTTGACATCTCGTCTGATCTGTTTATTGTGGCAAATCTAGTTACATATCCTAATGACCCAAATGTACCATTAGCTCAAAGCAAAGTTGTTAACGGTGAATAGCTACAAGGTACCTATATGCTACATAGCGAATAGCGCTGAATAGCGGGCGGCTATTTCATAAATAGCGATACACCAGAACAAAAAAAATTAATATTTTTTATATGTATATTATATCAAAATACCCGGGTATATATATATGCTATTTTACATGTATATTTGACAAAAAGCTAAAATCCAGCTATTTTATAGCAATATTTAATTGCTATTTATATTAAAAAAACAAAAAAATAACTAAATTGTCGCTATCTATCTCTACAACCCTGATAGCAAAGCCTAGACCTATATGCTATGTAGCGCGCTATAGCGATCATTACGCTTGCTATTGACGACTATGGCTCAAAGCAACCTAGGTCTAAACTTTTTTGTGGTTTCATATGACAGAACCTTTAACACGAAAAGTTCTAACATCTAAAAAGCTAAGCTGTCTTGAAACTACAACAATGGGATCTTAAACGAGAAAAAGATGGTGGGTTAAGAATGTCAGGTGGGTAACTAGCCAAAAATGAATATTTGTTTGGTACGGCCCGCGTTTATCAAGTGAAACAATATCAACGAAGCGTGAGGCGAGAGGTCCCCAGAGGCAATGTGCAACACAGGAGGCGCGTGTTTAGCAAAAACACTTGTAGGTTGTAAAACACAAAACAAGAGAAGTTTATGTGTTAACATATGCTAAAACACTCAAATATAACATGGCATAAATGAATGAATGATGGTGTAACAGTTTAATAAACTAATCAGAGCTGGACCTACTGTAAGTATAATAAAACAAAAGTCTACTACTAAGTGCTGATCTATCTATCTTTTATCATCTTGACACAAACAAATAAAGTGAATTCTCAATTGTGACCATTCTAATATGCTGTTACATTCAAACAGCCATAAAGTGAAAAAAGAGTTAAATGCCATTTTAGTCCCTATGTTTTGAGCCATTTTGCCAGTTTAGTACAAATGTTTCATTTTTTTTTTCTCCCGTGGGTCCAAAAAGGTTTCACCGTTGACATATTAGTCCACTGGGATAAATTCATCCATTTTTTCTCTTAACGAGATAGGTAATTCGGTCATTTTATATGTAATTCTGTTAACTAGAAGCGCAATTCGGCCCTATAAAATGACCGAATTGCCCTTCTCGTTAACAGAAAAAATGGATGAAGTTAATCCGGTGGACTAAAATGGCTACGGTGAAACTTTTTTGGACCCACATGCAAAAAATGTAACATTTGTACTAAACTGACAAAACGGACCAAACCACAGGACTAAAATGGCATTTAGGGCTTGTTTGGCTAAGCTTTTCAAAACTACTTATTTGCTTATTTGCTTTTCTGAAAAGCAAATAAGTAGTTTTGAAAAGCTTTAAAATAGAGCTTTTCAAAACTACTTATTTGCTTATTTGCTTTTCAGAAAGTAAATAAGTAGTTTTGAAAAGCTTAGCCAAACAGCCCCTTAATTCGTTAAAAAATATATGATATTTGTTTGAGTCCCATAGCAAAAATATTGTGATAAAACTTGTGAAATTGGCTGAATGTGTCCATGAATCGAATGAAAGGCGAGGGGAAATTTTACCTCTCACAAGCATCTTCAAGAGAAGAGAAGGGGCGCTTGAAATCGGGATGACAGACACGCCAAGCGTCCTCATACGCCATTTGCAATTCAGCTGCTGTAAATTTCAAGAGTTAGGAGGGTTTAGACCCACCGCCTTCTTCTTCTTCTTCTTCTTTTTCTCCATTTGGTTGTCAGCGATTAATTTCCGGCGATTCTTCAGAGGGACTCTTCCACCTCCGATTAAACCTCGCTCTCATTTTTCCCATCAACAAAAAACCTACTTTATTATTTTTATTGAAAAAAATGTAACCATTTTTTTTTTGTTCAACAAGCGATTCATTCCAATCATCAGGGCAAATTACATAAGAATAGCAGGTAGACGAGCAACAAACTGCACCGCCATCCCTTTCTGAATAGGGGGAAGGGCACTTTGGTGATGGCCCTATGGGTTCGCCGGGTTTTGCTTCAACTCAAGTGATCATTTGGGATGGTCGCTTTTGTGGATTCACGAATTTGTGCGTGATGGGTGAAAAAAGCAAGATGTGATTGGTGGATTTAGGGGGTGTTTGGCCTGGCTTTTATTTTTTGGCTTAGGCCGTGGGGTATGGTGGGGCGGGAGTTGGGCTTGGGTTTGGGTTGGGGCAATTGGTGACATGTGGAATGGGAGTCCCCCCACCGCTTGGTTACGTGTAAGCGGGGTATGGCGGGGCGTGGGTTGGGTGCACCGCGTGGCAGAGGTAATTAAAAAAAAATACCAAAAAATTTATAAAAATTCACACAACAATTATAAAAAAAAACCTACAACTTCATTAAAATTAAAACATTACATAGTCCTAAAAATTACAAAATAACAAACCTAAAGCGTTAAAAAAATTTCAAAAAGGTCGATCTTGTCGAACGCATTTTTTTCCTTGCCTCGAAACTCTATGTTAGCCACCGCCACCCGGTCCTCGTGGCTTAACTCGCCACCGGGAACGGCTTCGTAGTAAGCCTTGAAACGCTCGAGTTTGGGCCGTAGATCGCTCCATTTATGTTGGCACGCGTTGAGGTTGTGGCGGTCGTTACCGACTTTTAGTCGGTAAGCTTCGAACGCTTCCACCCAATATTTTGTTTGTGACGAGAGCAATTTCCTCTTCACGAGTCCAAGATGCCATAGCGGGGTTGGGTTCGTGGGATGGGGTGGACCAGTGGGGTAGCGGGTTCGAGAGAAGTGGTAGCCGGTGGGGTTGTTGGTGGGGCTGTTGGGTTCGTGGGATGGGGGGACCAGTGGGTTAGGGTTTCAATATATAGGCCCTTTGGGTGACCCGCGTGGCGGTTCGGGAAGATGGGGGGGGGACCGTTTGAGGGGATGGTTTGAATTTTAAAATTCAAAATTCAAAAACCCAACCGCCTGACGTGGCGGGTGACCAATGAAATTCAGCCAACTAGCATGGCCTATCCGCCCCACGCCCGGCTTGAAAGCCAAGCCCCAAGGGCCACGCCCAAACCCAAGCCCACCCGGGGTGGTGGCTTGGGCGTTTTCCCCCAACCCACGCCCAAACCCCCGCCCCATACCCCACGGTCTTATGGTTATATTTTAAAGTATCTTATAGCTTATTTTCTATCATTTGATAAGCTATTTTTAAGATTAGCTTATAACTTATTTTCTATCATTCTTCAAATAAGCTAAAAAACAACTTCAAATAAGCTTATTTAAATTAGCTTATGTTATATATATAAGTAATCTTGTATCTTGTATGTTGTATCATCGGATTTAGTCCTCATGATTTCGTGTCTATACTTGTATTTCACTAATTATGTCATTGGGTCGAGCCCATGTTTTCATGTTATTGGGCGTAAATAGTGTTGGGCCTAAATAGTGTTGGGCATAAACAGTGTTGGGCCTAAATAGTATTGGGCCTAAATAGTATTGGGCTTAATGTTATTGGGCCTTGGCCCATATGTTTGGTATTGGGCTTAGCCCATGAATTTTGATATTGGGCTTAGCCCATGTATTTATGTTAAGCCCATTTAGTAAAGATAGCCCATTAGTAAATATATAAGCCCACTTGAAAGTATAAGCCCATTTAGTAAAGATAGCCCATTAGTAAAGATATAAGCCCATATGAAAGTATAAGCCCATTTAGTAAAGATAGCTCATTAATAAATATATAAGACCATTTGAAAGTATAAGCCCATTTGTATAAGATAAGCCCTTTTATTAAAAATAAGCCCATTTGTATTATATTCTATCATTTTTATAAAAATCATTTTTATAAAATCACTAAGTAAAGACTTTTTAGTCATAAGAATACATAAAACTTTTATACGTTTAAAAACATCCGAATTTTGTTATCGATAGCATATTTATTTTTCGCGTCGAAAGATCGTCTAAACGTCATAGTAACTCCTCGGATTGGCGTTATGTTTATGGATTCGTCCGTCGTCCGTTTTGACCATGATTTGTGTCCGATCCTTCGGATTGTCCGTAACTCGTTTTTAAGGCGTAATCATGTGTAGTTTTATAAGACTTTAATTATAATGTGTCTGGAGCTTAGTTGTAACATTGGATTCAAGTTCCTACTTTTGTTACATATAACTAATACACCAAATATTACATATCACATAAATTGTTAAAGTGGCCAAATATATATTTTCTGAAAAATATATATTTATCTAATCTTTTCTTTTATAAAAACCTTTCTTTAAAATCTTTTTAAATCTTGTAAAGATTTAACCAAAAATGATGGTTATTATAACATAAAGTTTTTAAGAAAAATTTGCCATATAACCTTTGTATTAATCAATTAGCCATGTTAAATAAACATATCATTTTCTTTTCAAATTCACCAACAATTTGCTCATAACATCTTTAACTAAAACATATGAGATTTTATAACCTAAACTTATCAAGATGATCTCAAAATCATGTAGGGTTTTGGGCATGATCATAACATATGCTAACTAGTTCAAATCCATGCTTTACTTGTAGTTTTAACCACTTTTATAAAAATCTCATCTTGTATGTTTGTTTTTATAATCTTGTAAAAGTATTGTTTTTAATGAAAAACCTTAAATACTTTCACAATATCAAAGGTTATGATCATCCATTTAAACCTTTATGTAAAAAAAAAACCCTTTAACATAAACATGTATACTTGTTAGATCATGTTTTTAAACATCATCTAACAAGTTATTCTTATGATATCCATCATAACAAGATCAAACATGTAAGTAATAAATCTTAAATCACAACATAAACAAACATATTCATATCATGATTTTTATTTTTGCTTCTTTGTATCTTCATATTATTATGTATGATTATTTAGTTTTTACTAGTTATATTAACAATCATAAACATAAATAAGTATGAAAAAAATAGATTTAGAAGCTCACTTCTAGCACTAGGCTAGGGATGATCTAGAGGATGATTAAGAACTAAGAAGATGATGATATTGATGGTAGAATGCTTTTGAATGGATGAAAATACTTGCTTTAACTTGTAAGTGCTTTAGATCATCTTAGGTTCCATAGAAAATCATCTTGATCATCAAAGAAATGACTAAAGTGAAGTGGGTTTTTATGGTGTTCTTGGTGAAATGGATAAAGATGATGAGAGAGTTTGTGGGTGAAAGATAAGGTGAAATATGTGGTAAAGTGCTAGTAACTTAGTGTGTAAGTGTTATAATAAATCACCAATTTCATCCACTAGTAATTAACCATAAATATCTAGATATTTTTAACACAAAAATTAAGGTGTGGGACCCCATATTTACGCCCCAAATTTTATTTAGGGGTGCCATATGTGGTTTCATGTGTTAGTAAATTTCATGCTTTGTAAAATGTAGAAAAAGATTAGAATGTTAAAGTGTTTTAGGGATTCAATAATTCAAGGTAGTTCATGATAAAGAATGATCATAATTATGACAAAAAAGACCAAAAGTAATGTTCACTAGTTCGCATACTATGTCAAAATATAGTTCGGATAGTCGTTTAATGCTCGTTTCGCAAGTAGATAGTCGAAAGGTTAACTTATGAAAGTTGTATGGAAAAATTCGGTTATGTATAAAAATGATATCCCCTATGTATTTTTATATGAACTTTTGTGTTTAAACAACACTTTTGCATCTTGTAATAAAAACACTAATGCTGAATTTTGCGGAAAATTATTGAAATGGTAACTTTTAGCGCTTTCCGGGCAGTTTTTAGTGCTACCGGACATTGGGAAAGTATTAGACCAAACCCTTGCATTTCCAATTAGGGTTTAATGTATATTTGATGTTGGACTTTTGTCTGAGTCCTAAAGATGTCATTTAGGTGGTTTCTGCAGATCCTGAGTTTTCGTTAGTACGCTATTTACTAGGTACTACTCTAGTTGTTTCGATGCATTGTTTACACTGTTTCAAATGTAACCAATAAAAATGAATCATGTGCATCATAAATGAATATTCCATGAGTATTCTAAGATGTATATCATGTAATCATGCATTTCGGATATTCAAAACACATACTTGTATAATGTAAATCATTGCTTTAAATGTACGTAAATTACCAGAAAGTGGCAGTTGTCACATTCTCCCCCTGTTATTGAGAATTTCGTCCCGAAATTCAAGCTTAGTTATTCTTTGTAGGAGTATTCTAAAACAGATGAGGATATTTGGCTTTAATTTGGTCTTTGCGTTCCCAAGTATACTCGGGTCCGTGACGAGAGTTCCAACGAACTTTTACTAGCTTGATACGACTTCTCCGTGTTTTCTGGATCTTCCAGTCCATGACCTCTACCGGTTCTTCAATGAACTGGAGTTTGTCGTCAATATGAATTTCATCCGCAGGAATGATAATGGTTTCTTGTGTTGGACTCTTTTTATGATTCGACACATGAAACGTGTCGTGCACACTGCTAAGTTCATCTGGTAACTTCAACTTGTAGGCAACAGTGCCAATCTTTTCTAAGATTTCAAATGGTCCAATGTAGCGTGGGTTAAGCTGTCCACGTTTACTGAACCTCGTTACGCCTTTCCAAGGCGAGACTTTCAACAAGACTTTGTCTTCGGCCTCGAAAGATAATGGTTTTCGTCTTTTATCTGCGAAGCTCTTTTGTCGATCGCGAGCCGCCTTGATACGGTCTCGGATCTGAAAATTTTTATCCGTAGTCTCTTGGACTAGTTCCGGACCATTTAATTGACTATCGCATGTTTCCGCCCAACATAGCGGAGAGCGACACTTTCGACCATAAAGAGCTTCAAACGGTGCAGCTTGTATACTAGTATGGTAGCTGTTATTGTAGGAAAACTCAACTAAAGGTAGATGAGTATCCCAATTGCCGCCTAAATCCATAACACATGCACGAAGCATATCTTCGAGTGTTTGGATTGTCCGTTCGCTCTGGCCGTCAGTTTGCGGATGAAAGGTCGTACTTAGATTCAAATGAGATCCAAAGGCCTGTTGGAATGATTTCCAAATTCTTGAAACAAAACGACCGTCTCGGTCCGAAATGATTGAAATAGGCACTCCATGCCGAGCCACTATTTCTTTGAGATAGAGTTCCGCTAGTTTCTCGGTACTACCCTTCTCCCAAATTGGTAAGAAGTGTGCGGACTTTGTCAATCTATCGACGATTACCCATATCATGTCATGGCCTCTTGAGGTCCTGGGTAACTTCGTAATGAAGTCCATCGATATTTGTTCCCACTTCCAAACGGGAATCTCGGGTTGTTGTAACAAGCCCGAGGGTTTCTGATATTCAGCCTTGACCTTCGCGCAGGTCAAGCATTTTCCGACATAAGTTGCGATATCACCTTTGAGGTTAGGCCACCAATAATACTCTTTCAAGTCTTGGTACATTTTATCCGATCCAGGATGGATCGAGTACTTGGACCTATGAGCTTCCTCAAAAATAACATCTCGAAGGCCTCCAAAGAATGGAACCCAAATTCGACCCATAAGGTATAAAGTTCCATCTTCTTTTGGCACTAATTGTTTTTCCATGCCTCGAAGTGTTTCTGCTAGAATATGCTCTTCCTTGAGCGCTTCTTGTTGTGCATTATGAATTCGTGCGGTAAGATCTGTGTGAATCGTCATTTCTAGTGCTCGCACTCTTAGTGTTTTAACTCGTTCCTTGCAGCACAAGGCGTCTGCTACAACGTTTGCCTTGCCCGGATGGTACTTGATTTCACAATCATAATCGTTCAATAATTCAACCCAACGTCACTGACGCATATTTAATTCTTTTTGGTTGAATATGTGTTGTAGACTTTTATGATATGTGAAAATAGTGCACTGTGTACCATATAAGTAATGTCGCCAAATTTTCAAAGCAAATACCACCGCGCCTAACTCTAGGTCGTGAGTGGTATAGTTCTTCTCATGAACTTTCAGTTGGCGAGACACGTACGCGATAACTTTTTCACGTTGCATGAGTACACAACCCAACCCTTGATGCGAAGCATCACAGTATACAACAAAGTCATCGGTACCGTCGGGTAATGATAAGATTGGTGCAATGCACAACTTGTCTTTTAGAAGTTGAAATGCTGCTTCTTGTTTCTCTCCCTAATCGAATTTCCTGTCTTTCTGTGTAAGAGAAGTTAGCGGTTGAGCAATCTTTGAAAAATTCTCAATAAATCTCCGATAATATCCCGCTAAGCCCAAAAATTGTCGCACTTCAGTAGGAGTTTTGGGCGCTTCCCAATTCTTAATCGCTTAGATCTTCGACGGGTCTACTTGAATGCCCTTCTCGTTCACTACATGCCCGAGAAATTGTACCTCGCGAATCCAAAATTCGCACTTAGAAAATTTCGCGTATAGTTTCTCCGTCTTTAACAACTCCAAAATGGTTCTCAAATGTTGTTCATGTTCATCAGTCGATCGAGAGTATATCAAAATGTCGTCAATAAACACTATGACGAATTTGTCGAGATACAGCTTGCACACGTGATTCATTAAATCCATGAATACCGCTGGTGCATTCGTTAAACCAAAAGGCATAACGAGAAACTCGTAATGACCGTAACGAGTCCAAAAAGCCGTTTTCGGTATGCTTTCTTCTTGAATTCGTAATTGATGATACCCCGATCGTAAGTCTATCTTTGAGTAGAAGCTCGACCCTTGCAGTTGATCGAATAGGTCTTCAATCCTCGGTAATGGATACCGATTCTTGATGGTAAGTTTATTCAACTCGCGATAATCGATGCACATCCTGAAAGTTCCGTTCTTCTTCTTTACAAACAAGACTGGAGCTCCCCAAGGCGAGTAGCTCGGTCTAATGAATCCTTTATCCAACAACTCTTGAAGTTGTGTGGATAACTCTTGCATTTCAGAAGGTGCTAATCGATATGGAGATTTAGCTACGAGTGCAGCTCCTGGTACCAAGTCGGTGTGAAATTCGACTTGTCGATAAGGTGGTAGTCCTGGTAAGTCTCTAGGAAAGACTTCAGGAAATTCTTTTACTACTGGAATATCTGTCAACTTCGGCCCATTGGCCTTCTTGTCCACAACATGTGCTAGAAAGGCAATACAACCTTTCCGTAAGCACTTCTGTGCTTTCATGCAATTGATGATCCACAATGGGGTGTCGCGCTTCTCTCCATGTATCACAAGTGTCTCTTCGTTCGGTAGTGGTAGGCGATTGATTTTCTCGTGACAAACGACTTCGGCTCGATTATTGGATAGCCAATCCATGCCAACCACTACGTCGAAACTACCCAATTCAACGGGTAAGAGATAGATATTGAATTTTTGTTCGCCAAGTTCTAAGGTACACTCCTTAACAACTTCTCCCGTCTCAACTAGTTTACCATTAGCCAATTCTATAGAATATGGAACATCTAGCTTACTAGGTTCTAAGCCCAGAATATTTTTAAATTCCATAGAAATAAAGCTAAAATCGGCACCAGTATCAAATAATATAGACGCAAAATGATTGTTGAGGAGAAACGTACCAGTGACCACATTAGGGTCTTGGCGCGCATCCTTGGCTCCAATCACAAATGATCGACCGCGAGCTTGGTTTTCTTTAGGGCAATCCCTTTTGAAGTGGTCTTTGCTTCCGCATCCAAAACATCCTTGCCTACACCCGTTTCCTTCCGTTCCTGTTATTATTTCCATTCCCCGGTCCTGTTCTATTCCCTGTTCCCCAACAAGACTCAGTACGGTGGCCAAGCTTGCCACATTTATCACATTTCTGACAATTCCCCACATGATGATATGTGCATCGCTCACACTTGGGCATAGTACCCGCGTACTTCTTCGGGCCAGTATCATTGGTGGCTACAAACACCCTTGCATCTCTTGCCTGAATAATCTCTTGCTTTATGTTATGATTGTTGGGGTTGTTGTGATTGCGGTTGTTGTTATTGTTGTTGTGATTGTTGGGGTTGTAGTTGTAGTTATTGTTGTTGGGATTGTTGTTGTTGTTGGGATTGTTGCTGTAGTTATTGTTGTTGTTATTATTCCCACGAGTTCCCTTTTTAAAATTTGAGTACTTCCTTTTCCCGCCACTGGAAGACTCAACATGTGATTCCTTCTTCTCTCCTCCCTTCACATCATACTTCTTCATCCTAATTGCATCTTCATTAATACTCACAGCTATAGTCACCGCCTGCGTGATAGTTTTGGGATCTGCTGAAGTAACAAGGCTTCTGATCTCAGGAGCAAGTCCCCAAATGTAGCGTTCAATACGCTTAAATTCCGGGATAACCAAATAAGGAATCACGCGAGACAGGTCATGAAACCTTTGAGTATATCCAGTAATATCAGATCCAACCATGGTAAGGTTCCAAAACTCATTCTCCAATTTCTGGAGTTCAGCACGGGAACAATATTTTTCCCTCATCCTTTCTTTTAACTATTCCCATGTCAACCCATATGCAGCGCTATCACCCAAAGTCTGCACTTGCAAGTTCCACCATGTGAGAGCCTCGTTAACGAACAGGCCCGTCACAAAGGTGACATGTTGATCAGCAGAGCATCTGCTCATTGTTATGGTCGAATCCGTTTTCTCTATCCAACGCACATAAGCCACGGCACCGCCTGTGCCATCAAAGTTGAGTGGCTTGCAGTCTAGAAACTGCTTGAATGTGCATCCTGAAATAGACAATAAACGGATTAAGAATGAGCAAACAATGAAACGCATGAGTAGATTTAGAAAGAAATTTGATAAGTTGTAACAAAACAACTAAACGTTACCCGTGTTATTTGTTCCGCCTGAAGTACCGCCTTGGCCCTGGCCTCCCGATCCGCCGGTGCCACCACTGTGTTCGGCACGAGATGCCTCATACAGTGCGATAGCTTGGGCGATTCTCTGTTCTATTAGTGCATTTAATTCAGTCTCGTTTGTAGGCATCGCTGGAGGTGGGGGTGGATTAACTGTCCGTGAACGTAAGGCTCTCCTTGGTGGCATGATTCTTCCAAAGGAGAAATAGGATAAAGATTAGACGTTGGTTTGTTAATAAATATTTTTACTAAGCATATAAAATACATTTATAACATTAATAAAAATATAACCAAGCAATATATCATGCGAATAAACCAAACAATGCAAGCAACAAAACATGTATAATATAACATTTCAAATGCATATAAAGGATAACACCAAGTTTTCATATATAGTACACAACTGATTACAAGATCGTTTAGAGAGAAACAAAATGGACACGGGATACATCATCCGGTCATACTAGTCAAGAATATATACAAAGTGGTAAAGTCTTTTTTCAATCTATGCGATCTTCAGTCTATCAGTTGTCTTGAAACTTGATGGAGGTCTATGTACACAACAACGGATATAGATACCCGTCTCAAAAGTATGATACCTGCAAACACAGTCTATGGTGGAGGAAAGACTGGTGGTGGAATCGGGAACAATAACCTGTCAACATGAGAAATCCTATCCTCCAAATCATGAACCAAACGGATAAGGAAATCAATCTGCTGCTCGAGTGTCAAAACATGAGCAGGTAAACCAACTGGTGGTATATCA
This sequence comes from Helianthus tuberosus, assembly GCA_030545235.1. Lineage (NCBI taxonomy): Eukaryota > Viridiplantae > Streptophyta > Magnoliopsida > Asterales > Asteraceae > Helianthus > Helianthus tuberosus. Next base: position 93,251,385 of record CM060397.1, on the reverse strand, counting down.
ACTAGTGGTATCTCAGGTGGTAGTGGGGGTAATGGTGGTGACCCTGGTGGTGGTGGTGGAGCATGGGGTGGTGAATGAGCTGGTGGTGGTGGAGGTCTGGTGCCAACAAGCTGCTGAAGCTCATGAACGCTGTGAAAAAGTATGTCGACCTGAGACTGCAGAGAGAGGATAAGGGCATTAGTAGAAATGCTCGGGTAGTGAACTGGATGGTACGGGTCTGTAGTAGGCATAACATGTGGTGGAGAAAGATGTGCTGCCATATGCTCAGTAGGAACTGGTGGAACTGGACGAAACTGCTGGTAATATAGGTCAATAACGTTGGGTGGTATGTGGGCGTGTCCGGATGGTCCTGCCTCATCGGTATGATCTGTAGGTGGTATTATTGGTGCGAAGCGCATGAGTCGGATATGGTCAGTAGATCCCTCTGAAATAGGGGTCTGAATAGGCTCCTCAGCAGGTAAGTGAGCTGGAGAATGTGGTGGAATAGGAATATGATCAGGTGCAGGAACAACTGGCTCATCTGGCATGAGATCATCCTCAATAACTGGATGCACCCCTAGGCCTACAGCCTGAAGTGTAGATGTAGTAAAAGATGCATCAGAATGAGCATCTGAGTCTGTGTCAGAATCAGAAGAAATAACAATAATCGGAACTACCGGTGCTGCAACCTCTAGAATAACCAGATCATAAACATCCCTGTCTCCTAAATCATCATCTAAGTGCTCCACGAGAATCACTGGAACAACGTCATCGTCATCCTCGTCGAGGTCGTCAATAAAAGGCATAATAGCAAGAGGAAGGATATCCAAGGGTATAACCTCGACTACATGTTCACCCTCAGGGTGACCTATGATAACTACGTCATTGAGCTGCGGAGGCATATCTAATATGTCATCATCAACAACATCACCTAGAATGCAAATGGCTGGAAGTCGTCCATATCGCCATCTGATCCCATCTCACTATCCGAAGTAATAACCTGAACCTCAGGTACATAATCATCATCCGAAGAGGGTGTCATAGGATCCATATCGTCATAAATGTTGCTTCCTTCGGAGGAAGGCATGATATCCTGGAAAATAATTTGTTTGACATATGTATTAATAATTAATAGTCAATTAAAATATATACACGAAATGTTGGAATCACATAAGTTCATTTTACGTTATCCTATTAATGTTGTGCGGAATAACTTAATGATTCATGTCTACCATTTAGAGACTAAGACACTTAATGTCCTTGCTTGATTTGTATGAGATGAATTTTGTTTTTGTTGTTGTGGACCTTAAAAAATGTTTATGCAATGAAAACTCTTGTTCTTGTATAAATTGTTTTCGTGAGAGGTTCCTTAGTGATTGTAGACTAGACTCGAGAAAGAATCCTGGTTCACTACAATCGAAGCTCTGATACCAAACTGTCACACCCTGCTCGTAGCGGAAGTGCGAGGTGTGATCTGTCCGGTTCTCATTGCATAACGATATAAGTAAACATACTAAATGAATAAAACATACTCCATTGCCATTACAATACTTGTTCAAAAGATGCGCAACATACATTAAGTTTATAATTTACAAACCATCCGAAGAAAATAAGTTATTTTTGTTTCATACACCCAAAACAAAAGTTTTAAACACTAAGGCTTTGTCCATTATACCACCACCAAAGACGGTATATAATATAGGCAAACCCTTCAAAAGATGGCACGGAGTCTTGACATTTGTTCCTTGAATTGAAATCCCCAACATGGTCCACTAATTCCTTGAAATACATGTTTAAGTGGAAAACGTCAACAAAAGTTGAGCGAGTTCATGCAGTTTAGTTGTAAATGATACATTCCGTAAAATGTGAATGTATTTGTATTTGTATCAAAAGTAGTATGAAAAGTGTCAATGAAATCGTGATCATTAATGTTTTGCAAGGACATTAATATGTGTGATGAAATAGGAAGCAATCCAACCCTAGACGATTTTAATTGTATCGACACCATGTCGTAGGGCAACAAAAGCACTCCTAAGCAAACGAATGGCCATGAGTGGGGCTCGCCAAAACCCATTAGATCTAACCCTTTTGTTCCTTGGTCCAAACTTGGATTAATGGTGCTTTAGTTATGGCCCTAATTTCTCATATGATCTAAGGTGTTTCATTCCTTGACTTATCATACTATTGTACATGTATTTTCCCCGATAGTTGTAAAGCTTGAAAAGTATTTAAGATGAAAAGGGGGACATGAACTCACAGAATTGCGTGAAATATAAGTATCTGAATCCTCACTTGCGGTTGCCTTGTATTATGTCGCGACCTATAAACGTTCTATATTTGTTAGACACATCGGTCTTTGTATTGACAAGTGTACAAGTCTTTGTTATTTGTTGAACTTTGTATTAGATGTACGAATTGTTAAACTTGTTATATATATTTCACTGAGTATATATATATATATATATAAGTAATCTTGTATCTTGTATGTTGTATCATCAGATTTAGTCCTCATGATTTCGTGTCTTGTATGACTCAATAGTATACTTGTATTTTCACTAATTATGTCATTGGGCCGAGCCCATGTTTTCATGTTATTGGGCCTAAATAGCGTTGGGCATAAATAGTGTTGGGCCTAAATAGTATTGGGCCTAAATAGTATTGGGCTTAATGTTATTGGGCCTTGGCCCATATGTTTGGTATTGGGCTTAGCCCATGAATTTTGATATTGGGCTTAGCCCATGTATTTATGTTAAGCCCATTTAGTAAAGATAGCCCATTAGTAAATATATAAGCCCCCTTGAAAGTATAAGCCCATTTAGTAAAGATAGCCCATTAGTAAAGATATAAGCCCATTTGAAATTATAAGCCCATTTAGTAAAGATAGCCCATTAATAAATATATAAGCCCATTTGAAAGTATAAGCCCATTTGTATAAGATAAGACATTTATTAAAAATAAGCCCATTTGTATTATATTCTATCATTTTTATAAAATCACCAAGTAAAGACTTTTTAGTCATAAGAATACATAAAACTTTTATACGTTTAAAAACATCCGAATTTTGTTATCAATAGCATATTTATTTTTCGCGTCGAAAGATCGTCTAAACGTCGTAGTAACTCCTCGGATTGGCGTTATGTTTATGGATTCGTCCGTCGTCCGTTTTGACCATAATTTGTGTCCGATCCTTCGGATTGTCCGTAACTCGTTTTTAAGGCGTAATCATGTGTAGTTTTGTAAGACTTTAATTATAATATGTCTTGAGCTTAGTTGTAACATTGGATTCAAGTTCCTACTTTTGTTACATATAACTAATACACCAAATACTACATATCACATAAATTGTTAAAGTGGCCAAATATATATTTTCTGAAAAATATATATTTATCTAATCTTTTCTTTTATAAAAACCTTTCTTTAAAATCTTTTTAAATCTTGTAAAGATTTAACCAAAAATGATGGTTATTATAACATAAAGTTTTTAAGAAAAATTTGCCATATAACCTTTGTATTAATCAATTAGCCATGTTTAATAAACATATCATTTTCTTTTCAAATTCACCAACAATTTGCTCATAACATCTTTAACTAAAACATATGAGATTTTATAACCTAAACTTATCAAGATGATCTCAAAATCATGTAGGGTTTTGGGCATGATCATAACATAAGCTAACTAGTTCAAATCCATGCTTTACTTGTAGTTTTAACCACTTTTATAAAAATCTCATCTTGTATGTTTGTTTTTATAATCTTGTAAAAGTATTGTTTTTAATGAAAAACCTTAAATACTTTCACAAAATCAAAGGTTATGATCATCCATTTAAACCTTTATGTAAAAAAAAAACCCTTTAACATAAACATGTATACTTGTTAGATCATGTTTTTAAACATCATCTAACAAGTTATTCTTATGATATCCATCATAATAAGATCAAACATGTAAGTAATATATCTTAAATCACAACATAAACAAACATATTCATATCATGATTTTTATTTTTGCTTCTTTGTATCTTCATATTATTATGTATGATTATTTAGTTTTTACTAGTTATATTAACAATCATAAACATAAATAAGTATGAAAAAAATAGATTTAGAAGCTCACTTCTAGCACTAGGCAAGGGATGATCTAGAGGATGATTAAGAACTAAGAAGATGATGATCTTGATGGCAGAATGCTCTTGAATGGATGAAAAATACTTGCTTTAACTTGTAAGTGCTTTAGATCATCTTAGGTTCCATAGAAAATCATCTTGATCCTCAAAGAAATGACTAAAGTGAAGTGGGTTTTTATGGTGTTCTTGGTGAAATGGATGAAGATGATAAGAGAGTTTGTGGGTGAAAGATAAGGTGAAATATGTGGTAAAGTGCTAGTAACTTAGTGTGTAAGTGTTATAATAAATCACCAATTTCATCCACTAGTAATTAACCATAAATATCTAGATATTTTAACACAAAAATTAAGGTGTGGGACCCCATATTTACGGCCCAATTTTTATCTAGGGTGCCATATGTGGTTTCATGTGTTAGTAAATTTCATGCTTTGTAAAATGTAGAAAAAGATTAGAATGTTAAAGTGTTTTAGGGATTCAATAATTCAAGGTAGTTCATGATAAAGAATGATCATAATTATGACGAAAAAGACCAAAAGTAATGTTCACTAGTTCGCATACTATGTCAAAATATAGTTCGGATAGTCGTTTAGTGCTCGTTCCGCAAGTAGATAGTCGAAAGGTTAACTTATGAAAGTTGTAGGGAAAAATTCGGTTATGTATAAAAATGATATCCCCTATGTATTTTTATATGAAAATTTGTGTTTAAACAACACTTTTGCATCTTGTAATAAAAACACTAATGCTGAATTTTGCGGAAAATTATTGAAATGGTAACTTTTAGCGCTTTTCGGGCAGTTTTTAGTGCTACCGGACATCAGGAAAGTATTAGACCAAACCATTGCATTTCCAATTAGGGTTTAATGTATATTTGATGTTGGACTTTCGTCTGAGTCCTAAAGATGTCATTTAGATGGTTTCTGCGGATCCTGAGTTTTCGTCAGTACGCTAGTTTACTAGGTACTACTCTAGTTGTTTCGATGCATTGTTTACACTGTTTCAAATTTAACCAATAAAAATGAATCATGTGCATCATAAATGAATATTCCATGAGTATTCTAAGATGTATATCATTTAATCATGCATTTCGGATATTCAAAACACATACTTGTATAATGTAAATCATTGCTTTAAATGTACGTAAATTACCAGAAAGTGGCAGTTGTCACAAAATACTTGTGTATTTTGTATTAATTACCAAAAATCAATTCTTTGATTTTTAATACTTTCCGGAATTATATTTCTTGTTAGTACAGTATGTCTATCGCCTCCGTCATCTCAAGACCGTAGCAGAAATAGATTAAGTTTTGTGCTTATAGTGTTATATTTTAGTAAAAGGCACGGTGGCATTTGTGTAAATAATCGATTGCTCAGATCATTCACACGATTTCGCACAGGATCTCATCAGATTTAGATCTCAATTCGATTCAGATTTGTCTAAGTTCTTCATCTTTCTTGTCTTTCACGTTTTAAACAGAAAAACGCAAAATTAACCAGGATTTTACGCTTAAAAATTGATAATTTTAGGATATGATATGCAAAATCAGTTGATCTAATAGCCTATAAATTTTCAAATTATAATTCAAAGTATTTTGTGAGAAAATTAGATTTTTGTGGTGCGAAAATGATAAAAGTTGCTGCTGTTATTGTTGATGTTTATACGCACGCATGACTTCTACGTACGGATAAGTTGCACGCACGGATAACTAATCCGCGTTGACTGATTGTTGACCTATACGTACGGATAAGTCGCCCGCACACACAACTTATCCGGGTTGACCGTAGTTGACCTCTCAATCCGTGTCATTGGACCTCACTCGACCGACCCACATTTAGTCATCAATTATCAGCTTTTAACATTCAACATTATCAGAATACATGTGAGTCATTAATGCCTTCGGTGATGAACATGTGAATTTGTGTGTTTAAATAAAATTGCATGTGATAGTGATAGTGTTTGTCGGCTATTGATTGTTTATCAGTAAATCACGTGATCAATCTGCATTCGGTGAACATGTGAAGTTGTTCAAGAGCATGTGATATTGTTTGTTGGTCGAATAGGAGTTGTGTCACCCGTACGGATAAGTCATACGCACGTACAAGCCATACGCACGTATAAGTCATACGCACGTACAAGCCAAACGCACGTATAAGTCATACGCACGGATAACATCATACGCACAGATTACTTTCAGCCATCCGTGTTGACTTGTTGACTTGCAATACACACGGACAACTTGTCCGCGCGGATAACATCCCCATCCGTACGTATAACATCTCCCGGATCCCCACCCGTGCGTATAGCATCATTCCCCATCCGTACGCATCACCTTAGTCACACGGATTACATCACTCGTACGGATCCCCACCCGTACGGATCACCTTAATCATCCGGATCTCCATCCGAACGGATCTTCATCCGGATACTATCCCACCCGCACGGATAGCAAACTCAAACAAAAATATTGTCTGTAAATATGTTTGTACATATTTCTTTACTGCTTTACATTTCAGAAAAAGTACAAAAAGATTTTGATTTCTGCTTTATTTTCGACAACCGATGTCTGAATTGCTGAGTTTCAAAATCTAAGTATGCTGATTGTGTTTCTGAAAATAAAACAAGTTCATTAATTTGAAACTTGAAGTTTTTTAAAATCAAAAATCAAAAACAGTTTGTGATATCTCCAAGGTCATTAAGTTGGACTTGGATGATTAACTATGAGGGATTTGGATGCTCATATTGTTAAAATCTGTAAAAGAGCTAGTTTCCGATCCGGTTCGTTGAAACTGCCAAATCTTTGAAGATTGTTGATAGGGGGAGAATATCAAGTAATCCTGGTTATATTTCATATTATTATATCTTAGTCCCAGGATCTTGATTTAGAAAGTTTAATAGAGCCAGGTTACGATACCTGGACAACTGAAAATGTTTTCACTGTAAAATGTTTTTCTTATAAATGTTTGAGGATTGCAGATTCCAGACTACGATCCCGATAGCCGAGTCTAAGGGGGAGTCTGAAGACGAGCTCAACGAAAGGGGAAGCGTGCATAGGCGCCAGGATACTTTTCCCAGAAGAGCTTGTAACCGGAAAGCCAGGTGTCGATCCCAAAAGCACGGAAGCTTGACGAAAGGGGGAGCCTGAAGAGTCTACCTAAAGGGGGAGCTGAAGCTGAAGACAGATCCACGGGGATTCTGTTCGAGCTAGAGAGAGAGAAAGATCTAAAGCTACGAGTTTGACTCAATGATTAAGATTGACTGCGGCAATATCCAAGGGGGAGTCTGTTAGTACAGTATGTCTATCGCCTCCGTCATCTCAAGACCGTAGCAGAAATAGATTAAGTTTTGTGCTTATAGTGTTATATTTTAGTAAAAGGCAAGGTGGCATTTGTGTAAATAATGAGATATCTCATTATGTCCCTTGGCCTATAAATAGAGAACTTAGGGTTCTCATTTAGAACTTTTTGGAAGACTTGGGACACTTTTACTCATTTGCTACATTTGAGAGCTCTAGTTCTAGAGAGAGAAACTAGAGAAAGAAAGTGTCAAGCTTAGAGGATAGAGAGAGAAAGTAGAAAGAGAAAGGCAAAAGGTGATTCAAGGTTCTTGTATCTTTTCAGATCTATCAAAGAATCACGTTTATTGTACGTCTCGTGTGTTTCGGTCTTGCTCGTACACGGATTCTGCACGTCGTACGAGTCGGTTAGCAATCGATACGGATCAATCCGGGACCTGACATTTCTTAAAAATAATAATAATATTTTTAAGGTTTATTTGTTATATATATATATATATATATATTTTGTCACACTTTGTTAAATATATATATATATATATATATATATATATGTTTATTTATTTTTGTCACTTGTCCAATTTTATAGTTTCTCATCACTTGTAGAAATTTTATATATGTCCATGAACATGTAGAATTGTCCAATAAGTCCAAATATTTGTCCAAATCCTTAATTTGTAGGAAATATATTTATATTAATATATATTTTTGTATTTGTCCATATAACCTCTTATGGGTAATTTTTGTATACTTGTACACTTGGGTATTTCTTGTGTATTTGTATGTGTATTTTGGTAGTATACTCCTTTGGAGTATTTAGTGTAGTTTCAAGTTCCTAATATACACTAATACATATAATACACATAACACACACTTAGCACATAATTTTTGTGACCACTAAATATATATATTTTTCCCTAAAAATATACATACTTAATATTGATTTTATACTTGAAGAAAACCTTATTTCTTAACTTGTAATTTTTGTATAAAAATTAGGAAACCTTGGTAAATATTTTTAGGTGAATTTTTGGGGAACAAGTTTCACCAAAACTTGTATTTTTCTAAGTGTCAAAATTTTATAAAAAATTTGACATAGTTTCCTCTAAAAATGGAGGTTTCCCATATTTTCAGAACATGTGTATATTTTCTTTTCATCACCAAAAATTCAATCTTCAACAATTTCACCAATAACATACACTAAAATCATCACGCTAAACCTTATGATGAACTTGATTTTTGTTAAAAATGTGTAGTCTTTTAGATCTACACTTTACATACTTGATTCTTCAAAAAATAAGTGTTCTAGTTAAATTTTAACAAACTTTCATGAAACTTTATTTTACCAAATAAATCATTCACAAGTTTTATGGTTCTAAGACCATGAGAAACATATTTTAAGACCACTTTTATGCTCATTTTGAAGATCTTTCAAGATCCATGCTTAAACTTGTTAGATCTAAACTTCTAACAAGCTTACACATGATGGATCTAACTAAAAACACAAGATCAATGTTTACAACTTCATATCATACATCAAACAACTTCATAACAACTTGTTTTCATCATAGTTATGTTAGATTTTCATGTTTTCATCTTTGAAAGTTTAGTTACTTTGATTATGTATACAAACCATGAATATGAAGTAAAAATGAGTGTAAAAGACTTACCACTAGCTTTTGTGGCTAGGGAAATGGCAAATAACACAAGAAGAAGAAGATTGATGAAGATGGAGTGGATAAAAGCTCCTAGTGAAGGTCCTTCCACTTCTTTTGCTTCAAACCTTCTTAGGTCACCTTTGTGCACCTTTGTAACACCTTGGATTGCTTGAATGATGAATGAAAATGAAGGTGTGTGGGTGGGTGTTGATGGCCGAGAGTAGAGAAGAGAGGAAGATAAAGATCTGTGAAAGTTTTGAATGAAAAGATAAGGAATGATGAACTTGGGGTTTAAGTTATAATCTTCCAACAATTGTATGTCCATTGGTTCTATTGTCCCATATCTAGACATCATTTACAATATTTTAATGGGAAAGGGTGTGAGCCACCCTTTGGGGCCGGTTATGGCATGGGGGGGGGGGGGGTAATATGTAAAGTTTTGGAAGTCTAGGATGGAAGATGTAAATTAGAGGTTAAATATGAAGTTAAGTATGTTTAAGTGTTTTTATGATTTTTAAGGTGTTTAATCATCATAACTAGCTTTAAAACATAAAAACGATGCTTCTAGTCTATTTTTGGTGTTTTGGGTAGTGTCCGGTTAATCGTTCGGTTATTGGTTCGTTAAAGTGCTAAATTGTGAATTTTACAAGGTATGAAGTACCTTTTGTGACAGTTTTCATTCCCGACACTTTACAAGTTATTCTGGACATTTAAACCTTAATTCTGCATGTTATATTGATGTTTAAATGCTGATTTTTGCTGAATTCTGCAGAATTCTGCATTTAAAGTGCGTTTTGGGTACTTTTTAGTGCTTGTTTTAGCTTCCGGGCAGTGTTTATGTTAACCTTTGTTCACTCACTTAGGTTTCAATGTATTTTTGATCTGAGACCTACATCTAAGTCCTAAATCTATTGTTTAACTATATTTTGAAGTTTTGCTGACGCACCTTGTCTAACCGGTGAACTTACTTATCATTTTGACGCAACGCTTAAAGTATAGTATAATACGACAGTTAATGTATGAAACATGCATGAATTTAATTGCATAAAAAGTAAGCATATAATGTTGACGTGTAAACACATAAATGCAGGAAATAAATAATTTTTAAAATAGTACGAAAATTACCAGTTTTGTGCCAATTGTCACAAAACACACCCAAACTTCACCCACCAATCAAGAGCCTCCACTCCACAACCCAAATGCCCCCCCCCCCCACACCGGTGGAAAACTCCAAGCCCAAACATAAACGCCATGAACAATGTCGTTCTCGGGGTGGTGTAAGCGGCGTGGTGTGGCATAAACGCCACAAAACTACACCCACACCGTGTGGTCTTACGTCATGGTATTCAATCTCTTAGTTTTGTAAATTATCATATCTCAAAAACATAGTTTTATAATTCATAGATTTTCATTATCAACCATTTAATATTTCATTTATTGAACTTGAAAAATACACACCTTTTCTAACATAGTAAATAATAAACGACAACATAAATTAAATTTAAGTAAATAAGTTATGAATTATCCAAATTTTATGAGATCTTTACGAGCACCTACAATCGGAGACTTCCACATATAGTCATATTCTCGTTGCCTTTATTTGTCTTACATACCTTATTGGATGCCACGACAAAAATCCATTGCTTTCTCTCGTCTACAATTTCCATATATCAAGTCCCTTTATTTTCAAGGTATGTGTCCATAAGGTTATTCGCCATCGCTTCACGCCCCAGCTAGGTGGCACCGGTGCCGACGTGAGCCGGCGTTGCACACTAGCGGAGGCCGCGTGAAGAAGGCATGGGGGCTGGATGGCGTGAAGGAGAACACGACGTGAGGGGGTTGGATGTGGGGCCCATGCTTTTTCAACTAATCATATATTTTTCTTTTTTTTAACTTATTTAAAAATAGTATAGTAAACGTCAATTTTCCCCTACGTTATGACACTGAAATCAGTTTGCACGCCCCTAAGAAAACGTTGGACACTTCCACCTTCACGTTTACACTTCGCTTCAGTTTACACCCCTCCGTCTGTTGACCGTTTGTTTGATCATCAGCAGTAGAGGTATTTCAATAATCATCTCCCTTTGCACCTGTTTAATCGAAGTGAACTCCACCCCCCCCCCACAGCTCTTAAAATCGACCCTATGCTTGACCTAAATCCACATTCACTTTGCTCCGAACCGATGTTGATTCGAAGTGAACACTAAAATTGAAATAGTTAACCTTAATCGATGGCTCGTGAATTTTGGAACGTTTGTGAGATTGTAGAAGATTTCGGCCCATACTCTATTTACCGTAAGTTTAGTCGTAAATTGTTTTGTTCATGTATCTTAGTTACAATGCTAAAATTTTATTCTGATTTTGCTTGCAGTTGATATGCCCACGTTTTTTCTATGTGAAGATTTTCCATGGAGGTGAGTTCTCTACATATCCAGGTAGGGCATACGTAGGTGGTACAACACACTTCATTGATAGTGTTAATATGGATGATTTTAATATTAAAATGGAGGAAATGGTTAAGCAAATGGGATATCCATGTGATAGGTATTTTATTGTCATTTAAGGTTCCTAGTTTGTCTTCGGATTTGAGTCTTAAAGTGTCAGGTAATTGTCGAATACCCAAATCCCGGCTGATGTTCAATGGATCTTCGCTGACGTCGAGATGCCCCGTTTCTTGTAACTATAAAAGAATAAACCGTTAGCCTCGTCACGGAGGGCCCCGGGAGGGGGATCCGTGACCAAGCTCCGGCGTGAGAGTAAGTAAACTTGCCGGAGAGGTGGAGGAGCCTATTCCGATGAGTATAATCACCGGAATGTTTTCTCAAAGGTGTGAATCCAATAAATGTGGTGTATATGATTAATGTGTGAGAATGTTGGTCGGAAGTAAATATGAGAGTAGTAAATGAGAGTGAAGTAAATGAGATAGTCTGAAGATGATACCTCTGATCCCCTTGTTACCGTTTTCTTCTCCTTATATAAGTCTTAGGCCTTATCTTGCATGTGGGATATCTGTTGAGATGATCCGACGGTTTTAGGAAGTCTTCGAGGGGCTCAGACACGTGTCTGACCCCTAACGGTTGGATTGGCAGCGTCATTTAATGTCCCAGCAGGAGAAGTACAATGCCAGCCAAGATACTCTTCTTATCAGTCATTAATGGTGGCCTGCATGCTCTGAATCCTCGTTTCCCGCTCATTTTGTAATAGAAGAACCTTAACGGACAAGTTAGATTTTGGTTGGGTTTGCATCCTGTTGGGCCCGTATGCAGGCAGCCCAAAGCGGGTAAAAATGGGGTTCCCCATTGGCCCGTCGTCAAGTCATCTTTAGTCCCTGGTTCTGAGACCCGAGGCTCATGATCCGGGGCTGAATCATAATTGTTCGAAAGGAAGGCTTGCTTTTTTGGGCTTCGAGTATGGGCCCACTTCTGATCAGTTATAATTAGCTATTCCTTCTAGCCATCATTTCACTAAACGCTGACGGCGGGAGTTAATCCCCTAGAGACACGTGCGTCATTTTTGAATTTTGAAGGCACGAACGACAAGACGGTTTCTTGTATGTCAGCTATCTGTCTTGACGGCAAAGGACTTAAGGTCTTTTGTTGAGACATATAACATTCCTGAGTAGTTTTCTCCCACCTTGCCGGGTCCTAATGAACCGGCAGAATTCACACCGGATAGGATTCCTCTTTATACACTGGCGTTTTCTTCTTGTGGAGTCCGGTATCCTCTTTCTCCTTTCAAGGTTGCTTTGCTTCGCCATTTCGGGGTTCATTTTTCTCAGTTGCACCCCTTAGGGCTTATGAGAGTGGTGCACTTTGAGTTGTCTTGTGCAGCCGTTTCTGGTGAGCCATCTGTCCCCTTGTTTTGCATGTTCTATAAACTGATCTCTGATGGAGATTGGTTTACTTTTGCCAAGCGTCAGAACAATGTGTCGAAACCCTGTTATACTTTTATGCCCACTTCTACTTACCCGAAGGATTGGAAGAATAGGTTCATTTTTGTCTCGGCTACCATGATACCTGAATCCCCACTGCCCAGGGATGTCGAAGCTGTTATTGAAGATACTGTTCCCACCCTGTCTGCTAATGAGACCGTCTTGTGGAAGCGCATGTGTGAAAACCCCACGAGGGCTTTTACCTTTTCTGAGGGGATTTTGGCTATGGGGGGGGGGGTTTGAGCCCTTCTTACTCTGTTCGTCCCAAGGCTTTTTTCGGTAAAAAAGGTATCCTTCTGCCCTGGTTTTACTGTCGTTTGTTTGTGTTTCTCGGTATCTGTGCAGTCATCTTTAGCATCTTTTCTTATGCAGAGTTGACTTTGTGGAGACTGCTTCAGGGGGATTCTAAGGATGTGAAGTTTGTGGTTGGTGGTGAAGTTGATCCGGGCTTGAACCGGAGTGGGATGGTGCAGGTTACCTGGGGGTCTACCCAGGCAGGGGGCTCCGTTGCTGTAGAATGGGGTGAAGACACCTCTTCTGATGGGGAGGAGAGTTCTCCCGATCCTGCCCCTGTTAAGCATTCTGATCAAAGCGGTGATGAAGATCTGGAGATTCGTTTGGTTCGTAAGAGGAAGGTTGTGAGTCCTAAGCCAGCCCCTGCTCCTCGTGATATCCGGCAAAGGCTCCGGAGTGCCAGTGGACAGAAGCCCCCTCATTCGTCGAAGGCTGCTTCCGAACTTCCCCCTGCTGGGGTCAAGGGTTCCTTGTCCAAACACCTGAGGTCTTCAAGTCTTGTGAGTGCACCTTTATTGGTGAGTTCTTTTTTCTTCTTGTCTTGCCTCATCTCTGTTTTATTTCTGACGTTCTTTTTTGTGCAAGGGAGTTCTCATGATCCTATAGAGATCCCTACTGGTCCCTCCTCTTCCCGTGTTCAGGACAAAACTCCGGAAGTAGGCCTGGCTCACTTTACCTCAGCCTTTGAACTTTCACCTCTTCATGCTACGAGGACCAGTAAACCCACTCAACCTGAGGGCCTTGCTCATCGGTCCCCTTTGGCTCCTCTGTTTGCTGATGCTATCCCCTTCACCTATGTCCCCAGATGGAAGGTAACTCACTCCTCGGTGATAGGGACTCCTGAGGCTGCTAGGGACTTCCTGAGTCTTGCTGTTCCTCCCTCTCATAAATTCGTGAATTCTGCTTTGAGGGACGATCTTTTCGATGATCAGTATAGCATGTCTCTTTGTGAGAGTTTTTTCAGGGGTGCTGGCATGCTGCAGCGGATTGATGATTTGAGGAGGGCGAATAAGGGTCTCAAGGGTGAGCTTAAGACCTCCCAGTCTGTTGCTGCCGAACTTAGGTGTCAAGTGGTCGAAGCTGAGAGAAAGTTGCAGGAGGAGAAGGTACATAACCTTCCCCCCCTTTTTTATTTTTTATTTTTCAGCTGTTTCTTGGATTTTTTGCGATGTTTCCTATCCAGGGGGCTGGAGCCATGTTAGAGAGGAAGGAGCGAGCCTGGGAAAAGGAGATGGCGGTGTTGGTGGAAGAGAAGGAAGAGTTGGCCGCTGAGTTAAAATATCTGAAGGAGGTTGGCTCCGTTTCCCAGGAGCAACTGAACACCATGTATGCGGATTATGGGATAACCTCCGATGATAACCAGCGGTTGGCAAAGGAGAAACATTGGTTAATCACTGAAGGCTTCGGAGCCTTCCTTACCGCCGTTGCTCAGTCAGAGGAGTTTAAGAGTGGCTTGGAGGGGGTGTATAGGGCGTACCGGGATGTTGGCTATCAAGCTGGACTGAAGGATGGCTATATCTACTCTGCTCAGGGACTGGGTAGAAAGGAGACTCCGCTTTATAACTCCAAGGCAAAGAAAAGATTGTCCAAGCTGGATGAGGAGTTTGGGAGTAAGACCCCAGCCATTCTCAAGAAAATCCTGGAGCATCCCATGATATCAATTGATGAGTTGAAAGCCCTGTTTTCCTCCGCTGGCCCTTCGTCTCCACCATCTTTGTCAGGGGGTGATCCCCAGTGATTTCCGTACATTGATCTCTTTCGATATGGTTGTAATCTGGATAACTTGCCTACCCTAGGATACTTAAACTTTTTTGGTTGTTTGGAAGGAGGTCCTTTGTGTTGGGGGCCTCCTTGGTATCGAATCATGCAACTTTATGATTGTGTGTTGTTTTCTTGCCTTTCGCTTGTTTCTTGTTGTGGTTTTTCATGTTGCAGGGGCTTTTGCCAGGAATCAAGTTGGCGCTTCCCTAAAGACCCTTGGGTGTTTTGCAAGAAGATGTGCTTTGGTCTAAGTTTGTTGTGTTTGTTGTTTTGTATGCTTTTTGATTTTGCCAAAGTTATTAGGGCTTTTCTTTGTACATTTATTTTGCAAATAAATAAAGAAAGACTTCTTTTTGTAGTTTGCTTACAGAAGTGTGTTGTATTTATGGTTTGTTTGGGAAACCAAGATTGTCTGTTCGAGGCCAATCGCTGGACAGGTTTATAATGTGAGATTATGTTTTTGGTTTGTTTTGTCCGCTTTCTTTGGGTTAGCTAGACCCTATTTTGCCCCACAGCCGGGCTTTTGGTATGTTTGATATACCTTATATACGTGTGTTCATTTATTGGTTAGGTTTATAGTGTTCCTGGGCACGTCTGCCTGGTTATAACACCTGTTATTTTACCAAAAGAGGACAGGTTAGTTGTCCGTTTGTCATTTACTTCTTGGGGATTAAACTTCCCAGCATAAGTTGTTACAAAAGATCTGTTCTTGGGGGAGCCCCAGACTAATAGTTAAATATTACAAAAGTGGCTCTCGGCCGTTTTTCCTGGGGATAGACCCCTCATATGTAGTACTTCCTAAGTTGCATGAGGTTCCACGTCCTGGGGACCTCCTTGCCTTGGAGAGTTTCCAATTTGCAGCTTCCTTTGCCGTTTGCCCATACGACCCGATAGGCCCCTTCCCAATTGGGTCCTAGCTTTCCAGTGCTCTCCTGCAGGCTGGCTTCGTTTGCTCTCAGGACCAAATCTCCCGGGATGAGGTTAAGTTTCTTCATCTTGGCATTGTAATAGCTTTCCAGCTGCTTCTTATACTTAGCCTCCCTAACCGCTGCCACTTCTCTCCTTTCTTCCAATAAGTTCAGGTTCATCCGGAGGTCCTGTTCGTTCTCCGCTTCCCTGAGCCTCATCCTTGCAGTCGGGGATCCTATTTCAGCTGGGATGACTGCCTCAGTCCCGTAAGTCAAGCTAAAAGGAGTTTCCCCGTTGCAGTCCTTAAGGGTGGTCCTGTACGCCCATAGTACAAACGGTAGCTCCTCCAGCCATCCTTTTTGTTTCCTCCCTAGTCTTCCCTTCATCCCTTTGATAACACTTTGGTTGGCTCTTTCTACCAGTCCATTGCTTTGGGCATGAGTGACGGAGGTAAACACCTGCTGTATGTGCATCTGCTCTCACCATGGCTTGAAGGGTCTTCCAGCAAATTGGACACCGTTATCACTTACCAGCTCTTTTGGGACCCCGTACCTGCAAATGATATTATCTAATACAAATCGCCTCATCTGTTCCCCGGTTATTTTTGCCAAGGGCCTTGCTTCGATCCACTTGGTGAAATAATTAATAGCGACCACCACATACTTGACTCCTCCTGGACCCTCCGGAAATGGCCCGATTATGTCGATGGCCCACTTCTGGAAGGGCCAGGATGTTGAGACTGGTATCATAGGGTGTTTGTGTCGATGAGTCATAGGTGCATGCACCTGGAAATTGTCACACCTCTTGATCTCTTCGGATGCTGTTTCGTACATTCGAGGCCAATAGAATCCCGCATTCATTGCCTTTGCCACTATCGTCCTTGGCCCCGAATGCATTCTGCAAATTCCCTCATGCATCTCCCTAATCATATACTTAGCTTCTTCCATGTCAACACACTTCAGGGATAGGCCCAGGTATGACCTCCGGTATAGTTCTCCATCAACCATCTCATATTGCAAGGCCTTTACCCTTATCTTCCTAGCTGCCCAGTCTCCCTCGGGTAGTGTCCCGTCCTGGAGGAATTTTACGATTGGTGTCATCCATGATTCTTGTACATTCTCAACCGCAGCAACCTCCTTTGTGCTGAGGGAGGGAGAAGTCAGGACTTCCACTTTGACTTCTCTTGCTAGATGGTCGAATGCTACTGAGGCCAGCTTACTGAGGGCATCAGATTTTCTGTTTCTTCCTCGGGGGATGTATTCTAGCTTGAAAGTTTTAAATGCTTCAGCTGTCTCCTTTACTTTCGCCACATATTGAGCCATGGTGTTGTCTTTAGCCTCATATTCTCCTTGGTACTGCTTGACCACCAGCTGTGAGTCGGTGCTGGCTTCCACATGTTTTGCTTTCATCCTTTGTGCCAACCTCATCCCTGCTAAGAGGGACTCATACTCTGCCGTGTTGTTAGTGTTCTCGAAATCCAGTCTTATGGCGTAGGTTAACTCCACTCCTTCAGGGCTTATCAATGTAACGTCTGCCCCGCTCCCCTCTTCACTGGAGGCTCC
The DNA here is from genome assembly GCA_030545235.1 of Helianthus tuberosus. Taxonomy (NCBI): domain Eukaryota; kingdom Viridiplantae; phylum Streptophyta; class Magnoliopsida; order Asterales; family Asteraceae; genus Helianthus; species Helianthus tuberosus. The sequence continues at coordinate 93,233,880 of CM060397.1, read as the reverse complement.
ATCTGTGAGTAGCTTCCACATAGCCTCGTCTTCCTTCTCTTTTTCTTATTTTTCCAAGGCTTCCCATTTTAGAAGTTCTTTTTCCTCATCCTCAGGGACTTCTGCTAAGAAATCAGCCAGAATTTGTCCTTTCATGGCTGTTCTGGGTTTGAACTCCAAGGAGTGTTCCCCCAATTCCACGGCCCATTTAGCCAACCGCCCCGATAGCTCCGGCCTCCTGAGTACCTTTTGGAGGGGTTGATCAGTCATCAAGGTGATCTTGTGCCCTTGGAAATACCTCCTAAGTCTCCGGGACGCGAAAACAAGGGCTAGTGCTAACTTCTCCAGAGGCATGTAGCGTTCTTCGGGGCCTTTAAGTGTTCTACTGATGAAATATATCGGTATCTGCTTTCCCTCCCGTTCCACCATCATAACCGCACTTATGGTTGTTTTTGAGGCGGACAGATATAAGAGGAGTTGCTCTCCGGGTACTGGGGTGGCCAATGTTGGGAGTTTGCAGATATAAGCTTTCATTTCTTGAAAGGCAGCCTCTACCTCGGAGGTCCATTTAAATCTGTCTGTTTGGAGGCAGTCCTTCAGCACCTTCATGAAGGGGAGAGTCCTGTCAGCTACTTTTGACAAAAAACGATTTAATGCGATTAGCCTCCCGTTCAGCTGCTGGATGTCTTTCAGGGACCCGGGAGACCGCATTTCAGCCACAGCTTGAGTTTTCTCCGGGTTAGCTTTGATTCCGCCCTTAGTGACTACTACCCCGAAGAATTTTCCCTCTTCTACCCCAAAACAGCACTTCCCGGGGTTTAGTTTCATATTCACATCTTGCATAGTGCGGAGGGTTTCGGCTATGTCATCTATCATGGCCATCTCGGTCAGGATCTTGATAACGATGTCATCAACGTATACCTCCAAGTTCCTCCCCCGTTGTTCCTTGAAGAGGGCGTTCATAAATCTTTGATACGTGGCCCCAACATTTTTAAGACCGAAGGGCATCTTGGTATAACAAAATGTCCCTTCGTCCGTGATGAAGGCGGTTTTTTCCTCGTCCTCTATTGACATTTGAATCTGATGGTATCCTTTATAGGCATCTAGGAAACATTTCAGGGGATATTGGGATAAGGAATCCACCTGGACGTCTATTTCTGGGAGGGGGTAGCAGTCCTTAGGACATGCTTTGTTCAGATCTTGGAATTCAATGCACATCCTCCATCCCCCGTCTTTCTTCTGAACCATGACTGGGTTGGCGACCCAGGATGGGTATTTTACCTCCCTAACTATTTCTGCTCTGAGTAGTTTTCTGGTCTCCTCACAGGCGGCCCTCCTTTTATTGGGGCCCATGCTCCGTTTTTTCTGCTTTACTGGCTTTGCCCAAGTGTACGTGTTGAGCCGGTGTTCAGTCAGGCTTCTTGGGATTCCTGTCATATCCCCATGTTGAAATGCAAACACATCAATGTTGAGAAGGAGCAATTCCTTAAGAGCACTCTTGCACTTGTCGCTCAGGTGACTTCCTACTTTAATCGTCTGCTCCGGGAACCTGTCGCAAAGGACCCATTCCTCGACCCCCTCCTTCTGGGGCTTCTCGGATGCTTCCCCCTCAGACACGAAAGAAACTACTTCGTATGCGGACTTTACCCAAGCCAGGCCCTTTGGCGTCTGGAACACTAAGGCTCCGTGTGGGGTGGATGCTTGTGCTTGTAAGTCCCCAATTCCAGGTCTTCCCAGTATTACGTTGTATTTTGAGGGTGCTCGGACCACTGTAAAAGTTAGGTTTATAGTTCGAACGCGATCTCCTACCCCAACTGTGAATGGGAGTCTGATCTTTCCCAGGGGGTGTGACACATTGTTGTTGAATCCTACTAGAGGGATGGAGTCCTCCTCAAGCCTGTCTCTTACATCCCTGTCAAACCTGAGGAAACAATGCTCGTATATAACTTCTACCCCAGATCCCCCGTCCACGTGTATTCTGGCCACTTTGTGGCCAACTATTATGGCTGAGATGTTTAGTGGGAGTCGCTGCACCTCACTTTCCTCCAAGTGTGGCATCAGGATGGGAGCTTTCATGCAGTCCGGGGAGCCCAGGATTCTGGCCTTTACGCTTCTGGTGGTATCAAATTCATTCCTCCTTCTAATCATATCTACATCTGCCCTCCCAGGCTCCCTTGCATCTTTCCCTCTGCGATCCCCCCCTCCTTCCTTAATTTCCTTAACCAGATGGGCTAGTTTTCCCGTTTTCACCGCGACTTCTATTTCCCTCTTTAGGTACATGCAATCATCGGTCTTATGGCCAAATCCTTTGTGAAAATCACAATATTCCCTTGGTTGTGCCTTTGGCCCAGGCTTTATGGGTGGTGGCCTTGGGAAGGAGTTTTTCACCCTCTCAGTGGCCAATATTTCACTAGGGGTCTTGGTGAGAGGGGTGAAGCTGTCAGAGTAGGGGGATGGGCCTCTCCCCCGAGGTCTATATGGGGAGTATGAGGGTCTTGCCCTGTCATGCAACATTCTATCAAAAGCAGGTTTTCTGGAATAAGGTGTACCTTTATCAAGAGGTTTGGCGACCGGGGCGACCCTTCGGGGTAGAGTATCTGTCTCCTTAGCCTTGCTGACTGTATCTTTGCCTCTGACAAAGGTCCTGACCCTGCCCATGAGATTGTCAAATGAGTGTGGGAACTCTTCCCCCAGTTTCTCGCATAGTTGTGCATGTTTTAATCCGTTTATGAAGCTGCTGATCTTCATGACCTCCGGGACATCCTTTATGTTCATGCTTTCCTTGACAAACCTTTCCATGTATTGGTCTATCCGTTCGTTGTCCCTTTTCCTAATGTGCAAAATTTCATTTGGGTTCTTGACCACCTTTCTTTGTTGACCAAAGTTTCTCAGGAACTTTTCACTCAGTTCTTAGTAGCTATCAATCCCCCCGGGGGGGAGGCTGTCGAACCAGAGCCGGGCCCCCTTCGTCAAGGTCTGTACAAACATGTGGCACCAAACTGGCATGGACCACCGCCCCAGTTGTCCCGTTTCCCTGAAAGCATGGAGATGATCTTCAGGGTCTCTTGTCCCGTCACACCGGTCAAAGTTTAGGGGTAACTTCGTCTTAGGGGGCATTGGTGCTTCTGCAATCCTCCGGGTGAACTTTGAGACTTCAGGTAAGTCCCGTGGGAGGTAGGGTTGGTCCAGACCGTCACCGCCTTGGTTCTCCTTCTCTTTTCCTTTTCCCTTCGGCTTCTTTCCTGTGATGAGATCTTCCCTCTCTTCTGAAGACATCTGTCGGAGGGCAGTCATGAATGTTTCTAGTGGGTCGCTACCACTGCTCTTGCTCTTAGGGTTTATCTCATCCTGGTTGGGAGGTGTGTCGAAATACAGTTTAGCCCTAAGGCTGTTAAGCTTTTCTTGTCTCTCTAAATCTTCGAGACACCGTTTTAACTTATCCTTATGCATGGCGACAAAATCTGGAGTGATGGCCTCTTCTTTTTCCAGGATTTCCACCTGGTCCTCGTTCTCGTCCTCATGAGTTATGTCTTCTACTGTGACTTTGTCATGGTCATCCCGTACCGTTTGGGTGATGTGTGAACCGGGTGTAGTATCCATATCGTCGTTTCCGAAACGGGTTATCTTTAACGTCGAAGTTCAGTGTGGAGACACCGGTCAGGCTGATGTCCCACGGATGGCGCCAATGTCGAATACCCAAATCCCAGCTGACGTTCAATGGATCTTCGCTGACGTCGAGATGCCCCGTTTCTTGTAACTACAAAAGAATAAACCGTTAGCCTCATCACGGAGGGGCCCGGGAGGGGGATCCGTGACCAAGCTCTGGCGTGAGAGTAAGTAAACTTGCCGGAGAGGTAGAGGAGCCTATTCCGATGAGTATAATCACTGGAATGTTTCCTCAAAGGTGTGAATCCAATAAATGTGGTGTATATGATTAATGTGTAAGAATGTTGGTCGGAAGTAAATATGAGAGTAGTAAATGAGAGTGAAGTAAATGAGACAGTCTGAAGATGATACCTCTGATCCCCTTGTTACCGTTTTCTTCTCCTTATATAAGTCTTAGGCCTTATCTTGCATATGGGATATTTGTTGAGATGATCTGACGGTTTTAGGAAGTCTTCGAGGGGCTCAGACACGTGTCTGACCCGTAACGGTTGGATTGGCAGCGTCATTTAATGTCCCGGCAGGAGAAGTACAATTATGACAGCCAAGATACTCTTCTTATCAGTCATTAATGGTGGCCTGCATGCTCTGAATCCTCGTTTCCCGCTCATTTTGTAATAGAAGAACCTTAACGGACAAGTTAGATTTTGGTTGGGCTTGCATCCTGTTGGGCCCGTATGCAGGCAGCCCAAAGCGGGTAAAAATGGGGTTCCCCATTGGCCCGTCGTCAGTAATGATAATGGTTTTGAATGTGTTTGATCACGTCCGATAAGGAGTTAAGCTTATACACATATATGTTGAACATTGGAATTCACGTGTGTTGTTGAACTCATTTGAATGGAGTTCTTATCCATCCAAAGATGCTGATCCAACTATTGAAAATGCTGAATTCATAGAAAGTGTTAATGAGATTAATATTGAAAAAGGTAAAGAAGATGGTGAGCGTGGTGAGAATAGTGTGTTGGAAACTTACCGATTTGCTGAAGAATGAGATCGTAACCGAAACCGAAAATTAATTGAAAATCACTCGGATTAGACTAAGAGCCATGTGATCACTATCAGAACAAACTATTTGATCGGTACAATCAAAAGTTTGAACGGATTAAACTTAGTCTTCAAGAACGAATTTGATGTTGAATTTTGAGAAGTAACTGTACCGTTTTTTTTCGACCAACCTTTTTGTATGTGTACCTCCTGTATACATTATCCAGCCATCGGTTTTTATGTGTTTATCAAAATAGGGCCCATATATCTAATCCAAACAATGCCCAAATTATACAACTCTGTTAATTGGTAAACCCCATTTAAATAGAGTTTGTTAACATTTAGATCAGGCCCAAATCATTTTAAAGAAGAATAACAAGCCCAAACTTATAAATATATATTACTCACATATATATTTATAACATTTAATTTATAAATATTTATAAAACAATACCGATATATACGCCAAATCTTATTAACATCACACGAGCATGCACTCCCGCATCTCCTAACTCGTCTAATTATTAATAAGATTGACTAGGTCGACAAGTTAATCCAATATCACCAAAATCCATTGATAACACTAAAATTACCAACATTCCTCCCCCATTTTAGTGATATCCATGATTAACTTAAAGCACTTCTCAAACAACACAAACTTATGCATAAATGAAATATCGCGGCGATTGAATTTCACATTAGTATATTACACATTCCAAATATTCGAATATCAGGGTGTCGCTATGGATTGAACCCTTTCCATTCACAATGAATACATGAAGATAATATACACATAAGTTTACAAATTCATTGTTCTTACTTGACATAATATTTTACTAGCCTGTGTCCAATCCTTCAAAGAGTATATCAAAGCAAAGTCCAAGCTTCTTGAAGCGGCTAAACTTCATACTCTTATAGGTAGTTCTTTTATTCTCGCACCTGCAAATGCAATTTTTCAAAGAACTATTAAGAAGTTATACTTCAACCTCCTTTATCTTGCAGTCTGAACACAACCTTGGGATGATTTTGATCATGTGTTCCAATATCTCTATGACAAGCTTTCCACATTGAATTCTGCATCTAACGTTGTATTAGATGGGAATTGGGTATCTTGACATAGGATATTAAAGTGTGGACTTTAAACCCATCCCTATGACTGATTTATTCACGAGATCTCTCCTAACTCTTTAGTTAGATAATCAGCCAAATTATACTAAGATCTTACAAATTCAACAGATATCACTCTATGCATGATGAGGTCATTAATCATGCTATGTATAACACACAACCGTCTAGACTTTCCATTATACACCTGACTATGATCCTTAGCCAGCACTGTCACACCTGATAGATATTGGTGATATTGGTTTTGACCACAAAGGAATCTCAAAGATCAAATTTATTAGCCATCCAACTTCTTTACCAGTTGCTGCTAAAGCTATAATTCATATTCCCTTGTTGAATTTGTGATGCAAGTCTGCTTCTTTGAAGCCTCGGAGATAGCACCTCCATCAAGTAGGAATACCCATCTACTTAGTCATACAACTTGCATCAAAATACCCTTCTAAAACTGAAGGAAAACCTTAATAACACAAACCATAGATCATGGTTCTTTTCAGGCATTCAAACAATCTATTCACATCTTGCCAGTGTCAAGTACTTAGATTACTGGTAAATCTACTCAGTTTCCTACAACATATGCTATATCAGGCCTTGTACAAATCATAACATACATTAGGAATCTAATTGCCTCCATCATTGTTACTCCTTTTATATTCATACCTAGGAGAACATCGACCTCCCCCAAATCCTTTATATCAAGACAACAATTCTTTTGTCTTATCAATATATGCTTGATCAGCACCAAAGATCAGCATGTAATATGCATATAGACAAATGATTGCTACTTTACCAGAGAAATCAAACATCAAACCTGCTACATACACATTTCGTGTTGTTGCCCAGGGCAGGCGATACCAACCCACTGGTTGTTACATGTACACCTCTTCATCCAACTCAACTTTCAAGAATGCATTTATCAAATCCATATGAAATGAAGCAAAAGCAATTAATAATGAGCTAGTGTAAATCCTAACAACAGGACCATATGAACCAAGAAGTTGATCCCTTCCTTGTTGTCTAAAGCCCTGGATAACCTTTCCACCTTTAAACTTATCTAAGCTACAGGGAACAAATACACTGTCATAACCAACAGTTGTTTTATTAGAATCAACAACTACATTCTAAATAGAATAAAAAAAAAATTCTATTATGAGAATTCTAGATGATATCCCTTGATTCTATGACAATGTTTACATACATTCAGTATTAGTTTTAAGACATAGAACCTATAGGATTTTGAATTTTAGCATAGCCTATGAATATTCCATCTATATTGCTTTCTCACTTAAACTCTTTCTGTTAGGTTTAGTAAGAAGTACAATAGCACTACAACCCCAAACTCTTAGATAGCTCAATTCCAGGCTTATACACCTAAATTCACCAGGGTTACCCTGTTCCTTTTGTTTTGAATCCTATGTAGCAAATAACCGATTGTGCCTAAACTCCTTTACATAGACATGAATATGACAACATTATGCTAACTATTTCCTTTATAATTCCACTTCAGTATTAAATAACTTAAATTTGTTTAAGACTCGATCCTTTGCATGCAACAAGTACACATAGCAAAATATAAAGGCATCATACATATAGCGATGACATACTTTTGTTACCCAACAAAGATGTATAGTGAAAACATATAAATCACTATGTACAAGTTCCACAATTTTCTACGAAAGTAGAAACCAAACCATCCTTAAATATATTATGCATTTTCCCTAGTTTTACATGACCTAAATGAGCATGCCATAACATAGAATCAAGAATTTAAGGTATGCTTGAAGTCATATAAGCATAATCCTCTACCGAAGCAGATTTAAGATCCGCATGCAATATAACCATTCTATTTCTACTACAATAGTATCCAAAATCAATAAACATGCCACATCGAGACAAACCTTATTTATTCGAATAATAAACTTGCTTATTCTATTGATAACCAACCCAAAACAATTATGATATGGCACTGTTTCATGCATCAAGGTCTATTTTCCTTAAATACAATAACCTATGTCAACGAGCCATGAAAATACAACAACTCGAGTTCAAGTTTTCCTTTCCTTAAACAAAAATTGTTGTGATGTATGATTAAAAAAATAATTAATTTTGTAAAATACCACTTTGAAGCCACATTACTTTCTGTAACGTAATCGCTACCTGTTGGTCGAATTCAAAAACAATTTTCATGGAAAATTTTACGATCACAAAATTTACAACCAATTTGATTCTCACTTGAGAAATATTACTCCCACTTCACAAGAGTGTTGTCCATTTCTTAATTGAAAAGAAAGAATCAAATTACTCTGTTTTGAGAGACTTAATTTTGATATCTAATCTCCTTTTCCCAAATTTCGGCCACCCTTTATTATAGACGACAACCACATTATGGTTTTTACAATTGAATGTTTTCAATCAGTGTGCCAAAACAATTGCATTCCATATTCCATTCAATTGTCTTCTAAAATAAAGATATTGAATTTACCATTTTACATTAAAATATTAAACCCACATGGTACATGGATAACCATATGAAATGTAAATGGTTCCTTGAATATTAAGACATGGACAAGGGAACCGTAGGCTAATGTAAACCTACATAATATTCTTCTTAAATTAGCAACATACCATTTTTCTTAATTCAAAATCACACTTAAAATGTATAATAATATTCTGAATAAAAATAATAAATCATCTAGGTAATTTCTTAACGTTTACCATAATCAAAACACTATCAATTCAAACATGAATCATATAAAACATAAAATGAATCACTTACTTGTAGATGTGAATGCCTTTTGACGTCGTTTCCTTGTCAGATTCGGCCATCAACTCAGAATTGTTAATCAAGTTTCAAAGTGAATTCAATTAATCAAACCAACTGCTCTAAACACAACGGTACACAAGTTTATCGGTCACAAAGTGAATCGAACAACCATTACAACCAAGAACAATACACGGTTTTTGGTTGTGGGGCAAATTAAAACCGCTTGTTTTGAACAACGGTAAACGGGTTTTCCGATCGCACACGCGAATCAAAACCAACCGTTTCTACCTATAACGAAACACGAGTTTTCCGGTTGACTAACACATCAACACCGACTGTTCTAAAACCTTGTTCTACTTGTATTGTATTTTCCAATTTTAACACACAACCTTCGGTAAAACATACAAAAGAAATGTACTGGTTTGTTTAAAAATTTTGAAATTTGAAAACGGATTCCAATTCTTTGATACACCAAACTCCAATTTGAATTTACTTATCAAATAATTTAGAATCCCACTTCCATTGGAATTTATCAAATTTCTATGCAACTTAAAAGTAAACAAAATGAATTTCCGTATCAAATTTCTATTGAACCATGTGCACCCATTGAATTTATCAAATTTCCAAATAACCTCAAATTGATTTTAAATTTACTTAAAATACAATTTGTTTGGTTTTTAACTTATGGCCACGTGAGTATGGGTGGGTAGAAACGCAAAAGGAAGTAATTAAAAGTGAACCATATTTGTTTTTTACCCTACTTGCAAATCAAATCTCGGTCAAATAGATACCGAATCATATCAGAATACCTTCTGGAACTTACAGAAGATCCGTCTGATAGCCTTTGTCGTTCAATTGATCCAGTCCTTCAATTCTACCTTCGATCTCTTCTTCGTCTTCCCAAGATCAAATAATACAAACTGAAACTTCGCTATATAATCTGAATCTTCGAACCATTCTTCTCTACCAAATCGCGAGTATGATTCAAATAGTTTGTTCTTTGTTGGAAACTTACCGATTTGCTGAAGAACGAGATCGTAACCGAAACCGAAAATTAATTGAAAATCACTCGGCTTAGACTAAGAGCCGTGTGATCACTATCAGAACAAACTATTTGATCGGTACAATCAAAAGTTTGAACGGATTAAACTTAGTCTTCAAGAACGAATTTGATGTTGAATTTTGAGAAGTAACTGTACCGTTTTTTTTTTCGACCAACCTTTTTGTATGCGTACCTCCTGTATACATTATCCAGCCATCGGTTTTTATGTGTTTATCAAAATAGGGCCCATATATCTAATCCAAACAATGCCCAAATCATACAACTCTGTTAATTGGTAAACCCCATTTAAATAGAGTTTGTTAACATTTAGATCAGGCCCAAATCATTTTAAAGAAGAATAACAAGCCCAAACTTATAAATATATATTACTCACATATATATTTATAACATTTAATTTATAAATATTTATAAAACAATATCGATATATACGCCAAATCTTATTAACATCACACGAGCATGCACTCCCGCATCTCCTAACTTGTCTAATTATTAATAAGATTAACTCGGTCGACAAGTTAATCCAATATCACCAAAATCCATTGATAACACTAAAATTACCAACATAGTGACGATGGTGAGGGTAGTGAGGAATACGATCCTAATTATATTGTAGATGAAGATAATATTGTAGAGGATGTTGAAGTAGATATAGGCGTTTTAGGTATGTTGTTGACATTGATGTTGAGGAAATTGATGAACTAAGTGATCAGTTCAGTGATGAACTTGATGGCATGAGTGCTGATCATGAAAACTTTGATACTAATGATGATGAGCTTTCCACAGCTCTGGAAAGGGTTGCAAAGAAGGCCAGAAAAAGGAGAATAAAATACAATTTCGTTGGTGGAGACCCATCATTTAATCCTTTCTATTATGGACAGTTAGTTGATGGCAAGTAGAAAAACGAATAAAATGGTGAAAAACTATGTTGTTAGGGCTAGAAGCCATGTGTATATTAAAAAAAAATGAGCAAAGAAGATATAGGGTTGTTTGTTTGGGTACAAATATAACATTTCTAAGTGACTAGGGTACAAATCCAACTTTTGTAATTAGTGAGGGGCAAAAGGGGAAATTAAAGGGGCTACGTCAAAAATTAAATAAAAATATAATAACGATATAATTAGTTACTAAAATAAATTATTAATACAAATATAATAGCGATATAAAATCTATAAATACAAATATAAACTTCCCTTCTCGGTCTCTGTTTATGATCGCTTGCCTAGTTCGTAGTTGTGACATGGTTTATTCTTTTTTTTTCTCTGCAATGATCATGTGTGTCATCTGCATTATAGCGTTTGCAAAAACCGTATGACTTCACCGGAGGATGAGGAACCCCACGAAGATGAAGAAGACATTGTTTGATTTTTTAGAGAGTTTGGGATTTTTTTTGTGAGTCTGGGTGAGTATATTTTAAAAAACTGAGGGTTTGATTGGTTAATATGATAAAGAATTTTTTCTTTATAAAATAGTTGTTGTAACGGCTATATTGACCAAGAGGGTTCATCACATTCATGGGTGAGTCGATAGAAGGGGGGGGGGGGGGACTCGATGGGCCATCACGACCAGGGGACGACCCCTATACCCACAAGCCTTGGACCATGCGGTGTGGAGGGGCCTAAAAATTAGGCGTTATTTGACACGTGGAGGACACGTCAGCGCGTGTCAGAAATGGGGGGGTGTGGGAAGGGGCGTGGAAGAGTGATGTTATTCAACACTTGAAACACTTTTATTATTGTTAAATTATATTTAAAAAATTATATAAAATCTATTTAATTTTTATAAAAAAAAATAATAGTAATTAAACTAATCACATTAATAATTAAACATTAATTTAAAAATAAAAACCATTACATAATTAAAAAAAACACACAAAAAAATTACATAATTAAAATAAAATCTACAAGTTAAACATCACTACATAAAAAAACTAATAATATGCCATGCCGAAACGTGTCGAAATTCACGATTGTGGTCGTGCCTAAATTTGATGAGAGCGACTTGTATGATGTCGTCCTCCCCAGGGTCACCACCCGCGTTTTCCACCACAGTGTGCACCGTCTCAAATCTTTCGCAATCCAAACGGACAACCCTGAAACGAGAAGAAAGCGCATCCATGGTTCGGGTGGTGTCACCCTATGGACGCAAAAGTGTTGGAAAATTATCCCCCAAAACGGACCGCTCGAGCGATTACTCAGTGTGTAGTGGCTCAAGACTTCGACCCACAACTCGCATAATGCGATATCTTCTTCTTCAGTCCAAGGAATTATTGTCATTTTCGGTTTTTGAAGTGGAAATGGGTAAAGAGTATAAAATTTTGGATGAAATGTGAGAGTTTGTAAAAAAAAGCAGTAGTGGGTGGTTTAATAGGGGAAAGTTTTAATTTTTAAATCCACGCCAAATAGAACGTGTCATGTCAATGCGATTTTCATCTCTACGCCTGTGAAATTTTCCCCGCCGAAGAAGCCACGTCCAGTGGCGAACTTGAGATTTCCGACCGGGGGAGGGGGGGGGGGAGTCATCGGACCTAAAAATTTCTAAAAAACTGGGGGATCGAAAACGTATACACCCAAAAATTTCTATACGAAAACTACATACTTTCCACTATTGAGCGAAAAGTTCGGGGGATCGGCCGCCACCTCACGCCCCATAAAAACTTCGCCCATGACCACGTCGTACTCAACGCCGTAAACAGACCGATATACACAGTACGTGTTCACAAGCATCAACGCTAGTGTTAAACGCCCACGTTGTTATTGTGGTGTTACATATTACTTATCCTCAAAAGTGAAAACTTAATTAAGATCTCGCTATTACACAAATTAAGTCCAAAACCTATGCATGTAATCCACGTTACTGAAATCCAGACATCTGTCAACTTCTAACTGCAAATCAACATCTCTTTATTACCTCCATCCACCACGTGTCTTCTTCTTCACAACCTAATCATCTCACGTTTCCCCAAAACCCCATCCCATGCTCATCCTCTCCCAAATTACCTGCTACAATTTCCTGTCTTCTTCTCCTCCTTACAATCCCTGTAGCTTTCACAATCATATCAAACACCACGCAGGTACCCATTCAAATCTTTTCTGTAAAATTTAACATGTTTTTTGTTTACTTTATGGGCCCTCTTTGATATTAGATCAACTGTTTTTATTTTGCATTTAGAATCAAAAAAATGTTTTCAACTGTTTTGGCAGGCTTCCATTGGATGCAAACAAGAAGCAGCAAGATCTTTTAGTCATGTATATGGTATAGTTCTTAAGCATTAAGATGGAAGATCCAGAATCAGAATGGAAGATTCAAGAATATTCATCTTCTGAAGAAGATGATGAAGATGATAAACCTACTGTGGTGAAACGGATCTTGAGCAACGGATATGTGATCGGAAAAGAGTTCGTAATCACCGGGATCTTCATCTCATCTGCACCACTAGTTGTTCCACCACTCGTAGTTGTTTCAGCCATTGGGTATGCCTTTACAGTTCCCTTTGGGGTTCTTTTTGCAAGCTATGCTTGCACTAATAAGATCATGAGCATGTTGCTACCAACCCCATCATCGCCACAGAGGCTGGAATATTATAGTGGTGAAGTTCAACAAGAAGATGAAATGATGGGCTGTAAATTAGGGTTAGGGTTTGATGATGTTGTTGAAACAAATGAAGGTGATTATGTTGCAGAAGTTGATGGTTATGTTACAGATAAAGAGGGCAATGAGCTAGTGGAGGATGTGAATCAAGAGGTTCATGAGACTGAGATGGTGTTCGAGTTGGGTGATGATTCTAGACAACCAGATGATTATGGTCCAGAAGTAGAGGGTTATGTTACTGATAAAGAGGACAATGAACTAGTGGAGGATGTGAATCAAGAGGTTGAGGCTGAGATTGTATTCGGTTTGGGTGATGATTATAGGCAAGAAGGGGAAACTTCGATTGCGAACGTGGACGAAGATGTGGATGAAAGGGAAATCGAAATGAAAGATGATATGCTTCAAAGAGAAAATGAAACTGAGGAGAAGGAAAGAGAGCCGATGGAGGATGTAAAGCAAGGAGTCGAGCTGAGGCAGTGTTTTGACGTGGCCGGTCATGATGATCAAGGGTACGACGAGGATGCTGGAGAGTATTTAGAGGGAAATGATGATGGTTTAGAGGAAGAACCGAAGGGGGAGGTCGATGAAAGCGAAAGTGATACACAGGAAGTGAATGAAGATGCAAGGTTAAGGGACGAAAGATGGGTTGATAATACGGTTGAAGATGATTGCATTGTTAGTGAAAGTGTTTCTGATGTAGCTTTTGGAGATGTTAAGGATGTAGGGACGACCATACCGGTTACAAGTGAAAGTGCTTCTGATGTAGTTTTTGGAGATGTTAAGGATGTAGGGGCAACCATACCGGTTACAAGTGGAAGTGCTTCTGATGTAGTTTTTGGAGATGCTAAGGATGTTGAAACTACCAAACCGTTTACAAGTGGAAGTGCTTCCAATGTAGTTTTTGATGATGTTAAGGATGTTGAAACAACTAAATCAGTTACAAATGAAAGTGTTTCTGACGTAGTTTTTGGAGATATCAAGGATGGTAAATCAACCAAACAGGTTACAAGTGAAAGTGCTTCTGATGTAGTTTCTGGAGATGTTAAGGATGTTGGGTCAACCAAACCGATTACAAGTGAAAGTGCTTTCAATGTAGCTTTTGGAGATGATAAAGATGTTGAAACAACCGAACCGGTTACAGTTATAGAGATCGAGTCGGAGAAACTTGTAGAAAAAGGAAGAAAGAATGACGAGCCTGTAGGTGAGATGCACCATGTTGTGATTTTATCGGACGGAAATGATGAAAACAATTTTAATTCACGAGTAGTAGACGAATTGGATCTGGTGGCAAGAGAAGTGGTAGGAGATGCCAACGAATATGAAAGGAACATCGAGTCTGATGAAAAGGTACTCAGAGAAAGTATGGGAACTCAGGAGAACAATGGTGGTGATGCATCTACGGATGGAAGTGAAGATGCCATCATGAGAACAATGGAAGAACATTTGATTCATTCAAATGCAGATGCACAGGAAATCGGGGAGGAGAACAATTATTTGGAAGGTATTTACTCTACTCTACTGTACTTGTGACTTTTTACTTTATGCATTCACTATGCATGAATTATTTGCTAAATGTATAGTTAATTAAAAGATGCTGTGAGCTTTTGAAGTATTAACTATATTGCCTATTTGATTGGAGTTTCCTGATTGTAGTTGGTAATGAAGTGAAGGAAAATGTTCCTGATGAAAATGTACATGTTCTGGCATGCTCTTCTTCGAAACGAAACACGGACTATGGAAATGAAGTGAAGGAAGATGCTGCTGATGACAGTGTAAAATATACGGACAATGGTAATGAAGTGAAGGAAAATGCTGCTGATGACAGTGTAAAATATACGGACAAGGAAAATGCTGCTGATGACAATGGTAAAGAAGTCAAGGAAAATGTTGCCGATGACAATGTGGATGTCTTGGACCGCGCACCTTCAAAACATAACACGGACAATGCAAAGGTCGTGTATAAGAAAATGCCATCCAGAGAGGTGAGTACCACATTTCTCTTCAACTCATGTGATATGTGACTCATGATTCAATGGTTGCAGGATAATTTGGATGATGAGAAGATTTGGGAAAAAATTGGGGCAATGAGGACAATAGTGGGATACAAAGCCCCTACTCAGCCAACGTGTATAGGTGAACTAAAGGCTCTTTATGTGTTTACGGGTGTTGAGCCACCAGCCTCATTTGATGGGGATTCGGATCTGGATGCTAAGCTCAAGTTCCTCATGGCGATCGTGGGAGTCAAGTAACTAGTGCATGTTGAGTGCCCGAATCTGTACCTATTCTTGTTGCTTGGTTTTAGAACTCTCCATAAATTGGACTGTTGGTTTGTCTACATAATGTTCGTTACTTTGATCAGTTATGTGTTTGAATCTTTCAGTTATATGTTTGAACTTCTTGTGGGTGATTTTATAATATATATATATATATATGGTGAGGTCTTTTATCATACTTCACCAAGACAAATAATGCCATCATAGGTAACACAAGAAGTGTATAAAAAGTTGTTCAGGTTTGTCCAGCCTATAATTGCATCTAGAAAAACTCGAGTAAAAGTAAGGCTATAAGACCACCCGTAGTGGTGAACAAAAATAATGCCCTCATCATGGGGTATTATCCGATACGTGGCATCCTAGTCAACGTTGGGCATTATAGCAAAAGTGGTGTAGTGGGGCATTATTCCAATAACGCCCAAGCAATCGTGTGTGTGTAAATTTTAGAATTAAAAAAAAAAAAAAACAAAACAAAACGACTAGTCATTATGTGATTGGCCAGTCCCCACTTTACCTTATTTTTTAATCCATTTTCATAAAGTTGTCAGGGACACATGTGGCCTGCTCAAAAATGATTGGTGGGTCAAACCAATTCTCAAACCAAATCAGCGTTTTAATTACAACGCCTACAACCAATTTTTCCAAAAAAAAAAAACACCCGGAAACGCCGGGTGTAATGGGGTGGGGGGCGTTTTGGGCTTTTTTTCAATTTAAAAAAAAAAAAACGTCCCACTACGGCTGGTCTAATGAAAGATTACAAGTAAGATGTTATTAGATATGTTAAATACTTGTACCTTTTGAAGAGAGTTATTAGGGTGGAGTGGTCGTACATGGGTTCACTGACGAGTTGAAGGAGTCGCAAATGCCTTCTTCTAGCTGAATAGATCAAAATATATAATAACCTATTAAGTAATTATAATCATTTGCATAATATAGATCAAAATATATCATAACCTATTAAGTAATTAGTTGGTAATTGTTGATGGACCATATTACCCTTATTAACTAATTAGGTTTCCTCATGTGTGCTTATATAAGGAGACTTATGTAGAGGTTAAAATGTTACACACTTAGACAGATAACCTAATTAGCATAACATCATATCCGACCTCCCTCTCCATAGCCGATCTTCCTTGTTGGTTTCATAAACACCATCATCAGTCAGCACCCTAAGGAGGAACCAGATCACCTTGACAAAGATGTCGAACTCCATGTCTCCTTCCCTCACTGGATTCTCCACTGCACTGTCTGCGGTGACAAGTATGTTTTCATGTTTTCCTTTACGTTTAAACAGAACCGATCAACATGTGGTATCAGAGCAAATGTTGATTAGTCGGTTTTGTTTTGTATCCGTAAATCTGGAATAAAACTAGAAAACAGGATTTGAAAACCCTAATAAATTTCGGTTTTTGTCATCCGAGATGCCATCTCGGATCATATGTTCATTCATCATTACTGTTCCGAAATCAACATGTTCAGAAATATGTTTAAATGTGTAAAAAAATCCAGATTTCGGATGAATGTTTGAATATTTTATTTTAGGGTTCATCGCATGTTCATGAGAAATTCGAAAAATTCCCTTAGTTTTGGAATGAATTCGGATAATAGGGTGTTTGTTCCCGTTTTGATCTATTTTGTCTACTTAACAATTTTCGAAATCTGTTATTATTATTAATGGATATAATTTTCGAAATAAACAGATAAATATAATTATATAACACTCTAATTTTCAACATTTGTGTGCATTTCTGTTTGTACGATGCGCAATATATGCTTGTACGGTGGTTTTGATTGAAACTGTGGTATACTTTTCTGAGATGGTGGTTTTGTAGGGGTATATAACCCCACCACCGTCACATAACTCATATTCTCATAAGCTCTATCTCTTTTTTACTTTGTAAAGATCTATTTATACCATTTAGGGTTTTACAACCGTTTTTTACCGCCTGTAGCTTTATTGTCTTTTACGGCAAAATCTAAGGCGTTTTCCTCTTTGTCTCCGGTTGATCTTCATGTTAGCCGTCGAAGACAACGAAGTTGAGGCGCCTTCTACAATGTGACAATCTCAACGGTGACGACGTTTGTTGTGGTTGAGCCGATGATGATGATGATGATGCAACACTCATTTGAGGTTTTCCACCGTGTTTTTTTAGACCGGCAACGATGTTTGTTGCGATTTAGGGTTTTATCGGTTATGCTTTTGTCTTTGTCGATGATGATGACCTTAAGGTTATCTGAGATGAAATATATGACGATTATGCAAAGTTAAACTGAGATGTGCAAAAAAGTAATGGGATGGGTTGATAATGAGAATGGGTTATACCTTATCTGAACCATAATTACTTATACATTTACTACTCTGTTCTATAGGCTTTAAATATTTTTGACTCTGGTACCGATTGTTTCAAGTTGTTTTAGAGGCTATGATGTTGTCTGAGCCTTTGCTTTATTTTCTCTGAATGAAATGATTGAGATGGTTGGTTTGTTTGTCGTCCAAGAAAGATAAAGATAACGGTGGTTATGTGGTTGCGCCATGTTGCCCTGGTTGCAGGTGGTTGTCGAGATAGAGGGAGTGTTTGCGGAAACCTTTTTATATGGTGTGTTCTTTGATACATAACTGTCTCTTTTGGGTTTTAAAACCCCCAGAAAAAGCCATTGTGTCTTCATCTCTTTCTCTCTCTGAAAACCTCTCTCTAAGTTGCATGCATTCTCCGGCTATCTCGCCATTTACAGACCTTATGAGGTCTTATTTTGAAGAGACTTTCTAGAGAGAGAAACTGACATCGGGTTTCTAGAGAGAGAAACAGAGTGAGATGGGTGTTGGCTTTATGTTGCCGGTGGCCTTCCGACTGTGCAAGTAACTATATTAAAGATGGTGACTCATTACTGAAATCATGCTTTGATTTACATAGCAAAAAAATGCATAGAGATAAAAAGATTTATGTCTATACATTTGGGTTTTTTGAGAAAAGCAAGAAATCATGATTGAAGGGTGAGGGGATAGGGTGAGTAGGTGTGGTGCTGTGTTGTCATAGAATGGATAGAGGTTGGTGATGGTATGTAAACATAAGCATACACTTTGGTTAATGTGAAATGATACGACAGTTGGTATAAAAAATGCTAGACTTATTATAAATGTTGGTGAAGTTTACAATAATTTTAATTTGATGCAAGTCTAAAATTGATAATGTGTATAGAAATGGTGAAGTTTCATAAAAAATATCACTTCCAAATATCAATTGGAAGTCTCTATTATACATTGGATGTTATCACATAATATTGACATTATATTACGTCTTAATTTTGATCTCCATACATAAAGTGGAGCAACATGCTTATAAATTTATATCTGTCACGTCTTAATTTGTAAGCCCGAGTCGCAGCCTTAACTTTGTAAGCCCCGAACCGCAACGCCCGAGTCACAGTCTTAACTTTGTAAGCCCCGAACCGCAACGCGGTGGGAACTTCCAACTAGTTAATATCTAAACAGGAAACTTATCCCATAATCCCTAAGATTTCAGATTTCAATCTTATCAATTATTAACTGCCTAAATTAAGGATTTTGTAGCTTGTGGAACACATTTCGGATGATCATTTCGAACCATCACGGATCATTTCGGACTAAGCGTGCCTAATCATTTCGAACCATCACAGATCATTTCGGACCAAGCGTGCCTGATCATTTCGGACCATCACGGATCATTTCGGACTAAGAGTCCATCACGGATCAATATCTGCCTGATCATTTCGGACCATCACGGATCATCTCGGACTAAGCATCACCATCTCGGATGATTCCAAGACATAATTCATCCGAAATCATTCGTCTTGGACACATCCAAGATCATCTGAAAACATTCATCTCGGATAAATCCAGGACATGATTCATCCGAAATCATGAGTGTTCATAAAGTGCCAAGACTTGTCCGAAATCCAATTACTTTATTAAGCAGTTAATATGAACTAAAATTTGGCTCGGGGTGTAAGGACCTTCGAAAATGTCCCAAAACGAACTGTAAGTGAAAACCCGGACCCCTGAAACCCTACCATATAAAAAATCAAGAAAATTATAATTTAGACCCTCTCGCGGGCCGCGTAAAGGTTAAGCATGACCTTACGCGGGCCGCGTCAAACTTAAATTGACCAGATAAGTGTTACAGTCCACGTGGCATCCACCTGGCAACCCTACTCGTGACCCAGCAAACCTACACGTAGACTAGGTGGTCACGCGGACCGCGTAAAGATCGGCTTAAGGTTCACGTGGGCCGCGACAGAACCATTTTTCACCTATAAATAGAATTGGCCATGAGCAGTTCATCTGTGTCGAAACCAATTCTCAAAAACAAATTCTCACTGCTCAATTTTGAAAATTAATATACCGAGGCGCTGCTACGATACAGGGTATTAACTCGATCACTGCTACGATTCAATGTCCGATCGATTGAAACTATCCGATGGATGTTTAAGTGTTGCCCACATTAGGGCCATACTTTGTCATTCGTCGTGAATTCGATGGATGTTTAAGTATTGTACTTTGTCATTCATTGTGAGGGTTTTAATCTCGCGAGTTATCGTAAATGCTGTATTAGTTACTGACCTAGTTCGTGTGCATTGTTATTTAAATTAGGTTACAAGGCTAATCAGTAGGCTAAACTCTGCCCGTTTAAATCTGCAATGTGAGTCATTCTCTTTTATCAAAAGTATTTTACAATACTCCATTATTTTCAAAGGTTATAATTACATGGATTAAGTCATGGTTATCTTGAATCACTGGCTAGTGGGGTATTCTGCACATTACTAATTTCTCACAGTTAGGCTGATAAATTCTAACAGTGATAATCATCACTACTTGGGGAAGGACCCAATAGTGGTATGACCATCGTCACCAGGAGGTGACACAACGCTAGATAAAAATAAGATAAAAGCCATTGTAATCGCTCTTATGCTGTAATTTATAACTACGTGTCATTTTATGAAATTTGAGTGACTCGCCAGTATTTCCCCGCTGATAAAATATTTTCAAAACATGTTTTAGGTGACTACTGTGAACCAAGGAAACGTGCTACGGAGCACTAACAAGCTTGAAGTAGTGGCTCGGTTAAATAAATAAACATGTTTTGTAAATCAGGGAAATTTGTAACACCCTTGTTATTATTTTAAGGTTTTCGTATATATACATCGTAATGAATTTGAGTTCGTCGTTTAAAAGTTACGACGAAATATCATGCGGAAGCTTTTAACTTTATCGTGTTCGGTTCCTCATCGAGCTTGATCTTCATCCGGGCTCTCTTGACATTCACCTATGATCAAAACCAACTTAAAAGTTAGTTTTGATAGTTAAATAACAAGTTTAAACAAGTTATGTGGGTCAAACAAACAAAATTAAACAATTTTTGGATTCAGGGGGGCTAGACGCCCCACCTAGGGGCTAGACGCTACACCTAGCCCCTTTTTTGACAGCAAGTTCGTTTATTTATTGCGGCATTTGCCCAGCTCCATTTTTGATCAAAAATTTTAACTTCAAAGCATCATAACTTTTGATCTATATGTCTGTTTTGCGCGATTCTTTTTCCTACGTGTTCGTAATTAAATTCTCCATCTTATGTAGTTAAAACCTGGCATCCGAATTCATAAGAATTTAGATTTCAAGCTCTCGGTTTGAAATTCGACTATGACACTTTTTGACCCATTCATGATTTTATTAAACCAACTTGTTTGTTACCTTTACAATATCATGGACCTCACATTATATCGATTTACTATTATTCAAGGTTCAAACTACGGGTTTCTTATGTGTTTCAAACATGTTTTGCATATCTATTCATTTTGACCCGTTAAGGGTATTTAAACACCTTCAAGCTTAACTCACGATTCTTCTTCGTTTACATCCTATCGCCACACTTACTTATCAACTTGTCTTCCACCACATTATATATGTGGTGGATTTAGCGTAGTAAACCATGTATTTCCGAGTTTTAACCCTCGGTTGCCATTTTACCAAAACAAAAACCTCAATTGAATTCATTGGACACTAAGGTTCCGTATCGTGCCTCTTTATACTTATCCTAAAGATTTTATTTATCAAAATGCTTGTTCCCAAACAACTTTTAAATGTCGTTTTCCCGATTTACCCAACAAGGGCTTTTTGGTCAATCTCAGTCCCTCATATTACGACGAAGGGCTTTCACTAATATTTGACCATCATATTACTTCTAACTATAATTCAAAATATGCGTACCTGGCTTGGGTCAAGTATTGACCCGCTTTAATACCTCACATTAATGACTTTGCTAATTTTATAGCAAATGCAAACTTCCGTAAGCCGTATTTATCCTGTGAGCATTTGACTTGACAATACTCATTAGTCGTTATTCGTCAAATGGCGCTAAAATCACCATTTAACCCATTTGGTCTAAACGACCAAGCATTTTGCATTTGTATTTGAATGGTATACATATAAATTTACCATTTTCGTTATTTAACCCATTTCGGCTTACGCCATAGGGTATCTTTTAACTTTAACTTACGTTTGTCAACACGCGACTAATTACCATCATATTCCTATCATTATTATTAGATTACGCTATAAGGTAATCTTAACGAAAACTCATAAATTCTTAGTCATTACATGACTAATTTACCGTTTCGCCCTTTTTACCATGAACCATGGTCTTTATCATTTATGTTTGTTCCGACTGGTATCGATACGCGTCGGAAACCATATTTCGAATAATATCCATATCATATTCATAACTTGTAGAATGTATAGGTATTCTACAAAAGAAGTATAAGATTCACTTACCTTGTATCCGGATTATGCTCTTTTCCACGTATACGAGTCGTTTGACCCGCTTCTTTCCCCAAGCCTCCATCTAGCTTGTCAAGAGTCAAACTAGCATCATAATTCGTAAGATGGTTAGATTAGTCATCATTATTATGACTATTTCATCTTACGGATCTTAAGTCGAAACTTCTATTCGACTTCATCATAGGTTTGTTTGACTTTCTAAAGTCAACTACCTTTAATCATATAATATGCATGATTAAGGCAAATCAACATTATGATTAGGACCCGTTTTATCCCATATCTCATGTAATTAGTCAAGCTTGCCAATTACGCGTTTCACTTGAATTTCAACACTTTACTTCTCATTTAGGCATTTTAACAAACATCTAATTGGCATAATTCTACACATTTGCTAACTAGTTCATAACTAGTCATTTTTACCAAGATTGACATCAAAATTCAACCACTATCACTTATGATCAAATACTCAAACTTGCAAATTGTTTAAGTATTTCCTGATTACTTAACATGCATGATGATTCTAATCATAATCATATCATCAAATCCATCTTATGACTAATACCCACTTAGCCTAGTGTGGGAATTCATTCAATCATTCAATTCATATCATGTTATGCATGATTTTCACTTAGGATTTTGTTACTAAACATGTATACATCACTAATTCAGTCCTAATTTCTACGATTCATACCAAAATCACATATAGTGATGTTCATCCAATTTTTACAACTTCATGTAACAACAAAATTTTACATACCTCTTGATCCCCTCGACTTGGTGATTATTTGTATGTATTTGTGCCTTTGATCCGAGCCCGATTTGGCCTTCAATTTGATTGATTTTGTGTATGCTAGGGTTCAATGTAGAGAACCCCTTTTTCTCCTGTGGAAATCTCGACCAGAACACACACTATAGTGTGTGTTGTGGTGTTTTATTTTTAATAAATTAAAAACCATTTAAGCTCTTTGTCAACTTTGGTCCCTCCTCTTATTCAAGTTTTATAAAGGGTGTTTTAACCAAGTTTTCTTATCATTCTTAAAACACTTAACTAACTAGGTTGATATTCCTAGTTACTTAGTGGGTACCGGGAGTTATAACCCGGTTTATTTTAAGTCCATTTAACTCGGGCTCTTATAAACTCAATTCCTTAAAACTTTGAATCGCTTGTATTTAATATTAGGATTTCTTATTTAAAACCAAATATTTATCGGGTTATTTTTACTACTAACGGTATTTTACCCGTATTTTAGTATTAACCAAGTTTGATTACCAAACCCGTTTTCGGGGTGTTACAAGTCTACCCCCTTAAAGAGGTTTCGTCCTCAAAACCTTTTCTTACATAATTCATTGAGTTTAAACTCAATGTATTTGAGCCGAGAAATCTTTTAAACATTACTTATACTTTTAACCAATTGTTAATATTACCAGAAAAGTATGGTAACATCTTTTTGGTTACTAATTGTCTACGTATCTCATACGACATAGTGCAACTCGAAATAACATAATCTCGTTATTTCCACTAGTTTAGTTAACTTAGCGATATTCATCACTTTCATATACTATCGAATTCTTTATGAATCCGTTACTTTGACCCGTTTAAAGGTCTTTAGTGAAATCTTTAACTTTTAGCAACAAAATCTTTTGTTTTCAAATTTATTTATTCAGTTCAGTTATACCGAATCCACCGCTTTCAAGCAAACCAAATATCTTGATTTGAATTGCTGACCTTAACCGGTCTCATTAACTAGACTTGTTAGTCCAGTTACTTTTTACCGCTCGCTTTGTTATAATGTGATTCTACTTCACGTTGCATTTCTTGACTGTGATCGTGTCACATCATGTTTAATTTATATCAACCTTTCATTTTCGAAAATATCACTTTTCGAATATATCGTCTTGCACCTATCAGTGTCAAGACTTGTATCTTTCATGCTTACTATTTAAATTCCTATCAGAATTTATGTTTGTAAAAACGTTATTTCTTACTAAAACCGAAGTTTTAGTATTAGGATCTTCTCTTTAACTTTTGTCAATTATCCATACCAGGATATTGACAGTCCATAATTTATTCTTTTACAGTCTTAGTTTTATGCGGGGATTCTCAACCGATTCCCTCGCTTTATCTAATTAACCCGTAGGTTTTTATCACTTAGCCTTATGGGCTATTTTGATTAGACTTTCACCTCTTTAGGGCGAAGTCCTTATAACTTCTTTCTAATCATGACCCGTGGGTCGTTTTAGTCTTGTAGACCTTTCATTTGTTTATAACCCTAAAGGTTATGTTGATCTCGTAGATCGCTCCTTACTCATGTCATTCTTAAGATACATGTTTGGTGTCAAGGCACCCTGTTTTTGTTCGAAGAATCATTTGGTTTCAAGCTTAGGTTCCGTTAACCTTAATTGTAGTTTCGCGGCTACAATTGTTTTCTTTCGGACAATGTTCTGATTTTATGACTTCTCATGTCATTTATGCGTCAGTTCTTCTTATGCTTACTGTTATTTGATTTCCATATATTCTTATTTGGTTATGTCCCATTACCGGGCTCATTACTCTTTTGCTTTTAACGTTACCATTATCCCGCTTGCGTTTACTCATGCCGTCCGGCATGATATTATATTCGACCCGTTCAACTTAAAAATAGTTTAACATAATTTATTCAAAATTTATAGTTACATTATATTGTCGTCTTTTAATTATGACTCAAAACCCGAGTCTTTTAACCTTCCATCCGAGTTCCCGTTTCTCGGTCTACGCATGTGTTAAATTCTTACCCATCAACCTGGTGTTTTACCGAAGTCGTTATTTTTGCAACCCTCCCGGTATGCATTAAGACCTTGCTTCAATTTTATATTCCGACTTTATCCTCGAGTTTGACGTTTTACAACAACAGCCCGTTAAGAGGCATATTTGCATTTTCCAGGTTCGAGTGTAAGTACACTCCCTCCCAATGCATATCCTAATCATTTTACATGTTTGCATTCTCCGGGTTCGAGTGTAAGTACACCCCCTCCCAGTGCATACCTTAATCGCTTTACATGTTTGCCTTCTATGGGTTCGAGTGTAAGTACACCCCCTCCCAGTGCATATCTTAATCGTTTTACATGTTTTCATTCTCTGGATTTGAGTGTAAGTACACCCCCTCCCAATGCATATCTTAATCGTTTTACATGTTTACATTCTCTGGGTTCGAGTGTAAGTACACCCCCTCCCAGTGCATATCTTAATCGTTTTACATGTTTGCATTCTCCGGGTTCGAGTGTAAGTACACCCCCTCCCAGTGCATATCTTAATCGTTTTACATGTTTCTTTATCCCTTCCCTCGGGCTCATTATCCTAATATAATACGCTTCCGTCACTCGGTTGTGCGTTTACATTATTATTAAATATTTTGCTTATCTGATTCATTTGGGTACTTTTTAATTTGTCCCGCTCACCCCGTCCTTACTACATTGGATGTAAGCATGTTCATCATAAAAAGTTCATGGTACCACGTGCTCACCACTTACTTGGCCAAAGTAAACGATCAACACCTGGTATACATGACCTTTTTATAATTTTCACATTACACCCCATGTAAGTAATGCCTCTATTTGTTTCTCTTGGAAACAATATCCCGGATAGGTTTTCTATTCGGGTTTTTCCAAGTTTTCAATCTACATATGCAACTTTCAATCTCTACGTATTTGTTGCATACTACTATATGTGCAATTAATTTAAAATATACACCTGGTAATGCTTGCCCTGACAGGCTTATCTTGCCATTAGCCTTGTTCGCGATCGCTACGCGATTTAGGTCCTTGGTGATCATGTTCAACTTGTCGTGCTTTGGACCGTTCCTCCGTCAAGTCCGTAATTTGTTAGACTCCCGCTATCTTTAGATGCGATTGTCCTTCAACTAAAACATTTACAAGAGTTAATAATATCAACATCAATAATCACCCGTATAATAATACAAGGCTTTTTCTACTATACGCGTCAACGCGCGTATTTTCGTCAACTATATCAATCATTTTAATTAGGGTAACATGTATTACACGATAACCCTATGTGTTGTTTACAACACTTCAACACGTTAAACCATTAACATACATGTACTTGCCGGATTTGCGATCAAGCCTCGAACCGAACACACTTTACTCTTTAAACCTGGAGCTCTGATTACCAACTTGTAACACCCTTGTTATTATTTTAATGTTTTCGTATAGTTTACGGAAATAAACATATAATTATGATTACATGTACTTTAAAAAATACGGTTAATTTAAAACTTTTACAAATGAAGATTTATATACATCGTAATGAATTTGAGTTCGTCATTTAAAAGTTACGACGAAATATCATGCGGAAGCTTTTAACTTTATCGTGTTCGGTTCCTCATCGAGCTTGATCTTCATCCGGGCTCTCTTGACATTCACCTATGATCAAAACCAACTTAAAAGTTAGTTTTGATAGTTAAATAACAAGTTTAAACAAGTTATGTGGGTCAAACAAACAAAATTAAACAATTTTTGGATTCAGGGGGGGCTAGACGCTACACCTAGCCCCTTTTTTGACAACAAGTTCCTTTATTTATTGCTGCATTTGCCCAGCTCCATTTTTGATCAAAAATTTTAACTTCAAAGCTTCATAACTTTTGATCTAGATGTCCGTTTTGCGCGATTTTTTTCCTACGCGTTTGTAATTAAATTCTCCATCTTATGGAGTTAAAACCCGACATTCGAATTCAGAAGAATTTAGATTTCAAGCTCTCGGTTTGAAATTTGACTATGACACTTTTTGACCAATTCATGATTTTATCAAACAAACTTGTTTGTTACCTTTACAATATCATGGACCTCACATTATATCGATTTACTATTATTCAAGGTTCAAAATACGGGTTTCTTATGTGTTTCAAACATGTTATGCATATCTATTCATTTTGACCCGTTAAGGGCATTTAAACACCTTCAAGCTTAACTCACGATTCTTCTTGGTTTACATCCTATCGCCACACTTAATTATCAACTTGTCTTCCACCACATTATATATGTGGTGGATTTAGCGTAGTAAACCATGTATTTCAGAGTTTTAACCCTCGGTTGCCATTTTACCAAAAAAAAAAAAAACTCAATTGAATTCATTGGACACTAAGGTTCCGTATCGTGCCTCTTTATACTTATCCTAAAGATTTTATTTATCAAAATGCTTGTTCCCAAACAACTTTTAAATGTCGTTTTCCCGATTTACCCAACAAGGGCTTTTTGGTCAATTTCAGTCCCTCATATTACGACGAAGGGCTTTCACTAATATTTGACCATCATATTACTTCTAACTATAATTCAAAATATGCGTACCTGGCTCGGGTCAAGTATTGACCCGCTTTAATACCTCGCATGATTGACTTTACTAATTTTATAGCAAATGCAAACTTCCGTAAGCCGTATTTATCCTGTGAGCATTTGACTTGACAATACTTATTAGTCGTTATTCGTCAAATGGCGCTAAAATCACCATTTAACCCGTTTGGTCTAAACGACCAAACATTTTGCATTTGTATTTGAATGGTATACATATAAATTTACCATTTTCGTTATTTAACCCATTTCGGCTTACGCCATAGGGTATCTTTTAACTTTAACTTACGTTTGTCAACACGCGACTAATTACCATCATATTCCTATCATTATTATTAGATTACGCTATAAGTTAATCTTAACGAAAACTCATAAATTCTTAGTCATTACATGACTAATTTACCGTTTCGCCCTTTTTACCATGAACCATGGTGTTTATCATTTATGTTTGTTCCGACCCGTATCGATACGCGTCGGAAACCATATTTCGAATAATATCCATATCATATTCATAACTTGTAGAATGTATAGGTATTCTACAAAAGAAGTGTAAGATTCACTTACCTTGTATCCGGATTATGCTCTTTTCCGCGTATACGATCCGTTTGACCCGCTCTTTCCCCAAGCCTCCATCTAGCTTGTCAAGAGTCAAACTAGCATCATAATTCATAAGATGGTTAGATTAGTCATCATTATTATGACTATTTCATCTTACGGATCTTATGTCGAAACTTCTATTCGACTTCATCATAGGTTTGTTTGACTTTCTAAAGTCAACTACCTTTAATCATATAATATGCATGATTAAGGCAAATCAACATTATGATTAGGACCCGTTTTATCCCATATATCATGTAATTAGTCAAGCTTGCCAAGTACGCGTTTCACTTGAATTTCAACACTTTACTTCTCATTTAGGCATTTTAACAAACACCTAATGAGCATAATTCTACACATTTGCTAACTAGTTCATAACTAGTCATTTTTACCAAGATTAACATCAAAATTCAACCACTATCACTTATGATCAAATACTCAAACTTGCAAATTGTTTAAGTATTTCCTGATTACTTAACATGCATGATGATTCTAATCATAATCATATCATCAAATCCATCTTATGACTAATACCCACTTAGCCTAGTGTGGGAATTCATTCAATTCATATCATGTTATGCATGATTTTCACTTAGGGTTTTGTTACTAAACATGTATACATCACTAATTCAGTCCTAATTTCTACGATTCATACCAAAATCGCATATAGTGATGTTCATCCCATTTTTACAACTTCATGTAACAACAAAATTTTACATACCTCTTGATCCCCTCGACTTGGTAATCATTTGTATGTATTCGTGCCTTTGATTCGAGCTCGATTTGGCCTTCAATTTGATTGATTTTGTGTATGCTAGGGTTCAATGTAGAGAACCCCTTTTTCTCCTGTGGAAATCTCGACCAGAACACACACTATAGTGTGTGTTGTGGTGTTTTATTTTTAATAAATTAAAAACAATTTAAGCTCTTTGTCAACTTTGGTCCCTCCTCTTATTCAAGTTTTATAAAGGGTGTTTTAACAAAGTTTTCTTATTATTCTTAAAACACTTAACTAAATAGGTTGATATTCCTAGTTACTTAGTGGGTCCCGGGAGTTATAACCCAATTTATTTTAAGTCTCGTTAACTCGGGCTCTTATAAACTCAATTTCTTAAAACTTTGATTCGCTTGTATTTAATATTAGGATTTCTTATTTAAATCCAAATATTTACCGGGTTATTTTTACTACTAACGGTATTTTACCCGTCGTTTAGTATTAACGGAGTTTGATTACCAAACCCGTTTTCGGGGTGTTACAAATCTACCCCCTTAAAGAGGTTTCGTCCTCGAAACCTTTTCTTACATAATTCATTGAGTTTAAACTCAATGTATTTGAGCCGAGAAATCTTTTAAACATTACTTATACTTTTAACCAATTGTTAACATTACCAGAAAAGTATGGTAACATCTTTTTGGTTACTAACTGTCTACGTATCTCATACGACATAGTGCAACTTGAAATAACGTAATCTCGTTATTTCCACTAGTTTAGTTAACTTAGCGATATTCATCACTTTCATATTCTATCGAATTCTTTATGAATCCGTTACTTTGACCCGTTTAAAGGTCTTTAGTGAAATCTTTCACTTTTAGCAACAAATTCTTTTGTTTTCAAATTTATTTATTCGGTTCAGTTATACCGAATCCACCGCTTTCAAGCAAACCAAATTTCTTGATTTGAATTTTTTACCTTAACCGGTCTCATTAACCAGTCTTATTAGTCCTGTTACTTTTTACCGCTCGCTTGGTTATAATGTGATTCTACTTCACATTGCATTTCTTGACCGTGATCGTGTCACATCATGTTTAATTTATATCAACCTTTCATTTTCGAAAATATCACTTTTCGAATATATCGTCTTGCGCCTATCAGTGTCAAGACTTGTATCTTTCATGCTTACTATTTAAATTCCTATCAGAATTTATGTTTGTAAAAACGTTATTTCTTACTAAGACCGAAGTTTTAGTTTTAGGATCTTCTCTTTAACTTTTGTCAATTATCCATACCAGGATATTGACAGTCCATAATTTATTCTTTTACAGTCTTAGTTTTTTGCGGGGATTCTCAACCGATTCCCTCGCTTTATCTAATTAAGCCGTAGGTTTTTATCACTTAGCCTTATGGGCTATTTTGATTAGACTTTCACCTCTTTAGGGAGAAGTCCTTATAACTTCTTTCTAATCATGACCCGTGGGTCGTTTTAGTCTCGTAGACCTTTCATTTGTTTATAACCCTAAATGTTATGTT
Organism: Helianthus tuberosus; assembly: GCA_030545235.1. Taxonomy (NCBI): domain Eukaryota; kingdom Viridiplantae; phylum Streptophyta; class Magnoliopsida; order Asterales; family Asteraceae; genus Helianthus; species Helianthus tuberosus. The sequence continues at coordinate 93,203,454 of CM060397.1, read as the reverse complement.
GATCCCGTAGATCGCTCCTTACTCATGTCATTCTTAAGATACATGTTTGGTGTCAAGGCACCCTGTTTTTGTTCGAAGAATTATTTGGTTTCAAGCTTAGGTTCTATTAACCTTAATTGTAGTTTCGCGGTTACAATTGTTTTCTTTCGGACAATGTTCCGATTTTATGACTTCTCACGTCATTTATGCGTCAGTTCTTCTTATGCTTACTGTTATTTGATTTGCATATATTCTTATTTGGTTATGTCCCATTACCGGGCTCATTACTCTTTTGCTTTTAACGTTACCATTATCCCGCTTGCGTTTACTCATGCCGTCTGGCATGATATTATATTCGACCCGTTCAACTTAAAAATAGTTGAACATAATTTATTCAAAATTTCTAAGTACATTATATTGTCGTCTTTTAATTATGACTCAAGACCCAAGTCTTTTAACATTCCATCCGAGTTCCCGTTTCTCGGTCTACACATGTGTTAAATTCTTACCCATCAACCGGGTGTTTTACTGAAGTCGTTATTATTGCAACCCTCCTGGTATGCATTAAGACCTTGCTTCATTTTTATATTCCGACTTTATCCTCGAGTTTGACGTTTTACAACAACAGCCCGCTAAGAGGCATATTTGCATTTTCCGGGTTCGACTGTAAGTACACTCCCTCCCAATGCATATCCTAATCATTTTACATGTTTGCATTCTCCGGGTTCGAGTGTAAGTACACCCCCTCCTAGTGCGTACCTTAATCGCTTTACATGTTTGCCTTCTCTGGGTTCCAGTGTAAGTACACCCCCTCCCAGTGCATATCTTAATCGTTTTACACGTTTGCATTCTCTGGGTTTGAGTGTAAGTACACCCCCTCCCAATGCATATCTTAATCGTTTTACATGTTTACATTCTCTGGGTTCGAGTGTAAGTACACCCCCTCCCAGTGCATATCTTAATCGTTTTACATGTTTGCATTCTCCGGGTTCGAGTGTAAGTACACCCCCTCCCAGTGCATATCTTAATCGTTTTACATGTTTCTTTGTCCCTTCCCTCGGGCTCATTATCCTAATATAGTACGCTTCCGTCACTCGGTTGTGCGTTTACATTATTATCAAATATTTTGCTTATCTGATTCATTTGGGTACTTTTTAATTTGTCCCACTCACCCCGTCCTTACTACATTGGATGTAAGCATGTTCATCATAAAAAGTTCATGGTACCACGTGCTCACCACTTCCTTGGCCAAAGTAAGCGATCAACACCTGGTATACATGACCTTTTTATAATTTTCACATTACATCCCATGTAAGTAATGCCTCTATTTGTTTCTCTTGGAAACAATATCCCGGATAGGTTTTCTATTCGGGTTTTTCCAAGTTTTCAATCTACATATGCAACTTTCAATCTCTACGTATTTGGTGCATAATAATATTTGTGCAATTAATTTAAAATGTGCACCTGGTAATGCTTGCCCTGACAGGCTTTTCTTGCCATTAGCCTTGTTCGCAATTGCTACGCGATTTAGGTCCTTGGTGATCATGTTCTACTTGTCGTGCTTTGGATCATTCCTCCATCAAGTCCGTAATTTGTTAGACTCCCGCTATCTTTAGATGCGATTGTCCTTCAACTAAAACATTTACAAGAGTTAATAATATCAACTTCAATAATCACCCGTATTATAATACAAGGCTTTTTCTACTATACGCGTCAACGTGCGTATTTTCGTCAACTATATCAATTATTTTAATTAGGGTAACGTGTATTACACGATAACCCTATGTGTTGTTTACAACACTTTAACACGCTAAACCATTAACATACATGTACTTGCCGGATTTGCGATCAAACCTCAAACCGAACACACTTTACTCTTTTAACCTGGTGCTCTGATTACCAACTTGTAACACCCTTGTTATTATTTTAAGGTTTTCGTATTGTTTACGGAAATAAACATATAATTATGATTACATGTACTTTGAAAAACACGGTTAATTTAAAACTTTTACAAATGAAGGTTTATATACATCGTAATGAATTTGAGTTCGTCGTTTAAAAGTTACGACGAAATACCATGCGGAAGCTTTTAACTTTATCGTGTTCGGTTCCTCATCGAGCTTGATCTTCATCCGGGCTCTCTTGACATTCACCTATGATTAAAACCAACTTAAAAGTTAGTTTTGATAGTTAAATAAAAAGTTTATACAAGTTATGTGGGTCAAACAAACAAAATTAAACAATTTTTGGATTCAGGGGGGGCTAGACGCTCCACCTAGGGGCTAGACGCTACACCTAGCCCCTTTTTTGACATCAAGTTCCTTTATTTATTGCTGCATTTGCCCAGCTCCATTTTTTATCAAAAATTTTAACTTCAAAGCTTCATAACTTTTGATCTAGATGTCCGTTTTGCGCGATTCTTTTTCCTACGCGTTTGTAATTAAATTCTCCATCTTATGGAGTTAAAACCCGACATTCGAATTCCGAAGAATTTAGATTTCAAGCTCTCGGTTTGAAATTTGACTATGATACTTTTTGACCAATTCATGATTTTATCAAACAAACTTGTTTGTTACCTTTACAATATCATGGACCTCACATTATATCGATTTACTATTATTCAAGGTTCAAACTACGGGTTTCTTATGTGTTTCAAACATGTTTTGCATATCTATTCATTTTGACCCGTTAAGGGTATTTAAACACCTTCAAGCTTAACTCACGATTCTTCTTGGTTTACATCCTATCGCCACACTTAGTTATCAACTTGTCTTCCACCACATTATATATGTGTTGGATTTAGCGTAGTAAACCATGTATTTCCGAGTTTTACCTCTCGGTTGCCATTTTACCAAAAAAAAAAATACTCAATTGAATTCATTGGACACTAAGGTTCCGTATCGTGCCTCTTTATACTTATCCTAAAGATTTTATTTATCAAAATGCTTGTTCCCAAACAACTTTTAAATGTCGTTTTCCAGATTTACCCAACAAGGGCTTTTTGGTGAATTTCAGTCCCTCATTTTACGACGAAGGGCTTTCACTAATATTTGATCATCATATTACTTCTAACTATAATTCAAAATATGCGTACCTAGCTCGGGTCAAGTATTGACCCGCTTTAATACCTCGCATTAATGACTTTGCTAATTTTATAGCAAATGCAAACTTCCGTAAGCCGTATTTATCCTGTGAGCATTTGACTTGACAATACTTATTAGTCGTTATTCGTCAAATGGCGCTAAAATCACCATTTAACCCGTTTGGTCTAAACGACCAAACATTTTGCATTTGTATTTGAATGGTATACATATAAATTTACCATTTTCGTTATTTAACCCATTTCGGCTTACGCCATAGGGTATCTTTTAACTTTAACTTACGTTTGTCAACACGCGACTAATTACCATCATATTCCTATCATTATTATTAGATTAGGCTATAAGGTAATCTTAACGAAAACTCATAAATTCTTAGTCATTACATGACTAATTTACTGTTTCGCCCTTTTTACCATGAACCATGGTGTTTATCATTTATGTTTGTTCAGACCCGTATCGATACGCGTCGGAAACCATATTTCGAATAATATCCATATCATATTCATAACTTGTAGAATGTATAGGTATTCTACAAAAGAAGTGTAAGATTCACTTACCTTGTATCCGGATTATGCTCTTTTCCGCATATACGATTCATTTGACCCGCTTCTTTCCCCAAGCCTCCATCTAGCTTGTCAAGAGTCAAACTAGCATCATAATTCGTAAGATGGTTAGATAAGTCATCATTATTATGACTATTTCATCTTACGGATCTTATGTCGAAACTTCTATTCGACCTCATCATAGGTTTGTTTGACTTTCTAAAGTCAACTACCTTTAATCATATAATATGCATGATTAAGGCAAATCAACATTATGATTAGGACCCGTTTTATCCCATATCTCATGTAATTAGTCAAGCTTGCCAATTACGCGTTTCACTTGAATTTCATCACTTTAGTTTTCATTTAGGCATTTTAACAAACACCTAATGGGCATAATTCTACACATTTGCTAACTAGTTCATAACAATGAGGATCAATTTCTGAATAGGCAAGATATTGAGAATATCGTTGCTTAGGGAATAGCCAATGCTATTCCAGCAATCCTTCTACTGCTCGAAATCCAATTGAACCTCAACAAATTATTCCTAGTAGACATACACACGGTGATAATTTCAGTAATAGTGTAAACGGAGGAGGCAACCATACTAATAACAACAACGATGGAATGCAAGCCCCACTCCATAAGAAAATGAAAGCTGCAACGCCTGGTAGCACTTATAAGGAGATTCTTGCCTGTAAACCGGTTGAATTTTGCAGGCAATGAAGGGGTAACTGCTGCACTGCGTTGGTTAGAGAAAACCGAGGCAGTGATTAAAATAAGTAAATATGCTGAGGAAGACAAGGTCATGTATGCGTCGCATCTTTTTAAAGAAGGGGCGCTAGAATGGTGGAATACGGTACTTCAAGCAAAGGGAAGCGATGTGGCCTATTCCATGAGCTGGGAAGAATTTAAGTGGCTGATGGAAAGAAAATTTTGCCCTGAATATGAGAAAGAACAAATGGCAAATAAATTTCTGAACCACCGGATGGTGGATGTAGATTGTCGAGGGTATACTTCGACATTCTTCGAATATGCTAGAGTGGTACCAACCCTGGCTTCGCCAGAGCCGGTGCTTATTTCCCGCTATATTTGGGGATTGATTGGCGAAATCCGTGATATCGTTAAAGCTGCGAGACCTCGCACTATTGATGATGTGGTGGAATTAGCTAACACTTTAACTGACGGGCTGGTACGCACAAGAGAAGAAAACCGGAAGAAGGAAGTGGCCCAAAAGATTACCCAGGGATTCCGTATGGGTAACCGTAATAATTTCAAAAGAAAGGGAAGTGGGCAATCTTCCACTGTTCCATTTTGCAATGCCTGTAAAAGAAAGCATTTTGGTAGATGCAAGGGGTATTGAAATTTCTGCAAAATCCCAGGGCATCAAGAAGAAGATTGCAGGAAGAAGAAAGCAACAATCTGCTATAACTGCGGAGAAGCTGTACATTTTAGGCCAGACTGCCCGAAATTGGCCAAACCAGCTGACAACAAAACCAAACCTGCAGAAGGAGCTACAAAGAGAAATGCAAGAGCCTTCCAGTTGACTACTCAGAAAGCAGAACAAATTCCTGACGTGATAACTGGTACGTTCTTAGTTCACAACGTTTATGCAAAAGTATTATTTGACTCTGGTACAAACCAAAGTTTTATAAATACTTCATTCTGCCAAGCTCTTAACTTACCCTTAACCAACCTTAGACAAATTTTTACGGTAGAAACGGCAGATGGGAATTCTCTTAACATAGATAAGGTTTTGCGAGAAGAAAAGATAGAACTCTTAGGTCATAAATTCTCTGCAAACCTGTTACCTATGAATTTAGCCGAATTCGATATAGTATTAGGAATGGATTGGCTAGTAGCCAACCATGCTCGAATTCTCTGTGATAAAAACTCCATAGAAATTCATACACCCACAGGAGAATTAGTGGTGATTACAGGAGATAGGCCACGAAAGCCACTGAAATTTATTTCAGTAATGAATTTGGCCAGTTATTCAAGAAAACAAGAAATAGTGTATATGATTTCGGTAATCATTAACACTACAGGTAAGGAACTCAAAGAGATTCCAGTAGTATCAGAATACCCAGAGGTATTCCCAGAAGAACTACCTGGATTACCACCTGATAGGGAAGTAGAATTTAGAATTCATCTAGTTCCTGGAATTACACCGATAGCTAAGGCACCTTATAGGCTAGCACCCACTGAAATGCTAGAATTGAAAAAGCAATTAGATGACTTATTAAGTAAAGGATTCATACAACCTAGTTCATCCCCTTGGGGAGCACCAGTGTTGTTTGTGAAAAAGAAAGATGGGTCGATGCGAATGTGTATCTATTACAGGGAATTAAATAAAGTTACAATTAAGAATCGATACCCATTACCTAGGATCGATGATCTTTTCGATCAACTTCAGGGATCTAGATAATTTTCTAAGATAGATTTACGCTCCGGATACCATCAATTGAAAGTACAAGAAGAAGACATACCTAAAACTGCTTTCAGAACTAGGTATGGTCATTACGAGTTTACAGTCATGCCCTTAGGACTAACAAATGCTCCCACAACATTTATGGACATGATGAATAGAATCTGTAAACCGTATTTAGATAAATTTGTAATTGTCTTCATCGACGATATACTTATTTATTCCAAAAGCCAAGATGAACACTGTCAGCACCTGCATGCTCTCTTAACTTTATTAAGAAAGGAGAAGCTTTACGCCAAATTCTCGAAATGCGAATTTTGGCTACAAGAGGTACAATTTTTAGGACACATGGTGAATCACGAAGGTATTCATGTCAATCCCTCCAAGATAGAAGCGATCACCAAATGGAAGATCCCACAATCAGCCTTGGAAATTAGAAGTTTTCTAGGGTTAGCTAGATATTATAGATGATTCATTAAGGATTTTTACAAGATAGCTGTACCTTTAACTAAGCTAACCTGTAAGGCAGCTAAGTTTGAATGGGGAGCCAGGCAAGAAGAGGCTTTTAGTATTTTAAAACAAAAATTAACAAACGCTCCAATTCTAGCTTTACCAGAAGGAACATATGTCACGACCCCCGACCCCACCCTGGGAGCGAAAGCCGTGAACCAGCCAGATGGTATCGGTGTTTATTAATTACACAACGGAAAAATTTTCATCAGGATCGTAGTTAGGAAAAATATCAGAGTTTAGAAAACACCGGATTTTATTTATTAAATAAATAGGATAAACCCATGTTTTACACAGGTAGCTTTAATAAGGGATAAATCCAATTACATAAAACAATATTTCTTAATTTGATTTAATTAATAAAATAAGCCACTTCTTGAAGCATTTCAGTGCTGTATCCATTTCTTACTCCAATCTACTGTAATTACCTGAAACATGTTTGAAAAAGGTTTTGTCAGTGGGAAATACTGAGTGGGTTCATTCCATTTTTTTATAAAATATATTGTTATACCTTACAGCATTAAGGTTTTTATATTTATTTATATTTACCCAACTCAATCAGTATTTGTCACATGGTGGCAGTTCCGATGTGACAGTAGTCATATCACTCATTGGCTCACTTTCGTCTAATAGTGAATTTATCAAGTAATTATATTTTACTATTATTCAATTTATCTGTCACTAGGCGATTCCTGTGACGGTGTTCATATCACTGTTGATCATTCCTTCAACTAGTGACTCTGGTCATATCACTGTTGATAATTCTTTCAACTAGTGATTCTAGTCATAACACTGTTGATCATTCTCTCAACTAGTGCTTTTTGGTCATGTCACTGTTGATCATTCTCTCAACTAGTGACTCTGGACTTAGTTGTGTCCCGTGACATTACATTGTCAAATATATTACTTATGGCACAAAACCATTTAACCCAGAAGATGACAGATATCTTTTTATGTCAAACTACTATAACTTATCCAATATAATATGTTAATTAAATAATTGTAATATCATTATTTAATATATTAACGTGACTAAGACTAAAAATATAATCTTAGTATAGTAGAATATATTATACTTGACTATTTTATTATGGTATACACCATTTAGATTTATTTCAAACATACATTAAATTTATTAACGATTTAATGTTAAAATAATATTAGTTATAGGCTATGGCTACTGAAGCATAATTCCCACTGTGATTGTGGTCATGCTACTATTGGCTAACTTTCTGGCTAATAGTAACGAGGGTCAAATAATGTATAAAACCTCCTATACTGGCAGTTATTATAGAATATAAAAATTTAATCACTGTAAGTATAACTGGTAAACATTTAGGATTTTGGAAAGCATTTGTAAATATAATTGTATCACAAAAAGGTGATAAAAACGGTGAGAAAAGAGAATGGACTCACATTGCAGATTTCTACGGGCAAAGTTTAGTCTACAGATAAGCCTTGATATATTGCAGATTTATACAGGCAGATCTTAGCCTATTAATTAGCCTTGTAACCTAGTGCACACGAACTAGCTAAGTAACTAATACAGCATTTACGATAACTCACGAGATTAAAACCCTCACAACGAATGACAAAGTGTAATCACTTAAACATCCATCGGAATCACAATGAATGACAAAGTATAATTACTTAAACATCCATCGGATTCACAACGAATGACAAAGGATAGTACTAAAACATCCATCGGATAGTTTCAATCGATCGGACATTGAATCGTAGCAGCGATCGAGTTAATACCCTGTTTGCGGCAGCACTTCGTGAATCGTGTGTGTTTTGATAGTGTTTCTGCTATAACTCAGCGTATATTACGAATTTCTTTGTCGAACGAACGCACATAATCAAGTCCCAAAGCCTGCTATTTATACATGAATTTTGTCATGCTTACGGACCGTAAGACTTATCCCTTACGGTCCGTAAGGGATACTTTTTCACTATAGGTTTGCCACGTCCTGGTGTAGGCCTGCTGAGCCGACGGAATATTAAAATTCAAATTTGACAACGAGATATAAAGATAATCGTCGAGTAGGGAAAGCCCCCCCTAGTTTTAGGGGCCCTGATCCTGATTCTGATTGTTCTGAAATTTTTAGGGTTTGTGCAGAATTACTTGGGTGTCTCAATTAGGGTTTCCTATTGGATAAAATAATAAAATAAATAGGACTTTTAAATGAGGGTTGTTACATTCTCCCCACCTTAATAAAAATCTCGTCCTCGAGATTTACTGGAATAAGTAGGAATACTTTTTCTTCATCTCAGATTCCAGTTCCCAAGTGTATTTAGGTTATGATATTTCTTTTAGACTCATGTCATATTTTAGTCAATAAAAAACAATATTAAGGTAGATGTCACAGAATCAAAATATCTAATTTTGTGAATACTAGTTGTACTATAAGTAGGATTCAAAGGTTCAACTGAATTAGTTCAAGAAATCGATGTCAAACGGATGAGATGAAATGATATAATGACTACGTTCATGCCAAAAGATATATGATCAAATAGATATTTAGAATGAATGTGAAGGATTTTTAGAATCAATAAAAATTCTTTTGTCAAAAGAAAGCTTACTTTGATTGGCAACTGAGGAAGACTTAGAATTGACAGGTTCCAAATGAAATAAAGGCATGAAAAATGATTTGTCAAAGATATAAGAAAATCAAAGTGTTGAGATGAGTGAATTGCAAAGATACACCAAAAAGACAATAGAGTTAGTGTATCATTGTCTTAATACATAATTGCATCAAGACTACTTTTAAATGATAAGTCAAACGAAAGAAATACATGGTTTTGAGTGATTCGTATGCTTATGATTAGCCCAAGCTACAAGTTTATAACGACGCCGCAAGGTGTCGTAATGATTGAAATAATTCAATAATTATGGTGACCGAACAATTTCACCATGTAATAAACTGAAAGCTTTAATGAAGTAAATTTAGATATTCATTTCGAATAGGATTTTCAATTGCTGATGAAAGACCAAATGAATATTATAAAATTTTTCGATCAATGATGAAAGAAACGTTAGGAGGTACACCGGAATATAATACGAATTTGTGTACTCTTATCTTAACACATAATTGTATTAAGACTATTTAAGATAATGAACCAACAGAAATTAAAATTCGTACATCAGGAGTGAAAATGGGATTAGCTCAAGCTTCAAATTAAAGAAAATGCCACCACAAGGTGTCGTAGCCAATTTAAATGATTCAATGAAAGTGAAGACCAAACAAGTCTGTTATGGTTTTGAATAGATGAAGTACTTCACAGAATGTTATTTATTTAAAAAAAACTTCTATTTATATTAGGGTTAAATAATAACTTAATTTAGATATTACATATCAGCGATTACGTCTGGAATCATTTCTGCTTCTTGCGTAGTAAGTACGAATGCTCGCGCGTTCTTCTTAGCTTCGTCTGTTGTTCTGGCCTTGTTGTCGAGTGCTTTGGTTAGTTTCGGGCAATATGGTTTGATGTGTCATGTTTCTCCGCAATTGAAACAAACATTAGTTTTCCTTCTACACTCTTCCTCTATATGCCCAGTCATCTTGCAGAAGTCATAGTAGGGTGTTCTCCTAAAACGGAATCTTCCTGAATGCTTTTTGTTACAGCTTCTGCAGGTAGGTTGTTCCAGTGACGGTTCAGTTCCTCTCTTCTTGAATTCTTGGAAAATTTTCTGGGCTAACTCTTTCTTCTTGTTTTCCTCTCTTGTGCGGATTAGTCCATCTGTCAGCATGTTAGCTAGTTCAACTGCTTCTTCAATAGTCTGTGGTCTAACTGCCTTGACTATGTCTCGGATTTCACTAACTAATCCCCAAATATAACGAGAAATTAGTACAGGTTCTGGCGAAGCCAGAGTTGGTACCATTCTTGCATATTCGAAGAACGTTGTCGTATATTCACGTCAATTCACATCTATCATTTTATGATTTAGGAACTTGTTAGCCATTCGTTCCTTTTCATAAGGGGGACAAAATTTCCTTTCTGTCATTTCCTTGAATTTTTCCCAGTTTATGGCATAAGCCATGTCACTTCCTTTTGCCTGAAGAATTGTATTCCACCATTCTAAGGCTTCTTCCTTAAAGAGGTTAGATGCATACATCACCATATCTTCTTCAGCACATTTGATGATTGTAAGAACAGCTTCCGTCTTTTCCACCCATCGCAGAGCAGCAGTGGCTCCTTCACTGCCTGCGAACTCAGTTGGTTTACAAGCTAGAAATTCTTTGTAGGTACACCCGAGAGTCATCGCCTTCATTTTCTTGGGAAATGGGGTTTTGATAATATCATCATTACCCCCATTGACACTATGGTTAAAACTGTCGTCACGGGTATGCTTGCTATTCACAACTTTGGTGGGTTCTACGGGGTTTTTAACAGCTTTAATTATTAAAGGTAAAGCATTAGCTATTCCTTGAGCTATTAGATTTTCTATAGCATTTTTATCCAAAGGATTTTCATTATTAGCATGAACTTCTGGATTATGTGGTACTTCATTCGACATCTGAATTGCAAACATTTTCACTTATTAATATCACAGAATAATTAAAACAAAACAATACTTCCAGGATATTATATGTGCATATCGACATATATATATTCATATATAATACATATGTTAAGTTGTATCAGTTTCCTAACTTTATAGTTTAAGTTCAGATATTTAAAGAACACCTAAATAGTTTAAACAAGTGGCTCTGATACCACCTTCTGTCACGACCCCCGACCCCACCCTGGGAGCGAAAGCCGTGAACCAGCCAGATGGTATCGGTGTTTATTAATTACGCAACGGAAAAATTTTCATCAGAATCGTAGTTAGGAAAATTATCAGAGTTTAGAAAACACCGGATTTTATTTATTAAATAGATGGGATAAACCCATGTTTTACAAAGGTAGCTTTAATAAGGGATAAATCCAATTACATAAAACAATATTTCTTAATTTGATTTAATTAATAAACTAAGCCACTTCTTGAAGCCTTTCAGTGCCGTATCCATTTCTTACTCCAATCTACTGTAATTACCTGAAACATGTTTGAAAAAGGTTTTGTCAGCGGGAAATACTGAGTGAGTTCATTCCATTTTTTATAAAATATATTGTTATACCTTACAGCATTAAGGTTTTTATATTTATTTATATTTACCCAACTCAATCAGTATTTGTCACATGGTGGCAGTTCCGATGTGACAGTAGTCATATCACTCATTGGCTCACTTTCGTCTAATAGTGAATTTATCAAGTAATTATATTTTACTATTATTCAATTTATCTGTCACTAGGCGATTCCTGTGACGGTGGTCATATCACTGTTGATCATTCTTTCAACTAGTGACTCTGGTCATATCACTGTTGATAATTCTTTCAACTAGTGATTCTAGTCATAACACTGTTGATCATTCTCTCAACTAGTGCTTTTTGGTCATGTCACTGTTGATCATTCTCTCAACTAGTGACTCTGGACTTAGTTGTGTCCCGTGACATTACTTTGTCAAATATATTACTTATGGCACAAAACCATTTAACCCAGAAGATGACATATATCTTTTTATGTCAAACTACTATAACTTATCCAATATAACATGTTAATTAAATAATTGTAATATCATTATTTAATATATTAACGTGACTAAGACTAAAAATATAATCTTAGTATAGTAGAATATATTATACTTGACTATTTTATTATGGTATACACCATTTAGATTTATTTCAAACATACATTAAATTTATTAACGATTTAATGTTAAAATAATATTAGTTATAGGCTATGGCTACTGAAGCATAATTCCCACTGTGATTGTGGTCATGCTACTATTGGCTAACTTTCTGGCTAATAGTAACGAGGGTCAAATAATGTATAAAACCTCCCATACCGGCAATTATTATAGAATATAAAAATTTAATCACTGTAAGTATAACTGGTAAACATTTAGGATTTTGGAAAGCATTTGTAAATATAATTGTATCACAAAAGGTGATAAAAACGGTGAGAAAAGAGAATTGACTCACATTGCAGATTTCTACGGGCAAAGTTTAGTCTACAGATAAGCCTTGATATATTGCAGATTTATACAGGCAGAGCTTAGCCTATTAATTAGCCTTGTAACCTAGTGCACACGAACTAGGTAAGTAACTAATACAGCATTTACGATAACTCACGAGATTAAAACCCTCACAACGAATGACAAAGTGTAATCACTTAAACATCCATCGGAATCACAATGAATGACAAAGTATAATTACTTAAACATCAATCGGATTCACAACGAATGACAAAGGATAGTACTAAAACATCCATCGGTTAGTTTCAATCGATCGGACATTGAATCGTAGCAGCGATCGAGTTAATACCCTGTTTGCGGCAGCACTTCGTGAATCGTGTGTGTTTTGATAGTGTTTCTGCTATAACTCAGCGTATATTACGAATTTCTTTGTCGAACGAACGCACATAATCAAGTCCCAAAGCCTGCTATTTATACATGAATTTTGTCATGCTTACGGACCGTAAGACTTATCCCTTACGGTCCGTAAGGGATACTTTTTCACTATAGGTTTGCCACGTCCTGGTGTAGGCCTGCTGAGCCGACGGAATATTAAAATTCAAATTTGACAACGAGATATAAAGATAATCGTCGAGTAGGGAATGCCCCCCCTGAGTTTTAGGGGCCCTGATCCTGATTCTGATTGTTCTGAAATTTTTAGGGTTTGTGCAAAATTACTTGGGTGTCTCAATTAGGGTTTCCTATTGGATAAAATAATAAAATAAATAGGACTTTTAAATGAGGGTTGTTACAACATAGGATTTTGAAGTTTACTGCGATGCTTCAAAACTAGGTTTAGGATGTGTATTAATGCAACGCAAGAAGGTAATTGCGTATGCGTCAAGGCAATTGAAAAAGCACGAAGAAAACTATACAACTCATGACTTAGAGTTAGGAGCCATAATTTTTGCCCTTAAGATTTTGAGACACTATTTGTATGGAAGTAAATTTACTGTATATACAGATCATAAGAGCTTAAGATACATATTTGGGCAAAAAGAATTGAATATGAGACAAAGGAGATGGATGGAAATTCTAAGTGATTACGACTGTGATATTCAATATCACGAAGGAAAGGCAAACGTAGTTGCTAATGCTTTAAGTCGTAAGTATCATGAGAAACAACGACAAGTTCGTGCTCTTAGGTTAAATCTACAACTAGATTTAATGGAACAACTGAAAAGCATTCAAGAAACAGCAATCAAGGATGATGCTGAAGGAATGAAAGGAAGAATAAAGGAACTAGAGCAAGGAAGTGATGGAATCTGGAGGTTCCACAAGAAAAGGGTTTGGGTACCTAAACAAGAAAACTTAAGAAATAAAATTTTAGAAGAAGCCCATAAATCTAGGTATACTATGCATCCTGGTAACAATAAGATGTACCAAGATTTAAGGAATAATTTCTGGTGGATAGGAATGAAAAAGGACATAGCTAGATATGTTTCTAAATGTCTTACCAGTTCACAAGTTAAGGCAGAGCACCAGAAACCTTCAAGATTACTTCAACAATTAGAAATGCCGGTATGGAAATGGGAACTTATAACAATGGACTTTGTTACTGAAGGGGTAAGGTCCCAAAAACCTCATAATAAGTACTTGGGACCACACCACAACCTTGCCTTTTAACCTTTTTACCTTGCGCGGCCGCGCACTGGTCTTACAAAAGGAAGAAACAGTCAGCAGCCTATAATCGCACGCCTAAAGGAAATATAAATCCTTGCACCTTCTCCCGGTAGCAAAGGATGAAAATCCTATAAATACTTCCGCTTAAATATCCAGACTTGGATAGTATTTACCCAGACTTGGGATTTATTCTTTCAACTATTTCCACACAATAAAAGTGCCACACCAGATTACAACAGTAATCTTCTAGAAGAAATACAATCGTGCACCACCAAGACGGTTATAACCGTCTGGACACGTGTCGTTACCTCAGGCATCCCTGAAATCACAACGAAGGCATGCAATTGGAGACTAATCTCCACTTGATCACTTTACACGTGGCAAATCCCCAGCCTTCGATCTACACCACGATCCGTGTGCTCTCACGTCGGATCAAGGAACTTAAACGGAAGGAAATGTAACCGCTTACGGGGTTAGCATCTTCCGTCAACTTTTCACTAACGGGTTTTCCCGCCTAAATGACTCCCGGCTATAAATATGAGAAAAAGACCAGGTCTGAATTCAAGTTATTCACACTTCTCAAATACATCTTCTTCTTCTTTACCAATACTTATTCTCACACCGGAGTCGGGTCAAGGAGAGAACCCTCTTCTCCCCTTGGCGAGGCTAATGGTGCTCTTTTTTGCAGAACTGTCGGAGAAGAAGGTCAATTGGACCTGAATCAATCGAGTGGAAACCAACCTTTTTATGCGGATTCAAACCCCCTAAATATCTTGGTTCTGACCATTTATCTAGTGTTTCTTCAGTTACCAAGTTACCCAAAACTAGAAAAGGTAATGATGCGATTTGGGTAATTGTGGATCGATTAACCAAATCTGCTCATTTTCTACCCATAAAAGAAACCTTTAGCATGGAAAGGTTAGCCAAGCTGTATGTAGACGAGGTAGTATCCTTACATGGAGTTCCACTCTCCATTATATCGGATAGGGATAGTCGTTTCACTTCCCATTTCTGGACAAGTTTCCAAGAAGCCATGGGAACTCGACTAAATTTAAGCACAGCTTACCATCCTCAAACAGACGGACAAAGTGAAAGGACGATCCAAACCCTGGAAGACATGCTTAGGGCATGTGTGATAGATTTTGGTGGAAACTAGGATGACCACCTACCCTTAATCGAATTCTCCTATAACAATAGTTATCACACAAGTATTGAAGCTGCCCCATTTGAAGCACTATATGGACGAAAATGCAGAACTCAAGTCTGTTGGGCAGAGACAGGAGAAAGTCAATTATCAGGTCCTGAAATTGTACAAGAAACCACCGACAAGATTACTCAAATCAAGGAAAGACTGAAAACGGCTCGAGATCGCCAGAAAAGTTATGCCGATAATCGACGCAAGCCGCTAGAATTTCAAGCTGGAGACAAGGTACTCTTGAAAGTTTCTCCTTGGAAAGGAGTAATTCGGTTCGGTAAGAAAGGAAAGCTAAGTCTGAGGTACGTAGGACCATTCCCAGTAATACAGCGAATAGGACCAGTTGCTTATCGCTTACAACTACCAGAGGAGCTAGCTGGAGTACATGACGTATTTCATGTATCCAACCTCAAGAAGTGTTTATCCGACGAATCATTGGTAGTACCTCTCCAAGACATAGAGGTAAATGAAAAGTTGAAGTTCGTAGAGAAACCGCTTCAAATAGAAGACAGAAAGGTCAAGTTTCTCAAGCACAAAAGACTAGTACTAGTCAAATTCAAATGAGATTCGAAAAGAGGACCCGAATACACCTGGGAGCTGGAATCAGAGATGAAGCGAAAGTATCCTCACTTATTTCAATAAATCTCGAGGACGAGATTTTAAATAAGGTGGGGAGAATGTAAGGACCTTCGAAAATTTCCCAAAACGAACTGTAAGTGAAAACCCGGACCCCTGAAACCCTAATCCAGATAAAAAATCAAGAAAATTATAATTTAGACCCTCTCGCGGGCCGCGTAAAGGTTAAGCATGACCTTACACGGGCCGTGTCAAACTTAAATTGACTAGATAAGCATTACAGTCCACGTGGCATCCACCTGGCAACCCTACTCATGACCCAGCAAACCTACACGTAGACTAGGTGGTCACACGGGCCGCGTAAAGATCGGCTTAAGGTTCACGCGGGCCGCGACAGAACCATTTTTCACCTATAAATAGAATTGGCCATGAGCAGTTCATCTGTGTCAAAAACAATTCTCAAAAACGAATTCTCAATGCTCAATTTCGAAAATTAATATACCGAGGCGCTGCTACGATACAGGGTATTAACTCGTTCGCTGCTACGATTCAATGTCCGATCGATTGAAACTATCTGATGGATGTTTAAGTATTGCCCACATTAGGGCCATACTTTGTCATTTGTCATTGTACTTTGTCATTCGTTGTCAGGGTTTTAATCTCGTGAGTTATCGTAAATGTTGTATTTGTTACTGACCTAGTTCGTGTGCATTGTTATTTAAATTAGGTTACAAGGCTAATCAGTAGGCTAAACTCTACCCGTTTAAATCTGCAATGTGAGTCATTCTCTTTTATCAAAAGTATTTTACAATACTCCATTATTTTCAAAGGTTATAATTACAAGGATTAAGTCATGGTTATCTTGAATCACTGGCTAGTGGGGTATTGTGCACATTACTAATTTCTCACAGTTAGGCTAATAAATCCTAACAGTGATAATCATCACTACTTGGGGAAGGACCCAATAGTGGTATGACCATCGTCACCAGGAGGTGACACGGCGCCATATAAAAATAAGATAAAAGCCATTGTAATCGCTCTTATGCTGTAATTTATAACTACGTGTCATTTTATGAAATTTGAGTGACTCGCCAGTATTTCCCCGCTGATAAAATATTTTCAAAACATGTTTCAGGTGACTATTGTGAATCAAGGAAAAGTACTACAAAGCACTAACAAGCTTGAAGTAGTGGCTCAGTTAAATATAAAAACATGTTTTGTAAATCAGGGAAATTTCCTTGTGAAATTCCTCTATTGTAAAAATTACGGGGTTTTATCCCGACTTATGCAATAAAATAATCGGGCATTTCAAGTTTTAAAAGATCCTGTAAAATCTTCCGCTGTCAACTCAATTAATAAATACCACGGGTTTCTTTCCCGCGGCTCCTGGACCGGGTCAAACCGGGACGGGGGCCGTGACACGGGGCTCTGCCCCGAACCTCGTGCAGGGGGCACGCTGTCCCCCTGTACCCCCCAGCGAACTAGTGGTTTGCTATTAAATGATTGGTTTTGTGAATACTTAGTTAAATAATCAGATAATGCTTTACAAAACCAAAATAGCTTAACTTGAATGAGCTTCTGATGTATCATTTCTGGCCGAAGCTGATTTGATACATCTATTTATCGTTCAAGTATTACGAAAGCTATGTTACGTGTGCATTACGAACATGAATGTCTTAATATCAGGCCAAAGCTGATTTAATTCTTTCATATATAGTGTAACACCCAGTGTTTCAAAATTCAAAGTCAAAGTCAAGATTGAAGTCAATGGAAGACAAGATTGCTAATTGCGATCTGTCGCTCCTTGCTCAATTCCTGTTTTGACTTCTTTGACTTGTAGTTAGTCTATTTTATGCCTTGCGTTAGTTGTATTATGTGGAGTACTTATTAATAATTGAGGTTTATTCGATATTTATCGCATGTTTTATCAATTTATCGCTATCGCAATCGCACTCGCAACTCGAATTATGCATTCTGGATATTGTTATATGTGTGTGTGTGCCTTATGTGTTACTTGTGCATGTTTATTTATGTTATGCTGTGGTGATTAATCGAAATGCAATCGAAACTCAATCGCAATCGAATCACAGACGCTAAACGAATATGAAATAAGGGTGCTTGAATGTTGTTATAGTAGTTGGGATTAAAAGTAATTTGAATAGGAAACTCTATCGCATCGCAATAATCGCAATCGCAATCGAAACGACAAAACTCGTCGCACTGAACGCTTGAATCAAGTGGCCAATCGACCAAGTGATCAGCCGATCGAGCAACCGCTCGATCGAGCTGCCGCTCGATCGACCAGCCATTCGACCGGGCTGCCAACCGATCGATCAGCCCCCCTCCTCCCCTTTCCTTTTTGGGAAACACTATAAATACCCTCATTTCAACATCAAACTTACCATTTCTGGAAACTCTCGTACGACCAGCATTCTTGCCCACTTTTCTTCAGATTTCTCGCAAATCTTGTAAGTTTTCTGTCACACCCCTTTCTGCGGCGGAAGCACGAGGTGTGATCATGAAAGGTTCTCATTGCATACGAAAGGTAAACATACTACATGCTTATAAAATAACTTCAAAATGCCAGACATTACATAACCGAAAACATGGTTTAAGTGTTTACATCACAAGACAACATTTTGTCTGACAAGTTTACAACTTTATTCAAAGATAAACAAAAGCGACATCCAAGAGCATGAGTAAAACCGCGCGCACATCCATCCTAGTTACCTGAAATACATGTGAGTTTTTGGAAAAACGTCAACATAATGTTGGTGTGAATTCATGCAGTGATTGTTTTGAATGTTTAAATACTTGAATGAAAACATAGTATGTAACTTGTAGAATGTATGAAGGTTTGAACGTAACTCGTAAAACGTATATGTAACTGAGTACTATGACTGTTTGAATGTATTTATAACATGTATCTGTAACTGAGTACTATGACTGTTTGAATGTGTGAGATCGCTAGTGGTTTGCAAGGCCACTAACATGTGTCACGACATAGGAAGCCACCAAACCTAGGCATGTTTGTCGACTTTGACTGAGACACAGAAGCACTCATTGGTAGAAGTAGGCCAATAGTGGGGTTGCCTGAAACCCATTAGATCTAACCTTTTGTTCCACGGTCTGAATGTATACGTTGATTAATGGTGCTTATGGTACCCTACTCGAGACATGATCTAGAATGTTTCTCTTGAATGTTTTTGTACTCCATCATACCATTTGTACACATTGTAACATTTATAACACGTATTTCACCCCCGAAGTTGTAAAATCAAAAGCAGTTAAAGAAAAGGGGGAGCATGAACTCACAACTTTGCGTTCCTTGCGTCGTAAACTTCACCGGATTTGCTTAATTAACGTCGTGACCTATACGTGTTTTCTTAACGCTAGTCACTAGACTTGTATCGTACAAGTACAAGTCACTGTCTTTTATGTATATGTTTTCTTGTGTTAAAAATAATTCATATTTTTAACTAAGTGTCTTACTTATATTATTTTCTCAAAAATAAATATAAGTTTCTTGTATTTTCCACTTTGCACCCGAGTTATGTATCTTGTATGTTGTATGTGTATTTTTGTTACAAAAATCATGGCGAGATTTATATTCGAAAAGCATAGTCTAGAACACAGTAGCAAACATTTGTCTAGAAAATATTTACTAAGTGTTAGGATTTTCAGAAAATTTCGCCATAGTCTCCTTTGTAAATGGAGGTGTCCATGCTAAGTAGCATATCATTTTCTTTAACATATAACACGTTAGATCATTCTCAAATAATCAACCCGACATTCTGACATGCAAGATACTACTTTTGTCGTTTCAGTTTTAATATATAAAACTGGACTGTTTTCGGACATTTTAATAAAATGGTTAACTTATTCCAATAATTCCCAAATTTTTATAGAATGTCTTATATGAATTAGATTCTATTGTGTAAAAATATCGGGGTCCGGTTCATCATCAATATTTTATAGAAAATCATTTACCGAACTACGATCAGATTTGTTATTTTCTGACCGCAGCCTACGGAATAATTCGTTTAAAATTCATCGTAAGTCCGTTTTACGAAATTCCAGTTGGAGGGTCACACTGACATCAGTGATCATCTACGGTATTAATTTTAGGGGCTGGTTCTACTCAGGTTTCAAGTTATGATGAAAAATATAACACATGTTTTTGGCAGTAAAAATGCAGCTTGAGCTGCTGTCCAAAAATAGCCCTTTAAAAATAGTAAACCACTTCGAAAAATTACGATTCCAGTGCCATTTGATCCGTTTTTCGAAAATACATAATTTAGGCTTCAGATATTCTGTTTTTCGATTTATTATGGTCAGTTTACAGCCCTTTGAAGTTGGCTGAAAATGTAATTCAGCATGTTTCTTTATAGTTTAAATGTTACTAAATCGTATCAACAAATGTCCGAACAACGGGTTTATCAAGAAACCAACGATCAAATATCATGTATGATTTAACCAACCCTCATCCAACAAGATTTCATCTTCATGTAATCTTTTATGTTCAAGTTTCATGTAAAGTTTCATACTCATCATCTTAGTGTTCTTGTTCTTGTGATTTAAACATAAACATCATACTACATATCTTAACTATGAACAAGATGAAACAAGGTGAAATGAGACATACTACTAGCACAAGGCTAGGGTAGAAATTCTAGTGCAAAGATGATGAGAAAAGATGATGAAATAGACTAGAACAAAGCTCCTTTGAATGCTCTTCAAGATGCAACTTCCATGGATCACCTTCAAAGCTTTGAATGGAACTTGATATTGAAGAAGATGATGATGTTAAGTGGTGGTGATGGTTTTGGTTTTGGTTTTGGTTTTGGTTTTGGGGGAGCTCCCGGGTAATGACCGGTTGTTCGGTTGGATACCGTTCCGTTAAAGTGCTTAATTATTCCGCAAAGTGTCTTTTTGTAACCCTTTTAATTCCCGACACTTAGGGAAATATTCTGAACGATAGAACGTAAATTCGGAATAATATTTATATGTTTAAAAGCTGGTTATAGTTGAATTTAATAAAATTATACACTTAAAGTGCATTTTGGGTGCTTTTTAGTGCGTATTTTAGTCTCCGGAAGCCTATACGTGAACCCTTGTATAATCTCTTGGGTTTTAATGTATTCTTGTCATTGGACCTACACCTAGGCTCCAAATCTATCGTCTGACTATTTTCTGCAGAGTCGTTGGTATATTGTGTTTTACCGGTGAGTTTACTAGTATTTTCGACGCAACGCTCTAGTTAATGCATAAAGCAATATTTTGTAGTAATAAACGTGCATGAATTCACTTGTATATAATGAAATCAATCAATGTTGACATTTAAGCACATAATTGCAATCTTTAAATAGTAATTAGAATGTACGAAAATTACCGGTTTGGTGCCAGTTGTCACAGTCTCCCCCTGTTAAAAGAATTTCGTCCCGAAATTCAGGCTGAACTAACTCTCGCAGGAGTCTTCTTGAACAGGTGGGGATACTTTTCTTTGAACTGGTCTTCACGTTCCCACGTGTACTCGGGTCCATGCTTAGAGTTCCAACATACTTTGACAAGTTTAACAGTGCTCCTCCTGGTCTTGTTGACTTTCCAGTCGGTAACCTCAACGGGTTGTTCTGTAAATTGGAGGGCGTCATCAATATGTACTTCATCCGCAGGGATGATCACGTCTTCTTGTGTTGGACTCTTCTTGAGGTTGGATACATGGAACGTATCATGTACTCCATTCAGTTCTTCCGGTAATTACAACTTATATGCCACGGTACCAATTCTTTGTAAGATTCTGAATGGTCCGATGTATCGTGGATTCAGCTTCCCACGTTTTCCGAATCTTACTACGCCTTTCCAAGGTGAGACTTTTAACAACACTTTGTCTCCCACCTCGAATTCTAATGGCTTTCGTTTTAGATCAGCGTAGCTCTTTTGTCGATCCCGAGCCGCCTTAATGCGCTCTCGGATCTGTATAATCTTGTCGGTTGTCTCTTGTACTAATTCAGGACCAACCATACGTTTATCTCCAGCGTCTTCCCAACATAAGGGCGATCGGCACTTGCGGCGATACAGAGCTTCGAACGGTGCGGCTTTTATACTTGTGTGATAGCTGTCATTGTAGGAAAACTCAACTAAAGGTAGATGAGTATCCCAGCTGCCGCCTAGATCCATGACACATACGCGAAGCATATCTTCTAATGTTTGTATGGTTCGTTCGCTCTGGTCGTCTGTTTAAGGATGGAATGCCGTGCTTAGATCTAACTGCGATCTAAAGGCTTCCTGAAAGGATTGCCAGATTCTTGAGACAAAGCGTCCATCTCTGTCTGAAATAATTGAGATAGGCACTCCAAGACGTGCCACAATTTCTTTTAAGTATATCTCAGCAAGCTTTCCAGTGCTATCCTTTTCTCGGATTGGTAGGAAATGCGCAGATTTCGTCAATCGATCAACTATCACCCATATCATATCGTGCCCTATCGGGGTCCTGGGTAATTTTTTTATAAAGTCCATAGAGATTTGCTCCCACTTCCACATGGGTATCTCTGGTTCTTGTAGTAGGTCGGACGGTTTCCGATATTCAGCCTTAACCTTGGCACAGGTTAAGCATTTTCCAACATAAATAGCAACATCGCTCTTGAGTCTCGGCCACCAATAGTATTCTTTTAAGTCTTGATACATTTTGTCCGATCCTGGATGGATCGAGTATCTTGACTTGTGCGCTTCATCAAGAATGACTTCTCGTATGCCACTATAGAGCAGAACCCAAATGCGCTTCTTAAAGTACAAGGTTCCCTCTTCATTTGGCACCATATGTTTCAATGCACCCCGAAGGTATTCGGCTTTACGGTTCTCTTCCTTAAGAGCTTCTTTTTGTGCGTCACGAATACGTGCAGTGAGGTTCGTTCGAATAGTCATTTCTAACGCTCGAACCCTTAAGGTCTTAGCCCTTTCTTTTCGACTTAGCACGTGTGCTACAACTTTTGCTTTTCCAGGATGGTACTTAATCTCACAGTCATAATCGTTCAGCAACTCGACCCAACGTTGTTGACGCATATTTAATTCATTCTGATCAAATATGTGTTGTAGGCTTTTGTGATCTGTGAAGATTGTACATCGAGTACCATATAAATAATGTCGCCAAATCTTCTAGGCGAATACCACCGCACCAAGTTCCAAGTCGTGAGTGGTATAGTTTCTTTCATGAACCTTCAATTGTCTTGAAGCATAAGCGATGACTTTTTGGCGTTGCATGAGCACGCAACCCAAACCTTGTCGTGAAGCGTCACAGTATACCACGAAGTCTTCAGTGCCTTAAGGTAATGTTAGTATTGGTGCATCGCATAGCTTATTTTTTAGTAGCTGAAAGGCTTCTTCCTGTTTATCATCCCAGTCGTTCTTCTTGTCTTTCTGCGTAAGGGTAGTTAGCGGTTGAGCTATCTTTGAGAAATTCTCAATAAACCACCGGTAATAGCCCGCTAAGCCCAAAAATTGTCGAACTTCAGGTGGGGTTTTGGGGGCTTCCTAATTCTTTATTTCTTCAATCTTGGATGGATCTACATGAATGCCCTTCTCATTCACCACGTGACCAAGAAATTGAACTTCGGGAATCCATAATTCGCACTTTGATAATTTTGTATAGAGTTTCTCTTTCTTCAGTAGTTCCAGTATGGTTCTGAGGTATTGCTCATGTCCATCTTTCGTTCGCGAGTAAATCAGGATATCATCGATAAATACAATCACAAATTTATCGAGATATGGTTTGCATACGCGGTTCATCAGAACCATAAAGACCGTTGGTGCGTTTGTCAGTCCGAATGGCATCACAAGAAACTCGTAGTGCCCATATCGTGTTCTGAATGCAGTCTTTGGCACGCTTTCTTCCTGTATCTTTAACAGATGGTATCCAGATCGAAGATCGATCTTGGAATAGTAGCTTGATCCTTGCAACTGATCAAATAAGTCATCAATCCTCGGTAATGGATACCGATTCTTGATTGTGAGCTTGTTCAGTTCTCTATAGTCGATACACATCCGCAGAGTTCCATCCTTTTTCTTCACGAACAATACTGGAGCTCCCCAAGGCGAGAAGCTTGGCCTTATGAATCCTTTATCCAACAACTCCTGGAGTTGTGTAGATAATTCTTGCATTTCGGATGGTGCAAGTCGATAGGGTGCCTTGGCTACAAGAGCGGCTCCTGGAACCAGGTCTATATGGAATTCGACCTGTCATTGCTGAGGTAGTCCTGGCAGATCTTCGGGAAAAACATCAGGGAATTCCTTCACCACAGGAATGTCTTTGAGTTTCGGCTCCACAGCCTTCTTATCTACAACGTGCGCTAAGAAAGCAACACATCCTTTCCTTAAGCACTTTTGTGCCTTCATACAACTGATGATTCGCAGAGGCGCGACTCGTTTTTCTCCATGCACAATGAGGGTTTCATCATTCGCTAAAGGGATGCGAATGATTTTCTCATGACAAATAACTTCAGCTTTGTTCTTGGACAACCAGTCCATTCCAACCACTACATCGAAGCTACCCAATTGAATAGGTAAAAGGTCGATGCTAAATCTTCTTTCACCAAGTTCCAAAGTGCAACCTCTAACAACTTCGCCCGACTTAACAAGTTTACCATTGGCTAGTTCTATGGAATAAGGAATTTCTAATCTACTAGATTCTATTCCAAGAATGCGTTTAAATTCCACAGACACGAAGCTATAATCGGCACCAGTGTCAAATAATATGGAAGCAAAGTGATTGTTAACGAGAAACGTACTGGTGACCACGTTAGGGTCCTCGCGTGCGTCCCTTGCTCCAATCACAAATGCTCGTGCTTGAGCATTGTTTCTTTTTGGGCAGTCCTTCATGAAATGATCATTGCTTCCACAACTGAAACATCCTTGGTTCCGCCCAGCTCTATTACCATTCCGGTTACCATTGCCATTTCCACCATTGTTTCCATTACCATTACCACCATTGTTTCCATTACCATTACCACCATTGTTTCCATTACCATTACCATTGCGGCCTCCAATACCTTTACCCCAACAATCCTTGGTACGGTGGCCTGACTTTCCACAGTTCTCGCACTTCCCAACGCGACAATTTCCCACATGGTGAAAGCCACAGCGGTCACACTTGGGCAGAGTGCCCTGGTATTTCTTAGCTCCAGACTCATTTGCAGCTGTGAAGGTTTTTGCCTCCCTAGGTGGGTTAGTGTCACGCTTCTTGTTGTTCGAACCCTTGTTGTTGCTGCGGGTTGCTTGGTTCAGATTTGAATGCTTCCTCTTCTTGTCATCAGACGACTCAGCATGCGTCTCGGTCTTT
This sequence comes from Helianthus tuberosus, assembly GCA_030545235.1. Taxonomy (NCBI): domain Eukaryota; kingdom Viridiplantae; phylum Streptophyta; class Magnoliopsida; order Asterales; family Asteraceae; genus Helianthus; species Helianthus tuberosus. The sequence goes on along the minus strand of CM060397.1, from coordinate 93,178,112 downwards.
TCAGTTGGGTTTAACGATAACTTCTTCATACGAACACAATCTTCAGTAAGGCTGACAACCAGAGTTACAGCCTCGGTGATTGTTTGAGGTTTGTCCGAAGTTACCATGCCGCGAAACTCTGGGGCCAGTCCCCAAATGTAGCGTTCAACGCGCTTAAATTCGGGAGTTACCATGTAGGGAAGTACTCTAGACAGATCGTGTAACCTTCGAGTATACCCATTAATGTCAGCACCTTCCATGGTCAAGTGCCAGAATTCAGTTTCCAATCTTTGGAGTTCAGCACGAGAGAAATACTTCTCTCTCATTCTTTCCTTTAGTTCATCCCAAGCCAGGCCATAAGCGGCATCATCACCCAAGGTTTGGACCTGCAAGTTCCATCAGGTCAAAGCTTCATCGACAAACAACCCAGTAGCAAAAGTGACTTGCTGATCCGCGGTACACTTGCTCATGCGGATAGTGGCTTCAGTCTTTTCCGTCCAACGTACAAATGCTACTGCACCTCCTGTGCCGTCATAGTTCATTGGCTTGCAGTCGAGAAACTGCTTGAAAGTGCAGCCCTAAGCTGCATTGCCTCCAGATGAATCTCCATTCCCATTACGTCTGGCGTTGCTTGGACTGCCACTGTCTGCAGTACGGGTTGCCTCGTAGTGGGCGATAGCTACGGAGATTCTTTCCTCCAGTAGAGCATTCAGCTCTTCAGCAGTCTTTGGCAGTGGGGGAGGAGGAGGTTGATCACGAGCGTTCACAGCTTTCCTGGGTGCCATGTTCTGACACAACATAACACAACAGGGTTAGACATTTGTTTGATATCGTCATACTAGACAGTAGTAGTATATATATACACAGGCATATACCACAGAAGTGACATCAAACAATTATTATTCTAGCAGAGTATTTAATAGGTCGGTGTTCATTTTTGACCTTTTCTTGTACTGAGGGAATCTACACGTGATAAGACTTGCTGTGGTTTCTGTGCACTGAATTCCATAATTACGTATGCATCCATAATTACGTAACCCCTTGCACAGTCTGCACGGTTCGTTTCGTCCTCGTATCTCTTCCTTCAGGTAGGCCATTGTTTTCAGGTAAAGTCACGTATACGTGTGACATTTTACTTCTAGTATATGTATATGTCAATTATCACACATAATTGCAAGTAATTCTTAATCACAGATAAGTGCTTCCCCAGTGCACCCTAAGTCTCGTAGTGTCTTTTCTAGACTCCTGTAAACAGTTTTAGGTAGTGGATGTCGCGGGACGTTTTATGCAATGAAAACTTTTGAAAAATTGTTTTCGTGAACGGAACCTAGAGATTGTAGTCTAGACTCGAGAAGGAATCCTGGTTCACTACAATCGCAGCTCTGATACCAATCTGTCACACCCCTTTCTGTGGCGGAAGCACGAGGTGTGATCATGAAAGGTTCTCATTGCATACGAAAGGTAAACATACTACATGCTCATAAAATAACTTCAAAATGCCAGACATTACATAACCAAAAACATGGTTTAAGTGTTTACATCACAAGACAGCATTTTGTCTGATAAGTTTACAACTTTATTCAAAGATAAACAAAAGTGACATCCAAGAGCATGAGTAAAACCGCGCGCACATCCATCCTATTTACCTGAAATACATGTGAGTTTTTGGAAAAACGTCAACATAATGTTGGGGGGCTTGTTTGCAAATTTTCAACTAAATGGTAAGTGTTAGTTAGAATGTAAGTAACTTGAAGTTATATGTTAGTTATAAGGTTTTTAGTGGGTGTTATGGCAAACGTGGATCATGATTAGCCAAAAATAATAAAACAAAGTTTTTGACCAAAAATTTGGTGTCCCGGGTAATGACCGGTTGTTCGGTTGGATACCGTTCCGTTAAAGTGCTTAATTATTCCGCAAAGTGTCTTTTTGTAACCCTTTTAATTCCCGACACTTAGGGAAATATTCTGAACGATAGAGCATAAATTCGGCATTATATTTATATGTTTAAAAGCTGGTTATAGATGAATTTAATAAAATTATGCACTTAAAGTGCGTTTTGGGTGCTTTTTAGTGCGTATTTTAGTCTCCGGAAGCCTATACGCGAACCCTTGTATAATCTCTTGGGTTTAAATGTATTCTTGTCATTGGACCTACACCTAGGCTCCAAATCTACCGTCTGACTATTTTCTGCAGAGTCGTTGGCATATTGTGTTTTACTGGTGTGTTTACTAGTATTTTCGACGCAACGCTCTAGTTAATGCATAAAGCAATATTTTGTAGTAATAAACGTGCATGAATTCACTTGTATATAAAGAAATCAATCAATGTTGACATTTAAGCACATAATTGCAATCTTTAAATAGTAATTAGAATGTACGGAAATTACCGGTTTGGTGCCAGTTGTCACATTTTCACCCTAATCTTTGTACTTTCTTGATCTGCACGCACTCCTACACCTTTCTATCTTTCGAATCTTAACTCTTAACTGTGAAATCACTAGATTTGAGGTGTTCTAGGATGATGTCATCATGGTGTTCTTAGGAACTTAATGTTTCGGCTTCAATCCACCAAGAACAACTTAGATCCAAACGATTTCCATACAAATAAACAAAGATCTTTCATAGATCTAAACATATTCAAGGTGAAAAAGGATTGAAAGATGGTTTCTAACTTTCTTTCAACTCTTTTACACTCAATGCCTCAAAACCGATAGAATCGGAGCTTGTTCTAACCTTCTACTCTTTCTTGTTGATGTGTTGGTTCAAGATCTGGATTCTATCCACGAGATTACCGATTTCGGGTAAAACATGGAACACCGTCCCGAACAGTTAACCGGCCGGATTTGGGTGATTCCTGCCTGATCAGGCTACTGAGTCGTGACGATGTTTCTGTTCTCTAATACGTTATCAAATCATGTCGATAAAACAACAAACTACCAGAATGACCAAGGAAGAAGACGATCAGGTCGACCAGGATTGAGTGTCATCCGATCGGACTACTGTCCGAACGGACAGCCACCCGAACGACCGGCCACCCGAACGACTCGCACCTTGGCCCCACATTTAGTTTTCAAATCAAACTACAAGAGTTTTGGAACACCGAATGGATTATCGTCCGATCGAGTTACCACCCGATCGACCGACCATCCGACTATGTGATGTTTTGGAACTTCAATACTTAAACAAATTTTCAACATGTTCAATGCACATGTGTTTCCACCCGATCGAACAACCGTCCAATCAAGTGATAACCTGCTGTGAACTTGTTCTCGCTAGAGTGTCTAACCAATCGGATTGTCGTACGATCGAACGGTCGTTCGATCGATCGACCTGAAAGGTTGAGATACCTCTAAGTTTTCAAAATGCTACAATGAAAACTTCAAAAGTCAAACCATCATACACAAACACATCCTTCACAAAGGAAGAAACAATCCACTCAAAGGGTCACCCGATCGGATGACCATCCGAGCAGACTGGCACTCGAACGACCGGCTGTCCGATCGGACTACCATCCGATCGAATTGATGTTCGACCCTTTGACACTTCTCACCGAATTACGTATCGCTTATCATTATACTATCAATCTGTTCAGGCTAACCCTACTCTCTAGCGCTCCATTCAATCCATCAATCGCTGTGAGTATACTCGATCCCTTTTTGCTTTACGCACTTTTGGGTGTTACATACGTTACTTATTCTAAATCACATCGAACACACTACGCAATACTTTAATCGCTAACCAATTACCGCATGTTATACGTGACTTAATGAATGCTTGTTTGTTATGTTTACACATGGAATGTTGTCTACCTGCCTTAGCAACGATAGTACTATTTGTTTGGACTCAGCACCTGTTCACTCAGGGGTTGTTAAGGACAATTAATTACATGGGTCACGGTGGTGATCATGCAATACGAACTGCCTTGGGCAGTCAATTCGCAGTCATTGGTATCGATAGGTTCATGTCGATAACTAACATGCCTCATTTTTACACTGTGTACGTGCTGGTTATGCGTAACGATATCGAACTCTATTATATCTATTAAACTTGGATGCTCACCTTTATACTATGTGTATTGAATTTTACTTTAACGTATGTGACAGGTGCTTAGGATGCTTATTTGCTTAGCTTGCTGTGAAATCGAGGCTAGGAAAGACCTAGAACAATAAACAATTGTCTGTAATAAAAATCTGAGTTGTCGGAACAGAACAATTTGACTTGAACAATAAACAATTTGACTTGCTGGTAGGGATTATATACGAGCTTACTACAATTTCTCGCCATTCTTGCCTACGCTACACTATCACTGCACTTTAGTTTTCGAAAACAAACGAGCTATTAGGCCGAGATTAGGTGTGAAAACCACAAACTCTCGACCAAATTGCTTGTTCGCCTCGCATTTCCATCCATAAACACGAGAATTTGCTTTGAATCAGGAGTAAAATCCATACTTTGACGCATAATCCTCTTTTATTTTATCAAAACAGGAACTAAGTTGTTAAGTCAGGAGTGAAACCCTAACCTTGACGACTTGATTCCGACCCTTATTTGGTTTTACAAAACTCTCACCAAAGTCTCGACGGACTCCAACGACTTGAAGTCACGATATGACTGGAAGGATGCGTGCCGATCGCCCAGATTCGAGTCAAAAGCACAGTCCTGAAGGCCAAAGTGTGTACCAAGAGTCTTTGTGAATAGTCGAATCACTTTGGGTAGTCAATGTCTAAATAGCCGCAGACAATCCATTTCTCGATTTTTATGTGTTTCGATTCTGAGCCCGCAACTGCTGACTTTGATATTCGTCGATTTTATGTGTTTATGTGTGTATTTATCTGTTTATATGTTTTGATTTCTAGTGATTTATTCGATTTTCAACATTCACTTCTCAATCGACATACACGACTCGCACTGCACACCTATCTCAACACGCTAACAAATCGACAATATTGGGGATTATACGCATGCTATACTACTCGCCATGTTAATCGCGATCGCTATTTTCGAACGCTCGCGAACTTTGAATAATAGGTTTCTGTATTCTGACTACTCCCGTGTGCGTCTAGGTGAATTATGTGTTTATATGCTTCTGTGCTTTTGTGCTTCTGTGCCTTACGTGCTTATGTGAATCTGTGGTTATGTGCATACGTGTTTACATGATCGTATTCCTGAGCTTTAGTAGTATTAGACATGTGAGGTGAGATTCGATTATGTTGTGTTGAGTCCTGTGGCAATGTCTGTTGCAGACAATGTCAACTGGACCATCATCTGGACCCCATCACCCACGAATCACTCGCCAAGAACAGAGAGACAAACGCCTTGCTGCTCTCGTCGCAAAGCAAGTGGCAAAGGTAGTTCCTCAGATCGTGAGTAAAATATACAAGAATGTGAGCAAATCATCTGAGGAGTCCAGAACCGAAGCTCCTAAAGCTACTCCCAAGACTGCTTTCAGCTTCAAGCAGTTCAAAGCTTGTGGTCCAAAGGAATTTACGGGCGAAGATGGCCCAACGGCTATGTTTCAATGGTTTGATTCCGTCGAAGTCACTCTGCGCCAGAGTGGATGTCCTGAAAATCTTCGTACTCTAAACGCTACCGGCGTCTTCCAGTCCCGCGCACTAGACTGGTGGACGGCCGAGAGAAACAAACACGGAAATGACGCAGCCTATGAGCTGACGTGGGAAGAGCTGAAGGCCATTATGATGGATGAATTATGCCCTCCCCATGAACTCCAAAAGATGGAGGACGAATTCTGGCATATCAAGCAGAAGGATGGAGAGAATGCAGCTCTGACTACTCGCTTTAAGCAGCTCAGTATCATCTGTCCTGATCAAGTGAAGACGCCCGAGATGACAATCAAGAAGTACATTCGAGCTCTGCCAGACTGTGTTACAGATTTTGTGCATGCTGCCAAGCCAGCAACAATCGAAGAAACTTACTTACTTGCCGCTGAAATCAACGACAAGGGAGTAAAAGCTGGTTTTTGGGATAAAGCTTCAAAGAACCTGCATCAAGCTACTGTCGCTCCACCTACCGACACCACCGCCGCCACTCAATCATCGAAAGCCTCTCACCGCAAGAAGAACACCAACAGCAGCTCCAGCAACAAGAACTGTGCTGTCACTACCTCTGCTGCTCCACTTCAAGCCGTGCCGGCTCAACAGCAAACTCAGCATCGACCAGCTCCAGTTATCTACGCACCACCTGCAAAGCGTGCATACACTGGTCCCCACCCTGCCTGCCCAACATGTACTTATCATCACCCGGTGGGTATCGCCTGCCGATTTTGCGTGCACTGCAACATGTACGGCCACTTTACCACCAATTACCGTACTGGTCTCCGACAAGCACCAGCTCAAGCCACTGCTCATCAAGCTCTACTTCCAGCCCTACAAGGCCAACAAGCGGCTCAGTCACCCGCGGTCAACGCCATAGTCTGCTTCACGTGTGGTGATCCCAACCACTTCGCGAACATGTGCCTGAACAGGGTTGTGAAACAAGAGCTCCAGTAGCAGCAGCCTCAGCAGCAGCAACAGCCTCATCAGCAACAGCAACAAGCCGCCCGCGCCAGAACTTTCAACATCAATGTGCACTAAGCCCAGGCTGACAACAACGTGGTCAATGGTATGTTCCTTGTGAATGGTATTTATGCTTCATGTTTGTTTGATACTGGAGCCGATAACTGCTTTGTGTCCTTCGAATTCGAGAAGCTTCTTAGTCGTAAGCGCTCCCATCTCCCCTCGACGTTCGATGTCGAAGTCACCACCGGAAGAACTGTCGCCGTCAATTCCGTTCTTCGTGATTGTACTCTTGAGCTCAACAATCACATCTTCCCAATCGACCTTATTCCTATGCAACTCAGAAGTTTTGACGTCATAGTAGGCATGGACTTTCTTCGTGAAAACCATGCTGAAGTTGTGTGCTTCAATAAGATGATTCGATTCTCGATTGCGAATGGTGATGTATTATGTGTTTATGGCGAAACTGTTTCGAAAGGTCTCAAGCTCATGTCATGTGTCCAAGCTAGCAAGTATCTCCGCAAGGAATACAGAGTTTTCATGGCTAGCATTGTAGTAGCAGAGAAGGAAAACAAAGGTAAACCAGGAGTAAACGACGTTCCTGTGGTTCGAGAATTTCCTAGCATTTTTCCTGAGGATCTTCCTTGACTACCGCCAAGTCGTGATATCGACTTTCGTATCGACCTCATTCCTGGAGCAAACCTTATTGCTAAAGCCCCTTACCGACTCGCTCCATCCGAAATGCGTGAACTCTCGAGTCAGCTCCAGGAACTACTTGATAAAGGCTTCATTCACCCAAGCACCTCTCCATGGGGCGCACCAGTCCTTTTCGTCAAAAAGATGGATGGGTCGTTTCGGATGTGCATCGACTATCGGGAATTGAATAAGTTGATAATCAAGAATCGCTATCCCCTGACTCGCATCGACGATTTGTTTGATCAGCTACAAGGTGCTACGTGTTTCTCCAAGATCGATCTACGCTTAGGCTATCACCAGTTACGCATTCAAGAGGAAGATATACCGAAAAACCACGTTTCGCACTCGATACGGTCACTATGAGTTCGTTGTTATGCCTTTTGGTTTAACCAACGCACCCACGGTCTTCATGGATCTGATGAATCGCGTGTGTAAACCTTATCTCGACCGCTTCGTCATCGTGTTCATCGATGATGTCTTGATCTATTCCAAGTCGAAAGCCGAACACGTGCAACATCTACGTTTGGTTCTCGAGCTACTCCAAGGGAATTGACTCTATGCCAAGTTCTCCAAGTGCGAATTTTGGCTGGAGGAGGTTCAATTCCTCGGTCACATTGTTAATAGTCAAGGTATTCACGTCGATCCCGTGAAGATTGAAGCCGTTAAGAGTTGGATTACACCTAAGAACCCTTCTGAAGTCCGTTCTTTTCTCGGATTAGCGGGCTATTATCGACGATTTATCGAAGGATTCTCAAAAATTGTTGTGCCGCTTATCGCTCTCACGCATAAAGACAAGCCTTTTGTTTGGGGAACTGAACAAGAGTCTGCTTTTCAAACCCTCAAGCACATGCTTTGCAATGCTCCCGTCCTCACTGTACCCGATGGAAACGACGACTTCATTGTCTATTGTGATGCTTCAAACCTTGGTCTTGGTTGTGTCCTCATGCAACGAGACAAGGTCATTGCATACGCATCTCGTCAGCTCAAAATCCACCAGAGGAACTATACAACCCATGATCTCGAGCTAGGCGCTGTTGTTTTTGCGTTAAAGATTTGGCGACACTACCTGTATGGTACCAAGTGTATGATCTTCACCGATCATAGGAGCCTACAACATATCTTTGAGCAAAAGGAACTTAATATGCGTCAACGCCGATGGATAGAACTTCTCAACGATTACGAATATGATATTCATTATCACCCAGGCAAAGCAAATGTCGTTGCCGACGCTCTCAGCAGACGGAGCTATCTGCTCAGCATTCGTGATACCCAAGCCCTATACGATCTCGAAATCCTCATTCGCGAAGCCCAGCATACTTGTTTTAACGAGAGCACTTTGAAGAAGGAAAGAATCTATCACGATGGAGCCCAGCTTGTGAGTAAGTCTAATGGGATATTCCACTTTCTGGACCGAATTTGGATCCCTAAATGGACCAATTTGCGACAGATATTGATGGACGAAGCCCATAAATCCCAATATTCTATTCATCCCGGTGCCGATAAAATGTACCAGGACCTTCGCTACAAGTACTGGTGGCTGGGCATGAAGAGGGATATCGCTCTCTACGTTGGGAAGTGCCTGACATGCTCAAAGGTCAAGGCTGAACACCAAAGACCATCTGGCTTACTCGAACAACCCCCGATCCCTATGTGGAAATGGGAGAGTATAGCTATGGACTTCATAACAAAACTCCCGCGCACGCCATCAGGTCAGGACAGCATCTGGGTTGTTGTTGACCGTTTGACCAAATCAGCTCACTTTTTACTGATACGAGAAGACTACAAGGTGGAACGATTAGCTCAAATCTACACCAATGAGATCATTTGTCCCATGGGATGCCTCGCGACACCATCTCTGACCGTGATGCTCGGTTTACCTCACGACTATGGGAAACGTTTCAAGCGGCTCTCGGTACTACGCTTAATCTAAGTACCACATTCCACCCTCAAACCGACGGTCAGACAGAGAGAACGATCCGTACTCTTGAAGATATGCTCCGTTCGTGTGTCATAGATTTCGGTGGTAATTGGGATGCTTACCTGCCGTTAGTCAAATTCTCGTATAATAACAGTTATCATTCCAGCATTCAAATGGCACCATTCGAGGCTTTATACAGAAGAAAATGTCGATCGCCTATTGTATGGCACGAGATCGGGCACTCGCAATTAACCAGTCCTGAGCTATTGCAAGAAACGACTGACAAAGTCCTCTAAATTCGATACAATTTGCTGAAAGCTCAAAGTCGACAGAAAAGTTACGTCGATAGACGACGCAAGCCCCTTGAATTTGACGTTGGCGACTACGTACTCCTAAAGGTATCCCCTTAGAAGGGTGTGGTCAGATTCGGCAAGAAAGGGAAACTAGCGCCTCGATATGTTGGACCTTTTAGGATTCTGGAAAGGATCAGAAAAGTCGCTTACAGACTCGAACTACCGGAGGAACTTAGTAACGTTCACCCGACTTTCCATGCTTCGAACCTCCGGAAGTGCCTGGCTGATCATTATTTAATTGTGCCTCTTGACGATCTCCAAATAAACGAAACACGAGAAGCCTGTAGAAATCATGGACCACCAAACCAAGCAGCTCAGACGCTCGCACATTCCTATTGTGAAAATCCGATGGGAAGGCAAACGAGGCACAGAGCTCACTTGGGAACTCGAAAGCGACATGAAGGCGAAGTACCAGCAGTTGTTTGTTACGGCTTCGGCCTAATTTCGGGACGAAATTCCCTCAACTAGGGGAGGCTGTAACACCCCGTGTTTCGAAAGTCAAAGTCAATATTGAAGTCAAAGGAAGACAAGATTGCTAATTGCGATCTGTCGCTCCTTGCTCAATTCCTGTTTTGACTTCTTTGACTTGTAGTTAGTCTATTTTATGCCTTACGTTAGTTGTATTATGTGGAGTACTTATTAATAATCGAGGTTTATTTGATATTTATCGCATGTTTTATCAATTTATCGCTATCGCACTCGCAACTCGAATTACGCATTCTGGTTATTGTTATTCGTGTGTGTGTGCCTTATGTGTTACTTGTGCATGTTTATTTATGTTATGCTGTGGTAATTAATCGAAATGCAATCGAAACTCAATCGCAATCGAATCGCAAACGCAAACGCTAAACGAATATGAAATAAGGATGCTTGAATGTTGTTATAGTAGTTGGGATTAAAAGTAATTTGAATAGGAAACTCTATCGCATCGCAACAATCGCAATCGCAATCGAAACGGCAAAACTCGTCGCACCGAACGCTTGAATCAAGTGGCCAATCGACCAAGTGACCAGCCGATCGACCAGCCGCTCGATCGACCAGCCATTCGACCGGGCTGCCACCCGATCGATCAGCCCCTCTCCTACCCTTTCCTTTTTGGGAAACCCTATAAATACCCTCCTTTCAACATCAAACTTACCATTTCTGAAAACTCTTGTCCGACCAGCATTCTTGCCCACTTTTCTTCATATTTCTCGCAAATCTTGTAAGTTTTCAACCTAATCTTTGTACTTTCTTGATCTGCGCGCACTCCTACACCTTTCTATCTTTCGAATCTTAACTTTTAACCATGAAATCACTAGATTTAAGGTGTTCTAGGATGATGTCATCATGGTGTTCTTAGGAACTCCATGTTTTGACTTCAATCCACCAAGAACAACTTAGATCCAAACGATTTCCATCCAAATAAACAAAGATCTTTCGTAGATCTAAACATATTCAAGGTGAAAAAGGATTGAAAGATGGTTTCTAACTTTCTTTCAACTCTTTTACACTCAATGCCTCAAAACCGATAGAATCGGAGCTTGTTCTAACCTTCTACTCTTTCTTGTTGATGTGTTGGTTCAAGATCTGGATTCTATCCACGAGATTACCGATTTCAGGTAAAACATGGAACACCGTCCCGAACAGTTAACCGGCCGGATTTGGGTGATTCCTGCCTGATCAGGCTACTGAGTCGTGATGATGTTTCTGTTGTCTAATACGTTATCAAATCATCTCGATAAAACAACAAACTACCAGAATGACCAAGGAAGAAGACGATCAGGTCGACCAGGATAGAGTGTCGTCCGATCGGACTACTGTCCGAACGGACAGCCACCCGAACGACCGGCCACCCGAATGACTCGCACCTTGGCCCCACATTTAGTTTTCAAATCAAACTTCAAGAGTTTTGGAACACCGAACGGATTGTCATCCGATCGAGTTACCACCCGATCGACCGACCATCCGACTATGTGATGTTTTGGAACTTAAATATTTAAACACATTTTCAACATGTTCAATACACATGTGTTGCCACCCGATCGAACAACCGTCCGATCGAGTGACAACCTGCTGTGAACTTGTTCTCGCTAGAGTGTCTAACCAATCAGATTGTCGTACGATCGAACGGTCGTTCGATCGATCGACCTGAAACGTAAAGATACCTCTAAGTTTTCAAAATGCTACAACGAAAACTTCAAAAGTCAAACCATCATACACAAACACATCCTTCACAAAGGAAGAAACAATCCACTCGAAGGGTCACTCGATCGGATGACCATCCGAGCGGACTGATACTCGAACGACCGGCTGTCCGATCGGACTACCATCCGATCGAATTGTTGTTCGACCCTTTGACACTTCTCACCGAATTACGTATCGCTTATCATTATACTATCAATCTGTTCAGGCTAACCCTACTCTCTAGCGCTCCCTTCAATCCACCAATCGATGTGAGTATACTCGATCCCTTTTTGCTTTACGCACTTTTAGGTGTTACATACGTTACTTATTCTAAATCACATCGAACACACTACGCAATACTTTAATCGCTAACCAATTACCGCATGTTATACGTGACTTAATGAATGCTGGTTTGTTATGTTTACACATGGAATGCTGTCTACCTGCCTTAGCAACGATAGTACTATTTGTTTGGACTCAGCACCTGTTCAGTAAGGGGTTGTTAAGGACAATTAATTACATGGGTCACGGTGGTGATCATGCAATACGAACTGCCTTGGGCAGTCAACTCGCAGTCATTGGTATCGTTAGGTTCATGTCGATAACTAACATGCCTCATTTTTACACTGTGTACGTGCTGGTTATGATTAACGATATCGAACTCTATTAAATCTATTAAACTTGTATGCTCACCTTTATACTATGTGTATTGACTTTTACTTTAACGTATGTGACAGGTGCTTAGGATGCTTATTTGCTTAGCTTGCTGTGAAATTGAGGCTAGGAAAGACCTAGAACAATAAACAATTGTCTGTAATAAAAATCTGAGTTGTCGGAACAGAACAATTTGACTTGATCTTGCCTGTAATAATTATGTTATCTTTTATGACATGGTATGGGACATGTTGCTTTAAATAATTGGTAATTATAGTTGTTATGGAAACTTCTGGACAATCTGTTTCACTCAGTGCCACGCCCCGATGTTTCCGCCATCGGTTGGGGTGTGACATGTAGCATGCTTAGCCAGTGCATAACGAAAGTAATTGTTTCAGTTCTGGCCAAAGCTGATTTGTCACAACCACTTTGCACACATGCTTAAATGATTACACTTCTGGTCAATGCTGATTTGTCTTTATTTAAGTAGAATTTTAACTAAGTCTATTATTTTGATGTTAGTAATAGACAATATCACAGCTTCATAATTAAAATGGTCATTATTTATGCCTGACTTAGTATTACGTGCCCTTAGATCACATTAGAAATTATTTCTTAGTATCAGAACTTGCTCATCTTATTTCCACTATCAGCACCCAATTGCGGGATTCCACCTTTGACTGGTGATAACTTTGCTGCATGGAAGGATGCTCTCATGCTTACACTTGGATTGCTTGATTTTAACTATGCTCTAAGTGAGAATAAGCCAGCGGACCTTACTCCTCAAAGTACTGTTGTTGAGCAGTTAACTCATGAAAAGTGGACTAGGTGTAACCGCATGTCTCTCAATTTCATGAAGCAGTCCATCAACAATGCAATCAGAGGAGCCATTCCTGATTCTGAAGATGCTAAAACCTACTTGGCTTCTGTGGAGGCACAGTTCAAGGGGACGTCTAAAGCACACGCTAGTACCCTTATCCTCAAGCTGGTGACAACTAAGTATGATGGGAGGAGCGGTATTCGCGAGCACATCATGATGATGAATGACATGGCCAATAAGCTGAAGGGGCTGGAAATGGAGATCAGTGATGGTTTTCTCATTCATTTCATCATTACTTCGCTTCCTTCATCCTTTGAAGCATTCAAGATCAATTATAACACTCAGAAGGACAAATGGACGATGAGTGAGCTGGACGCCATGTGCGTACAGGAGGAAGAGCGTATGAGGATGGATCGCACTACTAATGTTGCTAACTTCACCACCTCCAACTCTAAGAAAAAGGAAGAACAATCATCAGAGGAAGGATGCTTCAAAAGTCCAAAGGCCAAATCCTAATGCAAGTGCACCTTTCAGCTCTAAGAACTCCTTAGGCAGAATCCACTGCAAGTTCTGTAAAAAGACAGGACATATGCAGAAGGAATGCCCTGATTTTAAGGAGTGGCTGGCTAAGAAAGGTAACGATTATTTTATGATACATGAGTCCTATAATTTAAATGTTCCTGCTAATTCTTGGTGGTTTGACTCTGGTTCTATGGTTCATGTTACCAATTCAACTCAGGGATTCCTTACAATCCGGAAGCTAGAAAGAAACCAAAGAACGCTTAAGGTTGGGGCTGATCGAGAATTAGAAGTGAAGGCCATTGGAACGTTACACTTATTTATGAAAACTGGTTTATGTATTAAACTTTATGATACCTTATATGTTCCTGAAGTGACTCGGAACCTTGTATCAGGACCAAAGTTAGACATGGACGGTTTTATTGTTTCCCATGGTCATCGCAAACTCTTTATCCTCTATGATTCTATTCGTTATGGTACTGGTATTCTGGATGGTGGTCTCTATAGATTAGAACTAGATGATAATTTTTCCAAATCTTTGTTGTCAAATAACATTAATGAATCACTCACAAAGATGAAAGAGAAATGAGACTTAGAGACTTCGTCCATGTTGTGGCATCAACATTTAGGCCACATCTCAAGAGAACGATTAAATCGTCTCGTATAGGATGAAGTCTTACCTCCTCTCGATTTCTCTGATTTTGGAACATGTGTCAAATGTTTTAAAGGTAAAATGACATTAGCGAATAAGAAAGGAGCCACTAGGAGCTCTAATTTATTAGAACACATTCACACTGACATTAGTGGTCCCTACCAAATCGCTGGCATAACAGGACATACTTCATTTATCACGTTCATTAACTATTATTTTCGTCACATGTACTTGTATCTTATTAAGGAAAAGTCTGAATCTCTTACAACTTTTAAAGATTATAAGGCTGAAGTTGAAAAGCAATTAGATCGTCAGATTAAAGTTGTGAGATCAGATAGAGGCGGTGAATATTACGAAAGACATACTGATGTGGGTCAAGCTCCTGGTCCATTTTATGAGTTTTGTAAGGGCCAGGGGATTGTGAACCAATACACCATGCCTGGTACACCTCAGCAGAATGGTGTCGCTGAACGAAGAAACCGTACCCTTATGAACATGGTGCGCAGTATGTTAGCCAACACTAATTTACCATTATTTCTTTGGACGGAAGCATTAAAAGCAGCTGTTCATATACTCAATAAAGTTCCTTCTAAGTCTGTCCCTAAAACTCCTTATGAGCTTTGGACAAGAAGGAAACCGAGTCTTAAATATATGAAAGTATGGGGCTGCATAGCTAAAGCAAAACTTTACAATCCTTTCCTAAGGAAACTTGACCCTAAAACAGTTACTTGTTTCTTTATCGGGTATCTTGAAAACTCAAAGGGTTATCGTTTCTATTGTCCTTCTCATGTCACCCGTATTGTTGAAACCAAGCGTGCGGAGTTCCTGGAGGATTTCAAGGTCAGTGGGAGTAGTACCAACCCTTACGAAGAATTGTAAGAAGTACAAGACGCGGGGGGGGGGGAGAGACTCGTCGCTTACCATTACTCTGATTACTCCTCTTGTACCCAATGCAACTACTGCACCAACTCCAAATTCACCTCTACAATGAGAAGCCATTATACCTCATGACGAAGGCACATCAAACGCTCAAAACCAAGACAATGTTGAACCCGATAATCAACTCAGGAGGTCATCTAGGCAAAGAAGGCCTACTAATTGGAATGATTATGTTACCTATCTGACTGAAATGGATCCCGAAAAGCTCAATGATCCTATCTCTTTCAATGAAGCCATTAGCAGTGACCAGTCTTCTGAATGGAATAAAGCAATGATTGATGAGCTTGAATCCATGAAGAAAAATGACATTTGGGATTTGGTAGAATTACCCAACGGTGTCAAACCCGTAGGATTTAAATGGGCGTTCAAAACAAAACCGGATCTGAATGGGAACATTGAACGCTACAAAGCGAGATTGGTTGCAAAGGGCTACACTCAGAAAGAGGGAATTGATTATCAAGAGACGTTTTCACCTATCTCTCATAAAGATTCATTAAGGATCGTCATGGCCCTAGTAGCTCATTTTAATTTAGAGTTGCATCAGAAGGACGTTAAAACCGCTTTCCTTAACAGAGACTTAGACGAAGATGTTTACATGAAACAACCCGAAGGCTTTAAACCTGAAGGTCAGGAGCATCTAGTCTGTAAGTTGAAGAAATCCATTTATGGGTTAAAACAAGCATCACGTCAGTGCTACCTCAAGTTTGATGAAGTCATGAAGAAACAAGGTTTTATGAAGAATCAAGTGGATCAATGCACCTACCTCAAGATGAGTGGGAGAAACTTTACTATACTTGTCCTTTACGTAGATGATATTCTATTGGCAAGTAATAGTTTAGACATGTTGCATGAGTCGAAGTGGTTACTCTCGCATAACTTCGACATGAAGGATCTTGGAGATGCTTCTTACGTCATTGGCATCGAAATTCACCGAGATAGACACAAAGGGATCTTAGGATTGTCCCAAAAGGCTTACATAGATCGTGTCCTTACACGTTACAACATGCAACAGTGCAAACCCTCTGTCGCTCCAGTAGTTAAGGGAGATGTTTTCGGTTCATTCCAGTGTCCGACAACAGAGGTTGAGAAGGAGCAAATGAGCCAGATACCTTACGCGTCAGTAGTTGGGAGCTTGATGTATGCTCAAGTCTGTACTCACCTAGATATCGCTTATATTGCTGGAATGCTAGGCCGTTATCAGACTAATCCTGGCTTAGATCACTGGAAAGCAGCTAAGAAGGTACTTCGATATCTACAAGGGACGAAAGACTATAAACTGACTTATAGAAGAAGTGATCATTTAGAAGTGGTAGGCTATTCTGATTCTGACTTTGCCAAATGCAAAGATGACAAGAAATCCACTTCGGGCTATATCTTTATGTTAGCAGGCGGACCTATCTCATGGAAGAGTCATAAACAACAGTTGACCATAACTTCCACAATGATGGCAGAGTACATTGCTGTTTATAACGCAACCTGTCATGGAATGTTGCTTAGAAATCTGATCACTGGACTCAAAATCGTTAATTCCATTTCTAGACCATTAAAGCTTTACTGTGATAATTCAGCTGCCGTTAGTTTCTCAAACAGTAACAGTTCGACTGGAGCTGGTTTATATCTCGATACAAAATATATGTTCGTACGTGAACGAGTTGAGGAAAATAATCTTTGTATCGAGTATATTAGTACTAAAGATATGCTTGCGGATTTGATGACTAAAGGTCTCCCTCCTAAGGTTTACGAAGAACATGTTCGGAATATGGGATTTAGTAAAGACCTTGTTTAGCATATTGTACTAGCTTATGTTTTATGATTAATGAAATTTCCTCAGTTTGATTTTGTATGTCTCTTAGAATATGTTCAACTGGTATAATGGCATATAGACAAATAAAGTTACAAATCAAACAAAGGGCTTATGCGTATTTTGATTATGACGATTAGGTTTTAAATTAAGGCTATAGTATGACTAATGGGGGTCCTGAGTCGCATAATGATTCAACGGCTGTATTTCTCTGCTATAGTACTTGTTTAAGGCTAAAATGAGTGTTAACTCTTGATCAGGCTTATCTAATACTCATAGTAAATGATTACTCGGCTAAGTGGGAGAATGTAAGATTAAATATATTATGTATTAATATTTAATCTAGTAGCCATTATAATCATTTGCATAATATAGATCAAAATATATAATAACCTATTAAGTAATTAGTTGGTAATTACCCTGGGCTTATAGTGTCACAACCGTCAAAAAATCCAGGTATCTGTACAATTTAATTAATATAAATTAGTGCTTAATGACTGTGCCGAATTACAACTGATGACTTAAACTGCTTTCTGATTACTGCAACATACTTACTGTGCATCACATATTACATAACGTCATCTCATTATCACATGCAAACTTTACTGACATACCTGATGCACAAAGCACAGTTAGCGGATAACTCAGAAAAATGCTGACGATGTTCAGTACATAGACAGACACTGTTTTGAGACTCCGCATGGGCCAGGGACAAGGTACCACACTAGTATGGTGTGTAGGGAAATAAGGACCATAACACTGCTTCACTAGGTGATAGTTTAAGAGCCGGAAAGTGCCTAAAACCCACTTAAAGTGCTGAATTCAGCACATTTCAGCAAAATTCAACATTTTAATGAGCTAGTAACATGCAAAAATATGGCAAAATGGTCCTGAATGCTTTCCTAAGTGTCGGGAATTAAAAGTGTCACAAAAGGGTACTTAAAGATCACTAAACGGAATAACTTGACACTTTAACGAACCGGTATCTAACCAAACAACCGGACACTACCCGAAACACCAAAATTACACTAGAAACATTGTTTTATTATTTCTTGGCTAGTTATGATCCCCGAACACCTTAACACACTATATAACATACCTTATGCATAACACCTAAACTAATACACTTAGTTTTCAACTAATTATCTAACTTATCATTCAAACTTACACTTAGACCCCCTCCCCCCTTCATATTTACGGTCACCAAGGGTGGCCCACCCTTGATCACACTAGATCCCATTTGATCTTACTTAGATATTGTTAGAGATTTGTGTGTACTTTTGAGAACATAATATCCTTTGGGTAAAAGGATTATGTGGTTATAAGATGGTTAAGAGTTCTCATAATCACCCACACAAAACACTCACCATCTCATCTCCTCCCCTTGCTCTCCTTTTCGGCCGAACCACACCCACACACCATCACCACTTTCATTTCAAGTTCATCCATTCCAAGCTCCTCACAAGGTGTAAGAAGCAAGATTAGAAGGTTTGGTGGTCTTGGATCTTGAAGGACCTCACCCGATTGCTTTTATCCTTCATTTTTGTCATCACCAACATCTAGTGTTCTTCCCTAGCCTTTGTGCTAGTTTTAAGACTCTCATAACCCTTATTTACTTCATATTTAGTTGGTTAAAAGATGTATTATGTTGTAAATCACAAGAACACTAAAGAACATAATCCATGAATCTCTAACATAAGCTTAACATATCATGGAATATTGATGAAACTATGTTGTTTAGTGTATGAATGATACTTGCTTGTTATTTACTTGAGATTATGATGTTGATCATCATAAGGAGCTTGCTAGATTGTGATTAAACACATGATCTAGCAAGAGAAAGGAGGATTATGTGATAAAACAAGTATAAGAACACTTTGTTTACAAGAAAAACTCAAAAGAATGATTTTTGGAAAAATCATCTAACAAGTTGTAAACACTCAAATCTTTCAAGAATGAGATTTTTAAAGAAATAAACACACTTTAAGGGGTAACTAAACCTACTAAACACACTACCAAGTTCCTACAAGTTTTTAATAAAAGTTTAAGTTCATGTTGTAGTGCAAATAACATTTTTCTAGCACTTGATAAGTATAGATTGATTGTTGAATTGTTTGTGATGATTTTTGAAAAGAAAATGATATGCTTAAATAGCATGGACACCTCCATTTTTAGGGAAACTATGGCAAAATTTTCTAAAAATATAAACACTTAGAAAAATATTTTCTAACAAGTATTTACAAGTGTATTTAACTATGGTTTTCAATATAAACTTTGCCATAGAATTTGTTACAAAAATACAAGTATTGGAGGTTGGTTTTTATAAATAAAAATGGATAAATATGTATTTAGAATATATATCTACATTAAAGACACTTGTGTGAATATTTGTATACTTGGTGAAATAGTTATATTATTTTAGGGTAAAATAATATAACTTAACAAAATACCAAGAAATTACCATCCAAAGTATTACCAAAAATCAAGGAATAAATATATGTTACACACATAATATTGTGGAACCGAACGATAGAACGTAACTTACAAAATATTCCGGAAAATACCGTTATAAATATATTTTTGGTAAATACCATTTTAGATACAAAAGGAATGAAAGTATGATTTTTATTATTATTACAAGTTATATCATACTTTGACAAAAGGGAAAATATTATTTTTGGGAAGTTAAAATATATTTTCTTAGTATATTCAGAAGATATATGATTTTTGGGAAAAATATATATTTTCTTGAAACACATTATTTTTGGACAAAATAAGTTTATGTATATTTTCTAAGATAATACTTGAAAATATATTGTTTTGGAGCTACTAATACGAAATTACGTGTATGAAATACCCCCATCCTTGGGAAGGAAATACGAAAATAAATACTTGAGAAATATCTATATATATTCAAAAATTTAGTTATATGTTCTATTTTAAAACCAAAATTTATGGTTGTTTTAAATTGGGTTCTTCTATCTCTCTCCACTAATTTAATAGTGATTGGTGTTTAAGGATTATTAATTGATGATAGAAGACGAACAGTTTAATATTTCACCTTATTATCAGGTTATGACAACTTACAACTTATTTTTAATAGTTCTTATTCTTTTTCTAATATAGTATTTTTATTCTAATATGTTGTTATAATGTGCATGTGAATGGGCTAAGGATACGGTTGCTGATGGGCTAAGGAGATAATGGGGCTGATGGGCTCATGGGCTTACGGTTGCTGCTGGAAGTCAAGTGGGCTGCTGGAGGTTTAAATCAGTTTGTTATAGCAAACTTATTGCCTATTGGACCATATATATCGCCAGTAAGGAGAAAAATAAACATAAACTTTCCACCCACCCTCCTTGACCCGTTGGAAAATCTTGAAGTATTGACTTTTCAGATTTCTCTGGTCCCTATCTCTCTCTCAACCCCACCCAAATCACCACACTACCTTTCAATGTCCCTAATAATCACCACCAGAATACTTTTCAAGGGATACCTTTCAGTGTCCCTATGGTTGTTATGGGAGTTAATTAGCAACAACAATCAAAACAAGTTAGATGATGAAAGAGACTGGTTGACGAACGATGTGTTGTAGTGAAGCTTTTCTTGCGATTGAAGCTCCTTTCAGATTTAGATACAAGTTCGTTATGCGCTTCAGAGATGTTTTATTTAGTGATTTGTTTTATAAACTTATGCTTATGGGGCCAA
Source organism: Helianthus tuberosus (assembly GCA_030545235.1). Classification (NCBI taxonomy): domain Eukaryota; kingdom Viridiplantae; phylum Streptophyta; class Magnoliopsida; order Asterales; family Asteraceae; genus Helianthus; species Helianthus tuberosus. The sequence goes on along the minus strand of CM060397.1, from coordinate 93,157,396 downwards.
ATTGAGTGTCACTTTGCATTGTTTCATTGTCTTTCAAATTTTGCATACAAGGTGCTCGATGAAATGTCTGTGTGAAAATCAGCAGCGACGGCCAGAGCCAGCGCAGGAGATGGAGCCGGGTGGCAGTAGAAGAGCCGAAAGGACATGTTTTGATGACTTTTGATTAAAGTTTCATAGTTTTTCAGACAACCAGTGAGTTTAAGTGAAAAAAAATCGAGCTTTTCAAACATATTTCGGTAAATTTCAGTCATGTTTTGAACTTTCGGATCGTTTACGATTGAAAGTGTTATTAACTGAATCTGATTAACGAATCAAAGTGAATCCAGGTTTGTTGTTTGAACGAATCAAAGGTCTGAATTTGGGTTGATTTAGTTGTGATTACAGGTTGTTTCGGATAATTTAAAAGTTATACAAACTGTTTTTTGGTTGATCTTGGACATGTTTTCATCAATTTTAGAGATTTTGATTGGCTGAAACTGAACGACAATCAGCATATTGTTCAAAGCTTCATTTCATAATTGTCGTATACCAATTATAAATCATGATCGTTCATATTCATATAATACACATCACTGATTCATTCGTATTGAACATATCATCTTCACAGTATTGAAAACAAGCAGATTTTCGAGTTGAAAAATTGTTATTTTTTCTGTGAAATTGTTTCAGATCTGAGTTGTGTGTATTGTCTAAAAAAAAAGGAAAACGAAATCTGAAACTATGTGTTCGATTTAGAAAAAAGATAGCCAGATTTGTTTCGAGTTGAATTACAACTGATTTCATTTGAATTACGGTGAAACGAAATGGTTTTCGGCTGAGTTTTAACATGATTTTGATCTGTTCTAATCATGCTTTGAACATACTGTTGGTCTCGAACAGTATCTTGCGCACACACATGTGACGTGTTTATAAAACCCATTTTTTTACACTTAAATTCCGTTATTCTTATTATTGCTAAAAATATTTTTACTTTATATCAAGTCTAAAACATTAAATAAGATTTTTTAGTGTATTTCTTATTGTATTATTTTTTTCTAATAGAAAAAGGGGCGGCCATGTTTTTTAAGGATTTTATAACATTTATTTTGTTGTTTCTAGAACAAAGTTTCAAGTAATTTTATAAAGATAGATGGTTGGCTTCTACAATGGTCCAAATCTTGGATCGATTTGGAATGGGTAGATTCAGTGCGGGTTTGCGTAGCAAATGGATAAAAAAATACTCTTTTCTTTTCAAGGTAGATAGTCGGGCTGGATAATAGGTCAAAACTGACTTTGGTGTGGAACGAGACCTTGCAATATTTTGGTTTGAAACAATCTTGATGCGACTATGACGCCCCTAAAAAGGTTGTGTTTATTTTTGCCAACAAAAACAATGGCTTTATATTGTTTCCGTTTCTTTTAATGCAGGCTATTCAAACTTTAAGAGGAGATGAGAGAGACATCTATAACTGAAGTTCGTTTCAAAGAAAGGTCAAATAATCCTCGACCATAATTTCTAAAGGTGTTCTTTTTTTTATATAACATTATTGCTTTTTTTATCTACTCACGAACCATGTTTAATTAGGACATGAACAAGAAAGTGAACTTGAATTAGAGTCACTAATATAAATGTAAAGCTATAGTTCCCTACCTTGCATCAACAATCTCATCAAGGCATAAAAACATTGTATTTGTAATCTATTGGTATAACTGATTGTAGTTATGGCTGTACAGCCATTTCGAGTTGCTATTACTTTTTTGTATCTGTGTATATGAGTAGGTTACTGGTTGGCCTACATGGATAAATGCACATACAACTCATAAGATGGTTATATAAACTGTTATCCGGATTTGTATTTCTTTATGTTGTTTAGCCTGTCATAACAACTTTATATTATCAAATAAATTGTTTTCGTTTTTCATACTGTATGTAATGATTAGTTTTTTTTCCAGTTCGTTTTGTTGCCGTTTGAAAACTGTCTTCTTGTGCAGGGTCTATACGCAATTTGTTGGTACATCAGGAGTTGTTTTATGTCGTTTGATGAAGGTATGTTGTGTTCCTTTTAATCTGTTTTACACTCCGTGTGTGGTTGGTTGTTTGTATAAAAAATGGTCAAAAGGTGTTTTGCCAACCAAGCCAGGCCGTTTTCAGCCATAACTAAAATGACATGTTTTAATGCAACCCTGTTTTGACCTGTTACCTGACCCACACATATTTTATCAGCACATATCTGATAAATTACAATTCTGCAGGTGGGCCCCCATAAAGCTTGGTGTTAACATGCTAACTCGGATCGATTTCACGAGAATCAGTTAGCTGGTGAACCAACACAAGAATTCTGCAATGGCATCCTCTTCTTTGGTATGATCTACATCAGCAACAAACTTGAGCATGCCTTTGGCATTCCAATATCTTCTTGGCTACTTGGAGAGAGAACCGCTTCCTCCAAGAATCTTCTTGGCTCCGGTGCCAAAGATGACGATGGATACCTTGCAGATTCGTACTATCGTCGACATCATCGGTATGTAATTGTTGAATCTAATTATTTTTGTGTACGATTAACTACTTGGATCAACCCATAAACACTATTTTCTTTCCATTTTTTAGATTTTCTTAAAAACAATAACGTGCTAAGTTTTATTTCGTGACCCGTTTGTATTAAAGCATAGCTTAAATAGACCCATTTTTAAGTAAATGTGGTTGAATTTACCACAATTTTTTGTTTATTTTAAATGCTAAAAGGTGATAATTTTAAACAAGGTGAATCTCATTTTAATGGAAAGATATCATCTTTTTGCTACAAGTTGTAAGCAGTTCCGATACAAGCGTAAATCGCATGTTTGCGGTGGTACTTCTAATATGATCTAAAGAATGCCCCTTCCAATATTCAAGCTACAGTAGCCCATAATGACAGATAAAAGTTTTAATAAGCAATCCAAAATAAGTTAGTGATCACATTATGGATTATGATTACTAAGATTAATCCATTTGATGTGCGTACATGCAGAAAATATACTATCACAATACAAAGAATAACATGTGTCTAATCCATGCAGAATGCTGAGTTCAATTGTCGTGTGGCCATTAAAGGCGTACGTAATAGCGAAGAGTGGTTCAGACTTATGTGTGGCGGAGGAAAATGCATGAAAGGTGTATCGCGTGAACACGGGGAGCTGTGGTGTGCTGGTTGTGAAAACCCAGTTATGTTTCCACAAGCAAGGTTTGGTTTTCGTATTCTATAGTTATGTGCGTTGGCAAACGCCTTTATACACTTTCACATCTGAAAAAAAAAAACTTTCAACAGGTTCCATCTTGAACTTGAGGTGCTCGATTCCACGGCAAATGCGGTCATCATGTGCTTCGATGACACTGCGCAAATTCTAACAAACACCACTGCTGAGTCTATACTCAATGCGGAATCGGGTCTCTCGCATATCTACACCGTTTATTCCGAAAGCATCCAGGATAGCTTCACTCCAGTCATGATACAGAACTCTGACGGTAGCATCTCAACGCTCCCAAACTGCTTACACTCACTTGTGGGCACCACCTGAACCATCCAAGTTGATACATCCACATACTACCATGATGGGGCCTTTGAGAGCTTCAACTGCAAGCGTGTGCTCCCGGACGAAACCAATTGTGAATCCGTTGGATCTACCACTCCTACTCCCATGACTAGGAAGGGTAAAGGGGTGATGACAATACCGACACCGGTAAAGCTCAAAGAAACAATCAGAAAGTACATGTAAGTTTCTATATATACTTTTGACTTACCAAATTCCATGAACCACATAACTACATATCCATTTGTGTCGTGTTTAAGTAAATGTTCAAAAGTGAATATTATATGATACAAACATCATGTTTATTTCTTTATCACTAACTATAAACAAGTACAATTACACCATTGGTTTTGTTATGTGCTTTTTCGATTTGAAAACGCATACAACCCCATCGCTTTTTCGATTTGAGAACGCATACGACCCCATCAAGTTTTAATTACAAAATAATGGAATATGAACTACTAACATATACGTCATCCAAGTTAAAGTTCTGCCTAACATTTCCTTTCTTTCTTTCACAACCCTACTTATGAAGGTTCTGATTCGGATGATTTTGTGGGTAACTACTGAGAGGAACGTCGACTACATGGCCATGCATTAGCGGCAGAAGATTTCGTGAATTATTGAATAAAACCGGAAGCTTTGTGAACTCCTTTAAGTTTTTTCCCTGTAATGTATGTTTTTAGACTTGGCATACATGTTTGTTCTTAAACAAATTCCGCAAACAAAGTTTCCTGTGCTATGCACGCCTTACATTTTGTGTGGCCGGCTTATGGTACAAGCTCTTATCACGTTTTGTATGGCTTCTCTTACATTGTCTTTTGGCTAATTATCTTTTATCCATACATAAACATTTTCCTCGAACACACAACAAAATGAAGGACACTAACTGTTGGTCATGCCGTGCATCGCACGGGCGTTCCCTCTAGTTAATACAGAAATATTGCATAAACAATTATTCCAAAACTTAATTATAATTTAAGGTTAAAATATTTATTATTTTAACAAATAATTATAACTTGGAATGATATTGGGAACAAAAGAAACGTAACTCAAAAACGTAAATACTAAGCAAAGGCATGACCCGTTCGTCTAATAGACGTTAGTACACTATATGTAGTCGTGTTTGCTGAGGAGATTTGAGTTACCGGTACTGAAGACGTAATACAGTGAGTTCATGTCCCCCTTTTCTTTTAACTGTTTTCAGTTTTATACTTCGGGGGTGAAATACATGTTACAATTATTACGAACGTTTTATACATGGTATGGTTAGCTAAGGAGGGTGATGCGTGTGAAGTGTTATATATATTAGGTGTATATTTTAAGCCCTTTTTAACACTTATTTTAGCCAAGTTTTAAATTTATAAAACACGATATTTTACTAACACTAAACACACATATGGGCAAGTGCACCCATCGTTGAGCGTAGTATAGCGTTGGTAAGATACCGAGGTCGTCCAAGGACACAAGAGCTTTTAATACCGGTTTATCCTCAACGTCTAACCAAAATAAAAAGTTTAGAAAAATGTTTTAAGCTAAGAAAAATAAAAACTAACTAAAATGCTGAAAAATAAAAATAAAAGAAAAACAGATAGACAAGATGAATCACTTGATTCCGACTCGTATCTAGTATAACCTTTGATTATTTCCGCACTTTTGCACATAATTAAGAGATTATCTTAGTTATTGTAGTAGGCCCCTCTTTTGAAGGTGACGTTACCCTCACCCCAGTAGTTTGAGTCAGCAAGGATACAATCCTAAAGGGGTGGATTATTGGAAGATAATGAATTAAGTTATTAATGCAGTATTGTGGTAGGCCCCGCTTTTGGCGGTGACGTTACCCTCGGCTAAGTAGTCTGAGTCAGCAGGGATACAGTCCTAAATAGCCGGGTTATAGTATTAATAGTAGTTAACTTATGAGGGGGTCAAAGAGTTTGGACCCTCGCCATCCAATACCGTGAAGTATTGAAGGAGGTCCTACTAAATTTGACCCAGGTCCATTGCAGGACCTCTAAACGCTGAACAATGGCAAGACCTTTACCAAACCGTTCCCTTAACCCCCGACCAGGTAGCCAACATACCTCCATATAGACCGTGGAGATATGAATGGTGAAAATCCTTTATTTTATATAGACAGTAAAATAATGCCAAGACACCACGGACAAACAATAAGGAAAAATCACCTTCAACATAAGTAACTAGTTATTAAAGTCATTAATACAAAACCAAATAAAAAGTGCAAAAGATTAGAAATAAAAAGTATTATACTAGACACTTTGTCTTCACCAAGTGATGTAAGAGACTTAGGCAAACATGGCCTTGATTGTCAAGAACTCTTACGATCAATCTTGGATCCCGAGACGACTCACACACTCTACGATGGACAATGGATGATGGTGGTGGATGATGGTGTTGTGATGGTGGTGGGTGGTGGATGAAGTGTGAGAGAGGTGGTGTGCCAAGGGATGAGTTGAAATGAATCCAAGCACTCCTATTTATAGGCTGAACAGAGAGCTGGGCACGGCCCCGTGTCCGCTGGGCACGGCCCCGTGTCTGCTGGGCACGGCCCCGTGCCCGTCTGACACTCTCTCCTCATTAATTGTAATTCGCAATTACAATTAATGCGCCTGCTGTACTTTCGACACGCCCCCGTGTTCACTGGGCACGGCCCCGTGGTGGGCAATAGAAGCTTCTATAGGTTTGTCTTTTCTGTTGCTTCTTGGGTACGGCCCCGTACTGGCTGAGCACGGGGCGTGTTCAGTCTTCTGACTTCTCTATTTTGCTTTGGAAGGTGCCGTTGAGGGGTCGGGCAGTCCACTAATGTTCCTTTCCTTGTATTTATGTTGGAATTAGCTGTCTTTTTGCTTCTTTTGTGTTTTTGAGCTCATTTAATCCTGAAGATACAAAAGGAAGACAAAAACACTCTTTTTCCAATATTAGTACTTAAAAAGGGTTAGTTTTATGCCTCATTTGATGTAATTTATATGTTGCATTTTACACACATCAAATACCCCCACACTTGAACTTTTGCTTGTCCTCAAGCAAAACTCTTTAATATGTGGCTTACACTCCCAAATGGAATAGGTAGAAGAGAAGGTTTTGGGCTTGTCGTAGAGTGTCGGGAATCCAAGGTCTTTTTGGGTTTTATCTTTATTTATTTACAATCCTATTCGTAATGATTTATTTAGAACTTTTCATAGGAGAAATTACTTATTTGGGCATAACATGCCTTTTAAAATTCCATTTATATACAAGTTCACATACCTCACGGGAGAAATCACTCACACTCGGCCGAAGGTGTATTTTTAGTGAATCACTCGAGAGCGGCATGGAACTTATTCCTACCATAGGCTTGCCAAGCAATCAATCCTCCTCTTTTTTAACTTTTATACCTTTGTAAATATCAAGAGGACTTTGCGGGTGAAGGGTTAGGCTTGGGTTAAAGGTAGGTGGTTGGTTAGTGGTTAGTGGTTAGTAGAAAAAGGGCGAAAAGCGTAACAAGTGTCGGTTTTCGTAAGATTTTCTATTTTTGCAACTTTTTATTTTGATGAAGCTTTTATTCAAACAAAGTTATTTTTGATGAACTTGTTTGTTTTTCTTTTTGCTTCATCAACAACACACATATATTTTTTTTTATTTTTTTTTTTACGAAAAACCGAACTTGTTACTAAAACAAAGGGTTAAAAATAAAAAAAGGTTTTGGTGGGTAAAAGGGTTTTTGGTTTGGGTGATGAAATGAAAAGGTTTAGGCTCAAAGGGGCTAACTAGGGGGATTTTTGGGTAGGTGGTAAAAGAAACAGAAAAATAATGGTGTAGAAATAAAAAGGGGTTAGTCCTAATGCCTCCATCATTTACTTACTCGGGTTTAAGTTGATAAGGACCGGGAATGTATCGTCATGGCAAGTTCTAGAGTCGTAAGAACCAAGCGGCTATTCACACAAGAAACGAAAAATGAGCATTTAGTTTTAATGATATGTAATTGTGCTCAATAAAGGCTCAAAACTCACTTTTGTGGGAATGGGTTTTTATGTGATCAAGTATATATAATCAAATTTTAACTAAGTTTGCCATGCCTTTTCATAATTTTCTTATGTTGGTTCTTTTTATCACTACGCTATCGGTTGTAAATTTGTAAAAATATAACCTTTTTGAGAACTTGAATTTCCCGAGTTAAACCTAGACAAGTAAAAAAATGAAATTTTTGAAAAAAATTTGGGGTTATTAGCGGTTCCAATAGAGTTTTGTGTAAGGCTTGTATTTAGGACTTGCAAAATTCAAGGTTTTAGCATCCCCCCCACACTTAAATTACACATTGTCCTCAATGTGTCCCAAAAATAAATTTTTAGGTTGATTAGATGTGTAAAATGGTGTTAGAAAGCAAAAATTTATGTTACTGGTAGTCTGGGCACGGCCCCGTGTCCACTGGACACGACCCCGTGGCGAACTGCCAGTAACGAGAACTTACAGAAGGTGAACACGGCCCCGTGTCCACTGGACACGGCCACGTGTCTGACAAAAATCTGCAGGACAGTAGCCAAACAGCAGGTCTGGGAGGTGAGCATGGGGGCGTGTTGGCTGGACACGTCCCCGTGTGGACAGTCTGAAAGCCTGAAAAACAGGTTTCGTCCTCCGGTTTTTCCATCCTGGCCCTATAAGTGCTGAGGCTTAGCACCCCAAGCCTTGGTTTGTACCTGTTTCATCACTTAATACCACACCAAGCAACACAAACATCCTAAATTACCATAGTTAATTGTTCCAAGCATAAAGTAAAAGAAAAAGAAAAATAAAATGCAGAAAATAGTTAGGAAAAGTAAATTGTCTAACACTTGGCACGCAGGCCACCAATTGTTCAATAGTGAAAAGGGTTAACCTGGGAAGTCATCAACCAACCGCTTCCTCCTCTTCTCCTCTCGCCTACTCCATAGCATCGTCATCATCGTCATCATCCCCTCCATGGCGTGCAATGTGGTCTCGTATGTATCCGACATCGTCTTAGATCTCGGATAGGTTTCTCTCGATAGCTCCGACCCGGTGGTAGGTGTTGCTCGCCATGTTGTAGGTGTTCCTGGTACACATAAGGTTTTCCTGCAACAAATCATGCAAACTTTGAAAGTTAGGAAAACCGCCTCCCGAGGAGGATTGACCCGGATCACCGTGGGGTTGGTACTGGTACTGATGATGTTGCGGAGCTGGGAGGACAAGCGCTTCCTGCGGGTTCCATGCATGACCTTGCATCCTTTGAAAGGTTACCGTTCCGTCTTCTGCCTCATAAATTAGGTTCATTGAGCGGCATATGTGAATATCCACCGTTCCCGACCATGGGCTCCTCTCAAATGACCTCGGAATGTGGGCGAAGTGCTTGAAGAGACGGTACACCCATCCCCCAAAGAAAATAGGAGTTGGTGCACTAGCAAGGTGGTTGTGATGCATGTTTCGGAGCATGAGGAACGGAATATCGAGCAGCTTGCGGTTGTGAATGCAATGGAGGACAAGCAAATCTCTTAACCCAACGACGCCACCACTGTCATGTCTTTGGCTAAGAGAGTAGCCGAGGAGCCTATGAATGTATCTGTATAGCGGATCCCTCAGCTTGGTACTCTTAGTGCTGCTCGGATTGTAGAACCCTTCCCCAATCTGAGCCCACATGGCTTGGCGCTCGTTGTCTTCAATCTCTCTCAATCCCCCAGTATTTTCTTCGCTTCCCGCATCCTCTTCCACATACAACCCGATAATTGACCCAAATTGTGCCATAGAGATTGAGTACCTCGTTCCGCCACATCGGAATGACACCCCGTCATTGTCGAACGGGTCGCACCTTGAAGTGAATGCAAAGGTGCTATAAAATTCTAAGGTGCATTCATGAACGGAACGGAGTCGGGTTGTTAGTGCGACTCTGAGTGGTCCCGTGACAATGTTGTTGAAACGGTCAATTTGATTCACCATGGTTAGTAGTTCTGTGCACGCCTGCCTCGGGTGTTCCTCCGGCCTTGATTGAAGAAGCTCGTATCGAGCTCTTGCATCTAACTCATTGGCGTTGAATCTTGTAAACTTCCTGGCCATCTGCAAGAATACACCAAAAGTTAGCACAAAACAGATATGTTTTCGGACAAAACTGCAAACAGCGGGCTGGACACGACCCCGTGTCCAGCGGACACGGCCCCGTGTCCAGAGGTCTGTTACTCAAAAACTTCATTTTTCGACCCGGTTTCGAAAACTTGAAAATTTTTGGTCCAATAGGTGCGGTTTCCCCCGAAAATGAAACCCTAAACACCGTTTTTCCCAAAATATCCCGTTTACCCCCATCAATTTTATCTTTTTCGGTTCAAGAACAAGGGTTTGGGGTTTTTGTAAGAAATCGGGTGAATCTATGAACAATCTAAGTGTATTTACTTTCCTTAACACTAATCTAACTAAATGCAAACAGATCTAAACAAAAATTTGAGGTTTGATCCGGATGAACTTCAAGAACCCTAGATTTTTCCCCAAATTTTTGGTGTTTTAACTACATGCAAGTAACTAATCTAACTACTAAGAGTGATAGAATCATACCTTGATGTTGTTAGATCGATAGGAGACGTCTAAATTTCGCGAAAAATCGCCTGGAACTAGAGCTTTTGTGGGGAAACGGGGTGTGTGGAATGAAGAAACTGTTTTGAAAAAGGGGTTTTATCCCGTCTGCAGCGCGAACACGGCCCCGTGTCCAGCGGACACGGCCTCGTGCCGAGCGAGTTTTTTTTTTTTTTTTTGTGCGCGTGTGAGTGCCCCCTTTTCCCATAAGCTATGGTTAGAAAACTTACCGCTTTATTTTGTCGTCTCAATCGTTCGTAACTTACCAGGCATGATGTTTTTATTCTTCCACTGTTTGAAGCGAGATCTCTTCTTCCTCATCCTCAATAAATCCTTGATAGAGTTTCAGCCGTTGGCCATTGACTTTAAATGGTGGCCCATTTCGAGATTTAATTTCTACTACACCGTGTGGAAAAATGTGGGTGACGGAAAAAGGTCCTGACCACCTAGACTTTAATTTACCAGGAAACAATCGAAGTCGTGAATTAAACAAAAGAACTAAATCTCCTACCCGAAATTCATTAGGTTTAATATGTTTGTCATGCAAATTTTTCGTTCTTTCCTTATAAATTTCAGAGTTTGAGTATGCATAATTCCTAAGCTCGTCTAATTCATTTATTTGACAAAATCGATTTTTACCAGCAAATTCTAGATCTAAGTTTACATTTTTGATTGCCCAGTAGGCTTTGTGTGCAATTTCTACTGGCAAATGACAACTTTTTCCATAGACTAGCTTATATGGGGTTGTACCTATTGTTGTTTTATAAGCAGTTCGAAAAGCCCATAAAGCATCGTCTAATTTATCTGCCCATTCCTTTTTATTTAACCCTACGGTTTTTTCGAGTATTCGTTTTAAACCTCTATTAGTCACTTCGGCTTGCCCGTTTGTTTGAGGATGATATGCTGTTGAAACCCGGTGATAGACCCCATATCTTGTTAAAAAAATTTCAAGTTGATGGTTGCAAAAATGGGTACCTCTATCACTTATTAAAGCTTTAGGTCTGCCGAAACGAGAGAATAATTTTTTCAGAAATCTTACCACGACTCTTCCATCATTTGTTGGAAGTGCCTCGGCCTCGGCCCATTTAGACAAGTAATCTACTGCCACAAGTATATATTTGTTTCCTTTCGATGGTGGGAAAGGTCCCATAAAGTCGAGTCCCCACACATCAAAAATTTCACAAACAAGAATGCCATTTTGTGGCATTTCATTTTTGGAAGAAATATTACCTGTTCTTTGGCAAGCATCACATATCTTTACAAGATTTTGAGCATCTTTGTAAATGGTTGGCCAATAAAATCCTGAATCGAATACCTTTCGTGCGGTACTGGCAGCACCATGATGTCCTCCGTATGGACCTTCATGACAATGGCGGAGAATTCTTCGTGCTTCACCACCATGTACGCATCGTCAGACGAGTTGGTCAGCACACATTTTGAAAAGATATGGATCTTCCCAAAAGTAGTGTTTCACATTGGCAAAGAATTTTTTTTCTTTGATGATGTGGCCATCCTTTTGCGACTATACCGCTAGCTAGGTAGTTAGCATAGTCGGCGTACCATGGTTCTTCCTTATATTCCACCATTTCCAGGGACTCGGTTGGAAATTTTCCGTTGATTTGCTCGTCCCTGGTTGCCTCTAAAGCTGGGTCTTCTAAGCGTGAAAGATGATCTGCTGCGGTATTTTCTGCTCCTCTTTTGTCCTTGATTTCAATGTCAAATTCTTGGAGGAGTAGAATCCACCAAATCAAACGTGGTTTTGCGTCTTGCTTCTTGAAGAGATATCGAATGGCTGCATGGTCTGTATAGACTATAGTTTTAGAAAGAACAAGATAAGAACGAAATTTATCAAAAGCAAATACCACAGCTAGTAACTCTTTTTCAGTTGTTGTGTAATTTTCTTGTGCATCATTAAGTGTTTTACTAGCATAATAGATTGGGTGGAAATGCTTTTCTTTTCTCTGTCCTAAGACAGCTCCAACTGCAAAGTCATTGGCATCACACATGATTTCGAAAGGAAATTTCCAATCAGGCGCTATCATGATAGGTGCATTGACTAGCATTTCCTTTAGGGTTAGAAATGCTTGATTGCAATCCTTGTCAAAGATGAAAGGAGCATCTTTTTCAAGTAACTTCGTTAGAGGCCTTGAGATTTTTGAAAAGTCTTTGATAAATCGCCTATAAAATCCGGCATGCCCTAGGAAACTTCTGATAGCTCTTACGGAGGATGGAGGTGGTAATCTAGAGATGGTATCTATTTTGGCTCGATCCACCTCCATTCCTTCGCTTGAGATCTTGTGACCGAGTACTATTCCCTCCGTTACCATGAAATGGCATTTTTCCCAATTAAGGGCGAGGTTAGTTTCCTCACATCGGGATAGCATTCGTTCAAGGTTATCGAGGCATTGGTCATATGAATCCCCAAAGATAGAGAAGTCGTCCATGAAGACTTCCATTGTCTTTTCTATCATGTCATGAAAAATAGCTACCATGCAACGTTGGAATGTTGCTGGGGCATTACATAGACCAAACGGCATGCGTCGATAAGCAAAAGTTCCATAGGGACATGTGAAAGTTGTCTTCTCTTGGTCTTCGGGTGCTATCGGGATTTGAAAGTAACCTGAAAAACCATCCAAGAAACTGTAAAATTTATGACCGGATAATCTTTCTAACATTTGATCAATGAAGGGTAAAGGAAAATGATCCTTTCTTGTTGCTTCATTTAATCGTCTATAATCTATACATACTCTCCATCCTATGACGGTTCTTGTTGGTATTAGTTCATTCTTTTCGTTAGTTATCACCGTCATACCTCCTTTCTTTGGAACTACTTGGACGGGACTCACCCAAGGACTATCGGAGATAGGATAGATAAGTCCGGCGTCAAGTAACTTGATGACTTCGTTTTTAACCACTTCTTGAACATTTGGATTTACTCGACGTTGTGGTTGTATGACCGATTTGTAGTCATCATTCATCAAAATTTTGTGTGTGCACATAGAAGGACTAATTCCTTTTATGTCAACAAGTTTCCAAGCTATTGCATTTTTGTGTTTTTTCAAAAGATTAATTAATTTTTCTTTTTCTAAGTTATCTAATTTAGATGAAATAATTACAGGTAACTTACCATCTTTGTCTAGAAAAGCATATTCCAAACCTTTTGGAAGTTCTTTGAGCTCAAGTGGTGGGTCTTTAGGAGACTCCTTATTTGGTTTCTCGTTTCGATCAAGAACTTTAAAAGTTTGTTCTATGGCGACCTCTTCTTCAACAAAGTGGTCAATCTCTTCACTTGTATCGGGTGGTTCATCTTCATCTTCAATTAGGGGGTCATTATTGCCGAATGGATATTTCATTGATCGTTCGAGATCGACACTTCTTTTAAATGCCCCTAATTGAAGAGGTAGATTATTGAACTTCCGGTTTTTCAAAGCTTCGTGAGTTTTTACAAATGGTCGTCCCAACACTAGAGGAGCGTCATCAAGGATGACAAAGTCGGTTGGGATTACCATTTGATTTGTTTGAACCAAGACATCTTCAACTATACCGATTGATTTTATTACTTTCCGATTGGATAGAAAAATGGGTATTTGAAGTGGAGAAAAATCACTAATACTTAATTTTTCGAAAATGTAGTTAGGCATTATGTTAACACAAAGATCTTTATCGATTGTGACATTACTAATAAACGAATTTTGAAAGAAACATGGAACCGGTGTGATGTTAATTTCAAATGGGTCTTCTTTTATTAGTGAAGTTTGATCATTAGTTAACTTAACACTTACCATTTCGTCAATTTTAGTGTTAGTGTTTAACTCTTTTAAAAACTTAGCATGAGTGGGTACTAAACAATGATTTTCGAAAGAAGGTGTCAAGAGATTAATTTCTTCAAAATTAGACTCTTCTTGGATTTTAACGTTGTCGGACTCACCTTTTTCGTTGTTTAACTCATGTGTCGGTTTTTCACTTATTTGTTCTTCCATTTTTACATTTTCAGTTATCTCTTCTTTTTTTAATTCTTCTCTTGCACGGGACTCCTCTTCCCTTGCGCGAGCTTCTTTTATACATCGATCGATAACTCTAATGTGTTCTAATATCCTATCGGTCACTTCGGTTATAGAAAAAGAATCGGAATTTTCTAAGCTTGAATCCGGTTGTTCGACCATTTGTTCCTCATAGTACTCATATGAAGTCGATGGTTCGCACCATTGTTCTTCATTGTAAGCATATGATGGATAAGGTTCGTAATTTTGTTCTTCATAATACTCATATGAGGTGGGTTGTTCACTCCAAGGTTCCTCATAATAAGCATACGAAGGTGGTGGCTCATATCTTGATTCTTCAAAGTACGAGTATGAGGGGTCATACCTTGGTTCATCAAAATATGAGTATGAGGGAGGAGGTTCATACCTTTGGTCTTCATAGGATGTGTATGAAGTTGATGGCTCGTACCTGGGCTCCTCATAGTAGGTGTATGAATTGGATGGTTGATATGAGTGATTATTTTGAATCGAACGTGCATTACGACAATTAGTGCAATAATTACCCCTATAATCATCTTCATCATAGGTGTAGTTGTAACCTCCTGAGTATTGATCCATAAGAATCACTCAGCAGACCACAACCAAGTCTCGAGATCAGAAAACAAAAATAAAAACGGAAACAGAGGCTGGACACGGCCCCGTGTTCAGTGAGCACGGCCCCGTGTTCAGGATCTGTATCTGGGCGTCTTAATTAAATTTACTGATTTCGTTGAGCACGGGGCGTGTTCAGTGAGCACGGCCCGTGTTCAAGCTTCTGTTACTGGGTGTTTTTCTGAAAATGCTGGACACGGCCCCGTGTTCAATGAACACGGCCCCGTGTACAGGTTACTGTAAATGCAAATATAAACTAAAATGCAGAAAAAAGTGCGCGCGTTTTAAAAAGGTTTTGAAAAACTGATTAGGCCGTCGATTTTAAGCTTTCTTAAAATCCTTGTGTCCCCGGCAGCGGCGCCAAAAACTTGATGCGTGTGAAGTGTTATATATATTAGGTGTATATTTTAAGCCCCTTTTAACACTTATTTTAGCTAAGTTTTAAATTTATAAAACACGATATTTTACTAAACACTAAACACACATATGGGCAAGTGCACCCATCGTTGAGCGTAGTATAGCGTTGGTAAGATACCGAGGTCGTCCAAGGACACAAGAGCTTTTAATACCGGTTTATCCTCAACGTCTAACCAAAATAAAAAGTTTAGAAAAATGTTTTAAGCTAAGAAAAATAAAAACTAACTAAAATGCTGAAAAATAAAAGAAAAACAGATAGACAAGATGAATCACTTGGTTCCGACTCGTATCTAGTATAACCTTTGATTATTTCCGCACTTTTGTACATAATTAAGAGATTATCTTAGTTATTGTAGTAGGCCCCTCTTTTGAAGGTGACGTTACCCTCACCCCAGTAGTTTGAGTCAGCAAGGATACAATCCTAAAGGGGTGGATTATTGGAAGATAATGAATTAAGTTATTAATGCAGTATTGTGGTAGGCCCCGCTTTTGGCGGTGACGTTACCCTCGGCTAAGTAGTCTGAGTCAGCAGGGATACAGTCCTAAATAGCCGGGTTATAGTATTAATAGTAGTTAACTTATGAGGGGGTCAAAGAGTTTGGACCCTCGCCATCCAATACCGTGAAGTATTGAAGGAGGTCCTACTAAATTTGACCCAGGTCCATTGCAGGACCTCTAAACACTGAACAATGGCAAGACCTTTACCAAACCGTTCCCTTAACCCCCGACCAGGTAGCCAACATACCTCCATATAGACCGTGGAGATATGAATGGTGAAAATCCTTTATTTTATATAGACAGTAAAATAATGCCAAGACACCACGGACAAACAATAAGGAAAAATCACTTTCAACGTAAGTAACTAGTTATTAAAGTCATTAATACAAAACCAAATAAAAAGTGCAAAAGATTAGAAATAAAAAGTATTATACTAGACACTTTGTCTTCACCAAGTGATGTAAGAGACTTAGGCAAACATGGCCTTGATTGTCAAGAACTCTTACGATCAATCTTGGATCCCGAGATGACTCACACACTCTACGATGGACAATGGATGATGGTGGTGGATGATGGTGTTGTGATGGTGGTGGGTGGTGGATGAAGTGTGAGAGAGGTGGTGTGCCAAGGGATGAGTTGAAATGAATCCAAGCACTCCTATTTATAGGCTGAACAGAGAGCTGGGCACGGCCCCGTGTCCGCTGGGCACGGCCCCGTGTCCGCTGGGCACGGCCCCGTGCCCGTCTGACACTCTCTCTCCTCATTAATTGTAATTCGCAATTACAATTAATGCGCCTGCTGTACTTTCGACACGCCCCCGTGTTCACTGGGCACGGCCCCGTGGTGGGCAATAGAAGCTTCTATAGGTTTGTCTTTTCTGCTGCTTCTTGGGCACGGCCCCGTGCTGGCTGAGCACGGGGCGTGTTCAGTCTTCTGACTTCTCTATTTTGCTTTGGAAGGTGCCGTTGATGGGTCGGGCAGTCCACTAATGTTCCTTTCCTTGTATTTATGTTGGAATTAGCTGTCTTTTTGCTTCTTTTGTGTTTTTGAGCTCATTTAATCCTGAAAATACAAAAGGAAGACAAAAACACTCTTTTTCCAATATTAGTACTTAAAAAGGGTTAGTTTTATGCCTCATTTGATGTAATTTATATGTTGTATTTTACACACATCAGAGGGTTACTGCTAGATCATGTGAACGGTGGGTATAACACTTAAGGCCATTAATCCTCGTCGTAGGACCGAGGGACATGAGTGATAGATCTATTTTGGTGTACCGAGCCCACACCCATGGGGACCAGGGTGGCCCATAAGGTGACTATGTCTTCCAGTCGGAGGCCCGGTACAAATTTGCTAGGTTTGAGTTTTCCTGCACCATTTCACACATATCAATGGCCTTGGAAACCATTGGTGATCTATTTTCCTTATTGCTACATACCAGGGACATACATACATACAGACATACTTTAAAGGTTTATTTATACACATACACATGAACTCGCTCAACTTTTGTTGATGTTTTTAAACTACATGTATTTCAGGGAACTAAGTGGATCTGGCAGGTGTTTGCATGTTTTCAAGCTGCGTTTAAATAAAAGATGTCATCCGAGGTCGTACGGTTTAGGAGATGTATCTTACTCCTGGACGAGATACATGGTCCTAAGCTCGGGTTGGTTTAAGTTATGTGTCGAGTCTCCGTGAACTCATTAAAACATATTATGGTTTGTAACTTAAATTTGGTGTCGATGTTTCAAACAAGTATGATGTGGTATTTTCAAACTTAAATTTATGGATGAATATCTTTTGGTTTTTATCATATAGCATTGTTATGATTGAATGCTATGGTATTAAGAAGTCACACCAATAACAATGCTTCCGCAAAAGTCCGGGTGTGACAGCTTGGTATCAGAGCCTCGATCGTAGCGAACTAGGATTCTTTCTCAAGTCTAGACTATGATCATTAGGGCTCTCACGAAAATGTTTTCACAAACATGTTTTCATTGCATACACCAAATGTCCAGATCCATGAAACAAGTATTTTTACAAATAAAAGACACAAATTACATTTCAAAGAATTCGTTTATAATTCAGTCTGAGAGACTGGGGAGTTAGTCTGAGAGACTAGCTGGGTAGTCAGTCTGAGAGACTAGCTGGGTAGTGCAGTCTGAGAGACTAGTTGGGAGCAGTCTGAGAGACTGGGAGGTTTAGCCTGAGAGGCTGGGTAGTTCAGTTTGAGAAACTGGGAGGTTTAGTCTGAGAGACTAAGTAGTTCAGTTTGAGAGGCTGGGTGGGATAGTCTTGGGAAGTCTAGGATGCATACATGCTTACATTGTTACTGCTTACATGCTTATTTGATGATTGTTGATGTATGTGCATATGTTGTGATTGATTTGTTACAGACACCATGTCCTCCTCTAAGAATGGAGTATCTGACACTGTAGACCCTATGGCCATAGTTTCTGATGATGAGATCATCCCAGAGGATGAGGTTTTTACATCTGACACTACGAGTGACGACGATGATGATTTCCAGCCGTTTGCTTTACCAGACTTTAGCGATGATATACCGCTAGCTGATGGTCTTCCTGGCGAGGATCTACTTCTTGTTCAGATCCCGGCTCCTTTACCTCTTGCTACATTTCCTCTCGAGGATCTGCCTCTTGATGCCATGTCTGACGACGACATCGATCTTTTTATTGAGGGTCCCCCTGAGGGTGCCCAGGATGATGGAGCTCCAGTCGATGATGCCATTTTCGCTCCACTTGTCGAGATTCCAGTCAACGATGTTATTGCTGTTCCACTTATTGAGATTCCTGTCGTTGAGATTTCATCCGACCATTCTGGTCCTGATTCATTCGACTCTGTGTCATCTACTACTCTACACGCACTGGGATTATAGCGTTATCCCACAGATTCTGATTCCGACACAGCTATGTCGGCCGCACCTGTTCCTCCGCAGGACTTCGAGTTTGATGATGAGTTTGATCCTGTCTTTCCACGCGACTTCGATCCTGAGCACGAGATTGAGTTTGATGATGAGTTTGTCCCTGATTGAGTTTGATGATGAGTTTGTCACTGATGATCAGCCTTTTGAGGCACCTGTCGTTCCTGACGATCAGCTCTTTGATATACCCGCTGATCTTGAGCTTGCACCAGCTGACCCTAAGCCTTTGATTGCACCCGAGCCTATACCTGCTCATGATCCTCTACCGGAGCATGACCCTGTTGACATTCCAGTTGTTGCACCACTGTTACCTGACCCTCTACCTGCACCCGCAGACCATGCTCCTTTTGCTGACCATGTAGATCCCCGTTATGCATTCACCCACAATGGGTGGATAGAGGACGACGATGACTTGCCTCCTTTTGTTAGACCTGTTATTCCCCCACCTACACCAACACATGCACCAGTTGACATTGCCCCGTTTCACCCACATGTGTCTGACATTCACCGCACAGATCTATCGGTCACGTTCCTACAGGATATCCCTCATCCCCGTCCAGGGGAAGGTCCATCGAGTCAGCAGCCCAGTCACATACCACCTGTGTCAGCAGCCTTTCCTTTCATGCCACCGTTTGCACCTGCTACACATACTGCACCTTTTGCTGCCGCACCATCGGGCGAGCCACTAATTTGGTTTCCTCCCAACACGATGCCTGTTTCTGATCCATATCATCCCTTCCATTACACTGGATACACGAGAGATGATCTGCTTTTGTCCTTACAGCTCCAGCAGGAGATGTTGTGTCGCAGAGTCATGGATCTTGAGAGGATTCCGTGTCCTCCACCTTGGACTTGTCAATCACCATTCGCGACTCCGCCCGCTCCTCTTTTAACATACCCAGATTTTGATGTTCGTTTCCTTACTATGGAGCAGCAGATCAGCTATCTATTGCGTCATGTTCATGCCCTCGAGGAGGAGCTAGCGCATCTGCGCAGTTTTCTTTTCGTTCCTCCACCTCCTCCTCCACCATCAGCATAGCAGTTTTTGGTTTTATGCAGGTAGCATACTTTTGGTGAGAGTGCAGCTATTGAGCCTAGATTGCACAGCCTTTTGACGACCACTTTTTGACCTTTGACTTTTGATTGTTTTAGTTTGATGGATATTTTGGACAAGGGCGATGTGACCCTGTAGTCCTTTTTGTTGTGATATGATACATTTGATGAACTTGTAAAACTGTAATTGTGGTCATTGATATATGCATGGTTGCAGAAATCGGCCTAGGCAGCCGATTAATCGGCGCCTAGGCGCTAGGCGGTCATCTACTGCCTAATTTTGAGCTAGGCGGTCAATTAATCGGTCATAGTCAAAAATCGGTCAAAATCGGTCCTAGGCGGTCAAAAATCGGATTAATAGGAAAATATTAGTCGATCAAAATCGGTCCTAGGCGGTCAAAATTGGTCAAAATCGGTCAAAATCGAACCATACTATCTGAAACTTGAAGTATTTATGTGAATTTTGAAGTATTATTTTTATATTATTGGGTATATATATATATAATTTTGAAAAAATACATATAAAAATCCCATTCCGATTAATCCCTAGGCTGTACCTCACCGCCCGACTAGCGCCTAGCGCCTTCTACAACATTGGATATATGAAAGCTCAATCGCAACATTCTCATTATATACGTTGTTGGATTACTTGTTTGTGTTATGACATGGGATGTTATATGTTTACTTGCGTTGATAAATATTATTACATACGCATACTACATACTTATATGCATAAGACCTGACCTATACAAACTTCTTATAGAAGATGCCTCCTCGAAGAGATAACACACTGCCTACGACTGAGGCCGAGTTACAAGAACGGATTTCATGAGTGATAGCACAACACGAGGCTTTACGCTCCGAGCATAGCGGAGGTACCTCGGGAAGCAACCCACCTCTTGGTAATGTTTGAGTCATTAAAGGAACATTACGTTACATTTGTATATTCCATGTGCGATCGCTAATGCTTTATGTTAATGATGTTACTTGTACAGGCTGTACCTATAAACAGTTTCTAGACTGTAAGCCTCTAAATTTCGACGGCACCGGGGATGCTGTAGCTTTTGTCAGATGGACGGAGAAGACTGATTCTGTGATAAGAATGAGCAAGTGTGCTCCGCAACACCAAGTCACCTATATCTCCGGATTGTTCTTAGATGGAGCATTATCTTGGTGGAATCTTCAAGTTCAGACCTTAGGAGAAGAAGATGCTTATGCCATGACATGGGATGAAATGAAGGAGCTCATGCGAAAGAAATACTGCTCCAGGGCTGAAATCCAAAAGCTGGAAACTGAATTCTGGAACTTCAAGATGGACGGCCCGAAGATTGGCGAATACGTGCAGAGATTTCACGACTTGTCTCGCGCCGTGCCATACATGGTTGATCCGGAATTCAAGCGCATAGAGCGTTTTATTTGGGGGTTGGCACCTCAGATTATGAGTATGGTGACAACGTCAAAGCCTGCTACAATCACCGAGGCTATTGATCTGAGTGTATCACTGACTGAAGAAGCTATCAGGTTAAACAAGTTTTCGATCTCTGACCAGAAGAAGAAGGACTCACGTTGAGTCATCCGGTGAGAACAAAAGGAAGTTCTCAAACTTTAAGAAGGGTACCAGCAGCGCCAACAAGAAGAAGGATGTGAACTTACCAGCGGAAGCCAAGACTGGGGTTGAAAACAAAGGAAAAGGTTATATGGGCGCTCTGCCCAAATGTGATGTATGCCAGTACCATCATTCCGGCCAGTGCAGATTTAGGAAATGTGAGTCTTGTGGGAAGGTTGGCCATTCGAAGGAGACATGCTGGGCTGGTACTGGTGCTGGTTGTGGTGGTCAAAGGGGTTATGGCAGTGGTAATGGAAACAACAACCGTGGTGGAAATGGGTATGGGAACCGCCCTCAAGGAGGAAATGGCGGTAACGGAAATCGTGGTAATTTTGGGAATCAAACTGGAAATGGAAACCGTGGGGCGAATAACAATCAAGGTGGTAATGGGAACGGTAATTGTTGGATCGTCCAGTGACCCTAAACAGTCAAGTTAAGTAGTTCATTATCATTTACAAAGGCGGAATCAATGCAAACAAAGTCAAACAGCCTGTTTCCTTTTAATCTTTATCTATTGATGATTTCCTGAGCTTTTACAAGTTGAAATCTGACAAAAATCCGGCAGCACCTCAGCTCACACACACACAATTCCGTTTTAAATGAACTAGCACAACTCCTATTTATAGACTGAGCTATTTCGTTTGAAGGTGACACTTACCTGTTCAAACGAAATTACATGTCATAATTTCGTTTGAACATGTACATGTCTCCCTCAAACGAAATTACACACTATCATGCAATCTAACCCTAATTCAAACCCTGTTGTGCACTCGTTCATCTAATCTAGACATAAGACTCGATTAAGACGAAGTTAACAGACAGTAGATGCACCAACAGACTCCCCCTTGGATGTTGACGAAGTCTTCGGCGTCAAGTCTTTAGTCTTTGTCTCTTTCCAAATTTTTGTCTTGACATTGTAAAGCTCCCTTCAATCTCTATCTTCAAACTTTAATCTTCAATCTCCCCTTTGAATGTTGATCCAGAATTCTGACTCCCCCTTTCGCAGACTCCCCCTCTCGATCAGCTAGGACTTGAATTCTGGTTCAAACTTTGAAATTTTCTTTGCCATGGGGATTCCTGTTACCTGCATATACTCTTCCCAAATATAAGTTATATGACAATAACAGTATTAATCCATATTTACCATTCAACCACAATTGATAATCTAACCCGTGTTTTGAAATCCACTTAAGTATTCAGGTCCAAGTTAATGACCCTGATTACTCAAATTATCTACCAAGTCCAACTTAAAGACCTTGGTTGATCAGAGATAATTCACACTGACATTTAGTTCAATTTGTTTTTCTGAAAATTACAAGTTTCAAGTTAATGAACTTGCTTTAACTTTCCAACTTTCACAAACTTATCATATTTAGCTCCAAACTCATCATCCAGGCCAGAAACTTCCTGCATCTTCTTCAATTCGAATCTGAAGATCAACTCTCCACTTTGGTTTGTCAAAAATAAAGCAGAAATGAAAAATCTTTTTGGATTTTGAATAAAGTTCTAAACTAGAAAATGAATTATAGAAATAAAATGCAATAAAAGTAAACTATTTACAAACATATTTTTGGTTGAGCATGTTAGGGAATCATATCAGCTATTCGACAAGTCACAAGTACCGTTAAGCTTTAATTTCATACTCGGAATTAAACAATTCGCTTAGATTGTCGATATACTGATCCACTTAAATTTTCACACAATTTTCAATCTATCCAGGATACGGATTTAGTGATTTAGAGACTTAAAGTTATTCATGTGTCCCACCTCTTGAAAGCTCAGGTCAGAACTACCGTTCAGCAGAGAGATGACGGTTCGACTAAAGGTGTGTCCCCTTTAGAGGATCTTTTTTACAACAGCATTGATTAGCAATTTTATTGTCTTATCATTTATGCTGAGGGCGGCGCTATGTTTCAAGCATGCAGAAAGTATTATTCGGGGACTAAGTCAGAACTTCCATTCACCGGAAGTCCCGGAATAATACCCCAGATATCACTGAGTATAAAGACCTAGTATCTCAGAAAGAGGGATCTTTCAAACAAGATTTCAGGGGTTACCTATATATCCAAGTAGTGTTCCCCACGAAATAAGTAAGTAAAGATTTAGGTTTATATCCCGAACAAACCTACTAAATGTGTAAAAACCTATCGGCACATCATCAGCGAGACTATTTAACGCATTTAAAACATTACATTTCTTTAGCATACCGTAACTGTCAAGCCGATGTACTATCATTTTCCCTTTTTACACAAGCTCTTTTTCAGTTTTCTATTGTTTTTGGATTTTGAAAATATCTCATGCTTTTGTATTTTTGACATTTTTTATTGTTTTTGTATTTTCTGAAAATATTACCCTACTCCCCCTAAATACCAAAACAAGTAAAAAATCGACAAACCATTGCAGATTGCTTCTCCACATCATCATCTACAATGTCTCCTTCATCAACGCCAAGAATCTCTTCCAACACCGATAAAAGCTTCATACCGTTCAATTTTAACAAGTATTGAAAACGAGTTTTATCAAACGCTTTGGTATGTAAATCAGCTTTTTGTTCGTCAGTGTGGATTTTCTCAATTCGTATCAACTTCTTCTTGAAACAGTCATGAATGAAGTGATGACGAATTTCAATGTGTTTGGTTTTAGCGTGATGAACTGGATTTTTAGTAATATTTATCGCTGCCTCATTATCAACAAAGATAGGGGTGTTTAGAAATTGCAAACCGTAGTCGCGCATCTGTTGCTGGATCCACAAGATCTGTGAGCAGCAGCTACTAGCAGATACATACTCCGCTTCACATGTGGATAAAGCCATAGAGGTCTGCTTTTTGCATTGCCAGGTAACCAATCTTGGTCCGAAGAACTGGCACCCCGCTGTTGTTGATTTAGCGTTGACTTTGCAGCATCCGAAATCGGAATCGGAATACCCTTCGAGCATGAAATCGCCTTCTCTTGGATACCACAACCCCAATGATGGAGTTCCTTTCAGGTAGCGTAATATCCTTTTCACAATCACCATATGCGAAGCTCTCGGGTTAGATTGAAATCTTGCTGCGAGGCAGGTTGGATACATGATATCGGGTCTTGAAGATGTCAAATACATCAGCGATCCGATCATGGAACGATACGTCGTTTCATCTACCTTCTCTCCGGTGAGATCAGGATTTATCCCATGGTTCGTTGCTAATGGGGTGGAGGCTGGAGTAGAACCTGACATCCCGAATTTCTCCAAGATATCATGAACGTACTTCGTCTGATGAATGAAAATTCCTTTGGGTAGTTGATCAACCTGCAGTCCTAAAAAGAATTTCATCTCACCCATCGATGACATTTCGAATTTCTGCTTCATAACTCGTTCAAAATCTTTGCACAAATCTTCATTTGTTGACCCAAATATGATGTCGTCCACGTATATCTAAACAATCAGAAGATGATCGTCGACCTCTTTGGTGAAGAGGGTGGCATCCACTTTTCCTCGAATGAAGTTGTTGGCTAGCACGTGTTGAGACAATGTCTCGTACCAAGCTCTCGGGGCCTGGTGTAAACCATACAGCGCTTTATCTAGCAAGTAGACCTTGTCTTTGTGGATTGGATCGGTAAAGCCCGGTGGTTGTCCGACATATACCTCCTCTTTTACCTTCCCATAGAGAAACACCGATTTAACATCTAACTGATAAACTTTGAAGTTTTTCCAAGATGCAAATGCTAGGAAGATTCTGATCGCTTCTAGTCTAGCAACCGGAGCATATACTTCGGTGAAATCTATCCCCTCTTGATGACTGAAACCCTGGACTACGAGTCGAGCTTTGTTACGAACAACAACTCCTCTATCATCTCTCTTGCACTTGAACACCCATTTGGTGTTTATCTTCCTTTGACCATCAGGCAAGTCTACTAACTTCCACGCACCTAACTTCTCAAACTGACTTAACTCTTCTTGCATAGCATTGACCCAAGAATCTTCAGTTAGCGCCTCTTTATATGTTCACGGTTCGATCTGCGAAATAAAACAACTTAGTGAAAATTCAGTTTGTAAAGGTGCTACTGTAAAATAAAAACAAGTAAGGCCTTGGTCAATTTGACGTCTAGTGCTAACGCCTAATTGCAATTCTCCAATTATCAACTCCTCTGGATGGTATGAAAGAGTTCTCGGCATCACCTCACCTGAAACATCTACCTCGCCCTCCAGATTAGTAACATTCTTATTTGCACCTTGTTCACTGACTGGGTTTGTTTGACTTGAAATCTGAATTTGCTCCCCCTCAGAATCTGAATCACCATGATCAAATATTGGCATGTTCTCAGATTCTTGATTATCATTCTGTGCCGTCTGGTTATCATGAGCAACTTCATTTTGTTGAATATCATCATGTTCTCCAGCATTACTTGGACCTGCTTCATCGGCATTCAAAGCTTGTCGTGGTCGTCTTGAAAACTCAGCTGGGAACCTTTCCTGCGATTCTTCATACTCTCTCAGAATATCTAACTCGTCAAAGAAGTCTTCTTCTTCCTTTTCTTCGTCCATGTCAAACGAATCCCACAAAGTGTCATAATGAAAACGCCATGAATCTCCAGGATTCTGCGGTGGCATTGTGTAACCTTGACACTCAACATTGTGTGCTTCAATAATCCACTTCAAGCTTGGAACAAAGACTCGTTTCAATGGACTTTGATAACCCACGAAAATTCCTTCAATGCTCTTTGGACCAAATTTACCAAAAGACTCTAGAACTATACAGGGAGACCCAAATGGTTCTAAATACTTCAGGTTCGGCTTGCGGTTATTGATCAGCTCGAAACAGGTCTTATTGAATTTCTTTACAGTGAGAACCCGATTGAGTGTATAGCATGCGGCGGATACTGCTTCTGCCCAAAAATTAACTGGTAGTTTTGAATCAGCAAGCATCGTCCTAGCCGTTTCAATTAGTGTCCTGTTCTTTCTTTCAGCTACTCCATTCTGCTGCGGAGTGTAAGGAGCACTAAATTCATGCAATATACCTCTTTCATCACAATACTCTTCCATCTTGTTGTTCTTGAACTCAGTACCATTATCACTTCTGATTCTTTTGATACGTCTTTGGTACAAATTTTCAATTTTCCTGAACAACGCTATCAAACTATCAAATGTCTCATCCTTTGTCTTCAGAAAAGAAACCCATGAAAACCTGGAATAATCATCAGTTACCACAAGACAGTAGAAATCCCCTGTAATACTTTTGACATTTACTGGACCAAACAGATCCATATGGAGTCTCTCTAACGGTCTTGAAACTGAATTGACTTTCTTTTTAGGATGTGATTTCTTCTTCTGCTTGCCTTTGATGCAGCTAATGCATTCTCCTTCAAGATGAAAACCTTTGACATGAACACCAATAACTAAGTCGTTGTGCACCAAATGATTCATTTTTCTAAGATGTATATGACCCATCTTCCGGTGCCACAATTGCGATTCTTTCTCAGTTGCTCTGGAAACAAAACAATGTGCTTGACCCGTGGTTGTAGTAGCTACACTCATGTCCAACACGTACAGATCATTGACTCTTGGTGCCCTCATGATAATCCATTCTTCAGGGATAACAAAACCTGGTTTCAAGATCAAACATTCTTTGTCTGTAAAGTGAGTGGTATACATCCTATCACAGATCTGAGATATGCTCAGAAGATTGTTTTCAAGCTCGTCGATGTAGTTAACTCTTTCAAACGTAACAATCCCATTGGATAACGTTCCTTCTCCAACTATTCTACCACCTTGATTCCCTGCGAATCCCACGTAACCTCCATTGAAATTTCTAACATCGTACAACAGGGCTGTTTTCCCTGCCATGTGCCGAGAAGCTCCATAATCCATCGCGAAACGGATCTTGGAAGCTCTTGCACCATATAGAAATATGATTAGCTAAAATAAGCTGCCCAAGCCTCATCAGACTCGGGTAACTTAACTTCATCTACACACTTTACAACCGATTTAAGAGGTGGAAAGTTTTTATCATTCATTTCAAGATTGTTATCAATAACCTATTTTATATCAACTTTCTCCTCTTTTTCCAATGAAACATTCTTTTTATCAAAGTTTTCATAAGAAATTGGAATATTCTCTTTTCTGTTTTCATTTTGAAGAATCTTTTTAGGAATAACTTTCTTCTCTTGTGGAGTTGAAACTTGTTTCTCTGATTTTGGTTTCCATATTTGTTGAGATGATGCAACCCGTTTGTAAAATTTATCATTTTTAATTACCACATTTTAACAGGTTCAGTTTTGATCTTGGTGTTTTCATTTTTCAAAACCTTTTTCTCAACAACTAATGGAGCTTTTCCCTTCACATCATCTTTCTTTCTTGAATTCATCACAACTTCAGTCTTAGGCTTCAAGTTGGTGCAATTTCGTGCAATATACCCAACTTTGTTGCACCTGAAGCATGTACGAGTATCAACTACTTGACTTGTGCCTTCAGACTGAGGCTGCGATGCTTTCTTCTCAAATAACTCTTTGTTTGATTTCTTAAAAAATCTCAGATTCTTCATCAGAAAGTGAACTCGAACCGTTCACAAACACCTTTTTCTCAGCAAACCTTCTGTTTTGAAAATTCTTTTTCTGATAACTCTTACCACCCTGATAACCACCCGACCATCTGTTTTGATTGTTGTTATAAAAACGCGGTGGAACAACAGGTTTCTTGTAATAAGCTTTATCTTTTTCAAAATTCATTTGCCTCTTTGTCTGATTCAAACCTTCTACTTCAGACAAATCAATTTCAACCAGTTTGAAAACATTTTTCAATTTGTTCACATTAACATTCTCCAGTGGAAACTCAGAATCCGAATACAACTTATCAAATCCAGCCATCTTGTACATCACAAGACCCGGTTCATCACCTAAGTTGTTTTTGGATTTTAGTTTCGGAATGTAATTGTCCAGAAAACACTCTTCATCCTCAGCTGAATCACTATCCAAAACACTTTCAGCCATGCCTTTAACAATCTCAGTCTGAACACTATCATCAGATGATGATGAAGAAAATGTAATATCAATTGACTCTGGAAGTTTTATTTCATTTGTTTCATCTTCATCATTAACCAACCCGGATTTTTTCTTTGAAAAATTGTTGAGCACTGGCGGTGGAACCTGATGAAACCCAACCCCAGTTCCATCCGAGTAAACATCTTCGCCTGCTTTGTTTTTCCCAATTGGTTTGGGAATAATGTGCTGCAAAACAAAGCTTGCAGAGCTGTAACTGGTTAATTTCAGATTAATGCGCTCATTCTCAATCTTAGCTTCTTCAAATTGAAGCTTCAATTTAGCAATCTCATCCAATTGTTGGTTGATTTGCTCTTCTTTGTGTCTGAGAACTACAGTTAAATGCTCATTTTCTTTATTGGTTTTACCGTTTCGTTCATCAGAATCTTTAACCGTTCGTTTTAGTTTGTCAAAATTTTCTGAAATTTTACGATTTTCAAGAACCAATTTCTCATTTTCTTTCTTAATTTTTTCTACTTCAATTTTATCATTTAACTTGTTAGCCCGATCATTTGAAGCTTTGAGCATTTTGTCACGATCTAGAATCTGATCTTCAACCTTTCTGACTTTTCTGGTCAGTTCATCAACCTTTGCATTACTAGAGTAAGTAAGTGTACTACAAAACTTGCAGTTTTTCATGCAACTTTTGCAGTCACTATCACCTTTGACTTTCTTACCTGTCTCACTTGTTGAAACATTTGGACTGACCTTGCTTTTAGACTCAGTTTCAGACTTAGAGTCTACCTCAAGTTCCTTTGCAGCAAGCACTTTGTCAGCCATTTTCCCAAAGTTTTCAGCAGTGAATTCTTTTAAAGTATCAATAATCCCATTATCAATCTTCTTTAACTGCGGTTCTTTTGCTGTCTCTTTCTCATCAGATTCTCCTCCTCCCCACCATTTTCTCTGTCTAGCATCTTCTTCTGCTTTGAATTCCTCAATGAAAGCTTCTATACTAAGAGTTTTCGCATCAATAGCAATGTTTCCTTGAGGATCCAGATAACATTCTCTATCAGCATCCCATCTCTTTGCTCTCTTGGCTTCGTTGAACACCTTAGATAATCTGAGCATCTTGTATTCTGCTTTCGGCTTTCTTGCTTGATATTTTTCTTCTTCAGTTCTGGTGTCTTTAGGAACATGAATTTCGTCTTCTTTTGCAACAAACGCATACCCTACTGCATCTTCCTCTGGTAGCAGTTCACTCCAATCAAAACCTTCATCATCATGAATAACATCAAGAGCTCTTGATTTTTATTTGGAATTATCTTCAAGCTGCTTCATTCTGGGCGGTTCTGATTTATTCTGATGATAGATCGCTCTTTTGTAGTAATCCTCTCGAAATGGATTTGCAGTATCATCAGTGTAAGCATTTCCGCACTCTCTCTTAAAGTGACCTTTCTGTTTACACTTGAAACATGTGACTTTTGATTTGTCAAAGCCAAGTTTTGTGGATGGTCCACCAATTGAATGTCTACCCGTAATCTCCATAAACCTTTGGGCTCTCCGGACTGCACTGGCCATACACCACCTGATGTCGATCAGTTCCATCTCTTCAAGATCTATCTGATCATAGTCCTCCTTAGTCAGGTTGGTGTTTCCAATCTTGCCTGCCACGAGGCTCTCGTACGATTCTAACACAGAAGCTAAGAATACCATCTGTTGTTTTGCTGACTCTTCACTGAAATTTTGAGCGTTCTTCAGATCCACATCAATGTTGCATTGAAACAGATTCTTTGATGCAGATTGGCTTGAATTTGTTGAAGAAGATCCACTATGGTAGCCACTGCTAGGAGTTTCTTGATTCTTTGTATTTAAGCTCTCTGTAGAAAATGTTGTTCTTGGAGAACCAGTCTTTGGTAGATTTCCTCTGTAGTACAACTCCACATTCTGCTGATAAGATGTGTTGTTGACTTTGCTAGATTTCTTAATCACCAACTCGTGACTCTCCAGTCTTTCGATGAGCCGATCCACTGTCAACTCTTTAGACTTGATTGTATTCTTCAGCATTAATGCAAAGTACTGCCAATCTTGTTCATTCGGCAGTGAGTCGAACAACTTGTCTACCAGCTCTTCTTAAGTGTAAACAATTTGATGTCTAGCAAGCTCCAACTTCAGATGCCCAAATCTCTCAATCATCTTGGAAACTGACTCGTTCTTTAAACAACCAAACAAATCAAACTCTTTTCGTAACAGTTTCTTTTTGTTTTTGACTATTTCAGCACTACCTATGCATTTTACCCTCAGTTTTTTCCAAAGATCTTTTGAATTTACATATTCAATCAATGAAATTATATCATCTCTCACTGACTGATGAATCAATGCGATGCACTTTTGCTCAGCAATATATCTTTCAACATCATCAGGATCTGTCAAACTTTCACCAGACCGTTCTCCTCTAGTGTAACCAATCTTTAAACTTTTCCAGCTTGGATATGCAAAAGCTTGAAGCCACTCGTCAAATCTTGTAGCCGACCTATTATAATCTTCTATTTCCAGCAACTTTGGAGGTTTGTTATACGTTCCATACGCACTCTCTACACTCATCATGTCGGAAATAATCTTCTTTGCATTCGGAGCTTTCTCATTCGTATTGTTTGATGTGTCATTTGAAGAATCATCCCCATCGTTTCCAGCAAAGGCAAAAACATCATAGAATGGATTAAAATCATCCATCTTCACGTACCTTAAATGTTCAACAAACACTTAGAAATATTTTTGAATTTTTGAACAATTTGTTGTTTCAAACGAAATAGCTATCTCAAACAATATTACCAATTTCGTTTGAGATAACACCTGGTTCAAACGAAATCACTGTTATATGTAACTTTCAAACGAAATCAATGTTCTATTATGTAATTTCAAACGAAATTACAATAATATGCACTCTCAAACGAAATTAATCCATATCCTTCAAACGAAATCAGGTCAAAGTGTGTTTTCAAACGAAATTACTTAGAATCTTCAAACGAAATCAGATAAATGTGCTTTTTCAAACGAAATAACCAAGTTATTTCAAACGAAATTAATATGATGTCATCATTTTCGAACTGTTTTCAAACGAAATTAACTATTTTATCAAGTTTTAAGCCGAATTTTAGTCTAAAACTTTCAAGGATTAGTTAACACTGTATTTCGCTTGATATGTGAGAGTTTCAGGCCATTTCAATCGTGAAAACTTGTTCAAATCAGAAAAGAAAGGTAGAAGTGAGAGAATCCGGTAAAATCAAGCTGAATTTGGTATGAACTCCTCGTCCTGAGCTCTGGTACCACTTATTGGATCGTCCGGTGACCCTAAACAGTCAAGTTGAGTAGTTCATCATCATTTACAAAGGCGGAATTAATGCAAACAATGTCAAACAACTTGTTTCCTTTTAATCTTTATCTATTGATGATTTCCTGAGCTTTTACAAGTTGAAATCTGACAAAAAACCGGCAGCACCTCAGCTCACACACACACAATTCCGTTTTAAATGAACTAGCACAACTCCTATTTATAGACTGAGCTATTCCGTTTGAAGGTGACACTTACCTGTTCAAACGAAATTACATGTCATAATTTCGTTTGAATATGTACATGTCTCCCTCAAACGAAATTACACACTATCATGCAATCTAACCCTAATTCAAACCCTGTTGTGCACTCGTTCATCTAATCTAAACATAAGACTCGATTAAGACGAAGTTAACAGACAGTAGATGCACCAACAGTAATGGTTGAGGACCAGGTTGTTTTAATTGTGGAGACGTGGGGCATTTCAAGAGAGAGTGCCCAAAGCTCAATCAAGCTCAAGGATGGGTTTTCAACATCGGAGTGAGAGAAGCTCGCCAAGATCCAAACGTAGTTACTGGTACGTTCCCTATCAACTAACGCTTTGCATCTGTACTGTTTGATACTGGTGCCGATTATAGTTTTGTATCGCTAGAATTTAAGAATATACTTGGGTTGGTAGCTAGTAAGCTAGACATTCCGTATTCGATAGAACTAGCAAATGGAAAGCTAGTTGAAGCGAACGAAGTCATTAGAAGTTGCGTGATAGAACTGGGAGAGCACGAGTTTACGCTTGATCTGCTGCTAGTCGAGTTGGGAAGCCTCGACGTGGTAGTGGGGATGGATTGGTTGTCAAGCAACCGAGCAAAGATCGTATGTCACGAGAAGCTCATTCGCATTCCGATGGCAAATGAAGAAACGGTTGTGGTGCATGGAGAGAAGCACGATACACCCCTAAGGATCATTAGTTGCTTGAAGGCTCGAAAGTGTCTGCAGAAAGGGTGTGTTGCCTTCTTGGCACACATTGTGGATAAGGAAGCCGCTGAGCCAAAGCTAGAAGACATTCCAGTCGTGAAGGAATATCCTGAAGTCTTTCCCGAAGACTTACCATGATTGCCACCACAGCGACAAATCGAATTCCATATTGACTTGGTTCCAGGCGTCGCGCCTGTAGCCAAGGCACCTTACCGACTTGCGCCCTCAGAGATGAAAGAGCTATCAACACAACTTTAAGAACTTTTAGACAAGGGATTTATCAGACCAAGCTTCTCGCCTTGGGGAGCTCTAGTTTTGTTCGTTAAGAAGAAAGATGGTAGTTTCCGCATGTGTATCGACTACCGGGAGCTAAACTAGTTGACCATTAAGAATCGGCATCCTTTGCCAAGGATTG
Organism: Helianthus tuberosus; assembly: GCA_030545235.1. NCBI lineage: Eukaryota > Viridiplantae > Streptophyta > Magnoliopsida > Asterales > Asteraceae > Helianthus > Helianthus tuberosus. Next base: position 93,124,468 of record CM060397.1, on the reverse strand, counting down.
ATGACCTTTTCGATCAACTACAAGGCTCGAGTTTTTACTCCAAGATCGATCTTCGATCAGGTTATCACCAGTTGAGAATACAAGAAGAAAGCATACCAAAGACTGCCTTTAGGACTCGATATGGACATTACGAGTTCCTGGTTATGCCGTTTGGTTTGACGAACGCGCCAGCAGTATTCATGGATTTGATGAATAGAGTTTGTAAGCCGTACCTCGATAATTTTGTGATCGTGTTTATTGACGATATTTTAATCTACTCGAAGACGAAGGAAGAACATGAGCAACATCTAAGAGCTATCTTAGAGCTGCTTAGGGAAGAGAAATTGTACGTGAAGTTCTCGAAGTGTGAGTTCTGTTTGGGTTAGGTTTAGTTCCTTGGTCACGTGGTTAACAGAGATGGAATTCATGTGGATCCCACAAAGATCGAGGCGATCAAGAATTGGGAAACTCCGAAGGCGCCAACCGAGATCTTTCAGTTCCTAAGTTTGGCTGGTTATTATCGCAGATTTATTGAGGATTTCTGGAAAATCGCTCAACCTTTGACCTCCCTCACACAGAAAGACAAGAAGTATGAATGGGGAGACAAGCAAGAAGAAGCATTCCAGTTGTTGAAAAACAAGCTTTGCGATGCACCCATCTTATCCCTACCCGAAGGCACTGACGACTTCGTGGTATATTGCGACACCTCGCGTCAAGGTTTAGGCTACGTGTTGATGCAGCGACAGGAGGTTATAGCTTATGCTTCACTCCAGTTGAAGATTCATGAGAAGAACTACACCACACATGATTTGGAACTAGGCGCAGTGGTGTTTGCATTAAAGATCTGGCGGCATTACTTGTATGGCACGCGATGCACAATCTTTACTGATCACAAGAGTTTACAGCATATATTCAATCAGAAAGAGCTTAATATGAGACAGCGCCGATGGGTTGAGTTGCTAAACGATTATGACTGCGAAATCAAGTATCACCCAGGGAAGACAAATTTGGTCGCAGACGCCCTGAGTCGGAAAGAAAGAATTAAGCCCATAAGGGTTAGGGCTTTGGAAATGATTATTCAAACGGACCTCTCGTTGCGCATTCGTGCCGCGCAGAGAGAAGCTCTTAAGGAAAAGAATCTTGAGGTTGAGTATCTCCGTGGGATGGAGAAACAGTTGGTACCAAACGAGGAAGGAATCTTGTGCTTCATGAAATGAATTTGGGTTCATCTCTTTGGTGGTCTGAGAGAAGTAATTTTTGATGAAGCTCACAAGTCACGGTACACGATCCATCCAGGATCGGATAAGATGTACCAAGATCTAAAGGATTTTTATTGGTGGCCGAGATTAAAAGGTGATGTTGCAACGTATGTTGGTAAATGTTTGACTTGCGCCAAAGTAAAGGCCGAATATCAGAAGCCTTCAGGTCTTCTGCAACAACCTGAAATACCCATGTGGAAATGGGAGCAGATTTCAATGGACTTTATAACGAAGTTACCAAGGACACCCAGAGGTCACGATACGATTTGGGTAATCGTGGACCGTCTGACCAAATTTGTACACTTTTTGCCAATCAAGGAGAAAGACAACACTAGCAAGCTTGTTGAGCTATACCTGAGAGAGATTGTTGCACGACATGGAGTGCCTCTCTCGATTATCTCTGATAGAGACGGAAGGTTTGTGTCAAGGATTTGGCAATCCTTCCAAGAAACTTTTGGTTCTCAGTTGAATCTGAGTACCGCATTCCATCCGCAGACTGATGGCCAGAGTGAACGAACGATTCAAACGTTGGAAGATATGTTACGAGCTTACGTGATGGATTTGGGTGGTAGTTGGGACACTCACTTACCCTTGGTAGAATTCTCGTACAACAACAGCTACCATGCGAGTATCCAAGCTGCACCATTTGAAGCTCTCTATGGACGCAAGTGTCGATCACCGTTGTGCTGGGCAGACGCGGGTGATAGACAGCTTGTTGGTCCTGAATTGGTTCAAGAGACTACTGATAAGATTATGCAGATCCGAGAACGCATTAAGGCGGCTCGTGATCGACAAAAGAGTTATGCGGATCGAAGAAGGAAACCGTTGGAGTTTGCAGTAGGAGAAATAGTTTTGTTAAAGGTCTCACCCTAGAAGGGTGTAGCACGCTTTGGGAAGCGTGGGAAGTTGAACCCAAGATACATTGGACCATTCAAAATCCTAGAAAGGATTGGTCTTGTAGCTTACAAGTTGGATCTACCCGCAGAACTGAATGGCGTTCATGATACATTTCATGTATCTAATCTGAAAAAGAGTCCAACTCAAGAAACAGTTGTCATTCCTGCCGACGAAGTTCACATTGATGACACACTCCACCTTACTGAAGAACCTGTTGAGGTTACTGATTGGAAAGTTAACAAGACACGCAGAAGTCGTGTTAAACTCGTCAAGGTTCGTTGGAACACGCGACACGGCCCAGAATTCACTTGGGAGCGTGAGGATCGCATGAAAGCAAAATACCCACATTTGTTCCCCAAAACCCCTGCAACTAGTAGCAGAACTAAAATTTCGGGACGAAATTTTCTTAACAAGGGGAGAATGTGACAACCGTCAAAAATCCAGGTATCCGTACAATTTAATTAATATAAATTAGTGCTTAATGACTGTGCCAAATTACAACTGATGACTTCAACTGTTTCTGATTACTGCAACATACTTACATGTGCATCACATATTACATAATGTCATCTCATTATCACATGCAAACTTTACTGACATACCTGATGCACAAAGCACAGTTAGAACAGTTAGCGGATAACTCAGAAAAATGCTAACGATGTTCAGTACATAGACAGACAGTGTTTTGAGACCCCGCATGGGCCAGGGACAAGGTACCACACTAGTATGGTGTGTAGGGAAGTAAGGACCATAAAACTGCATCACTAGGTGATAGTTTAAGAGCCGGAAAGTGCCTAAAACCCACTCAAAGTGCTGAATTCAGCACATTTCAGCAAAATTCAGCATTTTAATGAGCTAGTAACAAGCAAAAATATGGCAAAATGGTCCTGAATGCTTTCCTAAGTGTCAGGAATTAAAAGTGTCACAAAAGGGTACTTAAAGATCACTAAACGGAATAACTTGACACTTTAACGAACCAGTATCTAACCAAACAACCGGACACTACCCGAAACACCAAAATTACACTAGAAACATTGTTTTATTATTTCTTGGCTAGTTATGATCCCCGAACACCTTAACACACTATATAACATACCTTATGCATAACACCTAAACTAATACACTTAGTTTTCAACTAATTATCTAACTTATCATTCAAACTTACACTTAGACCCCCTCCCCCCTTCATATTTACGGTCACCAAGGGTGGCCCACCCTTGATCACACTAGATCCCATTTGATCTTACTTGGATATTGTTAGAGATTTGTGTGCACTTTTGAGAACATAATATCCTTTGGGTAAAAGGATTATGTGGTTATAAGATGGTTAAGAGTTCTCATAATCACCCACACAAAACACTCACCATCTCATCTCCTCCCCTTGCTCTCCTTCTCGGCCGAACCACACCCACACACCATCACCACTTTCATTTCAAGTTCATCCATTCCAAGCTCCTCACAAGGTGTAAGAAGCAAGATTAGAAGGTTTGGTGGTCTTGGATCTTGAAGGACCTCACCCGATTGCTTTTATCCTTCATTTTTGTCATCACCAACATCTAGTGTTCTTCCCTAGCCTTTGTGCTAGTTGTAAGACTCTCATAACCCTTATTTACTTCATATTTAGTTGGTTAAAAGATGTATTATGTTGTAAATCACAAGAACACTAAAGAACATAATCCATGAATCTCTAACATAAGCTTAACATATCATGGAATATTGATGAAACTATGTTGTTTAGTGTATGAATGATACTTGCTTGTTATTTACTTGAGATTATGATGTTGATCATCATAAGGAGCTTGCTAGATTGTGATTAAACACATGATCTAGCAAGAGAAAGGAGGATTATGTGATAAAACAAGTATAAGAACACTTTGTTTACAAGAAAAACTCAAAAGAATGATTTTTGGAAAAATCATCTAACAAGTTGTAAACACTCAAATCTTTCAAGAATGAGATTTTTAAAGAAATAAACACACTTTAAGGAGTAACTAAACCTACTAAACACACTACCAAGTTCCTACAAGTTTTTAATAAAAGTTTAAGTTCATGTTGTAGTGCAAATAACATTGTTCTAGCACTTGGTAAGTGTAGATTGATTGTTGAATTGTTTGTGATGATTTTTGAAAAGAAAATGATATGCTTAAATAGCATGGACACCTCCATTTTTAGGGAAAACTATGGCAAAATTTTCTAAAAATATAAACACTTAGAAAAATATTTTCTAACAAGTATTTACAAGTGTATTTAACTATGGTTTTCAATATAAACTTTGCCATTGAATTTGTTACAAAAATACAAGTATTGGAGGTTGGTTTTTATAAATAAAAATGGATAAATATGTATTTAGAATATATATTTACATTAAAGACACTTGTGTGAATATTTGTATACTTGGTGAAATAGTTATATTATTTTAGGGTAAAATAATATAACTTAACAAAATACCAAGAAATTACAATCCAAAGTATTACCAAAAATCAAGGAATAAATATATAAGTTACACACATAATATTGTGGAACCGAACGATAGAACGTAACTTACAAAATATTCCGAAAAATACCGTTATAAATATATTTTTGGTAAATATCATTTTGGATACAAAAGGAATGAAAGTATGATTTTTATTATTATTACAAGTTATATCATACTTTGACAAAAGGGAAAATATTATTTTTGGGAAGTTAAAATATATTTTCTTAGTATATTCAGAAGATATATGATTTTTTGGGAAAATATATATTTTCTTGAAACACATTATTTTTGGACAAAATAAGTTTTTGTATATTTTCTAAGATAATACTTGAAAATATATTGTTTTGGAGCTACTAATACGAAATACCCCCATCCTTGGGAAGGAAATACGAAAATAAATACTTGAGAATTATTAATACAGAAATATTGCTTAAACAATTATTCCAAAACTTAAATATAATTTAAGGTTAAAATAATTATTATTTTAACAAGTAATTATAACTTGAAATGATATTGGGAACAAAAGAAACGTAACTCAAAAATGTAAATACTAAGCAAAGGCACGACCCGTTCGTCTAATAGACGTTAGTACACTGTAAGTAGTCGTGTTTGCTGAGGAGATTTGAGTTACCAGTACTAAAGACGCAATACAGTGAGTTCATGTCCCCCTTTTCTTTTAACTATTTTCAGTTTTATACTTCGGGGGTGAAATACATGTTACAATTATTACGAACGTTTTACACATGGTATGGTTAGCAAAGGAGGGTTACTGCTAGATCATGTGAACGATGGGTATAACACTTAAGGCCATTAATCATCATCGTAGGACCGAGGGACATGAGTGATAGATCTATTTGGGTGTAGCGAGCCCACACCCATGGGGACCAGGGTGGCCCATAGGGTGACTATGTCTTCCAGCCGGAGGCCCGGTACAAATTTGCTAGGTTTGAGTTTTCCTGCACCATTTCACACATATCAATGGCCTTGCAAACCATTGGTGATCTGTTTTCCTTATTGCTACATACCAGGGACATACAGACATACTTTAAAGGTTTATTCATACACATACACATGAACTTGCTCAACTTTTGTTGATGTTTTTAAACTACATGTATTTCAGGGAACTAAGTGGATCTGGCAGGTGTTTGCATGTTTTCAAGCTGCGTTTAAATAAAAGATGCCATCCGAGGTCGTAGGGTTTAGGAGATGTATCTTACTCCTGGACGAGATACATGGTCCTAAGCTCGGGTTGGTTTAAGTTATGTGTCTAGTCTTCGTGAACTCATTAAAACATATTATGGTTTGTAACTTAAATTTGGTGTCGATGTTTCAAACAAGTATGATGTGGTATTTTCAAACTTAAATTTATGGATTAATATCTTTTGGTTTTTATCATATAGCATTGTTATGATTGAATGCTATGGTATTAAGAAGTCACACCAATAACCACGCTTCCGCAAAAGTCAGGGTTTAACATATAGCTCAGTGGTTATGGGAATGAGGGAAGACTCCTGACCGAATGGTCTCGAGTTCAATTCCTGATCCACCCGGGTTTTACCGGCTTTGCATTGTAGTGCCCTTGGGCGGATGCAGGGTCGGGTTTTCCCCAGAACTGGTGGCATGGTGGGCTAGGGGCTCCGTGCGTGCAGGTTGGGCTGCCGCGGGCTACCTTTCGGCCAATGGGTGCCGTGTACGGAGTTCCCGGCGATTCTTATGTTGGACATTCAAAAAAAATTTAGTTGGTAATTGTTGATGGACCATATTACCCTTATTAACTAATTAGGTTTCTTCCTGGGTGCTTATATAAAGAGACTTATGTAGAGATTAAAAGGTTACACACTTAGACAGATAACCTAATTAGCATAACATCATATCCGACCTCCCTCTCCATAGCCGATCTCCCTTGTTGGTTTCATAATCACCATCATCAGTCAGCACCCTAAGGAGGAACCAGATTACCTTAACAAAGATGTCGAACTCCATGTCTTCTTTCCTCACTGGATTCTCCACTGCCTGCGGTGACAGGTATGTTTTCATGTTTTCCCTTACGTTTAAACAGAACTGATCAACACCCGATTCCATACCTATTCTTGTTGTTTGGTTTTAGAACTCCCCATAAATTGGACTGTTGGTTTGTCTACATAATGTTCGTTACTTTGATCAGTTATGTGTTTGAATCTTTCAGTTATATGTTTGAACTTCTTGTGGGTGATTTTATAATATATATATATATATATATATATGGTGAGGGCTTTTATCATACTTTACCAAGACAAATAATGCCATCATAGGTAACACAAGAAGTGCCAATGATCTCTAGATCAAGTGGTGGAGGGCTTGCATTTCTCTTGAGAGATGCAGGTTCGACTCCCACTTGGTACAGAGTGAGGCACTGGTGGGCAATGATAGGAGACCCAGGGAAACCTGGGTTGGATCCTTGAGCCAAACGGGTTTTACCGGTAATTTCACCGTCGTGCCTACGGGCGGGTGGGTTACCGGGTTTTCCCCGGAATTGGTGGTGGACTCGGGTTACTCTCGGAGTACTCCGTTTGTCCAGTGGGTACCCCGAGAGTGCTCGGGATTGAGTTTGTTGCCCGTTCAAAAAAAAAAAGGTAACACAAGAAGTGTATAAAAAGTTGTTCAGGTTTGTCCAGCCTATAATTGCATCTAGAAAAACTCGAGTAAAAGTAAGGCTATAATGAAAGATTATAAGTAAGATGTCATCGGATATCGTTAAATACTTGTAGTTGTACCTTTTGAAGAGAGTTATTAGGGTGGAGTGGTCGTACATGGGTTCACTGACGAGTTGAAGGAGTCGCAACTGCCTTCTTCTAGCTGAATAGCTCTGGGTTAAAGGGGTCGCAACTGCCGTCGTCTAGCATTCTAGCTAGATGGGATCATCATCCGGTTAATGAACCAGCGCTGGATGAGAAGAAAGTGGGTGTTGATTTTCTTAGGAGGCGTAGAGCTATGGGGGGGGGTGTGATCACTCATCACTCACAACATCCAATCAAATTCTTCCATGTCATCAACCATTATTTCATCACTCACAACCTTTTTTAGGGGAAATGGTCATCACTCACAACACCCAACAATAAACACTCACACCCCTCACATCCAATTATCACGGAATGGCCATCACGCGTGAATTTTATCACATGAAATTGTTCATCACGCGTTGAAATTGTTCATCACGGAGAAAAAGAGCACCGCCCCGCCTGCCCTAACACCTTCGCAAGTGGTACAGGTTTGTTTTGAGTTCATGCGGGTTGAGATGAGATAGCACCCTATCATTAGTTGTTGGTGAGGGTTCACAAGGTTGAGCTTTGAATGCCATGTCCCCCTTAGAAAAATGTATAATTTTTTTATCAAAATAATGTTAAATTATATGATATGCTATAAGGTTTCTAAAAACGAATCTGATAGGATGTAGATAATTTAACGACCAAAATAATTAGAAAAACATATCAAAAGAAATCTATTTCAATCTATTCTAATAAACTAGAATCTAAGTAAATTATTAGGTGTCACTTTGACCTACTCTTAAATTTTCTTTCCAGAGAGAAATAATTCTAGGTAATTAGACTTAGGATGGTAGGGGCGCGTGCGGGGAGGCCGCACGGTGAGTAGAGACCTCGCGCGGGCACACCGCCGCCGGCCCTCCCTTTGGTTCAGTGAAGTCATGATTTCGATAAATACTCACCGAATTGGAGTTCTGAACGTTATAAAGTAGCTTTTGCACATTTGAACGTTAATAACGGTTTTAAATAAAAAAATTACAATTTTCTTATTTAAACCACACCATTTCTCACTTCACTCGCAATCCCAACTTCTATCTAGGGGTGTGCAAAAAACCGAATTAACCGAACCATAACCGAACTAACCAACAAAACCGAACCGAAAAAACCGAACCAAATAAAAAATCGGTGGGTCGGTTAATGGTTTTTTTGAAAACCGAAAGTAGCGGGTCGGTTATGGTTATCATTTTTTCCATACCCACCATAACCGAACCGACATGTAATAAATCTTAGTAGGATTTAGGGCTTTTCACCATATTTTTAATATTTGATGTTTTTGACTGAAGATTTTTAGTACTTATGGGTTTTTCATATCATTTTGTGGTTTTGGTTGAATGTTTATTTGAATTTATGGAATGTATCATATCACTTATTTGAATATTCAATAATAATTGGTATTATTATATATATTTTTTAATACTATGTAATATACTAATATATACAAATATGCAATAAAAAATTATTCCATGTTAAAAAAATTAAGGTATTTTTAGCTAGGCTAAATACACGGTTAACCACCCATAACCGACCCGCTATAACCATCAAAACCGAATAACCATAACCACCATAACTGATCGGTTATGGTTATCTAATAACCGACATCGTGGTTATGGTTATGGGTTTTGGTCAAAACCGACCCAAACCGACCCATGCACACCCCTACTTCTATCAACCAAATCATTTCTTTCACAATCCAAAAACCTCACCCTATTTTTAAAATGGCAGATGACATACCGTTGTTTATTCCATACGACATCAGTGAAGACGATGATTCTTCCTCAAGCAATCGTAGCTTAATTTTTTTTTAAATCTCATCGAGCAAGCCGAAATAGAAGACACAGGCATATCTAGTAAAAAAAAGAGTTGTCTGTTGTGATAGAGAGAGGCCATGAAACCCTTATGGCAGATTATTTTGTCGAAGAGCCCAAATACAATGATGAATTTTTTGGTCATAGATTTCGTATGTCAAAAAGGTTGCTTTAAAAATTGTGAGCGACGTGCAAGCGAATAACCCGTGGTTTCAAGAGGGCGTGGATGGGAGAATGAAGAAGAGTTTTACATCGTTGCAAAAAGATTACATTGGCAATTAAACAACTTTCAACCGGTAACCCTCCAGACGAGAATGACGAGTATTTATTTATGACCGAAAGGACTTCCCATGACTGTCTATAATATTTTTTCCAAACGGTATGTAATTATACACTTCCAAGTTCTTATGTAGACCAACAAGCCACGACGCTGCGCTTTATACCAAGCTTATGAGGAGAAACATCACCTTCCTGGGATGTTGGATAGCCTTGAGTGTACGCATTTTGTTTGTAACAAGAGAATCTGGATCATCGGACCCTCCTCTGCCTTCTGCTACTCCTAATTTTAGTCTCGTCACCTCTGCCTACCACCGTCGAGGGTCAATGGCGAAACTAACAATCACCCCCTGCATCTAAAACGAAAGAGAAGATCAGATATAGCACGCATGGTACCTTACCACCGTTCAATCTCGACAACCATCTGCCGCAGATATTCAGATAAGAAATCGATCCATGGAGAAGCACGCCAGAGACAAAACGTTGGTGGTGGAAGAAACAATGTGAAGTAGATAATCAACTATGCAAGTAAAACACGTGGCTAACTAATGACCGGCAGATATAGGTTACTAAAACATAGAAACCGGAACTGTAGTTAACAGGCTACCCAAATTGTTATATAAGTTTAATGTTGTAGTGATAGTTGTGGGTAGATTTCATATTTTATGTTTTGGCCTTTGGGTATAAACAACCTCCTTGTAAACCTAATTACATACGATTAATACAAACAATTTACCTGAAATGCTCTTGTTTCAACTAGAAATCATACTCAAGAAATCGTAAATTAGTATCCTATCACATTTCATATAAATTTCTTAATTTTGAAAATAGAACTTTACATGCCACACCAACGAAAAAAAACAAAAAAAAAATATCTAAAAACATAAAAGATGGTCCAGCATTGCTAATCACGAAGAAAATGGTGTTGGACAAGAAAGAAAAGCATGTCAGGTAATACATATGTGTGTGTACACAACTGCATACACAATACTATTCAGAAGAGTCCAAACACTAAACAATACATTTTACACGACTACCTACATATTCACATGTGTTTTTTTTTTTTTTAATTTAATTTTTAAAATTTAACACTCAATTTAATTTCATACAAAACATCCACCGCTATTAATTCATAATCTTCACCAATTATAACGAATATAATGGATGAAGAAGATAGAATGTTTTCAATTTTGTGCATCCTCGAGACGATTTATTAAATCCCAAACCTCCAAGCAGGTTAAATTGGTTGAAATTCAAATACTCGTAGATTATAGCAATAAAGTGTAAACAGTCGTATTACACATTAATTAATTACAAAGTCAAAAAAGTTTGTGGGTTGACTCAGCCGGCTTCAACTCAACCCATACTAAAAACCAACCCCAACCCTATGTTTAAAACCGAGACGCAAAGCACAAAAGCACTGAGCTTTTTGTACACAAGGCATAAAATGATTATATAATTTATTTTATATCTCATGTTTTTAGCATCCCCTACCTATGATTTAATTATAATTAAGCTTTATATATGCTTTTAAATGAAAAAAATAAACATAAATGTACAACATGAAAAGCCTGCTGTACAACACTCAGCTGCACAAAACAAGCCATGTACAAAAGGCAATCGCCTCACCCGTGCCTCAGGTCAATTTTTACCCTAAAAAACGCACCTCACCTGAGCCTTGGGCACATAAGGCGCAAAGGTTTGCGCCTTAGGTTGCCTCGTGCCTAGGCGCACTTTTTTAAACCAAGCCCCCGACCCGAACCGAACAATTACTCCACCCACCCATTTACCACCTCTACTGCCATGATTCAACACCCCTTGATGTTAAATTAATAAGGAAGTCTATAACTCATGAAGAGGTTACACATTATAGGAAACACTATGGGTATATTCAGTAATCCACAAGTATAAAACACTGTGATTAATTAATTTCTGTAGCATAAATTACATCTCGATGTCATCGAGGTCCGGAAGGGGGAAACGAAGTATTGCAGCGACTCCAGTCAGTTGTGCCAGTTCTGTAATTAAGCAAAAAAATAATCATGTCAGCAGACATGGGGAAGTTGGGTACTTGGGTTAGGTAACGTTTCAAGGGTTTAGGTCAAAACAAGTGAATGTTTTAAAGCACTTTTCAACCATAATTTCTCAGTTTGTTTTTAAATAATTAGCGTGTCAAACTGATTACTCATGTTCAACCATCCTATTTTTTTATAAACAGATTTTCTGCATTTAACATAAAATAAAATGGTGTAAAATGAGAAGTGTGCTTACGCTCCCCTGAGACATGCATTGAAGAAAATATATGAACCGAGCCCCCTGAGTCCTTTACTGTGTTGACCAAATTTACGTATCTTTGCCTTGTAGCTACATCAGAGCTCCTGTAGAAAATATACAAAACTTTAAATAGATAAATACATTATTCATATTATACTAAAAATGCTTATGTTATGTATTATATTGTGCCTGTTTGCAACAAAAAACGAACAAGGAATTAAAAACCTGAAAAGATCATCTGTGAGAAGTAATGTCTGAACAGCCATTCGTTCATGCGCAACCTCAACATGCTTTGGTCCATAACATGCACGATGTGGATCCTAACGGTGTTCAAAAATATCAAATGAAACCGTAAACTAACTGTTCATTTTCAGCATTAATATACAACCAAAAACATATATTGATCCGCAATCGATGTTGTATAATGTTATCTTGTCAATCTTAGCATGTTAAACAATTATATTTAAATTAATTTCAATGTTATATAAAAATATACTTTCTAAAAGGAATTAGATAATGATCCAACAAGATGATCAAAGATGGAACCTGACGTTTGAAAGCATGGTGTAGAAATCCTTAAGCGCTCGGACCTAGAGAGAGAGAGAGAGAGAGGTTAATGACTGTTCCTAAAAGAACTGAAAAAAGCAAGTAAAGCTCTGAAAGAGAACTGAAATTGAAATGCTTATAGCAATTGGGCTTGTGGGCTACCTCTTGGGCTGCTTTTGTATCTTTGATCATATTCATCACATTCGGAGCATCGAGAACTTCTCTCAAACTATGTCTGCATAAACATACAAGCAAAAGTATAAAATTTACTGCATAAAGATGAAATATTTTACAAGACATTATAGTTGCAGCAATAGATATACTTGTATCCTGAAGTCGAATGCACAAGAATGATGCGTGATTTGTTCTCAATTATGTTCCTTAGATCTCTTCTTTCTGCCTCCAACATTAAATGGCGATGAAATTGATCCTAAAATACATATAAAAACAATACGATACAGAATATGTTTAAAACACAGTACTTTATCACACACAAAACATCATTTTGTCACACAAATTAGTCACAATATACAATTTAGATGTGACAATTTCCACCCATTTACTTACGAATGACGATTTAGGCTGTATTTTTCCGTTGGTTTTAAAAAGCGAGAGGCGCACAAAAGCGACGAGGTCTAAAATTGAAGCGCAAAGCGCAAAAGCGGTGGGCTTTTTGTACCCGAGGCGCAAGATGTTCATATAATTTTTTTATATATCCCATACATATCCCATAGGTTTTTAGCTTCCTTTAACCAAAATATAGCTATAAGTAAGGCTTTTATACCATTTTAATTACATGTACAGGTCAAAAAACCCAAGGTACAACATTTTTATGCAGTAAAACGCCTATGTTACATGAGGCGCGCGCCTCAGGCCAAAAAGCCCAAAAAAACATCAAAAAATGTGCCTTTTGGTCGCTTCCTGTAATTACACAAGGCGAGAAGCAAAAAAGCCCCAGGCACTGCGCCTAGGCGCGCTTTTTAAAACCAAGATTTTTCCTCAAACAGGTCTAATAAAAAAGTGTTCACAAGATGAGCAGGTCAAACAGGTTTATGTCACCAAATGATGTTTCTAAATCAAACTAACACATTATATATTTATGAAAAAAGATTAATAACTGGCTAAGAAAGTGTTTTTACGATCAACACGAATCCATCTTGACCCATCCATTTTTTCACTCTTTAAACACACGTCCAATTTTAAGATCACCATGTAATGATCTAGTAATATCAGCTGGAAATACCGACCTTTGTGAATCCTGGACTTGCAATAACAGCACACCGAACAACCTTGAAGTCAATATGCTTCACAAACGCCTGGAGAAATTATTTAAAAAAAAAGTTTTAATGATTTCCATTTTCCACATGTGTGCATGAAAGTGAAACATGCAATTACAGAAATACAATAATAAGCAGAATATGAACTCACCTGTAAAACATTCTCATAGAATTTATTCAAAGCCTGTAATCCAAATTAACATACATAAATTTAAAATCAGGCACCCGCATATGTAAAATCCATATTAAAATCAACAATAAAGATTTGAATTCAAAGAAGTTCATTTTGGAACATACTTTGTCATAACCAGCAACAGAAGGTCCATGCTTGCGAGGAATTGAGGCTTCTATCCGAGAAGGTGTAGTAGTCAAACTGATGAAAAATTGACCAATTAGCATTGTGCAACTCACATCGACAAAAAAGTATTGTTAATAATATAAGTGACTTCTTAAATGACAGCCCCTGCCCCATAACTTTTAGAGTGTTTGGATTTGCGTTTTGGAATTAGAGATCTGATTGCACCTTAAGTCTCAATAGCCTGTTTAAAGTTTGGGTATAAAAGAAACTGCTTCTGGTAACCAAATAATAAGTTTCATATCATCTAAAACGAAACTGGTAATCTAAACTCTAAAGGTAAAATAATGTTAATTATTCACCTTTTCTTTAAGCTAATGTGACACTTTTACTACATTTTTACAAACCATCTATTTTGTTCAGATAAATGTCCTTATTGGTCGTCTTACCTATTTCTTTTAAAATAATCAGATTATGTAACATACTAACATTCAAAATTTGGTTAACTGAATCTTACATCCACAAATAGATGAAGAATATGTTCTACAATTTTTGTATAATCACTATCAAAGTGCACCCTTTATAAGCACATTCAGGGTCCTTTTATATAGACATGACTTTAAATATCGATCAAAACTTGAAATATTGTAAAATCCATGATTACAGCCATAAACAACAAACCACTACGGAACTATATCCACATGAAGGAAAAAAGAGGATTAAGAAAAAATAAAACGATGTAATTGTACATTATGATTAGGTTACCTTTTACCAACAAGGAGAATATGTGCCAACCCTTCTTGCATTAGCACCACTGCCAGATCAGCACTGGCAGAAGGATCTAAATCAAGAAACAGAGAGAACCATCAGAGTGAAAAAAAAAAGTAATTATTGAGACGTTTCATGCCTGTAAAATTACCAAAATATACCTGAGGCTTGTTTAAGTGCTTCTATTGCTAGTGTATCCCATAACACCTGCAATGTAACCAGTAACCCACTTCAGCAACCACTACTAGTTATAAAATAAATAAATAAATAAATAAAAGAAAGATGAAATTTAAGTATACCTTTCTTAACACAAAAGCCCTTTTTAATTCAAGTTCAAGTGTATGAAATTGCCCTATCTGCAAGCAAAAAAAAAACATAAGGTAAACAAATTGTTCTACAATGTTCCTTCGGGAAGAACCGATCAAATAAATTTTTTATATCCCTACAAAGCTTCTATCCTGTAAGGTTTATTAGTCTTGTTTAGTTTCTTGGATTCTGTTTACTTGTATTCTTGATCACAAAATGTGTATATGCTTGAATAAAATGGGCACCTACTTTTACATGCTCATTTTCCAGGATATTTTTCCCACGAACTCTTAGAACCGCACCTTCTTTGTCATAATCAACATTCTGCAAACAATTTCACAACATATAACAATGCAAACATTTAGCTACTGATTCTCAGACATAACTACCAAGTGTTCCACTAAAGTCTTTTTGTTTATCTAAAGTCACTCAACTTTCATTAGGTGGTGTTGGAATCATGTGTAATTTTTTAGTAATGTTTAAAAAAGATATAAAAGCGACGCAAATGAAACATATGTGAATATTGGTTACTATTTAGTGAACTTATTTTCTTGACTATAACCTCCTACTTCAAGTTAACCGGAAAATATCTATCGTTTATTAGTGTAACACTTAGGAGGCTTAGTTATTGTAGTACTAACAACAAACTCACCTTACCTCAACTTTGATTTCAAGTTTCAATTTCACCCGTTCGGCTTCTCTTGATCCAGAAGCTGCTTCTCTAAGAACTTTTCTACTCAGCACACAAATAAAGAAAGATATTAATAATTCCAGTACCAGAACTCCACAAGTGAAAATACAAAGTTATTAGGGCAATAAAACAGAAATCAAGATGCTAAAAAAATATGTAATTAACTAATAAAGTGAGACTTATTTAGCAAAAAAACAGAAAAATTCTAGATTCAAATCGAATTATAAAATCAAGAGCTAGATGAAATTATAAAATCATGTTGAATTGAATTACCTGATGGTAACAGCCATGACAGTATCACCTGGAACAATTAGGTTATAAGCGAGCCACAAATCATCTGCTTCATCAGGAATCATCTGTTTCCAAACGAAACGAAAGAGAATCAATAATCGAAAGATGAATGTTATCGGTGAGGGAGATAGGATTACCTTAACGCTTCCGGGGCCGTCGGGAACGAAATCTCTCCGAACGATCTTCATGGCAACAACAATTGTGCGTTTTCGAGTTTTCTAGGTTTAAACCCTTTGCTCAGCAATTAACTTATGTGGCACAAACGATGCCCTGTTTTTCTAAAGGGAAATTGCTATGAGCAAAATAATAGTAACTAGCCATTTTTCCCCGTGTTTTGCGACGGGAACTCATTTGGTATATGTTTGGTTCGTTACGTTACTGACACTCACTATATGAATCGAAAGAGAAAACCTTACATCGATCGAAAACAATAATAAAGAATATCAATACCGGTACCAATGTAGTTCTATTGATATCTCTTCGGTTGGTTTGCATTATGTTTATTTGTTTAAGCATTTCCATATAAACTTTATTCAAAACAACTATTGTGTCGCTATCGTATGAATCCAAACCAAAATTAACTGAATAACATTTGTGTTATGGGTCATTTTCTAAACATACATATCTTGACCAATATCCTGCTTTTTATTGTTTATTTGTGACCAGGATGCTGGACGAGGATATTGCTAACATCTTGGGCGATATCCTGAGGTTGATCGAATTAATCACGTGCAGGTTAAAGACTGGGACTTGCCAACGGTCAAATGGACTTCATCTCCTCAAGACTCGGGCGTATTTGTTATGGGAGAGACGTTGAACCCGAAAAACTAGGTCTACAACGTTCGACTGAGGAATATTCGCTGGATCCCGGTTATTTAGGATAGTTTGTTACATTTGTTTTACTATAAATAGATGGGGGCGGATCAGATTAAGGCACAACGAAACTTTCACACACTCTCGAACACTTTTGCTCTCTAGCTTTCAGCAGTCACTACACACAAACACTTGTAATCGAATTACATTGTAACACCTAGTTGATCCGCACCACATCCTGCACTGTATCCTGATATTTGAAGCAATAGAAGAACAAGGCAGCTGCGATTGTCAGCTCCCGAGGTTTTGTGCCGGCGATCTAGATTGATCAAGGGCTTTCCTCATACATCACGTGTCAACCTTTACTTTTCTGCTCATTGTTTGATCATAGATACAGCTCTATATCTTGAGCCGTATCCTGAAACTGTTTTTATAACTAACTTGGTTAACATATTTTTCACACATAATTTTAGCACACTACCTCACTTAACTAATTTGATCACTAAATTGCCTCGGTAATTTTTGACCAAAACAATTTGTATCGGTAGCGATATTTATTTTTATTGTTTTTGTTTTATTAGATAAAATAAGATACTATCTCTACCATATCGTACCAAACTGAACATCGGTAGCGGTATATATTAATTTTTTTAGTTTTGTTGACAACTAGCCTAAGACCCCGCGAGCTTCGCGGGTGGCTAAACACCAACTAAAGACATAAAATAATTTAAACATAAAAGCGTTAAAGTGTGATTTGTTAAGCCTAATATTTTGAGAGATTTGAGCACGTCCCAATAGTACATCTACATGATGTTCGTTACACATTAAGTTTTTGTATATGAAACCTTCATTATGATGTTTTTATGCCTTTTGTCAAAATGACTTGCACCGACAGTGTGAACATAAAAAAATACATTAAGAAATGAAGGTAGAGTAATACATAATACAAACGAATTCATCTACGTAAAGGTACTAACGAACATTGTGTCACAAAAGTTGTAAACGAAATGCGTAAATGCTATGCATGATATGATTAATATTTAGTAGAAACAGATTACATTAGTTGATGCTCAGACGCTCGACAGATTACAAATAGCACTTCATTAAAAAACCATTACCTGTTCGGTTTTTGAGGAGTCTGCAATAACCCCCAAAACCGAACAGAGTGATCACTTCCCTCTCCAAAAACCTGTTACCAGCGAATCTTTAATAGATCAACAAAAGGTCATGGTTTTCATCTTTTGACTGACATCAAGTTTATATAAATTTCAATATCTAAATTCTTATTTAAATTCATATTAATATAACCAGGGATGATACCCAAACAGGCACAACACCATAGTCCAAACTATGACAGGGAGCTAAGAAATATTTAAATATTGAAGAAGAAACAAATTATAACCAATATAATAACAGAAGTAAGTATTGAGCCTCAAATAGCACACCAAGTACCTAAATTCATAACCAATATAATAACTATCTGTAAACCTTAAAATTAAGTTAAAACGATGTAGTAGAAACAGAAGTAAGTATCAAGCAATGACTAAAGAAGCATATAATCGGATGCATCAGAGAATGTTTGGAAGTCATACATATCTTTTAGTATACAAAAATGCTAATAAAAAAGAAAGTTATAGAAGTTGTACCACTCCAACAAAAATTAAGAATGCATAGATGTAACCAATCTGAGCTGGACCACCTTCTTGCATAGCCTAAAAAGTATAATCAATTAGAACATAAATTTAGGGAGCTAGTTACATATACGAAATGAAACTACAGAAACTAATAATTTGGATACAGAGATTAAAAATATAAGTTATCTAACTCACCAATAACAATTGGTTCCGAATCAGTGGCCCAACAAATTGAGAAAGATCATTGCCGATCTACAAATAAGCAAAGGAAGAACAATATTATTACCTTTATCTTATCTAATGTTCATTGCTTGGTTCAGTAATAAGGAATTCATATATGACATATTGAGTTTCAAAAATGTCCATATATTACACAGTGAGTAACTCATCAAAAAGTCAAAATTCATGATATATTCATCATACTTTTTCAAAACTATGCAAAAATCAATGAACTCAGAACTGAAATATTCATAGGGTACCTTCCAAAAGCCTCCCCACCAAAACCTTTAATCAAACAAACATGACATATTCAGACTTTCCCATTCTTAGTGAAAATATTTGTAACGGCCAACAAAGCTTTGTAACAAAAAGTCTTTGGACAAACCTTCCTCCAAGACTACGATGTAAGGCCCTTAAAAGCCATGGTTTAGGTTTAGGGACCTCGTCTGCCCAGCATGATTGAAATCTAAAGTGCAAAAATGTAAATTTATCATTAAGAAGAAAATAGCCCAACGAACATTCAAAGTCCATCAGTTTAAAAGATATGTAAGCAAAAACAATAAAATACTTGTTTAGTGTTTTTGTTTGGCCCCATGTGTCCAGTTTCCATATATCCTTTGACAACTTCTTTAATAAGACCACATGGAAAATCCATGATCCGTAAAGTATACAAACTGCATGAAAACATAAAAAGTTGAAGATGAAATTCTTAATATGGAACTTCATGAAAACATAAAAAGTTAAAGATGAAATTTATATAAACATTCAAATCCAAATTCAGAGATGGATAGACAACGAAGTTTATAAAAGCGACACATGCTTTACCAGTGGATGAGGACAAAGAGGTCATTTTCCAACAAAATACAGGCAGTTCTCAGAGGTATGATAAAAAGAAGCTCGGATTCAATTGAGTCGCCCCTCTCAAAGCTGGAGTTCCATCAGTAAGTTTTCCCTTCAAAATAGCATTGTCATTAGCTATTACTTTATATTATCCGGGTGTAATGCATCGGGACGTGTTATGCATCGGGACCATTGTAACTCCATAACACCCATTAAGGGTACTTCAAACAAAAATATTAAGAAATTAATTACCATTTGAGAATGCATTGTATGTATTTTATAAAACAAATTAGAAAAACGCTAACCTGTAGACTTGCCACTTATATGGAGGACAATAACCACATCCCTTGCCATTTCTATGCTCCAATTTCAAAGCAACCTGCATCCTAATATGTTGATAAAATATACCGTTGAAATACATATACAATAATAACTGTTAAACTTTTGTACCTCAACAGGGCCTGTGTTTCCCCAACTACCAATCACCTTTCTTCCTACATAAACTTGACCAAAGCCTCCTTTACCAAGTTTTCTTTCTAACCTGTATGTATGTAGGAGAATTGCCAACTTTAAACTGAAACAATAAACCAAAATCTTGAAAATCATGAAAAATCTGAATTTAGTAGTTAAAAAAATATAAATACTTTTAGCGTTTATGAAAAATCTGTTTTTGTTTGGTCCCAGGTGTCCAGTTTCCATATATCCTTTTCTGTAAGAGGTCTTTTGTATCCCAAAGACATGAGCGGATCCATCCAAGAAAAGAAGATGCCTAAACATAAGTAAGAATATATATCATAAACAGATGCAATAAAGCATGTCATAAATCATATTTTAAACATTAATATTTTTTTTTAATTTTCAAGAAACATAAAAATAAAAAGGCGTTTGCAAGTTGGCTCAACCTAACTTGAGCGACCCAAACTCACTTTGACCTTTAACCCAACCCGCTTGACACACCCAGATTTCCATTACTATCTTTTACTCAAGTATAGTACCATATCATTGTATAAAGTATATGCGATATGCAGATAAGAAATTTTGTGTTCCAAATTGATAATTCTTTAAACTACAGACCATGGATAAGTATTAGATTTTCAGTATTTAAAAGTTTTCAAGCTAATATTACTCGTCCATTGTTATCATTCCCAAGAACTGGTCATACATACTTGGACCTAAAACACTTATGTATTCTGTCTCGTCTGCCCATCGACCCATAAATTCTTCAGAGCGGGACGGCAGGCCAGGTATATAGACCCGTAGAGAAAGTGTCTCAACACGCCTTGTCAAAGGTATTTAAAAGATAGTTAATGCCTAATACTCAGTTATTTTTATTTTGAAACCTTTTTATGTGGAATAAATAAAGTAACAAATTTGTACCTCAAAGAAATCCATGCAGACTTCCCCTTGCATGATGGTACAAATCATTTGGTATTCACACACACTGATGCCTTGAAGTCTCCCTGCTCTAATCTAAACACCATAAGTTCATAAATTTAGAAAATTTTTTGTATTTTAACCATAAGATGGGAGCCTGAGTTATTGTATAAAGATTGGCTTATAAAGAAGATGAGTTTATATATAAAAAACAAATTAATATATTAAATCAAGATCACAGTAAGTACTTACAGAGCAAAGAGAAAATTTGAGACTTCTTGATGTTGCTTTGAGAGCCTAGTCTTCAACTGTTCGGTAAAGTTTTTTTCTCCGGACCACTCGTCAACAACGTCCTTTGGAAAGCTGATTTCATGTGCTTTCTCTACACAAACGGGTTCACTCACAAGAGGACCAAATTCATTTTCACCGACATGCGCATTTTCAACATTTTCTTCATCATCCTCTTCCCATGGAGCAGCTTCTAAGTACTCCTAAAAAGATAAAAACCCAGTATCAAACCCATTGCAACTGATACCTTTGTAACGGTACAGACTAAAACCCATTAGTTTTTTTTATGATTACTCAAAACTAAGTATAATAAGGTATAAAACTAATTTAGCTCTATTCTAGTTTATACCCATGCGTTGTCTAGATAGTTCAATATAATAAAAATAAAACCAAAGATCAACAGAGACAGACATGCTGGATGATTATAAATCTGACCGATCACAAATTCATTCTCCATTGTACACAACTGAAAATGAAATATCATAAAACAATATGATTTACCAGAGGAGCAAGTGCTGCTTGAGAATAACTTCTAGTCCCAGATGAATCTTTTTTCTTATTTATAAATGTAAAGACAATTGTTGGCGCTTTGTGACCCAGCCAAAAATTAAAAACTTATAACACACAAATTCACACACTCCAAAGGTATTCAAAAGTTCTACTTACCTACGTTGTCTTTTTAAATTTTTTACTTTCATTGTCTACTCAAAAGATATTATGTGAATACCAGGTATGCAATTCTATAAGAGTCGAAAAAAACCTTGATAAACAAAAATTAATTCAAACAAAGAACAAATCAATGATATTCAACCAATGACAATCGTACAAAGATATCCACTTGTAAGCGACATTAAACCTATTCAACCTGTTTGACTCGTTTCTTTTTTAGTTAGCTTTTTTTAATTGTTAAATCAACCCATTAAAGATGAAACAAAATCGACCCATTACTAACTGGTCGAAGTTTAATACACATGTAGATCTAAACATCTAGATACATACAGCTAGATACATTAAAAAATATGCAGAAGGGATTTAATTTATCACCTCAGCTAGATAAATCAAGTGTTGGATCTTCATTTTCTCTTTTTCTCCTCTTCTCACTGCGTGGATATAATTTAGAACGCCATTGCTTGAACAAATATAGATACAGTTGCAGCCATAGAAATTGATAGCAAATGAGGACCACCTGGATTCAAAAGTTAAAAAAGAACTAAATTATAAAAAAAAACATATCAGTAACTAATAGTTAAATATAACCATTGTGACTCGTTACCCAACCTGCTCGCAACTCGACCCGTCCCTTGCTTCGCCTTTACCCATGATAGATACAAATAGATACAGATATAATATACCTAAGTGAAATGGGTCCTCTGGCAGCAAGAAGTGGAAGCATGGCAGATCAAGCAGGTTGGACATGTTGGAATTATATGTACGGATTCGATAAGTCAACGCTGCTGACCGAGCTATGACCCGTAAGAGTTACACCTTGGGCAATGAACACTAAATCCACTTAACTCGATTAACTGGTAATCACGAACAATTAACGAAATAAACGGACTTATTATTTATACTAATTATAAATAATATGTATAACGTTTATTCTGTTATTCTCGGGCTTTATCGCGTCTTGAACCTGTACTACATATATTAGATTTGGTACCCGGGTAATTATTAAATCATTATATTTAATATAATATTTATTTGGGTACTCGATATTTGTTGACCAGGTTTACCCAGTGACCTTTCACCTTGCATTAATTGCTCCAATAGGGTGTAGTGAATTAAATGCTCCAAAATATGTAGGTTTCATTAAATGGACCTTCTAGCTTTTTCTAATATAAAAAGTCCACATTTCTATCTCTTGATTGACGGAAGTTTTTTTTTTACAAAAGGAGGTGAATGGAGCTTTATTTCTCCAAGTATTGAAAAGCTAGTCTTAATAATACTCTCTTTTGGTTTTTGGTTTTCTGCTGTGAAAAAGAAAGAAGAGACATATTATCTAGCTCAATTATTTTGGCAAGAGATCATATTCATTTTCGAGAATATTGTGTTGGAAATAAAAAGGTCTCAAGTATTGTTCAATCGCTGCTGTTCAGTTGAACACCACCGGTTACCCGACGCACCCCGTTTTAGTTCGTGTTCTAGCAACTCGTTCATTGTACCTCGGTGTCTCAAACGGTTAGTCTTTAACCGCTAAGGTATATCTATCTCATCAGTAGATTAATTAAAATATATACTGTATTTGCATGTTTGTAACCATGATCCTGTTCGGTTCACTTTTGGTGTTGATTATTTAAATTTATTCCGCTGCGTTTATTAATTACCTATATAATTAATAATATATATCAAACCAGTTTTTGATAAAAGTAAAATTGACACCACTGAAACTCAACAGTGGTATCAGAGCCACGCTTACAACATGCAAATCGGTACCGGTTTTTTTAACTGGAATTAGAACACAAACTTTAATTTTATTAAAGTTTCTATTCTAAATATTTTAAGGGCAACTTTAATTTTGGTCAATATTTTATTTGTTTTGCTTGACCAAAAGATTGCCCGGTACATTTTGTGATTGTTGTGGAATATGTAAATCTGGCCCGACCTTATTTTAATGGTTGTATTTTTTTTATTCGGTTTTGTAATTATTATTTTTGCCATTGAGATGGTTCAAAATTGTAATAATTAATTTATTGTTTTGGCCCGTCATGTGGTTCAAAGTTGTAATAGATAGGGTATATTCCTTTATTGTATTTTGTAAAATAGTGTAATAAACGAAGACCCGAAGAAAACCGAATGCCAAGAGGAGTCTTGGAGTTAGTGGGAGTTGCTCAAGACAACAAGATGCACTCAAGTCCATCCTTGTGGTTGTTTGTGTGTTGTGACCCCGTGACCCGTTTGATCTTGCTATAAGGCTCTAGCAAGATCGAACAATTTTTTTTTTTTGGCCATATAGATTTACATATTTATTTTGCTATTGTGGTTGCCTTTTATCTTATAATTTATTATAACATAACCAACCCAAATACCAACATTATTTTAAAAGGAGTTTTAAAATATTAAAAACAATCACATTAAAACAAGTTCTAAATTGTTTTTACAACTTGTTAAAGTTTTTGTTATAAAACAAAGGTTGTTTTTGAAACAAATAATAACCAATTAAGTTTTGCAAATTAAACTAGTTTTTAATTTCAAAACTATTAACTTAGTAGTTTTCTATTAACTTAAAATTGGTTATTCCAAGTCGCGACAAACTTAGTTTTAATAGGTTATTTAAAATTAAGTGTCCTGAGAGATGAAAGGGTTCATCAAATTGTCACGACTAAAATATATACTAAAATTGGCTCTTGCGACCCTATTTGGTAAATATTAAAATTAACCCATAATTAAAATCAATAGTCTATGCCATCCTATCACAAGCTACACTTGGAACATAATGCGAAACATCAGTGTTTAGAGCCACAGCACCGCACTTGGTGTCTAGCTTATCCTTCCATGGTGCAAGGGTTTCGTTGACACATCCGGCCCTTCCACAAGTACCTTCTTTTAGGACGACTATTACTTTTTCTTTTCTCATCACATGCTCCAGCTGTCTTGAAAGTAAAAAAGTCGGCATAGATGAGGCTAAACGTATCAATGCATAAGACAAGAGTTGTCTTAGCGGCCTCATATCCGAGAGTTGTGCAATTCTCACAATTGACACTCGTTGTCAGTCTGCCTAGTCACTTATTAAAGTGTATGCCACAGCTGCCTTTAAAACTGACTTAGCCAGATTCTCATTCCTTGTTTTAATTACTGTAATGGGTCACTAATTAAATAAGGAAATATACATCGAAAATACTAATTTATATCACCTTGCTTATATATAACTGATGTCATCTGAAAACAACTCCTTCATTCTCAAGTCTATACTTGAAAAGAAATAATTTTTTTTTGAATAACACCAACCTTCTCGAATGGCACCGCAATCTGAGAATAGTTCTCAAGATGGAGGAAAAGCTGTATATCTTAGATGGCCCAGTCCCTACCAAGCATGAAAGTAATTCTGTTACTACTCGCAAGGCACTGTAGAAACATAACGAGGATGCCGTTGAGGTACCCTACCTTATGAAAGCCACCATGTCTCCTGATCTTCAGAAGAACATGGAAGATAAGGATGCTTATGACATGATCCAAGCAACTGAAAGGCATGTTCCAGAAACAAGCCCGACAGGAGCGATATGACACCATGAAACAGCTCATAATCTGTAAAATGTTGGAAGGATCATGTATCAGTACTCATGTGCTAAAGATGAAAGGATACATTGACCAAATGAACAAACTTGGTTATTCCATAAAACCAACCAAGTTCTAATGGTCAAGTCTGGTGGTGTTAAGAAGCCCAATAACAAGAAAAGGAAACATAAGAGCAAAGGCAAGAGAAAAGTTGTTACTGCCAGAAATGCCACTAACGACAAGCATGTTGCAAAACCACACCCTCCTAGGAGCGGCAGTGCTTTGAATGCAACTAAATGGGCACTTAAAGGGAAACTGCCCATAGTATCTAGCCAAGCTGAATATGAACAAGGCCAACAACATTGGCACTTCTTCCGATATTCTTATTTATGTTATCAAACTTTTCACTGTTTCTAGCAACACATGGGTATTTGATACCGGATGTGGTTACCACATCGTTAATGTCTTACAAGAACCTGAAAAGTGGAAGAAACTGAAACAAGGCTACCTGGAACTCATAGTTGGTAATGGAAAGAGGGTTCCAGTTCTTGCAACTGGAACATTTTGTTTTTCATGTTCCCCTGGCCTTGTAGTTACTTTAAATAACTGTTTATATGCATCTGGTTTGACTAGAAACATTATTTCAGTCTCTTCACTGTTTGAACAAAGAATTCAATTCAAGTACGTGGTTCTTCTATTATAGCCTACTTGAATGATGTTTTTTTTATTTTGAGGCTAAACCTCGAAATGATATTTAAGAGATTGATGTTCAAACAAGTAGTAACATATATCATCTTTCTAAGCGTAACAAAGCTGGCATAAATGAAATATATTTATGGCATTGTAGACTTGGCCACATAAGTAAGGCACGCATAAAATGGCTCCAGTCCAAGGGGATTCTTGAATCCACTAGACAGGACTCCTTTGATGATTGCGAATCTTGCTTAGCTGGCAAACTCACAAAGCACCCCTTCACCGATGATTGGTGAACGGAACAGTGATTTTCTAGAACTCATTCACATGATGTATATGGCCCTTTCAGAACCATGTCTAGAAACCATGACTAAAACCAGCTTCATAGAAAGATAAAAGTACTTCGATCAGATCGATGTGGTAAATATCTCAGTTTTGAATTTCTCAATCATCTGAAAGAGTGTGGAATAGTTTCACAACTCTCTCCACCTAGCACACCCCAACTCAGTGGCATGAGTGAAAGGTGAAATCGAACTCTACTTGCTATGGTTCGATCGATGATGTATAGAACTAACTTGCCTAACTCCTTTTGGATCATGCTCTTATAACCGCTACCCGCATTGTCAATCTGGCTCCGACTAAAAAGGTAAACAAAACCCCATATGAGATATGGCATGGGCGTAAACCCGATTTGGAATACCTTATAGTATGGGGATATGAAGCATACATCACCAGTGATGCTGATGATAAGCTCAATCCTCAAGGCGAAAAGGTTGTTTTCGTCGGATACTATAAAAGAAGCGGATATTATTTCTGACATCCTGATGCAAATGTTATTTCCATCAAAAGGAAGGGGCACTTTCTCGAGGAAGAACTTCTTAATCGAGGAACTGGAAATAATGTGGTTGATCTTGAAGAAATTCGAGAACCAACGACAACCGCTGATGTAGTCGGACTGTCTGATCAACAAGTAGTTGTTGCCAATGAATCAGACATAAAACACAAGCGTTTACAGAAGTAGTAGAACTCGCGAGAATCTGATAGATGCCTATGGCGTCTAAAAGGTCCCGAAGTCTTATTAGTAGCTGAGTCTAATGACGAACCTACTAACTACAAATCTGTTATCTCAGATTCTGAATCTGCGAAATGGCTGGAAGCCATGAACACTGAGATGCATTATATGCGTGATAATCAAGTCTGGGACTTGGTTGAGTTACCCCCCGAATCTCGGGCAGTAGGGAGCAAATGGATTTTCAAAAGAAAAA